>CM038792.1:268029918-269296056 GCA_021764765.1 Vicia sativa
CTAAGCCGACGACCGCAAGAGAAAAGTCGAGAGTTTGTGGCTTAAGCATTTCACAAGGTAACTGCCGTCTGCAACTTCTTGAGAAAATGCAATTTTAGTCGAGATCGCATGATGTTTCGTTTGATCCATATTATTAGCAATTATTTCAATGCTTATGTATGCGGTGTTATGCGTGGACAAAGCGTGGAAATGCGAATGAAGATTATGTCTGATGAGCCCGACTTTTAGGATTTTTGTATCCAAATGTGCGGATAGCGAGAGTCGCCACCGACTTTTATTTTATCCAATTAAGGAAGGTAAAAGTACGGAAAAAGACCTTCGTTAGATTACGAGTGCGGAGAATGGTTATGAGGAAGGTATTAGCACCCTTTCCGTGGTATCTACGGGCTCTTAGTTGCTTTATAGATCACTTTGAAAATTTGCTTTCATGTGTTTGAAAGATGTTTGGAAAGGCATTTCGCTTTGACTTTGTAATGATTCATGTAGGAATGTATACAAAGTGTTCGGAAATGTTTCGTTTGAAAGAGTTTTGAAAAAGTGTGAGGTGTGAAAAGTATTTTGATAGAGCAAGCAACTAAAGTCTTATTACCCACTCAAATTTGGTCGTTTTAGTACTTCTACATTCCTTTAGAATAGCGCTAGCCATACCATTAGTTAGTAGGTAGCTCCATTCGTTGGATGTAAGCGGACAATCGAAGGGACATCGTATGGTCATAGAGAGCAACTTGTAGGATATCCTAGCACATTGAAGGACTATCATCATTTTCGTGGCAGACAGTGGTCAAGATCATGTGTTCGTGGCGACATCGTGGGTCTATGATCTTTGTATCGAAGGGACTATTGATTTGTTTTGAAAGGCAACGGTGCTAGAATACCTCTACATTCGAGGGACATGACCATTTTGAATTAAATAAAAGACGAGAGAGAATTACCCTAAAGGTGCGTGTGTGAAAGAAGTGTGTTAAATTCAGAATATATCATCTTGAAGATTAGTGTGAGCTATGTCAATTATTATCTTGCCATACGCCCTAGTGCTAGCAGATTGATAAGGGTGCGAGAAAGTAAATGCGGAATGTAAAGTGCGGGAAGGTAAACCCTCGCTATTACATGGCTTTGGGGCAGATACATAATTTAAAATGCGGAAAATAAAACCTAGATTAAACTATTACAACACCATGAGCAATTACATTATTGAAAAAAAATTGAATGATAAGAAGAAAACGTCCGAATCAGACGGCCTGAAAGAATAAGAAAATCGGGAAATATGATGAAATTGAAATAAGATGAAAAGTTAGAAAAATGCAATTTTAATATGAGAAAATTAATATATGCTGGAAATATGATAAATGTATTAAGATAATTTTGGGATTTTTAGATGCATTTTAGTAATTAAAACTAATTTACAATGATTTAAATGCTAAAATCAAAATAAAAATAAATATGCATGCAAAAGGTATTTTTAATTTTATAAATTAAATAAGATTTTCAGAATATGAATGCAAAAGAAAATAATTTTTTAGTAATTTTATAATGCGAGAATAAAATGAGAAAAGAAATTAAAATGAATGGAAATATTAAATAAAATGGAATTGAAAAAATAGAAAGGTTTGTAAAAGGAGAAAAACCAAATGGTCACAGGAGGATCGAACCAGACCTTGCCTTCCAAGTACGTCCTTATGTGAAGCAACCCGCATCGTATCATTGGATCGAGGCGAGTAGTTTACAAACAAGTGGCACATCTGGCGCATCAAATCAACCGAAGCCTCGTCTTCTTCGTTTTGAAAAATTGAAAATCCAGCGTCGGCCATGGCTCGACGCTAAGTCCCTAGCAAATTCAAAAATGCAACATACATAATATAAATGAATTCTAAAGGCATGGTTTGATTCCTTGAAGCATTCCGAGCATCTTTGATATGGATCATGGTCCAATTTTTCCTAATAAGAGAAACCCTAAAGCACATAGAAACCCTAATCATGGCATATCGTTTCCGCCATGGAAACTCAATCAAAGTGCCCAGAAAGCTTGTAAACTCAACACTAACCACAAAAACAAACATGAAACAGGTTAATAATGCATGATGATTGAAACACGATTTCAAAAAAAACAAGAACAAACCAATTCGTGATTTCTTGTTTACGGATGGTTTTGGCAATGTGAAGGTGCCGATCGACTCAAGAGGTATCAAGGATGTGTTAGACACCTGTCGATTGAAAAGCAATTGGAAGTGTGATCACCAATAGCTTGCAGGTCCGATTTTGAGTTTGGGAATAGGGTTTTGAGCAATTTTTACGTCTCTTGCAAGCTGAATGCATCAATATATATCTTTGGATGGATTTGGACTAATTTGGAAAGAATTAATCAATATTGAATGGAAATCAAATTTGATTTTTTCATCAAAATCAAATTTTCAAAGCTTGATCAATTTCAATCCAATCTTGCCAAATTTGATATAATTTTGTAATTGCTGGCATTTATGAGTTAATTGGACCTCAAGGAAAGAATAAAATCAATCT
This sequence comes from Vicia sativa, assembly GCA_021764765.1. Taxonomy (NCBI): domain Eukaryota; kingdom Viridiplantae; phylum Streptophyta; class Magnoliopsida; order Fabales; family Fabaceae; genus Vicia; species Vicia sativa. The sequence goes on from CM038792.1 coordinate 268,032,433, forward strand.
TTGCCATTAATTCAATTTTATAATTATTTAAAGATTTAATTTGCATTTAAATGAATAAATTACAAATTAAATAGAAAATAAATCAAAATTCGTGGGTTTGGCTGGACACTCCTAATTGTATGAGGAACAAGTTAGGATGGAAGAAAAAGTAGGCCCATTTGCAAAATTTGATTTTTAGTATCTCTCTTTGTGCATTCTTTCAAAATTGCCCAAATTGTGAATGGTGTAACTTGCTCAATTTTCCACATTTTAGTGTTCTTGGACTTTGGAAGCTCTAAGAGTCCTCTAAACAATGTCTTTGGTTTCACTTCAATTGGAGTTACCATGCTCATATATCTCCAAAACAAAAAGTTGACTTTTGTTGACTTTGAAAAGGACACAGAATGTTTGAGCTATACCTCTCAAATGAAGCATTTTTGGACATTCTTGTGAGACATGAAGTTGTAGAAATTGTTTCCTTCAAAACAAGTGGTGGTGGAAAATTTAGAGAAAGTATGAAAGTTATGGTGGGTCAAAGTTTGGTTGACTTTTCACCTGAAAACCTAATTTAGAAAGTTTGACTTTTGAGCAAATCTTGAGTTTTCTTGATGAATCATGATCAACCCTGATCAAATGATGAATGTAACTAAAATGAGGATGTTGACCAAAATCGGAAGGTATGTTGACACAGTTGACTTTTGACCCATACAATGATTTTCAACCATCGAAGCAATTGTCGAGAAACTTGACTTGTGAAGCTTGAAACTTGACATGGAGAATCTTTGAAGCATATGAGGAAGCATGAAAACCATTGGGTGTTAGAAGTCCATACGGATGGAGGAATGCCAAACCCTAGTTTGGGTTGATTGTATAGGAGAGTGTTCATCGATCGACTCTTGAGGAATCCTTGAGTATGGATGTATGAAATGTCTTGAGAAACATGAGGCAAATTTTGGGGTATATTGACTGCCTGTTCAATCTTCTTGTACTTGGAAGGGTTAGATTGGCATTTTGCCTTTCGTGACACAGGTAGAAGATGATTGAACACTCCAGTACACACGAATTTTTCACTGCTTGATGAGGATGCGGGAATGAGCACGGATGCCATTCGGAGAAGTTGGAACTTACGGGGAATAGTCGTCGCTAGACTCGAGACTATTGTATAGGAGATGGGCTTAGGATGCCATCCGGAGGATTGATCTTGGGGGAGTGAGGCAGTCGCTGGGCTGCAGCAGATGTTTACGAAAGGAGATGGGCTTGGGATGCCATTCGGAGGGAGTAAATACGTTAGACTTCGTGCTCGCTTTTGAATGAAGCTATTGGTTTATGTCGTTTTTAACCAAATATGCGGACGTTAAAGTGGAGAAATGTTGACAAGTAGTCGGAGATGGGCTTAAGATGCCATCAAGCGGTGAGTCGTCACGCTGAACTCTCGTAGTTCTTTGATAATGAGAGGTCAGAATAGTTCTTCGTCTTGTTGCTCTGGGGGCAAAGCGTGGATATTTCCCTTGTGCATGGGTGTTGATCACTTTTGTTATGGGGATAACATGTGATCGTTCGGATAAGGTTTCATGCGGCCGGTATTAATCCGGATCCGTTGTCGGAGGACAACGAGGTTGGTCGTTCGGATAGTTTTCCGTCTGGTTTCGGGCATTAATCTTGGACTGCTGCGCCGAAATGACTTTTTACTGTTTTGAAGAAAGCAGAAATTTTGATGGAATATTGTTAGTCTTATGCAAAGTATGATGCATGATGATGGCGTATGCAAATTATGATATTTATGTGTAATGTAATGATGGATGTTGTGGTATTTCAAAACATATCCATCTTGAGGAAGATGGGAATATCCCGCTTGAAATTTCGACTTACTTTGGGGATGAGGCAGAATCGGAGCCTTGAGAAGGAATATAGCTTTAATTCTCCGGTGCACTATTTGACCAAGTCTCGAGCCTAGATACCGTTGTGGACGGGAGACCGAGACCGTGCCACCAGATCTTGTTTATGGACCTGGGGAAAATTCAAGGCGCTTCATTGGGAAAGGTTGGAGGCACTCTAAAGGGAATCTTGCGTATAGCTTAGAGGAGTAATTGTAAAAGCGCTTGGCGGGTTGGAAGAAGGATCTGGAGCTCGTCGAAATCTGTCGGGGGAATAACAGATGTGGGTTTCCTCCGATGCACTATCTGACCAAGTCTCAAGTCTAGAACCGCACGCTTCAGGAGGGAATTGTTGAAAGGCATCTGTTGGGGATGAATGTCTGCTAGATCAGCTGTGCAGCGAAGATGATTAAACTATCGGCTGGGAAGGAATTCGGCCTTTCTCTGATAGGGAGGATTTGCGGTGAGTGATATCTCTTGGGGATTATGCTCGTGATCCATTAGTGACTTTCGTAAAATCATCTCAATTCAGGAGCTGTAGTAATCATCCTTGTCCATTCATTTTCGTATGTTTGCGAAAAAATTCTTATTGTCGGATCGTATAATCATTCAAAGCGGACGTTTGGACTTTATGCAAACAACAACAAACAGAAATGGCAAATAGAAAACTTGCATTTATTTGAAAGTGGCGTATGGCCAAGTAGTTTGTACAAGAGAAAGGTAAAAGCTGTCACGAAACAATCTCGTTAAGTTCCAACTATGCTAGTACTCATATATATCAACTATATCATCTCACTTGCTGTAGAAGAAGTGAGTGAATTGATCTTCGCCATTTGAATCTTGAATGCTGATTATTCCGAAGTAATGCGAAGAGACATAGTCATACGCTTAAATCTAACTTTTGCCTAGACCGCCCTTTCGGGTTTGAGTCTCACGGGATACCCTTTTTGCCCAAGCCGCCTTTCGGGTTTTCGACTTGCTTAGTGTACACGTTTTGTATATATCCTTAACTTTTCCCGAACCCTTTTGGTTCGCGGGATACCCTTATTTTGCCTAGGTTCGTCTGACCTAGCGAATTACTGTTATGCGTAGTATTTTTGACTATGTCTGCGTTCACGGGGTGTGGGAAATCTTCACCGTCCATGGTGCTAAGTATCATAGCTCCGCTTTGAAAATCTTGACTTGAATGAATTCCTCATGGGTGGAGTCCATTTGCCTAAGGATCACCTTGGAAGAATGATGTGACTACTGGGTCACCGACTTGGTAGACTCGGTGACCTTCTTGTTGAATGCTCTCGATCTTTACGTTCGTCGATCATCCATGGCGAGATGGGCGCTAGTCGTTCTCGTCAATCAAGTTGATCGGTCAAGGCGAGTGCGGACCCAATCGTCTTCGCCTAACTCTGCGTCTGGAGGACTCTGGTTGAGGTATCTGCCTCAATGGGTGGGGCTGACTTCCACCGTATACAAGGGAAGGGGTTGCCCTGATGTCCGTCTTGTGGTCGATAACCATGAAGAGCAAATGGTAAACATCTCATGCCAATCTTTGTAAGTCACCGTAATCTTCTTAATGTTCTTGTTGCGACTTCCATTCGCCATTCATCTTAGGCCGATAAGGAGAAGAGTTGTGATGCTTGATCTTGAACTGCGGAGTTCGGTGATCATCTTGTTGTTGAGATTGGAGCCGTTGTGATAATCCTTTCGGGGTACCATATCGACGAGATAAGATTATGCTTGATAAATCGACCACAACATTCTTGGTAACGGATCGAGAGGCTGCTTCTACCCACTTGGTGAAATAGTCAATTGCCACAGGATGAAGCGATGTCCATTGGAAGGCGTGGGCAGTTTCCCCGATCATGTCAATGCCCACATTGCAAAGGCCACGGCTGTTAGAACATTCAGAGCTGGGGTGACTTTGCCGCATAATCATGTGACAAGATCGGCGTCTTGACAATCGACCATGGTGGACCAATAGTAACACTGTTCTCCGAATCTTCTTAGCCATCGTATGTGAATTGGGTACCAAATGCGCCGTGTAACTCTTCCATGATGCGTATTCTTTGTTTCTGGTCTACAGGCGTAGTAAGCACAGGTCGTGGTTACGCTTGTACAAGATCCGTTCTTGAGGGAATTTGGATGCAAACCTTCTCATGAACTTTTATCATTGTGGATGCCCCTGCGGGATATTCACGAGTCTCAAGATACCTCTTCACATGTGGTACCAAGGTTTCTCTTACATATCAAGCTCAACCTGTCGCTGGTTAGTCAAACTTCTCAATGATGATGGGGCCTCGTTGTCCCATCTAACCTTGAACATAGATGACATAGTAGCTAATCGTCTTAGTGATTCTCTTCTCGTGGAATGTGATCAAAGTAATCTCTTGAAATAGGGATCAAACTCGAGAACATGCTCTCGATATGGAATGAGATTCGGATGCCGTATCCACTGCATATGTCTGATCACTAAAGTGAGTCTCCACACTTGCAGAACTTGATTCTTAAGTCAATAGACTTTAATACCCATGATGCAGCTTAGATTCGGCCATGTTGTTGGTGCAACTGAAACATAATCTGGCGGTGAAAGGCGTATGTCCGCTGTAGGGATGTAATGATGGCGCCGATGCCATTGCCAAGTGCGTTTGAGGCTCCATCAAAGACCATGGTCCATGGGATCCTTGTTCGGGTCCTTAAATGCAGGCACTGGTTCTTCCTGATCGATTAACTAGTAAAACATCTTAAATGGAAAACTCGGTGCATAGGCTGATAGTCATCTACTGACGATGAGCCAAATGATCGGCTACTACACTTCCTTTGATAGCTTTCGAGAAGTGTCTTGGATGTCGTATTCAGTCAAGATCATTTGCCATCTTGCTATTCTTCAGGAGAAGGCGGCTTCTCAAAGATGTATTTATCGGATCCATCTTAGAAATCAACAAGGTAGTATAGGTTAACATATCTGTCTTAGCGGTGACAGCCCAAGCCAAAGCGTTGCAAGTTTTCTCGGCTGTGAGTATCTTGTTTCACGGTCGGTAAACTTTTGCTAAGGTAGTATATTGCATGCTCTTTGACCAGACTCGTCATGTTGCTGAACACACACCCCATTGAGTTCTCTAACATTGTTAAGTACATGATAAGAGGTCTTCCTTGACGACGACATCGGGATAGGAGGATTCGTAGGTACTCCTTGATTTTGTCAAAAGCGATCGGCAATCGTCATTCCATTCCACTACTTGATCTTTCTTTAGTAACTTGAAGATTGGCTCACAAGTAGCGATTAGATGTGCAATGAATCGGCAATGTAGTTCAAGCGGCCCGAAACCTCGACTTCCTTCTCGGTGCGGGGGCTGGCATCTCTTGTATAGCTTTAACCTTGCGGGATCAACTTCTATACCTTTATCGCGACAACAAACCCCGGAGTTTACGGATCGACTCAAAAGTGCACTTGTTGGGATTAAGTCTCGGTCATGCTTCAATGTCAAATAATTTCTTAAATGATCAAGGTGCTCTTCCTCATGCGTGACCGAGCTATCATGTCGTCGACGTAGACCTATATCGTGATGGATCATGTCATGAAATAGTGCCACCATGGCGCTGCGATAAGTGGCGCTGCGTTCTTCACCCAAATAGCACCTTGTAGCGAGAAAGTACCCCTTTGTGTAACAAGGTAGTCTTCTCCATGTCTTGAGGCCATTTGATCGATTATGTAGGAGAAACCATCCATGAAGGAAAAACTTTGTCTTTGACGGTGTTGTCAACAGAACATCAATATGAGGGAGTGGAAATCATCTTTCGGACTCGCTTTGTTGGATCTCTGTAATCCACACACATTCGTACTTGCCATCCTTCTTGATGCAGAACCACATTTGCAACCTTTGCGGATAAATGGCTGAAACCGGCATTGAGCGCTTCATAACCCGGCTGATTTTCTCGACATCTCCGGACGACCTGACGGACACATTTTCTTGGGAGAAACCTTCTTTTGTTGGTAATCGATGAACCACAATATCAATGTCTAAACGGGCATGTCTTCATATGATAGCGAAAACCTCAATGTAGTCGGCATACAGACCAACCTTTCTTTAACACTGTTCTCAAGACCGCTCCTATCTTGATCTCTTTTACGTTCGCCGTCGTGCAAATTCACAACCTCAACTTGCTCTTCGGTAGCCGTTGTAACTCGATCCTCTTGTGCATCACTGATTCATGGCACTTCACAATCTTCCTCACTTTCATCTTGGCTTGGTAGATCGGATTATCGAAGTCATATTTAGCACTAACGCCATTGTTAATACTTGAGATTCGGAGTGATTACGGTGTACCACGTGGGTGTGTGGAACACATAGCCTTTTGAAGGGTGATAAAGTAAAAGAAGAAAACACAATTGAATGCAAAGTCAACGAATTTATTGAATGAAAATCATAACGACAAATAAAAACCTCGCAACGAGCCATGATGCCCGGGCAAGGCACTAGGCTTTAGAGTTTACAAAACATAGAAAATCTGAAAAGCAAACAAAACAAGAATAATTACTCGACTAAAGGAGATTGGTATAGCGTCTTGGTCTTCAATTAAGGCCCATGATGCGGAGTTGGAAGATCCATTCTTGATGTCGAAGTCGTTGTCGTCGTCTTCATAGCATGAATTCCCTCTTGATGCGGAAGGGAAGTTGGCAGACACGCTCGCGGTATCATCTTTGACCCTTGATAGTGAAACCTAAACCGGTCTTGTCGAACTTGAAAGGAAGATCGGGCTGACCCCAAATAGCACTACCTTTCTTGCTGACGGAGCATCTTTCGGGGAGGCCATCCTAGGAGGGTTTGTGTAACTTCAAGGTGGCGGGGAGGTCAACGGGCCGACTACGGGGGCTGTTTGAAAGCTTGACGGGGTCTCAAAGATTCACCCTCTACCTCGGGGTATCGGAATGATACAGATATTGACCATGTATTCCTCTTCACCACACCTTTGTAACCTTTCCTTTCACCGGGTACTTGACCACGATGCAAGGTAGAGTAACACGCACGCCCCATGTGTCAAGGGCCCAAGTAGGCAAGAGAAATGGTGGGCGGATGTCCATGACAAAGAATGTGAAAGTCAAAGTCGGAAACCGACTTTGACAGTGATGAGCTCTCAAGTATTGTTAGCTTAAACCATCAAACGCTGATGTCACTGGGTCTCGAGAACCAACCCTTCAACATCGAGGCGATCAAAAGCAGTCTTCGGAAGGATGTTCAAAGCAGAACCGGTATCCACCAAAACATGAGACAGGGTAATACCCTTGCATTCAACGGAGATGTGCAAGGCTTTGTTGTGTTTCTTTCCGTGAGTCAAATCGACATCGGAGAAGCCTAGGCGTTGTTGGCAGCTGTAATACAAACTTCAAATTGATCGGTGGTAGTGTCTTGCGACACGTGAGCATTCATCAGAAACTTCACTAAGGCGTTAGCATGAGCCTCGGAGCACAAGAGCAGTGCAAGCATGGAGATTTTGGGCGGAGTCTGTCCTAACTGTTCCACAACATTGTAGTCACTTTTCTTGATAATCTTCAGAATTTCCTCCATTTCTCGTTTGGAGGTGTCTTCAGCAACTTCCTTTGGTACTTCGGTTGAGCAGGATGAGTCACTGGTTCTTTCCACTAGGGGATATTGGTTGAGTAATTTGGAATGCGAGTTGGAGTCGTGTCTTTTGGAGGAGATATGGAGAAAATACCCTTCCGGTTCTGGTCACCTTGCTTGATCCGGTGATGTTGTCAATGTCTGGAATGGTAGCTTCAACTGTAAGGTCTTCAATGGTCAGAGGGTCTTGCTTGACACCATGATAGTAAACATCAGACCCATAATTCCAAGGGATAGCCTTGTGGAGGAATATGGAACTGGTGGAGAAGTGATAAGGGGTGCCACTCTAGGCACGGGATCATGGGAGGAAATCCTTATGGTATTAACATCAGCATAATCTTCTGGGAAATCGTCACCCCATCCGGTTGCTTTAATATCTTCAATAGGAATCTTGTAACTTTTAGGAACAGAGTACTTCACCATGTAATCATACTTTCCACTTGGTTGTCCCAAGGTATCCCACACAGATGGTTCGGTTTGATTCGCATTGTCGATCTTCAATTTAGACATTTCTTCACACAACTTCTGCACAGGTGGTTTTAGAAATAGTATCTCGATTATCCATCATGCCTTGAACACGTCTTCTCAACCAAGACCATCAGGTGCGGAGGGCACCAGGACAATTCTTTGGGCATCTGGATTGATGACAGCTTGGCAAGTTCTTCTTACAGTGATCGGAGGAATAGTCAAGTCATCTATGTTGAAAACATAAGTATCGTCTGACAGCATTGGAACTCTTGTCATGGTTAGGCATAGGCGCGTTGATCACATTGGTCTCAGCGGAGGATCAAACTCAATCTGCTTGCTTCATCATATCTTGAATCTTGTTCTTGAGCCCAACATGTGTCGTGCCATAGTGGTAAGCACACTTAGCATTGTATTTCGGAGAGGAAGTGTTGACGGAGGATCCTCAATAATCATTCTTTCAACATGTGTTGCAAGGCTTGCGAGGCATGTTGATCTTCATAGCTTGTCTTAAGTGGCGGCGTTACGGCTGCGTTGTCTCTGAGGTTGTCTGATGTAGGATTGATTACAAGCTGATTATTGGTAGGTCGGTCTTGGCTCGGCTTTTCGACATATTAGCTTCTTTCTTACCACCAAAGATCTCTTCATTTGAAGATGACTCTACATGAATCTTTCCACTCTTGATACCAGCTTCGATGCGCTCGCCTGTAAGTATCAGCTCGGTGAAGCCGGCTGAAGAATTTCCAATCAGATGATTAAAGAATGGACCTGACAATGTCCCCATGAACATATCAACCAACTCCCTATTGGACAAGGGTGGTTGAACTCTGCCTGCTAGATCTCTCCATTTCTGAGCATACTCCTTGAACTTCTCGTCACGACCCATAGACATGCTTTGTAGTTGCATGCAGTGGGTGTCAATTCACATTATTACTGTATGAAAGCATCGGCCAAGTCACTCCAAGTACGGATACGGTCATTCTCTAGCTGATAATACCACTCCAACTGAGTTCCGGACAAACTCTCTTGAAAATAATGCATCCACAATTTTCTGTCATCAGTGTGGGGACTGATCTTCTGGACATAGGACTTCAAATGCGACTGGACAAGCGCCATCATACTTGGCAAAGGTAGGAACCTTGAACTTAGGAGGAATCACAACACCGGGAACTAGACTCAGATCATCAAAATTCAGCCCGGACATTTTCAGATTTTCCACAGCATTCAAACGGTCTTCAAGTTGCTTGTACTTGTCATCTTCGATCGTACGATTAATCGTCTTTCCCTTTCTCAGGCTCACGGTGCCTTCGCCATCACACCCTTATTACTTCCTTCGTTCTTGACCTGTTGTCAGTACTCAATCCGACTGACCCTTTTAAGACCTTTGCCCATGTTGACCCACAACCTTCTTCTTTCCGTGAGCTTTTGAGATCTTCTTGGCCTTGGACCAAGCTAGTGAACATCTCTGAAACGAGCATTACGAACACTGGATCTTTGACATCTGTTCGAGAGCCATTCTTTGCTAAAATAAATAGCAAGAGGATGAGAAAACCAATCTCCAATGTACCTGTGATGCAATGTTATGCTATGATATGCAATGTTTATGCGAATGCAATGCAATGTTTTCAAGGACTCTAAGGATTTAAATTTGTTAAACAAGCAATGAACAAACAAATATTAGTTCTCTTTATTCTTTTCTTTTTAAGTACAAAAGATAGTTCAATACAATAAGAGAAAAACATAATATAAAGCTTCTAGGTCTCCCATGGGCGCTTCCTCTTGGTGCCGAGGTAGGCGTTGATGTTGCGCTCCTCGTGAAGTAGCTTGGTCAACTCTAGCACTTTCTTCTCACTTGCATAACACTGAGCTTCAAAGGTATCCCTCTCTTCTTTAAGTTGAATCCAGGATCTCTTCAAGTCTTCAAAATCGGTAGGCATGTCAGGATGGAGAATAGTATAGGGTTCGTCACCTATAGCAACAGGTTCCATAATTACGAGTACAACAGGTGTGAATGGCATCATGAGGTTTTGAGCTCGAGCTCGCACCCATTTGAGGTAAGGTTCCCAAGGAGTGGTATTTTGGTGCCCCAAAGTCTTGGTATCAGTCTTCTTTACCATGCCCCAAGCGTGTATAAACCTTCGTCGGTAATTCTGGAGATCGTTGTTGTAGTCGAACACAATGTCTTGGAGAAGCATATCATATGGACCATCTCTTGACGAAACCAAAGCTGCAGAGCTAGAGAAGGGTTGTAAGTAATACCTCCCTTATACCAGGGAGTGGTACATTAGGAATTCTCCACAACGCTCAATGAAGGTGAAGTCCTTTTGAGAAAAGACTCGGATATCTGAATGAGAGAGTGACATTAACCTTCGAGACCACTTCATCCTTTGTTCGTTCTTCAAAACTGATGGAAGGTGCGAAATAAACCACACGGAAAGTAACGGTTATACAACACATGAGGTGCCTTGCTTCTTAGTAGTACAGTATGGAAGAATGTAGGATATCCCCAAGTAAAGTAGGCACTGGATTACGGGTAAGGAACAACTTGATGGCATTGACATCTATGAATTGATCGAGTTAGGAAATAGAGCCAAACCATAAATAAGCAAGGCCACAATGTTTTCAAATGCATGGAAACTCATAACCTTGAGGAATTCTCGGCTTTCTTAAAGAGGAACTTAGAAAGTAAACCCTTAACTCCGCTCCTAGTTTCCCAATTGGCTTCAATGTCGGCGCTTAAGATGTAAGGCGGATGCAATGTCTTCGTACTTAGGAACCTTTTCTAAGGTGAATGGCATTTGGTCAGAATAGGTATCCCAAGTAGCAGAGAACTCTTCAAGGTAGGAACCAACTGATAATAAATGTAAAGCAATGGTGCTTGGATCAAAAGAAGCTGGAATAGGACATGCATCATATCTTCTTCAAACGGAGATAACCAAATCAAGTAGATAACCATGTCTTTTGATGGTGAGCATGGTCGAGAATTTACGAAACCAATTCTTTGAGTGAAAGGTATACCCATGAAGTTGATTCGGATAGTTTTCTAGAAGCCATAACACCTACAAAGCAGCAAAGATAAATCCCTAGGTCCTTGAAATGGTTAGAAATGATATGCAATGCAGATGATGTCATGATGTATATAGCACACCTGAACAATTCACACAATGAGCCTATGGTTTAAGGCTTGCATGAGGTCTAGGTGATTGCCCACAAAAGTTTGAGTTGGTTCATCCTGTCCTATAATAGTAACCGGGTTCTAGGAATCTCACATCATTGATCTTTCTCGTGGCGCTTATTTCAATCGCGACTACCAAGTGGTCGATCGAAAATGTCCCAAAGTCAGATCTCAATAGCGTAGCATCGGTATCAACCAACCTCGGTCTACACCAAAGCCGCCATCTCACTACCTTCTAATGGCCAAGATGGGTCAATTAAGGTTCTAAAAGTTTAGTTGGCGCTTGATGACACCAGCGCAAATACTATCCTCGACTTGGGAATGAGGAGTATCGGGACAACCAAAGTGTCACGCTAACGTAGCCATCATGTTGACCGTGTAGTTATCGTCTAGCGGTGCAATGATCTAATGCCACTTACCTAAAAGGAAACCCGGATCGGTGTAGGATCCCCAACAATATAATACCCAAGCAACCCTTAAGATAAAGCAAGCAGAGTCAAACGAAAGCAATAAAGTTATCTAGAAATCCTAAGATAATTCTCTCTTTAGGGTGTCTCCCCGAGTCGCCCGATTCTGTAATCTGGTGAACTGACTTTTTAGGATTTTTGTATCCAAATGTGCGGATAGCAGAGTCGCCACCGACTTTTATTTTATCAATTAAGGGAAGGTAAAAGTGCAGAAAGACCTTCGTTAGATTAAATGCGGGAGAATGGTTATGAAAAGGAAGGTATTAGCACCCATCCGTGATTATCTACGGGCTCTTAGTTGCTTTATAGATCACTTTGAAAATTTGTGCTTTCTGTGTGTTTGAAAGATGTTTTGAAAAGGCATTTCGCTTTGACTTTGTAATGATTCATGTAGGAATGTATACAAAGTGTTCGGAAATGTTTCGTTTTGAAAGAGTTTTGAAAAAAGTGTGAGGTGTGAAAAGTATTTTGATAGAGCAAGCAACTAAAAGTCTTATTACCCACTCAGAATTTGGTCGTTTTCGTACTTCTACATTCCTTTAGAATAGCGCTAGCCATACCATTAGTTAGTAGGTAGCTCCATTCGTTGGATGTAAGCGGGACAATCGAAGGGACATCGTATGGTCATAGAAGGCAACTTGTAGGAAGTATCCTAGCACATTCGAAGGGACTATCATCATTTTTCGTAGGCGACAATCGAGGGTCAAGATCATGTATTTGTAGGTGTCATACCCCAAAATTTGCCCTCATGTTTCTCAAGATATTCCATACATCCATGCTCAAGGATTCCTCAAGAGTTGATCAGATGGACACTCTCCTATACAATCAACCCAAACTAGGGTTTGGCATTCCTCAGACCCAGATGGATTTCTAACACCTCCAATGGTTTTCATGCTTCCTCATATGCTTCAAAGATTCTCCATGTCAAGTTTCAAGCTTCACAAGTCAAGCTTCCTCAGACAATTGCTCAGATGGTTGAAAATCAGTTGTATTGGTCAAAAAGTCAACTGTGGTCAACATACAGTCAAAACTTCTGATTTTTGGTCAACATCCTCATTTTGAAGTTACATTCATCATTTGATCAAGGGTTGATCATGATTCATCAAGAAAACTCAAGATTTACACAAAAGTCAAACTTTCTAAATTAGGGTTTCTAGGTGAAAAGTCAACTGAACTTTGACTGATCATAACTTTCTCATACTTTCTCAGAAATTTTTCCACCACCTCTTGTTTTGAAGGAAATTCAATTCTCTACAACTTCATGTCTCACAGAATGTCCAAAAATGCTTCATTTGAGAGGTATAGCTCAAAACATTACAGGTCCTTTTCAAAGTCAACAAAAAGTCAACTTTTTGTTTTGAACATATATTGAGCATGGTAACTCCAATTGAAGTGAAACCAAAGACATTGGTTAGAGGATTCTTAGAGCTTTCTAAAAAGTCCAAGAACTCTCAAAAATGTGGAAAATGGAGCAAGATACACTATTAAGAAGTTGGGCAATTTTGGACAATTGCACAAAAGGACATTTTGGTCAAAATGCAAAGTTTTCCAAATGGGCCTATACTTTTTTGATCCAAACTTGTTCATGATGTTATTCTTGACCCATAAAAGCTTGGCATTGACTATTTTCTATTTTATGATTTATATTTGAATTTTATAACATTAATTCAAAAATAAATTATATGAAATATGAAAATTAAATATTTTCAAAAGGAATGATTTTATATCTTCCTAAATGTCCAAGAAAGCCAAGAATCATTCCAAATTAGTACTAGCCTCTTACATGGGAAGAAAATCAATATTTTTCAAATATTTGATTTGAATTTATTGGAAAATATTTGGACATTCAATGAAATCTTTTTCACTCTTATAGCCTTCCAAAACTCCTATAAATATCAAGCATTGTACACGGCAAAGAGGCGGAATCCTAACCTAAAAACAAGCCTAAACTTTGTAAAATTTCTCAAGAATCCAAAATTAATTTTGTTTTCAACAAACTTGGCCAATCCAGCCATTCAATCATCTTCGGAGGTTCCAGACTCAACCACCTCTTGCTCAAAGCGGATCGTCTGAATCGCATGACAACTCTCACCGGTTTGAACTTTTTCACAATTTCGATTTCTTAACTCCATGCATTACTAATCGATTTCGTGTGTTTATTTGAGTTCAGTACAGTCTTTAGAACGTGTTAGATGCATAACATGTGAGGTTCCACGTGAGAATCACAGATCACCATAGTTAGGGCATTTGAAGCTGTTCGAATCGAACTGGCTTATCCAAGCGTTTTCAGGGAAAACCAATGCCACCATCGTGTTCGCAAGGTCCGATTTAGTCGATCTGGGCTTTTGTTTTGTTTCGATTGATGCATTTTGCAGGATTTCCAGGTTGAGGAGCAATCGGAGACGATGACCGGAGCCCTAGCTCCGGCGTGGACTCCGGCGTCGAAGTTTGACCGCACGCGTGGCATAATGGCTTGCTATGATTCGTCCGTTCGTTCAACCAGGGCCCACCGTGCTGACTCTGCGTTGAATCCAAAATTCCAGGACACGTATACGCTTATAAACACATGCCTCCAATTCCATGACACGGATGCACGCTAGCTCAGATGGCAAAGGCTTTGGTTTTCAAGGTTTGAAGGGAATGTCTCAGGATCGATTCCCGGTTCAGACAATCCTCTTTTTCCTTTTTCCAAAACTCCTTATTTTTCATATATTTTTTTATATTTTTATATTTTCACTCTATTTTAATTTCTTTTCCATATTTTTATTCTGCATCTTAAAAACACCAAAAACATTTTTATTTTTACATTATTTTCACAAAAACCTTTATTTAATTTAATAAATTAAAAAATATAATTTTTGCATGCATTTTATTTTTATTTTTGCATTTAAATCATTATAAATTGCATTTTAATTATTAAATCTTTTCCAAAATTCGAGAAAAATTATTATAGCTTATTTATCTTATTTCCGCATACCAATTTTCCATATTAAAATTTGCATTTTGCTAACATTTTCATTTTATTCGATTTCATCATATTTTCCGATTTTCTCATCTTTTCACAGGTTGATCTGATACAGACGTTTCTTCCGTTTTTCTTTTATTTTCCAATAATGTAATTGCTCATGGGATGTAATAGTTTAATCTAGGCTTTTATTTTCCGCATCTTAAATTATGTATCTGCCCCAAAGCCATGTAATAGCGTAGGTTTACATTTCCGCACCTTTACATTCCGCATTTTACTTTCCGCACTCTTATCAATTGCTAGTAATTAGGCGTGTATGGCAAGATAATAATTGGACATAGCTCACACTAATTTTCAAGATAATATATTCTGAAATCAACCCACTCTTTCACACATGCACCCCTTAGGGTAATTCTCTCTCGTTGCCTTCGATTAAATGGTCAAGTCCTCGAGCGTAGAGGTATTCTAGCACCGTTGCCTTCAATCAAATCATCATAGTCCCTTGATATAAAGATCATTGGCCCCGATGTCGCCTCGAAAACATGATCTTGACCCTCGATTGTCGCCTCGAAAAATGATGACGGTCCTTGAATGTGCTAGGATATTCCTACAAGTTGCCTTCTATGACCATCCGATGTCCCTTGATTGTCCGCTTACATCCAGCGAATGGAGCTACCTACTAATTAATGATGCGGCTGGCT
Organism: Vicia sativa; assembly: GCA_021764765.1. Lineage (NCBI taxonomy): Eukaryota > Viridiplantae > Streptophyta > Magnoliopsida > Fabales > Fabaceae > Vicia > Vicia sativa. The sequence continues at coordinate 268,047,674 of CM038792.1, forward strand.
ATTCTAAAGAATGTAGAAATACAAAGCGACCAATTACGGTAGGTAATAAGTCTCTAGTTGCTTGCTCTATCAAGAATACTTTTCACACTCACACTTTCAAAACACTTTGTATACATTCCGGCGTGAATTATTGCAAAGTTCTTTTCTAAAAGCGAAACATTTCCGAACACTTTGTATACATTCCTACATGAATCATTACAAAGTCAAAGCGAAATGCCTTTTCAAAACATTTTCAAACACACAGAAAGCAAAGTTTTTCAAAGTGATCTATAAAGCAACTAAGAGCCCGTAGATAACTACGGATGAAAAGGTGCTAATACCTTCCCTTTATAACCATTCTCCCGTACTCGAGAATCTAAAGGTCTTTTTGTACTTTTACCTTCCCTTAATTGGATAAAATAAAAGTCGGTGGTGACTCTTGCTATCCGTACATTTGGATACAAAAAAATCCTAAAAAGTCAGTTCACCGTATTCTGAGGCTGGCGACTCTAGGAGACACCCTAAAGAGAGAATTGCCTTAGGGATTTCTAGATCATTTTATTGCTTTCTGTTGACTTGCTTGCTTTACTTTTAAGGGTTGCTTGGGTATTATATTGTTGGGGATCCTATACCGGATCCGGGTTCCTTTTAGGTAAGTGGCATTAGATCATTGCGACCGCTAGACATTATAACAACGGTCAACATGATGGCTACGTTAGCGTGACACTTTGGTTGTCCGATGCTCCTCATTTCAAGTTGAGGATAGTATTTGGCTTCTGCGTGGTGTCATCAGCGCTAACTAACTTTAGAACCTTAATTGACCCATCTTGGCCATTAGAAGGTAGTGAGATGGCCGGCTTTGGTGTAGACCGAGGTTGGTTGATACTCGATGCTACGCTCATTGAGATCAGACTTTTGGGACATTTTCGATCGACCACTTGGTAGTCGCATTGAAATAAGCGCCTCTGAAAGATCAATGATGTGATTCCTAGAACCCGGTTACTATTATAGGGCGGGATGAACCAACTCAAACTTTTGGTGGGGTAATCACCTAGACCTCATGCAAGCCTTAAACCATAGGCTCATTGTGTGATTTGTTTGTGTGTGCCAAACATGACATCATGACATCATCTGCATTGCATATCATTTCTAACCATTTCAAGGACCTAGGGATTTATCTTTGCTCTGTTTTGTAGGTGTTATGGCTTCTAGAAAGACTATCCGAATCAACTTCATGGGTATACCTTCTCAGCTCAAAGAATTGGTTTCAGAAATTCCCGACCATGCTCAGTTCATCAAAAAGACATGGTTATCTACTTGACTTGGTTATCTCCGGTTTTGAAGAAGATATGATGCATGTCCTATTCCAGTTCTTTGATCCGAAACACCATTGCTTTACATTTCCAGATTATCAGTTGGTTCCTACCTTGGAAGAGTTCTCTAAGCTACTTGGGATACCTATTCTTGACCAAATGCCATTCACCGGTTTAGAAAAGGTTCCTAAGTACGAAGACATCGCATCCGCCTTACATCTTAAGCGCTCAGATATTGAAGCCAATTGGGAAACTAGAAGTGGAGTTAAGGGTTTACTTTCTAAGTTCCTAATTAAGAAAGCTCGAGAATTCCTCAAAGTTATGAGTTTCCATGCATTTGAAAACATTGTGGCCTTGCTTATTTATGGTTTGGTTCTATTCCCTAACTCGGATCAGTTCATAGACGTTAACGCCATCAAGTTGTTCCTTACCCGCAATCCAGTGCCTACTTTACTTGGGGATATCCTACATTCTCTCCACACTCGTACTACTAAGAGACAAGGCACTCTCATGTGTTGTATACCGTTACTATCCAGGTGGTTTATTTCGCACCTTCCTCCATCAGTTTTGAAGAACGAACAAAGGATGAAATGGTCTCAAAGACTAATGTCACTATCTCATTCAGATATCCGTTGGAGTCTTTTCTCTCAAAAGGATTTCACCTTCATTGAGCGTTGTGGAGAATTCCCTAATGTACCCCTTCTTGGTATTAGGGGAGGTATTACTTACAACCCTTCTCTAGCTCTACGTCAGTTTGGTTTTGCTCGAAGAGATGGTCCACATGATATGCTTCTCCAAGATGTTGTGTTCGACTACAATCACGATCTCCAGAATTACCGACGAAAGTTTATACACGCTTGGGGCATGGTAAAGAAGACTGATACCAAGACTTTAGGGCACCAAAATCCCACTCCTTGGGAGCCTTACCTCAAATGGGTGCGAGCTCGAGCTCAAAACCTCATGATGCCATTCACGCTGTTATACGTGATTATGGAACTGTTGCTATAGGTGGCGTACCCTATACTATTCTCCATCCTGACATGCCTACTGATTTTGAAGACTTGAAGAGATCCTGGATTCAGCTTAAAGAAGAGAGGGATACCTTTGAAGCTCAGTGTTATGCAAGCGAGAAGAAAGTGCTAGAGTTGACCAAGCTACTTCACGAGGAGCGCAACATCAACGCCTACCTCGGCACCAAGAGGCGCCCATGGGAGACCTAGAAGCTTTATATTGTTTTTCTTTTATTGCTTTGAACCATCTTTTGTACTTAAAAAGAAAAAGAATAAAAAGAGAAACTAATGTTTGTTTGTTCATTGCTTGTTTAACAAATTTAAATCCTTAGAGGTCCTTGAAAACATTGCATTGCATTCGCATAAACATTGCATAGCATAGCATAACATTGCATTACAGGTACATTGGAGATTGGTTTTCTCATCCTCTTGCTATTTATTTTAGCAGTCCCGATTTCGCAATGGCTCTCGAACAGACTGTCAAAGATCTCCAGGTTCAGAATGCTCAGTTTCAGCAGATGTTCACTAGCTTGGTCCAAGGCCAAGAAGATCTGAAGAAGCTCATCAACAAGAAGAAGAAGGTTGTGGGTCTACTCAACATGGGCAGACGCTACAAATGTGGTCCTAGAGTGGTCAGTCGAATTGAGTACTCTGACAACAGTGTCAAGAATGAAGGGAGTAACAAGGGTGATGGCGAAGGCAACCAGCGTGAACCTGAGAAAGACAGAGAAGATCACTATGATGATGACCAGTACTCTGACGGAGATGACAAGTACAAGCAACTCGAAGACCGTCTGAATGCCGTGGAAAATCTGAAGATGTCCGGGCTGAATTTTGATGATCTGAGTCTTGTCCCTGGTGTTGTGATTCCTCCCAAGTTCAAAGTTCCTAATTTTGCCAAGTATGATGGCATTTCTTGTCCGAAGCTGCACTTGAAGTCCTATGTTCAAAAGATCAGTCCCCACACTGATGACAGAAAGTTGTGGATGCACTATTTTCAAGAGAGTTTGTCCGGAACACAGTTGGAGTGGTATTATCAGCTAGAGAATGACCGTATCCGTACTTGGAGTGATTTGGCTGATGCTTTCTACAAGCAATATGAGTACAATGCTGAATTGACGCCCACTCGCATGCAACTACAAAGCATGTCTATGGGTCGTGATGAGAAGTTCAAGGGTATGCTCGAAATGGAGATCTAGCAGGCGAGTTCAACCACCCTTGTCCAATAGGGAATTGGTTGATATGTTTATGGGAACATTGTCAGGTCCATTCTTCAATCATCTGATTGGAAACTCTTCAGCCGGATTCACCGAGCTGATCCTTACTGCGTATATTGGTATCAAGAGTGGAAAGATTCATGTAGAGTCATCTTCAAATCTTTGAAGAGATCTTTTGGTGGTAAGAAAGAAGCCAATCTTGTGTATGGTCGAGAAAAGCCGAGCCAAGACCGACCGCGCTCAATCGTGGGGCGGTTGTGATCTCAATCCTACATCGGCACAACCTCGGTGAGACAGCATATCGAGCAGCGCCACGAGGCGGTTCACGAAGATCAACATGCCATTGTCGCAAGCCTTGCAACACATGTTGAAAGCGGTGATTACCTTGAGGATCCTCCTCGAATGTCAACACTTCCTCTCCGAAGTACAATCCTAATGCTAAGTGTGCTTACCACTCCAATAGCCCAGGGCACGACACTGACAACTATTGGGCTCTGAAGAACAAGATTCAAGATATGATTGAAGCTAAGCAGATTGAATTTGATCCTCCTGTTGAGACTCCGAATGTGATCAACGCTCCTATGCCTAACCATGACAAGGGTTCCAATGCCGTTGGTGATGATACTTATGTTTTCAACATAGATGACTTGACCATTCCTCTGATGACTGTTAAGAAGAACTTGCTGCAAGCCGGTATCAATCCAGGATGCCCAGAGAATTGCCGTTGGTGCCCCTCTGCACCCGATGGTTGTGCTTGGTTGAGAAGACGTGTTCAGTGCATGATGGACAGCCGTGAGATACTATTTCTGAAACCACCTGTGCAGAAGCTGTGTGAAGGTATGGCTAAGTTGAAGATCGAAGATGCGAATGAAACCGAACCATCTGTATGGGATACCTTGGGGCAGCCGAGTGGAAAGTATGATTACATGGTGAAGTATTCTGTTCCCGAAAGTTACAAGATTCCTATTGAAGATGTTAAAGCAACCGGATGGGGTGACGACTTCCCAGAAGACTATGCTGATGTTAACACCATAAGGATTTCCTCTGCTGATCCTGTGCCTAGAGTGGCACCTCTCATTATTACTTCTCCAAGACCAGTTCCGTATTCCTCCGACAAAGCTATTCCTTGGGATTATGGATCTGATGTTTACTATCATGGCGTCAAGCAAGACCCTCTGACCATTGAAGATCTTACAGTTGAAGCTACCATTCCTGACATTGACAACATCACGGATCAAGTAAGGTGACGAGCCGGAAGGTATTCTCTCGAGATATCTCTCCTCCAAAAGACACGCGACTCCGGCTCGCATTCCAGCTACTCAACCAATTTCCCGGCCCGGTGGGAAAGAACCGATGACTCATCTGCTCAACGGAGTACCAAAGGAAGTTGAAGACACCTCAAAGCGAAATGGAGGAAATTCGAAGATTATTAAGAAGAGTGACTACAATGTTGTGGAGCAGTTGGGACAGACTCGTCCAAGATCTCCATGCTTGCTCTGCTCTTGTGCTCGAGGCTCATGCTAATGCCTTGGTGAAATTTCGAAGAATGCTCACGTGCCGCAAGACACTACTCTTGACCAGTTTGAAGTTTGTATTGCTAGCTGGCTGCCAACAACGGCCTAGGCTTCTCGATGCTAATTTGACTTTTGCGGAAGGAAACATAACAAAGCCTTGCATCTCTGTGAATGCAAGGGTACTACATTATCTCATGTCTTTGGTGGATACGGTTACTCTGAACATCCTACCGAAGCGCTTTTGATCGCCTTGTCGAAGGGTTGGTTACGAGACCCGTGACATTGTTGTGCGTGCTTTTGATGGTTCTAGCGAGCGTGCTTGGAGCTCATTACTTTGTCAAAGTCGGTTCCCGGACTTTTGATTCCACTTTCTTTGTCATGGACATCCGTCCCTTACTCTTACCTACTCGGACGCCCTTGGATACATGGGGCGGTTACCTCTACCTTGCATCGAGAAGTATCCGTAAAGGGAAGATTGTTACGGTGTGGTGAAGAGGAATATATGGTCGATCATCTGATCGTTCGATATCTCGAGATGGAAGGTGAATTCTTTGAGACTCCTGTCAAGCTTTGAAACAATCCCAGTCATGCACATTGATTCTCACCTATTCACGAAGTTACACAAGCTCCTCCTAGGATGGCCTCCACGAAGGCGCTCAAGCTGCGGTTGAACAAGGTGGTAGTGCTATTTGGGGTCAGCTCCCTGATCTTCCTTTCAAGTTTGACAAGACTGGTTTAGGCTTCACCGTCAAGGGTCAGAAGATGATACACCGCGAGCGTGCCGGCCAACTTCCCTTCCGCATCAGCCAGAGTGGGGTCCATGCTATAGAAGATGACGACAACGACTTCGACATCAGCAAGTGGATCTTTCCAACTCCCGACAACGGACTCAGCAATTGGAAGACCGAAGACGTCATACCAATCTCCTTTAGTCAGGAGTAATTATTCTTGTTTTTGTTTTGCTTTTCGTATTTGCTATGTTTTGAACAATAAACTCTAAAGCCTAGTGCCTTGCCCGGGGCATCATGGCTCGTTTGCGAGAGTTTTTTGTTTGTTGTTTGCGTATTTTCATTCAATAAATTCATTGGACTTTTGCATTCAATTGTGTTTTTTCTTTCTTTTACTTTATCACCCCTTCAAAGGCTATGTGTTCTTACACACACCGTGATACAAGAATCACTCGAATCTCGTTAATATGACTATGCTAGTGCTAAATATGACTTGATAATCCGATCTACCAAGCCGAAGATGAAAGTGAGGAAGATTGTGAAGTGCCGGAGAACTTGTCAGATTGCTACAGCAAGAAGAGCGAGTTATCTGACCACGAAGAGCAAGTTGAGGTTGTGAATTTGGGTCTTGACGAAGACAGAAAAGAGATCAAGATAGGAGAAGGTCTTGAGAAGGTGTTAAAGAAAGGTTGGTTCGGATGCTACGAGACTACCTTGAGGTTTTGCTTGGTCATACGAAGACATGCTGGTTTAGACATTGATATTGTGGTTCATCGATTGCCAACTAAAGATGGTTTCTCGGATAAAGCAGAAGGTCGTCGTCCAGGAAATGTCGGAGAAAATCAAAGCGAAGTTATGAAGCGGTTCAACGCGGTTTCTAGTGTCACCTCTTATCCCGTGGGTCGCTAACGTAGTACCGTACCAAGAAGGATGGCAAATACGAATGTGTGTGGATTACGAGGGATCGAACAAAGCAAGTCCGAAAAATGATTCCCACTTCCTCATATTGATGTTACGGTTGACAACACCGCGACAAAGTTTTCTCCTTCATGGATGGTTTCTCGGTTATAATCGAGATCAAAATGGCTCCGAAGACATGGAAGACTACTTTTGTTACACGTGGGGTACTACGCTACAAGGTTATGCCATTTGGGTTGAAGAACGCAGGTGCTACTTACCAGCGTGCCATGGTGGCACTATTTCATGACATGATTCATCACGAGATAGAGGTCTATGTCGACGACATGATAGCTCGATCACAGACAGAGGAAGAACACCTTGATCATTTGCAGAAACTATTTGACAGATTGAAGAAGTACAGACTGAGACTTAATCCTAACAAGTGCACTTTTGGAGTCAGATCCGGTAAACTCCTAGGGTTTGTCGTCAGTGGTAGAGGTATTGAAGTTGACCCCGCATAAGGTTAAAGCTATACAAGAGATGCCGACTCCCTTGGAGAAGGAAGTCGGAGGTTTCTTGGGCGTTTGAACTACATTGCGGGTTCATTGCATCTAGCGCTACTTGTGAGCCAATCTTCAAGTTACTAAAGAAAGATCAAGTGGTAGAATGGAGCAGCGATTGCGGATCGCTTTGATAAAATCAAGGAGTACCTACGAGATCCTCCTATCACGATGCCGCCTACGAAGGAAGACCTCTTATCATGTACTTGCGGTGTTAGAGAACTCAATGGGGTGTGTGTTGGGGCAACATGGCGAGTGCAGTCGAAAAGAGCATGCAATATACTACCTTAGCAAAAAGTTTACCGTTGTGAAACAAGATACTCACAGCTCGAGAAAACTTGCAGCTTTAACTTGGCTGCTCGCGGCTAAGGCAGTATATGTTGACCCATACTACCTTGTTGATTTCGAGATGGATCCGATAAAATACATCTTTGAGAAACCAGCTCTCTCGGGAAGAATAGCAAGATGGCAAATGATCTTGGTGAATATGACATCGATACACCTCTCGAAGCGATCAAAGGAAGTGTAGTAGCCGATCACTTGGCTCATCAAGCCGTAGATGACTATATGCGTTCAAGTTTCCGATGAAGATGTTTTGTTAATTCTTGATTGTGAAGAACCGGGCCAGACGAAGGACACGAACAAGGATCCGATGGACCATGGTCTTTGATGGAGCCTCAAGCGCGGCAATGGCATTGGCGCCATCATTACATCCTAGCGGACATCGCCTTTCACAGATTATGTTTCAATTGTACCAACAACATGGCCGAATCTGAGCGTGCATCATGGGTATTAAAGCGCTATTGACTTAAGAATCAAGTTCTTGCAAGTATATGGAGACTCGGCTTTGGTGATCGGTCGGATTAAGGCGAGTGGGATCGAAGCATCGAATCTCATTCCATATCGAGGCATGTTACGAGTTTGATCCCTATTTGAAGAGATTACCTTTGACCATATTCCACGAGAAGAGAATCGGTTGGCGACGCATTGGCTACTATGTCGTCTATGTTCAAGGTTAGATGGGACAACGAGGCTCCCCTGATTATCATTGAGAGGTTTAACGAACGGCGTATTGTTATGAGCTTGACGGAGAGGAGAAACCTTGGTACTACGATGTGAAGAGGTATCTTGAGACTCGGGAATATCCCGAGGGCATACATCAATGATAAAGTTCATGAGAAGGTTTGCATCCAAATTCTTCCTCGGCGACATTTTGTACAAAACCCGACACATGCTTACTACTGTTGTAGACGAGAAAACAATCGTATCATGGAAGAGTTACGAAGGCGCATTTGGTACTCATTCCGGGGCATCGATGGCTAAGAAGATTACGAGCGAGGTTACTATTGGTCCACTATGGGCGATTGTCACCTTCGCTCGATCTTGTCACAAATGTCGATTCTGAGACAAAGTACATGTACCTCGACCTCGAGCGTTCTAACACTCCTTGGCCTTTTGCAATGTGGGGCATTGATATGATTGGAGAAATCAAGCCCACGACTTCAATGGACATCATTTCATCCTTGTGGCAATTGATTATTTCACCAAGTGGGTAGAAGCGACCTCGTTCGCATCATTACCAAGAATGTTGTGGCTCGATTCATCAAGCATAATCTTATCTGTCGGTATGGCACTCCCGAAAGGATTATCACGGATAACGGCTCTAATCTCAAGAATAAGATGATCACCGAACTACGCACGGTTCAAGATCAAGCATCACAATTCTTCTCCATATCGGCCTAAGATGAATGGCGCGATGGAAGCCGCCAACAAGAACATTAAGAAGATTATCTGAGATGGCGGTAACTTACAAAGATTGGCATGAGATGTTACCATTCGCTCTTCATGGTTATCGCTTTTCTGATGCGGACATCAGGGGCAACTCCTTCTCTCTCGTATCACGGTATGGGCCGTCCTACCCATCGAGGTTGGTACCCTCAACTAGAGTCCTCCGGGGCCTTGAGTTAAGCGAGCGATTGGGTCAGAGCGCCTTGACAGATTAATTTGATTGATGAGAAGCGACTCGCATCCATCGCCATGGACAGATTTATCGAGCGAATGATCGAGCATTTAACAAGAAGGTCAAGCACCGAGTTTACCAAGTCGGTGATCTAGTAGTCAGCGCATCATTCTTCCACAAGGTGATCCAGGGCAAGTGGACTCCCACCTATGAGGACCATTTGTAGTCAAGGCAGTATTCTCGGTAGACTATGATACTTAGCACCATGGACGGTGAAGACTTCCCACACACATGAGCAGACATAGTCAAAAATACTACGCATAAAGAGACCCGCTAGGTCGGCGAACCTAGGCAAAAATAAGGGCATCGAGGCGAACCAAAGGGTTCGGGCAAAGTTAAGGATATATACAAAATATGTACACCCGGCAAGTCGAAAACACGAAAAGGCGGCTTGGGCAAAAAGGTATCCGTTGGTGAAAACCGAAGGCGGTCTAGGCAAAATTAGGGATTTAAGCGTCGACTATGTCTCTTCGGATCACTGCTTCGGACTACTATCGGCATTCAAGTTCAAATGGCAAAGATCACTTCCATCACTTTCTCGGAGGAGATGAGATAGTTGATATATATGAGTACTAGCATAGTTGGAACTTAACGAGATTGTTTCCGCATAGCCTTTTACTTTTCTCTTGTACAAACTACTTGGCCATCATACCTTTCAAATAAATGCAAGTTTCTTTCTATTGCCATTTCTATTTGTTGTTGTTTGCATAAAGTCAATGTCGCTTTGAATGATTATATGCATTTGACAATAAAAATTTGTTCATAAGCGTAAGAAAAGTGAACATACAAAGTACTTACTACAAGGGAATTGTGATGGACGAAAGTCACCAAAAGCGATCCCTGCAGTATAATCCCTGGAGATACTACTCACTACAAATTCTCCCCATCGAATCTGATTTCCTTCTCAAAATTTCATCATCATCAGACTTTATCTCCAGAGACGTTTGTCCCCAATAGGATGCCTTTCAACAATTCCCTTCCCCCGACAGCAGCAGTGCCTAGACTTGAGACTTGGTCAGATAGTGCATCGGAGGAAACCTTCATCCTTTATTCCCCAGTAGAGTACCTCCTGAATTTCCCCCAGCAGGGTCCATGAACGAGATCCTTGGCAGCATGTTCCTCAGTCTCTCCCATCCACAATGGTATCTAGGTTCGAGACTTGGTCAGATAGTGCATCGGAGAATTCAAAGCTATATTCCTTCTCAAGGTTTCCGATCCGTCTCATCCCCAAGCAGAAGTCAGAAATTCTCAAGCGGGATATTCACATCTTTCTCAAGATGGATATGTTTTGAAATACCACAGCATCCATCATTCATACATTATTCATAAATATCATAATTTGTGCATATATCATTCATACGCATCGTCATGCATCATACTTTGCATAAGACTAACAATATTCTATCAAAATTTCTCTTGTTTTCTTCAAAGCAGGTGAAAGTCAATTCTGACGCAAGCAGGTCCAAGATTAACGCCCGAAACAGACGGAAAACTATACGAGCGACCAACCTCATTGTTCTCCAACAACGGATCCGGATTAATACCGAAGCGGACGGAAACCTTATCCGAGCGATCACAAGTTATCCCGATAACGGCGGTGGATCAACACCGATGCCTGCGGAAACATCCGCATTTGTCCCAGGGGCGATCGGCCGAAGAACTATTCGACCCTCTCTTATTATCAGCGCAACTACGAGTCTAGCGTCGACTCAATTGCCTTAGATGGCATCTTAAGCCCATCTCCGACTACTTGTCAACATTTCTCCACTTTCGAATCTGCATATTTGGTTAAAATCAATACGGACCAATAACTTCATTCAAAAGCGAGCACGAAGTCTAGCGTCGACTCCTCGGATGGCATCCTAAGCCCATCTCCTTCGAAACATCTGAGCCTAGCGTACGGCTCACTCCCTGGCATCGATCTTTCCAGATGGCATCCTAAGCCCATCTCCTATACAATGGTCCCGAGTCTAGCGTACGACTCATCCCCGTGAAGTCTCCTTCTCCAAATGGCATCTGTAAGCCCATTCCCGCATCCTCATCAACCGCGAGTGCAAATTTTCAGGTGTACTCGAGTGTTCAATCATCTTCTACCTCCAGGTCTCGAAAGGCAAGGTGTGCCAATCTACCCCTTCCAGTACAAGAAGATTGAACAGGGGCAGCTGTCATACCCCAAAATTTGCCCTCATGTTTCTCAAGATATTCCATACATCCATGCTCAGGATTCCTCGAGAGTTGATCGGATGGACACTCTCCTATACAATCAACCCAAACTAGGGTTTGGCATTCCTCAGACCCAGATGGATTTCTAACACCTCCAATGGTTTTCATGCTTCCTCATATGCTTCAAAGATTCTCCATGTCAAGTTTCAAGCTTCACAAGTCAAGCTTCCTCAGACAATTGCTCAGATGGTTGAAAATCGGTTGTATTGGTCAAAAGTCAACTGTGGTCAACATACTGATCAAAACTTCGATTTTTGGTCAACATCCTCATTTTGAAGTTACATTCATCATTTGATCAAGGGTTGATCATGATTCATCAAGAAAACTCAAGATTTACACAAAGTCAAACTTTCTAAATTAGGGTTTCTAGGTGAAAAGTCAAGCTGAACTTTGGTGATCATAACTTTCTCATACTTTCTCGAAATTTTCCACCACCTCTTGTTTTGAAGGAAATTCAATTCTCTACAACTTCATGTCTCACAAGAATGTCCAAAAAATGCTTCATTTGAGAGGTATAGCTCAAAACATTACAGGTCCTTTTCAAAGTCAACAAAAAGTCAACTTTTTGTTTTGAACATATATTGAGCATGGTAACTCCAATTGAAGTGAAACCAAAGACATTGGTTAGAGGATTCTTAGAGCTTTCTAAAAAGTCCAAGAACTCTCAAAAATGTGGAAAATTGAGCAAGATACACTATTCAGAAGTTGGGCAATTTTGGACAATTGCACAAAAGGACATTTTGGTCAAAATGCAAAGTTTTCCAAATGGGCCTATACTTTTTTGATCCAAACTTGTTCATGATGTTATTCTTGACCCATAAAAGCTTGGCATTGACTATTTTCTATTTTTATGATTTATATTTGAATTTTATAACATTAATTCAAAAATAAATTATATGAAATATGAAAATTAAATATTTTTTCCAAAAGGAATGATTTTATATCTTCCTAAATGTCCAAGAAAGCCCAAGAATCATTCCAAATTCGTGCTAGCCTCTTACATGGGAAGAAAATCAATATTTTTCAAATATTTGATTTGAATTTATTGGAAAATATTTGGACATTCAATGGGCAATCTTTTTCACTCTTATAGCCTTCAAAAACTCCTATAAATATCAAGCATTGTACCTGACAAAGAGACGGAATCCTAACCTAAAAACAAGCCTAAACTTTGGCAAAATTTCTCAAGAATCCAAAAATTGAATTTTGTTTTCAACAAGCTTGAGCCAATCCGACCATTCAATCATCTTCGGAGGTTCCCATGACTCAAACCACCTCTTGCTCAAAGCGGATCGTCTGAATCGCGCATGACTCTCACCGGTTTGAACTTTTCACAATTCGATTTCTTAACTCCATGCATTACTAATCGATTTCGTGTGTTTATTTGAGTTCGATCTGTCTTTAGAGCGTGTTAGATGCATAACATGTGAGGTTCCACGTGAGAATCACGGATCACCATAGTTAGGGCATTTGAATATTGAATCGAGGCGCTTATCCAGCGTTTTCGGGAAAACCAATGCCACCATCGTGTTCGCAAGGTCCGATTTAGTCGATCTGGGCTTTTGTTTTGTTTCGATTGATGCATTTTGCGAGGATTTCCAGGTTGAGGAGCAATCGGAGGCGATGGCCGGACCTAGCTCGGCGTGGACTCCGTCGAGTTTGACGCCGCGTGGCATAATGGCTTGCTATGATTCATCCGTTCGTTCAACGGGGCCCACCGTGACTGCGTTGAATCAAAATTCGAGGACACGTATCGCTTATAAACACATGCCTCAATTCCATGACACGGATGCCGCTAGCTCGGATGGCAAAGGCTTTGGTTTTCAAGGTTTGAAGGGAATGTCTCAGGATCGATTCCCGGTTCAGACAATCCTCTTTTTCCTCTTTCCAAAACTCCTTATTTTTCATATATTTTTTTATATTTTTATATTTTCACTCTATTTTAATTTCTTTTCCATATTTTTATTACGCATCTTAAAAACACCAAAAACATTTTTATTTTACATTATTTTCACAAAACCTTTATTTAATTTAATAAATTAAAAATATAATTTTGCATGCATATTTATTTTATTTTTATTTTTGCATTTAAATCATTATAAATTGCATTTTAATTATTAAATCTTTTCCAAAAATTCCAGAAAAATTATTATAGCTTATTTATCTTATTTCCAGCATGTACCAATTTTTCCATATTAAAATTTGCATTTTTGCTAACATTTTCATTTTATTCGATTTCATCATATTTTCGATTTTCTCATCTTTTCACGAGTTGATCGTCTGACGTTTCTTCCGTTTTCTTTTATTTTCCAATAATGTAATTGCTCATGGGATGTAATAGTTTAATCTAGGCTTTTATTTTCCGCATCTTAAATTATGTATACGCCCCAAAGCCATGTAATAGCGTAGTTTACATTCCGCACCTTTACATTCCGCATTTACTTTCCGCACTCTTATCAATTGCTAGTAATTAGGCGTGTATGGCAAGATAATAATTGGACATAGCTCACACTAATTTTCAAGATAATATATTCTGAAATCAACCCACTCTTTCACACATGCACCCCTTAGGGTAATTCTCTCTCGTTGCCTTTCGATTAAATGGTCAAGTCCCTCGAACGTAGAGGTATTCTAGCACCGTTGCCTTCCAATCAAATCATCATAGTCCCTTCGATATAAAGATCATTGTACGATGTAAGCCTCTGAAAAACATGATCTTGACCCTCGATTGTCGCCTACGAAAAATGATGACAATCCCTTCGAATGTGTTAGGATATTCCCTACAAGTTGCCTTCTATGACCATCCGATGTCCCTTCGATTGTCCCGCTTACATCCAACAAATGGAGCTACCTACTAATTAATGGTACGGCTAGCGCTATTCTAAAAGAATGTAGAAATACGAAAACGACCAATTCTGAGTAGGTAATAAGTCTCCTAGTTGCTTGCTCTATCAAGAATACTTTTCACACCTCACACTTTCAAAACACTTTGTATACATTCCAGCGTGAATTATTGCAAAGTTCTTTTTCTAAAAACGAAACATTTCCGAACACTTTGTATACATTCCTACATGAATCATTACAAAGTCAAAGCGAAATGCCTTTTCAAAACATTTTTCAAACACACAGAAAGCACAAGTTTTTCAAAAGTGATCTATAAAGCAACTAAGAGCCCGTAGATAACTACGGATGGAAAGGGGTGCTAATACCTTCCCTTTTCATAACCATTCTCCCGTACTCAGAATCTAACGAAGGTCTTTTTCTGTACTTTTACCTTCCCTTAATTGGATAAAAATAAAAGTCGGTGGCGACTCTTGCTATCCGTACATTTGGATACAAAAAAATCCTAAAAAGTCAGTTCACCGTATTACAGTAGGCGACATCGTGGGTCTATGATCTTTGTATCGAAGGGACTATGATGATTTGTTTTGAAAGACAACGGTGCTAGAATACCTCTACATTCGAGGGACATGACCATTTTGAATTCGTAAAGAAGCGAGAGAATTACCCTAAGGTGCGTGTGTGAAAGAAGTGTGTTAAATTCGAATATATCATCTTGAAGATTAGTGTGAGCTATGTCCAATTATTATCTTGCCATACGCCTAGTTACTAGCAATTGACGGAAAGTAAATGCGGAAAGTAAACCTGCTATTACATGGCTGGCGGATACATAATTTAAAATCGGAAAATAAAACCTAGATTAAACTATTACAACCCATGAGCAATTACATTATTGAAAAAAATAGAATGATAAGAAGAAGCGTCCGAGATCGGACAACACTGTGAAAGAATAAGAAAATCGGAAATATGATGAAATTGAAATAAGATGAAAAGTTAGAAAAAATGCAATTTTTAATATGAGAAAATTAATATATGCTGGAAATATGATAAATGTATTAAGATAATTTTTTGGGATTTTTTAGATGCATTTTAGTAATTAAAAACTAATTTACAATGATTTAAATGCTAAAATCAAAATAAAAATAAATATGCATGCAAAAAGGTATTTTTTAATTTTATAAATTAAATAAAGATTTTCAGAATATGAATGCAAAAGAAAATAATTTTTTTGGTAATTTTATAATGCAGAAAAATGAGAAAAAAATTAAAATGAATAAATATTAAATAAAATGGAATTGAAAAAATAGAAAGGTTTGTAAAAGGAGAAAAACCAAATGGTCACAGGGAGGATCGAACCGGGACCTTGCCTTCTAAGTCACGTCCCTTGCCAAGCTGAACCAAAGCGCATGCGTGTCATTGGATCGGGCGAGTAGTTTACAAACAAGTGGCACATCTGTTGCATCAAATCCATGTGACCTCGTCTTCTTCGTTTTGAAAAATTGAAAATCCGGTCGGCCATGGCTCGGCGCTAAGTCTAACAAATTCAAAATGCAACATACATAATATAAATGAATTCTAAAGGCATGGTTTGATTCCTTGAAGCATTCGAGCATCTTGGTATGGGTCATGAGGTCCAATTTTTCCTAATAAGAGAAACCTAAAGCGGCATAGAAACCCTAATCATGGCATATCGTGTTTCCGGCCATGGAAACTCAATCAAAGTGCCGAAAGTAAACTCAACACTAACCACAAAACAAACATGAAGCAGGTTAATAATGCATGATGATTGAAACACGATTTCAAAAAAAACAAGAACAAACCAATTCGTGATTTCTTGTTTCTGGATGGTTTTTGGCAATGTGAAGGTGGATCGACTCAAGAGGTATCAAGGAATGTGTTAGACACCTCAAAATCGATTGAAAAGGTGGAAGTGTGATCACCAATAGCTTGCGAGTCACGATTTTTGAGTTTGGGAATAGGGTTTTGAGCAATTTTTCGTCCTCTTGCAAGCTGGAATGCATCAAGTATATATCTTTGGATGGATTTGAGGCTGAATTGGAAAGAATTAATCAATATTGAATGGAAATCAAATTTGATTTTTCATCAAAATCAAATTTTCAAAGCTTGATCAATTTCAATCCAATCTTGCCAAATTTGATATAATTTTGTAATTCTGGCATTTATGAGTTAATTGGACCTCAAGGAAAGAATAAAATCAATCTTTGCCATTAATTTCAATTTTATAATTTATTTTAAGATTTAATTTGCATTTAAATGAATAAATTACAAATTAAATAGAAAAATAAATCAAAAATTCGTGGGTTTGGGCTTGGACACTCCTAATTGTATGAGGAACAAGTTAGGATGAAGAAAAAGTAGGCCCATTTGCAAAAGATTTGATTTTTTGAAGTATCTCTCTTTGTGCATTCTTTCAAAATTGCCCAATTTGTGAATGGTGTAACTTGCTCAATTTTCCACATTTTTGAGTGTTCTTGGACTTTTTGGAAAGCTCTAAGAGTCCTCTAAACAATGTCTTTGGTTTCACTTCAATTGGAGTTACCATGCTCAATATATCTCCAAAACAAAAAGTTGACTTTTTGTTGACTTTGAAAAGGACCTGTAATGTTTTGAGCTATACCTCTCAAATGAAGCATTTTTTGGACATTCTTGTGAGACATGAAGTTGTAGAGAATTGAATTTCCTTCAAAACAAGAGGTGGTGGAAAAATTTCTGAGAAAGTATGAGAAAGTTATGGTCAGTCAAAGTTTGGTTGACTTTTCACCTAGAAACCCTAATTTAGAAAGTTTGACTTTTGAGCAAATCTTGAGTTTTCTTGATGAATCATGATCAACCCTTGATCAAATGATGAATGTAACTTCAAAATGAGGATGTTGACCAAAAATCGGAAGTTTTGTGTATGTTGACCACAGTTGACTTTTGACCCATCTGTGATTTTCAACCATCGAGCAATTATGCGAGGAAACTTGACTTGTGAAGCTTGAAACTTGACATGGAGAATCTTTGAAGCATATGAGGAAGCATGAAAACCATTGGAGGTGTTAGAAGTCCATCTGGATCTGAGGAATGACAAACCCTAGTTTGGGTTGATTGTATAGGAGAGTGTTCATCTGATCAACTCTTGAGGAATCCTTGAGTATGGATGTATGAAATGTCTTGAGAAACATGAGGGCAAATTTTGGGGTATGACAAATATGCCAACCATTCCAATACTCACGAATGCATGAACATGTATAGAGAATCAATGATATCAATGGATCTAATGCTCATAAAGGCATGAATATGTGTAGGATGCAAATTCCTAATGCGAACAACTCCATTACTCATGAATGCAAATAAAATGCTAATAGCTTCAATGTTCGATGGATGTATGAACATACGATAGATGCATGACAATGCAAATGACACTAATACTCGTGAATGCATGAACATATATAGGATGCAACCAATGACTTTGAATGATTCCATGGCTTATAAGTACATGAACATGTGTGAAATGTAAATGATAATCCTAGTAATTTCAATGTTCATGAATGCGTGAGCATATATAGGATACACATGAGGGATGCACACAATTCCAATGCTCATGAATGCATGAACGTGCACGATGTGCAAACAATGATTCGAATAACTCCAATATTCATGGATGTGTGAGCATATATAGGATGCACATGAAGATTCCTAGCATTCCTACATGTATGATTGTGCATGATAATGCTAGGAGTCAATGCAACATGGAGATTTCTAGGCCTATATGTTATACCAAATGCAACCGTGAGAAGGATGCAAAATAATTGAGTTCACCAATGTACATAATGCAAATCGGTGCATGAACATGCTTATGATGCGAACTATGTCAACAACCTAACATTCTATGTACAAAGAAATGATGTATGCGAGGGATGCCATGAAAGAGCACGGAAGGATCACGTCAAATCCTAGTTACACATTATCACAAACACGTGGAATGCATATGCATGGATTATACATAATATACAATAATTAATGAACAAAATGCTTCGAAAACTACATGCCGACACACTTCAAATGCATGCTATGCTTGATTAAGTCATGCATCGGCTACTCAACAAACTACATTCCTTCAATGCATGAACATGAGCTAAGCAATGCACAATGCATGGATTTATGGCTAGAAATGCAAAGGTAAATGCTAATACCATTCCTATATGCA
The DNA here is from genome assembly GCA_021764765.1 of Vicia sativa. Taxonomy (NCBI): domain Eukaryota; kingdom Viridiplantae; phylum Streptophyta; class Magnoliopsida; order Fabales; family Fabaceae; genus Vicia; species Vicia sativa. The sequence continues at coordinate 268,066,189 of CM038792.1, forward strand.
TGCTATATACAAAAACCTTCACTCCGACACCAATAAGGCGGCGAAATTCAATTTAAATCAAAGAATTCAAGAGTAGGAGTCCAAAATTTAGAATCTACATTGAATTTGCGTACAATTTCGTTACTCAATTTTTAAGAAAAGCTGACAATCAAAACAGCTTAAAATAAGTGCTTATTTGAACCTAATACTTACTTGAACTTGAAGTTTGAGCCAAATTAAAGAGTAATTCCTCGTGCTCTTCAAAGAAAATACCAAATCCACAGCGAATCAACGATATCTTGTAGAATCAACCTCGAATTCTTCAAGAAAACTTGAGATCTTCAATGGAGAATTGAAGAAGGAGAAGGAAAACCCTTGGATCTTGGAATTGAAGAAAGATCAAGATGAAAATGCTCCTTCCATAACCGATTCGAACAGAAGAATGAAAAGAAGATCCAGATTGAATAGTGAGAAACTGCGATGCAGAAAGAAGAAGAAAACGAAGCTGCGGTCTTTGGCGGAGGTCGGTGGTGGTCCTTGATGGTTGCTTGGAGAAAATGAAATTTCAGTTCTTTTGACTTTTGGATTATTGAGAGAATTAGAGAATAATTGGTGGTGAGAGAGAAAAAAAACTGAGGAACCCCCTTCTTTGAACCCTCCTCTTTGTGAGAGCTAAAAAGTATTTATAGTTTTGGACCCATAATCAAGCCCAAATCACGATTATCCGAATAATTTCCGTAATTAGTCCAAAACCGTCAAATCCTTTGAGAATCTGAGGTTGGACTCTAAACGAAAAGTGTCTGGAATCCCATTTTGCTTGCGTGAATGAAAATTTTGACACGATTAGGCGAACGATCAAGACAAGAAAAATTTCCGAAGCTTCTGCCCAGCTTTCAGATGTAAAAAATTTTCTTTTCTTTTTTTTCTCTTTGGTTTGCTTCCACTTGGACCACCCGCAACTGGACAAACTTTATGATCAAAACTGTGTACACAAGCATGTGCACATCTAAACAAAAAAATTGTGGACGAGAGACACAGAAAAGAAGAGGGCGAATTTTGGGGTGCAACAGCTGCCCCTATTCAATCTTCTTCGACCGGGGAGGTGAGATGGGCGAAAGCCTTTCGAACCAGCAAGGTAGAAGATGATTGAATACTGAAATGGACCGTAAAATTCGCGCTCTGAAGGCGAGCGGAGAATTATTATATTTTGGATTATCTGCTTGAACATATACACTTGAGAGACATAAGGAGGGTGCACTTTTACTAACGAACTCGGGCATTCCACTCACGAGAACACTTGTATTGAAGCGACCCACCAGAAATGATGAAGAGAGGACACCCATGAAAGAGAGACTCAGTGAGGATGAGAAATAACCAATGATCCTCGGCACGAGCGCTTGTTGATAAATAGCCGCGGATCAAGGGTAAAGAGGACACACGAGGCGATGGACTCAAAGGGAGAAGGCGTCGAACAGCAGCGGACTTGAACATAGATCATCGACACGAAGAGCTTGTTAACCAGCGGACCTAAGCAAATGAGAACTCAATAAGGAGGAAGAACATCACTCAAACATAGACCCTCGACACGAAGAGCTTGTTAACCCGGAGCTAGGCACAAAGAACTCAACAAGGAAGAAAGCGACTTTTGATAGGCAGACCCCAAACATAAATCCTCGGCACGAAGAGCTTGTTAACCGGCGGATCGAAACAAGTGATAACTCCACATAGAGGATAAACATCACTCCAAACATAAACCCTCGGCACGAAGAGCTAGTTAACCGTGGGTTTAAGTAAATGAGAACACGACCACGGTGAACTCAACAAGTAAGGAGAAAGCATTGATGAGCGAACCTAAACATAGATCCTTGCACGAAGAGCTTGTTAACCAGCGGACATAAGCGGTGAGAACTCAATAAGGAGGAAGAACATCACTCAAACATAGACCCTCGACATGAAGAGCATGTTAACCCAGCGAGATCTAAGCAAATGAGAACTCAATAAGGAGGAAGAACATCACTCGAACATAAACCCTCGTACGAAGAGCTAGTTAACCAGAGTTTAAGGTAAATGAGAACAACAGGGATAAGGCGGTATGACTTGACTGAGCAGTAGAATCGCCGAAGACCCGAGGATAGATTCCCATGAAACACTTGGCTTAAAGTTACCATTAGGGAAGTAGAAATCTGCTGAGAAAGGATCTCGGGGGTAGGTCCCACAGATTGTTCATTTCTTCTGAATATACATGATTGGCAAATAATAAAAATGCATGTTTGAATTTTAATGGCGTAATGCTCCCAATCAATGGAATGCTACGCGTTTAAGGTAGATGCAATGTAATGAATGCATGCTTACAAACTACATGAGAAGTAATAGTAGTAACAATCAGCTGCTGAGAAGCCATTGACATCCGAGAGAGAGGTACCACTATGGAGTGGATTTTGGAGAACACTTTGCAAAAATAAATTGCAATTCCAATATGGGAAGCATTCTTCACTTGGGGAACACCGAGTTGCAACTAATCTTACTTCCTGGGACGGGATCAGTTACTCTTTACTGAGGATACAGAAAACTTCTCTGGAAAATTCTCTTACTCTCACTGGAGAATTTGGAGACTCTGTGAGGAATTTAGCTGGGGAATGCTCATTAGCGTGGAAATACCAGAACTGAGGCACGTTTAACCCTTACTAGGAAGGATAAATCTGATTTGGACTGAAGACTCCACTGGGAGAATCCATTCAGCGATTCAACTCTACTGGGGAAACAAATATTCTTGCCCCAACATCTGACAGGCATTCTCTGGGGATAAGCCTTGCCTAACACTTAAACTTCCGCTGAGGAGCAAAGCAAAGTCATCACGTCGAAATGCGGATCACCAGTGGCTGCAAATCGTGGCGAAGTCTCTAAGCATAGAGCGGTGAACTTTGGATACCGTCACTGACATCCCAAAATCTCAAGCAACTTCAACAATTTACATCATGCATTGTAGCACCATCAACGTTTTTTTTTGAAAAAATAAAGATGCAAAATTTATCAACAACATTGGACGTATTTTGCAAAACAAACTAGAAAACAAAAGAGAAAAGTAATTTGTGCAAAAGTTGAAACTTTTATTGATTTCATAGCCTATGAATAGGTGTTTACATCAAAAATTCCTAAAAAGAGGTAATTGCATACACAACAAAGTAATGGGAAACATAAATGGCAATGTAATGACTGATTTCAACGGATCTGACTTCACTGTGCCCATCCATGTCTTCAAAGCACCTCATCCATCTTGCTTTCTGAACAAACTAATTGGATTATTTCCATGTCCTTTCCGAGTCAGTCACTTACAACAAAATGGAATGATACAGACGCAATGCAGATCGTAGTTATTCGCTTTAAATCCCTCTTTTGCCTGGATCACCCTTTCGGGTTTTCGATCCACCGGGATAACCTTTTTTGCCTAAATTGTCCCTTGTCGGGTCCAACTTAGCGGGTGTACTTATTTTTTCACTCTGCCGCTCTTTCTTGTCCCTAACTTTTGCCCGAACCTCTCACCAGGTTCGTCGGGCTGCCTTTTACTGCACAGTCGGTCGGCTCGTGGGTCTTATCTTATCACAGTATTTTTAACTAAATACGTATTGACGGGGTGAGGAAAATCCTCTCCATCCATAGTTGTAAGCATCATGGCTCCCCTTGAGAAAACCTTCTTTACAACGTATGATCCTTCATAATTCGGGGCCCATTGCCCGGGCATCTTTATTCAAGGAGGTAAGATTCTCTTTATGCGAGATCACCAACACGAAAGTTCAGGGCGTATCATCTTATCAAGCAGCTTTCATCCTCTTACGGTACACTTGTCCGTGACAAATGGCGTCGACCTCTTCTCGTCAATGAGATTCAATGGTCTAGCGATTACGGACCCATTCGGCTTCATCTAGCGAACATCGTCATAATTCTCAAGGAAGGATTTCAACCTCCACGGTGGGACAACTTCCATACCATATACCAAAGAAAAGGGAGTTGCCCGGTTGACGTCGCCAAGTGCGATAACCATGCGAGCGAAGGTAACATCTCGTGCCAATCTCTATAGGTGACAACCATCTTACGCGATCTTCTTAATGTTTTATTATTTGCTTCCACCCCATTCATCTTTGGGAGATAAGGAGAGGAATTATGATATTTAATCTTGAAACTATCGCATAGTTCCTTCATCATCTTATTATTGAGGTTGGAGCCATTATCCGTGATGATCTTCTCAAGAACTCCATACCGACAAATGATGTTATTCATAATGAAGCGTGTAACCACCTGCTTGGTCACATTGGCATAAGACGCCGCCTCGACCCACTTAGTGAAGTAATCAATAGAGACCATAATGAAACGATGGCCATTGGAAGTGGTTGGTTCTATCCTTCCGATCATATCGATGCCCCACATCGCGAAAGGACAAGGAGAAGTCAAGACATTCAAGGGAGAAGGAGCCACATGGATCTTATCAGCATAGATCTGGCACTTGTAACATATCCTGGAATGATTATAACAATCCGTTTCCATTGTTGACCAATAATAACCCGATCTCAAGATTTTCCTGGCCATGGTATGTCCACTAGAATGTGTCCCGAAAGAGCCTTCGTGAATTTCCTCTATAATCTTGCTTGCCTCGCGTCTATCCACGCATCTGAGCAAAACAGAATCATAGTTTCTCTTATACAACACGTCATTGTTCAGGAAGAACTTGGCGGAGTACTTCCGTAGAGTCTTCTTATCAATAATCGAAGCATCCTCTGGATATTCTTTAGTCTCAAGATACCTCAGTAATTTGTGCAAAATGCGGGCTCGTCAAACCTCATGATGGTAATAGAGGGGGCTTCATTAGCCCATTTGACTTTAAACATGGACGACAAGGTAGCCAAAGCGTCTGCCAAGCTATTCTCTTCTCTTGGAATATGACTGAATGTAATCTCATCAAAATACGGGATCAACTTCAAGACATGCTCTCTGTACGGAATTAGATTAGGGTGATGAGTCTCCCAATCTCCGTTGATTTGGCTAATTAATAGAGCTGAATCTCCATATACTGCCAAAATTTTGATTCTCAAATCAATGGCCGCCTCGATCCCAAAGATACAAGCCTCATACTCAGCCACATTATTTGTACATTCAAAACAAATCCTGGCAGTGAAAGGGATATGAAACCCTATTGGCAAGGTAATAACAACGCCTACTCCATTACCCAAGGCATTAGAGGCACCATCGAACACCATCGTCCATCGCGATCCTAGTTCGGAACCTTCATCTGGGCCTGGAATATTACATTCCCTGATAAACATGATATTTTTGTCCGGAAATTCGAACTTCATCGGTTGATAATCATCATCGATAGGCTGATGGGCAAGGTAGTCCGCCAATACACTTCCCTTGACAGCCTTCTGGGTGACATATTGGATGTCGTATTCTGTGAGAATCATCTGCCAACGGGCTACTCTTCCTGTGAGAGCCGGCTTCTTGAAGATGTACTTAATCGGATCCATTCTGGATATCAATAAAGTGGTATGGGTCAACATATCTTGCCTCGATCGTGACGACCAAAAGCACAACAAGTTTTCTCGAGCAGTGAGTATTTTGCTTCACAGTCGGTAAACTTTTTGCTAAGGTAGTATATGGCATGCTCTTTTCGATCGGACTCGTCATGTTGCCCTAGGACGTACCCCATTGAGTTTCCAAGCACGGTCAGATACATAATCAAAGGCCTACCTTCAATTGGAGGTGAAAGGATCGGAGGTTCCCGCAGGTATTCTTTGATTTTGTTGAAAGCTAATTGACAGTTATCGTTCCAACTGTCCGTCTGATCTTTTCTCAGCAATTTGAATATCGGTTCACAAGTGGCTGTAAGATGAGAGATGAACCTAGCAATGTAGTTCAACCTCCCTACGAAACCACGAACCTCTTTTTCAGTTCTTGGCATGGGCATTTCCTGTATAGCTTTCACTTTGGCAGAATCAACCTTGATTCCTTTTTCACTTACAATGAAACCCAGCAGCTTCCCGGATCTCACTCCGAAGGTGCATTTATTAGGATTCAACCTCAACCAGAATTTCGGTAATCTTTTAAACAACTTCAAGAGATGAACAAGATGTTCCTCTTCCGTTTGGGATTTTGCAATCATATCATCAACATAGACTTCGATCTCTTTATGTATCATATCCTGAAAAAGAGCGACCATTCCCCGTTGATATGTTGCTGACATTCTTCAAACGAAAGGCATCACTTTATAACAAAATGTTCCCAAGGTGTAATGAAAGTAGTTTTCTCCATATCATCTGGCGACATTTTGATTTGATTCTCTTGAGAAAATCCATCCATGAAAGAAAATACTTTAGCCTGAGCGGTGTTATCGACCAATATATCAATGTGCGGGAGCGGGAAATCGTCTTTAGGGCTTGCCCTGTTCAAGTCCCTGTAATCAACGCACATCCTAACTTTACCATCCCTCTTTGGCACTGGTACAATATTTGCAACCCATGGAGGATAAGAAACAACTTTGAAAAACCGACATCAAGCGCCCGAACTTCCTCCTTGATCTTCTTCGACATCTCAGGATGAGTTCGACGGAGTTTCTGTTTCACAGGCGGACACTCTGCTTTCAAAGGCAATTCGTGCATAACAATGTCAGTATCCAGCCCAGGCATGTCTTCATAAGACAAAGCGAAGACATCCGCATATTCTCGGAGCATCTCAATCAATCTCTGCTTGACACTCTATTCTAAGGCAGCCCCAATCTTGACTTCCCTCTTGACCTCCTCAGTACCCAAATTGATCACTTCCAAAGTTTCCTCATGCGGCTGAATAGACTTTTCCTCTTGCCTCAACAATCTGACTAACTCTTCGGGAATTTCACAACCCTCTTCAGCTTCTTCATCAGCTTGATAGATCGGATTTTCGAAGTCATAAGTAGCCATAGCAAAGTCATTACCATTGAAATCTCGGAATAAAGGGGAACTAGATCTGCATGATTGATTTTATTTCCTTATTTTAGTTTTAGATTAAAAAAGAAAAATAAAGATCACATTGCCAATGTTAAATTTGTAAAAACAAAAGAAAGACAATGAACAAAATGTTTGAATGCAAAAACGTCCTTTATTGATGATAAACTTTGAAAATTCAAAACACTGATGGCCCTACAACATGATTCACTACACCTTGGGCAGAGTGTAGGAATTATTACATGATGAAAACAAAAGAAAATTACTCTTGAAGACGGGTGATTCGGCGATATCCTCAGAAAACTAGTTGGCTAGCTCTCGGCCAGGAGTAGTAGGATAAATCCATTGATCCATACAACATTCACTATCGGTCTCACCTCCAATGGTGTCAACATCTTCAACCTGAATACCTCCTTTGAAAAAGCGAATTGGCGGGGATCTTTGGACATGCATGAATAACCAACCACTTTTCAGGCACATAACCCAAACCTTTCATGTCCTTACGGTCGGGGCTCAAGACTCTACCCCAACAGGTGTGTCGATTCAACAATAGCGAGCCTCATGGTAAGATGTCATGGAAACCTCTGGCGTTCTCCCTCGGCCGAGTCTTAATAACAGGCAGGTCTCAAGCGCTGAAAAGGAGTCTCATGAATTTCCCCTCGACTTCCACGTGGCGGAAAGCTCAAACGGTGACCACATATTCCTCTTCTCCGAGATAGTGACCACCTTCCCATTGACCAGGAACTTCAGCTTTTGGTGCAAGGTCGAAGTGACCGCACCGGCCCCATGAATCCAAGGGCGACCGAGTAGACAGCAGTAGGATGGATTAATATCCATAACAAAGAAAGTCGCTTTGAATATTTGGGGGCCTACCTTCATAGGCAAGTCCACCTCTCCGAACACAGACCTTCTAGAACCATCGAAAGCCTTGACAACCAAATCACTTGGCTAAGCACGATTCCATCATAATCAAGTTTCATCAAAGCGGTTGGAGTACATTAGAGATGATCTGTGTCAACTAACACACGAGACAAAGTTGTATGAATGACTTCAACAGAGATGTGGAGAGCTTTATTATGATTTCTTCCTTCGGGAGGCAAATCATAATCAGTGAAGCCCAATCTATTGCTTGCAAAGAAGCTGTTCACAATACCCTCGAACTGATTAACGGAGATCTCCTGGGGCACAAAAGAAGTTCCCAACAAATTAATCAAGGCGTTCCTGTGAGGCTCGGAATCTCTTAGTAGGGCCAAGATGGAAATCTTTGCAGGCGTTTGACCAAGCTGATCGATGATCTTATAACCACTCTTCCAAATATACCTCATAAGCTCAGTCACGTCTTTAGCCAAATCGGGTTCAAGATAGGCGTTGAAGATTTGGAACCGACTCACGCCGGTTACAACCCTTTTCCTTTTACTTTCGCTAACGGGCTTGATTATACGGGCGAGGATAAATCCGACCGCTACGGTTCATTCTACTCTCACCCACAATAAATCGACTTGGACTTATCTTTCTCTTTATCGGATGGAGTCGACATTCAACCTCTTTCCATTACGGTGGCCAGCACCATAATGCCACGGAATAGCTTTCTCATCAGAATATGGAACAGGACCTGGCAAAGTAATAGTAACAACAGACTTCTTAGCAGGCACTGGAATAGTTATCGGAGTTTTCTTCGGAGGAACCGGAATGGTTACAACATCAACCTCATTTGCAGCATTTCGGGCATTTACAACCACTCGCTTAAACTGCAGGGTACTCCTCTCGATCAGACATTGAATTTCTTTCCTCAAGGATTCACAACCATCATACTGTACCAAACAATTTTTACAATCAGGGCCACACTCGAGGAGCTCTCCCTGCACCAACAATTGTTCTTTCACCCTCATCAATGGGACGGCCAACTGGTCAACATTCATGACTAAGTCAAAAACCTCATCATCGTAAATTGCATTGGCGGAGGCACCACCATGAACAGGAAATGGTTGTTGAATGACGTTTGGTGTCGGTGGTGGGCCGAAGTTAATAGCCTCTGAGTCCAACAGATCTTGCACTTTACACTTAAAAGCATAACAGTTTTCCAAAGTATGCCCCTGTGCATTAGAATGGAAGGCACAACGGACATTAGGATCAAAGTTCCTGGGTAACCGGTTAGGATCAATCCTCAGAGTACGAAGCTCCACCATTTTCAAATGTTGTAGATAGGCAAAGATGTCGGCAAGTGACATGGGCAACGAATCAAATTTCCTCTGCACCCTCGGCTGATGATTATTCGTTGGGTAAGCTTCTTGTTGAGTCTTTGTCTTAGTAGGGATAGTTCTGTTGTAACGATGATCGATTCACGGTATCTACCTTTCCCTTTTCTGTCATACAAAGCACTGGATTCACCTTCCTTCTTTTTATACCCAGCAAAAGCTTTCTTGACACCACTAGCTTGGCATCTGTCAACACTGGTGTCTTGGATCTTCCCCAATTTGATCCAAATTTCAATTCGTTCGCCAAACATTACCATGTCGTGAAGGATCGGACATCTTGCAACTCGCATAGTATTGACCTTGTAGTACCGACAAACAAATCCACCATTTCACGCTCAAACATAGGGGGCTGAACTTTCGCCGCTATCTCACGCCACCTGTGCGCGTATTCTTTGAATGACTCATTAGCTTTCTGAGACAAATTACATGGCGAGTTCTAGTCGAGACCATGTCTACATTGTGCGATATTGCAGCACAAAATCCTGGACTAAATCTCTCCAAGTTCGAATGTGAGAACTCTCAAGACTCATGTACCAATCCAAAGGACCACTAACCAAGCTATCCTGAAAGAAGTGCATCAGGAGCTTCTCATCCTTAGTCTGTGAGACATCTTAGGTAATAAGATCTTATGTGAGTCTTGGGGCAAGTATTCCACTTGTATTTGATCAGCTCAGGCACCTTAAATTTAGGAGGGATCTTCACTCCTGGCACAAGTCCCAAATCAGTCATATCAAAACCCACAACCCTTTGGTTCTCAAAAGCGCGCATACGCTCCTCGAGCATACGCAACTTTTTGTCAGATTCAGTTTGCTCTTCAGCATTAAAATACCAATCTTCCATATCATCTTCCTCTGGTTGAAGGATAGGGGTCGGAACACCCCTATGAACCTGTGGTTGTGCCATGACCTACTCAACCTGTTGATTCATCATGGGCGGGGGTACCACTCCGGTGCCGTTATCAACATGCACAGATTGGTTCATTGCATGACCTGCCAAACCCTGAGTAAGACCATCAATCGGAGCTCCATTCAGCCCATTATTCTAATTCATAACCACATTCTCAACTTGATTATCGACCGGGCCGTCGCCAGGGCCGTTGTTGGTGGGAGGATTGACCACAGTTTGGCCCCTCTCGCTAGCCTCAGTAGCATTCCTCAAAACTATAGCCCTCAACTCAGCTTGCTGAACGGCCATATTCTGAATAACCTCGAGTAACTGATTAACCCTAGTGTCCATCCGGGTGTTCAGATCCGCCATATCTGCCTGTATCTGTTCCATTTGTCTCTTCAAATTCCCTCTGGTGTTGTATCAGTAAGAGGTTGAAGAAGCAATTTCTGAAAAGCACTAGATGCAGAAATAAGAAAAACCAGCATGAACCACCTGTTATACACAATGTATGTATATGAATGTAATGCATGACGTATGACATGATCGTCTCACGGACATTCCTGCAATTTTTCATCAAACATCAAATAATGATAGGATATTGACAACAATAATTATCAAGACCGATCACACAATCGAATTGAGAATCAACTGCCAAATGCATAGATGAAATAAAGTCATACAAGAATCCACGACCATGGAGTAATAATACAATCACAATAATGAGCGAACCCCACCCAACAAGCCTGGAGGTGATTCGTCGAAACAGATAACATCAAAAATAACATCTGCGACTACTTATCTAGGGACCACTTGTGCTTTTGAGCATATGGATCTCGGCCACTAGCCTAGCCACATGAATGTCTCGACCCCTCAACATGGTGTATGCTACATATTCACCGTCTCTAGCCTGTAGCAAATGGGTCTTCAACTCTTCGACTTCTTTAGAAAGGATAGTTGCCTGCTCCTGTCGACTCTGTACTTCTACCTCATGTTCTTTTTTCCGTTCAAGGGAATCTTTAGCATCGGCTTCTTCTTTGCGGAGTTGCTTTTTTAAGACTCAGATTTCTTCACCGTGCTTGGTTTTCAATTTCCTATTAGCTATCTGCATGTTTTTCAACTTCTCTTGCATCTTGTCAAACTCTTTGGTCATCTGATCAAAAGAAGAGGAATTACCACCTTTGATTCTTTTGGTTTCTTCAAGTAAGTCGTAAGCCTTCAGAACTTGGTCTTTCTGTTCGATCTTGACGGATAACCTCTTTTTATCTTGAAAACTGAATGCTAGATCCATGACTTGAGCCTGTAACTGTGTCTTCAAAGCTGAATTATCCGATTGGAGCTGTTTGTAAACCTCAATACGCACGACACCGGGAGGAGACATAACTGATGAAGAAAAGGAAGTAGCGAGCTCAGACGTCGGGCTTTCAACCATGGAGTCAGGTTGGGAATACAAAGGTGCTTCCCTTTTATATGGGAGTCGAATCCTAGAGACTCGATCTTTTACCCAATTTGCATAGGAATCGAGTGCATAGTTTCCTTTTTGGCCAAAGAGAACTGTGCCCCTTTTGTGAACCGAACCCCATGCGACAACAATCTGACTTAGCAAAATCGGATTCCCATTATTTTCAAAGAAGATACCTTCCATCAACTGACGAACAGTGGGTGCTTCGGTCAAAGGATATCCTAGTTGGCGGCGGGCCAGCGTAGGATTATAACTGATGCAACCTTTAGTCCCCATCAATGGTACATTTGGAAACTCTCCACAGCTAGTAATGACCTCAGAGCCACTCGACATGGTGTTCCAAACTATATCATAAGAGGTGAGTGCGATGATTCGGCTAGACCACTTCATGGTTTTAGCATAATCCACAAATGCCCCTCTCTTCGGCAAATACGTGTTGAACCAACGATAAAGCACAAGCATACAACACATGACACGCCCCTTTCGACCATGGCGAGCGTGAATAGCATAATACGTATCAGCCAAGATTGTAGGAACCGGATTGCCGTTCATGAATACAGAAATTGCAATAAAATCCACGAACTTCTCAAAAGAGGGAAAAATCACCATACCATAGATCATGGCGGCTAGAATAGTATTGAAGTTCTTCCAACAACCAACATTGGAAAACTCATCAGCTTTGACTAAAAGGAAACCCAAGGGAAATCCGCAAGTGTGATCTTTTGGAACCCAATTATCCCTTACTTCACTAACACGCAAACCAAGTGCTTTAGCAACAGCTTCGAAATCAAGAGTATCCATTCTTTTGACGAAAGGAAAACTGCTTGTGATGTTGATACCCAAGAAGAAAGAGTACTCCTCAAGAGTAGGTGCTAACTGATAGTCTTGAAAGGTGAAACACCTGAGCTCACTATCATAGAACTGGAGTAGAGAATGTATGGCAAAGAACTCGTAATCCTCCATTAGTAACGGAAATATGTTCCCGTGATCCTTTTTGAATTCTCTCTCAATCAGATCCTTCGCAAGGATACCTCTGGCTCTCACTTCAGATAAGTCGAATGAACAAAAAGAATATGAGGAAGTATTCCTTAGGGCCTCAGTATTGGTCTGATTGTTGGTATCCATCCTGATGCCGATAATAAACCACAAGAAGTCCTGGAAATGATACGCATGCAGGGTTAGATGAAATAACATATTTTTTCTGACATTTCTTTTGAGAAAAATAAACATGCTATGATGCAAGTACATTATGCATTGATCATGGGTTTACTACTTCCATGAACTCTGATCAAACTGTTGTGCTGCTTCTGCTCTGATTGAAGAGAACCAGGAAAAGTCGGACAGAGTGACGGCTAGAAAATACCACCGAATGGAATTATAGTCACCAACAGAAAATACCAAATCATCAACAGAAAATACCGAGTCACCATCAGAACATAGTCACCAATAGTCACCAACGGTACCTGTAATAATCATGATCCCGCCCCACTCACAGGTGAAACTAAGGCTTGGGTAAAGTCAAGGTAACTCCAGGATCTAGTTCTCCTAGAGAAACTAACATCTTATCACCTACGTGAAGATGATAGCCCCCTGATTGAACCTCCTCTGAAGCATGGACGACATGCCAGACTACAAGATCTATATCCGGTATCTGACATGTTCCACTATATTCATAGGTGTCCTATGTGTCTCTTGGCCGGGGTATGGGGCCTTTTACCTCTTGTAACTCCCACCCAATTCAGAAACAGATCACAGCACAATAGCCCAACCAGTATATGAGAGCAGTAAATATATCACATAGAATGCAATGCAAGCATACAAAGGATGTTGCAATAAAGCGAGTAAATAAGTAAGCAGATAAATAAACACCCAATAGACATGAAAACAAAAGCTAGGATCAACTCCTGATCGGACCAGCAAGAGGCCTGTACAATTCCCCAGCAGAGTCGCCAGCTGAAACGACCGGCTGAACATCTGACTGATACTCGGTATCAATAGAGTTGCCATCGAACGTCTTTTATCTCACGAGGGAGAAAGGAAAACATCGAGTAAACTTGAGGGGAGAAATTGCGGTCCTATGACCGAGAGATCAAGAGAATCTAGGTAAGGGAGTTAGTTACGCAAGGGGAAGGTATTAGCACCCCACACGCCCGTAGTACTCTACGGTACCTAAGTAATGGGTGTGTTTATATCTATGCTTAATCGCTAATCATGCATGCAAAAGAAATGAGAAAATAAGAAATCATGGGGAAAAGAAGGAAGTATTTACAAAGTTTGCTCGATCGAGCCCCGTGACAAGATGCCTACATATTCCCGCGTGCAATGGGAAAGTTAGAGCGCCGTAGTTCGGCTCATATGTTTTGGTGGGTTATGTGTTTTTTACTTATGAAAAAGAGTTTTAAACACAAAAGAAAACCCATAGGAAAAAAGGAGTTTGCATTGGTTGGTTGCTTTTACCTTTGAAAATGGAGTTTGAACCATTATTACGTCTCTTAATTTGCAAAGGAAAAAAGAAAACAAGTTTTAGTTTTATTACATGCAAGGATGCAGAAGAAACTAGCAAAACAAAGGGAAACTAGCTAACTCTATCCCTAACGTTGTCATGCCAAAAGGAAACCTATAGTCAAGGATTAAAGTCTAAGCTCGAAGACTATCCTAACCGAGCAAACCTAGGGAAGTTATCCTAACATCCACCTTGGTTGAACGACCAAGGGATGAAGAGGGAATAGCCAAACAAATGCTTTGGCAGAAGCACACAAACAAGGCGATGCAAACAAATAAATGCCACGCAAGCGCAGGAAAAAGAGGAAGTCCCATAGCCTCGACAGTAACGAGCATACCATGAGTCAACCAGGAGCCGACACATCCGATTCCTGTGAATAGTATCACCGCATGACATGAATTGTCAAGTGTGAAGAGAAAATGATGCGAACTCTGCAATAAATGCGAACCCCAGGAAAGCGTGGAGAGTCAGATTAGGGAACTCTTGCCACTTTATTATTATTGACTCGATAAAGAAAGCAACACGATTCGCGTGTGCTAAGCTGACACTGACTAGAATTGTGCGGGGGTCGATTACGGATCCTTTTCCGCTTGCCCATCATATCATCATGACTCGATAGCAGGAAATATAAAAAAGCGGGACTTTGCTTGGTGGTGCCACGTCGGGTGTCCTAACCACCCTGACCTATGCAAGCACAAATATAAACACTTACTGAGAATTACCTCCCTATGCAGATGGAGGATTTAAAACAAACCAAACACAGTTAACAAACAGAAGCGCCCTAAACGGGTCTTTAAATAAACATAAGCGGTAAAAGAAATGCGGTAAAAAGTGTAGAAACTACCAAACGAATATAGGATCCGAAGAGCAACGCAAGCTAAAGAATACTCCGGAAAACTTCAAGTACTGCAGCCATGCAACAAAGAAATCCGGTGAGAAGCAAGCGGAGATATAGGCAACATAACCAGAATGTGTGTCATACACATCTGAAGCTAATACACCTGTACAAGATCATAACTTGAACAATACGAGATAAAGGATGTGCATCGATATGCACGGTCAAGAATGTGTTAACATACATTCGACATATATCCGATAAACACGCAAAAACCATCGAGATAATGCGAGACAAAGGATGTGCATTGATATACAGTCAAACGTGTGTCTATACATTCGGCGTATATCAATAAAACACACATGGAATTGTCAAGATGAAAAGCAGATAATGGATGTGCATTGATATGCACGGTCAAGAACGTGTGTCTATACACATTCGACGTATATCCAATAAACCTGCATAAGGGAGTTAGGTCCCGTGAACAAAACCAATGGAAAATGTGCATAGGTGCACCAAGATTGGAGAAATGTGTCATAAGTATACACAATACAAACCCCTGCATGAATCAAAGCCCGATCAGCAGCTAGACAAGGCTAGAGTGTCTACTGTTTGGTGCTAGAAACGAGAAATAACAGAAAAATGCATCATCTCAGACCGCGCTAAGCCCGCTATACCGCGCTAAGCGCGACCTGCATGACAATACAAATGACACTAATACTCGTGAATGCATGAACATATATAGGATGCAACCAATGACTTTGAATGATTCCATGGCTTATGAGTACATGAACATGTGTGAAATGCAAATGATAATCCTAGTAATTTCAATGTTCATGAATGTGTGAGCATATATAGGATGCACATGAGGGATGCACACAATTCCAATGCTCATGAATGCATGAACGTGCACGATGTGCAAACAATGATTCGAATAACTCTAATATTCATGGATGTGTGAGCATATATAGGATGCACATGAAGATTCCTAGCATTCCTACTTGTATGATTGTGCGTGATGATGCTAGGAGTCAATGCAACATGGAGATTTCTAGGCCTATATGTTATACCAAATGCAACCGTGTGAAGGATGCAAAATAATTGAGATCACCAATGTACATAATGCAAATCAATTTAAATCAATAAGGCGGCGAAATTCAATTTAAATCAAAGAATTCAAGAGTAGGAGTCCAAAATTCAGAATCCACATTGAATTTGCATACAATTTCATTATTCAATTTTTAAGAAAAGCTGAAAATCAAAACAGCTTAAAATAAGTGCTTATTTGAACCTAATACTTACTTGAACTTGAAGTTTGAGCCAAATTGAAGAGTAATTCCTCGTTCTCTTCAAAGAAAATACCAAATCCACAGCGAATCAACGATATCTTGCGGAATAAACCTCGAATTCTTCAACAAAACTTGAGATCTTCAATGGAGAATTGAAGAAGGAGAAGGAAAACCCTTGGATCTTGGAATTGAAGAAAGATCGAGATGAAAATGCTCCTTCCATAACCGATTCGAACAGAAGAATGAAGAGAAGATCCGGATTGAATAGTGAGCGTGATGCGAAAGAAGAAAACCCGAAATCAGCAGCGGGCGCTGCGCGATCTGGCCGAGACGGTCTTTGGACGGTCGGTGGTGGTTGCTTGGAGAGAAAGCTGAAATTTCAGTTCTTTTGACTTTTGGATTATTGAGAGAATTAGAGAATAATTGGTGGTGAGAGAGAAAAAAAATGAGGAACCCCCTTCTTTGAACCCTCCTCTTTGTGAGAGCTATAAAGTATTTATAGTTTTGGACCCATAATCAAGCCAAATCACGATTATCCGAATAATTTCCGTAATTAGTCCAAAACCGTCAAATCCTTTGAGAATCTGAGGTCGGACTCTAAACGAAAAGTGTCCGGAATCCCATTTTGCCTGCGTGAATGAAATTTTTGACACGATTAGGCGACCGATCAAGACAAGAAAAATTTCCGAAGTTTCTGCCCAGCTTTCAGATGTAAAAAATTTTCTTTTCTTTTTTTTCTCTTTGGTTTGCTTCCACTTGGACTACCCGCAACTGGACAAAATTTATGATCAAAACTGTGTACACAAGCATGTGCACATCTAAACAAACAAATTGTGGACCAGAGACATAGAAAAGAAGAGGGCGAATTTTGGGGTGCAACAATAGGATTAAGAAAAATACCAGACGGATAAAGATCTGTAAATAAGTAACTAAAGCATCTAACAAACCCATAGATCTTCAAAAAACTAGTATCATCAAATAAGATACGTTAGAAAATGCATCGTCAGACTTAAGCAGCAAAGCCACTTTGTGAAAATAAATCACAGGTGATGTGTAGCAGAGACAACCATGTGAACATCCTTCAAGAAAATACTTAATAGGAAAGGTTACGTAGTAGTGCTAATATAATAGTCGTGTCTCACAAATAAAGTGGAACACAAAACAAACAAGCCAAGATTGACAACTATCTCAGAGTACCTTGCACACTTAACATACATGTTAGCAATAACAAGAAACAGTGATGAAACACTAAAGTACTGATGGAAATACATCAAGATGATAGTAGATGATGATAACACATCATAAAAGATATCATAATATCTAAACACGGATAACAATATATCATAGGGAACAAAAATCTCACAATCAAACATAAACAAGTGGTAGGAAGATCAAACAGTTAATTCAAAGTGTAAGAAGATCATGGCAATAGAATTCGAAAGAGGAGCACGCAGAACATCTGTGCATTGTGTTAGAGGTTCTAAAAGAGAAGAAGCTTTATGCTAAGTTATCAAAGTGCGAGTTCTGGTTAAGTGAAGTGAGCTTTTTGGGGCATGCCATTTTTGGTGATGGCATTGCGATTGATCCTTCTAAGGTTGATGTTGTGTTAAGATGGGAAACTCCTAAGTCTGTTAGTGAGATTAGAAGTTTCTTAGGTTTGGCTGGTTACATCCGTTGTGCTGTGAATAGTCATATGTGTATATGATGAATTATGATATGAATCGGTATATCCGACTTTTGATTTTTGTGATGTGCATTATAATGCAAAGTGATGAAAATGCGAATATGTGATGCCTCAATTTTGTTGGATGAAATTTTGAAACTCTGATTTTATTATTAATTACGAGGGGTAGAATTGGGGCGTTACATCTCCCCCACTAGTTCTCTTACCCTCAGCAACTCTCTATTTACCTCTACTAGCTGAAGCATCATAAGGCTTACCACGACTCTGATGGTGCTTGCCCCTCTTCTCATTAATGATCTTGTAATGAGCATTGCTATCCTCTTCATAAATCCTACAACTATCAACTAAATCAAAGAAAATGAAAATCTTCTGGTATCCAACGACCTTCTTGATCTTTGAGCGCAACCCATTCTCAAACTTGATACACTTCAAAAATCCAACAGTCGCCTCGCTTTAGTGTGGATAGAACTTAGCCAAATCAACAAAATTTGTAGCATACTCAGTAGCTGACATATTCCCCTATTTCAGCTCAAGAAATTCAATTTTCTTCTTACCCGGAACATCTTCAGGATAATACTTCCTCAGAAATTCGCTACATAACACAACCCAAGTGATATCTTCACCTGCAACTTCCAACCTCTGGCGAGTCTTTAGCTACCATTCATCAGCCTCAGCCGCTAGCATATGAGTCCCATAATGAACCTTCTGCGCTGGAGTACAATCCATCACACGGAAGATCCTCTCCATTTATTTCAACCAATCCAACACTCCATCAGGATCATATTTACCCTTGAAGATAGGCAGATTCTCCCTCCAAAAAGTTGCCAAACTACGAGATCCATCATCTTTTCCGTTAGAGTTCGGCTGATTCTACAAAGCCTCGACCATTGCTTCTAAAGCATCAGCAATTGTAGCATCATTCCTTCCAGCCATTTCAACTTATCACTATAATATAAACGACAATTAGAATTAATTATCAATACTCGATTGTTAAATGACACTACAACTCGACAACTTTGGTCGGACGAACCGAACTGCTCTGATACCACTAATGTAACACCCCATTTCTATGCAATGAATAATATAAAATCAGAGTTACAAAATTTTCAACAAACAAATGGAACGCTACACTTTCAGCTTAAAACAACACATAACACGATCACTTGTAGTTCAGATACATAACACATAATTTCGGGTGAACCGATAACAACATGTTTAGTCTTTAAAATAAAGTAACTTTTATTACTATGCAGCGAATTCATAATTCCAACTGAAAAATACCATAACATTAGGTTCAACTCAGAACAAGTTTTAAGACATCAAATAAACATATCATCTTCCTCCAAAATAAAACAACGTTAAGATAAACAAGTCTTCCATGGAAACAAATTAAATATCCGGAAACATAATAAAATCAACAATAGAGAAAACATGTGTTATTTCCCCAAGTATTACGTATTAGTGCGACAACACCGACTTGAACTAATGAAGATTGACAACCTTCACTCTAGATTACCTCTGCGTTACCCACGTAGAGGCAACATAACAATAGAAGGGGTGAGATATCTAACAATATAATAAGTCGTATGATAAATAATATATCAGAATAACACAATGTAAATCACCGCTTCAAAATTTATATAATAGCAAACAACTCCACAATTTATTCAAGACTGCAACATGTAATGAAATTTGTTATAATGCACATGCATGTGGTACCATTGAAGCAATACTCCCAACATAATAATCTTCCAATTAATAGAGGCATCAACAAGGCATAAGCCTACAACTTCAATGTATTTGTCAATCCACGCCAACTTAACAGAGCATAAGCCCCCAACATGTCATGCTATGTATGCAACAACAACAATGCAACGTCAAATCTACAACAACATAAATCACAATTCGACACTGGCCATAAGCCTGCAACTTAACTCTACCAGATTAATAAGGCATTACAACATATATTCATCACATGCAAATTCACAATTTACGGCAAGTATATAAAACACACTAAATCAACCAAAGTAAGCTACAAACAAACCGCGTAATTATTTAGACTATTTCAACTATTTCCGGTTAATTAATTATCGGCTAAAAATTCTATTAAATCCATTTTATTAAATTATCCTACTTATAATTTTCTCTAATCACTTCCTACTTGAAATTCCTGGCAGCAGATACTTAATGTCACAGAGAATGTTATGACACAGTATCTGACACTGCTTTGACAATTCACACAGAAAATATATAAAGCAGTAAATAACACAATAAGTTATTCACCCAGTTCGGTTCTAACAAACCTACGTCGGGCTACCAAGCCGGGATAAAGTTCACTATTAGTAGTATCAATTCAAAGACCCTACAGACCACTCACGGTTGTGACCTTCTCACTTAATCACTACCCAATGACACTTTTACCTAAGTCCTACTTAGATATGAGTTCCTACTCACTCCCCTCAATCACCGCGATGATATCAACCTATTGTTTAATTGAATTGTGAAGACACACTTCAATACACTATCTTGATCTCGCTTCAAAGCTTACAATCAAGAGACAAACACTCGTGCTTCAAAGCTTTGGTGATAAACTACCCTTACAATAAATCCTAGTCAATGCACTTTATCAATTGAAAGTTACTTGGCTCACAAGAGAAACTAAATTACAAATACCAAGCATTACTAATCCTAACGATTACCAAACCAATTAAATTCCTTAACGATTACACAAAATACAACCTGCAATATCTTCAATATAATGCGGCGTGGTGTAGAGTAAGGGTTGAATTCTTTATATAAAGCGATCCTGAATCTTGGTTTTGGGCTTCCATAAAGATAGCTAGGGTTCACTTAATTTTCTCCTAAAATATAGTCTTTTCAACAACCAATTTAGATTTAATTAAGTTTAACCTAGCAGCCACGTGAGCATGCTTTCTAATATGAGAAAAGCATAAATAAAAGCTCGACAAACTTCACGAAAAATCTCGGAAAAAGCGATTCTGCGAATAGAATGTCTTGAATGTCATAACATCTGTTATGACATCGGTATTCAAATTTCCATCTGACTTTAACCATGATTACGGTACTTTTGCCATCCTTGTTCAGTAGGATTTATCTTCAATCTCTGAATGTCAATGACATCTATCATGACATTTCTAAAGCCTAGTTTTACCAAAATTGATGCCAACTTAAAACACTAACAAACTCCCCCTTTGGCACATTTTTGGCTAAAACAACTAGACCTACTAGAGTACAAATGCAGCAGAAGACTATTACCTAGTTCTGAGTTTCCCTAAGCTTTCCTAAGCTTTAAGTACCTAGAACTAAGAGAAGATAAATTCTACCCATACAAAATATCCCACATTTTCCCATAGCTGCCCCACATAAAATTGCCCATTACAAAATTTTAAACTGCCCATACAAATCCCCCATACAGTTTCCCAAGCAAGCATTAATACTTCCCACAGTATTTCTTCTCCCCCTTTTTAGCCATAAAGGGCCAAAGGATTACAATTGCCCCAAACTTTCAATCATAATGAAGAATCAGAAGGAAAACAGCATAAGTATGCAAGGGTTATACATCTGTCAATACAATTACATTCATCCAAAATATAAATTGGAAACAAGCAAAAACAGAAAACAATTGACAGAATAAATAGACAACAAGTGACAGCAGGCAATCAGGGCAACATGAAGAACTGCAACAGCTCAGGTGCTCTCTTCTCCTGAAGGAGCACTGTGGAAGGAAGCTTCTTCAGATTCTTCTTTAGCATCAGGTGTTTGATCAGCACCAGCATCAGCATTATCATCAGCATCCATGTTTTCACCAGAAGCATCACCAGCAAGCCTTTCTTCCTCAACCTCTGTGTCTTCCTCTTTTTCAAGTGTAGAGATCAATTCTTCTATGATCTGCTTCCTTGCTTCAAGTTCCCTGCATGTCTCTTTTAGCACTGCAATGACCTTTGCCTTCTGGGAAGTTGTCTTGACATTTGATGTCTCAGCTGATGTCATGACAATGTCAGGGACATGTTTTCCTTGAAATAGCTTGTAGTGGAAGCCAAGGGCAGAAGCTCTTTTGCACATTGTATCTCTATCCCCCAGAATGTCAGGGTGCTGGTCAGTGATAATACCACACAAGAGGGAGGGAAATGCTATTGGTCCTTTTATAGCATAGCTGTCAGCATGTCTTAGGATCTGATCAAAAATGTAGCTTCCATAGTCAAACTTTGCTTTTGTTCCAACAGCAAAGATGAACCTCCCCAGACCAATGGAGATGGTTGACTTGTGATTCGTGGGAACCCAGTTGGCTGCACCAATCTTGTGAAGAATAGCAAATTTGACACTTAATTTGCTAGCAGAAAGCTTTCCCTTCAATGGCCAATGTTTCACCTGCTTGGCAGTGATTGACTGACATACTTGATTGTCAGTTTCTTCAAGCTCAGGTTGAGCTTCCTCTGATCTCCCCAAATATTTGTTGATTACTCTTGGAGAAAACTTCACTCTTCTCCCCCTAACAAACACAGTTTGAAAGTCTGTTGAACTTCCATCAGCACATCCACTGGATAGGTTTACAATAAACTCCTTCACCAAGCCTTCATAACAATTTGAGAACTTCACCACAGTTCTCATTAACCCAGCTTCTTTGATCAGATCAACCACTTCCTTGCATTCAAGGGCATCTTTATTCAATTCCCTCTCCAGGGCAATTCTCTTCAAACTCACATACTTCCACCTATTAGCATTTTCAGGGTGGTGAAAAGAGATGTTGTCAATTGGCACTTCAGGGACAATGGGTATTTTCCCAAGAGACAACCTTCTTTTTGAATGAATGTCAGAGACATTCTCTGTAACATCAAGGTCAGAGTCATCCTGATCTGAGGGTTCAGGTGCTTTCCTTTTCCTTACTATTGAAGTGCTCCTTGCTTTAGGGGTATCACTGACATTCTTGACTTTGTCCTTCCCTTTGGAAGTTCCAAGCTTGTTGCCCTTACTAGATGTCCCTACAGCCTTCTTCTCAGCCCTAGGAGTCTTGCATCCAACTTCAGCTTTCTTCTCAAGAACAACACTTTTCTTCCCTTTCCTGTTCATAACCCTTCTGGCAATGCTGGGATTCACCTTGGCTATGAGGTCATTATCAGAAAACTCCTCATCTAGATTGATGATATGAGAAACCATATTCTGATTGGTGTTCTTCTCAGGAGTATCTTCAAGAATACTATCAGATATGTTATCAGCAGAGACAGCAGGAGAATTATCAGGGGTACACTGATCTGGAGATTTCTCAAGAATCTCATCAGGGATCTCTTTCACATTATCAGCAGGGGATTCCACTATATTATCACCTTGATACCTTGCAGGAACTGAAGCAGAAGGGTTTTCATCAACCTTGACAGGAGAGTCAACATCATCATCAGGTGTCTTGACATTCTCATTGACATCTGGATCAACTGCTAAGCTAGGGCTAGCAGACTGATGATTCAGGGGAACTGTAATCCCAGGAACTGATTTATTCTCATTTAGGATATTAAACACTATCCTAGCTATTTCCATATGCACTGACCTAGTCCCTTGGGAGGAGGATGATGGGATAGAATTCTTACCAGAAGGGGATGCTTGTGCCCTTCTTGCATTTCTTGTGCGTAGCTTCTTGACTTTTTCTAGGTCAGTTGCCATGGTACGCAGAGGGGTAACTGTCAGTGCTTCAGCTTGCATGGCTTCAGTTTTTGACCTCTTCAGCCATTGAAGGAGATGAAGATCCTGATTGTTGGGATGATGAGGAAGGTGAAGACATTTTTCGCTGATGGTTTTTTGGGAGAATGAGAGCGAAAATGGCAAGGGGATTTAGAGTTTCTTTTAGAGGAAGTAAGAGTGATGCAACCTTCAAATGGAGAAACTCTTATATAAGGATGTCCCTTCCTATTCTTGGACTTTTTAAAATGGGGATGAACGTACCTAAATGCCCCACTTATGAGTAAATGAAATACCAAGTCCAATTCATCCCTTGTTGTAGGCTCAGTTAATTGCTACAAATTCTCATGTAGACAAATATCCAATTTGTCCCTTAAATTCTTAAACTGACTGACCTTAAGAACTTTAGTAACAATGTTACAGTGCAATGTCATGACATCCGGTATGACATTGTACTCAATCAGTGTCTGCTTTATCCAGATCACCCTAGAACAATTGCTATCAGCTGTTGTGAGTTCAGCTTCAACATTGTATAGGACCACACAGTTTTTCTTCTTGCTGATCCAAGGAATGAGGTTACTTCTCAAGGAGACACCTCCAGCAGAATTCCTTTTCCACAAGCTTAGATCAACACCCTTTCCACTTGTTCTGTTGGACACCTTCAAATGTGGAAGGATAATAGTCCTAGTGTGGCTGCCATTCTTCATTCCAAGCTTCTTGACACAATTCCTTGAACACTTGTTCTGTGAAGGAAGTGTTGAGCCATCCATCATTGTGTCTGAGACTTCTTCAGATACCAAGTGATTACCATGGATTGAAGTTACCATGATTTTTCCTCCTCTGCCTAAGAGGACATCATCCAAGACTTTTCTCCTGTAACTTTTGACAGTGAGACACTTGGTCAACCTTTCATGCCAGAACCTAGTACTTTGCTTCAGTACTTCAGGGGTGATCAAATGTCTGGACATTGAGTGTGACATTCTGATCTCCTGTCCAGCCTTAAAATTTTCACAGATTTTCCCTTTTCCCAAGAGAATTCTTGGTAATCTTCTGACTTCCTCTATGGAACTGATCCTTTTCATTCCTCTGAGGTGTGGCTGATCAGTTTCTTGTTGCCCCAACTTCACTTTCTCTTCATCTTTGTCTGCAGAGCACATAGATGGCAGAGTGAGGTTTTCAGACTCCCACAAGTAGCAGTTGTCCTTTGATCTGACACCTCTCATAATCACTACTTGATCATCATTGATCACAAGACATTCAGCCTTAGTAAATTTGACTGTGTATCCCATATCACATAGCTGACTTATGCTAATGAGATTTGCAGTCAGACCTTTTACCAGCAGTACTTCATTCAGGTTTGGAACTCCAGACCAGTTTGAGTTTCCAACACCTTTGATTTCTCCTTTAGCTCCATCTCCAAAGGTAACAAAGCTGGTAGAATGAGGCTTAACATTATTGAGAAGATTTCTGTCTCCAGTCATGTGCTTGGAACACCCACTGTCAAAATACCAGTCTTCCTTGGAAGGTGCTCTGAGAGAATTTTGTGCTATCAGAGCTGTAGTCTTCTTCTTCTTCCACTGGTGAGTGTAGGATGCCTTGTTGAACCTAGGCTTTACATAAGGATCTTGATTAGGATACCCATGTAGTCTATAGCAGGTGGACTTTATGTGACCAAACCTTCCACAATAATAACATCTCCATCTTTGAAACTTTTGGTTCATGTTTCTATGATTTTGATGTTGAACCCAATGTTGTGACATCTGGTTTGACATTGGTTCATGTGGCCTGCTTTTCTTTCTGTGATCAACAAATTTCTTAGCCTCCACATTTCCTGAGGCAGACCTATTTCCAGTTTTGTGGAATCGCATCCTCTTTGCCTTTGACTTCCCAGGTTTGTTCCTCTCCTGGTTATTAGCAAATCTTTTTGCAGTCACATACCCTGAGCCAGACATGTTTCCTGTATTGTGATGTGACATCTGTTTTGACATTGGTCTCCCATGTCTCTTCTTCTTAGTGTCACCAACAGGTTTCTTTTCAGCAACATATCCTAAACCATGCTTATTCCACACTTTGTCGGTGAAGAATTTCATCAATTTTTCGATACGGATGTCGACATTTGATTATACATCGATCAAGCTTGGAATTCAACATGACAATATCCTTGTTGAGGAGAGCTATATTGGTTTGTGCTTTCCTTTTCTCGACCTCTAGCTTCACATTCTCGACTTCTAACTTCTCAATCGACTTTTACATTTCTCATTCTGCTGACACACTTCATCACTTTTCACACATAGCTTCCTGTAGTTCTCAGCAAGCTCTTCAAATGTCACTTCCTCATCACTAGAGTCCATGTCAGAATTGTACACTCCAGTGAGAGCAGTGACAAGTTTGGCACCTTCTTCCTCGATTCACTTGAATCACCATCGGACAAGTGATGACCATTCCTTTCTTTTGTTTCTTAAGAAAGGTGGGACATTCAGCTCTAATATGTCCATATCCTTCACATTCATGACATTGGACTCCTCTGCTTTGACTTCCTTTTTCTTCTGACTTGGATCTTCTGCTGGAGTCATGAGATCTGCTGGTGTCAGATGCAATGTCCTTGACATTTGACCTTGACTTTGGATCCATCCTCTTGATAAGCTTGTTGAACTGTTTTCCAAGCATAGCTATAGATTCAGATATCTTCTCCTCATCTTCTACCTTGCATCCTTCTTCAGAATTGGATACAAGAGCTATGCTTTTATTCTTCCTGTCAACAGTTTCACTGATTCCCATCTCAAAGGTCATAAGAGATCCAATAAGTTCTTCAACTTTCAGGATCCTGATGTCCTGAGCCTCTTCAATTGCAGTAACTTTCATTGCAAACCTTTTGGGCAAGGACACGAGAATCTTTCTCACCGACTTTTCTTGACATCTTTTCACCAAGTGCTCCTGAGGCATTGGCAATCTCCAACACATTCATGTGAAACTCATGAATAGTTTCATCTTCCTTCATCTTCAAATTCTCAAACTTGGTAGTGAGCATCTGAAGTCTTGACATCTTCACCTTGGATGTTCCCTCATGAGTAGTTTTGAGAGTGTCCCACACATCCTTGGCCAGCTCACATTGATGGACCAGTCTGAAGATATTTCTGTCAATACCATTGAATAGAGCATTCAATGCTTTAGAATTTCCCAGAGCCAGCTCCTCTTCCTCTTTGCTCCATTCTTCCTCAGGTTTCAAGACAGTAGTCCCATCTTCCTCAACCTTGGTTGGATGTTTCCATCCTTTATCAGCAGCTCTCCAAGCCTTGATATCCACTGATCTTAGGAAGGCAACCATACGTGGCTTCCAGTACTCATAATTAGACCCATCCAGAATAGGTGGTCTACCTCCAAATCCTGTTTCCTTATCCATTAAGCGAAACTATAATCCTAGATCTCACCGAAATAACAAGCGGTGCACTCGATGCCAATTGAAATTCCTGGCAGCAGATACTTAATGTCACAGAGAATGTTATGACACAGTATCTGACACTGCTTTGACAATTCACACAGAAAATATATAAAGCGATAAATAACACAATAAGTTGTTCACCGGTTCGGTTCTAACAAACCTACATGCGGAGCTACCAAGCCGGGATAAAGTTCACTATTAGTAGTATCAATTCAAAGACCCTACAGCCAACTCACAGTTGACAGCCTTCTCACTTAATCACTACCCAATGACACTTTTACCTAAGTCCTACTTAGATATGAGTTCCTACTCACTCCCCCTCAATCACCGCAGTGATATCAACCTATTGTTTAATTGAATTGTGAAGACACACTTCAATACACTATCTTGATCTCGCTTCAAAGCTTACAATCAAGAGACAAACACTCGTGCTTCAAAGCTTTGAGTGATAAACTACCCTTACAATAAATCCTAGTCCAATGCACTTTATCAATTGAAAGTTACTTAGCTCACAAGAGAAACTAGAATTACAAATACCAACTGTTACTAATCCTAACAGTACACAAACCAACTGTTAAATTCCTTAACAGTACACAAAATACAACCTGCAATATCTTCAATATAATCTGGAGGCGTGGCTGTAGAGTAAGGGTTGAATTCTTTATATAAAGCGATCCACGAATCTTGGTTTTGGCTTCCATAAAGATAGCTAGGGTTCACTTAATTTTCTCCTTAAAATATGGTCTTTTCAACAACCAATTTAGATTTAATTAAGTTTAACCTAGCAGCCACGTGAGCATGCTTTCTAATAACAGAAAAGCATAAATAAAAAGCTCAGCAAACTTCCTGAAAAATCTCAGGAAAAAGCGATTACTGCGAGCAGAATGTCACCGAATGTCATAACATACATTATGACATCGATTTTTCTGCGAAATTTCCGCCACGACTTTAACCCATGATTCGAGCTGTACTTTTGCCATCCTTGTCCAGTAGGATTTATCTTCAATCTCTGAATGTCAATGACATCTATCATGACATTTCTAAAGCCTAGTTTTACCAAAATTGATGCCAACTTAAAACACTAACACTACTAAATTAATGACTACTAATTTCCTGCTACCAAATACCTCTACCGTTTCTATTCACTCTGCCGATCACAGAGTAGAAATGGACAAGGTAATAATAAAAAAACTAAAGCTTGCCCCTTGTCACAAAGGGTGGCGCTCGGAACCACTTCCCTTGTCACTCATGCCGATCGGCATGGTCTCTCTCTTCAATTGTGTCGTTCGACACACCTTCCTTCCCCTTGGTGCCGTTCGATACCTTTCTTCTTCCAATCGTCGTAATTTTCTTCTTCTGCCATTTTTCTCTGTTATAACTCCATAATCCCTTCGATTACTTAACAAACAACAATTTCACCATACATAATATGACATCAACCATTAAAAATTATAATTTCCAATGGCAACATCGATTATGAAGATAATTCATGATCAATTTCAACACAACCAACCAAATCAATTTAACAATATTACACCATCCTAATTCCCATATATTACTCATCATAAAACCCACTAGAAAGTTAGAACCCCACCCTTACCTTGGATTGAAGGTTCCTCTACAGTGTTCCAATCGAATCCTAGCTTTTTACTCTTTTGTTGCAACTCTCTCACGGCTAATTCTCCAAACCCTTATATTTCCTCTTCCTTTCTACTTGTTCTCACGTGCATATTTTCACCAATTACCAACTAACCTTGTTTCATTCCTTTTATTTTAATCAAACCTAATAATAATCTTAGTATACTAATGGGCCTAATTCTCACACTCCCACTTTACTACACACCACCATCAAAACAAGCCCAACAACATTGTTATACTATTATTGTTATTATCAATAACCAACTAGTATTGTTAATAATATTAATTGACCGACTATGCAACAAAATAATCAACTAATTAATCAACACAATGCAACACCTGACAACTTATCAGTAATTAATTCGAAAATAATTTAATTAAATAATTAATTAAATACTCGGGCGTTACAATATCAATCACCAGGCAGGATGCAGAAAGTACTGGGGAAAAATAATAAATGGTGTGTGCGTACACCAAGCATCAACGTCTTTCAACGTGAGCTAGACAAAGCATGGGGGTTCGACTACAAAACCCATTTCCAGTTGGACTCATCAGGATCTAGGGAACATGTTCAGAGCTCAGAACTTGCAAAGAGCGAGCATAGGAACGACACAGACGAGGGACTGTTGGGGTTGATTTCTAACCCATCACTTGCCTTAATCATGAGGACATAGGAATGGTTTCCACAAAAGGCCCTAATATCATCCTGCTATACAAGCACAAATTAGTAAACAAGCGAATACATGGCCTCCTAGTGAGGACTTCTAGCATACAATCTTAGTTCTAAGTAAGTTATAAAATGCTAGAAAGCGTAAATCGGATTAAGAAAAATATCAGACGGATAAAGATCCGTAAAGAAGTAACTAAAGAGACTAAGAAACCCAAATATCTTCAAACATCTAGCATCATCAAATAAGATAAGTCAAAAAATGCATCGTCAAAATTTTGATCATTCAAGAATTTCAATTCACAAATGAAACTAAAATCAAAGAAACTTAAGTTATTATTCAATTCACATTCGAAACATGGAAAATCGAATTCAAAGTAAGTTCTAAACCGCTAAACCAAAATCCAGGCAGCAACTACCTAAATTCAATCATTCTCAATGAAATTATCTCGAACTAAGCTTGCTCAAACCGTAAACAAGTTAGTAATCATAATGTATACAATCAAAATGAAACTTATATGATGCACATGAACAATTCAAGAACCAAGTAATCGATCATTCAAATATTTCAATCCACAAATGAAACTAAAACCAAATAAACTCAAGTTATTATTCAATTCACACTCAAAACATGGAAAATCTAATTCAAAGTAAGTTATAAACCCCTAAACCAAAATTCGGGAAGCAACTACCTAAATCCAATCATGCTCAATGAAATTATCTCGAACTAAGCTTGCTCAAACCATAAACAAGTTAGTAATCACAAGGTATATAATAAAAATGAAACTTAGATGATGCACATAAACAATTCAAGAACAAAGTAATCGATCATTCAAGAATTTCAATTCATAAATGAAACCAAAACCAAAGAAACTCAAGTTATTATTCAATTCACATTCGAAACATGGAAAATCAAATTCAAAGTAAGTTATAAACCCCTAAACCAAAATTCGGAAAGCAACTACCTAAATCCAATCATGCTCAATGAAATTATCTCGAACTAAGCTTGCTTAAACCATAAACAAGTTACTCAATGTTAAACATATGTGACTTATGTTATCAATCTCGGATAATGGCACGACTTGGAAATCTTCAAAATAGTAAAGTACCAAATAATAGGATTTAAAACAATATAATTATAGTGTATCAACGATGTATCAATAATTCTTATTCCAAACATCAAAACAAAATCAACCAACCTTAATCTACTAGCAAGCTCTTTAAATTAGACTCAAGAAAGCATAAAACTTATATAAAAGAAACTCAAGCAAGTTCTATACATATTCTAATTCCGATGGAAACACAAATTATTAATACTATCACCACATTCTGACACTCAACGTGACACAAATTAAACCGAGTTGTCACAGATTTTCAACATAAACGGACTAATATTCACAACTAAACAAAATTTCGTAATAGATTTCTGCAACATCACAAATTCTAATTCATCATATCAAACCAATTTCTATTTATTCTTATGCAGCATAACATTAGATAAAAAAAACCTAATTATCACATTTTTTATCCCAAAATTGATTTTCACAAAATTATAACAAAACAACTGAAATATCACAACCGAAACGAAATCAAAATTATTGTTTAGAAGAGCTGGACAGAAAGAGAGAGCGGTGGCGATGAGTTGATGAAAACGTTGTTGGTCTTGCTTGAACGTCGAGAGCGGTGTCGAAAGCTTCTGTAGAACGGAGGGAGTACTAGTGTTGGATATTTGGTGTTGGTGGAATCAGACTGGGATGGAAGCTGGATGTATTGGAGGGGAGACAATTTAGCAGAGAGATCACAGTGAAGGAGATTGGTTATAGATGGAGTGATTAGAAGGTGTGGTAGAAGACGACGGATATGTATGGATTTTAGAAGATGATGAAAGCTGATGAAGGATGGAGCGAGATGGTGTTTACGTAGAAGATGAGGTTAGTTTGGTGTTGGGAAAACCTGGCGAAGAGAAGGAAAGAGGTTGAAGGGTTGTTTGAGGAAGGAGGTGAAGCGATAGTGAGGTTAAACGGTGGTTTTGTTAGAATGTTGAAGGTGATAGGCGTCCTGCGAAGAAGAATGTTTTGCAGAGAAAAAGGAAATTGAAATGAAAATAGGGTTTAGGGTTTATTTTTATTTTAAAAAAAAACACCTTACGCAGTGCTTTTTCAGAAAGCGCTGTCTAAGGGAGGGCTCTAGCAGCGCTTTCGGAAAGTGTTGTCTAAGGGGGTTCCTCTAGCAGCGCTTTTTGAAATAACCTTAAGCAGTGCTTTTTGGAAAGAGCTTTCTAAGGGGGTTCTTTAGCAGCGCTTTTACAAAGCACTGTCTAAAGTGATCCTTAGGCAGCGCTTTTAAAAAGTGTTGTCTAAAGGTAACCCTAAGGCAGCGCTTTTGCTGAAAAATCTTCAAACTTTTCCGTGTTTTTTTTTTACCTTTGGGCAGCGCTTTCTGGAAAAAGCGCTGCCTAAAGTGCACTGTCTAATATAATTTTTGGCGTAGTGTAAGTACATGATCAAAGGTCTTCCATCAATTGGTGGCATCAGAATCAGAGGTTCCTGGAGGTACTCTTTGATCTTGTTGAAGGCTATCTGATAATCGTCGTTCCACTTTACTACTTGATCTTTCTTCAATAATTTAAAGATTGGCTCACAAGTAGCGGTCAAGTGTGAAATAAATCTGGAAATGTAATTCAATCGTCTTAGAAAACCTCTGACCTTAACCTTTGTGGGATCAACTTCAATAACTTTAACACTAACAAGGAAGCCCAGGAGTTTAGCGGATCTTACTCCAAATGTACACTTTTTCGTGTTTAGTCTCAAACTGTACTTCTTCAATCTATCAAAAAACTTACGCAGATGATCAAGATGTTCTTCTTCGGTCTGAGATCAAGCGATCATATATGTCGCACCTAGGATTTTCATCGAAGCATGAATGAGGCAAAAAAACATAGTCGCCATCAATGTATATTTATCCCTCGAGCAAGAAAGAAAACATTCAGTAAACCTAAGGGAGGGAAAAGAATATGGTCATTGGAACCACGAGAAAATGGTAAGGAAGTCGGTTACGCGAAGGGAAGGGATTAACACCCTGAGCGCCTGTGGTACTCCACAGTATCCACTTCAATTTTCTTTATTTATGGGTGTGTTATATCTATCTATTACTTAATTGATACATCTATATCTAATGATATGCTAAAAGGGAATGCATTTGAAAGAAGGAAAATAAACACGGGGAAAAGAAGAAAGTATTTACAAAGTTTTGCTTGGTCAGGCCCCGCGACCTAATGCCTACGTATTCCCTCGTGCAATTGAAAATTCAGAGCGCCGTAGTTTGGCTCACTTTTTTGGTTATTTTGTGTTTTTTAATGGAGCAATGCTAGACGTCGCATTCCACCACGGATCGACCTTGGGAGTCTCACGCGTCTGTAGTAGAAAGGAACTAACATGTTTGTATCGAATAAGGTGCCTTGAAAAGAAAAATGCCTGAAAAGGCGAATAGTTCTTCGTACGCAACTCTTTTGGGAAATTACGCGTCGTAGCGCCTAAAGAAGAACTAACACATCCTTTTTTAATTTCAATGAAAGGCCCTAAAGGAGAGAAAAGATATTTTGCATTTGTTTTGTTGATTATACCTTGATAGAGGGTTTTTGTTGTTATTAAGTGTTTTGAAGTTTTGAAAGAAAAAGAAGGTTTTAGTTTTAATGCAAGGATGCAAAAGAAATAAAAAGGTCTAAGGGAGACTAGCCTATTTCTAATCCTAATGTTAGCAAGAAGATTTGATCCTATGATTAAGGATAAAAGGGAAATATCTACCTAGGTTAGCATGCATGGATGTCTATCCTAATGTCTAAGCTCAAAAGCTACTCTAGCCGAGAGATCCTAAGGGAAACTATCCTAATATCCACCCTTGTTGAAGAACCAAGTGATACAAAGGGAGGATGCAAACAAGTGCTTTGGAAGAGCACACAAACAATGCAGTGCACAAACAAATGATACATAGAAGCGTGGGGATAAGAAGAAAAAAAGACCATAGCCCAGGGAGGCGTGTCACACTAGTCAACTAGGAGCTTTTTTTTGGAGAAAAATCATAGCCACAGGGAGACATTCCGCGTCAACCAGTAGTTTTCTCTTGTGGGAAAGGGATTTATGCCTTGATATGAATTACCAAGTGTGAAGAGTATATGATTGTGAGTATCAATGCATGGCAACGCGAACTCCAAACAAAGCACGGAGGGTCAGAATAGGGAACCCTTACCATTATATATATGACTCGATGAAGGAAGCTTTCACGATTCGCGTGAGTTAGGATGACATGGACTAAACTGGGCGGGGGTTCGTTGCTAACCCTTTTCCGTGTGCCTTTCTCATTAGGACTTAATGATGGTGCCATAATAGGTTTCCTAACCACCAAACTGCTATGCAAGCATAAATAGTAAACACTTACTAAAAAGTACCTACTCACAGGCAGAGTTTTAAACGAACCAAACACAAATAGCACACAATATGTTGAATTCCTGCTACAGGTCTTTAAACAGCGACTTTCGAGCCCACGCTTTTTTCCTACTTATCATGATATCTAGAAAGCAGTAAACCTATACTTCTCATGATCTCTAGAAAACGGAAAAGTGCGGAAAGTAAATAGAAGATGAATATCAATCTGTAGCAAAGCGATCCAAAGCAGCGATCACAAATTGGAATGTGTATCGAAAACATCTGAATACTAATCATCACATCTGCATCAAAAACCAATCCAAACAAATAACACAATAATACGGAATGTATTTCGTACACATCCGTATATCAAAACAGGGTACCTGCACGAGATAACAATGTACAAATAATAGTAACACGGAATATGTATCGTACACATCCGTATAACGCAATAGTGTACCTGCATAAGATAACGATCAATACAGATAATAATACGGAATGTGTCATACATATTTGTATAACGTGACGATGCACCTGCGTAAGATACCGATTCAGACAAGTGATAATGATGCTGAAACTAAATTAAAATCACAAAATACCTAACGGATATCTGTCTGTAGCAAGTGTTGCACCCCAAAATTTACCATCTTCATTTTTATTTTAATTGGTTTATGCTTCATCGTTGCACGCAAATGCATTCATATCATTGGTTATATGTTTTGTTTTCAATCAATCCAAGAGGTTTGTAGAATAACAAAGGTTCGACAGTGAATCTTATTTTCTCAAATCTATGGGCTTTTTGTGCTTAGTCTTCTTTTGTTTGCCAAAGCATGTGACGTTTATCTTGACGAGTTTTTGGAGCATTATTATTTTGTGTTTTATCTCAATACATCTTCATTCATCAACTAAGGATTATCAAGATTTATAGAGGTTGACGTTCATGATAAGAGAATTATCATTGGAGTTTGATTATACTCAATTGTTTTTTATTAATGCTACAAATTTGGTTGAAACTTGAATTAAGGTACAGGTTTCATTAGAATGATATGAGTATTGGGTGTTGGCCCTTAAGATTTGAATTTAGGGGATGGTATGCATTCAATTCATTTAAAAAAATACTTAGTGGAATCATTTCATTTGAGGCTAGATTATTTGGATCCTCTTGAAGTACAAGTTAAGTTTGGACTTGATAATTAAAGATTTGGGCTCGTTATTGTCTACTCGATATATTACATTTGATTTGTTTAAAAACATATTTGATTATAATGGATGGAGCCATTTTCAATCCATTTTCAAATCATTTTTCAAACAAGAAACACATGTTATGGTTCAAGAGAAACCTAGATTTCAAGTCTATTTCTATTCAAGCAAATTTTAATTCAATGCTTTCAAATTCCAAGATTCCAAGATTCTAAAATATGCAAGTTATGATCTTTCTAAAATCGTTTCTTTTCATTCATACTCAAGAGTTCCAGATTACTTGAAGTTTATTTGTTATCCAAGTTTACAAGAACAAGTTTGAGTACATGTATTTCTAACTTCGCTACCAATTACAAGTTGTCAATTCTCAAAGTGCAAGTTACAAGTTTGAACTACCACGTTCTCCTAATTAATACAAGTTTGTTCTAAGCTACATGGAAGTTCTCTTAAACTTCAAGAGTTCCCTAAGCCCTTCAAGATTTTCCCGGAGCTTGGCTAGCCTTTATGTTTCTCAAGCTTTCCTACCATCAATCGCCAACAAAATTCATGCCATTAAAACAAAGAAAAGAGTGGTTAGCAAGAAATTGGTAGCAATGAATATACAAGGTCTACACAAATTCTCTTAGTATCTCATCATTAGGGATTATGGCAAGAATCAGAGTATAGGGAGAATTTTCAAATCATGTTCAAGCAACAAATAAAGCCTCATAAAATTGGAATTACATTTCAAGTCATGGGCATATCATCTCTATTGCAAATCACAAAGTTTGAATTTTGGTTCACAATAAAGAGGAAAATTTACAACTCAGCATAGCATCATGGTTGAGAAAATATGGAAATCAAAATGTACTAATCAGAATTGCAATTCCAAACAATAACACAAGTCAGAATTTCAAGCTCCAGCCCAATAATACAAGCCAGATTCATCAATCACAAGCACAACAACCTTAAACTTCCTAAAATCATAATTAACCAACATAACATATGCCAAAATAATGACATTTCCTGCAAGGAAAAAAACTTTAACAAGCCAAATCAGAAAAGTTAGAAGCACAAGCCCAAAAACAAATACACACGGGCTTGTTTCAAGAAATTAGAAGGTCCAACAAGGCAAATTTCGTAAGGGCCTATTTTCCAGAAAATGAGAAATTGGTTGAAAACCCTAAATAGTTGTCAATATAAAATAGATGATGAGCACAAATTTTAGAAGACGTTATTGACATACAGAAAACCCTAAAACGGACAACCCTAATTTCCAGATCTGAACCAAGAACCCAAAATCTCAGGAAAAAAACCTAATCATCATTTTCCTACCAGACAATCCCTTCAGAAACGAAAAAGCAAGAAGAAGAAGAAGTTAGAAGGATCTCACTAGAGTCAATCATCAAGGTTCAGATCGACGTACCAAGGAGGCTTAGGCTCCATTCTCTTCTTCTTTTTCCCTTTGCTCATCTTTATTTCGCCGTAAAAATGCCATCATCATCATCGGTTTCACGAGAAGTTAGGGTTTCACTTCTATTTCCGTTAGATCTAGGGGGTTCCGAAGCGAATTTGCAAAAAAACTAATTGGAGATTAGAGATAATGAGAGAGAGACGATTCAAAAAATGTAAAAAAAAATTAGAATCAGAAGGTATCCGCCGCCGTCACCACCGTCCTGTCAATTTTCGGCGCGTCCGGATCATCTTTTCCGGTGGCCAGTGTGTAGAGAGAGTGTAGTACGGTGAACTGACTTTTAGTGTTTTTGTATCGCAAATGTGCGGATAGCAAGAGTCGCCACCGACTTTTATTTTTATCAATTAAGGGAAGGTAAAAGTACAGAAAAAGACCTTCGTTAGATTCTGAGTAAGGGAGAAGGTTATGAAAAGGGAAGGTATTAGCACCCCTTTTCATCCGTAGTTATCTACGGGCTCTTAGTTGCTTTCTAGATCATTTTGAAAATGTGCTTTCTGTGTGTTTGACAAAAACGTTTTGGAAAGGCATTTCGCTTTGACTTTGTAATGATTCATGTAGGAATGTATACAAAGTGTTCGGAAATATTTCGTTTTGGAAAGAGTTTGAACTTTGAAAAAAGTGTGAGGTGTGAAAAGTATTTTGATAGAGCAAGCAACTAAAAGTCTTATTACCTACTCAGAATGGTCGTTTTCGTGTTATTTTACATTTCCTTTAGAATAGCGTTATCCATACCATTAGTTGATAGGTAACTCCATTCGTTGGATGTAAGCGGGACATTCGAAGGGACATCAGATGGTCATAGAAGGCAACTTGTAGGAAGTACCCTAGCACATTCGAAGGGAATATCATCATTTTCGTGGCGACAATCGAGGTCAAGATCATGTATTCGGAGGCGACATCGTGGGTCTATGATCTTTGTATCGAAGGGACTATGATGATTTGTTTGAAGGCAACGGTGCTAGGATACCTCTACGTTCGAGGACATGACCGTTTTGAATTAAGTAAAGAGAGAGAATTACCTAAGGGTGCATGTGTGAAAGAGTGTGTCAATTGAGATATTTTATCTTGAAAGTTAGAGTGAGCTATGTTGATTTTATCTTGCCATACACGCCTAGTTACTAGCAGTTTATAGGGTGCGGAAATTAAAATGCGGAATGTAAAGATGCGGAAAGATAAATGTCCTACGCTATTACATGGCTTTGGGGCAGATACATAATCGAAAGATGCGGAAAATAAAAGCCTAATTTAAAAACTATTACATCCCATGAACAGATACATTATTTGAAAAAGCGATAAAGAAAAATAAATGCAAGCGGAATAACCTGCAAAAGGATGAGAAATCGGAAAATACGAGATGAATCGAATAAGAGGAAAAATGTTAGAAAAAATGCAAATTTTTAAATGAGAAAAATATGACATGCTGGAAATAACATAGATATGCTAAAATAATTTTTTTGGGATTTTTTAGATGCAATTTAGTAATTAAAAACTAATTAAAATTGAATTAAATGCTAAATTATGAATAAAAATAAATATGCATGCAAAATTGTATTTTTTAATTTTATAAATTAAATAAACATTTTCTGAAAATAAATGCAAAAGAAAAAAATATTTTGATGATTTTTAATGCATGAAGTAAAAATATGAAAAGAATTAAAATAGATGCAAAAATATTAGAATAAAAGAAAATAGAAAAATATGGAAAAGTTTGAAGTTTGGAAAAAGAAAACAAAACCATGTCCTGATGAGGTTCGAACAGAGGACCCTTGAGAGCATCTTGGAATAGACAACGCCTTAACCACTGGGACACTTGGCATTTGGTGTTGGAAAGGTTGAAAACAAATCAATATGAATGATGACGCGTCCTGGATGAGTTTGAAATTGAGTCAGCACGCGTGGACCCCATGTGGAAAGAGAGTGAATCGAGAGGGCCCATCACGCCCGCCATCCCTCGCCAGTCCAAGTGGAGTCAACGACGCCGGAGCCCTAGCTCCGGTCGTCTTCTCCGGCGACATCAAACCTGAAACCTGCGAAATACATAAAATAAATGGAAGAACGGTACCCTACCCCCCTAAATCGGACCCTACGAATCCAATGGTGATACTGGTTTCCTCTAAAAATGCTTGTATGATCCGGTTCGATCGAAACAGCTTAAGAAGCCCTAACTATGGCACATCATGTTTCTCACGTCTGAGCTTGCATGTAATGACCCAGATGTGACCTAATATGTGCCCTGAGTTCAAACAAACACACAAGAAACGTTAACAATGCATGAATTTGTGAAATCAAAAATCAAGAATATACCAAATCGGAGCAGGTTGTATGGCACGATCTGGACAGTTCTGGGCTCGTGTAAGGACTGCTTTGGACTCCTGGGATGTCAAGGAGCAAGATTGGATGGCTAGAATACCCTGAAACTTGCTGTAATTTGAAATTCGAATTTCACAAGTTTTGAGAAATTTTTTTGCAAGAGTAAGGTTTCTTTCTTGGGCTAGGGTTTTGTGTGGCTTGATGTGCATAATGCTTGGTATTTATAGAAGGATTTGAGAGAGGAAAAAGAGTGAAAAAAGATTTGATTTGGAGCATTCAATATTTTTCAAATAAAAATCAAATTTTGAAAGAAATTTGATTTCCTCTTCAATGCATGATCATGCACGAATTTGGCAAGTGTATTGGGCTTCCTTGGACCTTAAGTAAGATATAAATCCAACCCATTTGAAAAAATACTTTATTTTCATATTTTATGTAATTTAATTTGGAATTAAATGGTTTAAAATCCAAAATTAAATCAATAAAATAGAAAATTGCCATGGCCAAGCATTTATGAGTCAAAAATAATGTCATGAACAAGTTTGGATCAAAAGATTATAGGCCCATTTGAAAAATTTTGCATTTTGACCAAAATGTCCTTTTGTGCAATTGTCCAAAATTGCCCAACTTTTGAATAGTGTATCTTGCTCAATTTTCCACATTTTTGACAGTTCTTGGACTTTTTGGAAAGATCTAAGAGTCCTCTAAACAACCTCTTTGGTTTCATCTCAATTGGAGTTACCATTCTCAATATATCTTCAAAACAAAAAGTTGACTTTTTGTTGACTTTGGAAAGGACCTGTAATGTTTTGAGCCATACCTCTCAAATGAAGCATTTTTTGGACATTCTTGTGAGACATGAAGTTGTAGAGAATTGAATTTCCTTCAAAACAAGAGGTGGTGGAAAAATTTCTGAGAAAGTATGAAGAAGTTATGATCAGTCAAAGTTCAGTTGACTTTTCACCTAGAAACCCTAATTTGGAAAGTTGACTTTTGAGCAAATCTTGAGTTTTCTTGATGAATCATGATCAACCCTTGATCAAATGATGAATGTAACTTCAAAATGAGGATGTTGACCAAAAATTAGGAGGTTTGACTGTATGTTGACCACGATTGACGTTTTGTCAATCTGTTGATTTTCGACCATCGAGCAATTATGCGAGAAACTTGACTTGTGAAGCTTGAAACTTGACATGGAGAATCTTTGAAGCATATGAGGAGGTATGATGACCATTGGGGATGTTGGAAGTCCATCTTGATCTGAGAAATACCAAACCCTAGTTTGGGTTGATTGTCTAGGAGAGAGTTTGTCTGATCAACTCTTGAGGAATCCTTGAGTATGGAAGTATGAGATGTCTTGAGAAGCATGAGGGCAAATTTTGGGGTATGACAGCTGCCCCTGTTCAATCTTCTTGTACTGGAAGGGTTAGATTGGCATGCTTTGCCTTTCGTGACCTGGAGGTAGAAGATGATTGAACACTCGAGTACACCTGAAAATTTGCACTCGCTATTGGTTATGATGCGGGAATGGGCTTACAGATACCATTTGGAGACTTTGCTGGGGAATGAGTCGTACGCTAGACTCGAGACTGTTGATAGGAGAACTGACGGGGATGGGCTTAAGATTCCATCTGGAAAGGTCGGCGCTGGGGAGTGAACCGTACGCTAGGTTCTGTAGATGTTTTTGGAGGGAGATGGGCTTAGGATGCCATCCGGAGGGAGTCGTACGCTAGACTTCGTGCTCAACTTTGAATGAGGTTATTGGTTTGTATTGATTTTTAACCAAATATGAAACATTCTAAAAGTGGAGAAATGTTGACAAGTAGTCGGAGATGGGCTTAGATGCCATCCAAGGCAAGCGAGTCGTCATGCCGACCACAGTTCTTTTGATGATAAGAAGGTCGAGAATAGTTCTTAAATACGGACTACTACGAGGGATAATAGTTGGCAGAAGGTGGATAGCTTCCCTGTTGTGCTTCGGGTGTTGATCCAATGCCTGTTATCGGAGGATAACTCGTGATCGTTCGGATAGGGTTTCCCGTCTGGATTCGGGTATTAATCCTGGATCCGTTGTCGGAGGACAACGAGGTTGGTCGTTCAGATAGTTTTCCCGTCTGGATTCGGGTCTTAATCCTAGACCTGTTTGCGTCAGAAGTGACTTTCACCTGCTTTGGAGAAAACAAGAGAAACTTTGATAGAATATTGTTAGTCTTATGCAAAGTATGATGCATGATAATGTGTATGAATGACATATGCACAAATATGACATTTATGAGTAATGTATGCATGATGGATGTTGTGGTGTTTCAAAATATATCCATCTTGAAGAAGATGCGGATGTTCTGCTTGAGGATGAAGTGGGCGGAGACCCTGCTTGGGGAAGAAAGGAGGATGATAACTTTGATTCCTCCGATGCACTATCTGACCAAGTCTTGAGCCTAGATACTGTTGTGGACGATAGAGATCGAGGAACACATTGTTGAAGATCTCACCCACAGACTCCGCTGGGGGGAGGTTAGGAGGTACTCTACTGGGGAATCTTGTGTATAGATCTTGCTAAAGAGTATTTGATAATCGCCTGGAGACCGGGTTGGAAGGATCTGGAGTCCGTCGGAATCTCTGGCTGGGGAATAAAAGATGTAAGTTTCCTCCGATGCACTATCTGACCAAGTTTCAAGTCTGGCCACTGCTGCTGCCGGGGAAAGGGAATTGTTGAAACGCATCCTGCTGAGGATAAATGTCTCTGCTGGAGATAAAACTGTTAATGATGATGAAGTTGAGATATCTGGACTAGCGGAAGGAGATTTGTACACTGATGGGGAGAATTTGTAATGAGTGGTATCTCTGTGGGGGATTACATTGGTGACTTTCGTCGTCATCTCAATTCCTGGAGCTTGTAGTAACTACTTTGTTATGTCCACTTTTCGCATGTTTGTGAACGAATTTTTATTGTCAAATGCATATAATCATTCAAAGCAGACGTTGGACTTTATGCAAACAACAACAAACAAGAATTGTAACGAGAAGGAAACTTGCATTTATTTTGAAAGGTGGCGTATGGCCAAGTAGTTTATACAAGAGAAAGGTAAAAAGCTATGCGGAAACAATCTCGTCAAGTTCCAACTATGCTAGTACTCATATATTTCAACTATCTCATCTCCTTGCTGTCAGTAGAAAGTGAGTGAATTGATCTTCGCCACTTGAATCTTGAATGCTGGTAGTAGTCCAGTAGGTGATCTGGCGAGACATAGTCGTGCGCTTAAATCTAACTTTTGCCTAGACCGCCCTTCGGGTTTTGTCTATCGGGATACCCTTTTTTTCCCAAGCCGCCTTTGTAGGTTTTCAACTTGCGGTGTACATGTTTTGTATATATCCTTAACTTTTGCCGAACCCTTTTGGTTCGCAGGATGCCTATTTTTGCCTAGGTCGATCGACCTAGCGGGTCTCTTTATCGTAGTATTTTTGACTATGTCTGCGTTCACGGGGTGTGGGAAGTCTTCGCCATCCATGGTGCTAAGTATCAAAGCTCCGCCTGAAAATACTGTCTTGACTACAAATGGTCCCTCATAGGTGGGAGTCCATTTTCCCCTGGGATCACCTTGTGGAAGAATGATGCGCTTGACTACTAGATCGCCGACTTGGTAAACTCGATGCTTGACCTTCTTGTTAAATGCTCTGATCATTCGCTTCTGATAGATTTGTCCATGGCAGATGGACGCGAGTCGCTTCTCATCAATCAAGTTAATCTGGTCAAGGCGGGTCTGAGTCCATTCGTCTTCGCCTAGCTCTGCGTCCTGGAGGACTCTAGTTGAGGGTATCTGAACCTCGATGGGTAGGACGGCTTCCATACCGTACACAAGAGAGAAGGGGGTTGCCCCTGTTGATGTTCGCGCTGTAGTGCGATAACCATGAAGAGCAAATGGTAACATCTCATGCCAATCTTTGTAAGTCCTTCATTTTACGTATAATCTTCTTAATATTCTTGTTCGCGGCTTCCACTGCGCCATTCGACAAGCCGATCTGGAGAAGAATTGTGATGCTTGATCTTGAGCTGCGTGCGAGTTCGGTGATCATCTTATTGTTGAGATTAGAGCCGTTATACGTGATAATCCTTTCGAGTGCCATACCGACATATAAGATTATGTTTGATGAATCGAGCCACAACATTCTTGGTAGCAGATCGAGAGTTTCTACCCATTTGGTGAAATAATCAATTGCCACAAGGATGAAGCGATGTCCGTTGGAAGCGGTGGCTTGATTTCTCCGATCATGTCAATGCCCACATTGCAAAAGGCCAAGGAGCTGTTAAAACATTGAGTCTTGGAGTGCGTGCACTTTACGCATATATCTGGCATTTGTGGCAAGATCGAGCATAGCGGTGACAATCAGCTTCCATGGTGGACCAATAGTAACCCGTTCTCAGAATCTTCTTAGCCATCGTATGCCCACTGGAGTGGGTACCAAATGCGCCTTCGTGTAACTCTTCCATGATATGTTCCGCTGTTTTCTGGTCTACACAGCGACGTAAGCACAGGTCGTGATTGCGTTTGTATAAGATGTCGTTGCTGAGGAAGAATTTGGATGCAAATCTTCTCAAGAACTTCTTATCGTTGACAGATGCCCCTGCGGGATATTCCTGAGTCTCAAGATACCTCTTCACGTCGTAGTACTGTCATACCCCAAAATTTGCCCTCATATCTCTCAAGATATTCCATACCTCCATGCTCAAGGATTCCTCAAGAGTTGATTAGATAGACTCTCTCCTAGACAATCAACCCAAACTAGGGTTTGACATTTCTCAGATTCAGATGGACTTCTAACACCTCCAATGGTTTTCATGCTTCCTCATATGCTTCAAAGATTCTCCATGTCAAGTTTCAAGCTTCACAAGTCAATTTTCCTCAGACAATTGTTCAGATGGTTGAAAATCAGTTGTATTGGTCAAAAAGTCAAGCGTGGTCAACATCTGATCAAAATTCACGATTTTTGGTCAACATCCTCATTTTGAAGTCACATTCATCATTTGATCAAGGGTTGATCATGATTCATCAAGAAAACTCAAGATTTGCTCAAAGTCAAACTTTCTAAATTAGGGTTTCTAGGTGAAAAGTCAACCAAACTTTGGTGATCATAACTTCTTCATACTTTCTCGAAATTTTTCCACCACCTCTTGTTTTGAAGGAAATTCAATTCTCTACAACTTCATGTCTCACAAGAATGTCCAAAAAATGCTTCATTTGAGAGGTATGGCTCAAAACATTACAGGTCCTTTTCATAGTCAATGAAAAGTCAACTTTTTGTTTTGAGGATATATTGGGCATGGTAACTCCAATTGAGATGAAACCAAAGACATTGTTTAGAGGACTCTTAGAGATTTCCAAAAAGACCAAGAACTCTCAAAAATGTGGAAAATTGAGCAAGATACACTATTCAGAAGTTGGGCAATTTTGGACAATTGCACAAAAGGACATTTTGGTCAAAATGCAAAATTTTCCAAATGGGCCTATATTCTTTTGATCCAAACTTGTTCATGCCATTACTCTTGACCCATAAATGCTTGGCCTTGGTGATTTTCTATTTTTATGATTTATATTTGAATTTTATAACATTTAATTCAAAAATAAATTATATAAAATATGAAAATAATATATTTTTTCAATTGGGTTGATTTTATACCTTCCTTGAAGTCCAAGAAAGCCCAAGACTCTTGCCAAATTCGTGATAGCATGCATATGGAAAGAAAAAATCAAGTTTTTAAGAAAATTTGATTTATTTTTAATGGAAAATATTTGCACATTGATGGAG
This sequence comes from Vicia sativa, assembly GCA_021764765.1. Taxonomy (NCBI): domain Eukaryota; kingdom Viridiplantae; phylum Streptophyta; class Magnoliopsida; order Fabales; family Fabaceae; genus Vicia; species Vicia sativa. The sequence goes on from CM038792.1 coordinate 268,110,670, forward strand.
CAATCTTTTTTCACTCCTTTTGCCATCCCAATTTGCTCTATAAATACTCAGCAATATGCCAAGCCACAAAAACGAAACCCTAGCCCAAGAGAGAGTCCTTATTTTGTCAAAATTTTCCAAGAATTGTCAAAAATCGTATTTTTATTTCCAGCCACTTCCAGCCTCTCTCAAGCATTCAATCGTGTTCTAAAGGTAAGTTTGAGTAAGTATACACTCTTGCCATGGGTTAAAACAAGCTGAATCGAAGCATATACATACATACATATTCAAAACTTTCTTGATTTTGCATTTTTAATATCCGTGTGTTTCAATTGATTTTAATGCTTCTAATGTGCTTATGAGATGCCAAGGAACCGATCTGGGCAATCGCTATGGAGTTTGAACGTCCAAAACATGAGATGCCATTCTTAGGGTTTTTGAACTGTCTTCTTCGAACCGGCCTGTACAGGCCGATTCAGTCAAAACTAATACCACCAATGGATTCAGGAGGTCCGATTTAGGTGGACAAGGTCTTCTTTTTCTTTGTATTCGCGTTATTTTGCAGGTTCCAGGAATCTCCTCGCCGGAGAAGACGACCGGAGCTAGGGCTCCGGCGTCGTTGACTCCTCTGACTCCGGCACGAGCATGCGTGGCATTTACATGTGTTCTGATTCGTTCTCTCGCGCTGACTGGGGTCCACAAGGCTGACTGTGCATTGAATCAGAAATCAGGACACGTATTCGCTTATAAACCATCCTTTGTAATTCCATGACACGAAGTGCATAATGTCCCAGTGGTAAAGGCGTTGGCAAGCAAAGATGCTTCAGGAGGTCACAGGTTCAAGTCCTGCCAGGACCAAAACTCCTTTTCTTTTTACAAACTTCAAACTTTTCATATTTTTTCATGTTTTCTAATTTATTTAATATTTCCATGTTATTTTAATTTCTTTTCATATTTTTATGTCTGCATTAAAAAATCATCAAAAATTATTTTTCTTTTTACATTATTTTCATAAAATCTTTATTTAATTTATAAAATTAAAAAATATAATTTTGCATGCATATTTATTTTTATCTCTAATTTAGCATTTAAATCAATTTTAATTAGTTTTTAATTATTAAATTGCATCCAAAAAATCCCAAAAATTTATTTTAACATGTCTATGTTATTTCCAGCATGTCATATTTTTCTCATTTAAAAACTTACATTTTTCTAACATTTTTCCTCTTGTCCAATTCATCTCGCATTTTCCGATTTCTCATTCTCTTCAGGTTGATCCGATTCGAGCGATTTTCTTTACCATTTATTTTTCCAATAATGTAACGCCTATGGGATGTAATAGTTTAATTAGGACTTTTATTTTCCGCATCTTTCAATTATGTATACCCCAAAGCCATGTAATAGCGTGGGACATTTACCTTTCATCTTTACATTCCGCACTTTAATTTCCGCACCCTATAAATTGCTAGTAATTAGGCGTGTATGGCAAGATAATAATGAACATAGCCCACTAACTTTCAAGATAAAATATCTGAATTGACACAATTTTTCACACACGCACCCCTTAGGGTAATTCTCTCTCGTTGCCTTTACGAATTCAAATGGTCAAGTCCCTCGAACGTAGAGGTATTCTAGCACCGTTGCCTTCAAAACAAATCATCATAGTCCCTTCGATACAAAGATCATAAGACCCATGAAGTCGCCTCCGAATACATGATCTTGACCCTCGATTGTCGCCTACGAAAAATGATGATAGTCCCTTCGAATGTGCTAGGATACTTCCTACAAGTTGCCTTCATGACCATCCGATGTCCCTTCGATTGTCCCGCTTACATCCAACGAATGGAGTTACCTATCAACTAATGGTATGGATAACACTATTCTAAAGGAACGTAAAATAACACGAAAACGACCATTCTGAGTAGGTAATAAGACTTTTAGTTGCTTGCTCTATCAAAATGCTTTTCACACCTCACACTTTTTTCAAAGTTCAAACTCTCTTCAAAACGAAACATTTCCGAACACTTTGTATACATTCCTACATGAATCATTACAAAGTCAAAGCGAAATGCCTTTTCAAAACATTTTCCAAACACACAGAAAGCACAAGTTTTTCAAAAGTGATCTAGAAAGCAACTAAGAGCCCGTAGATAACTACGGATGGAAAGGAGTGCTAATACCTTCCCTTTTCATAACTTTCTCCCTTACTCAGAATCTAACGAAGGTCTTTTTCTGTACTTTTACCTTCCCTTAATTGGATAAAAATAAAAGTCGGTGGCGACTCTTGCTATCCGCACATTTGCGATACAAAAACTAAAAGTCAGTTCACCGTATTACAGAAGTGGCGACTCTGGGAGACACCCTAAAGAGAGAATGCCTTAAGGACTTATAGATCACCTTTATTACTTTCTGTTTGACTTGCTTGCTTTACTTTTAAGGGTTGCTTGGGTACTATATTGTTGGGGGATCCTACACCCGGATCCGGGTTTCCTTTTAGGTAAGTGGCATTAGATCATTGCGACCGCTAGACGTATAACTAAACGGTCAACATGATGGCTACGTTAGCATGACACTTTGGTTGTCCCGATACTCTTCATTCCCAAGTTGAGGATAGTATTTGGCTTCTGCGTGGTGTCATCAAGCGCTAACTAAACTTTTAGAACCTTAATTGACCCATTTTGGCCATTAGAAGGTAGTGAGATGGCCGACTTTGGTGTAGACCGAGGTTGGTTGATACTCGATGCTACGCTCATTGAGATCAGACTTTTGGGACATTTTCGGTCGACCACTTGGTAGTCGTATTGAAATAAGCGCCTACGAGAAAGATCAATGATGTGAGATTCCTTGAACCCGGTTACTATTATAGGACAGGATGAACCAACTCAAACTTTTGGTGGGGTAATCACCCAGACCTCATGCAAGCCTTAAACCATAGGCTCATTGTGTGATTTGTTTGTGTGTGCTATACATGACATCATGACATCATTCGCATTGCATATCATTTCTAACCATTTCAAGGACCTAGGGATTTATGTTTGCTCTGTTTTGTAGGTGTTATGGCTTCTAGAAAGACTATCCGAATCAACTTCATGGGTATACCTTCTCAGCTCAAAGAATTGGTTTCAGAAATTCCCGACCATGATCAGTTCATCAAAAGACATGGTTATCTACTTGATTTGGTTATCTCCGGCTTTGAAGAAGATATGATGCATGTCTATTCAGTTCTTTGATCCGAAACACCATTGCTTCACATTTCAGATTATCGGTTGGTTCCTACCTTGGAAGAGTTCTCTAAGCTACTTGGGTACCTATTCTTGACCAAATGCCAATCACGGTTTAGAAAAGGTTCCTAAATGCGAAGACATTGCATCCGCTTACATCTTAAGCGCTCGGACATTGAAGCCAATTGGGAAACTAGAAGCGGAGTTAAGGGTTTACTTTCTAAGTTCCTAATTAAGAAAGCTCGAGAATTCCTCAAAGTTATGAGTTTCCATGCATTTGAAAACATTGTGGCCTTGCTAATCTATGGTTTGGTTCTATTCCCTAACTCGGATCACTTCATAGATATCAATGCCATCAAGTTGTTCCTTACCCGCAATCCAGTTCCTACTTTGCTTGGAGATATCCTACATTCTCTCCACACTCGTACTACTAAGAGACAAGGAACTCTCATGTGTTGTATACCGTTACTATCCAGGTGGTTTATTTCTCACCTTCCTCCATCAGTTTTGAAGAATGAACAAAGGATGAAGTGGTCTCAAAGGTTAATGTCACTCTCTCATTCAGATATCCGTTGGAGTCTTTTCTCTCAAAAAGACTTCACCTTCATTGAGCGTTGTGGAGAATTCCCTAATGTACCACTCCTTGGTATAAGGGGAGGTATTACTTACAACACTTCTCTAGCTCTACGTCAGTTTGGTTTCGCTCGAAGAGATGGTGCACATGATATGCTTCTCCAAGATATTGTGTTCAACTACAATCACGATCTCGAATTAAGCGAAGGTTTATACGCTTGGGGCATGGTAAAGAAGACGATACCAAGACTTTGGGGCACCAAACCCCACTCCTTGGGAACCTTACCTCAAATGGGTGCGAGCTCGAGCTCAAAACCTCATGATGCCATTCACGCTGTTGTACCGTAATTATGGAACTGTTGCTATAGGTGGCGTACCCTATACTATTCTCCATCACGATATGCCTACCGATTTTGAAGACTTGAAGAGATCACGGATTCGAAAGAAGAGAGGGATACCTTTGAAGCTCAGTGTTATGCAAGTGAGAAGAAAGTGCTAGAGTTGACCAAGCTACTTCACGAGGAGCAACATCAAGCCTACCTCGGCACCAGAGGAAGCGCCCATGGGAGACCTAGAAGCTTTATATTATGTTTTTCTTTTATTGATTTGAACTATCTTTTGTACTTAAAAGAAAGAAAAGAATAAAAGAGAACTAATATTTGTTTGTTCATTGCTTGTTTAACAAATTTAAATCCTAGAGGTCCTTGAAAACATTGCATAGCATTCGCATAAACATTGCATAGCATAGCATAACATTGCATCACGGTACATTGGAGATTGGTTTTCTCATCCTCTTGCTATTTATTTTAGCGAAATGGCTCTTGAGCAATTGTCAAAGATCTCGAGTTCGAATGCTCGGTTTGATGTTCACTAGCTTGGTCCAAGGCCAAGAAGATCGAAAAACTTATCAACAAGAAGAAGAAGGTTGTGGGTCTACTCAACATGGGCGGCGCTACAAAGGTGGTCCTAAAAGTCGTAGGATTGAGTTCTCGAAAAGTGTCAAGAATGAAGAGAGTGACAAGGGTGATGGCGAAGGCAGCGTGAGCTGAGAAAGGGGAGCAGTCATACGATCGTAGCGTACTCGATGAAGATGACAAGTACAAGCAACTTGAAGACCGTTTGAATCTTGTGGAAAATCAAAATGTCCTGAATTTTGATGATCGAGTCTTGTCCACAGTGTTGTGATTCCTCCCAAGTTCAAAGTTCCTACCTTTGCCAAGTATGATGGCATTTCTTGTCTGAAGCTGCACTTGAAGTCCTATGTCCAGAAGATTAACCCCCACACTGATGACCGAAAGTTGTGGATGCATTATTTTCAAGAGAGTTTGTCGGAACTCGGTTGGAGTGGTATTATCGACTAGAGACGATCATATCCGTACTTGGAGTGATTTGGTGATGCTTTCTGAAGATGAGTACAATCTTGAATTGACACCCACTGCATGCAACTACTGAGCATGTCTATGGGTCGTGACGAAGTTCAAGGGTATGCTCGAAAATGGAGAGATCTAGCGGTCCAACCACCCTTGTCCAATAGGGAGTTGGTTGATATGTTCATGGGAGCGTTGTCGGTCCATTCTTCAATCATCGATTGGAAACTCTTGAGGATTCACCGGTGATACTTCTGACGTATTGAAGTGGTATCAAGAGTGGAAAGATTCGGTAGAGTCATCATCAAATCTTGAAGAGATCTTTGGTGGTAAGAAAGAAGCCAATCTTGTGTATGGTCGAAAAGCCGAGCCAAGACGACCGCTCAATCGTGGGGGTTGTGATCTCAATCCTACATCGGCACAACCTCGTGAGACAACGTAGCGAGCCACGAAGGCATTTCGAAGATCAACATGCCATTGTCGCAAGCCTTGCAACACATGTTGAAAGCGGAGTTGGTTACCTTGAGGGATCCTCCTCAGAATGTCAATACTTCCTCTCCGAGATATAATCCTAATGCTAAGTGTGCTTACCATTCCAATAGCCCCGGACATAGTACTGATGATTGTTGGGCTCTGAAGAACAAGATTCAAGATATGATTGAAGCGAAGCAGATTGAGTTTGATCCTCCTGTTGAGACTCCAAATGTGATCAACGCTCCTATGCCTAACCATGACAAAGCTTCCAATGCTGTTGGTGACGATACTTATGTTTTCAACATAGATGACTTGACCATTCCTCGATGGTATTAAGAAGAATTTCTGCAAGCCGTGTCAATCCGGGATGCCTAGAAATTGCCGTTGGTGCCCTACGCACGATGGTTGTGCTTGGTTGAGAAGGCGTGTTCGATGCATGATGGATAACCGTGAGATACTATTCTTGAAACCACATGTGTATGTGAAGATGTCTAAGTTAAAGATTGGCAATGCAAATGAAACTGAACCATCTGTATGGGATACCTTGGGGCAGCCAAGTGGAAAGTATGATTACATGGTGAAATACTCATTCTGAGCTACAAGATTCCTATTGAAGGCGTTAAGGTAACGGATGGGGTGACGATTTCCCAGAAGACTATGGTGATGTTAACACCATAAGGATTTCCTCTGCTGATCCTGTGCCTAGAGTGGCACCCCTCATTATCACTTCTCCCAGACCAATTCCATATTCCTCTGACAAGGCTATTCCTTGGAATTATGGAGCTGATGTTTACTACCATGGCGTCAAGCAAGACCCTTTGACCATTGAAGATCTTACAGTCGAAGCTTCATTCCTGACATTGACAACATCACCGGATCAAGTAAGGTGACCAGAACCGGAAGAGTGTTCTCTCCAGAAATCTCTCCTCCAAAAGACACCGCGACTCCAGCTCGCATTCCAGCTACTCAACCAACATCCCCTAGAGGAAAGAACCCGTAACTCATCTGCTCAACCGAAGTACCAAAGGAAGTTGACACCTCAAACAAGAAATGGAGGAAATTCTGAAGATTATCAAGAAGAGTGATTACAATGTCGTGGAACAGTTGGGACAGACTCCGTCCAAGATCTCCATGCTTGCTCTGCTCTTGTGCTCCGAGGCTCATGCTAACGCCTTGGTGAGGTTTCTGAAGAATGCTCATGTGCCAGAACACCATGACCGTTTGAAGTTTGTATTGCTAGCTTTGCTGCCAACAACGGCCTAGGCTTCTCGATCTTGATTTGACTCTGGAAGGAAGCATAACAAAGCCTTGCACATCTCTATGGAATGCAAGGGCATTACCCTGTCTCATGTTTTGGTGGATACTGGTTCTGCTCTGAACATCCTACCAAAGACTGCTTTTGATCGACTCGATGTTGAAGGGTTGGTTCTGAGACCCAGTGACATTATTGTGAGAGCTTTTGATGGTTCTAGCGAGCGATGCTTGAAACTCACTCTGCACTGTCAAAGTCGGTTCCCAGACTTTTGACTCTACTTTCTTTGTGATGGACATCCGTCCAGCTTACTCTTGTCTACTCGGACGCCCTTGGATACATGGGGCAGGCGCTGTTACCTCTACCCTACATCAGAAGTTGAAGTACCCAGTAAAAGGAAAAGTTGTTACAGTGTGCGGTGAAGAAGAATATATGGTCAGTCATCTACAGTCATTCCGATACCTCGAGGTAGAGGGTGAATTCTTCGAGACTCCCTGTCAAGCTTTTGAAACAGTCCCCAGAGTCATGCCTGTTGACTCTCCTGTCACTCCTGAAGTTACACAAGCTCCTCCTAGAATGGCCTCCCTGAAAGATGCTAAAGTTGCAGTTGAAGAAGGTGGTAGTGCTATTTGGGGTCAGCTCCCTGATCTTCCTTTCAAGTTTGACAAGACGGGTTTAGGCTTCACCATCAAGGGTCAGAAGATGATACGCTTGTGGCGTGGCCAACTTCTGTCCGCATCGGTCAGTGGAATCCATGCTATAGAAGGCGGCGACAACGACTTGACATCAAAATGGATCTTCCAACTCGGATCATGGGCTCGACAATTGGAAGGCGAGGCGTCATACCAATCTCCTTTAGTCAGGAGTAATTACTCTTGTGTTGTTTTGCTTTTCGTATTTTCTATGCTTCGAACAATAAACTCAAAAGCCTAGTGCCTTACCCGGGGCATCATGGCTCGTTTGCGAGGGTTATTATTTGTCGTTTGCGTATTTTCATTCAATAAATTCGTTGGACTTTTGCATTCAATTGTGTTTGTTTGTTTTACTTTATCACCCTTTCAAAAAGCTATGTGTCCTTACACACCCACGAATACAACTGCGAATCACTCGAATCTGTTGATAATGACTATGTTATTGCTAAATATGACTTGATAATCCGATCTACCAAGCCGAAGATGAAAGTGAGGAAGATTGTGAAGTGCCGGAGAACGTGTCGATTACTACTGACAAGAAGATCGAGTTATCTGACCACGAGAACAAGTTGAGGTTGTGAATTTGAGTCTTGTGAAGACAAAAGAGATCAAGATAGGAGCGGGTCTTGAGAGCGATGTCAAAGAAAGGTTGATTCGGATGCTACGAGACTATATTGAGGTTTTGCTTGGTCATACGAAGACATGCGGGTTTAGACATTGATATTGTGGTACACGGTTCCGAAAAAGAAGGTTTTCTCGGTGAAACGAGAAGGTTAAATCGTATCGTCTGAGATGTCGAGAGAAAATCAAAGCGAAGTTATGAAGCATTCAACGCCGGTTTCTTAGCGTTACTTCTTATCCATGATGGGTTGCAAATGTGGTTCCCGTACCTAAGAAGGATGGTAAAATGCGAATGTGTGTGGATTGATTTGAACAAAGCAAGTCCGAAGATGATTTCCACTTCCTCATATTGATGTTACGGTTGACAACACCTCGGCATAAAGTTTTCTCCTTCATGGATGGTTTCTCCGGTTACAATCGGATCAAAATGGCTCCGAAGACATGGAAGAAGACTACTTTTGTTACATTGGGGTACTACATTACAAGGTTATGCCGTTCGGTTGAAAACGCGCCACTACCGCGTTCCATGGTGGCACTATTTCATGACATGATTCATCACGAGATAGAGGTCTATGTCGACGACATGATAGCTCGATCACAGACAGAGGAAGAGCACCTTGATCATTTGCAGAAATTGTTTGACAGATTGAAGAAGTATAGACTGAGGCTTAATCCCAACAAATGCACTTTTGGAGTCAGATCCGGTAAACTCCTAGGGTTTGTTGTCAGTGGTAAAGGTATTGAAGTTGATCCCGCCAAGGTTAAAGCCATTCAAGAGATGCGGCTCCCGAGAAGGAAGTCGGAGGTTTCTTGGGCGTTTGAACTACATTGCAGTTCATTGCACACCTAACGCTACTTGTGAACCAATCTTCAAGTTGCTAAAGAAAGATCAATCTTTGAATGGAGCAGCGATTGCGGATCGCTTTGACAAAATCAAGGAGTACCTCAGAATCCTCCTATCCGATGCCTACCAAAGGAAGACCTCTCATCATGTACTTGCGATGTTAGAGAACTCAATGGGGTGTGTGTTGGGGCAACATGGCGAGTCAGTCGAAAAGAGCATGCAATATACTACCTTAGCAAAAGTTTACCGATTGTGAAACAAGATACTCACAGCTCGAGAAAACTTGCAACTTGGCGCTCGCCGACTAAGGCGTATATGTTGACTCACACTACCTTGTTGATTTCAAGATGGATCCGATAAAATATATATTTGAAAACCAGCTCTCTCCGGAAGAATAGCAAGATGGCAAATGATCTTGACCGAGTATGACATCGGTACACTTCTCGAGCGATCAAAGGAAGTGTAGTAGCCGATCATTTGGCTCATCAAGCCGTAGATGACTACCGATCTATGCGATTCGAGTTTCCGCGAAGATGTTTTACTAGTTCGATTGCGAAGAACGGGCCAACGAAGGACACGAACAAGGATCGATGGACTATGGTCTTTGATGGAGCCTCAAATGCACTTGCAATGGCATTGGCGCCATCATTACATCCCCGACGGGACACGCCTTTCACCGCCAGATTATGTTTCGATTGCACCAACAACATGGCGAATCTGAGCGTGCATCATGGGTATTAAAGCTGCTATTGACTTAAGAATCAAGTTCTTGCAAGTATATGGAGACTCAGCTTTAGTGATCAGTCAGATTAAGGGCGAATGGGATACGAAGCATCCGAATCTCATTCCATATCGAGAGCATGTTCTGAGTTTGATTCCCTACTTCGAAGAGATTACTTTTGATCACATTCCACTAGAAGAGAATCAGCTGGCAGACGCATTGGCTACTATGTCGTCTATGTTCAAGGTTAGGTGGGATAATGAGGCTCCCCAGATCATCATTGAGAGGTTTGACGAACCATCGTATTGTTATGAGCTTGACACAGAAGAGAAACCTTGGTACTACGACGTGAAGAGGTATCTTGAGACTCAGGAATATCCCGCAGGGGCATCTGTCAATGATAAGAAATTCATGAGAAGGTTTGCATCCAAATTCTTCCTCAGCAACGGCATCTTGTACAAACGCAATCACGACCTGTGTTTACTACGCTGCGTAGACTAGAAAACAGCAATACGCATCATGGAAGAGTTACACGAAGGCGCATTCGGTACCCACTCCAGTGGGCATACGATGGCTAAGAAGATTCTGAGAATAGGTTACTATTGGTCCACCATGGAAACTGATTGTCACCGCTATGCTCGATCTTGTCACAAGTGCCAGATATATGCCGACAAAGTACACGTACCTCCAGTACCTTTGAATGTTCTAACAGCTCCTTGGCCTTTTGCAATGTGGGGCATTGACATGATTGGAGAAATCAAGCCCACAGCTTCCAATGGACATCGTTTCATCCTTGTGGCAATTGACTATTTCACCAAGTGGGTAGAAGCAGCCTCGTTCGCATCTGTTACCAAGAATGTTGTGGCTCGATTCATCAAACATAATCTTATCTGTCGGTATGGCACTCCCGAAAGGATTATCACAGATAATGGTTCCAACCTCAACAACAAGATGATCACCGAACTACGCACGCGATTCAAGATCAAGCATCACAACTCTTCTCCTTATCGGCCTAAGATGAGCGGCCTGAAGGAAGCCGCCAACAAGAACATTAAGAAGATTATCTGAAAAAATGCGGTGACTTACAAGGATTGGCATGAGATGTTACCATTTGCTCTTCATGGTTACCGCTTTCTGATACGAACATCAACAGGGGCAACCCCTTCTCTCTTGTATGCGGTATGGAAGCGGTCCTACCCATCGAGGTTCGGATACCCTCAACGAGTCCTCCGGGCCAGAGTTAGCGAAGCGATTGGGTCGGACTCGCCTTGACGGATTAACTTGATTGACGAAAACAACTAGCGTCCATCTGCCATGGACAGATTTATCGAGCGAATGATCGAGCATTTAACAAGAAGGTCAAGCACCGAGTCTACCAAGTCGGTGATTTAGTAGTCAAGCGCATCATTCTTCCACAAGGTGATCCGAGGGCAAATGGACTCCCACTTATGAGGGACCATTTGTAGTCAAGACGATATTTTGGTGGAGCTATGATACTTAGCACCATGGATGGTGAAGACTTCCACACCACAGTGAGCGCAGACATAGTCAAAAATACTACGCATAAAGAGACCCGCTAGGTCGACGAACCTAGGCAAAAATAAGGGCATCTGGCGAACCAAAGGGTTCGGAAAAATTAAGATATATATAAAACATGTACACCGGCAAGTCGAAAACACGAAAAGCGGCTTGGGCAAAAAGGTATCGGTGGTAAAAGAAAGGCGGTCTAGGCAAAAATTAGGGATTCAAGCGTACGACTATGTCTCTTCCCGATCACCTATATACAGACTACTATCAGCATTCAAGGTTCAAATGGCGAAGATCAATTCATTCACTTTCTACTGACAGCAAGGAGATGAGATATTTGAAATATATGAGTACTAGCATAGTTGGAACTTAACGAGATTGTTTCCGCATAGCTTTTTACCTTTCTCTTGTACAAACTACTTGGCCATACGCCACATTTCGGATAAATATGAATTCTTTCTCTTTACAATTTTCACTATTGTTATTTGCATAAAGTCCAACGTTTGCTTTGAATGATTATATGCATCTGACAATAAGAACTTGTTCACAAACATACGAAAAGTGAACATGCAAAAGTACTTACCACCGGCGCCAGGAATTGAGATGATGACGAAAGTCACCAATACATTCCCCACAGAGCGTGATCTCCCGCAGAACACAATCTCCTCAGAGGTGTTACTCACCGCAAACCCTCCCCAACGGAGTATGTGTCACAAATGATAATACATCAGCCGCCAAGCAGTTACACTTCATCCCCAGCCGAGGTATTTATCATCAGCAGAATATCTCTCAGCACTCACCCTGTTTTTCTCCAGCAACAGTGTCCAGACTAGGAACTTGGTCAGATAGTGCATCGGAGGAAACCTACACCTCATATACTTCAGCCAGAGATTACAACGGGCCCTAGATCTTTCTAACCCGGTCTCCCAGTAGCTATCAAACGCTCTCCGACGAGATCTGCACTCAAGATCCCCAGTAAGAGCGCCTCCTAATTTTTCCCCAGCAGGATCTACACACAAGATCCCCAACAGTTACCTCCCGGACTCTCCCCAGCAGGGTCTATGTATGAGATCCTCAACAGCGTGTTTCTCGATCTCTACCAGCCTCAACAATATCAAGGCTCAAGACTTGGTCAGATAGTGCATCGGAGGAATCTAGGATATCTTTCTTCTCTTTCAAAGGCAGGGTTCTCACCTACTTAATCCCCAAGCAGAAGACAGAAATCCTCAAGCAGGACATCTACATCTACTTCAAGATGGATATGTTTTGAAATACCACAACATCCATCATGCATACATTGTTCATAAGTGTCATAATTTATACATATATCATTCATACGCATCGTCATGCATCATATTTTGCATAAAACTAACAATATTCTATCAAAGTTTCTCTTGTTTTCTCCAAAACAGGTGAAAGTCACTTCTGATGCAAACAGGTCCAGGATTAAGCCCCGAACTACGACGGGAAAACTATCCGAATGACTACTCCCACTGTTCTCCAACAGCAGATCCAGGATTAATACCCGAAGATAGACGGGAAACCTTATCCGAACGATCACCAGTTATCCTCCGATAACAGGCAGTGGATCAACACCCGATGCACAACAGGGAAATATCCACATTTTGTCAACTACTACCCCCTCAGAGTAATCAGCGCGAAGATCTATTCTGACCCTCTCCTATTATCAACAGCGACTACAGAGTTTGGCGTACGACTCGGTTGCCTTGGATGGCATCTTAAGCCCATCTCCGACTACTTGTCAACATTTCTCTCAGCTTTCAGAATGCTGCATATTTGGTTAAAAATCAATACCAACCAATAAACTTCGTTCAAAGATGAGCACAAGGTCTAACGTACGACTCTCTCTCCGGATGGCATCTTAAGCCCATCTCCGTTCCACTTCCAGAAGCATCTACAGAGCCTAGCGTACGGCTCACTCCCCCAGCATCAATCTTTTCAGGTGGCATCTTAAGCCCATCTCCGACAGTTCCCCTATCTATACAACAGCCTCGAGTCTAGCATACGACTCATTCCCCAACGAAATCTCCAAATGGCATCTGTAAGCCCATTCCCGCATCATCACTAACAGCGAGTGCAAATTTTCAGGTGTACTCGAGTGTTCAATCATCTTCTACCTCCAGGTCACGAAAGGCAAAGCATGCCAATCTAACCCTTCCAGTACAAGAAGATTGAACAGGGGCAGCTGTCATACCCCAAAATTTGCCCTTATATCTCTCAAGATATTCCATACCTCCATGCTCAAGGATTCCTCAAGAGTTGATCAGATAAACTCTCTCCTAGACAATCAACCCAAACTAGGGTTTGGCATTTCTCAGATTCAGATGGACTTCTAACACCTCCAATGGTTTTCATGCTTCCTCATATGCTTCAAAGATTCTCCATGTCAAGTTTCAAGCTTCACAAGTCAATTTTCCTCAGACAATTGCTTAGATGGTTGAAAATCAATTGTATTGGTCAAAAAGTCAACTGTGGTCAACATACAGTCAAAATTCTTGATTTTTGGTCAACATCCTCATTTTGAAGTCACATTCATCATTTGATCAAGGGTTGATCATGATTCATCAAGAAAACTCAAGATTTGCTCAAAAGTCAAACTTTCTAAATTAGGGTTTCTAGGTGAAAAGTCAACCAAACTTTGACTGATCATAACTTCTTCATACTTTCTCAAAAAATTTTCCACCACCTCTTGTTTTGAAGGAAATTCAATTCTCTACAACTTCATGTCTCACAAGAATGTCCAAAAAATGCTTCATTTGAGAGGTATGGCTCAAAACATTACAGGTCCTTTTCAAAGTCAACGAAAAGTCAACTTTTTGTTTTGAGGATATATTGGGCATGGTAACTCCAATTGAGATGAAACCAAAGACATTGTTTAGAGGACTCTTAGAGCTTTCCAAAAAGACCAAGAACTCTCAAAAATGTGGAAAATTGAGCAAGATACACTATTCAGAAGTTGGGCAATTTTGGACAATTGCACAAAAGGACATTTTGGTCAAAATGCAAAATTTTCCAAATGGGCCTATATTCTTTTGATCCAAACTTGTTCATGCCATTACTCTTGACCCATAAATGCTTGGCCTTGGTGATTTTCTATTTTTATGATTTATATTTGAATTTTATAACATTTAATTCAAAAATAAATTATATAAAATATGAAAATAATATATTTTTTCAATTGGGTTGATTTTATACCTTCCTTGAAGTCAAAGAAAGCCCAAGACTCTTGCCAAATTCGTGATAGCATGCATATGGAAAGAAAAAAATCAAGTTTTTAAGAAAATTTGATTTATTTTTAATGGAAAATATTTGCACATTGATGGAGCAATCTTTTTTCACTCCTTTTGCCATCCCAATTTGCTCTATAAATACTCAGCAATATGCCAAGCCACAAAAACGAAACCCTAGCCCAAGAGAGAGTCCTTATTTTGTCAAAATTTTCCAAGAATTGTCAAAAATCGTATTTTTATTTCCAGCCACTTCCAGCCTCTCTCAAGCATTCAATCGTGTTCTAAAGGTAAGTTTGAGTAAGTATACACTCTTGCCATGGGTTAAAACAAGCTGAATCGAAGCATATACATACATACATATTCAAAACTTTCTTGATTTTGCATTTTTAATATCCGTGTGTTTCAATTGATTTTAATGCTTCTAATGTGCTTATGAGATGCCAAGGAACCGATCTGGGCAATCGCTATGGAGTTTGAACGTCCAAAACATGAGATGCCATTCTTAGGGTTTTTGAACTGTCTTCTTCGAACCGGCCTGTACAGGCCGATTCAGTCAAAACTAATACCACCAATGGATTCAGGAGGTCCGATTTAGGTGGACAAGGTCTTCTTTTCTTTGTATTCGCGTTATTTTGCGGTTTCGGAATCTCCTCGGGGAGAAGGCGGCGGAGCTAGGGCTCCGGCGTCGTTGACTCCTCTGACTCCGGCACGAGCATGCGTGGCATTTACATGTGTTCTGATTCGTTCTCTCGCGCTGACGGGGGTCCACAAGGCTGACTGTGCATTGAATCGTCGGGACACGATGTTAAACCATCCTTTAATTCCATTCTGACAAAGTCCGATGGTAAAGGCGTTGGCAAGAAAGATGCTTCAGAAGTCCCCGGACCAAAACTCCTTTTCTTTTTACAAAACTTCAAACTTTTCATATTTTTTCATGTTTTCTAATTTATTTAATATTTCCATGTTATTTTAATTTCTTTTCATATTTTTATGTCTGCATTAAAAAATCATCAAAAATTATTTTTCTTTTTACATTATTTTCATAAAATCTTTATTTAATTTATAAAATTAAAAAATATAATTTTGCATGCATATTTATTTTTATCTCTAATTTAGCATTTAAATCAATTTTAATTAGTTTTTAATTATTAAATTGCATCCAAAAAATCCCAAAAATTTATTTTAACATGTCTATGTTATTTCCAGCATGTCATATTTTTCTCATTTAAAAACTTACATTTTTCTAACATTTTTCCTCTTGTCCAATTCATCTCGCATTTTCCGATTTCTCATTCTCTTACAGGTTGATCCGATTCAGACGATTTTTCTTTACCATTTTATTTTTTCCAATAATGTAACTGCCTATGGGATGTAATAGTTTAATTAGGACTTTTATTTTTCCGCATCTTTCAATTATGTATCGCCCAAAGCCATGTAATAGCGTAGGACATTTACCTTTCCGCATCTTTACATTCCGCACTTTAATTTCCGCACCCTATAAATTGCTAGTAATTAGGCGTGTATGGCAAGATAATAATGAACATAGCCCACTAACTTTCAAGATAAAATATCTAAATTGACACAATTTTTCACACACGCACCCCTTAGGGTAATTCTCTCTCGTTGCCTTTACGAATTCAAATGGTCAAGTCCCTCGAACGTAGAGGTATTCTAGCACCGTTGCCTTCAAAACAAATCATCATAGTCCCTTCGATACAAAGATCATAAGACCCACGATGTCGCCTCCGAATACATGATCTTGACCCTCGATTGTCGCCTACGAAAAATGATGATAGTCCCTTCGAATGTGCTAGGATACTTCCTACAAGTTGCCTTCTGTGACCATCCGATGTCCCTTCGATTGTCCCGCTTACATCCAACGAATGGAGTTACCTATCAACTAATGGTATGGATAACACTATTCTAAAGGAACGTAAAATAACACAAAAAACGACCAATTCTGAGTAGGTAATAAGACTTTTAGTTGCTTGCTCTATCAAAATGCTTTTCACACCTCACACTTTTTTCAAAGTTCAAACTCTCTTCAAAACGAAACATTTCCGAACACTTTGTATACATTCCTACATGAATCATTACAAAGTCAAAGCGAAATGCCTTTTCAAAACATTTTCCAAACACACAGAAAGCAACTAAGAGCCCGTAGATAACTACGGATGGAAAGGGGTGCTAATACCTTCCCTTTTCATAACTTTCTCCCTTACTCAGAATCTAACGAAGGTCTTTTTCTGTACTTTTACCTTCCCTTAATTGGATAAAAATAAAAGTCGGTGGCGACTCTTGCTATCCGCACATTTGCGATACAAAAACACTAAAAGTCAGTTCACCGTATTACAAGTACCAAGGTTTCTCTTCGGTGTCAAGCTCATAACAATACGCTGGTTCGTCAAACTTCTCAATGATGATCTGGGGAGCCTCGTTGTCCCATCTAACCTTGAACATAGATGACATAGTAGCCAATGCGTCTGCCAACTGATTCTCTTCTCGTGGAATATGATCAAAAGTAATCTCTTCGAAGTAGGGGATCAAACTCAGAACATGCTCTCGATATGGAATGAGATTCGGATGCTTCGTGTCCCACTCGCCCTTAATCTGACTGATCACTAAAGCTGAGTCTCCATATACTTGTAAGAACTTGATTCTTAAGTCAATAGCAGCTTTAATACCCATGATGCACGCTTCGTATTCGGCCATGTTGTTAGTGCAACTGAAACATAATCTGGCGGTGAAAGGCGTATGCCCGCCTGCAGGGGATTTAATGATGGCGCCAATACCATTGCCAAGTGCGTTTGAGGCTCCATCAAAGACCATGGTCCATCGGGATCCTTGTTCGGGTCCTTCGTCTGGGCCTGGTTCTTCGTAATCTGTAACTAGTAAGACATCTTCATCGGGAAACTCGAACTGCATAGACTGATAGTCATCTACGGCTTGATGAGCCAAATGATCGGCTACTACACTTCCTTTGATTGCTTTCGAGAAGTGTCTTGGATGTCATATTCGGTCAAGATCATTTGCCATCTTGCTATTCTTCCGGAGAGTTGGTTTCTCAAAGATGTATTTTATCGGATCCATCTTGAAATCAACAAGGTAGTGTGAGTCAACATATCGTCTTAGTCGGCGAGCAGCCCAAGCCAAAGCGTTGCAAGTTTTCTCGATCTGTGAGTATCTTGTTTCACAGTCGGTAAACTTTTTGCTAAGGTATTATATTGCATGCTCTTTTCGACCAGACTCGTCATGTTTCCCCAACACACACCCCATCGAGTTCTCTAACACTGTCAAGTACATGATAAGAGGTCTTCCTTCGGCAGGCGGCATCAGGATAGGAGGATTCTGTAGGTACTCCTTGATTTTGTCAAAAGCGATCTGGCAATCGTCGTTCCATTCTACTACTTGATCTTTCTTTAGCAACTTGAAGATTGATTCAGAAGTAGCAGTTAGGTGTGCAATGAACCTGGCAATGTAGTTCAAACGGCCCAAGAAACCTTTGACTTTCTTCTCTGTGCGGGGTGCTGGCATCTCTTGAATAGTTTTAACCTTGGCGGAGTCAACTTCAATACCTTTACCGCTGACAACAAACCCTAGGAGTTTACCGGATCTGACTCCAAAGGTGCACTTGTTAGGATTGAGTCTTAGTCTGTACTTCTTTAATCTGTCAAATAGCTTCTGTAAATGATCAAGGTGCTCTTCTTCTGTCTGTGATCGAGCTATCATGTCGTCGACGTAGACCTCTATCTCGTGATGAATCATGTCATGAAATAGTGTCACCATAGCACGCTGGTAAGTGGCGCCTGCGTCCTTCAGTCCGAACGGCATAACCTTGTAACAAAAAGTACCCCACTGTGTAACAAAAGTAGTCTTCTCCATGTCTTCGGGATCCATTTTGATCCGATTGTAACTGGAGAAACCATCCATGAAGGAGAAAACCCTATGCTGAGCAGTGTTGTCAACCAGAACATCAATATGAGGAAGTGGAAAATCGTCTTTCGGACTTGCTTTGTTCAGATCTCTGTAATCCACACACATTCGTACTTTACCATCCTTTTAGGTACGGGAACCACATTTGCGACCCACTGCGGATAAGAAGTAACGGCTAAGAAACCTGCATTGAACTGCTTCATAAATTCGGCTTTGATTTTCTCGGACATCTCAGGGCGCATACGACGAACTTTCTGTTTCACTGGGAGAAAACCTTCTTTTGTCGGCAACCGGTGTACCACAATATCAATGTCTAAACCTGGCATGTCTTCGTAAGACCAAGCAAAAACCTCAATGTAGTCTCGTAGCATCTGTACCAACCTTTCTTTAACACTGTTCTCAAGACCCGCTCCTATCTTGATCTCTTTTCTGTCTTCGTTAGTACCCAAATTTACAACCTCAACTTGTTCTTCGTGTGGCTGTATAACTCTATCTTCTTGCTGTAGCAATTTGACAAGTTCTCCTGGCACTTCACAATCTTCCTCACTTTCGTCTTCGGCTCGGTAGATCGGATTATCGAAGTCATATTTAGCAATAGCATAGCTGTTATCAACGAGATTCGGAGTGATTCTGCAGTGTATCACGTGGGTGTGTGTAAGAACACATAGCTTTTTGAAGGGGTGATAAAGTAAAAACAAACAAACACAATTGAATGCAAAAGTCCAACGAATTTATTGAATGAAAATATGCAAACGACAGATAATAACCCGCACAAACGAGCCATGACGCCCCGGGTAAGGCACTAGGCTTTAGAGTTTATTGTTCAAAGCATAGCAAATACGAAAAGCAAAACAAAACAAGAGAATTTACTCCTGTCTAAAGGAGATTGGTATGACGTCTTCGGTCTTCCAATTGCTGAGTCCGTTGCCGGGAGTTGGGAAGATCCACTTGCTGATGTCGAAGTCGTTGTCGTCGTCCTCTATAGCATGGATTCCACTCTGACTGATGCGGTAAGGAAGTTGGCCACGTTCGCGGCGTATCATCTTCTGACCCTTGATGGTGAAGCCTAAACCAGATTTGTCAACCTTGAAAGGAAGATCAGGGAGCTGACCCCAAATAGCACTACCACCTTCTTCAACTGCAGCTTGAGCATCTTTTAGGGAGGCCATCCTAGGAGGAGTTTGTGTAACTTCAGGAGTAACAGGAGAGTCAACAGGCATGAATCTGGGGACTGTTTCGAAAGCTTGACAGGGGGTCTCAAAGAATTCCCCCTCTACCTCGAGGTATCGGAATGACTGTAGATGACTGACCATATATTCTTCTTCACCGCACACTGTAACAACTTTTCCTTTCACCGGGTACTTCAGCTTCTGATGTAGGGTAGAGGTAACAGCGCCTGCCCCATGTATCCAAGGGCGTCCGAGTAGGCAGGAGTAAGCCGGACGGATGTTCATCACAAAGAAAGTAGAGTCAAAAGTCTGGGAACCGACTTTGACAGGCAGAGTGAGCTCTCCAAGCAATGTTCGCTTAGAACCATCAAAAGCTCTCACAATTACATCACTGGGTCTCAGAACCAACCCCTCGACATCAAGTCAATCAAAAGCAGTCTTCGAAAGGATATTCAGAGCAGAACCGGTATCCACCAATACATGAGACAATGTAACGCCCTTGCATTCGACAGAGATGTGCAAGGCCTTGTTGTGTTTCCTTCCGTCAGGAGTCAAATCAGCGTCAGAGAAGCCTAGGCCGTTGTTGGCAGCCAGGCTAGCAATACAAACTTCAAACTGGTCAGTAGTAGTGTCTTGCGGTACGTGAGCATTCTTTAGAAACTTCACCAAGGCGTTAGCGTGAGCCTCGGAGCACAAGAGCAGTGCAAGCATGGAGATCTTGGACGGAGTCTGTCCCAATTGTTCCACAACATTGTAGTCACTTTTCTTGATGATCTTCAGAATTTCCTCCATTTCTTATTTGGAGGAGTCTTCAGCAACTTCCTTTGGTACTTCTGGCTGAGCAGGGTGAGTCACTGGTTCTTTCCCACTAGCTGGGGATATCGGTTGAGTAGATGGAATGCGAGTTGGAGTCGCAATGTCTTTTGGAGGGGAGATATCTGGAGAGAGTACCCTTCCGGTTCTGGTCACCTTACTTGATCCGGTGATGTTGTCAATGTCAGGAATGGCAGCTTCAACGGTAAGATCTTCAATGGTCAGAGGGTCTTGCTTGACGCCATGATAGTAAACATCAGCTCCATAATTCCAAGGAATAGCTTTGTCAGAGGAATATGGAATTGGTCTGGGAGAAGTAATAATGAGAGGTGCCACTCTAGGCACAGGCTCAGCAGAGGAAATCCTTATAGTATTAACATCAGCATAGTCTTCTGGGAAATCGTCACCCCATCCGGTTACTTTAACATCTTCAATAGGAATCTTGTAGCTCTCAGGAGCGGAATACTTCACCATGTAATCATACTTTCCACTTGGCTGCCCCAAGGTATCCCATACAGATGGTTCAGTTTCATTTGCATTGTCGATCTTCAACTTAGACATTTCTTCACACAGCTTCTGCACAGGTGGTTTCAAGAATAATATCTCACGGTTATCCATCATGCACTGGACACGTCTTCTCAGCCAAGCACAACCATCAGGTGCAGAGGGGCACCAACGGCAATTCTCGGGGCATCCCTGGATTGACACCGGCTTGCAGAAAATTCTTCTTAACAGTCATCAGAGGAATGGTCAAGTCATCTATGTTGAAAACATAAGTATCGTCACCAACAGCATTGGAACTTTTGTCATGGTTAGGCATAGGCGCGTTGATCACATTCGGAGTCTGAACAGGAGGATCAAACTCAATCTGCTTAGCTTCAATCATATCTTGAATCTTGTTCTTCAGAGCCCAACAATCATCAGTACTATGTCCGGGGCTATTGGAGTGGTAAGCACACTTAGCATTAGGGTTGTATCTCGGAGAGGAAGTGTTGATGTTTTGAGGAGGATCCCTCAAGGTAATCAACTCTGCTTTCAACATGTGTTGCAAGGCTTGCGACAATGGCATGTTGATCTTTGTAAACTGTCTTCGTGGCGTGTTCTGGCTACGCGCGTTGTCTCGCTGAGGTTGTGCTGATGTAGGATTGGAGATCACAACTTCCCCCACAGATTGAGCGCGGTCGGTCTTGGCTCGGCTTTTCTGACCATACACAGCATTAGTTTCTTTCTTACCACCAAAAGATCTCTTCGCAGCATTTGATGATGACTCTATCTGAATCTTTCCACTCTTGTAAGTATCAGCTCGGTGAATCCGGCTGAAGAGTTTCCAATCAGATGATTGAAGAATGGGCCTGTCAGTGTTCCCATGAACATATCAACCAACTCCCTATTGGACAAGGGTGGTTGAACTCTGCCTGCTAAATCTCTCCACTTCTGAGCATACTCCTTGAACTTCTCATCACGACCCATGGACATGCTTTGTAGTTGCATGCGAGTGGGTGTCAATTCAGCATTGTACTCATACTGTCTGTAGAAAGCATCTGCCAAGTCACTCCAAGTACGGATACGGTCATTCTCTAGCTGATAATACCACTCCAACTGAGTTCCGGACAAACTCTCTTGAAAATAGTGCATCCACAACTTTCTGTCATCAGTGTGGGGGTTGATCTTCTGAACATAGGACTTCAAATGCAGCTTCGGACAAGAAATGCCATCATACTTGGCAAAAGTAGGAACCTTGAATTTGGGAGGAATCACAACACCAAGAACAAGACTCAGATCATCAAAATTCAGCCCGGACATTTTCAGATTTTCCACAGCATTCAGACGGTCTTCAAGTTGCTTGTACTTGTCATCTTCATCAGAGTACTGGCTATAGTCAGAACGTTCCTCTCTCTCTTTCTCAGGCTCACGCTGATCTTCTTCATTTCCCTTGACACTCCCCTCATTCTTGACACTGCCTTCAGAGAGCTCAATCCGACTGACCACTTTAGGACCCCCTTTGTAGCGTCTGCCCATGTTGAGGAGACCCACAACCTTCTTCTTCTTGTTGATGAGCTTCTTCAGATCTTCTTGGCCCTGGACCAAGCTGGTGAACATCTGCTGAAACTGAGCATTCTGAACTTGGAGATCTTTGACAGTCTGTTCGAGAGCCATTGCTGCTAAAATAAATAGCAAGAGAATGAGAAAACCAATCTCCAATGTACCTGTGATGCAATGTTATGCTATGCTATGCAATGTTTATGCGAATGCAATGCAATGTTTTCAAGGACCTCTAGGATTTAAATTTGTTAAACAAGCAACGAACAAACAAATATTAGTTCCCTTTTTATTCTTTTTCTCTTTTTAAGTACAAAAGATAGTTCAAAACAATAAAAGAAAAACAATATAAAGCTTCTAGGTCTCCCATGGGCGCTTCCTCTTGGTGCCGAGGTAGGCGTTGATGTTGCGCTCCTCGTGAAGTAGCTTGGTCAACTCTAGCACTTTCTTCTCGCTTGCGTAGCACTGAGTTTCAAAGGTATCCCTCTCTTCTTTAAGTTAAATCCATGATCTTTTCAAGTCTTCGAAATCAGTAGGCATGTCTGGATGGAGAACGGTATAGGGTTCGCCACCTATAGCAATAGGTTCCATAATTACTGGTAAAACAGGCGTGAATGGCATCATGAGGTTTTGAGCTCGAGCTCACACCCATTTGAGGTAAGGTTCCCAAGGAATGGAGTTTTGGTGCCCCAAAGTCTTGGTATCAGTCTTCTTTACCATGCCTCAAGCGTGTATGAACCTTCGTCGGTAATTCTGGAGATCGTGGTTGTAGTCGAACACAATATCTTGGAGAAGCATATCATGTGGACCATCTCTTCGAGCAAAACCAAACTGACGTAGAGCTAGAGAAGGGTTGTAAGTAATACCTCCCCTTATACCAAGGAGTGGTACATAAGGAAATTCTCCACAACGCTCAATGAATGTGAAGTCCTTTTGAGAGAAAAGACTCCAACGGATATCTGAATGAGAGAGTGACATTAGTCTTTGAGACCATTTCATCCTTTGCTCGTTCTTCAATAATGATGGAGGAAGGTGCGAAATAAACCACCTGGAAAGTAACGGTATGCAACACATGAGAGTTCCTTGTCTCTTGATGGTACGAGTGTGGAGAGAATGTAGGATATCTCTAAGTATGGTAGGAACTGGATTGCGGGTAAGAAACAACTTGATGGCGTTGACATCTATGAATTGATCCGAATTAGGGAATAGAACCAAACCATAAATTAGCCAGGCCACAATATCTTCAAATGCATGGAAACTCATATCTTTGAGGAATTCTCGGGCTTTCTTTATCAGAAACTTAGCAAGTAAACCCTTAACTCCGCTTCTTGTTTCCCAATTGGCTTCAATGTCTGAGCGCTTAAGATGTAAGGCTGATGCAATGTCTTCGTACTTAGGAACCTTTTCTAAACCAGTGAATGGCATTTGGTCAAGAATAGGTACCCCAAGTAGCTTAGAGAACTCTTCCAAGGTAGGAACTAACTGATAGTTTGGGAATGTAAAGCAATGGTGTTTCGGATCAAAGAACTGGAATAGGACATGCATCATATCTTCTTCAAAACCGGAGATAACCAAATCAAGAAGATAACCATGTCTTTTGATGAACTGAGCATGACCGGGAATCTCTAAAACCAATTCTTTGAGTTGAGAAGGTATACCCATGAAGTTGATCCGGATAATTTTCCTAGAAGCCATAACTCCCTACAAAACAGAGAAAAGATAAATACCTAGGTCCTTGAAATAGTTAAAAATGATATGATGTTTATGATGTTATGATGTCATGTTTGGCACACACAAACAATTCACACAATGAGCCTAGGTTTAAGGCTTGCAAGAGGTATAGGTGATTACCCCACCAAAAGTTTAAGTTGGTTCATCCTGTCCTATAATAGTAACCGGGTTCTAGGAATCTCACATCATTGATCTTTCTCGTAGGCGTTTATTTCAATACGACTACCAAGTGGTCGACCGAAAATATCCCAAAAGTATGATCTCAATGAGCGTAGCATCGAGTATCAGCCAACCTCGGTCTACACCAAAGCCGGCCATCTCACTACCTTCTAATGGCCAAGATGGGTCAATTAAGGTTCTAAAAGTTTAGTTAGCGCTTGATGACACCACGCAGAAGCCAAATACTATCCTCAACTTGGGAATGAAGAGTATCGGGACAACCAAAGTGTCACGCTAACGTAGCCATCATGTTGACCGTTTTGATATACGTCTAACGGTCGCGACGATTTGTTGCTACTTACCTAAAAGGAAACCCAGATCCGGGTGTAGGATCCCCCACAAATATAATACCCAAGCAACCCTTAAGATAAAGCAAGCAAATCAAACAGAAAGCGGTAAAAAAAATGATCTAGAAATCCCTAAGGTAATTCTCTCTTTAGGGTGTCTCCCCGGCAGAGTCGCCAGTTCTGTAATACGGTGAACTGACTTTTAGTGTTTTTGTATCGCAAATGTGCGGATAGCAAGATTCGCCACCGACTTTTAATTTTATCCAATTAAGGGAAGGTAAAAGTACAGAAAAAGACCTTCGTTAGATTCTCGAGTAGGAAAGGTTATGAAAAGGAAGGTATTAGCACCCCTTTTCATCCGTAGTTATCTACGGGCTCTTAGTTGCTTTCTAGATCATTTTGAAAATGTGCTTTCTGTGTGTTTGACAAAAACGTTTTGGAAAGGCATTTCGCTTTGACTTTGTAATGATTCATGTAGGAATGTATACAAAGTGTTCGGAAATGTTTCGTTTTGGAAAGAGTTTGAACTTTGAAAAAAGTGTGAGGTGTGAAAAGTATTTTGATAGAGCAAGCAACTAAAAGTCTTATTACCTACTCAGAATGGTCGTTTTCGTGTTATTTTACATTTCCTTTAGAATAGCGTTATCCATACCATTAGTTGATAGGTAACTCCATTCGTTGGATGTAAGCGGGACATTCGAAGGGACATCAGATGGTCATAGAAGGCAACTTGTAGGAAGTACCCTAGCACATTCGAAGGGACTATCATCATTTTTCGTAGGCGACAATCGAGGGTCAAGATCATGTATTCGGAGGCGACATCGTGGGTCTATGATCTTTGTATCGAAGGGACTATGATGATTTGTTTTGAAGGCAACGGTGCTAGGATACCTCTACGTTCGAGGGACATGACCGTTTTTGAATTTGTAAGGCAACGAGAGAGAATTACCCTAAGGGGTGCATGTGTGAAAGAGTGTGTCAATTCAGATATTTTTATCTTGAAAGTTAGAGTGAGCTATGTTGATTTTATCTTGCCATACACGCCTAGTTACTAGCAGTTTATAGGGTGCGGAAATTAAAATGCGGAATGTAAAGATGCGGAAAGATAAATGTCCTACGCTATTACATGGCTTTGGGGCAGATATATAATCGAAAGATGCGGAAAATAAAAGCCTAATTTAAAAACTATTACATCCCATGAACAGATACATTATTTGAAAAAAGAAAACGATAAAGAAAAATCGTCTGAAACGGAATAACCTGCAAAAGGATGAGAAATCGGAAAATACGAGATGAATCGAATAAGAGGAAAAATGTTAGAAAAAATGCAAATTTTTAAATGAGAAAAATATGACATGCTGGAAGTAACATAAATATGCTAAAATAATTTTTTTGGGATTTTTTAGATGCAATTTAGTAATTAAAAACTAATTAAAATTGAATTAAATGCTAAATTATGAATAAAAATAAATATGCATGCAAAATTGTATTTTTTAATTTTATAAATTAAATAAACATTTTCTGAAAATAAATGCAAAAGAAAAAAATATTTTGATGATTTTTAATGCATGAAGTAAAAATATGAAAAGAATTAAAATAGATGCAAAAATATTAGAATAAAAGAAAATAGAAAAATATGGAAAAGTTTGAAGTTTGGAAAAAGAAAACAAAACCAGGTCCTGATGAGGTTCGAACAGAGGACCCTTGAGAGCATCTTGGAACAGACAACGCCTTAACCACTGGGACACTTGGCATTTGGTGTTGGAAAGGTTGAAAACAAATCAATATGAATGATGACGCGTCCTGGATGAGTTTGAAATTGAGTCAGCACGCGTGGACCCCATGTGGAAAGAGAGAGTGAATCAGAGGAGCCCATCACGCCACGCCATCCCTCGCCAGTCCAAGTGGAGTCAACGACGCCGGAGCCCTAGCTCCGGTCGTCTTCTCCGGCGACATCAAACCTGAAACCTGCGAAATACATAAAATAAATGGAAGAACGGTACCCTACCCCCCTAAATCGGACCCTACGAATCCAATGGTGATACTAGTTTCCTCTGAAAACGCTTGTATGATCCGGTTCGATCGAAACAGCTTAAGAAGCCCTAACTATGGCACATCGTGTTTCTCACGTCTGAGCTTGCATGTAATGACCCAGATGTGACCTAATATGTGCCCTGAGTTCAAACAAACACACAAGAAACGTTAACAATGCATGAATTTGTGAAATCAAAAATCAAGAATATACCAAATCGGAGCAGGTTGTATGGCACGATCTGGACAGTTCTGGGCTCGTGTAAGGACTGCTTTGGACTCCTGGGATGTCAAGGAGCAAGATTGGATGGCTGGAATACCCTGAAACTTGCTGTAATTTGAAATTCGAATTTCACAAGTTTTGAGAAAAAATTTTGCAAGAGTAAGGGTTCTTTCTTGGGCTAGGGTTTTGTGTGGCTTGCTGTGCATAATGCTTGGTATTTATAGAAGGATTTGAGAAAGGAAAAAGAGTGAAAAAAGATTTGATTTGGAGCATTCAATATTTTTCAAATAAAAATCAAATTTTGAAAGAAATTTGATTTCCTCTTCAATGCATGATCATGCACGAATTTGGCAAGTGTATTGGGCTTCCTTGGACCTTAAGTAAGATATAAATCCAACCCATTTGAAAAAATACTTTATTTTCATATTTTATGTAATTTAATTTGGAATTAAATGGTTTAAAATCCAAAATTAAATCAATAAAATAGAAAAATGCCATGGCCAAGCATTTATGAGTCAAAAATAATGTCATGAACAAGTTTGGATCAAAAGATTATAGGCCCATTTGAAAAATTTTGCATTTTGACCAAAATGTCCTTTTGTGCAATTGTCCAAAATTGCCCAACTTTTGAATAGTGTATCTTGCTCAATTTTCTACATTTTTGAGAGTTCTTGGACTTTTTGGAAAGCTCTAAGAGTCCTCTAAACAACCTCTTTGGTTTCATCTCAATTGGAGTTACCATGCTCAATATATCTTCAAAACAAAAAGTTGACTTTTTGTTGACTTTGAAAAGGATCTGTAATGTTTTGAGCCATACCTCTCAAATGAAGCATTTTTTGGACATTCTTGTGAGACATGAAGTTGTAGAGAATTGAATTTCCTTCAAAACAAGAGGTGGTGGAAAAATTTCTGAGAAAGTATGAAGAAGTTATGATCAGTCAAAGTTCAGTTGACTTTTGACCTAGAAACCCTAATTTGGAAAGTTGACTTTTGAGCAAATCTTGAGTTTTCTTGATGAATCATGATCAACCCTTGATCAAATGATGAATGTAACTTCAAAATGAGGATGTTGACCAAAAATCAGGAGGTTTGACTGTATGTTGACCACAGTTGACGTTTTGTCCAATACAACTGATTTTCAACCATCTGAGCAATTGTCTGAGGAAACTTGACTTGTGAAGCTTGAAACTTGACATGGAGAATCTTTGAAGCATATGAGGAGGTATGATGACCATTGGGGATGTTGGAAGTCCATCTTGATCTGAGAAATACCAAACCCTAGTTTGGGTTGATTGTCTAGGAGAGAGTTTGTCTGATCAACTCTTGAGGAATCCTTGAGTATGGAAGTATGAGATGTCTTGAGAAGCATGAGGGCAAATTTTGGGGTATGACAGAGAGGCGAGAGCACCGCCGTCTGGGTTTCTTTCTTGCTGGACTTTTTATTCACACCCCTAGATTTTTGCATAAACAGGCCCATTTCTAAATTTTTCTCTTATTTATTTATTTTTATTATTTCAATTTTTTTGCAAATAAATTGTGTTTGTTTGTATTAAATAATTATTAGTCTTATGATGATTTTTATTTGATAATTACCGATTAAATTATTAGTCGATTTTTATCAAATAAAAAAGACCTTTTCTAATAATTATTTAAAGTTTGGAACATGTATTGTATTTTTTTGGTTATTTTATTTTCCGTTCATTTTAATATCTTTTAAGATTTACCAATGAATGTTGCTTTGTATTAAATAATTATTAGTCTTAGGATGATTTTTATTTGATAATTACCGATTAAATATTAGTCGATTTTTTATCAAATAAAAAGATCTATTCTAGTAATTATTTAAAGATTTGAACGTGTATTGTGTGTTAATTATTTACTCGCTTCTTGTATGCTTGTATGAATTATCCACACTTGTACACTTCACACACACTAGACATAAACAATTCTATTTCTCATTCTTGGCTCATAAGCCAAATTCCTCAAGGGTTTCATAGTTGGGAATGGGCATTGCCATTCTCACAAGGTTAATCAAAGCACTTGTTTTCTTCGATTAGCCATAATCCGAATAAACATTGGTCCATATGCCAATTACCCATGCACAAGGGTTTCATAGTTGGGGGTAAGAGCACTTATCCCACGAGATTGATTAAATCCATATACTTAATTAATCATGACCCGATTTAACTTCTCTTGTTCCCAAAACCAAACATCAAAACACTTTCATAATTCAAGTTACAAACCTCGATCTAACATCGAGCGACATTCCAAAAATACTTTTCATAATAAACTCCGAGTATTTAAATCATTGGTTGCTAGACCAATTGTTTAAATATTGTGCCTAATGAACTCCAAGTCCTTAAATCGTTGGATGTTAGACCAATTGATTAAAGACCCTTAATAACGTGAATTTTGATTCACCTCACTTTTTCATAAGATTTGTTTTAGGATGATAGACGACTCGTTGAGCATTGAGCTCATCCGGTTTCTAGTATTTGAATCGTAGTATGATAGTCCTATTGTTCGGTACTTTTCACCCACTTAAAAATCAATTCAACCAACTCAACTCTTTTTTTCTCTCATACGCGATCATCAAAAACCTTTCTTCTAAAATCAACACAACCAACTTAAAATTTTCAAGAAGAACTACAAAGTTTTAACTTTCCCATTGTAGGAGGGAATACGTAGGCACAAGGTTTTGAAACCGCGGCAAACTCAAAATAATAATAAAGAAACCCCTTTCTTCGTCCTCTAAAACTGTAATAAACACACTTAAATGCGCACGAACTAAACGTTTCCCATCGAGTACGATGGGTGTGAGGGGTGTTAATACCTTCCCCTTGCAAAACCGACTCGAAAATTCGTCCTTTTGGTCTCATAGACTGCCTTATCCATCATTCGTGTGTTTTATGTATATTTTCCCATTCTTTATGAACAAATAAAATTAGGTGGAGACTTCATTTTTTAAAAAATAACCGATGAAAAACTAGTTACGATAGTTGGCGACTTCACTGGGGAGATTATTTTTGATTAAGCGAGTCAACCCTAGTTTAGTTCTTTGCATGTTTGTGTGTTTGTTTATTGCTTTCTTCTTGATGTTTATTTATGGATCATTACCTATTATTTCTCAATGCTTTATACATTATCCTATTGATGTATAGTATTGGGAACTTGTCGGTTATGATTCATAGATAAGCCCAATACCCAGGCTTCTAGGAAACCTTAAGTTAGAGCGGTTGTGTAGCTTAGATCCAATTGACATTTGTGTCCCTTGGATCGACGCGAAGAATGCAACTTAGAGTTGGTCAATTTAAGGGGATTGTTGCACCGTATGCTAGTGCGAGACAGCAATTTCTAGACAAGTGTCCTATAACTCTAAGTATTAGGATATCTAAACCGTGAACGACCGCTCAAATAAAGGATTTTGAGTATCCCTTTAAGAGTTGTTTCTTGGAGTATACTTTTGGAAATACTATCATCATGTGGTTCGTTTGCATGATGGCAATATTCTTAAAAGGGGATCTGAGACTCCGAGAAACATTTATCAAAAAAACATTAGCACCACCCTGTATGGGGAATCGTTGGGTAGACGTCGAAACTATGTCTGACCATCCTGTGACCCATCATGTGATTTACCGTTACATTGTTTGTCAGATTCCATCTTAAACCATTTTCATTGCATTTTGCATTAATCATTCATTTTCATCTTATTGTTGTCATTTTCAGGGAACTTTAAGGACTCGATTGTACAAGTAATCAGATCACACATGGATTCAAGCAGAAAGAACAATCCTCATATCAACTTCAAAATTCCAAATACTCAAACTCTGTTGAAGCTTAGGGGGAACATGAAGCATGCTCAGTTGAATAAATTTCATACCAGGTATGGGTGGATCTTGGAACTATTGGATACTGCTGTTGATCACAACACCTTGAAAGACGTAGTGAAGTTTTTTAATCCTCCTCTTAGGTGCTCTACATTCCAAGATTTTCACTTGGTCCCGACGATTGAAGAGTTTGAGAGGTTGTTAAATTGGCCTTTGAAAGGTAATGTTCCTTTTACTATGTTAGGGGAAATATTTGATGTAGTTGATGTAGCAGCCGCCCTGTATCTACCTGTCAGAGAAATAGGGCCAAAGTTGGTGGAAAGGGGAATTCCCAAGGATTATATAGAAAAAAGAGTTGAAGAATTGGCAGTAGGGGAGGAGAATTAGATGTCACTTAGTGATATTCTAGCCATGTTAATCTTTGGAGTGGTAATGTTCTCGAGCCACGACAACGATTATGTGAGTCAGCCCACAATTAGTGTATTTCTTTCAGAGAACCATGTACCCACCTTGTTAGCATATATTCTCATCAACATCCATACTCGATATAAGAAAAGGAAATGAGTGGTAATGTGTTTCTCTGCTTTACTCTATTCATGGCTGAAATCTCATATTCCTCAAAGAGGACCTTGGGTTAAAATCTTGGAAAATTTGATTTGGTCTCAAAAGTTGGCTTCCCTCACCGCTAATGGTGTATTTTGGTATTCACCAAGTTTGTACACTTGGGACGTCATCACTCACTGTGGAGTTTTCCCCAATGTTCCATTAATTGGATCTCAAGGTTGTATTAATTATAATCCAAGGTTGGTCCTCAAGCAATTTGGTTGTCCTATGGAAACTGCGCTAAAGGAAGAATTTCTAAAAGAGTTTATCTTGCTAGACTTTGGAAAGGAAGACCCGGGTTTGTTGAAACAGATTCAGAAAGCATGGACCAAAGTCCATAGGAAAGGTACAGAGCTCAGGAAGAGGGGAAATGACAATGAAGAACCTTATGGACCATGGATACTTAGAAGAGTGGCGGAAGTAAAACTTCCATTTACAGTGGAAATTCCTTTTGATGTTCCAGAACCTGAACTCACTCATGTCCCTATTGGGGAATTCAACAAGCTCGAAGCTTCCATTTCAGAAATGAAGGCTGAGGAAGGACGACAACAGGCAGCCCTTACTCGTGTTGCCCGTGAAAGAGATGATTTGAGGCAAAGCCTTAAAGAAAGAGATGTTGAGCTCTTAAAGAGTCAAGAGCAAGTTGAAAAAGAAAGAAAAGAGAAATTTCATGTGAAGGATAATCTGAATGCAATCAATTATGAATTGAGTGAATTCCACCCCAAGCTCGCCAAGGCTGAACAGCAGAGGGGTGAAGCATATGCAGACAAGAAGCATGCTATTGAGGAAAAATATGACTTGAGGGTAACACTTACAGCTCAAGTTCGAGAACTTTAAGCTGCATTAAGAAATACTAAAGCCAGGCTAGAGCAAGAAATTCATCTTAAAGAAGAGGCTCGTAGGGCTTGCCATGTTGACCCCAAAGAGATTGCTCAGAAAATTCAAGATTTAACCATTGCAAAGCAGCAAATTAGCCAATGGGAAACAACATATGAGGACTAAGGAGTGGCTTGATGAAGCTCAATATCAGAATGGGTTATGAAAGGAGCGAGGCAAAACCATTTTCATTTTAGAGGAGCAAAACAAAACACTGTATGATAAGTACTCAGGGCTAGTATGTTTTTGCAAACAGTTATTGGAAGAAGTCCCATGGAGGCTCCAATCAACTATTGAGGACTTGGAAGAAGACCGTGTACCCCCAACCGTGGAGTATTTTCTTTTCCTCTACAAGGACATGGTGGAGCATTTCAAAAAGGAGTATGGAGACCTCAGGCCTCGTCGAGGACAACACTTTTGATTATATTTCATCCTTGTACCAGCTTTATGTTATGAAATTTGAATGAAAGCAGACCTGCGGGTCTTGCTATTTATATCTTTCGCTTTACAAAGACAATGATGTATAAAATTGTTAATGTTTGGAAAGAAGAAGCTGGTTATCCGCTTATCATCAACTGAAATACTTGCAACGACTGAGTCTATAAAAATATATGAAAATGAAAAAAATATTAGCATACATAGCATAAATTCCTCTTCATAACATATCATGCATGACAGGGCATCAATGTTGGTGTTCTTACTTCTACTGTTGGTTTTCTTCGACAGAAGGGAGAGATTGCAAATTCCAGCATTCACCGGTACGAGACTAGAGGCAATCTGAGAATACTAATGGAAAAGATAGAAGCTGACGTGGCTGCCATCGGAGTTAGGATGGACACTCGTGTGGGGAAGCTGATGGAGATAATATAAAACATGGCTCAGCAGCAAGAGGAGTTGGGTGCTTTGGTTGTAAGAGCATTCGCAACCATTGTGGAAGGAGTAGAAGTTGTTCCTCCCCCTCAAGGAAATGTTGTGGGACCTAGAGTTGGTCTAGGTGTTAACACTGGTCTTGTTGACCTTACTGGAGAAAATCAAACTGTTTAGATGAATCGAACTTTCATGAATCCTCCTCCACCTACTCCTCTGCATTGTCAAAATCAAGAGCTTGGGGTTATTCCCCCACTAGGCAGAAGAGTTGTACAGATCCCAATTCCTCATCGAGAGAAAGATAACTATGAAGATTGGTTTTCCAATGCTGAAGAACCAACTGAAGCTGATCGTAAGTTACGCATGCTTGAGGAGCGCATACAAGCCTTTGAGAATCAGGGAGCTTTGGGGATTGATATGTCCAATTTGGGGTTGGTGCAGGGATTGAGAATTCCTCCCAAATTCACAATCCCCAATCTTTAAAAGTACAAGGGAAATTCTTGTCCTAAAACTCGTGTGAGATACTATTTCAGAAGGATGTCTGCTTATACCAAAGATGAGAAACTCCCGATGCATTTCTTTCAAGATAGTTTGACTGATGGGCCGCTGGACTGGTACATGGATCTTGATAGTTCACATGTTCGAACTTGGAGAGAGCTGGTTGAAACCTTTGTCCAACATTATGGCTTCAATACTTATATGGCACCTACAAGAACTCAACTACAAAACTTATCCCAAAAGAAGGGTGAATCTTTAAAAGAGTATGCGCAAAGGTGGCGTGAAGTAGCCGTTAAGGTTCAACCCCCTATGGTAGAGTGCGAGATGGTAGAAATGTTTACCGGTACGCTGGATAGACCATATTATTCCTCTTGCAGTCTGACTAATAATATTTTTGATATGGTGATGTATGGTGAGAGAGTTGAGATAAGTATCAAGTATGGCAAGATCTAGGATGTTAGCACTGATAGAAATCATGCTAGCAGTGCCAATAAGCCTTTTTGTGGTTACCAGAAGAAGAAGGAAGGAGATTCAAGTGCGTTGTACGAACGAAGAGGGAAATGAAAGTACCAAGAGTTCAATCACCAGGTCGTTGTTGTGACCATACCTACTATCGTTCCCCCAAAACAAGAAGTTGTTCCTAGGCCTTAACAACAGAGGTCCCCAAAGAAGTTTGATCCTTTGCCTATGTCTTATGCTGATGTGTTTGCTTACTTGCAAAGCCTGAATATGATTGAATTACACAGTCTGAAGATTGACCCGGAAAATTTACAAAGTACTTTAATGCGAATGCTCGTTGTCCTTATCATTCTAATGCACAGAGGAGTTCAATTGAAAATTGTTATGCTTTCAAGCACAAGATTCAGAACTTTCTTGACACCGAGGATATTAACTTTGGACCACCTCCTACTCCTAATGTCATTCAACATCCTTTGCCTCCCCATGGTGGGGTGTTGTCAATGCAATTTGTGAGGAGGAAAGTTTGAATCTGGTGACAGATATTGATACATTGACCACCCCGTTATGGTGGATAAAAGAACAGATGTTGTTGAAGGGACATTTCCCTGGTTATAATGCTGATTGTGAAGAATGTTTCGTCCAAGCTGAAGTTTGTGAAAGCCTGAAAAACGAAGTTCAGCATTTGATTACTGAAGGAACTTTACAATTCATTCAGAAGGTTGTTGAGGTTCATAATGGTGAAGATGAGGGTTAATGTGATTACTATCCCTATTACCTCTTGAAGGATTCCTGTTACGATCCCTGTGCCTACCAAAAAATCCTCATGTGCCTATCACCCTACCAGGACCAATACTTTACACTAGTGAAAAAGCCATCCCCTGGAATTATGGAGCCAAATACTACTATAATGGGAAGAAACTGAATATGGAGATTTCTGAAAAAGATAATTCTGAGAAAGATTAGTCTGAGAAGTTTGATGAAAGAAAGTTAGAAGGAAGTAAGCCTACAATTCATTATATTGTGGGAGAGAGCCAAATAACTCGAAGTGGACGAATCTTTTCCCTGCCTAATCTAACTGAGAACAGTGCTGAAGCTTTAGCCAAGGCTAAAGCAAAAGGGAAAGGACTTATGATTGGAGATGAATTGATACCGAGGACCTCAGCACCCAATTTGAGCCCAAAGATGACTAGAGATGTTAAGGAGTTGATGAAGTACATAAAGAAAAGTGATTATAAGATAATTGACTAGCTTAGCCAGACGCCAGCCAAGATCTTCATCCTAGCCTTGCTAAGAGACTCTGAACCACACCGCAATGCTCTGATGCATTTGTTGGGGACATATTTTGTTCCTCAAGAAATTTCTGTTAATCAGTTTGGAGGTATCATAAACAGCATTTCAGCAAGCAATGGTCTCAGCTTTACTGATTTTGATTTACCTCCCGAGGGGAGAAAGCATAACAAGGTGCTACACATCTCCGTGGAGATAGCAAGGACTACTTTATCCCGTGTTTTGGTTGACACATGATCATCCCTCAATGTTCTGCCAATGTCCGCTCTTCTGAAATTGGATTACGAAGGGGTCGTGCTGAGGCCTAGTGATCTAGTGGTCAAGGCGTTTGACGGGTCTAGAAGATCTGTATTCGGTGAGGTGGATTTCCCTGTCAAGATAGGTCCACAGGTTTTTGATTTGACTTTCTTCGTCATGGATATCAATCCTTCTTATTGTTGTTTGCTTGGATGCCCTTGGATTCATGGGGTTGGCACTATGACGTCCACCTTACATCAAAAGCTAAAATTCTCGATCAATGGAAAGGTCGTTACTATCTGTGGTGATCATGTTGTAGGACCACGATGCTTTTATTTTCAAATTTATCATTAATAAAGGACGTTTTTTCGCATTCAAATATTTCTCTCTTTGTTCATCCTTTACTTATTTTCTAAAAAGGCTGGCAATGTGAAATTTGGTTTTATTTTTTCTTTCTATTTTTTTTTTCAAATTGATTTATCTCAATCTAAAATACAAAAACAAAATTACCAACCGCGCAGATACAATCCCCCATTAATCCAGGATTTTGTCGATAACAATTTTGCCGTGGCTCATTATAACTTTGAAAATCCAATCTATCAAGCTGAAGAAGATTGTGAATTACCTGAAGAATTAGCCAGAATGTTGAGGCAAGAAGAAAAGGTCATTCTGCCACACCAAAAGACTCTAGAGGTGATCAACTTGGGAACCGAGGATGCTCGAAAAGAGATCAAGATCGGGGCAGCATTAGAAGATAAAGTCAAGTAGGGACTGATTGAAATGCTCTGTGAGTATGTGGACATCTTTGCTTGGTCTTATGAAGATGTGCCTGGGTTGGATACGGACATCGTTATGGAAGAATTACCCCTCAAAGAAGATTGCCCACCAGTAAAGCAGAACGCATCCAGGGATGTCAAAGAAAATCAAGGAAGAGGTTCAGAAGCAGATGGAGGCCGGTTTCCTGAAGGTTGTTTCCTTATCCCCATGGGTTGCAAACATAGTGCCAGTGTCGAAGAAAGACGGAAAGGTAAGAATGTGTGTTGATTATAGGGATTTGAATAGAGAAAGCCCTAAAGATGATTTCCCTCTCCCGCATATTGACATTTTAGTTGATAATACTACTCAAGGTAAAGTGTTTTCCTTCATGGACGGGTTCTCTGGCTACAACCAGATTAAGATGGCGCCAGGTGAAATGGAAAAGACTACTTTCGTTACACCTTGGGGAACATTCTGCTACAAAGTGATGCCTTTTGGTCTAAAGAATGCAGGGGCAACATATCAGGGTGCTATGGTTACTCTCTTTCATGATATGGTGCATAGAGAGATTGGAGTTTATGTTGATAATATGATTGCCAAGTCTCAGACAGAAGAAGAACATCTTGTCCATTTGCTGAAGTTATTCGAAAGGCTAAGAATGTTCAGACTATGATTGAACCCTAATAAGTGCACCTTTCAGGTGAGATCAAGAAAATTATTAGGCTTCATTGTAAGCGAAAAGGGGATTGAGGTCGATCCCACGAAAATAAAAGCGATACAAGAGATGCCGGAGCCAAGGACGGAAAAGGAGTTGTGTGGTTTCTTTGGGAGATTGAACTACATTTCTAGATTCATTTCTCATCTTACAGCCACTTGTGAGCCAATTTTCAAGTTGTTCAGGAAAGATCCAACGGCCAGGTGGAATGATAAATGTCAAATGACATTCAATAGCATAAAAAGTATCTACAAGAGCCTCCGATTCTC
The DNA here is from genome assembly GCA_021764765.1 of Vicia sativa. NCBI lineage: Eukaryota > Viridiplantae > Streptophyta > Magnoliopsida > Fabales > Fabaceae > Vicia > Vicia sativa. The sequence goes on from CM038792.1 coordinate 268,148,032, forward strand.
TTGCGCCCAGTGGAAGGTAGACCACTGATTATGTATTTGACTGTGTTGGAGAACTCCATGGGATGTGTACTTGGTCAGCATGACGAGACGGGCAGAAAGAGCACGCCATATATTATTTGAGTAAGAAGTTTACCGACTGTGAGTCGAGATATTCATTACTGGAAAAAACTTGTTGTGCACTTGCGTGGGCAGCAAAGCGACTCAGACAGTACATGTTGACTCATACTATTCTTTTGATATCCAAGATGAACCCGATTAAATAAATCTTTGAGAAACCAGCTCTCACGGGAAGAGTATCCCGTTGGCAAATGATCCTAATAGAATATGATATCTAATACACTACTCAAAAGGCCATGAAGGATAGTGTATTGGTAGATTATCTCGCTCAACAACCTTTAGAAGATGATTATTAGCCAATGAAATTTGAGTTCCCTAATGAGGATATTTTGTATATCAGGGATTTTAATATTCCTGGCCCAGAAGAAGGACCCGAACCAGACTTGTGGTGGATGATGGTTTTCGATGGCGCCTCTAATGAATTGGGTAACGATGTTGGTGCCGTTGTTACTTCTCCAGAAGGTTTTCATATTCTGTTCACTGCCAGAATTTTCTTTGATTGCACCAATAATATGCCCGAATATGAAGCTTGTATTTTTGGGATCGAAGCAGCAATTGATTTGCGAATCAAAATCTTAGCGGTATATGGTGATTCTGCTCTGGTAATCAGTCAAATCATCGGAGACTGGGAGACTCGCCACCCAAACCTAATTCCTTATCGAGAGCATATTTTGAAGTTGATCCCATATTTCGACGAGATTAATTTCGATCATATCCTGAGGGAGGAGAAAAATTGGGCAGACACTTTGGATACACTGTCATCCATGTTTAAAGTCAGATGGGCGAATGATGCCCCCTCTATCACTATTCTAAGGTTGGATGAAGTTGCATTTTGCTACGAGGCATAAGAGGAGGTGGATGAAAAACCTTAGTTCTATGACATCAAAAGATATCTTGAGACGAAAGAATACCCAGAAGATGCTTCCATTACTGATAAGAAAGCTCTGCGAAAATACTCTTTCTCAATGGGGGTGTTTTGTAAAAAAGGAATTATGACTCTGTTTTGCTCAGATGCGTGGATAGACACGAAACAAAATCATAGAATAAATTCATGAAGGTTCCTTCGGGACACATTCTAGCGAACACACCATGGCTAAGAAAATCTTGAGAGCGGGTTATTATTGGTCTACCATGGAGAACGATTTCTACAATCATGCCAAAATCTGTTATAAATGCCAAATTTATGCATATAAAATGCATGTGCCACCTTCTCCACTGAATGTTTTGACCTCTCTGCAGCCCTTCGCAATGTGGGGCATCAATATGATGGGACGCATTAAACCTACTGCTTCCAAAGGAAACCATTTTATCCTGGTCGCCATCGATTACTTCACCAAGTGGGTTGAAGCGGCATCATATGCCAATGTCACCAGACAAGTGGTCGCACGTTTTATCAAGCAGAATATCATTTATCGTTATGGGGTCCCTGAGAAAATTATTACCGATAATGGTTCGAACCTCAACAACAAAAATATGAAAGAGCTATGTGATAGTTTCAAGATAAAACATCACAACTCTTCCCAATATCGTCCAAAAATGAATGGCGTCGTGGAAGCATCGAATAAGAACATCAAGAAGATTGTGCAGAAGATGGTCGTCACTTATAAAGATTGGCACAAGATGTTTCCATATGCTTTGCACGGCTATCGCACCTCAGTACCCACTTCGACAAGGGCAACCCCTTTCTCTTTGGTATACGGTATGTAAGCAGTCCTGCCCATAGAAGTTGAAATCCCTTCCCTAAGGATCATGACGGATGTACAACTGGATGAAGCTGAGTGGGTTCAAAATAGACTTGACCAATTGAATCTCATGGACGAGAAGATATTAGCGGCTATTTGTCATGGGCAGTTATACCAGAAGCGGATGAAAAAGACTTTCGACAAGAGAGTATATCCTCGGAATTTAGCAACAAAAAAAAAACCTCTGTGGGGAATTGTTGGTAGACGTCGAAACCATGTCCGACCGTCTTTTTTGAACCTAGGTCTGTTTAACTTTACCTGTGATTTTGCGCATAACATCAATATGATCTCATCACATTGCATTCTTACATGCATTACCATTACATTACATTTGCATTCTTGCATACATTACCATGCATTTCATCTCTTCTGTCCAAAAAAATCAAACTAATTACTCGACACGCGTTCAGAACTTGAGGAATGTCTCAAAGGGCTATAGATGAGCTTCAACATGGTCAGGAACTGTTAAGGGCGGAAGTTAGTCATTTGAAAAGTCAGATGAGTCTAGTCATGGATCTCTTGCAAGTCGTGTTAAAGAGAATATGCAACACTACACCAATTTCCGCAAACTTGGTTACTACTCTATCGTCTAATGTCTCCATGGGTCAAGGACATCCACATGTAACGAACTCTCCAGTTCAAAATTCTCCTACTAGGCATCATCATCGGCCTTCACCTTTGAATATTCTTGGACAACAACAATTGCTTACTCCCCGATCCAAGAAGAAGAAACCAAATCAGCATATTAACCCGCATTACCGCCAATATGCTCAACAGGATATTCTGTCAATCCCAATTTCATATCCTCTACTATTGCCACACTTAATTCAGAGTGTTGTTGTGATACCAAGAGAGTTGAAGCCAGTTCCAAAGATTTCCAAAGCTTGGTTTGATGAGAGTGCCAAATGTAATTTTCATGCTGACTCTGCAGGACATTAAGCTGAGATTTGTTTCACCTTCAAATGCAAAGTTCAAATTGATGACAAGATTTTCAAACAAAATGGCTCAAGCTTAGACATTTTGGTTGCAAATTATGATGATAAAAATTTCGAGAGACTTCCGAAACTCATTAGGACAATTGCTTACCAAGAGGGAGTTGAGACTCTAAAGAATATGGTTAGCGACGAAGTAGACCAGATGATCACTTTAGAAAAGGTGGTATCCTTCAACAAATATATCTCAAGTTATAGCAAAGGGAAGCCAGTCGCAATACCGACTCATTATCCTCCATTACCATCTTTCAAGCCTTTGTATCAACAACCTTTGTTTGATCCCCCTCAACCTCATAATCGGAATTCCCAAAATCAAACTGTGCCTTGGAATAATCTAGAAAGAATGGAGGCTCCTCTTGATCCAATTACAGTACCTACAGTCAACTTCTACCATATTTGATTCAAAATTCATTGGTGGTTCCTAAGTTTCTTAACCCACCAAAGTCATTCCCTCTTGGTTATGATCATAATGTGAGATGTGGATATCACGATGGAGAAGTAGGACACTCGACAGAGGACTACAACGCCTATAAAGCCAGGGTTCAACAGTTGATTGACCATAAGTAATTGACTATTCAAGGAGGGAATCTGTTTGTGAATGGAAACCCCATACTCAAGTGAGCACCAAGACTATTGAAAGTCATCTGATCAACAAGTCAAGACGGAGCTCAAGTATCCTCAACAATGAAAGTCTTTTATTTCTTTACTGCATTTTCATTTAAATCTTGTTTAATGGTTTAAACTTTGTTTGCATGTAGAAACTTGTTTGGTTTTTCAATCTTAATGCAATGAGTATGTTTGTGTTGAAGTAATTCATTCGTTGTCACTTAATCCATTCGCTATCACTCTTTATTTTGATTTGCGAGCATTTTGATACCAACGTTACCAAGTTTTTTCGCCAAGCCAAAGATTTGGAGGTAGGATGACGATAGTTGAAAAACGCCAGGTCTCTAGTTATATGCCTTTGAGTAGAACCCTGCTAACGATGTACAAGCCTTGTTTCAAATTCCCAAACACTGGAGTTATAAGGGAGATAAACCCTCGTTAACCCCTTCGAGCCTTGAAGTAGGAGTTTCTTTTTTGTTTAGAAAAAACCTCATTTATTTAAACCCATGGGCAGGTAGTGTTCAGCCAATCTGATCGAGCATTCAAAACTCGTCAAGAGTGCGCGTTAAAGGGTATAACAATGGTTATCCTTCAAAAGGTTGAGAAAGGTCGAAACTGCAATAGTCGACTTTCATCTAACAATAGTGTGCATTAAAAGAGGGTAATACCATGATGGTTATCTCTCGCATATCAGAAGGTCGACAGATGATGATACAACAACGATTGTCCCTCTTCTACCCAAAGACTCAGACATCCATAATCACTTCCAACAAATCAAAGACGATGTAAAGATCCACGACTTGTTCAAAGAAAAAGAAGAATGAATAAGAAAGAAAGAAAAAGTCCCGTTAAGTTGAAACTTGAAAACAAGTCGCTTAGGCAAAATTTAGGGAAATCAAATTGGAAAGCCCGAAACTAATAAAAGGATTATCAAAGAAAATTCTCAGCAAAGAACGAGTTGTGTGGTTAAACACCAAAGACAAAATGTGAGTGACTATCGTGTCCAAGAAACGTCGTATTGGTTCCTCAACCATCATAAACGCCTCTCAAGATATGAGTGTTCTTACCATGATAGTTGAACTTAGGACTGAAGAACATCATGGAGAATGGGTGGGCACCAAATAATTTTGAGTCTAAAAATATTTTTTGTAAAAAAAAACCGTGAAGCAGGCCACGTTACAACCATTAAAAGTCCTAATTGAAGCATGGGTTAATTCAAAAGCATACTGCGAAGAGATCGTGTTTACCTGACTCCTACAGTGCATGCTAAGTATCTGTGTTGGTATCATATGGTTGTCTTATCTTTCATAAAGAAAATTTTTTCAGTGTTGCACTCTAAAAGTGTTTCACTCACAAAAAAAAAAGTCATAATGTTTTTCATACAAAATTTCAAGACACATAAATGTTTCATTAGAATTGTCATACTAAACATTATTCTACATGTAAAACAATTATTTGACATTAAAGAAGTTCTCATAATGAACATCAATGAAGAATTTAACTTTGTCCAAAGAAGAGAAACTTAATCACTCCGTTGAGTTAAAAGTTAATTGTATCAAGAAACATGGCGTTTAAGGACTCCGTTGAGCATATCACAAGTTGTATAAACAAAAAGTCATCTTTTCTCAAGTTGTTTGGATAATGTTAACAATATGTTTCAAACATAATACAAGCCCATTTGGAAGAATTTCAAAATTGCTCAATACTTCCTTCATGTACTTTCTCAAAATTGCCAAACTTAGACATACTACATCATGCTCATTATCATCATTTTAGGATGATATTGGAATTTTTAGAAAGCTTAAGATGTCCTCTGAGAGCTATCTTTAGTTTTATCTTCATTGAAGCTTACCTGTTCATGTACACCTCTTTGAGAAAAGATGACTTTTTGTTGACTTTTGAAAGGACCTATAATGTTTTGGCCCATATCTCTCAAATGAAACATTTTTGGGGAAACTCTTGTATGCGACAAAGTTGTAGAGAATTGAATTCCCTTTAAAATGAGATTTGGTTGAGAAATTTCTGATGAAGTATGTGAAAGTTATGCATGGCCAAAGTTCTGTTAACTTTCTCTTAAGAAACCCTGATTTAGCAACTTTTGACTTTTGATCAATTCTTGAGTTTTCTTGATGAATCGTGATCAACCCTTGATAAAATGATGAATTTTACTTCAAAAAATCTTGAGGTTGACCAAAAATGATAGAGTTTGACTGTATGTGGACCACAATTGACGTTTTATCCAATACAACTGATTTTCAACCATTTGAGAAATTGATTGAGAAAACTTGGGCTATGAGGCTTGAAACTTGACATGGGGATACTTTGAAGCATATGAGGAGGCATGACATTCTATTGAGGCATTAGAAATAGTTTTTTCTTTGAGAGAAACAAAACCCTAGTTGTGGGTTGATTGCTTAGGAGAGGGTTTGTCTGATCAACCTTTGAGTAGTTCTTGAGCATGGAGGTGTATCTTGATCTCAAAATGGGAGGGAAAATTTTGGGTACAACATATAGTATCTCTTATTTATCAGGTTGAGATAGCATGGGAGGCTGGGATAGCGTCCGTTTAAGATGGAGGAGGGATTTCTCACATTCCTCGGTCCAATCGAACATGACTTCTTTCCTTAGGAGTTTGAAGAAAGGCAGCGCGTGTTGTGCTGACCTTACGCCGAAACATATTTATTGGAGTTGGGTAAAAGTATTCTTTGGCATTGTTACAATTCTCCTTATGGAGGGAATTTCAATTGAATACGAACGACAACGAAAGTCCTTCAATCGGGCTTTTATTGGCTGTCCATTTTTTAAGATGCATATCTTCATGCCAAAAATTGTGATAAATGCCAAAGAAACGGAGGAATTGGTAAGAGGGATGAAATGCCTCTCAATATAATGTTGGAAGTATAAATTTTTTATTGTTGAGGTATTGACTTTGTCGGACCATTTCCTTCGTCATTTTCAAATGAATACATTCTTGTAGCAGTAGACTATGTTTCCAAGTGGGTGGAAGCGATAGCATGCCAAAAGGCAGATGGGAAGACAGTCATAAATTTTTTGAGGAAAAATATTTTTTAAAGATTCAGTACTCCGCGGATTTTAATCAGTGATGATGGATTCCATTTTTGTAATGCACCTCTTGAAAAATATTTAAAAAATTATGGTGTAAAACACAAAGTGGTGACTCCTTATCATCCATAGGTCAATGGTCAAGTGGAGGTATCCAATAAAGAGGTTAAACGGATCTTGGAAAAGACCGTTTCAATCTCAAAAAAAGATTGGTCGAGTAAGGAAACCAAATCCACTCTTTTTTATTGGTTCAAATCAACTTTCTCACATATTTTTCACCACCATTAATTATCACCAACCCCAACGTTGGATGCTTTGGACTACTTCCGAAATTCTAAAAATTCCTTCCTTGTACACGCCAAACGCACCATCAATAATCACCCAAAATAAGGCTCAACCCCTTGATGCCATGTGTCATCAGCGATCTGAACCTTGAGGAAAAATTTCTTATTAGATCTATGAGTATTGATAGGAAGCCTAATAAATCCACTTGAGAGAGAAGGAGTTCAATTGTACTAAAAAGACTTTTAATATGTACTCATATTAAGGGGGTGTAATTAATCAACCTTAGCAATTTTAATGCTTTCCAAAAGAGATTCACGGTCCATTAATTTTAGTAAACGCTATTTATAAAGTAATGTTCGAGATGTGCTCTTTACTGACATTTTAAAATTGATTTGTATACATTTTTCCTTTGCAACTTATACTTACATTTAGCTTTAGCAACAATCTCTCAAATAAAAATAATAAAAAAACTTATCAAGAGTTATTAGTTGATTCATCAATAATTTTTAAGTTTAATAACAATGTGATGTGAAAGTCGTTTACTTATGTGATATTTGGAGCTCAAAAACAAGAATGAACGACAAGAGCTACATTATATAAGATCAAACTATAAACTACCAAGTAATTAAAGTAGTTTTGGGTTTTGGTGATTGGAATGTTGAAAGAGTTAAAGGGAAAAATCAAACTTTTTCCAAGGTTCGTCAAAAACCATAGCCTTGTCTCGTCGCAAATTTCATTATAGGTATAACTCACATTAGTTCCATATTTGTATATTACATATCAAAAACAATTGACCTCCATGTCCAAAACATTTATCCACAGACCAAATAATCACAATCATGACCTTATCTGGTAGCATTATTTGACAAGTAGAATGATAATGCATCCCAAAAGGGGTTTAAGTGGCAATTATGGACAATCAAATCTTCTTTTTTATTTTACTTTACATTGATGGATAGCATGCGTTAGTTAATTTGGGTTATCAAGAGATAAAACAAGAGGATACAAATGATAAATAAGCAGAATCAATCATTCAAAGTAAAAGTACAATAGTTGATTGTCTAATTTATATTCTCTTACGTAATATAAGCCTATAAGTTGTTTATTTATATTAATTAATGTCTGCAACGTTGAATTTATTCACAAAATCGTTTGAAAAAATTGAGTTGGCACAAAAGGCGCTGATTTGTCACTTAATTTTGTTGTGGTGACACTAACGTTGACATGAAACTTTTTTATTTAACTTAGGTAAAAATTAATTAATGTAATTTTTAAAATAAATTGATTGGGCTCAAGGCCCACATCCTCACCATATCTCTCCACCTCACAATTAGACACTAATGTATGGTTGTGCGAGTTATATGAAAATTTATCCTGCTACTCCGCAATTAAATCCGGCACCTCCAAAAAGGACAAATTTATCAAAATATCCCTACAAAATATCGGAAAAGTCACAATTTTAGGCGCGTACCGAAAATTTTAGAAGAAATACCAGAAATTTTGGAAAAATTACTGTAACGCCCCGAATTTGATTATTGGATTTACTCGAAGTTCGAGAATCAATCGGACTTGTCGGTATTATTTTGGGAAACGTCTTTGGATTATTAAGTTGAAGTCGGATTTTATTCGGTTAGTCGGAGAATTAATTAACTTGTTACGTTGAAGAAATAATATTAGAAATAATATTATTATTAATAATGGACTATTTTACTAAATTGAGTTGGGCTTTAATTGTGGTATTGCAAAGTAATAAGGAGGTGTTATTTGTTAGACCCATTATGATAAGTTAGTAAGATATATAAATAAAATAGTATTATTATTATTAGTGAGGTTTATAAAAGAGAAGAGAAAGAAAGACAAAGAAGAGAAATAGAGAGGAGAAGAAAAAGCGGCTAGTGTAACACCCCAATATTACCCAAAGTTTAATATGCAAACATCAGAGTAATTTAAAAATTTCATAAATTAAATACTGAGGCACCACACCTTCAAAAATAACTCACTTTAAACAGTTTGCTTTAAAGTATAAATCTCGGATACATAGCATCGCCGGAAGACATAAATTGATTCATAAAAATAGAACATCTCGTTTATTAAACTTCCTCACCAAAATCATGTTCTTATAAATTATGGTTCTTATTCACAAAAAGGAAACAACCAAAGAACAACAACAAGGACGACATAAATATTCCCCTCGAGTGCTACGTATCAGAGCGACACCGACACGACTAACCGCAGCTATAAACTCCGTCTTCATAACCTGCACGTTACCAATATAAAGGTAACGGCGAAACAAGTAAAGGGTGAGATACTCCAAAACATATAATTAAAGGCATGATAAAATATATATATATATATATATATATATATATATATATATATATATATATATATATATATACATATATAGTTTCGGAATATAAAGGGCATAGATTAATAAGTGTAATTCCAACACATAATCAAGACTCACTTACTTTACTCGTCATCCTAATGTGTATAGTCTACACTTTATCACCATAACCTCATCGACATAAAACGTCACAACAACACATAAGCTTCCATCACCACAAGAATCATCACAAGTTGATACATCGCTAATTAACACGGCAATCATAAACAACAACATCAACCAACAACATTAAACAATGCTAACCACATGAGCAAGATAAACAAATTATCACAAATTGGCTAAAGCCCATCGTCGCCTTTGGCATAAAAGCCCATCGTCACCTTTGGCATGAAAGCCCATCGTCACAATTATCATCACATCATAATTGCATTAAGCATTTCATCTAAATTAAATCATCACAAAACTCACCATTTATATTCTTCACTTAGTTATCATGAAATTATCAAGTTATATTCATTTCATGTTCATCATAAAGATCATCACCAAACAAAGCATCATACACCATCGCAATTCAATCATCGTCAATCAATTAAAAACCCAACGCCAAACAACTCAAACATAAACATAAACGACTCCATGAGATACGACTGTGTTATGCATGTGGTACCCGTCGCTTTGTCCATAATTAGGAACACTTGGCATAAAAGCCTCGTCGCTTGGCAAAAAAGCCTCGTCGCTTGGCATAAAAGCCCATCGTCGCCAATGCAATGTATGTGACTCGACAATAAAACAACACAACACAAAAACATCACCATCGCTCATCAAAATTGGCATAAAGCCCACATCGCCATAGTTTATCCAAAACAAGATAAATATATCATCGCATCATATTTGCATTATGCAAAATATCACTAATAATTCATCATCGTCAAAATCATGCATTCACAAATCGGAAGCATTTATAAACAACATCAATATAATCGTCATGTACAAAGACACATATCATCGCATTGCATATTGACAAGTATTGATTAATAAATACACCGTCGCAAACGTTATGTTTATTTACACCGCATCATTATCAATTAATTCACTAAATTCCAAAAACGGAAAAATACTCAAACGCCTATAATCGTCGCGAAAGCCATTCCTAATAACCGGTATTAATCATACTCGTCAACATCGAAATCAAATTGTCCATACGTGCCTTAAATCTACTAAAACACAGTCTGATTCAATTTTACCGTAAATTGGCCTATTTCGGGTCATCTCGTAAAAACTCGTAATTTCTAAAAACTAACCTCACCACCACGTTCTACACATCAAACTTAGCTAGCACGTCAATTTTCGTTTCATTCGAAGGAACTTGCTCCGTCGCCGAATTTACCGGAATCGAAAAATCGGAACATAATCGGGTTCTAAATTTAATCGGGTAACTCGTGTCCTAGTTATATTTTATAGATATAAGTTGCTACTAGGTGAGATTGGAATTTTATTAACAACCAGAACCTATTTTCAAAGAAATTATGCAGAAGACAGTTGACAGGAAAAACAGAAAACTCAATACACAGCAAACAGCAAACAGCAAAATTGCGTGGCACCCCCTTAGCACTAGGAGGCGGACGCCCTAGGCCTCCAAAGGGCTGGAGACGCACTCCCTACATGTGGGACGGTCGCCCCTTCATTTGAGGTGGGCGCCTCCCATCATGTAAAATCTCCATTTCATCTTCTTCCTCGCAAACAGACAGTGTGTTTTACAGTATTTTCAGTTTTAGGTTTTCTGTTAGTTTTTATTTTCCATTTCATTACTCATAATTTCTACAAGCTAGCATCTAATACACTCACAATCCATCCTCCAAATTCAAACTTTCTAAATCATTCAACAATCACCCATACAACTCATAAATCAACCTATCCATTTTTCCCCCAAATCCAAAATATAACTATCAACCCTAATTATATGTGTTAGAGAAATCAAACCCCTTACCTCTAGTTTAGATGATCCATGGTGATGCTACAAAGCTCAACCTCAAGCTTCCTTTCTTGCTCTCTTGCTCTTCTTCTCTCCTTCTTCTTCTTCTTCTTCTTTCCAAAACCCTCTCTTCTTCTCTCTAAGGCCAAGTTTGGCTTGTTTTCAAAAAATGGGGAGAAAAGGAAAGGAAAAATGGTTTTTATAACTTGTTTTCATACTAGCTTCCAAGTTCCATGTTTGGTTTTGTGTTTTGCAATGGAAGGAAAACAAGGAGAAGTGTTTGGATGGAAGAAAATGAGGAAAGTGGTTTTATGATAACCTTACTAGTAAACTAAGGTGTAAACCCAATCCTTCCCAATTAATCCTCACACTCCTAATTTATTAATATAATTTATTCAATCAATTAAAATAATTCCGGGGAATTAAATATCGGATCCGAATAATATTTTACTGAACCGAACGGAATAAAACCCGGACCGAACACAACGTCGCCAGATAAATTAATAGATATATTAATTAATATGAATATTCTCGTCGCAAGATAAATATCGATCGGTAATTTGCGAATATTAATTAAAAACGGGCGTTACAACTCTCCTCCACTTATAAACTTTTCGTCCTCGAAATTTCGACCAAAATGAACAAAACGGGACATGCCTATGCATTCGTCCACCAAATCCTCGCGTCAATTAAACAACACACAAAAGACACCAAAATAAGGGTATCTTCCTAACCACGACGTCCAGTCAAGAACAACCATGCCGAGATGCAAAGCCCATACAATGCACTCGACAACCAACTAACACCCAACAACTAAACAAGTCGTAGACACACCGGTTCACTCGAGAACCAACAACAAGATCGATACTGTTCTAACGCCTCATCCATAGAATTAGTCACACATTCGAACCGACACCTCAGAAACGAGTCACCAAAGATAAGAACATAAAGTCCTACGACACAACACCGACATCATCGCTAAAATGAAAACAACAAAATGGTTATACAAACCAAAACTGAAACAATCAGAAAGAATAAAATCACGCGTGCTACACAACCACGAAAAAGATGCCTTCATTCACGCATAAGTACGAAATCAAGAATCACACTTGCAGTGATCGCTTTCATTCCAGAAGATCACAAGGTCACATCATCCTTGTAGATTACCAACGTACACCCCTTGAAAAACAACAAGTTACACAAACATAACAGAACAGCGATACACCACTCACTCTAGGGCTTATACAGACGACTTGCGACTATAACTCACTAGTCCAAAACCAACAATCTCGCATACTCGCCAACAATTCAATGCTCGATTATCTAAACCACGCAGCTTCACTTTGATGCAGAAGATATCAAACGTAAAACAACTCGGTTAGTCCTCCACTTCACACTTACTCAGAATGGATACGTTCAAAACGTACACCCATCAGGACACCTCATAGCATCAGTTTTATCAACACATAACTCACTCATTCATTCTTGATTGATCAACATCCATTGGTCCTCTAAAATACACGACATAGTTTGACCTTTTCAAATAATGTCCAAATATTTCACTGGTGAAACTTCGACGTATACACTTGACTTCAACGAAGTCTCCTCTTATAACAATTCCCAAATTATGTAAAATGTAATCACCATCCTCGCATCGTCGCAACGATCAATACACAGTTTCCTTACTCGAAACACCTTTTATCACTTTCAATCTTTTAAAGTGGTAATTCAAACCAAAATACTCTCTCAAGAACTCATCCCATCAACGTCGTCTTATACTCCTGAAATTACAAAACAGGTTGGACTTAGAACCATAACATAACTTTCTGAAATCCAACACGAACACCGTCACGACCGACCTCATTCACCAATAGAACATTCTCTTTATAAAACATCAATCATCTCAAGGTACCTGTGGCTACCAAACCGTCACAAAATTCCTTACCATCAAGACTTATCTTAGTCATAAACTAATAATCCACCGCGACCATTAGTACTCGACCAAATCCAAATGTTAGTAGTGAACAAATTCTTAACAACCTTCAGAGCTTAAACTCAACAAGTGTCCCAAAAACACACATGCAACATTCTTCAAAATAATAAATCCCAAATCAGACATACTTGGGTTATCCGCGACATCAACGTACTAAGTGCAACAACAGACGAAGTCTCTTTATAGATTGCACCCAAACTTGAATGTTCTTCAACAATTCCAATCTCCATGTCGTTAACATTTGCACCTTTAAAATTTCAAATGGGCGCAACCGCATCAAACTCTAACTCACGCGTTTGACAATTTTTCCTTATGAAAATCAAATCGTTCCAAGGTAGTAATACACTTTTCCAACTCTATGCCGAAATACATCTTAAGTCAAAAATAAAATATCATAATGCACCGCACAAGGTTCTTCAGTACAAAACGAAACCAAAATCAAAGCATTCGCTAACCTTTCCACTGGCTCAAACAAATTCGCTTCCCATTGCGAAGTCCAAATAACGACTCAACCATCTCATGTCAAGGTACTCACGATCAATGCCAACTTATAAAAAGATCTTCCATCAACTTACAAAGTTAACCATCCAAAACAAAGGAATTCCTAAACTCCGAAATATCTCTTAAAGTCTTCTACAAGATACAAAACAAATCTTTTGCGGAACTGTCCAAAATATCACCGTCTAAGTCGCTTACTTAAGGCACTCACGTCCAACAGTTCCAAAACTCTTTCTTTAGGATACTCGACATGCACCGATCTAACTCCACTACTGATAACGCAGTGCTCGGATTCTGCCACAATTTCCTTAACTTGATGTGAACCAAATAATATCCATGAACACGAAAATAACTCTTACAGCTACTCATGAGAGTACTGTCTGAACATTCTAAAATCATACCTGATGCATTATTCACACTAATGACATCAACAAACACTCGCTAGGACCATACACTATCTTGAAAAGCATTGTCTAAACATCTTCAGCTCTCACACTAGCTCGTAGACGGCCAGACTTCACATCGATCCCACTAAACACAAACGTTCCAAATGACTGAGTTATCCAACATCAGTCCTTGGAAGTAGATACTTGTCCTCAGTACCCACTTCGTTCCTTGACTGCAAACGACACACCAACTCGGGCAACCTTTGTTCTACTCGAGCAACACAATCGGCGCACTCCACGGCGACTCGCTCGAATAAACAAACTCTGCTCAATCCAATCCTCAAGTTGACTTTTCAACTCTAATTCAAAATCAAACATCCTTTAAGGATACTTCGAATCACAACTAGTTCCAGAAACTAAATCCATCAAAACTTCACTTCGCACTACTGCGGCAATTCACTCTCATCTTCACAATACGCTTCAGAAGAAACACAACAAGAGGCTCGCTTGCCAAAATCTTGTTTCTCACCAAAAATCCAAATTCGCCTACAACTCAAGTAACCCTGCACAACCTTGTGCCAACTCATCTGCTTCACACACTATTAAGTTGGCAAGACAAATCTATCCCAACCAACACAATTCCCGACTACTATCAACAAGAGATTAAGGACGATCAGTCCCTCAATTTGTCAATAGGCAGTCGACAATCATGATGGTGACATAAACCATCTCTACCAAACTACAACAGCGTCTTCAAACTTACCCTTCAAGTTACCAAAGCGTAACACTGCTCGAGGCTCTAACTCTAAGCCACAAGCGCCACCAAGAAGTAAAACTTCTCCCCCAATTGTTTCAAACTCGTCTCTGCAGACAAACAATTAGAAATAGGCAAGTAACGACAGTGTTTCACACACATGTCTCATACAAAAGGGTTAAACACGTTAATAACCTGGCCGACAGACCGACCTGCTCTGATACCACTAATGTAACACCCCAATATTACCCAAAGTTTAATATGCAAAAATTAGAGTAATTTAAAAATTTCAAAAATTAAATACTGAGGCATCACACCTGTCATACCCCAAAATTTGCCCTCATATCTCTCAAGACATTCCATACATCCATGCTCAAGGATTCCTCAAGATTTGATCAGATGAACACTCTCCTATACAATCAACCCAAACTAGGGTTTGGCATTCCTCAGATCCAGATGGACTTCTAACACCTCCAATGGTTTTCATGCTTCCTCATATGCTTCAAAGATTCTCCATGTCAAGTTTCAAGTTTCACAAGTCAAGTTTCCTCAGACAATTGCTCAGATGGTTGAAAATCAGTTGTATGGGTCAAAAAGTCAACTGTGGTCAACATACAGTCAAAACTTCTGGTTTTTGGTCAACATCCTCATTTTTAAGTTACATTCATCATTTGATCAAGGGTTGATCATGATTCATCAAGAAAACTCAAGATTTGCTCAAAGGTCAAACTTTCTAAATTAGGGTTTCTAGGTGAAAAGTCAACCAAACTTTGACTGATCATAACTTTCTCATACTTTCTCAGAAATTTTTCCACCACCTCTTGTTTTGAAGGAAATTCAATTCTCTACAACTTCATGTCTCACAAAGATGTCCAAAAAATGCTTCATTTGAGAGGTATAGCTCAAAACATTACAGGTCATTTTCAAAGTCAACAAAAAGTCAACTTTTTGTTTTGAAGATATATTGAGCATGGTAACTCCAATTGAAGTGAAACCAAAGAAATTGTTTAGAGGACTCTTAGAGCTTTCCAAAAAGTCCAAGAACTCTCAAAAATGTGGAAAATTGAGCAAGATACACCATTCACAAGTTGGGGAATTTTGGAAGAATGCACAAAGAGAGATACTTCAAAAATTCAAATCTTTTGCAAATGGGCCTACTTTTTCTTCATCCAAACTTATTCCTCATGCCATTAGGAATATACAAGCCCAATGCCACGATTTTTTGGTTTATTTTTCTATTTAATTTGTAATTTATTCATTTAAATGCAAATTAAATTTGAAAATAAATTATAAAATCAAAATTAATTAGAAGATTGATTTTTATTGCTTCCTTGTGATCCAATAAACCCATAAATGCCAGCAATTTCGAAATTGGACCAAAAAGGCAAGATTGGATTGAAATTGAACAAATTTTGAAAATTTGATTTTCATGAAAAAATCAAATTTGATTATCATTGATTGTTGATCAAATCTTTCCCAAAACAATGCCAAAACCTTCCAGCATATATACCTAATGCATACCAATCAAGAGAGAACGAAAAAATTGCCTTGAGGAACCCTATCCAAAGCTCAAAAATCCGTGCGTTTGAAGCAACTGGTAACCCTAGTTTTGCTTCGATTCAACTCATTCCAAGCCGTCCATTGCATTCCTTGAGGTCTTTAGAGTCGATCCAGACTCTTACATCGTTCAAAACCATCAAGAATCAAGCAATCCCAGTTTCGGTTTGTTCTTATTTTTCCAAATTCGATTATCAATATTTATGCATTGTTAACCTGTTTTGATTGTTCTTTTGTGTTTAGAATCGAGTTTGCAAACTTTCTGGGCAAGCCAATTGAATTTCTATGGCCGGGATCGTGTTTCACCATGATTAGGGTTTATGTGACCGATTTAGGGTTTCACTTAATAGGAAAAATTGGCCAACAAGACCTATGCCATTGAATTCGGAATGATCTAAGGAATTGATCCATGGTCTTGGATATAATTTATATTATGTGTGCTGCATTTTTTATATTAGCCAGGGACATAGTGTCGAAGGAAGGCCGACGCAAGCTTTTGAAAATTTGAAACGAAGAAGACGATGAATTGGCGCGAGCGGGAGGAAGCTGGAGAGCGACGCGTGTAAATCCCATTCCGTCCGTTTCCAAACAGTGAAACACGCCAGCTCAGTTGGTCAGCGCAGTGGATCTCAAGGTTTGAAGCCCAGAACGTGGGTTCGAACCAGGACCAACTTTGGTTTTTCTTTTTTCAAAACTCAACTTTCTTCATATTTTCTATATTTTCATTATTTTTGCATTATATTTTAATTACTTTCATATTTTATTTGTGCATTTAAAAATTATCAAAAAATATTTTTCTTTTTACAGTATTTTCCTAAAATGTTTATTTAATTTATAAAATTAAAAAACTTAATTTTGCAAGCATATTTATTTTATTCATAATTTAGCATTAAATACACTTTTAATTACATTTAAATTACCAAATCGCATTTAAAAAATCCCAAAAAATTATTTTAATATATTTATCTTATTTCCAGCATATAATAATTTTCTCATATTAAAATTTGCATTTTTTCTAACATTTTCTCTTATTTTGTTTTCATCATAGTTTCCGATTTCTCGTTTGTTTCACAGGTTCATCCGATTCAGACGTTTCTTCCGTTTTTATTTCATTTTTCAATAATGTAATTGCATATGGGTTGTAATAGTTTTAATTAGGATTTTTACTTTTCCGCATTTTAAATTATGTATCTGCCCCAAAGCCATGTAATAGCGTAGGACATTTATCTTTCCGCACTTTTACATTCCGCATTTTAATTTCCGCACCCTATCAATTGCTAGTAATTAGGCGTGTATGGCAAGATAAAATTGAACTTAGCCCACTAATTTCCAAGATTAACATATATCTGAATTTGACACACTCTTTCACACACGCACCCCTTAGGGTAATTCTCTCTCGTTGCCTTTCGATTAAATGGTCATGTCCCTCGAACGTAGAGGTATCCTAGCACCGTTGCCTTCAAAACAAATCATCATAGTCCCTTCGATACAAAGATCATAGACCCACGATGTCGCCTACGAATACATGATCTTGACCCTCGATTGTCGCCTACGAAAAATGATGATAGTCCCTTCGAATGTGCTAGGATACTTCCTACGAGTTGCCTTCTATGACCATCCGATGTCCCTTCGATTGTCCCGCTTACATCCAACGAATGGAGCTACCTACTAACTAATGGTACGGCTAGCGCTATTCTAAAGGAATGTAGAAATACGAAAACGACCAATTCTGAGTAGGTGATAAGACTTTTAGTTGCTTGCTCTATCAAAAATACTTTTCACACCTCACACTTTTTTCAGAGTACAAACTCTTTTCAAAACGAAACATTTCCGAACACTTTGTATACATTCCTGCATGAATCATTACAAAGTCAAAGCGAAATGCCTTTTCAAAACATTTTTCAAACACACAGAAAGCACAAGTTTTTCAAAGTGATCTATAAAGCAACTAAGAGCCCGTAGATAACTACGGATGGAAAGGGGTGCTAATACCTTCCCTTTTCATAACCATTCTCCCGTACTCAGAATCTAACGAAGGTCTTTTTCTGTACTTTTACCTTCCCTTAATTGGATAAAAATAAAAGTCGGTGGCGACTCTTGCTATCCGCACATTTGCGATACAAAATCCAAAAAAGTCAGTTCACCGTATTACAGAACTGGCGACTCTGCTGGGGAGACACCCTAAAGAGAGAATTGCCTTAAGGATTTATAGATCATTTTTATTGCTTTCTGTTTGACTTGCTTGCTTTACTTTCAAGGGTTGCTTGGGTATTATATTGTTGGGGGATCCTACACCCGGATCCGGGTTTCCTTTTAGGTAAGTAGCATTAGATCATTGCGACCGCTAGACGTATAACTATACGGTCAACATGATGGCTACGTTAGCGTGACACTTTGGTTGTCCCGATACTCCTCATTCCCAAGTTGAGGATAAAATTTGGCTTCTGCGTGGTGTCATCAAGCGCTAACTAAACTTTTAGAACCTTAATTGACCCATCTTGGCCATTAGAAGGTAGTGAGATGGCCGGCTTTGGTGTAGACCGAGGTTGGTTGATACTCGATGCTACGCTCATTGAGATCAGACTTTTGGGACATTTTCGGTCGACCACTTGGTAGTCGTATTGAAATAAGCACCTACAAGAAAGATCAATGATGTGAGATTCCTAGAACCCGGTTACTATTATAGGACAGGATGAACCAACTCAAACTTTTGGTGGGGTAATCGCCTAGACCTCATGCAAGCCTTAAACCATAGGCTCATTGTGTGAATTGCTTGTGTGTGCCAAACATGACATCATAACATCATTTGCATTGCATATCATTTCTAACCATTTCAAGGACCTAGGGATTTATCTTTGCTCTGTTTTGTAGGTGTTATGGCTTCTAGAAAGACTATCCGAATCAACTTCATGGGTATACCTTCTCAGCTCAAAGAATTGGTTTCTGAAATCCCCGACCATGCTCAGTTCATCAAAAGACATGGTTATCTACTTGATTTGGTTATCTCCGGTTTTGAAGAAGATATGATGCATGTCCTATTCCAGTTCTTTGATCCGAAACACCATTGCTTTACATTTCCAGACTATCAGTTGGTTCCTACCTTGGAAGAGTTCTCTAAGCTACTTGGGATACCTATTCTTGACCAAATGCCATTCACCGGTTTAGAAAAGGTTCCTAAGTACGAAGACATCGCATCAGCCTTACATCTTAAGCGCTCAGACATTGAAGCTAATTGGGAAACTAGAAGCAGAGTTAAGGGTTTACTTTCTAAGTTCCTAATTAAGAAAGCCCGAGAATTCCTCAAAGTTATGAGTTTCCATGCATTTGAAAACATTGTGGCCTTGCTAGTTTATGGTTTGGTTCTATTCCCTAACTCAGATCAATTCATAGATGTCAACGCCATCAAGCTGTTCCTTGCCCGTAATCCTGTGCCTACTTTCTTGGAGACATCCTACATTCTCTCCACACTCGTACTACTAAGAGGCAAGGCACTCTCATGTGTTGTATACCGTTACTTTCCAGGTGGTTTATTTCGCACCTTCCTCCATCAGTTTTGAAGAACGAACAAAGGATGAAATGGTCTCAAAGGTTAATGTCACTCTCTCATTCAGATATCCGTTGGAGTCTTTTCTCTCAAAAGGACTTCACCTTCATTGAACGTTGTGGAGAATTCCCTAATGTACCACTCCTTGGTATAAGGGGAGGTATTACTTACAACCCTTCTCTAGCTCTACGTCAGTTTGGTTTTGCTCGAAGAGATGGTCCACATGATATGCTTCTCCAAGATGTTGTGTTCGACTACAATCACGATCACCAGAATTACCGACGAAGGTTTATACACGCTTGGGGCATGGTAAAGAAGACTGATACCAAAACTTTGGGGCACCAAAACCCCACTCCTTGGGAACCTTACCTCAAATGGGTGCGAGCTCGAGCTCAAAACCTCATGATGCCGTTCACGCCTGTTATACCCGTAATTATGGAACCTGTTGCTATAGGTGACATATCCTATACTATTCTCCATCCTGACATGCCTACTGATTTCGAAGACTTGAAGAGATCTTGGATTCAGCTAAAAGAAGAAAGGGATACCTTTGAAGCTCAGTGTTACGCAAGTGAGAAGAAAGTGCTAGAGTTGACAAAGCTACTTCACGAGGAGCGCAACATCAACGCCTATCTCGGCACCAAGAGGAAGCGCCCATGGGAGACCTAGGAGCTTTATATTGTTTTTCTTTTATTGTTTTGAACTATCTTTTGTACTTAAAAAGAAAAAGAATAAAAAGAGAACTAATGTTTGTTTGTTCATTGCTTGTTTAACAAATTTAAATCCTAGAGGTCCTTGAAAACATTGCATAGCATTCGCATAAACATTGCATAGCATAGCATAACATTGCATCACAGGTACATTGGAGATTGGTTTTCTCATCCTCTTGCTATTTATTTTAGCAGCAATGGCTCTCGAACAGACTGTCAAAGATCTCCAAGCTCAGAATGCTCAGTTTCAGCAGATGTTCACCAGCTTGGTCCAAGGCCAAGAAGATCTGAAAAAGCTCGTCAACGGAAAGAAGAAGGTTGTGGGTCTACTCAACATGGGCAGACGCTACAAAGGTGGTCTTAAAAGGGTCAGTCGGATTGAGTACTCTGACAACAGTGTCAAGAATGAAGGAAGTAACAAGGGTGATGGCGAAGGCAGCCAGCGTGAGCCTGAGAAAGGGAAAGACGATCAATACGATCATAGCCAGTACTCTGATGAAGATGACAAGTATAAGCAACTTGAAGACCGTTTGAATGCTGTGGAGAATCTGAAAATGTCCGGGCTGAATTTTGATGATCTGAGTCTTGTTCCTGGTGTTGTGATTCCTCCTAAGTTCAAAGTTCCTACCTTTGCCAAGTATGATGGCATTTCCTGTCCGAAGCTGCACCTGAAGTCCTATGTTCAGAAGATCAGCCCCACATGATGATGAAGTTATGGATGCATTATTTTCAAGAGAGTTTGTCCGAACTCGCTTGGAGTGGTATTATCACTAGAGAATGACCGTATCCGTACTTGGAGTGACTTGGCGATGCTTTCTGATATGAGTACAATCTGAATTGACACCCACTCGCATGCAACTACAAAGCATGTCTATGGGTCGTGACGAGAAGTTCAAGGAGTATGCTCAGAAGTTGAGAGATCTAGCAGGCAGAGTTCAACCACCCTTGTCCAATAGGGAGTTGGTTGATATGTTTATGGGGACATTGTCAGGACCATTCTTCAATCATTTGATTGGAAACTCCTCAGCCGGATTCACCGAGCTGATACTTACAGGCGAGCGCATCGAAGCTGGTATCAAGAGTGGAAAGATTCAGGTAGAGTCATCATCAAATGCTGCGAAGAGATCTTTTGGTGGTAAGAAAGAAGCTAATGCTGTGTATGGTCAGAAAAGCCGAGCCAAGACCGACCGCGCTCAATCTGTGGGGGCAGTTGTGATCTCCAATCCTACATCAGCATAACCTCAGCGAGACAACGCGCGTAGCCAGAATGCGCCACGAAGACAATTTACGAAGATCAACATGCCATTGTCGCAAGCCTTGCAACACATGTTGAAAGCAGAGCTGATTACCTTGAGGGATCCTCCTCAGAATGTCAACACTTCCTCTCCGAGATACAATCCTAATGCTAAGTGTGCTTACCACTCCAATAGCCCCGGACATAGTATCGATGTTGGGCTCAAGAACAAGATTCAAGATATGATTGAAGCTAAGCAGATTGAGTTTGACCCCCCCGTTGAGACTCCGAATGTGATCAACGCTCCTATGCCTAACCATGACAAGAGTTCCAATGCTGTTGGTGACGATACTTATGTTTTCAACATAGATGACTTGACCATTCCTTTGATGACTATCAAAAAAGAGCTGCTGCAAGCCGGTGTCAATCCAGGATGCCCAGAAAATTGCCGTTGGTGCCCCTCTGCACCTGATGGTTGTGCTTGGTTGAGAAGACGTGTCCAGTGCATGATGGATAACCGTGAGATACTATTTCTGAAACCACCTGTGCAGAAGTTGTGTGAAGAAATGTCTAAGTTGAAGATCGACAATGCGAATGAAACTGAACCATCTGTGTGGGATACCTTGGGGCAGCCAAGTGGAAAGTATGATTACATGGTGAAGTATGCTGCTCCTGAGAGCTACAAGATTCCTATTGAAGATGTTAAGGTAACCGGATGGGGTGACGACTTCCCAGAAGACTATGCTGATGTTAACACCATAAGGATTTCCTCTGCTGATCCTATGCCTAGAGTGGCACCTCTCATTATCACTTCTCCCAGACCAGTCCCATATTCCTCCGACAAAGCTATCCCTTGGAATTATGGGGCCGATGTTTACTATCATGGCGTCAAGCAAGACCCTTTGACCATTGAAGACCTTACCGTTGAAGCTTCTATTCCTGACATTGACAACATCACCGGATCAAGTAAGGTAACCAGAAACGGAAGAGTGTTCTCTCCAGATATCTCTCCTCTAAAAGACACTGCGACTCCAGCTCGCATTCCATCTACTCAACCAATACCCCCAGCTAGTGGGAAAGAACCAGTGACTCATCCTGCTCAACCAGAAGTACCAAAGGAAGTTGCTGAAGACACCTCCAAACAGGAAATGGAGGAAATTCTGAAGATTATCAAGAAGAGTGACTACAATGTTGTGGAACAGTTGGGACAGACTCTGTCCAAGATCTCCATGCTTGCACTGCTCTTGTGCTCCGAGGCTCACGCTAACGCCTTGGTGAAGTTTCTGAAGAATGCTCATGTGCCGCAAGACACTACTACTGACCAGTTTGAAGTTTGTATTGCTAGCCTGGCTGCCAACAACGGCCTAGGCTTCTCTGATGCTGATTTGACTCCTGCCGGAAAGAAACACAACAAAGCCTTGCACATCTCTGTTGAATGCAAGGGCACTACATTATCTCATGTTTTGGTGGATACGGGTTCTGCTCTGAACATCCTACCAAAGACTGCTTTTGATCGACTTGATGTCGAAGGGTTGGTTCTGAGACCCAGTGACATTATTGTGAGAGCTTTTGATGGTTCTAAGCGAACAGTACTTGGAGAGCTCACTCTGCCTGTTAAAGTCGGTTCCCAGACTTTTGATTCTACTTTCTTTGTCATGGACATCCGTCCAGCTTACTCTTGCCTACTTGGACGCCCTTGGATACATGGGGCAGGCGCTGTTACCTCTACCTTGCATCAGAAGCTGAAGTACCCGGTGAAAGGAAAAGTTGTTACAGTATGTGGTGAAGAGGAGTATATGGTCAGTCATCTACAGTCTTTCCGTTATCTCGAGATGGAGGGTGAATTCTTTGAGACTCCCTGTCAAGCTTTTGAAACAGTCCCCAGAGTCATGCCTGTTGACTCTCCTGTCACTCCTGAAGTTACACAAGCTCCTCCTAGGATGGCCTCCCTAAAAGATGCTCAAGCTGCAGTTGAAGAAGGTGGTAGTGCTATTTGGGGACAACTCCCTGATCTTCCTTTCAAGTTCGACAAGACTGGTTTAGGTTTCACTATCAAGGGTCAGAAGATGATACGCCGCGAGCGTGCCGGCCAACTTCCCTTCCGCATCCGCCAGAGTAGGATCCATGCTATAGAGGACGACGACAACAACTTCGACATCAGCAATTGGATCTTTCCAACTCCAGATCGTGGGCTCAGCAATTGGAAGACTGAAGACGTCATACCAATCTCCTTTAGTCAGGAGTAATTATTCTCGTTTTGTTTGCTTTTCGTATTTTCTATGTTTTGAACAATAAACTCTAAAGCCTAGTGCCTTGCCCGGGGCATCATGGCTCGTTTGCGAGGGTTATTATTTGTCGTTTGCGTATTTTCATTCAATAAATTCGTTGGACTTTTGCATTCAATTGTGTTTTTCTTTCTTTTACCTTATCACCCCTTCAAAAGGCTATGTGTTTCTTACACACACCCACATGGTACACTGCAGAATCACCCCGAATCTCGTTAATAACAGCTATGCTAGTGCTAAATATGACTTCGATAATCCGATCTACCAAGCCGAAGATGAAAGTGAGGAAGATTGTGAAGTGCCAGGAGAACTTGTCAGATTGCTACAGCAAGAAGAGCGAGTTATACAGCCGCATGAAGAGCAAGTTGAGGTTGTGAATTTGGGTACTGACGAAGACAGAAAAGAGATCAAGATAGGAGCGGGTCTTGAGAACAGTGTCAAAGAAAGGTTGGTTCAGATGCTACGAGACTACATTGAGGTTTTTGCTTGGTCTTACGAAGACATGCCGGGTTTAGACATTGATATTGTGGTTCATCGATTGCCAACAAAAGAAGGTTTTCTCCCAGTGAAACAGAAGGTTCGTCGCATGCGTCCTGAGATGTCCGAGAAAATCAAAGCCGAAGTTATGAAACAGTTCAACACCGGTTTTCTAGGTGTTACTTCTTATCCGCAGTGGGTTGCAAATGTGGTACCCGTACCTAAGAAGGATGGTAAAGTACGAATGTGTGTGGATTACAGAGATCTGAACAAAGCGAGTCCGAAAGATGATTTCCCACTTCCTCATATTGATGTTCTGGTCGACAACACCGCTCAGCATAAAGTTTTCTCCTTCATGGATGGTTTCTCCGGTTACAATCAGATCAAAATGGCTCCCGAAGACATGGAGA
Source organism: Vicia sativa (assembly GCA_021764765.1). Lineage (NCBI taxonomy): Eukaryota > Viridiplantae > Streptophyta > Magnoliopsida > Fabales > Fabaceae > Vicia > Vicia sativa. Next base: position 268,173,004 of record CM038792.1, read on the forward strand.
AGACTACTTTTGTTACACAGTGGGGTACTTTCTGTTACAAGGTTATGCCGTTTGGGCTGAAGAACGCAGGCGCCACTTACCAGCGTGCCATGGTGGCACTATTTCATGACATGATTCATCACGAGATAGAGGTCTACGTCGACGACATGATAGCTCGATCACAGACAGAGGAAGGGCACCTTGATCATTTGCAGAAACTATTTGACAGATTGAAGAAGTACAGACTGAGACTTAATCCTAACAAGTGCACTTTTGGAGTCAGATCCGGTAAACTCCTAGGGTTTGTCGTCAGTGGTAAAGGTATTGAAGTTGATCCCGCCAAGGTTAAAGCCATTCAAGAGATGCCAGCTCCCCGCACCGAGAAGGAAGTCAGAGGTTTCTTGGGCCGTTTGAACTACATTGCCAGATTCATTGCACACCTAACTGCCACTTGTGAGCCGATCTTCAAGTTACTAAAAAAGGATCAAGTGGTAGAATGGAATGACAATTGCCAGATCGCTTTTGACAAAATCAAGGAGTACCTACAGAATCCTCCCATCCTGATGCCGCCTACCGAAGGAAGACCTCTTATCATGTACTTGACAGTGTTAGAGAATTCAATGGGGTGTGTGTTGGGGCAACATGACGAGTCTGGTCGAAAAGAGCATGCAATATACTACCTTAGCAAAAAAAGTTTACCGACTGTGAAACAAGATACTCACAGCTTGAGAAAACTTGCAGCGCTTTGGCTTGGGCTGCTCGCCGACTAAGACAGTATATGTTGACTCATACTACCTTGTTGATTTCTAAAATGGACCCGATAAAATACATCTTTGAGAAACCAGCTCTCTCCGGAAGAATAGCAAGATGGCAAATGATCTTGACCGAGTATGATATCCAGTACACCTCTCAAAAAGCGATCAAAGGAAGTGTAGTAGCCGATCATTTGGCTCATCAAGCCGTAGATGACTATCAGTCTATGCAATTCGAGTTTCCAGATGAAGATGTTTTGCTAGTTACAGATTGCGAAGAACCAGGACCAGACGAAGGACCTGAACAAGGATCCCGATGGAACATGGTCTTTGATGGAGCCTCAAACGCACTTGGCAATGACATTGGCACCATCATTACATCCCCTACAGGCGGACATACGCCTTTCACCGCCAGATTATGTTTCAATTGTACCAACAATATGGCCGAATACGAAGCGTGCATCATGGGTATTAAAGTTTCTATTGACTTAAGAATCAAGTTCTTGCAAGTATATGGAGACTCAGCTTTAGTGATCAGTCAGATTAAGGGCGAGTGGGATACGAAGCACCCGAATCTCATTCCATACCGAGAGCATGTTCTGAGTTTGGTCCCCTACTTCGAAGAGATTACTTTTGACCATATTCCACGAGAAGAGAATCAGTTGGCAGACGCATTGGCTACTATGTCGTCTATGTTCAAGGTTAGATGGGACAACGAGGCTCCCCTGATCATCATTGAAAAGTTTGACGAACCAGCGTATTGTTATGAGCTTGACACAGAAGAGAAACCTTGGTACTACGACGTGAAGAGGTATCTTGAGACTCAGGAATATCCCGCAGGGGCATCTGTCAATGATAAGAAGTTCTTGAGAAGGTTTGCATCCAAATTCTTCCTCAGCAACGGCATCTTATACAAGCGCAATCACGATCTGTGCTTACTACGCTGTGTAGATCAGAAAACAGCAATACGCATCATGGAAGAGTTACACGAAGGCGCGTTCGGTACCCACTCCAGTGGGCATACGATGGCTAAGAAGATTCTGAGAACAGGTTATTATTGGTCCACCATGGAAGCTGATTGTCACCGCTACGCTCGATCTTGTCACAAATGCCAGATATATGCAGACAAAGTACATGTACCTCCAGTACCTCTGAATGTTTTAACAGCTCCTTGGCCTTTTGCAATGTGGGGCATTGACATGATCGGAGAAATCAAGCCCACAGCTTCCAATGGACATCGTTTCATCCTTGTGGCAATTGACTATTTCACCAAGTGGGTAGAGGCAGCCTCGTTCGCATCTGTTACCAAGAATGTTGTGGCTCGATTCATCAAACATAATCTTATCTGTCGGTATGGCACTCCTGAAAGGATTATCACAGATAACGGCTCCAATCTCAACAATAAGATGATCACCGAACTCTGCACGCAGTTCAAGATCAAACATCACAACTCTTCTCCTTATCGGCCTAAGATGAATGGCGCAGTGGAAGCCGCCAACAAGAACATCAAGAAGATTATACTTACAAGGATTGGCATGAGATGTTACCATTTGCTCTTCATGGTTATCGCACTACAGCGCGAACATCAACAGGGGCAACCCCCTTCTCTCTTGTGTACGGTATGGAAGCCATCCTACCCATCGAGGTTCAGATACCCTCAACCAGGGTCCTCCAGGACGCAGAGTTAGGCGAAGACGATTGGGTCCAGACTCGCCTTGACCAGATTAATTTGATTGATGAGAAACGACTCGCATCCATTTGTCATGGACAGATCTATCAGAAGCGAATGATCAGAGCATTTAACAAGAAGGTCAAGCACCGAGTTTACCAGGTCGGCGATCTAGTGGTCAAACGCATCATTCTTCCACAAGGTGATCCCAGGGGCAAGTGGACTCCCACCTATGAGGGACCATTTGTAGTCAAGACAGTATTTTCAGGCGGAGCTATGATACTTAGCACCATGGACGGTGAAGACTTCCCACACCCTGTGAACGCAGACATAGTCAAAAAATACTACGCATAAAAGGGACCCGCTAGGTCGACGAACCTAGGCAAAAATAAGGGCATCCTGGCGAACCAAAAGGGTTCGGGCAAAAGTTAAGGATATATACAAAATATGTACACCCGGCAAGTCGAAAACCTGAAAAGGCGGCTTGGGCAAAAAAGGGTATCCCGGGGTAGACTGAAAACCCGAAAGGGCGGTCTAGGCAAAAGTTAGGGATTTGAGCGTACGACTATGTCTCTTTCAAATCACCTACTTTCGGACTACTATCAGCATTCAAGTTCAAATGGCGAAGATCAATTCAATCACTTTCTACTGACAGCAAGGAGATGAGATAGTTGAAATATATGAGTACTAGCATAGTTGGAACTTAACGAGATTGTTTCCGCGTAGCCTTTTACCTTTCTCTTGTATAAACTACTCGGCCATACGCCATCTTTCGAATAAATACAAGTTCCTTTATCTTTACAATTTTTTGTTGTTTGCATAAAGTCCAAACGTCCGCTTTGAATGATTATACGCATCCGACAATAAGAACTTGTTCGCAAACATACGAAAAGTGAACATGCAAGAATACTTACTACGGACTCCAGAAATTGTGATGACGACGAAAGTCACCAATACGTTCCCCCCACAGAGATACCACTCACTACAAATTCTCCCCATCAGAGTACAGAATCTCCTTCCGCTAGTCCAGATATCTCAATTTCATCATCGTCAGCAGTTTTATCTCCAACAGAGACATCTATCCTCAGCAGGATGCGTTTCAACAATCCTTTTTCCCCGGCAGCAGCAGTGTCCAGACTTGAAACTTGGTCAGATAGTGCATCGGAGGAAACTTACACCTTTTATTCCCCAGCCAGAGATTCCGACGGGCTCCAGATCTTTCCAACCCGGTCTCCAAGCATTTATCAAATGCGCCTCGGCAGGATCTATACACAAGATTCCCCAGTAGAGTACCTCCTAACCTCTCCCCAGCCGAGTTTATGTATGAGATCTTCAACAACGCGTTTCTCGATCTCTACCATCCACAACAGTATCTAGGCTCGAGACTTGGTCAGATAGTGCATCGGAGGATTCAAAGCTATCTTCCTTCTCAAGGTTTCCGATCCGTCTCATCCCCAAGCAGAAGTCAGAAATCCTCAAGCAGAATATTCACATCTTCCTCAAGATGGATATGTTTTGAAATACCACAGCATCCATCATTCATACATTATTCATAAATATCATAATTTGTGCATATATCATTCATACGCATCATCACGCATCATACTTTGCATAAGACTAACAACATTCTATCAAAAATTTCTCTTGTTTTCTCAAAAACAGGTAAAAGTCATTTCTGACGCAAGCAGGTCCAAGATTAACACCCGAAACCAGACGGGAAAACTATCTGAACGACCAACCTCGTTGTTCTCCAACAACGGATCCAGGATTAATACCCGAAGCTAGACGGGAAACCTTATCCGAACGATCACGAGTTATCCTCCGATAACAGGCAGTGGATCAACACCCGATGCACAACAGGGAAATATCCATATTTTGTCCCCTCAGAGCAGACAGCACTGTAATACGGTGAACTGACTTTTTTTTAAGGATTTTTTGTATCCAAATGTGCGGATAGCAAGAGTCGCCACCGACTTTTATTTTTATCCTATTAAGGGAAGGTAAAAGTACAGAAAAAGACCTTCGTTAGATTCTGAGTACGGGAGAATGGTTATGAAAAGGGAAGGTATCAGCACCCCTTTCCATCCGTAGTTATCTACGGGCTCTTAGTTGCTCTTAGATCACTTTTGAAAAACTTGTGCTTTCTGTGTGTTTGAAAGAACGTTTTGAAAAGGCATTTCGCTTTGACTTTGTAATGATTCATGTAGGAATGTATACAAAGTGTTCGGAAATGTTTTGTTTTGAAAAAAAGTTTTTTGAAAGAGTGTGTGAGGTGTGAAAAGTATTTGATAGAGCAAGCAACTAGGAGACTTATTACCCACTCAGAATGGTCGTTTTCGTATTTCTACACTCCTTTAGAATAGCGCTAGCCATACCATTAGTTAGTAGGTAGCTCCATTCGTTGGATGTAATCGGGACAATCGAAGGGACATCGGGTGGTCATAGAAGGCAACTTGTAGGAAGTATCCTAGCACATTCGAAGGGACTATCATCATTTTTCGTAGGCAACAATCGAGGGTCAAGATCATGTTTTCGTAGGCGACATCGTGGGTCTATGATCTTTATATCGAAGGGACTATGATGATTTGATTTGAAAGGCAACGGTGCTAGAATACCTCTACGTTCGAGGGACATGACCGTTTGAATCGAAAGGCAACGAGAGAGAATTACCCTAAGGGGTGCATGTGTGAACGAGTGTGTTGAATTCAGAATATATTATCTTGAAGATTAGTGTAAGCTATGTCCAATTATTATCTTTCCATACACGCCTAATTACTAGCAATTGATAGAGTGCGGAAAGTAAAATGCGGAATGTAAAGGTGCGGAAATGTAAACCTACGCTATTACATGGCTTTGGGGCAGATACATAATCAGAAAATGCGGAAAGTAAAAGTCCTAAATTAAACTATTACAACCCATATGCAGTTACATTATTGGAAAAAATAGAAAACAGTAAAAGAAACCGTCGGAATCGGAAGAACCTGTGAAAAGATGAGAAAATCGGAAAATATGATGGAATCGAACAAAAGGAAAATGTTAGAAAAAATGCAAATTTTAATACGAGAAAATTAATGCATGCTGGAAATAAGATAAATAAGTTAAATTAATTTTTCTGGAATTTTTGGAAAAGATTTAATAATTAAAATGCAATTTATAATGATTTAAATGCAAAAATAAAAATAAAATAAAATATGCATGCAAAAATTATATTTTTTAATTTATTAAATTAAATAAAGATTTTTGTGAAAATAATGTAAAAAGAAAAATATTTTTTGGTGGTTTTTTAATGCAGAGTAAAAATATGAAAAGAAATTAAAATAAGGCAAAAATATTAAATAATTAAGAAAATAAGAAAAAATATGAAAATATGTTAAGTTTTGCAAAAAGAGAAAAGAATTGGTCCTGGCATGGTTTGAACCTGTGACCTTTGAGAGGATCTGGCAACAGGGAACGCTCTTACCACTACGCCATGTGGCTCTTTGTGTTATGAATTGAAAACGCAAGATCATGGATGAACACGCGTCACTGTCTGGATGAGTCAATGCACAATCAGCCTGGTGGGGTCCTCGCTGGATGAGAGAGCGAATCAGGAAGCACGAATACGCCACGCCATCCCTCGCCGGTCCAAGTGGAGTCAACGACGCCGGAGCCCTAGCTCCGGTCGTCTTCTCCGGTGACCTGAAAATCAAAACATGGAAAATACAACGGATAAATGGAAAAGGGGACCCTACCCACCCTAAATCGGCCATGGCGAATCCAATGGTGGCATTGGTTTGGCTTAAAAATGGCTGTATCGTTCAGTTCGAAGAAGAAACACAAAACTGCCCTAACAATGGCATTTCGAATTTCACACGTCCAAGCTCACATGTAATGCATCTACTGCATTCTAATGAACCTCCTGATCACAAATAAACACACAAAAACAGTTAATAATGCATGATGAATACAAATCGAAATTTGAAAAAAAATCCAAACCGGTGAGTGTTCAAGCACGCGATCTGGGTGGTTCTGGGCACGAATAAAGGTTGCTTCTGGTTGCTGGGAACCATAGGAGAAGAATTGGATGGCTGGAACAGGCTGGGAATGATTGGATTTTGAAATTCGAATTTCAAAGTTTCTTGAAAATTTTTGCTATAATAAGGGTTGTGTAAGGAGCTAGGGTTTTCGTCCTTTGGCTTGTGTGTATTGCTTGGTATTTATAGGAGTTTTTGGAATGCAATAAGAGTGAAAAAGGATTGCCCATTGAATGTCCAAATATTTTCTAATAAAAACAAATCAAATATTTGAAAAATATTGATTTTCTTCCCATGTAAGAGGCTAGCACGAATTTGGAATGAATCTTGGGCTTTCTTGGACATTTAGGAAGATATAAAATCATTCCTTTTGGAAAAAATATTTAATTTTCATATTTTATATAATTTATTTTTGAATTAAATGTTATAAAATTCAAATATAAATCATAAAAATAGAAAATAACCAATGCCAAGCTTTTATGGGTCAAAAATAACATCATGAACAAGTTTGGATCAAAAGATTATAGGCCCATTTGGAAAATTTTGCATTTTGACCAAAATGTCCTTTTGTGCAATTGTCCAAAATTCCCCAACTTCTGAATAGTGTATCTTGCTCAATTTTCCACATTTTTGAGAGTTCTTGGACTTTTTGGAAAGCTCTAAGAGTCCTCTAAACAATGTCTTTGGTTTCACTTCAATTGGAGTTACCATGCTCAATATATCTTCAAAACAAAAAGTTGACTTTTTGTTGACTTTGAAAATGACCTGTAATGTTTTGAGCTATACTTCTCAAATGAAGCATTTTTTGGACATCTTTGTGAGACATGAAGTTGTAGAGAATTGAATTTCCTTCAAAACAAGAGGTGGTGGAAAAATTTCTGAGAAAGTATGAGAAAGTTATGATCAGTCAAAGTTTGGTTGACTTTTCACCTAGAAACCCTAATTTAGAAAGTTTGACCTTTGAGCAAATCTTGAGTTTTCTTGATGAATCATGATCAACCCTTGATCAAATGATGAATGTAACTTAAAAATGAGGATGTTGACCAAAAACCAGAAGTTTTGACTGTATGTTGACCACAGTTGACTTTTTGACCCATACAACTGATTTTCAACCATCTGAGCAATTGTCTGAGGAAACATGACTTGTGAAACTTGAAACTTGACATGGAGAATCTTTGAAGCATATGAGGAAGCATGAAAACCATTGGAGGTGTTAGAAGTCCATCTGGATCTGAGGAATGCCAAACCCTAGTTTGGGTTGATTGTATAGGAGAGTGTCCATCTGTTCAACTCTTGAGGAATCCTTGAGCATGGATGTATGGAATGTCTTGAGAAACATGAGGGCAAATTTTGGGGTATGACAAGCACGAAGAACTATTCGGACCCCCTCTTATTATCAACAGCAACTACGAGAGTCTAGCGTACGACTCAGTTGCCTTGGATGGCATCTTAAGCCCATCTCCGACTACTTGTCGACATCTCTTCGCCTTCAGAATGCTGCATATTTGGTTAAAAACCAATACAAACCAATAACTTCATTCAAAGATGAGCACATAGTCTAACGTACGACTCCCTCCGGATGGCATCCTAAGCCCATCTCCTTCCAGAAACATCTACAGAGCCTAGCGTACGGCTCACTCCCCAGCATCAATCTTTGCGGATGGCATCTTAAGCCCATCTCCTATACGACAATCTCGAGTCTAGCGTGCGACTCATTCCCCAGCGAAATCTTCAACTTCTCCAAATGGCATCTGTAAGCCCATTCCTACATTTTCACCAGCAGCGAGTGCAAATTTTCAGGTGTACTCGAGTGTTCAATCATCTTCTACCTCCAGGTCACGAAAGGCAAAGCATGCCAATCTAACCCTTCCAGTACAAGAAGATTGAACAGGGGCAGCTGTCATACCCAAAAATTTGCCCTCATATCTCTCAAGACATTCCATACATCCATGCTCAAGGATTCCTCAAGATTTGATCAGATGAACACTCTCCTATACAATCAACCCAAACTAGGGTTTGGCATTCGTCAGATCCAGATGGACTTCTAACACCTCCAATGGTTTTCATGCTTCCTCATATGCTTCAAAGATTCTCCATGTCAAGTTTCAAGTTTCACAAGTCATGTTTCCTCAGACAATTGCTCAGATGGTTGAAAATCAGTTGTATGGGTCAAAAAGTCAACTGTGGTCAACATACAGTCAAAACTTCTGGTTTTTGGTCAACATCCTCATTTTTAAGTTACATTCATCATTTGATCAAGGGTTGATCATGATTCATCAAGAAAACTCAAGATTTGCTCAAAGGTCAAACTTTCTAAATTAGGGTTTCTAGGTGAAAAGTCAACCAAACTTTGACTGATCATAACTTTCTCATACTTTCTCAGAAATTTTTCCACCACCTCTTGTTTTGAAGGAAATTCAATTCTCTACAACTTCATGTCTCACAAAGATGTCCAAAAAATGCTTCATTTGAGAAGTATAGCTCAAAACATTACAGGTCATTTTCAAAGTCAACAAAAAGTCAACTTTTTGTTTTGAAGATATATTGAGCATGGTAACTCCAATTGAAGTGAAACCAAAGACATTGTTTAGAGGACTCTTAGAGCTTTCCAAAAAGTCCAAGAACTCTCAAAAATGTGGAAAATTGAGCAAGATACACCATTCACAAGTTGGGGAATTTTGGAAGAATGCACAAAGAGAGATACTTCAAAAATTCAAATCTTTTGCAAATGGGCCTACTTTTTCTTCATCCAAACTTATTCCTCATGCCATTAGGAATATCCAAGCCCAATGCCACGATTTTTTGGTTTATTTTTCTATTTAATTTGTAATTTATTCATTTAAATGCAAATTAAATTTGAAAATAAATTATAAAATCAAAATTAATTAGAAGATTGATATTTATTGCTTCCTTGTGATCCAATCAACCCATAAATGCCAGCAATTTCGAAATTGGACCAAAAAGGCAAGATTGGATTGAAATTGAACAAATTTTGAAAATTTGATTTTCATGAAAAAATCAAATTTGATTATCATTGATTGTTGATCAAATCTTTCCCAAAACAATGCCAAAACCTTCCAGCATATATACCTAATGCATACCAATCAAGAGAGAACGAAAAAATTGCCTTGAGGAACCCTAACCAAAGCTCAAAAATCCGTGCGTTTGAAGCAACTGGTAACCCTAGTTTTGCTTCGATTCAACTCATTCCAAGCCGTCCATTGCATTCCTTGAGGTCTTTAGAGTCGATCCAGACTCTTACATCGTTCAAAACCATCAAGAATCAAGCAATCCCAGTTTCGGTTTGTTCTTATTTTTCCAAATTCGATTATCAATATTCATGCATTGTTAACCTGTTTTGATTGTTCTTTTGTGTTTAGAATCGAGTTTGCAAACTTTCTGGGCAAGCCAATTGAATTTCTATGGCCGGGATCGTGTTTCACCATGATTAGGGTTTATGTGACCGATTTAGGGTTTCACTTAATATGAAAAATTGGCCAACAAGACCTATGCCATTGAATTCGGAATGATCTAAGGAATTGATCCATGGTCTTGGATATAATTTATATTATGTGTGCTGCATTTATTATATTAGCCAGGGACATAGCGTCGAAGGAAGGCCGACGCAAGCTTTTGAAAATTTGAAACGAAGAAGACGATGAATTGGCGCGAGCGGGAGGAAGCTGGAGAGCGACGCGTGTAAATCCCATTCCGTCCGCTTCCAAACAAAGGAACACGCCACTCGTTGGTCATAGTGGATCTCAAGGTTTGAAGCCCAGAACGTGGGTTCGAACCATGTCAGGACCAACTTTGGTTTTTCTTTTTTCAAAACTCAACTTTCTTCATATTTTCTATATTTTCATTATTTTTGCATTATATTTTAATTACTTTCATATTTTATTTGTGCATTTAAAAATTATCAAAAAATATTTTTCTTTTTACAGTATTTTCCTAAAATGTTTATTTAATTTATAAAATTAAAAAACTTATTTTGCATGCATATTTATTTTATTCATAATTTAGCATTAAATACACTTTTAATTACATTTAAATTACCAAATCGCATTTAAAAAATCCCAAAAAATTATTTTAATATATTTATCTTATTTCCAGCATATAATAATTTTCTCATATTAAAATTTGCATTTTTTCTAACATTTTCTCTTATTTTGTTTTCATCATAGTTTCCGATTTCTCGTTTGTTTCACAGGTTCATCCGATTCAGACGTTTCTTCCGTTTTTAGTTCATTTTTCAATAATGTAATTGCATATGGGTTGTAATAGTTTTAATTAGGATTTTTACTTTTCCGCATTTTAAATTATGTATCTGCCCCAAAGCCATGTAATAGCGTAGGACATTTATCTTTCCGCACTTTTACATTCCGCATTTTAATTTCCGCACCCTATCAATTGCTAGTAATTAGGCGTGTATGGCAAGATAAAATTGAACTTAGCCCACTAATTTCCAAGATTAACATATATCTGAATTTGACACACTCTTTCACACACGCACCCCTTAGGGTAATTCTCTCTCGTTGCCTTTCGATTAAATGGTCATGTCCCTCGAACGTAGAGGTATCCTAGCACCGTTGCCTTCAAAACAAATCATCATAGTCCCTTCGATACAAAGATCATAGACCCACGATGTCGCCTACGAATACATGATCTTGACCCTCGATTGTCGCCTACGAAAAATGATGATAGTCCCGAATGTGCTAGGATACTTCGGTTTCTATGACCATCCGATGTCCTTCGATTGTCCCGCTTACATCCAACGAATGGAGCTACCTACTAACTAATGGTACGGCTAGCTATTCTAAAGGAATGTAGAAATACAAAACGACCAATTCGAGTAGGTGATAAGACTTTTAGTTGCTTGCTCTATCAAAAATACTTTTCACACCTCACACTTTTTCGTAGTACAAACTCTTTTCAAAACGAAACATTTCCGAACACTTTGTATACATTCCTGCATGAATCATTACAAAGTCAAAGCGAAATGCCTTTTCAAAACATTTTTCAAACACACGAAGCACACGTTTTCAAAGTGATCTATAAAGCAACTAAGAGCCCGTAGATAACTACGGATGGAAAGGGTGCTAATACCTTCCCTTTTCATAACCATTCTCCGTACTCGAATCTAACGAAGGTCTTTTTCGTACTTTTACCTTCCCTTAATTGGATAAAAATAAAAGTCGGTGGCGACTCTTGCTATCCGCAGATTTGCGATACAAAATCCAAAAGTCAGTTCACCAGACATGAATCTGGCGACTGGGAGACACCCTAAAGAGAGAATTGCCTTAAGGATTTATAGATCATTTTATTGCTTTTTTGACTTGCTTGCTTTACTTTCAAGGGTTGCTTGGGTATTATATTGTTGGGGATCCTACACCGATCCGGTTTCCTTTTAGGTAAGTAGCATTAGATCATTGCGACCGCTAGACGATAACTATACGGTCAACATGATGGCTACGTTAGCGTGACACTTTGGTTGTCCGATACTCCTCATTCCCAAGTTGAGGATAAAATTTGGCTTCTGCGTGGTGTCATCAAGCGCTAACTAAACTTTTAGAACCTTAATTGACCCATCTTGGCCATTAGAAGGTAGTGAGATGGCCGGCTTTGGTGTAGACCGAGGTTGGTTGATACTCGATGCTACGCTCATTGAGATCAGACTTTTGGGACATTTTCGGTCGACCACTTGGTAGTCGTATTGAAATAAGCACCTACGAGAAAGATCAATGATGTGAGATTCCTAGAACCCGGTTACTATTATAGGACAGGATGAACCATGTTCTTATAAATTATGGTTCTTATTCACAAAAAGGAAACAACCAAAGAACAACAACAAGGACGACATAAATATTCCCCTCGAGTGCTACGTATCAGAGCGACACCGACACGACTAACCGCAGCTATAAACTCCATCTTCATAACCTGCACATTACTAATATAAAGGTAACGGCGAAACAAGTAAAGGGTGAGATACTCCAAAACATATAATTAAAGGCATGATAAAATATATATATATATATATATATATATATATATATATATATATATATATATAGTTTCGGAATATAAAGGGCATAGATTAATAAGTGTAATTCCAATAATCAAGATTTATATACTACAACAACATAAACTCATCATCATCACAAGTTGATACATCGTTAATTAACACGGCAATCATAAACAACAACATCAACCAACAACATTAAACAATGCTAACCACATGAGCAAGATAAACAAATTATCACAAATTAGCTAAAGCCCATCGTCGCCTTTGGCATAAAAGCCCGTCGTCACCTTTGGCATGAAATCCCATCGTCACAATTATCATCACATCATAATTGCATTAAGCATTTCATCTAAATTAAATCATCACAAAACTCACCATTTATATTCTTCACTTAGTTATCATGAAATTATCAAGTTATATTCATTTCATGTTCATCATAAAGATCATCACCAAACAAAGCATCATACACCATCGCAATTCAATCAGCGTCAATCAATTAAAAACCCAACGCCAAACAACTCAAACATAAACATAAACGACTCCATGAGACACGACTATGTTATGCATGTGGTACCCATCGCTTTGTCCATAATTAGGAACACTTGGCATAAAAGCCTCGTCGCTTGGCATAAAATCCTCGTCGCTTGGCATAAAAGCCCATCGTCGCCAATGCAATGTATGTGACTCGACAATAAAACAACACAACACAAAAACATCACCATCGCTCATCAAAATTGACATAAAGCCCACATCGCCATAGTTTATCCAAAACAAGATAAATATATCATCGCATCATATTTGCATTATGCAAAACATCACTAATAATTCATCATCGTCAAAATCATGCATTCACAAATCGGAAGCATTTATAAACAACATCAATAAAATCGTCATGTACAAAGACACATATCATCGCATTGCATATTAACAAGTATTGATTAATAAATACACCGTCGCAAACGTTATGTTTATTTACACCGCATCATTATCAATTAATTCACTAAATTCCAAAAACGGAAAAATAGTCAAACGCCTATAATCGTCGCGAAAGCCATTCCTAATAACCGGTATTAATCATAGTCGTCAACATCGAAATCAGATTGTCCATACGTGCCTTAAATCTACTAAAACATAGTCCGATTCAATTTTACCGTAAATTGGCCTATTTCGGGTCATCTCGTAAAAACTCGTAATTTCTAAAAACTAACCTCACCACTACGTTCTACACGTTAAACTTAGCTTGCACGTCAATTTTCGTTGAATTCGGAGCAACTTGCTCCGTCGCTGAATTTACCGGAATCGGAAAATCGGAACATAATCGGGTTCTAAATTTAATCGGATAACTCGTGTCCTAGTTATATTTTATAGATATAAGTTTCTACTAGGTGAGATTGGAATTTTATTAACAACCAGAACCTATTTTCAAAGAAATTATGCAGAAGACAGTTGACAGGAAAAACAGAAAACTCAATACACAGCAAACAGCAAAATTGCGTGGCACCCCCTTAGCACTAGGAGGCGGACGCCCTAGGCCTCCAAAGGGCTGGAGACGCACTCCCTACATGTGGGACGGTCGCCCCTTCATTTGAGGTGGGCGCCTCCCATCATGTAAAATCTCCATTTCATCTTCTTCCTCGCAAACAGACAGTGTGTTTTACAGTATTTTCAGTGTTAGGTTTTCTGTTAGTTTTTATTTTCCATTTCATTACTCCTAATTTCTACAATCTAGCATCTAATACACTTACAATCCATCCTCCAAATTCAAACTTTCTAAATCATTCAACAATCACCCATACAACTCATAAATCAACCTATCCATTTTTCCCCCAAATCCAAAATATAACTATCAACCCTAACTATATGTGTTAGAGAAATCAAACCCCTTACCTCTAGTTTGGCTGATCCATGGTGATGCTACAAAGCTCAACCTCAAGCTTCCTCTCTTGCTCTCTTGCTCTTCTTCTCTCCTTCTTCTTCTTCTTCTTTCCAAAACCCTCTCTTCTTCTCTCTAAGGCCAAGTTTGGCTTGTTTTCAAAAAATGGGGAGAAAAGGAAAGGAAAAATGGTTTTTATAACTTGTTTTATTACTAGATTCCAAGTTCCATGTTTGGTTTTGTGTTTTGCAATGGAAGGAAAACAAGGAGAAGTGTTTGGATGGAAGAAAATGAGGAAAGTGGTTTTATGATAACCTTACTAGTAAACTAAGGTGTAAACCCAATCCTTCCCAATTAATCCTCACACTCCTAATTTATTAATATAATTAATTTAATCAATTAAAATAATTCCGGGGAATTAAATATCAGATCCGAATAATATTTTACCGAAACGAACAGAATAAAACCCGGACCGAACACAACGTCTCCAGATAAATTAATAGATATATTAATTAATATGAATATTCTCGTCGCAAGATAAATATCGATCGGTAATTCGAAAATATTAATATAATATAATATTAATTAAAAACAGGCGTTACAACTCTCCTCTACTTATAAACTTTCGTCCTCGAAATTTCGACCAAAATGAATGAAACGGGACATGCCTATGCATTCGTCCACCAAATCCTCGCGTCAATTAAACAACACACAAAAGACACCAAAATAAGGGTATCTTCCTAACCACGACGTCCAGTCAAGAAAACCATGCCTAGATGCACACCTTGCATTAGGATTGTACTTCAGAGAGTAGGTGTTGACGTGCACGAAGTGGGTATTCTCTAGCTGATAATACATTCTAAATATGCTCCAGACAAACTCTCGTGAAAGAAATGTATCCACAGCTTCCTGTCTTCAGTATGAGGATGGATTTCCTGAATATAGGAATTTAGATGCAGCTTCGAGAAAGAAATGCCATCACACTTAGTATAGGTAGGAACCTTGAACTTGCGGGGAATTACCACTCCGGGGACCAGACTCAAATCATCAAAGTTCAACCCTGACATTTTTAGATTTTCCACAGCATTCAGGCGGTCTTCAAGTTGCTTGTACTTTTCGTCGTTAGGATACTGCTCGCTTATATAGTCTTCCTCTTTGTTCTTTGTTTTCAGACTCATGATGGCTTCCTTCATTGTTTTTGACGCTTCCTTCAATTTCGCCGCTCTTGTCTAAGAAATCAAGTTTTCTGAGTACCTTGATTGGACCTATGTACCTTTTCCCCATGTTGAGGATGCCAATGGTGTTTTTCTATTTGGTGATGAGCTTTTTCAGATCTTTCTGACCTTGGGCCAAATTGGTGAACATCTCTTGGAACTGAGCATTCTGAGCCTGGAGATCTTTGACAGTCTATTCGAGAGCCATTTTTGATGAGATAAACAGCGAGAGAATAAGAAAACTGGTCTTCAAAGTACCTGTTATGAAATTTTATGCTATGATATGCAATGTTATGCGATGCAATGTTTTCAAGGACCTTAGGAATTTAAATTTGGTAAACAAGCAAGAATTTTTTTATTATTAGTTGACTTAGCAAGTACAAATGAAATTTTAAATAATAAAATGAAATTCCTAGTGCTTAGGTCTCCCATGGACGCTTCCTCTTTGTGTTGAAGTAGGTGTTAATGTTCTGTTCCTTGTGAAGTAGCTTCGTCAACTCCAATACTCTTTTCTCGCTTGCATAGCACTGAGCTTCGAATGTATCCCTTTCTTCTTTAAGTTGAATCCAGGATCTCTTTAATTTTTCAAAATCAGTAAGCATGTCTGGATGAAGAATGGTATGGGGTTCGTCACCTTCAGGAATAGGTTTCATAATCACTGGTAGGATAACAGTATATGGCATCATGAGGTTTTGAGCGCGAGATCGCACCCATTTGAGGTAAGGTTCCCAAGGAATAGAACTTGTATGTCCCAAGGTCTTAATATCAGTCTTCTTCACCAGGACCCAAGCATGCACAGATCTTCAGCGGTAACCTTGGAGGTCGTGGTTGTTATCAAACACAATGCCTCGGATAATCATGTCATGAGGACCATCTCTTCGAGCATAACCAAATTTCGTAATGCCAGAGAAGGGTTGCAAGTGATACCTCATCTTAGACCAAGGAATGGTACATTAGGGAATTCTCCACAACGCTCAATGAAAGTGAAGTCCTTTTGAGAGTAGAGACACCAACGGATATTTGAATGAGAGAGTGAAATCATCCTTTGAGACCATTTCACCCTTTGGTCGTTCTTCACTAGTGCGGAGACCATTTCACCCTTTGGTATGAAACACATAAGAGTTCCTTATCTTTTCATAGTACGAGTGCAGAGAAAATGCATAATATCTCCAAGTAAGGTAGGCATAGGGTTATGAGTGAGGAATATCTTGATGGCATTCACGTGTATGAATTGATCCGGATTAGGGAATAACACCAAACCATATATTAGAAAAGCCAAAACATCTTCAAAAGCATGGAAACTCATAGCCTTTAGGAATTATCGAGCTTTTTTATCAGAAATTTAGCAAGCAAACCCTTAACTCCACTTCTCGTCTCCCAATTGTCTTCAATGTCTAATCACTTTAGATGTAATGCTGATGCGATGTCTTCAAACCTCATAACTTTTTCTAAACAGGTGAAAGGTATTTGATCAAGAATGGGTATCCCAAGTAGCTTAGAGAATTATTCCATTGTAGGTACCAACTGATAGTATGAGAATGTAAAGTAGTGATGCTTCAGATCAAAGAACTAGAATATGACGCTCATCATATCTTCTTCAAATCTGGAGGTAACCAAGTCGAGTAGATAACCATGCCTCTTGATAAATTGAGAGTGATCGGGAATTTCTAAGACTAAATCCTTGAGTTGAGAAGGTATACCCACAAAGTTGATTTAGATATTCTTCTTGGAAGCCATAACCCTACACCAAAGAGAAAAGATAAATCCCTAGGTCCTTGAAATGGTTAAAAATGTTATGATGATATGATGTTATGATGTCATGATGTCATGTTTAAATAGCAAACACAAGCAATTCACACAGTAGCCCTAGGTTCAAGGCTTGCATGAGGTATAGGTGTCTATCCTATTGGAGTTTGAGTTGGTTTAAATTGTCCTATAATAGTAACCGGGTTCTAGAAATCTCATATCACAGATCTTTCTTGCAGGATTTATTTCAATACAAGTACCAAGTGGTCGACCGAAACATCCCGAAAGTCAAATCTCAATGAGCGTAGCATCAAGTATCAACCAACCTCAGTCTGCACCGAAGCCGACTATCTCACTACCTTCTAATGGCCAAGATGGGTCAATTAGGGTTCTAAAGTTGAGTTAGTGCTTATGACACCATGCAAGCGCCAAATACTTCTTCAACTGATCATGAGGAGCATCAAGACATCCAAAGTGTCGCACTAACGTAGCCATCATTTTGACCGTTTCAGTTTACGCCTAATAGTCGCGATGATCTATTGCTACTTACCTAAGGAAACCTTGATCTGGGTGTAGGATCCCCCAAAAATATAATACCCAAGCATCCCTTAAAAATAAATCATACAAGTCAAACAGAAAGCAATAAAAGTGATCTATAGCCCTAAGGTAACCTCTGTTTAGGTAGTATCCCCGACAGTCGCCAATTCTGTAACACGGTGAGAGAATCAACTTGTTTGTTTTGCGTTTTATTGCAAATGTTGTGGATAACAAGAGTCTCCACCGACTTTTCTTTTATCCAATAAAGGGAAGGTGAAAAGAACAGGAAAAAACCTTTGTTAGATTCTGAGTACGGGAGGTAATTATGAAAAGGGAAGGTATTAGCACCCTTTCCATCCGTAGTTATCTACGGGCTTTTAGTTGCTTAGCTCACTTTGAAAAATTTTCTTTCTATGTTTGTGTGGTTTGAAAAGTATTTTTGAAAAGTATTTCGCTTTGACTTCGTAATGATTCTCGTTGGAATGTATACGAAGTGTTCGGAAATGTATGTTTGGAAAATGTTTAACTTTGTAATGATTCTCGCTAGAATGTATACAAAGTGTTTTTGAAAAGTGTGAGGTGTGAAAAGTATTTTTTATTGGAGCAAGCAGTAAAGTCTTATTTACCTACTCAGAATGGTCGTTTCCATGTTATTTTTCCTTCTCCTTTAGAATAAGGTTATCCATACCATTAGTTGGCAGGTAACTTTATTCGTTTGGATGTGAAGGGACAACCGAAGGGTAATCGTATGGTCATAAAAGGTAACATGTAAGGATACCTTAGCAATTTCGTAGGGACGATCATCACTTATTCGGAGGCAACAATCGAGGGACGAGATCATATATTGATAGGCAACATCGAGGGTCATCGAAGGACTATGATCTTTGTATCGAAGGGACTATGATTATGTTATTCGTAAGCAACTTTGCTAAGGGTACCCCTATGTTCGAGGGACATGACCATTGTATTCGAAAGGCATCAAGAGAGGATACCCTAAGGGGGTGCAAGTGTGAAAGGTGTGTTTAATTCAGATATTTTAGCCTTGAATTAGGGTTATTCTATGATTGTTTTTATCTTGCCATACAAACCCTAGTTACTATACAGATAATATGTATAGAAAAGTAAAGCGCGCAATATAAAGTGCGGAAAGTAAATGTCCTACGCTATTACATTGCTTTGGGGAAGTTACATAATATAGGTGTGGAAAGTAAAGGCAAAGAGTTTAAATCTACGCTATTACAAAATAAATCTTGTGACCTATACATCGTTTTCTAGAATTTAAATACAAATTGTAAATAAATAATCAGAATAATAAGAAAAATGTTAGTGAAAATATTTTGGAAATTAGTAAAAATGTTTTTAAGGTTAGAAGACCTAATTACTATGTGAGAAAATGTTTTTGGTATTTCAGAAATTGATTTTAATGTGAAAAAGAAATGAAAAGCTAATTTAATGGTCAATTAACAATTAATTTAAATAAAGAGAAAAAATGATTTTTTTGTGTCAAAAAATAAATTAAGGTTTTTATGACCTAAATCTAAAAAAAGAAATATTTTTTTGATTTTTATGTATTTTAGAAAATATTTTAAACGAATTAAAATAGAAAAGAATTTTAAAACAAAATAAAAAATAGAAAACATGTTAGTTTGCAAATTTGTAAAAATATATGGGGTAGCCAGGGATCGAACACCTGCCCCAAGGGTCAAACACGCGCCTCCTTACCAACTGAGCTACATGTGTTAGCTGTTAGTATAGTGAAACAAATAGAATATATATGAAAACGAAAATTTGAAAATTAATTAAAATCAGAAAGTGCGCGCATGAGTCTTTGTTTTTGCTGATCTGGCAGGGCTTTTACCTACGAACGTCGTTCGTAGCTATAACCTATAGTGACGAATTCGTTCATCACTATAACACCTGCAATTTTCAAAGTCAAGAGATACGTGATATAAATTTAAGGTAAGACCATGGCTCGATTGCAATCAAGCTCCTGAACATGAATATGTCCTTGGTTTGGTCCAATTTTTCCTAAATCGAAAAGCCCTGATTTGAAGCTTGGAACCCTAGTTATGGTGGATTCCTGTACTTGTACTCAAACTCGAATCAAACCATATAGAAAGCATCAAAACAATATCAGGAACACAAATATATGATCAAATTCTATTAATAATGCATGAATATGTGAAATCGATTTTTAAAAATACAAACCAAATCGTGATCGTGTTCTTGATGTTCTAAGCGTTTCGATCGATGGTGATGGCCTGGTTAGCTTCAAAAAATGCCAAGGAATTGATGGAATGCTTGGAATGGCCTGAAACGATGCAAAACCTTGACTGCTAGGTAAATTGAATGCCACAAATTTTTTGAGTTAGGTTAGGGTTCTTGGCTGCCAAATTTCGTCCTTTATGATCTGAACATGTTATGTATATATAGAGGAAGCATTTAGGTCAAGAATTTAGAAGAAAATACACTGCATTCAATGTGAAAATATTAGATTTGAAAACATTCAATTTGCATCCAAAGTTTCCAAATTGGTCTCAATCTTGTGGAATCAAGTTTTGAACGAAATTGGCCAACTAACATGACTATCTTGGACCTCAAGAATGACAAATATCCAGCCTTGCATCAATTAATTTGATTTTGGTATTTTATTTTAATTAAAATTGGATTTAAATGAATAAAATCCAAAATAAATAAAATAAAATACAAAGGAGGCATGTAAATGGACTTGGAGGTCATGGATAATCTCAAGAATAAGTTTGGATCACAAAAACTTAGGCCCAATTAGAAAAAATTTGAATTTTCTAAGTATTTCTCTTCATTGAATTTTTCATGTTCATGTACACTTCTTTGCAAAAACATGACTTTTTGTTGACTTTTAGAAGGACCTATAATGTCTTGATCCATAACTCTCAAATGAAGCATTTTTTGCCAAAGCTTTTGAGACATGAAATTGTAGAGAATTGAATTCTCTTCAAAATGATCTTTGGTGGAATTTTTTTTGATAAAGTATGTGAAAGTTATGCCTGGTCAAAGTTCTGTTGACTTTTTGTCCAAAAACACTAATTTGGAAACTTTGACTTTTGATCAAATCTTGAGTTTTCTTGATGAATCATGATCAACCCTTGATCAAATGATGAATATGACTTAAAAATATTGATGTTGACAAAAAATGATGAAGTTTGACTGTATGTTGACCACAATTGACTTTTTGTCCAATACAACTGATTTTCAACCATTTGAGCAATTGATTGAGCAAACTTGAGCTGTGAGGCTTGAAATTTGACATGGTGATTCCTTGAGACATATGAGGAGGTATGATAACCACTTGGGGTAATATAAACCATCCTTGACTTGAGAGAATCAAAACCCTAGTTTGGGTTGATTGCTTAGGAGAGGGTTCATCTGGTCAACCCTTGAGATCTTCTTGAGTATGGAGATATGGATTGAATTGGGAAATAGGAGGGAAAATTTTAGGGTATAACAAGTGGTATCCAGTACCTGCATAGTTATAAAACATAGAAAATTCAACAACAAGCTCACTTAACGTATTTTTAAGATGTCATGAAATTAAGCTTAAAATTCTTACCTATTTGTTTTGTAAGTGCAAAAAAAAATCAACACCATCGGAAACATATTCAACAACTTCACAGAATCAGGGTGTGTCCAGAAGATATCATACACCATATCTGAATTATCCTTATTTCTTGACCAATACAAGTATTTCTCTTGGTGGACAAGACCCAATAACATTTGCATTTCTGTCATTGCACCTCTCTTGTTTATTCTGTATGTTGCTCTAGCTTTATATATCTGGGTAATACTCGTAAGGTTTTCTGGATCTTTGTCATTCAAAGCAGAAGCTATGTACCTTGGAGCCATGTTGTACTTCGTCATGTCATTCACAAACTTTCTTTCTTCCTCTCTTAGACGACCCAAAATGTCATGCCCTTCTAATTCATTGTCTAGTTTATGATTGTGAATCCCGCATCTTACCATCACCTTCAAACAATCACCACTAGGAACAAATCTCAGCCTGAATGGACATTTAACCTTCATAGAATAAGTGACATCGGAAAGAGCTGCAGCTTTATTTTTCTTTTTGTAATTACCTCCTCTGTCACAGTCCATAATCAATTTATCCTTCCTCCCTCACATACCATTAGCAACGTCAGATCAAATTGTAACAACAGCAATACCATGAGTTTTTCCAATTGACCGTGCCCATTCAAGAACTTTCTCTTATGATTCAAAAATCTGGCAATCACATAAACGAGTAAATGGCTAAATTAGATCAATTTATAAAAAAATGTAAATGCGTATAAAGTCAAGTATAGTGTACCGTATCGGTGATGAAGTACTGCGTAAGATCAGTACATGAATCTGTTGAAGAAGCTGAAGGTGCCGGTTCAGGACCATAAATATATAATACTTCCTCTGCCATTCTGGAAATTTGAGGTATTAACGAAATTTCTGGTATATACCGTAAATTTAGAATTTTCGGTATTGTTTATGTACCAGAGATTTTGGAATTGCCGGTACCTAAAATTATGAAAGCAAAAATACCGGATTTTTTGGAAATTTCCGATAAATCGTACCGGTAATTTGTAAATATCTGGTATATTGGTACCAGAACTTTGTGAACAACAAATAATTTCAGGTATTCGGATAAAAAGGGTACCGAAAATTTCAAAGACCTACCGAAAATTTCATTTTTGGTTTCAGTAAAATTTTCTTTTAAAAAGGTAAATTTTTTGAGTAAATAGGATCAGCGGTATTTTCGAAATATGCAAATATGAAGGGTGCCAGGTATAAAAATGGGGGTGGCAGGAAAAATTCTCGAGTTATATAAACACTAAAATTAAATGTAAAGAAAACGATTTGGGACATGGATTTCTTAAAAATATTCCTCTGACAACAAAATCCTAACAAGACTTGGTTATGAAAATTGATCCTCATGAAAGCCCTTTTCTCTGTACACCGAGGTAACATGAGAGACAATTAAAACAAGAAATGAAATAAAAAACGTTCCTTCAAATCAAACAAACCCTGATTATCAGGGAAGGATACCATAGAACAAACTTGAGCACAATAAGCAAAAAAATAATCCTAAATTTACTCTTGATAGCTATGGTCGCAATCAATCACTAAGTTATCAACTGAACTGATATTGACATTGGCAACATTTTCCTTAAGCTGAAAAATGGATGTTGGTTATTACCAGCTTGTCGACCAGCATTTTAAAACTTTTCCAGGGATGTTTTGTTAAGATGTTTAACAATACTAAACAACTTAAAGATGAACTAACTGATAAACACTATAATCGTTGATATTTCATTCATTCCCAAAGTACTCAATTTTCAGTCACTTATTTACTGTTGGAAATCCACCAAAAGCTATGATAACTTTTTATCAATCTTGTTGAACAATATTGTTATCACCACACAATTAAAATGAAAAGAAAATAAAATTTAATGAAGAAAATGATTAGGGTTTCATCAGAGTTTCTCTCTGCCCACAAACTATGGAAAATTTTATTCACTTTGCAACTGCAAAATTCTGTGAATACAATGTGATACAAAAATAGGGGGTTCCCTCTATTTGTAATTGAGGTAACTTGCTCCCTAAGCTAAAAAGCCTAAAAGTATAAAAGTCCAAAATAACAACTTAACCTAACTTAGTTACACTTACTAAAGTAGGCCACCTGCTTCGACACTTCGACATGTTACAACTCGACACACACTTCGACTTACTTCGATAGTCTAAGGATACACACTCTAGGCTATTCGACACGCCTTGTATTTGAGAAACATACTGCTTCGACACAAGGAATTACACTTTAAACATATCACCTAATACATTTCTCTAGATCCTAAAAGAAGAGAAACAATCTTATGTCATTAGTTACAAAAAAGAAAGAACATATACAAGGTATGTAAAGTAGAAGAGCCAAAGATAGTAAGAAAATATGATTCAATTTTGACATGTAAAGATCAAGAGAAAGGTATTTGTGAAATTTATACAAATGTGTGACTTGTGTTAGAAGTTATCTCAAGATGAGACTCAAGAGCAACTCAAATATGAAGATGAAAACTTCCTATACAAATAAAGTCACCTAATTGACGAGCAAAATCATCTAAAAGAAGAAAATGCATTTATTTTGAGCCAAATGAGATTGATAAAGGTCAATTAAGAATGACAAAGTATCTTATATGCCCTAGGGTGATGATTAAGTCATCATAAGTTACTAATCATGAAATTTAAACCTCAAGGAATGTCAACAAAATGACATACTCAAGTGTCATTATTATATAGTTCCTTAATGCATACAAGAAAAATGATCAAAGTAAATGTTCTTAGATGCTATAGACAATAGTTAACATCAAGGTACACTTATAGGACATGGCATAAAAGCATATGAATTATCCAATTCAACAATACAAAGTTTAGGATATGAATAAAGATTCAAATATAGCCCTCTAAAGTGTCACCATGATGATTAAAAAATGAACTAACCAATTGGATCATAGGAGCATAGGGAGTTTTATATGAGAAGATAAATGAGATTTAAAACACAAGCACATAGAAATGTTGGAACCAAAGTCCTTAAAAGCATTCAAACACAAACTAGTTCAAGACTAGTATATGGCTCTTATTATGTTATCATGATGCGTTGATAATGAAATATCAATAAAAGAATAAAGGATCAAGGTAATGACGATATAAAGACATCAAAAATCAGAAATAAACACACAAATCACCATCCACCATGTATCAAAGGTATTTGGCAAAAGAATTTATCAAAACAACTCCTTAACCTTGATCATGTCTAGTGAATTTAAGCATACAGACAAGCACAAGTTGGGAAGCTTTAAATGGTCAAATATAATTGAACTTAAGTTCCTTAACAAATGGTGAGAATAAATTAAATAATGAGGCTCAATCCCTTATGTATTGCACAAATGAATTCATTATATCTCACATCATAAACAAAGGTACATAAGCACAAGATCAATTCCGTGATGAAGTAAAGAAATTATCAAAGAGCATCAAATATCTCTCAAACCTTTGACAAGGTTATCCTTGAGTTATTATATCCCCAATATTACTGTAATTTATAATCATGATGTATATTAGCTCAAATTTTTTATCAACAACTCCCAAATTAGGGTTTCAACTTGTTCAATTTAGGAACTCAAACACAATGATCATCAAGGCTATAACGGACCAAACAAATTTTTCCAAGCTCATGAGATATTAAGAGATTCCAATGGCTATCATGAGCACAAAACTTATCCTCAAACAAGTTCTCAAAAATATCAAATAAGAATCACAAAGTTCAAACAAGTCTCAAAGGACATCAACAATAAAAAATTAGATAAAAAATAGAAAGGTAGCTTGTGAAAACAAACCAAATTAAGACTAATATCCTAAGGACGTATAAAAGTCATAAACATAGTCAAAAGTTCTTGAAATGATGAGGAGACATGTTTTTAAAATATGAATATCAAAGCTAGTTAGCAAAGTGTTAAAACTAGACATGCTTTATAAAGTATTTTGGAAAAAATATGATAACAATCTTCAAAATTCATAAAAAAATGATTTAAAGTATCGCAACTCATCCAGGAACCTTAAACATGTTCTTTTTAAATTTTTAGAAGTGATGGAAGTTGATGAATTATATGTTTCTTTGGACAAAAGCAAGAAAAAAAATCCTAAAACTACATACTTACAAGATTAAATAAAAAATTAAAGTTAAAATAATTAAAAATTTAGTTTTAAAATTACTAAAATTAAATAAAACAATGGAGAACCCTAATAATATTTTGGTTAATTTTTAAAGTGATGGGAAGAAATAAAATAAAATCATGAGATTATTTGAACCAAATTCTAAAAAGAAATGACTTCTTTAACAAATTAATTTAATTAGGGTACCAAAAAAATTCTAAAAATAAAAATAAAAATATGGTGACAAAATTGACTCATTAAAATGTGTTTTATAATTTTTTGGTAATTTTTGGATGGCTAAAACTATTAAACATTAACTCTATAAAATTATTTAAATTTAAAAGAAATGTGGACTTGTAACGCCCGACTTTTAAAAATAGTGTTGTAATAGGATTTATGAACATGCTCCATCAAAGGAGTACACCTCATCGTCCTTGTAAAAGTGCTAAAAACAGAAACCCTAGCTTGTTTTAACCAGACCAACATATGACATTCAGAGCACCATATCTCTCTTAATACTCAACGAAATTCCTCGTTCCAAACATCATAATTAGTCACAACATGGCAAGGAACGTCATGGAAGCATTAGATTTCACAAAACACCATAAATCAGACAGATAATCGAGCACAAAGTCACAGAAAAACATATTCTCACAAATTACAAAAATTCATTAAATCACAGTTTTAAACCAAATTATACTTCAAATAGAAGTTTTGTTCAGCTAACAACTCAATAAACATGAATATGACATTATGGAGTAGCTGGAAACAAAGATGCAAGCAAGAGATGGGGTTTATGAACTCCTTACCTGGTGAAGCAAGATTTGCAAATACTTGAGCTTTAATAAAGATCTAGAAACCCAGAGACCTTTGACCCAATCTTGGAAGCTATCTAGATGAAGGAAGTATGAAGAAAGTTCGTGGAAGAACAAAGGAGAAAGCTTGCTTGAAGAATGAAAATGTGCTCTCAAATTTTTTCTTATTCTTTTACAAAAACCCTCTACAATGTATGTCTAGAAGAATTTGTGTAAATGAGATAGGTGTGAGGTTGAATTTATAGAGTTGAGTTGGAGTAACTCTTGCTTTGTGAGCAAGTTTTGTGTGTGTGTGAGAGAGAGAGTGAGGTTTGTGTCTGATGAGCAAAGGTTACAACATTGGGGTCATTTTAGATAGAGCAAAAGAATAGAATAAGAGAGGATAGCTGGCGTGTGATGGTTCATACTTTTCTATATTTTTGAAAACTTGCTTGATAGTACATACTATTTTTGGCTTGATAAGGCAAGGAGAGTTGGTGCGATACGCATGACTGTTGGGGCTCGTAACAAATCGGAATTTGAATTGGTGCCCAAGTGAACTTTGCTCTATAACACTGCATGCATGCTACTTGAAGGACATAATTTTGAAAACTTGGCAATTTGGAGCACATGAATTTGCCTCAAAATATATTGAGCTATGGTCATCAAATCAAGAAAGTTTGTGAAGCAAAAGTGAAGGTGACATGGCCCTTTACATCTTTGATTCTCACCACGAGCTTAAATAATTCCTAAATCAAGGAGAAAATCAGGCCTAGATCTTATCCTCCACGTGCTTGTTAAAATGCATGTCATCGTTCCCATGTCGGCTTGACAACTTTGTCAATTTCACGCCCATGACTTCAAACCCAAATATCTTTCTTTATGTTGCTCAAATTGAAAAACTTATTGAATGAAATATAAGAGGAAATTTATTACTTCAACTTTAATTCTCAAATTTTTCAAAAATAATGCCTGGATGAAAGAGGAAAAACACTATGAAGGTGGGCCCACCACATGTTTGATGAAATTTCGTGTGTGACCTTATCCTGGTAGGGAAAATTTGCCTTCTCTAGCCCTTGTGTCCTAAACATCATAAATCTCTCCATACTTAACCATATGCAATTGGTCTTGAATCAAAGTTGAAGGGGATATGACAAGCTGTAACTTTCATGTTTTGAGCTTTTTAAAATGAGTCCATCTTGTACCTCAAAATTGGCCATGAAGTTTGATGAATTTCCAACAAAAGTTCAAAATTTTCTAAGTGTTCAGAAAATCCTAAGCTCAATAACTCTTAAAATAAGCACTTTTTGGATATTTCATAATAAATTCAAAGTTGTATAACTTTTCCTCCTCTTTCCAACCATATAAAGTTTGCACATTATTAATAAAAATTGAGAAAGTTATGCATGTCTCAAGTTCTATATTATGAAGAACTGGGAAAATTTTAAGTTGCAATGACTTCTTCCATAAGTTAAATTCAATTCAACCTATCCTTTTGACTTTAGGATAAAAATGCCCATGAAATATGAAAATAAGATGTTTTAATTGATAATTGACCAAAATTCCAATTGGTCAACATTGGCTCTAGTTGACTTTTAGTCAAAATGACCATTTTGCCTCTTTTTGATCAATTGAACCTCTTCCGATCCAAATTGATGACCAATATTTAAATCGTAGGTGCTCATGGACATGTAGAGAGATGTGGAATCAAATTTTGAATCAAGAGTCAGAGAATTCCTAATTAAATTAAAAACCCTAATTTTGGCCCTCTATGTAAGGAGATGATGATCAAGCATCAAAACCCTAATTCCTCTAAGAATGTTGGGGGAGTTTCTTGCACAATGATGTCTTATATAATGATGAGAAGGTATTGCTTCAAGAATTTGGCCCACACAAGCCTCATATTTTCCAATTTGGCCAAAATCGTAATTCAATCAGATGAATAAGAGGGATGTGCTTTACTTCCAACACTTGTAATCTTCAATACTTTGTTAACAAAGAGACAAATGAGATGTCCCGAGGCATGAGATAACCTTGTAGCTCTTGAGATCATATGTTTAAGGGATGAAACCCTCTCTTGCATTGATTGTCAACAAAACTAACCTCTATAGAAGAACTTTGAGAACCAAAATACCTTAATCCTATCATAAAATGCATGAGTGTGTACGATGAAACATAAGCCATATAAAATAAAATTGAAGACGGAAACATTTGGGATACAACAGCTTCCCCTTTTCAATCATCTTAAACCTTATAAGTGATAAAGAGCTATAAATTTCGAACGTTCACATGGAAGAGGATTTAATACTAAAAGAACCCAAAAATTTGCGCTCTGAATAAAGCAAAAGCGCAGAAAAACTAGTAATTATATCTTTATATCTGAGTAACACCAAGCGAACTGAGTGATTGAGGAGGAAGACTAGTTAATACTAAATTTCGTCAAAGAGTGTTAGATAAAACTGGACTCAATAAATATAACAAGTGGAAATTAGATTTAGATGAAGGCGATTAGTGGAGGCTAGACTCTAGAAGGATGTTGCGGGGTAGAACTTGAACACAAGTTATAATAATGAGAAGAAACTCAAACCAAGACGACTAGATAAAAATTGACACTTGGAAAAGGTACGCGGAGCAAAGCGGCTAGAGTGCGCGATTCTAGAAACACTTGCTGGTCTCAAACCCAAGAAGAAAATATGAAGGAGTTGATAGAATCCAAGTATTAAAAGAGACATAAATGAGATAGATACTCGGACATAAACGAGATAGATACTCGACTCAAGGATACTAGTAGGTCAAACTCAAGACATAAACGAGATAGATACTCGACTCAACAACTAGATTTCACACATAGTTAACGAGATAAAACTCGAACTAAAGCAAAGTGATGAAAGTGCACGTTAGTCAGAGCACTTGCTGGTCTAAAACTAAGGGTAGAAAGTAAATAGAAATAAAAGAACCCAAAAGTTATAAAAGAGACGTCTCATCCAAGGACAAACAGTGGGAAGGAACTGATAAAATTCCAAGAGTAAAAGAGACTGGTTTCAACCCAAGATAGTCAGTAGGAAGGAACTGATAAAATCCTAGGAGTAAGAAACAAAACGAGATAACACTCGACTCATGAAGACTAGTTAGACAAAAATAAACTTAGAGAAGAGTACTAGGACACAAATTGGGTTTCATGCACAGGTAATGAGATAAAACTCGACCCAAAGCAAAGTGATTAGAGTGTACTTCTAAAACACATGATGGTCTCAAATAAGGGTAGATAGTGGATGATGGTGAACGAACCCAAGGAATAAAAGAGACAAATAACGAGTAAATACTCAGCTCAATAAGACTAGACAAAACTAATTTAAAGACGAGACTCAAGAAACAAGTGAAGGACTCAACTTAGGAAGACTAGTGGCGAAAACTAGTTATGAGTACAAGGGAAAAATGTGGATTTCCCGTACAAGTAGCAAGGCAAAAACTCGACCTAAGAGCAACTAGATGAAACTAGGTTGCTAGTTCTCTTGTTTTAGGATTGGATTAATTTTTGTAAAACAAATAAATAGCAGCAATAATGTAATGTAGAATAGGATGTATAAAATTTGCTAAAATCAGGTACATCAAGAAGAAGTTCTATTAACATGCCAGAACATGTTTTGTTGAACCTATTCAACAACTGGAACAACATATCGAAGAAGATGTCCTATGAAGGAGTATTCAACATCGCGCCTGCTGAGCTGGATTAATGAGATTCAGTTCTGATTTGAATTATGCAGAATATTCAGAGAATATTATGCAACCTATGTGGCGCATATTTAAAGGCATATTTAAAGGCATATTTAAAGGTCTAGAAGATTCAATCAGAAATCAATGAGAATGAAGACTTTCTAAATAAGGAGATTATTTAGGAAACTAAAGATTGAAGACATTTCTTGAGGAAAAGGTTCTGAAGTTTGTTATATCTGATTTACTAGGATTGAAGGCCCAAATTCAGTTGGGTAACAGGTTATAAATAAGAGGGTTTTTAACTTAGAGAAAAAATGGCTCAAGGTGTAGAAGTCTAGGGCTCTATCAAGGTAAACCTCCCAGGTTGTGGGAAGGTTACCATGTTCACATTTAAGCCTATAGGTAAGAGGTGTATTGTTCTTGAAGGAAGCTTTGAAGCAACTCCAGGTTGTGTTCTTAGTTATGAGATAAGCTAACAAACAGTGGAGTTTGGCTTTGAGACTTAGCTAGGTTCTCATGGAAGTGTGTCTTCTAAACTTTTTATCAGAATGATAGGTGAAGGGTCGTCGATGTAGTGATTGAGGTGTTGAATGCTAGACATCATTGCGAGGATCGGATGCGGAATATGGATATTCCATATCTAGGGAGGACCTAGGTAGAAGGGTCATTGGGTAGTGATAAAGTGTGTAGATCGTCAACAACTGTGTTGGCTGTATGGTCTCAAATTGATACTACTGATAGTGGACTTCATTCCTGGCTTGGTAGCCCCTAGAGTAGGTGTGTGTTACTGAACTGGGTAAACAATTCTTGTGTGTTTTATCTTTTCAGTACTGTTTTACTTTGCCTGTGTGTTTATGACATATCAGATGTTCTGACATCCTTATAGGACTTTTGAGTCTGTTGTACCATAATTTCTTAGGCTAAAATGAATATCATGGTAAGACTGTATTCAAGAGATACGCCAATAGAAATTGAAACCAACCGACAAAAGGTAATAAATACTATACTAGAGAAGAAACAAGCTATTATTAAAGATAATGAGTAGACACTTGATCACTGAAGTGTGATATCAAAAAGAATATTGGTGGGGTACGACCCAAGATATATAGGTTAAAGCGACTTTGATGAGGGTATAATTCGAAGCTATTAGCAAATTCACTAGGGAAACGGAAATAATCAATGGCTTATATTTCGATGCATGTGTGAATTATTTTTTCTATGGAGTAATGTTCCAAAAGAGAATGGAAACAAATACTCTTTGTGTATGCAATGTAATGATGCATCATTTTCTTCTAAAGAAGATACAAGGAACCTTTGGAGAGAAGCCCTTGAAAGGTTGAAACTTTTTAAGGCAACACACTGAGTAACTGGTAGATACATGCTACGAACTTTGAATGAAGTTGCAAAAAAATTGCAAACCCTGCTGAAGAAGGTTAGGTTGAAACTGTAAACTTCTAAGGCGATACGCCAATGGAAATTGGACGTTGCTGAAGAAGATAAGGTTGAAACCGTAAACTTGGAAAAGAACGTCAAATAGAAATTAGATGTTACAGAGAAGATACCAAATAAAATTAGATCTACTAGGAATCAAAATCCTTCTGAATTGATGGGGAATGACCATCCTCTTGTTGGGGATGTTAAAAACTTGTATCGTCGGAGATATGATGATCCTCGTCGGAGATAAAAGACACTTTGTGCAAAACTTCAGCTAGAGAGGAGATAACTTGAGCCTTAAGAAGCTCAACTGTGGAGTTCTAGATGATCTTTAATAAAAACAGTCCTCACTAGGGATCAAAGAAATATTTGGACAAGAGGTCTTGATGGAGGAATCTTCTTGGGAGAAATGATAAATTTTGGATAAGAGATCTCAAATAAAGTAACTCCACTGGGGATATGAGAGATCTCAAATAAAATAAGTAAGCCCAGTCCAACACGCAAAAGCCAAGCCCAGGAGTCCAAAGGGTAACGATCGTTACCACCTGCCACGTGTTCCCTAACGGTCGCGACGAAGCATGAAGGAGACTTCCTCAAGAAGCAACGCGTGACGACCGTCACACCCTAGCTCAACGGTCTGTAGCGATCGCTGCGCAGGAGGATCTGGAGCAGAAAAATCTTCAACGATCACGCGCCTCCAAGTCTATAAATAGGACCCTAAATCCTCATTTTTCACACACTTTCTTTTCCGCTTCATTTACTGTTACTCTGCCAATTTTTCCAGAGATTACTTCCTTTGCCTTTTATTTTGCCAATTTCGATTTACTTTATAGTTTTAGTATCTGCTTCAATTTTCTCGTAGCAATTTATACATCGGGGATTGCTGCAAACCTTTGCTGATCTAACCTTACGTTAGAATCGTGCCTTTTATTTCCTTCGTCGCATTTACTTTTCGGAGCAACAAAGGGCAGATCTCACCGACCTGTGGGAGACACATGAAGTTAGCCAAATATTTTGCATTTTATTTTCAGGTTTAATTTAATTGTTTTATTTATTTATGCCAAAATTGCCTAAAATGTGTGGTTTATTTGAATTGTGTGATATTGTTTATTTCTGTTGCGCTATATTGAATTATATAACATGCTAGGCTAAATTTAGTTATCGTTATGTAAGTTCATATAGCCGACGGGGTTTAGCAACACCATTCGATTCATTCCGTTTTAAAAGAATAATTTCCTGGTTTCCACTACTAGTTCTAAATACCAATTGTTTTGTTACGAGAGTAAAATACAAATTAGAAGTTAGGATCAATAAAATGAGAGTTTGAGATAATAACTGGACAATAGTAATTGTGCATCAACTTATAATACAGCGAGAGCACTTTTAAGTTGATTAGGTTTTATTTGTTTTCAAAAACTATTTTTAAACTCTAATTGAAACAGCAAGAGCACACACTTAGGTTTGATTGTAAGCTCTGAATCAATAAACACGAGAGTGTGAGAAGAGAGTTTTCAAACAAATATTTCCTACCGAAACTGTTTTGATAATTCGAGTTTAAGTCGATGAGTTGCTAAATCCATGAAGTCCAACCATTACATACCAATATTTCCCATCTGAATCTAAACTAGATTATAATCAGTTAGGTTCCCCAAACCCAATTATTTACATTATTAGCGTTAGACTTAAGTAGTAACCCTATATAATGATAGGTTGACATTTACTCCCTTGGGATTCGATAATCTTTAAAGCTACACGGGATAGGACTGCATACTTGCGGTCTAGAATCTTTAAAACACATAAAGTCGCGATCAACTACACGTCTAACAACACTTTTGGAAAATGTGAGACAAAACAAGTATACTATATAGAATATTCTGAAGTATGAAAAACATATACAAGTAAATGCACAAATATACATATACAAGTCCATTTACAAATTCTATACAACAAGTACATTAATTATAAAACTCCAAAACAAAGGAAATATCTTGATGCGATACAATAAAAATACCAATCCCCGACAACGAAGGCATGTTATTGTGGCGGTATAGCGGCAAGAAAAAAATAAAGTATTATTTTTACCAGCTGATATAGGTTATATCGTATCGAGTCCACAGATATTGGTTTATCGAATTATCGTTTAACAAATCTCTCGTCAATGATTTTGGGGTTTGAATTGGTTTGTAAGGAAAAGGTTATCAAAAAATAAATGTAAACAAAAGTAAAAGCTTATAACTTATCAAGCAGGCATATCATTTACTCATCACAGACTTAAACCTATCGACCAATTATACTCAACCTACAATATTCATCAATGTCACCACATATCACTCAAAACCTAAGTCATTTCTAACCTAAATTTAGAGGCCGACTGTATCACCTCGGTGGTGATCTCTCAACCACATCAACAACATAGAAGTCAATCGTGCTAATTACATCGACGATCTCTCAGAGCAACACAACCAACACAGAGGTATTAATCACAGACACCCAAGTAAATATCAGCCATAAATCTATTTCTAGAATCTAGAAACTAACAGATAACTATCCTAGATAAGAATTCGAGCAGTATATCTCTATAACAACTCAAAGCCCAACCATAGAGTAAAAATCCATGACAATAATCGATAAAGAATTGTAAAGCAAGTTTTATATAACGCCATGGACGAAACATATACATGAGTTCAAAGTAAATATTTATATACAAATCAAACGAATAGAGAATACACAGAAAAAGAGAGATGAACCACAAATCTTCTGGTTTGTCAATGCCAAATAAAGAGAAATCTACCCTGAATCTTCAACGAGCAAGCTTCATAGTTGTTATCTAAGTTAATCCAAACAAAATTGGAGGTGGATGGAGTTGGGAGCAAAAACTTTCCCAAAACCATAACATAAAAATGAACTAAATTGAAGTTTATCAAACAGACCGCGCTTATCCCCAAATACCGCTCTAAACGCGCTCTTATTTATTATGGAAAACCACCTTAAAGGGTGCTAAAGCCTAAACCTCACTGCATTTTTCTTTAGATCCCACGCTGGGAGCATGCTAAGTGCAGCCTGAAGCAACATTATTTATTGACTTCCATGAAAACTGCTTATCCGAAGTCGTGCCTTCGACACCTTATTCCTCGATGCTTCCAATACACAAGAATACCAACAAAAAGACATTAATACTATCAAATGGTATACAATTAATCGAAAACTCAATTATATACAAACTAAACACAATTACGAACAAATTAGTGATTATTCAGAGGATATTAACAAAAAGCGTCGATAAGTGCCACAAATTATATACATAAAATAATGACATTTTGGAACTTATCAAACTCTCCCTAACTTGAAACATTGTTTATTCGCAAACAAAGTCAAACAAGCCACAAAATCATGCAAAACATTCTAAAATAAAATGAGCTTAATCATGAATCACACCTAGTAAAAATTCATCAGTAGATGAAGAACACACAAAGGGGAGGGACTTTTGAAACTCATACACTATCTTGCAAATAATATATTAAATTATGGATTCATCCAAAAAATCATATTGAAAATACAAAGGCAAGAATCACAAGGGCTTTCCAAGGTTGTAATGTGCCTTGGTTAAAAAACAAGGGGTAAGTCCTAAAGTTACTTGAAACCAAAACTTGCCTAAACCTAAGGGAGAAATTACTTCCACAAAGTTTTAAGCAATAGACTTTCAAACACTTCTTATTAATCCCAAGTTTCACAAACCAAACACAATACTTATTAACACAACATTTTTCCATACTCTTTTTGTTTTTCTTATTCCAAGCTTTTTAAATATTTTTCTATAGCGGCTAGCAAAAAGTAAAGTATTATTTTTACCGGATGATATAGGTTATATTGTATCGTGTCCACAGAGATTGGTTTATTCAATTGTCATTCGACAAATCTCTCGTCAATGAGTTTGGAGTTTGAATTGGTTGGTAAGGAAAAGGTTATCAATAGATGATTTATTTTCAAAATCATTTCTATTAAAAACTATTGCAAATCTTTAAAAAAACATTTTCAAAAGGATGGAAAAAATTTAGTTTTATAGCATATCTTTGCCAAATGGAAATTTTTACTTCCATGTTTTGATTTTGAAATCAAACATATTGAAGGAATTAAAAATACTATGCTATACTTTTTGACAAGAGAATTTTTGTAGGGCAACCATGAGCAACAAAAATAGGAACACTAAACTTATGGTCCCTCATTACCAATAAATGGTAAGAAGCTTATTTTGGATTCACCCACCTACTTATCAAAGATTAATCCTCCTAGTTTCTCTTCTAAGAGTATTGGAGATAAAAACACATTAGTTTCTCCTTTGCATTTCACTCAGAAGAATACGACTTCCTCTTCTCCACAGAAGGCTTCACCATCAAAATCAACATATTACTCTCCTCCTACTGAGATGACAAATTTTATTACAAAAAAATAAAATTCATTGCCCATTATTCCTCTAGAATCAGATTACTACCCTTAGGGATCTTCTTTGATACAGGTTATTACAAAAATATTTTCCCATGGATTCTTATTTTTACCAAAAGATACTTTAAAAACAAGATAAATTTATGAGTTTAATTTAGTAGAATCAAACTTAATTACTCTCACTTATGAGTATGAGAAATCAGTTATTAAATCTTTAAAGTTTAAAATTAATAAGCTCTTATCACTTATTGATTGTAATATTCCTCCAACCGTTGTTAAAACATTTTCAAGAAAGTATACTCCTCAACCGAAAACTCAACTAGTCACTATTGTCCAAATTTTTTGGTGTAGTAAACTAGAAAAGTATAACGGTTAGAAATATTAAATTAAATTTATTAAAATATTATATTAGATTTGATTTGATTAGATTTAATATTTAAATATAATTTATTTTATGTAAATTCAAATTTAATTAGGGTTGTATATAAATAGTTCTATTCTATATCATTATTTATACAATTCAATAATATAAATCCTTATTTCTCTTATTATTCTCTCTTTCTCTCCTCACTAAAAGTGTCTCACGAACTAAAAATTTGGTATCACAGTCTGGTTATTGTTCTTGATCGAGTTTTCAAGAATTTTACGCCAAAGGTCGTGTTCCTAGGGCAAGTGAACCAACTGCTGCGAAGATGACTAGTGATAAGGGCATTCTGAATTCTCTTCCAATGCTTGACGACAAAATTGGATTCGATGGGAAAAATAGATGCAATCCTTGTTAGGCTTGCATGAAACCCTAGAGGTGGTTACCGACGACGTTCTTGCGTTGGCTGCAAATGCAACTGAAGCATAGAAAAAAGCTCACAAAGAAGTCAATAAGAAAGATTGCAAGGCTGCTTATTGCATTCAGACGGTTGTTGATACTGCTAATTTTGACAGAATCTCTCATGCTGAAATGGCGAAAGAGGCATGAGATATTCTGGTGAAATATTATGAAGGAGGTGAGAAAGTCAAGGTTGTCAAGTTACAAACCTTACATCGACATTATGAATTATTGTTAATGGGAGAAGATGAAAAAGTTGCAGAATATGTGTCGAAGATTCAGAAACTCGACCATCTCATGAAGGATTATGGTGAAACCATAACTGATAAGATGATAGTTGTGAAGGTAATGAGAATGTTGACCTCTCACTTTGATCCCATTATCGTAGCTATTCAAGAATCCAACAAACTTGAAAACACTAAAGTGGAAAATTTGGTTGGTTCGTTGGAGGCGCATGAGATGAGGATTATCGAAAGGAAATAAGTTCAAGACTCGATGCAGGCTCTACAAACTCAGTCATGGAAAAAGGGTGGTGGTTCCCACAAATTCAAAGACAAGTTCGACAAGACTTTGGGAAAGAAACCTTGGTCGAATCCCCACAAGAATAAGGTCGAAGTTCGATATTCTGAATCCTCAAAAAGGGAAGAGGTAACTATCAAAAGGACTAAGAAGATAAAAAAGGTATACAGTGCTATAACTATGAAAAATGGGGCCACATAGCCAAAAATTGTTGGCATAGAAAAGACAATAGATCGACAAAAGCCAAGGACGAAGGAGCGAACCTTGCACGTCAAGATTTAGATGATTCTGAAGGTGGTATGGTGGTTATGGCTGTAGTTGTAGAAAACTATGTTGAATCCAAGATCTGGTTCCTCGACTCAGGCTGCTCGAATCACATGACTGGTTGAATGAAGTGGTTGGCAGATTACAACGAGTCGAAGAAGGGCAAGGCAAAATTTGCTGATAATAGTTCGCTGCAAGCAGAAGGTATTGGAAACATAGCTTTCAAATAAGTAATGGGGGGAAAGATATGATTAAAGATGTGCTTTATGTACCTAGAATGAAGTGCAACTTTTTAAGTGTTGGACTGTAACACCCCAATTCTACCCCGATAGTTATTAAGAAAATCAGAGTTATAAAATTCTTTTCAACAGACAATTGGAGTATTACAATTCAACTTCAACAATATCATGCAATCACATATACATAACACATAAACTAGAATGAACCGAAACATCATGAATCAACTTTATTAATATTAAGCAGTGGAACTACATTAGTCAACTTGGACTAACAACAACTAAATTATTCATTCTCTAATACATGCATGTTACCCACGTAGAGGCAACATCACAACAGAAGGGGTGAGATATCTAACAATCTAATAAATCATATGAAATAATATATTAGAATTCAAATAATGTAAATCACCGCTTCGCAAATTATTCACACAACAAACAATCACAACATAATCCTCAATGTAATATAACGACAATAATTTATCAACACAACAACTCAAATATGCAACAATGAGATGCAACAACTTATTCAAATGCACATGCATGTGGTACCATTTGGAGCAAAACTCCCAACTTAAAACCAGTCAGTTTATCGAGGCATTAACAAGGCATAAGCCTTCAACTTTCAAAATGGTGCCATCAAGGCCAACGCGTAAGCCTTCAACTTTCAACATGGTGCTATCAAGATCAAGGCGTAAGCCTTCAACTTTCAACATGGTGCCATCAAGGCCAACTTAATAATGCAATGTATGCCATGCGACCTCAACTTCAACAACAAAGTCACAACAACAACAACACAAACAACGACAACCTAACAACAAGTCAACCGCAATTCAACATTGGCCATAGGCCAACAACTTCATCAACGTATCAACAACAACTTATAATAACATCAGCTCAAACACAATAATAGTTTAATCAACTGCAACTTCGTAATTTATCAACAAAATCAATACAAGCAAACGACAACCAATTTCGTCACAATCTGCAACTTCGTAATTTATTAACAACATCATTACCAGCAAACAACAACAACAGTTCAACGGAAACAACACAACACAATTTATCACCTGCAAATTCACAACTCCAGCAAATAGATAACACACCGAATTAACCAAAATAAACTACAAACAAGCCACTTAATTATTCGGACTATTTCAGGTTAATAAATCTTCTACTAAATTACTCAAGTTTTCTACTTCGAACTATTATTTAACCAACACAGATTGTTACTGCTAATTTATTCTGCTACTAAATTCATATACATTTAATATAATTAGCTACTATGTCTCTGCAATTTAAACCCTCACTGTTGTTTTAAATTTCCAAAACTACTATTAAAATAACTCTCCTATTTTATTAACTTCTAAATATATCAAAATTACGCGAAACAATTAAAATATGACTCGTAATAATCCAAAATAATTATGATAATTTAACAACTTTAACAACAATATTGACAACTCTAACATATTTAAAATTAACTAAATTAGTTAAATAAACCAAATATTTATTTATGACTCAAAACTCTTAAAATATTACACAAACTATATTATTATATTTATTAATAACTGGAAACGTGATATCATTGCTACAATATATACGAATATCAAATTGTTATCTTATTAATTATTAATATACAAATTGAATGGCAAAAAGAGGAACTTAATTATTCCATTAAAATATTGAAAATACTATAGACAGTTTTCCCTGTAATCCAATTAATTATATACTTGTTTAGGACATGAATTATTATATATTCGTAATCACGTTGATACCATCAAATTGGTAAGGTTCCGTTTGGTTTCAAACATAGGGATACAATAACATTCCACGCTACATAGAATGTGACGCTACAGGACAGATGACAACGAATTGACGCGAAGCATTATATATACATACATACATACATAAATGAAGTTTCTACGGCATATGATTTTTCTTTATTATATTGAATTGTTCATCCAAACCTAACAGTTTTAATTCATAGAAATTAGGGTACCAATTTAAACATGTTTCTATCCATTAATATATTATCATGCAATCTCAATAACTATATAAAAGTTCACCCTTACTTAACATTACATTTCATCATCTACCCACAATTATACCACCTATTAGAGAGTCGGAACCTCAATTCCATCACACAGGTTCATATATCATTGGTGATAAATTATAATTTTTCCTTAGCAATGTCAATTAAACAAGCAATTCAAGAACAATTTAACACAGTGACATCAAACAATTTCTCACCAAACAAAACAATGTGCATAGTAAATTTCTCATTATTCTAATTCCCACATACTACTCATCATACAACTCATTATAAAGACAAAACCCTACACTTACCTTTGATTGAAGGTCGCTCTACGGAGTTCCGGTTTAATTTCAATTTGGTTTTCCGGTCTGCAATTCCTCTTCCGACGGCCAATTTCCTCCAAACCCTTGTTCCTCTTTTTTTTTCTCCTCCCGTACTGGTTTTTCTTCTTTTTCTTATATTTTGGCTACTAGTAACTACTACTACTTCTAATATATAATTCCAACTTAAACCATAATAATAATAATAATAATAATAATAATAATAATAATAATAATAATAATGATATTATTGTTATTATTCTATTGGGCCTATTATTCATACCCCTAACTCACTATTTCTCATACAACAATTAAGCCCAACTAAATAAATAATATTCTAATCTTTGATTATTATTTCTAATAATAATTCTCCGACTCAATGACTAAATAATCCAACTTTAAACTTAATAGTTCCAATCAACATATTAATCCAATAATACCTCTTATAATAATTCTGATAATTCTCGACTTCGACTAATTCCAATAATTAAATCTTTAATTAATTAAATTAAATAATTAATTAAATTCGGGGCGTTACAACTCTCCCCCACTTAGGGTATTTTCGTCCTCGAAAATTTATCCGATACAACCATCTTCAACTTCACTCCCAACTCTCTGATCCTCAATTACGTTTGGCAGCACTCCGACTACTACTTTTCCGATACTACAACAACTCAACATGGTTTGAACCTACCATTCATGCGTTAATCTTCCAATACTCTCGTTACATAAGCATCACTGCTTCAATAATGCCTCAAAACACCAACTTCTAAAGTAGTAACAACTATCACTCGCTTATAATTTCCTATACAACACCGCGTCCTCATTCTCAACAACACTCTCGATATAACATCCATCACTTTACTCACCATTAAGATAGCAAGGCAATTTTATACCATCCAACACGATTTCGTCCACTATCAACAAGAGATTAAGGGTGATCAGTTCCTTAATTTGTCAATAGATAGCCGACAACCATAATGGAGTATAAAACATCGTTACCAACACTAATAGTGTTCTTTTTCCAACTTGTATTCATGTCACCAAAAGCACCATAATCCCATAATTCAATAACTTCCAAAATCATCTGATTAAGCTAACATCGACGTCTTGTAGCTACATATTAATACGCCTAAGACGATAACATTAGACATAATTCCTTTACACCATTACTAGCACCTCCTACTCTTGGAATCATACTCTTCGTATTTCCAACTATGGCTCGCAGTTCAAAAGATTCCAACAACTTCTACAACTTTTTCAATCACTTACCCATAATTCTACAGCAAGATCTACAACAATCTGTTACTTAATCACTATTCCTGCGACAACACCTTACGCAAGGCTACTTAAACAACAACTTCTTAGTCCACCAACATCGCTGAACATAGAAACTCTCTAAATTCCATCTGATAATAATTATCCTTTTCCCAAGATGCTCCAACTTGTTAAACATCCAGAATCTTAAATACATGTTACCTTCTAATTCGAGAAACAAAAAAAAAACTCCAAAAACACTTACATTGTAGCCATCAACAGCATACAGAACCAACATCTCACAACTGAAACATGTCCGAGAAGCACATATTCTCCCCCACTTAACTTCAAACCAGCTCCTGCAAACAACCGACTAGAAAGCAAACAAGTAACGACAGTGTTCCACACACTTGTCGCGTACAGAGGAAATAAACAACATTAGACAACACTGGTCGGACATACCAACCTGCTCTGATACCAACTTGTAACACCCCAATTCTACCCCGATAGTTATTAAGAAAATCAGAGTTAGAAAATTCTTTTCAATAGACAATTGGAGTATTACAATTCAACTTCAACAATATCACGCTATCACAGATACATAACACATAAACTAGAATGAATAGAAACATCATGAATCAACTTTAATAATATTAAATAGCGGAACTACATTAGTCAACTTCGATGGCTTACCATCTTTTGCAACTTCAAACAATTTAAAATCAACAAATACTTTTCATGTATCAACATAGTTATTCAACAACAATATCAAAACAACAAAACAACTAGCGTTCATCCCCCCGAGTGCTACGTATCAGAGCAACTAAACCAACTTGGACTAACAACAACTAAATTCTTCATTCTCTAATACCTGCACGTTACCCACGTAGAGGCAACATCACAATAGAAGGGGTGAGATATCTAAAAATCTAATAAATCGTATGAAATAATATATTAGAATTCAAATAATGTAAATCACCGCTTTGCAAATTATTCACACAACAAACAATCATAAAATAATCATCAATGTAATATAACGACAACAATTTATCAACACAACAACTCAAATATGCAATAATGAGATGCAACAACTTATTCAAATGCACATGCATGTGGTACCATTTGGAGCAAAACTCCCAACTTAAAACCTGTCAACTTATCGAGGCATTAACAAGTTATAAGCCTTCAACTTTCAACATGGTGCCATCAAGGCCAAGGCCAAGGCATCAAGGCCAACTTAATAATGCAATGTATACCATGCGACCTCAACTTCAACAACAAAGTCACAACAACGCAACAACAACAACAACACACAACAACGACAACATAACAACAAGTCAACTGCAATTCAACATTGGCCATAGGCCAACAACTTCATCAACGTATCAACAACAACTTATAATAACATCAGCTTATCCATAATAATAGTTTAATCAACTGCAACTTCGTAATTTATCAACAAAATCAATACAAGCAAACGACAACCAATTTCGTCACAATCTGGAACTTCGTAATTTATTAACAACATCATCACCAGCAAACAACAACAATAGTTCAACGGAAACAACACAACACAATTTATCACCTGCAAATTCACAACTCCAGCAAATATATAACACACCAAATCAACCAAAATAAACTACAAACAAACCACGTAATTATTCAGACTATTTCAACTATTTCCTATAAATTAATCTTTTGCTAAATTACTCAAGTTTTCTACTTCGAACTATTATTTAACCAACACATATTGTTACTGCTAATTTATTCTGCTACTAAATTCATATACGTTTAATATAATTAGCTACTATGTCTCTGCAATTTAAACCCTCACTGTTGTTTTAAATTTCCAAAACTACTATTAAAATAACTCTCCTATTTTATTAACTGCTAAATATATCAAAATTAGGGGAAACAATTAAAATGTGACTCAT
Organism: Vicia sativa; assembly: GCA_021764765.1. NCBI lineage: Eukaryota > Viridiplantae > Streptophyta > Magnoliopsida > Fabales > Fabaceae > Vicia > Vicia sativa. The sequence continues at coordinate 268,216,310 of CM038792.1, forward strand.
AATAATCCAGAACAATTCTTATAATTTTATTGACAACTTTAACAAGACTATTGACAACTCTAACATATTTAAAATTAACTAAATTAGTTAAATAAACCAGATATTTATTTATGACTCAAAACTCTTAAAATATTACACAAACTAAATTATTATTATTATATATTCGTAAACATGTTGATACCATCAAATTGGTAAGGTTCCATTTGGTTTGAAACAGAGGGATACAATAACATTCCACGCTACATAGAATGTGACACTACAGGAAAAATGGCAATGAATTGACGCGAAGCATTATATATACATACATAAATGAATTTTCTAAAGCATATGATTTGTCTTTATTATATTCAATTGTTCATCCAAACCTAACAGTTTTAATTCATAGAAATTAGAGTACCGATTTAAACATGTTTCTATCCATTAATATATTATCATGCAATCTCAATAACTATATAAAAATTCACCCTTACCTAACATTCCATATCATCGTCTACCCACAATTATACCACCTATTATAGAGTCGGAACCTCAATTCCATCACACAGGTTCATATATCATTCATAATAAATTATAATTTTTCCTTAGCAATGTCAATTAAACAAGCAATTCAAGAACAATTTCAACACAGTGACATCAAACAATTTTTCACCAAACAAAACAATGTGCATAGTAAATTTCTCATTAACCTAATTTCCACGTACTACTCATCATACAACCCATTAGAAAGTCAAAACCCCCACCCTTACCTTTGATTGAAGGTCGCTCTACGGAGTTCCGGTCGAATTTCAATTTGGTTTTCCGGTTTGCAATTCCTCTCCCGACGGCCAATGTCCTCCAAACCCTTGTTCCTCTTTTCTTTTCTCCCCACATACTGGTTTTTCTTCTTTTTCTTATATTTTGGCTACTAGTAACTACTACTACTTCTAATATATAATTCCATCTTAAACCATAAATATAAAAATAATAATAATAATAATAATAACAATAATAATAATAATATCATATTGGGCCTATTATTCATACCCCTAACTTGCTATTTCTCACACAACAATTAAGCTCAACTAAATAAATAATATTTTAATATTCGATTATTATTTCTAATAATAATTCTCCGACTCAACGACTAAATAACCCGACTTTAAACTTAATAGTTCCAATCAACATATTAATCCAATAATACCTCTTATAATAATTCCGATAATTCTCGACTTCGACTAATTCCAATAATTAAATCCTTAATTAATTTAATTAAATAGTTTATTAAATTTGGGGTGTTACATGGACGACTGGTTGAAAAAAGTTTCTTAGTTGTTATGAAAGATGGAGCTTTGAAATTGTTCGACACCAAAAATAATTTGATCTTCAAATCTCCGTTGTCGAAGAATATGACATTTAAGACTGATTAGTTCAACATAAGTTCAATGCTTGAAAATTGTTGTTGACCACAAAGATAGTTAGTTGTGGCATTTGAGGTTTGGACATTTGAATTTTCGATCACTTAATCAACTAATTACTCAAGATATGGCTACTAGAATTCCAAGTCATGAGATGCCTGATAAACTTTATGAAGGTTGTTTAGTTGGAAAGCAATCCAAAAATTATTTCGTTTTAACTATGCCAATGAGATCATCCTGCATTCTTGAAGTGGTACATTCATATATATGTGGACCATTTGAAGAACATATCGTTGGTGGAAACAGATGCTTTGTTTCGTTTGTCGATGAGTTCAGCCAAAAGTTGGGATCTATATGACCAATAAAAGGACAAAGTATTCAAAATCATTAGGAGATTCAAGATACTTGTCGAAAACCAGAGTGAGAAGAAGATCAAAGTTCTCCGAATAGATGAAGGTATCAAATACACTTCAAAGATGTTTGAAAAATTATGTGCAGAACATGGTGTTGATCATGAGCTAACTGTTTCTTATACGCCTCAGCAAAATGGAATTGGTGAAAGAATAAACATAACCATATTAGATATGGCGAGATGCATGCTGAAGTAAAAGAATTTTCCAAAGTCTTTATGGGGAGAATCTATTTCAACTACAATTTATATTTTGAACAGGTGTCTGTCATACCCATTTTTTGCCCCTAATATGTTTGCTCATAATAGCATCGCAGTCGCATCCTTCCATTAGGTCATCTGACATTGCATGCGTCATTACTCAACTGACTTGGCATAAGGATTAAGGGTCTCGGAGATTTAGGGTTCCCCTATAGTAGTGAAGCTCTCGTCTTCAAAGGTGATTCAATTGAGGGTCTTATGAGCCAGGATTTCTACCTAGTTTGAGATGTTGATCAATGCTCTAGAAGCTTGGTTCAATTCGGTTTCTCTTTAGATATGGATATGGTTTGGATCTATAATCGTCATGGGGTTCTTTCTTCAACATTTGGGCTTGTTCATCATATGAAAAGTGATTCATTAACTACTTGTGTTACACATCATGATTTTTGGACCTTATTCAAAGGCTTTGAAATTAGACATGGAGATTTTTGAGAATTATGGAGTGAGGATCAACTTTGTGTGCTTGCGACTACCAGTTGAATTAGGGTTTATTTCCCTATTTGTACGGGCATCAAAAGATCTTGTTCGGGTTCCGATTGGATTTATGTCATCTTAAGGATTTGGCTCATCATGGAAATACATGAATCATTGGTTCATGACCCATTGTTTGGACCACAAGTCATCTCCCTGGTTCTTATACAAAAGCTTGGTGCGCACATGACATAAGCCATCTAATTTGAAGGCAGGGAATCATTCCAAAACCATTGGGCTTTCATGTGCCATTATAAGAAGTTTATAGCACCGTATCCCATTACTCACAGAATCACAATCATTGTTTCTTCAACACCATTACAAGAGCAAAATAAAGGAAGCAAGGAAGATTGTTTCGAGTTGAGGGAACAAGTTACACCACTGCAAAAGCTTAGTTCAAGTTCAAATAAAAAATTCATGGAGATGTACAATACCATTCCAAAAACATTAATACATCATATGCCATTTCAAAATTACAAAGGAAAATTTCATGAAAACTTCTTTTAAACCCTATTTCTAAGCTTCCATCCTAGTTCTATTTCTTCTCACTTCAACCTTGCTTGCACCAGGTCTAAACCTCTTCATGCCTCTTTTAACCAATTAACCATGGCAGCCCTGCATATCGAAGAGAACATAAGAAAATTGGCATTAAACATAAACCTCCCTGCATATTCAAACACAAACCAGATTTCAAAGTAACAGGCCAAACTAACTAACAAATTTTAACTAACTCCATAAACCTGTAACTAACTTCAATATGCCAGCCTAGCAATATTCAAAATAATAGGATTCAGTTACGATTCATGTAAATCAGGGCAAGTTGAAAAATCAGAAGAAAAAGTTTTATCCGATTAGTACGAAAGACAGCTCAGCAAAACTTCAAAAATACTTCTGTATATTTGGCACATACCGTAAGTTTTGAAGATTTTTAAATTTCCGATATACCGAATTTTTTGAAATAACCCTCCGGAAATTTGGCATAAACCGGAAATATACCAGAAGTTTCAAATTGGTCTACCAAAAATTTCATCCGGGAATTTCTTTGTAAATGGTCAAGGGTAAAGTCGAAATTTAAAACTTTGGGGGTGTGCCAAGAATAATTTTAGGGGCGCCAGGAATAATTCTTCTTCCTTTGCGATTTTTAATTTGATCTCCACTCTTATTTTTTAGCAATTTTTAAGTACCGATTCGTTCGTGATTTTTGACCGATATTTTTGTGTGGATGATAATGTGTCAATTTTTTTGTATTTTTTGGATTAGGATTTAATCGAAATAATGTTTAGTGTATGTTTATAATTAGGATTTCTAGCACACTCTTTTCGATTCCGTACACTTGATTTCGTTTCATGAGCATGATGAGTAGCAAAATGATAGGTTTTGATCTTAATGAAGTTTGAATCGAATTTTATAACCTTGTCATTTTCTAATTCATCTTGTGTTTTGTGTAAGCCTCTGATGGAGATTCCTGGAACCTTGGGTGATTTGTGGATTATTTTGCTTCGTAAGATTATTATGGGACGATTCGGGATGCGTGTGGGTTATTTTAGAATGAAGTGCTTTGATGCTTATCTCCTACGTCCGATTTCCTGATTATTTTACTTTGGTTGATGCAAAGATTGCACGAAGTATTCCGGGTTTCTTAGCTTTGGATTGCTTAGCTACTGATCGATATCTGTTTGGTACTCTCTGATTCTAGTTTACTTCCCGCAATGTATTTTCAATTCCTTGCCAGGAAAAGTAGGAATAGAGATGCATGCTATATTGCTTTCTAGATATCATGAGAAATAGGGAAATTAAGAGTGCGGTCTCGAAACTTGCTGTTTAAAGTCATATAGAAGGAATTTTGCATTTATGTGCTAACTGTGTTTGTGGTTTGTTTAAAATCTTACCTTTGTAGTAGGTATTTTGCTGTGTGTTTACATTTGTGCTCAAAGAACTCAAAGAAGGAAATTTCCCCATCCTCCATTGAAGTCCTCAAGAGAAGGCAAGAGGGAAGGGTCCGCAATCGACCCCCGCACTTTCATTTGTGTCATTCTTAGCTCGTGACGCACTGCGATACTTCGGAGTTATCCTTGCTCATTGTAGCGAGTCATCCAGTGGATAAGGGCCCAACTTTCTGACCCCCTATACTTTGTCTAGAGTTTGCACCGACACGCGTTGACACTTTCGTTATATTTCTCTTACTCTTCTCACATGGTAATATGATACCATCGTGTTGACATACTCTCCAATCACACAGATTGTTTGTTTCGACTAAAGTCTCCCCTTGTGATATCCCTTCCCCGCTTGTTTGCCTCGGTTGAAATATCACCTTGGCTAACGCTTCCCCATGCATATGTGTGCTCTTTGGAGCTTGTGATTTGTTTGACTTGTTTGTACATACCATGTTCCCTTAGGATCGCTCGATTAAAGTAGTTTTCGAGTTAGACATTAGGATATTCATCCATGCATGTTGGCATAGGTAGACATTTCCCCTTTATCCTTAACCTTAGGACCAACTTTGCACGTTAACATTAGGATTAGAGATAGCCTAGTATCCCTTAGCATTTTATTCCCCTTTTGCACATGCATTAAAACTAAAACTTTCTTTTCTTTCAAAAACTTCAAAATACTCTAAAACAATAAAAACACTTCTTTCAAGTTAAAATTAACAAACAAATTCAAATTCTTTTCGCATTATGGCCTGTCAAACAAACTTTTCAAAAAAACATGTTGATTCCTTCCTGTGCCAACGTGTAATTCCCCAAAGGCCGGGTTGCGGCAGAAAGTGAACTTAACATCATTCCATTAAAAAATACATAACAAATAAAAAAATATGAGCCAAACAACGACGCTCTGACTTTCTCATTGCATGAGGGAATACGTAGGCATTTGGTCATGGGGCTCGACTGAGCAAAACTTTGTAAATACTTATTTCTTTTCCCTATGCTTTCTTTTTACATTCATATTTTCATTTTCTCCATTTAGCTGTAAGATTTAGAAACATAACACACCCAATAGATAGATAACAGAAATGGATACTATAGAGTACTACAGACGTGTGAGATGTTAATACCTTCCCCTCGCATAACCTACTCCCGTAACCGATCTCTTTGTCGTAAGACCATGATTTCTCTGTTTATGGTTTAGTCGATGTTTACCTTTCTCTCCATGAGATAAAAGACGTTCGATGGAGACTTCATTGATTTCACTCGATGATTTTCCCAATTGCTTCAGTGTCCTACTAAGATATTGAAGAACGAGGTTTGTAAAGAAGTGTGGAGTGGCAAACGACCATCAGTAAGTCATTTGAAGGTGTTTGGCTCTATGTTTTATAAGCATATTCCTAATGCAAGAAGAAGAAAGCTTGATGACAAAAGTGAACCTATGATTCTTGTAGGATATCATAAAACTGGTGTATACAGGTTATTCAATCCAATTAATGAGAAAATTATGTTGAGTAGAGATATTGTGATTGATGAAAAAGATGTCTGGGATTGGAATTCTAATGATGCAATTAACAAGCCATCAATGAGCTATGGTTTTGACGAAGAAACTAATGAATTCGAAGTTAAAGAAATTGCTCATATTCCAAAGTCGAAGAAGCTATTGACATTCTAGACAATGTCGAATTCGAAGAGGATGTGGCTAGCACAAGCCATAGACCTCAACGAACTAGAGTTCTTCCAATAAGACTTCAGGATTATGAAGTGACTGGTGATGATGAAGTAACACCAGATGGAGAATTAGTTTATTTTTATTTACTTACAGGTGCTGAACCAATCAACTGTAGTGAAGATTTGGAGATTAACTAGTGTAATTTAGCTATGGTCGAAGAGTTACAAGAAATAGAAAGAAATAACACATGGGAGTTAGTCAAATTGCCAACATATACAAAAGCTATTGACGTAAAGTAGGTATTCAAGTTAAAACACAATGCAAATGGTTTAATAGCAAGACATAAAACAAGATTAATAGCTCGAGGATTTCTTTAAAGAGCAGGACTCGACTACTCTGAAGTATTTGCTCTAGTAGCAAGATTGGAGACTGTTCGACTAGTGGTAGAATTGGCATGCAACCAAGGACTGTCGACATTTCATCTAGATGTGAAATCAACATTTCATCTAGATGTGAGTAAAGTATATAGATTACACAAAGCGCTCTATGGCCTCAAGAAGACACCGAGGGCATGGAACAAGAAGATCGACACATACTTTGCCGAATTGGGATTTGTCAAATGCAAGTCAGAGTGTGGTGTCTATGTTTAGGTTGTAGCACAAGATATAACACTCATCTGCTTATATGTTGACGACTTTCTAGTAACTAGAAATAGTTTGGAGAACTTGTCAAAGTTTAGAGAGCTGATGACGAAGGAATTTGAAATGTCGGATCTAGGAAAATTGTCTTATTTCCTAGGTATGTAATTTCAAATGTCGAAGCAAGGTATAATTCTACATCAAAAGAAGTATGTCACAGAGATATTCAAGAGATTCATAATGGATGATTCGAATCCTGCATCCTCACCCGTCGAACCAAATGTAAAGTTGGAGAAGAATTGAGGGGAAGACAAAGTCGATCTAACTTTGTTCAAGCAAATTGTGGGATCTCTGAGGTATGTGAGCAACAGTTGAACTGATATAGGTTTTGCAGTCGGATTAGTAATCAGATATATGAGTGAACCAAGAGTGTCACATATGAAGGCTGCAAGAAAATGCTAGGATATTTGAAGGGTTCAATAAATTATGGAATATTATTTCGACGAGATTCTGAAGGCAAAGAAGCAATAATTAATTGTTTTTTAGATGCTAATTGGTGTGGAGATAAGAAAGATCGATGAAGCACAACTAGATATTTATTTCAAGTATTTGGTGCCCCAATCTCATGGTGTTCGAAGAAGTAACTTGCGGTGGCATTGTCATCTTGCTCTCCCTAACTTGAATACGAGCACTCATAGTGACACAAATGCTCCTACTTTCTAAGGCAAGGAAAAAATTCAAACCATAACATATGGTCGAAGGTTCAAGTGTTAAGAAACAAAATTAGAATCCATGATGAACTACTTACTCATGCACAAGTTCACAGTTCAACACCAAGATGAATTCTAATAAAAAGGATAAAAGGAGGGTAACAAATGCTCGCAAACTCACAAGATAAATTACTTTGGGTTGGGAATTTACGCTCAATTTAAAAAAAAACCTTGAACATTTTCATGCTTTCATACAAATCAACACAAATGCAAGATTAAATAAAATAAACTCGAGTTAAAATAAGAATGTTGGTCTCCTGCATATAGTAAATAATGGAAAGCTTCCTCATATTTAGGCTTTTCTCTAAAGTGATTCAAAAATAAAAAAACTAGTGCAAAAGAATAAATGACATGATATTTGTACAAATTACAAGTTTCATAATCATGTTATGTTCTAGAAAATATAAAACATGTACCTCGCTATGTACCAACTTCAAAATCTATCATTACCAACTTTTTCAAGTTGAAACAATCAAACATGAAACAATTACTCCATACTTCTTGAAACTATTAGACCATTATTTGAAGAAAGACGATAAACAACAATATTAGAAAATACTACTACTATTATGGATCTAAATGGCCAGGGTAAAATTGGGTAAAAGGGTCGAGTGAAAAGAATTTTCACTAACATAACAGCATGGTGCGTTTAGCCCCACCGACTCGCACTTAGCACATGTGGAAAAACAAAGTGCGCTTAGCACCCACAATGAAAGTGAAGTCTTTTAGAGAATAGAGACACCAACAAATATCTGAATGAGAGTTTGACATCAACCTTTGAGACCATTTCAAACCTTGTTCATTCTTAATTAGTGATCGAGGAAGGTTCAAAATAAACCACCTGGAAAATAATGGTATACAACACACGAGAGTTCCTTGTATTTTTATAGTACGAGTGTGGAGATAATGCCGAATGTCTCCAAGTAAGGTAGGCACCAGATTATGAGTGAGACATATCTTGATGGCTTTCACGTCTATGAATTGGTCCAGATTAGGAAATAGAACCAAACCATAGATTAGCAAGTCCAAAATGTCTTTGAAAGCGTGGAAACTCATAGCACTTAAGAATTCTCGAGCCTTCTTTATCAGAAACTTAGTAAGCAAACCCTTAACTTCATTTCTTGTTTCCCTATTAGCTTCAATGTTTGACCATTTTAGGTGTAAAGCTGATGCAATGTCTTCAAACCTCAGAACTTTTTCTAAACCAGTGAAAGGTATCTGATCAAGGATGGGTATCCCAAGTAGCTTAGAGAATTCTTCCATTGTAGGTACCAACTGATAATCTGGGAAAGTAAAGCAATGATGCTTCGGATCAAAGAACTGGAATAAGATGCTCATCATATCTTCTTCGAAACCGGAGGTAACCATGTCGAGTAGTTAACCATGCTTTTTTATGAACTGAGCGTGATCGGGAAATTTTGAGACTAACTCCTTGAGTTGAGAAGGTATATCCACAAATTTGATTCGGATAGTCTTCTTGGAAGCTATAACCCTACAACAAAGAGAAAAGATAAATCCCTAGGTCTTTGAAATGGATAGAAATGATATGATGTTATGATGTCATGTTTAAATAGCACACACAAGAAATTCACACAATAGCCCTAGGTTTAAAGCTTGCATGAGGTATAGGTGTCTACCCTACTGGAGTTTAAGTTGGTTCAAACTGTCCTATAATAGTAACCGGGTTCTAGGAATCTCATATCATAGATATTTCTTGCATGCTTTATTTCAATACGACTACCAAATGGTCGACCGAAAAATCTTGAAATTCGAATCTCAATTAGCATAGCATCGAGTATCAACCAACCTCAGTCTGCACCGAAGCCGACTATCTCACTACCTTTTAATGGCTAAAAGGGTCAATTAGGGTTCTAAAAGTTTAGTTAGTGCTTGATGACACCACACAGATGCCAAATATTTCCTCAACTGAACATGGGGAACATCAGGACATCCAAAGTGTCACACTAACTGTAGCCATCATTTTAACCGTTTCGGTCTTCGCTGGACAGTCGCGATGATCTATTGCTACTTACTTAAGGAAACCTGGATCCGGATGTAGGACCCCCTACAAATATAATACCAAAGTAACCCTTTAAAAATAAAGCATACAAAGTAAACAGAAAGCGATAAAAAGTTATCTAAAGCCCTAAGGTAACCACTCTTTGGGTAGTCCCCAGCAGAGTCGCCAGTTCTATAACACGGTGGGAGAATTGACTTGTTTATTTTGCGTTTTATAGAAAATGTTGCGGATAGCAAGAGTCGCCACCTACTTTTCTTTTATCTATTAAAGTAAAGGTGAAAAGAACAGGAAAGACCTTTGTTAGATTCTAAGTAAGGGAGGTAATTATGAAAAGGGAAGGTATTAACACCCTTTCCATCCGTAGTTATCTACGGGCTCTTAATTTCTTAGCTCACTTTTGAAAATTTGCTTTCTATGTGAATGTGATTTGAAAAAGTATTTTCAAAAGTATTTCACTTTGACTTCGTAATGATTCTTGTATTAGTCCTCAAGAATGTATATGAAGTGTTCAGAAACATTTCGTTTGGAAAATGTTTAACTTTGTAATAATTCTTGTTGGATGTATACAAAGTGTTTGAAAAGTATTTTGAAAATAAGTGTGAGGTGTGAAAAGTGATTTGTTTGATTGAAGCAAGCAATAGAGTCTTATTACCTACTCAGAAAGGTCATTTCTTGTTATTTTCCTTCTCCTTTAGAATAAGGCTATCCATACCATTAGCTGGTAGGTAACTTTATCCGTTGGATGTGAAGGGACAATCGTAGGATCATCGTATGGTCATTGAAGGCAACATTTAAGGATACCTTAGAAATTTTGTAGGGACAATCATCACTTATTCGTAGGCAACAATCGAGGGACGACATCATATATTCGTAGGCAACATCGAGGGTCATTGAGGGACTATGATCTTTGTGATAATTTAACTCAGGTACTTTGCTAATGGTATCCCTACGTTAGAGGGGATATGCCCATTGTTTATTTGTAAGGCAACAAGAGAGGATACCTTAAGGGGGTGCAAGTGTGATAGAGTGTATTTGATTCAGATATTTATCTTGATTATTGTAGTTATCTAATAGTTATTTTAGATCTTGTCATGCAAACTCTAATTAGCATACATCTAAGCGGTTATACATAGTTTATAATAGTGCGGAAAGTATAGACAAAAAATAAACCTACGCTATTACAAGACTTTGGGGCAGTTACAAAATAGAGGTGCGGAAAGTAAAGACAAAAAGTAAACCCTAATTAAACTATTACATCCCATGAGCAGATACAAAATGATGAAAAATGCGAGGAATTGTAAATCTACGCTATTACAACTTGGAAACAGTTACAATAATCAGAAAAATATCAAGACAAAGGTTAAATCGAAATAAGAAAAAATAACGTTAGAAAAAAATTTTATGTTAGGAAACAAGTTTTTGTGTTAGTAAAAATGTTTTGGGGTTAGTAAACCTAATTGAAAGAAAGAAAATATTTTTTTTTTGAATTTTTGAGGTTGATTTTAATATAAAAAACAAATTAAATGTTAATTTAATGGTTAATTAAATGTAAAGTAAAATAAAATAAAGATTTTTCAGACCTAATTCTAAAAGAAAAATATTTTTTTGTGATTTTTTGTGTATTTTAAAAAAATATTTGAAAAGAAATTAATTAAAAAAAAAAGAAAATTGAAAAATTAGGAAAAATATTAGTAAGAAAAATAGCAAAAAAAAGGATTGGGGATCAAGGATCGAATGTACCCTTAGTTACCAAGGGACTTGGCCACAAAGGCGTCTTTTTGTTAGTAAACTTAAACAATAACAATATATAATAAAAATAATTTTAAAATATATATTTAAAAAGTCAGAACGCGCGCGAAGGCTCCTGATTTGAATTTTCTGCAAATGTTACCCACGACCTTTTCGTAGGTAAAGGCTATACACCGATGGACAACATCTGTAGCTATATCCCTGCACAATAAAAAATAAAAAATATGAAATATAACTTTGTTATTAAAAACATGGATGGATTGAAATTGACCCACTGATCACATCCATTCCCTTGGTTCCGTCTAATTTTGGCTATTTCGTGAAGCCCTAATTTGAAACTCGAAACACTAACAATGGTGGATCCTCCATCCTACACTTACAGTCTAATTAACCTCTCCAGAAAGCTTCGAAACTTCATTACAAACACAAATATGTGGTTAAATTCAATTAAATATGCATGAATATACGAAATCGAAATTGAAATAAAAGTGTATAAACCGTGATCGTGTTTTTACGTTTCTGGATGTGTGGATGGCTTGTGAATGTCTGGAATGAATCAAAGAGGATCAAGGAATGTGTTGGAATGCTTTGTTTGGCCTAAATGGATCCAAAACCCTGGCTGCAAGTTACTTGAATGGCACGAATTTTTTTGAGTTTTGCTAAGGTTCTTGGAGGCAAGGAATTCCCTTGACTTAAGAGAATCAAAACCCTAGTTGTGGATTGATTTCTTAGGAGAGGGTTCATCTGGTCAACCCTTGAGGAATTATTGAGTATGGAGATGTGGATTGACTAGAGAAATAGGAGGGAAAATTTTGGGGTATAACACTAAACACCCAATAACGCCTACACTAACTCAACTACAAAATTATAGAGAATTTACAAATGCTAGGATGCCTTCCAACAAGCGCTTATTTTAAGTTGTTGGCTCGGTCACGAACCACTTCTCCTAACCAACAATTTAGAAAATTGACAATATATATACAAACTCCATATTTCTTGCATGGTTGGGATGCCTCCCTAAATCTCATGTCTTTATGACATTCCTCCATGTTTCTTTTAAAATTAGTTAAATGTAGCGTTAGTGTTTCTTGGAAACATGGAAGTTCAATTTAACAAGTATTTATTCAATAGTCAAAGAAGATGTCCTATGCAGTTCGACGTCGTATATGTATCGAAGACTTATATTATAATCCAATATTATAAGATTGTCTTTCTTTAGATATGTTTGATTGAAGACTTATATGCATATTTTAATAAGTTGATATACTTTGGCATATTGAGATGTTGGCTTATTAGAGATCATGTTCTGATTTGATGGGATAACATAACTCCTTGTCTAAGGGAACCTCAAGGTAGAAGGGTCATTGGGTTATGATTAAGTGAGGAGTTGTAAACGGGGAGTTTAACTTTGAATTAACACTGCTGATAGTGGACTTTATTCACGAATTGGTATGCCTCCATATGTAGGAGAGTTACTCCGAACTGGGTGAATAATTCTTGTGTGCACTTTACTTTTTAGCAACTACTTTAACTGTCTTTATCTTGCATATGTTGTTAATAACAGACTAGATGTCTCGACATGTTATTAGACTTCTGAGTCTGCTCTACTAGAGTTTCAATTGGTATCAGAGCAGACATCTTGTTCATTTTCTGGGTGAGATCCTAGGGAAGATACTTTCTGGTTCATGTGAAAGAAAGATAGTTTTGCTGAGAAGTAGTATGGACTTGGTCAGTTCATAAGATTTTGAATGGTCCCTAGAAGTGGAGGATGGACTATTCGTGACAAAGGATGTGGTGAATTTGTTTTGAAGCTATCGGGAAAGTAGAGACTCATGTTATACCTGAAGCTTAAGGGAGTTTTTCAAATTATTCTGCTGCATCTAATGGAAAACTCCTGGTGTATCCTCTAAAGATGTATATTGAGGATAATATTGACTGACTTATTAAAGTATCCAAAGATACCCGAGGTTTGACCCAAGTCTACTCATAATGGCATCTTTTAATAAATTGGTTAATGTGAGATCAAAAGGAAGCAATTTATTTTTGCTCTTTACTCTAAAAGATCACCCACAGGTCTTTGTTGAAAGATCTCACTGTGCAGTTCTTGAATGATGTTCTATCAGATGTTGGGACATCACATCAGCTAATTATGCAGAATTTTTCTAATTAAGGAGATTGCACATTAGATGCTTTGGGGGCTGAACATTTGGTGTATTAATCCCACTTGTTTGGAACCTACTCCTGAGCTGCAAGAGGAGGCATCTAGTTCTAGGAGGTTTCAATGCTAGATATTTGTTCTAGACATATATGTTGATCTGGACATGACCAACATATGTTTGACTTCTTGGGTCAGTTTATTTCTTATTCAATGAAGTATGAGTGCAGAGACTGAGCTTGCAGTTGTGTATGAAGAATATCTCAACAAGGTTCTTCTTGTATGAAGCCTAAATCTCTGACATTTGTTAAATTCTTCTGACGAAAGGAATAAAAAATTTAGAGAAGAAGACTGCAGGTGACAATTTCAAAGATTCAAGTATGATAGTTAATTCTGCAAACAGGATGGAGGTTGTTTACTCTAACTTGATTCAACTCTCAAGTATATGAGAGCATGGAACTCTGGTTCTGAAGCAAACAATTACTATTATCCAAAGAGGGATAATGAAAGGCGTATCAACCTATGCTCAATGGTTGATAGGTATATGCACTTTGCAAGTTTCATCAAATTTGTTTGGATTAATTCTTCTGTATTGAATTGAGAAAAGAAATAGGAGCATACCACATCAAGACCAAGGTATGTACACTCAAAGGAGGTATCTCTCAAGTTAGAGTCCAATTGTGTGGTGTCCTCACATTTTGGATCAGTTGGCTATGTACTAAGGGCTAAAGTGAATTAGTGAGCCTTGAAGAATCTAAGGTGGTTATGGTATTGTGCTAACCCTATCATCTACAAGTTGCTTTTTCCTCATATACATGTTTAGAGGGAATCTCCGCTTCAGATGAATAAGTGTGGCTCCTACCACCTAAATGTCAGATAGGAGGTATGTACATATGTTCTTGAGGTGCGTATCATGCATGTCGTTGCATGAAGTCATTGTCTAGTTGTGAAGAACGATCAGTTGCTGAAGAATCATCTTGTAACCCCTACAAGAGTCATACAAAGATTACCATGGAGGTTCCTCCAGAGACCATAGTTGTTGAATCTATGTGTGAAAGGAAGACGTCGGATGTGATGTTACGACATTTATCTCTTTAGAAAAAAGGCCCAGGTTGTCCAGAATAAAGTGCAAGGTCAATCCCTTAACTTATTCTGAAGTTGTTGTGATGAATGAGGCAGTCATGACATAATCATCAGTTTGATCCACATGAAGGCAACATTCCTCTTCAGATTTAGGTTGGTTTCTTCAAGTTTTAGCTTCCTTGCTGTGCTAATTCGTATGACCTCATCCAATTCCCTGCAAATTGCAATGAGTTTAGCAATTACATCCCCTTTATTTTTTGTCTTCAATTCAGAACCAGTAGATGTTGATACAATTTCTAGGACATGGGCTCCAACAAACAGCTTCTGATGTAAGGACAGTGGGGTAGCTCTTTTACATTCAACATCCAAAGTCGTAGATATTATTACAGGATGTTGATGAAGCACTATTCCACTTATGAGAGTGGGAAAGCTATGGGAAGCTTTGTTGCATTAGTAACATCATGCTTCAAAGTTTGTCATAAATGTAAGTACCATAGTAAAATGGCATCTTCATTCCAATTTCATAAATGAATTTTCCCAATTCTAATGAGATAGTTGAGGTGTGGTTTGTTGGCATCCAGTTTGCTGCACCTATTCTATGCAGAATTGCATACTTCACACTCAATTTTCCAGCAGATAGCTTATCCTTCATAGGCCAAGACTTGACTTGATTTGCTGTTATGGTTCTGCATATCTGGTCATCAGTGGCATCAATCTCACTTTCTTCCTTATCACTCCTCCCTAGATATTGGTTGATGATTGCTATACCCTAAAATTTGCCCTCCTGCTTCTCAAGACAATCCACAACTCCATACTCAAGAATTTCACAAGGGTTGACCAGACAATCCCTCCCCAAAGCAATCAATCCAAACTAGGGTTTTGATTCTCTCAAGTCAAGATGGATTTCCATTTCTCTAGATGGTCATCATACCTCATCATATGCTTCAAGGGATCATCATGTCAAGTTTCAAGCCTTACAAGTCAAATTTGCTCATCCAATTGCTCAAATGGTTGAAAATCAACTATATTGGACAAAAACTCAACTGTGGTCAACATACAATCAAACTTCATAATTTTTGGTCAACATAAATATTTTGAAGTAACATTCATCATTTGATCAATGGTTGATCAGGATTCATCAAAAAAAGTCAATATCTGATCAAAAGTTAAAGTTTCTAAATTAGGGTTTTTTAGACAAAAGTCGACAGAACTTTGACTAGGCATAACTTTCACATACTTTATCAGAAATTTTTCCGCCAAAACTCATTTTGAAGGGATTCAATTCTATACAACTTCATGTCTCATAAGCTTTGGCTAGAAATGCTTCATTTGGAAGTTATGGATCAAAACATTACAGGTCCTTTTAAAAGTCAACAAAAAGTCATCTTTTTGCAAAGAAGTGTTCATGAGCATGGAAACTTAAATGAAGATGAAACCAAAAGGTTGTTTAGAATACATCTTGAGCTTTCTAAAATGTCCAAAAACACCCAAAAATGTTGAAAATTGAGCAAGATACAAATTGTACAAGTTGAGCATTTTTGAGGAGGTGCATGAAGAGAAATACTTGAAAAAATCAATTTTTTTCTAAATAGGCCTAACTTTTCTTGGTTCAAACATGTTTCTTATTTGAATTATAACCTCCAAACCCAAGGCCACGTTTTTAATCTTTTATTTTTATTTATTTTGGATTTTTATTCATTTAAAACCAATTTAATTAAAATAAAAGATATAAAATCAAAACATTAACTGCAAGATTGATTTTCTCTCATTCTTGAGGTCCAAGCCTATTGATTTGATTATTTAGAAATAATGAAGATTGGCAAGAGATTAGATTGAAATTGGCT
This sequence comes from Vicia sativa, assembly GCA_021764765.1. Lineage (NCBI taxonomy): Eukaryota > Viridiplantae > Streptophyta > Magnoliopsida > Fabales > Fabaceae > Vicia > Vicia sativa. The sequence goes on from CM038792.1 coordinate 268,232,701, forward strand.
CAAAAAGGCAATTTTTTGTTTTATTCCAAATCAAATATTTTCTCATTGATTGGCATGTGATTCTTTCATAATTCTTAACCTAATTTCATCCTCTATATATACACAACACATCCACAAGTCTCAAGGACGAAAACCCTAGCCTCAAACAGCAGCCCTAAAGTTCCAAAATTTTCATACAAACTTGAAAATTCAAAACCCTATTTCCAGCCACCCTCAAGCCGTTCCAATCATCCAGTCGTGTTCCTGAGGTAGGTCGAGGTAAGAATACACCTTTGTACATAGCTTATACTCGCTGAATCATCCTACATGCACTCATCCCGTTTGTAAATATTTTTAATATCTTATTTTAATTTACAACTTGTTTTAATCGAAACTAACACAACTAACGTCTTCCTGGGATCAAATAGAACAGGTTCCATCCATCGCTTGCAAATTTTAACGTCCAAATCGTTAATCGCCATTGTTAGGGCATAGTTTTGACAAAGCTTCAGATTCCACGATACAGGCAATTTTAGGACAAACCAACCTTACCATCGTGATCACAGGATCCAATATAGTCGATATGGACTTTTACTTTTCATTATTTGATCAATCTTGTAGGTTTTTCAGGCTTGAGACGGTCGGAGAAGACGACCGGAGCCCTAGCTCCGGCGTCGTGGACTTTCTTTGACTTCCGGCGTGCAGGCGTGGCGTGTATGCGTGTTATGATTTGTTCATTCCAATACCTAGGACCCACGCGTGTTCTTTTGTTTTAAAAATCCAAAAAATATAACACGTTAGCATACACATACTTATTGTTTCACTAATATCACTGGATGTGGATGTATCACCGTCCCAGTGGTCTACCTTGCGTGCGGTATGTTTCTTCTTCCTCTAGGTCACGGGTTCGAACCCGACATTTTGCTATTTTTTCCAAAATCTGATTTTTCATGCAGGTGACACATACATACAAGTGGAAGCGTGGTTTAGACACCACAAGCAGGTGACGTGGTGGTCATGTTTTTCACCAATAACTTGAGGGTCATGTGTTCAAACCCTGGCAGGACCAAACCTTATTTTTGTAGCACTAATCCTTTTAACCTTTTCTTAATTTCTTTTATTTTCTTAATTCATTTAATTTTCTTTTCAAAATTAATTTAACTGTTTTCAAAAATCACAAAAGTAAAATAATTTCAGATTTAGGTTAATTAAACATTTAATTACTTAATGATATAAAAATAATTTATTTTTCTCACAATTTAAATTATTTTTCTTAATTAATTAATAATTAACTTAGAAATTAGGTTTTCTTAACTAAATCGATCCCAAAGAATATCAAAAATATTTTTTCTTTCATAATTAGGGTTTAGGCACTCTCTCTTATCCTTAGGCATTTTCTTTCATTTATTTACTTCTATTTCGCATTTAAATTCTAGAAATCGATGTATAGGTCGCAAGGATATTTTTGTAATAGCGTAGGATTTTATTTTCTACCTTTACTTTCCGCACCACTATTATGTATCTGCCCCAAAGCCATGTAATAGCGTAGGATCTTTACATTCTGCACTTTACATTTCTGCAATTTACTTTCCGCACATATTAACTGCTTGTAACTAGGCTTGTATGGCAAAATTAATTTAATCAACATAGCTAACCCTAATCACAAGATAAATATCTGAATACAACAAACTTTTCACACATGCACCCACCTTAGGGTATCCTCTCTTGTTGCCTTTCGAATAATGGTCAAGTCCCTCGATCGTAGGGATATCTTATCTAAGACGCTTACAAATATATCATCATAGTCCCTTCGATACAAAGATCATAATCCCTCGATGACCCTCGATGTTTCCTACAAATACATGATCTCGTCCCTCGATTGTTTCCTACGAAAAGTGGTGATCGTCCCTACGAATATGCTAAGATATCCTTACAATTTTCATTCTATGACCCTCCGATGTCCCTTAGAATGTCCCTTTTACATCCAACGAATAAGGTTACCTATCAACCAATGGTATGGATAGCCTTATTTTAAAGGAAATCAAAATAACACGGAAACGACCGTTCTGAGTGGGTAAAATAAGTCTCTTTTGCTTGCTCAATAAAAATGCTCTTTACACCTCACACTTTTCAAAATCTTTTTCAAAACACTTTGTATACATTCCAGCGTGAATCATTACAAAGTCCCTTTCCAAAACGAAACATTTCCAAATACTTCGTATACATTCCAGAGTGAATCATTACAAAGTCAAAGCAAAATGCCTTTTCAAAACATTTTCAAACACACACACAGAAAGCAATTTATAAAGTGAGCTAAGCAATTAAGATCCCATAGATAACTACGGATGGAAGGGGTGCTAATACCTTCCCTTTTCATAATTGCCTCCCGTACTCAGAATCTAACGAAGGTCTTTTCCTGTTGTTTTTGCCTTCCCTTAATTGGATAAAAGAAAAGTCGGTGGCGACTCTTGCTATCCGCAATATTTGCAGTATAACGCAAAACAAACAAGTCAGTTCTCCCACCATGTTACAGAACTGGCGACTCTGCTGGGGAATAATCCAAAGAGAGGCTACCTTAGGGTTTTTAGATCACTTTATTGCTTTCATTGTTTGATTTGTATGCTTTACTTTTAAGGGTTGCTTGGGTATTATACTTGTGGGGGATCCTACACCCGGATCCAGGTTTACTTAGGTAAGTAGCAATAAATCGTTGCGACCATTAGGCGTATACCGAAACGGTCAACATGATGGCTACGTTAGTGTGACACTTTGGATGTCCCAATGCTCCTCATGTTCAGTTGAGGAAAGTATTTGGCGTCTGCGTGGTGTCATAAGCACTAACTCAACTTTTAGAATCCTAATTGACATCTTGGCCATTACAAGGTAGTGAGATGGCCTGACCATGGGAAAAATGCCAATGCTATTGACAATGACTCCTATGTTTATGATGTGAACAAGCTGACCATTCCTCTGATAACTGTCAAGAAAGATTTGATGCAAGCCGGTGTATTTCCAGGATGCCCTGATGAATGTCGTTGGTGTGCATCTGAATCTGATGGATGTGCTTGGTTGAAAAGGCGTATTCAACGCATGATGGACAACCGAGAAGTGCTATTTCTAAAACCTCCAGCTGTGGAGAATCTGTGTGAAGACGTTTCTAAGAATCTGAAGATCGAAGATGTAGACGAAGTCGTACCAGAAGTCTCGGATACCTTGGGGAAACCAAGTGGAAAGTTTGATTTCTTGGTTAAATATACCGCTCCCAAAAGTTACAAGATTTCAATCGAAGACATCAAGGCAACCGGATGGGGAGACGATTACCCAGAAGACTATGCTGATGTGAACATAATAAGGATCACCTCTGTCGATCCTGCGCCTAGAGTGGCAACTCTCATTATTACCTCGCCCAGAACAATTCCATATTCCTCTGACAAAGCTATACCTTGGAATTATGGAGCTGAAGTTTACTATCATGGCGTCAAGCAAGAACCTTTGACCATTGAAGACATGGCAGTTGAAGCTACCAATCCTAACATTGGCAACATCGCTGGATCAAGCAAGGTAACCAGAACCGGAAGAGTATTTTCTCCAGACATCTCTCCTCTTAAAGGCACTACTACACCAATTCGCATTCCTGCTATCAAACCAGTTCTCAAAGCGAGAGGGAAAGAACCAGTAATTCATCATGCTCAGACAGAAGTACCAAAGGAAGTTGCCGAGGATACCTCGAAACAAGAAATGGAGGAAATTTTGAAGATCGTCAAGAAGATCGACTACAATGTTGTGGAACAGTTGGGACAAACTCCGTCCAAGATATACATGCTAGCTCTGCTATTGTGCTCTGAGGCTCATGTTAAAGCCTTAGTAAAGTTTCTAAAGAATGCCCACATACCGCAAGACACTACTGCTGATCAATTCGAAGGTTGTATTGCTAGCCTGACAATCAACAATGGTTTAGGTTTCTCTGATGCTGATTTAACTCCTGCCGGAAGGAAGCACAACAAAGCCTTCCACATCTCCATTGAATACAAGGGCACTACATTGTCTCACGTATTGGTGGATACTGGTTCTGCTCTGAATGTTCTTCCGAAGAGTGCTCTCGACCGACTTAATGTTGAAGAAGTGGTCATGAAACACAGTGACATAATCGTAAGAGATTTTGATGGTTCGAAAAGAATAGTACTTAGAGAGCTCATCCTGCCAGTTAATGTCGGTTCCCAGACTTTTAACTATACTTTCTTTGTCATGGACATTCGTCCAGCTTATTCTTGCCCTACTTGGACGCCCTTGGATACATCGGGCAGCTGCTGTCACCTCCACCCTACATCAGAAGCTGAAGTACCCTGTGAAGGGGAAGATTGTTACAGTATGTGAAGAAGAATATATGGTAATCCATCTACAGTCATTCCGATACATCAAAATGGAAGGTGAATTTGTCAAAACTCCCTGTTAAGCTTTCGAAGCAATTCCATGAGTCATGCCTGTTGACTCTCCTATCACTCCTAAAGTTACTAGAGTTCCACCGAAGATGGCCTCACTAAATGATGCCAAAGCGGTGGTTGAAGAAGAAGGTTGTACTAATTGGGGTCAGCTCCCCGATTTTCCATTCAAATCTGACAAGACTGGTTTCGGCTTCACTATCAAAGGTCAGAAGATGATACGCCGCGAATGCGCAGGCAAGCTTCCTTTCCACTTCAACAAAAGCGGAGTCCATACTATAGAAGACGACGACAGCGACTTCGACATCAACAATTGGATCTTCCCAACTCCAGACGACGGAGTCAACAATTGGAAGACTGAATATGTCATACGAATCTCCTTTAGACAGGAGTAATTTCTTTTTCTGTTATGCTTTTAACTTTTTACGTTTTGAATAGTAAACTTTGAGCCTAGTGCCATGCCCGGGGCACCATGGCTTGTTTGTGAGGGTTATTATTTGTCATTTGCATATTTTCATTCAATAAATCATTGGACTTTTGCATTCAAATACTGTGCTCTTTTCTTTCTTTTACTTTATCACCCTTCAAAAAGCTATGTGTTCTTACACACACCCACATGATACACTGCAGATTCACTCTGAATCTCGTCGATAACGACTCTACTATTGCTAAATATGACTTCGATAATCCGATCTACCAAGCCGAAGACGAAGGTGAAGAAGATTGTGAAGTTCCAGAAGAACTTGCCAGGCTACTACATTAGGAAGAACAGGTTATACAGCCACACGAGGAGCCAATCGAGGTTGTGAATCTAGGTACTGACGAAGACAGAAAGGAAATCAAGATAGGAACGGGTCTTGAGGACAATGTCAAAGAGAGATTGGTCCAGATGCTACGAGACTATATTGAGATTTTTGCTTGGTCCTATGAAGATATACCGGGTCTACATTGACATTGTGGTACACCGAATACCAACAAAAGAAGGGTTTTTCCCTGTAAAGTAGAAGGTTCGTCGTATGCGTCCTGAGATGTCTGAGAAAATCAAAGTCGAAGTTATGAAACAGTTCAATGCCGGTTTACTATCCGTTACTTCTTATCCACAGTGGGTTGCGAACATGGTGCCCATACCTAAGAAGGATGGCAAAGTGCGTATGTGTGTGGATTACCGAGATCTGAACAGAGCAAGTTCGAAGACGATTTTACACTTCCTCATATTGATGTACTGGTTAACAACACCGTTTACCACAAAGTTTTCTCCTTCATGGATGGTTTCTCTCGTTACAATCAGATCAAAATGGCTCCCGAAGACATGGAAAAGACTACTTTCGTTACACAGTGGGGCATATTCTATTACAAAGTCATGTCGTTTGGGCTGAAGAACGCTGGCTCCACTTATCAAAGTGCCATGGTAGCTTTATTTCATGACATGATTCATCATGAGATAGAGGTCTACATCGACGACATGATAGCTCGATCACAGACTGAGGAAGAACATCTTGATCATTCGCGAAAGCTGATTGATAGACTGAAGAAATACAGACTAAGACTCAATCCTAACAAGTACACCTTTGGAATCAAATCCTGTAAACTCCTGGGATTTGTTGTCAGTGGTAAAGGTATTGAAGTTGACCCCGCTAAGGTTATAGCTATTCAAGAAATTCCAGCTCCCCGTACCAAGAAGGATGTTAGAGGTTTCTTGGGACGACTGAACTACATTGCCAGATTCATTGCACATCTAACTGCTACTTGTGAGTCAATCTTCAAGTTACTGAAGAAAGATCAAGTAGTAAAATGGAATGACGATTTCCAGACAGCTTTTGACAAAATCAAGGACTACCTACCGAATCCTCCTATCTTGATACCACTTGTCAAAGAAAGACCTCTTATCATGTACTTAATAGTATTAGAGAACTCAATGGGGTGTGTGTTGGGGCAACATGACGAGTCCGGTCGAAAAGAGTATGCAATATACTACCTTAGCAAAAAGTTTACCGATGTGAAACAAGATACTCAGACTTGAAAAACTTGCGCTTTTGGCTTGGGCTGCTAGCCGACTAAGATAGTATATGTTGACTCACACTACCTTGTTGATCTGTAAGATGGATCCAATCAAATACATATTCGAGAAACCTTCTCTCTCCGGAAGAATAACAAGATGGAAAATGATCTTGACCGAATACGACATCCAGTATACTACTCAGAAGGCGATCAAAGGAAGTATAGTAGCCGATCTCTTGGCTCATCAAGCCAAATATGACTATCAGTCTATGCACTTCGAGTTTCCAGACGAGGATATAATGTTTGTCACTAATTGCGAAGAACCTGGACCAAACGAAGGACCTGAACCAGGATCCCGATGGACCATGGTCTTTGATGGGGCCTCAAACACACTTGGCAATGGTATTGGAACCATCATTACATCTCCTACAGGCGGACACACGCCTTTCACCGCCAAACATTATTTCAATTGCACCAACAACATGGCCGAATACGAAGCATGCATTATGGGTATCAAAGCTGCTATTGACTTAAGAATCAAATTCTTACAAGTATATGGAGACTCAGCTTTGGTGATCAGTCAGATTAAGGGCGATTGGGATACAAAGCATTCGAATCTCATTCCATATCGAGAGCATGTTTTGAGTCTGATCCCTTATTTCGAAGAAATCACTTTCGATCATATTCCACGAGAAGAGAATCAGTTGGCGGATGCATAAGCTACCATGTCATCTATGTTCAAGGTCAAATGGAACAACGAAGCTCCCCAAATCATCATTGAAAGACTAGACGAACCAGCATGCTGTTGTGAACTTGATACTGAAGGAAGAAAAGAGAAATGTTGGTTCTACGAAGTGAAGAGGTATCTCGAGGCTCAGGAATATCCCACAGGGGCATCTATCAATGACAAGAAATTCTTAAGAAGATTCGCCTCTGAATTCTTTCTCATCAACGACATCTTATACAAGCGCAATCACGACCTGTGCTTACTCTGCTGTGTAAATTAGAAAACAGGATAACGAATCATGGAAGAGTTACATGAAGGCGCATTCGGTACCCACTCCAGTGGGCATACAATGGCTAAGAAGATTCTAAGGGAAGGTTACTATTGGTCCACCATGGAAGCTGATTGTTACCGCTATGTTCGATCTATCATAAATGTCAAATATACGCAGACAAAGTGCACATACCTCCAGTCCTATTGAATGTTCTAACCGCTCTGTGGCCTTCCACAATGTGGGGCATTGACATGATTGGAGAAATCAAACCCACCGCTTCAAATGGACATCATTTCATCCTTGTTGCCATTGATTACTTCACTAAATGGGTAGAAGCAGCCTCGTTTGCATCTGTTTCAAAGAATTTTGTGGCTCGATTCATCAAGCATAATCTCATATGTCGGTACGATGTCCCCGAAAGGATTATCACAGACAATGGTACCAACCTCAATAATAAAATGATCACCGAACTCTGTACGCAGTTCAAGATTAAACATCACAACTCTTCTCCATATCGGCCAAAAATGAACGGCCCAATGGAAGCTGTCATACCCCAAAATTTTCCCTCCTACTTCTCAAGACATTTCATACATCCATACTCAAGGATTCCACAAGGGTTGACCAGACAAACCCTCTCTTAGACAATCAACCCTAACTAGGGTTTTGGCAATTCTCAGATCAAGGTGGTACCCAACATCTCCTGTGGTCATCATGCCTCCTCATATGCTTCAAAGAATCTCCATGTCAAGTTTCAAGCCTTACAAGTCAAGTTTCCTCAGACAATTGCTCAGATGGTTGAAAATTAGTTGTATTGGACAAAAACTCAACTGTGGTCAACATACAGTCAAACTTCATAATTTTTGGTCAACATCAATATTTTGAAGTGACATTCATCATTTGATCAAAGGTTGATCATGATTCATCAAGAAAACTCAAGATTTGTTCAAAAGTCAAATTTTCCAAATTAGGGTTTTCTAAGGGAAAGTCTACTAAACTTTGACTGAGCATAACTTCCTCATACTTTATCAGAAATTTTTCCACCACCTGTCATCTTGAAGAGAATTAAATTCTCTACAACTTCATGTCTCACAAGCATTGACAGAAAATGCTTCATTTGGAAGATATGGATCAAAACATTACAGGTCCTTTTCAAAGTCAACAAAAAGTCAACTTTTTGTAAAGAAGTGTTATTGAGCATGGAAACTCCAAATGATATGAAACCAAAGAGGTTGTTTAGAAGACATCTAGAGCTTTCCAAAAAGTCCAAGAACACTAAAAAATGTTAAAAATTAAGCAAAATACACCTTGCACAAGTTGGGCATTTTTGAAGAATTGCACAAAGGAAAATATTTGACAAAATCCAATTTTTTCTAAATGGGCCTATAATTTTATGATCCAAACTTGATCATAATATTATTTATGACCTCTTGATGCCTTGCAACGACCTCTTTCTATTTTTTTGATTTATTTTTGAATTTAAAATCATTTAATTCAAATTTAAATTAAATAAAATATGAAAGCAAGTTATAAAACAAGTTGGGTTGGATTTTTATCAAACATGAGGACCAAGGAAGCCCACAAGACATGCCAAATTCGTGCTAGATCATGCAAGGAAGGGAAAATCAAATTTTGGAAAGATTTGATGAAAATTGAAAGAGAATATATTTTGCATTCAAGAACATATCTTTTTTCATTCTTTTTGCTCCAGCCTCTTGCTCTATAAATACCTATTGCATTCACAAAGACCAGGGACGAAACCCTAGCCTCTTGAAGCAACCCTAATTTCTCAATTTTTTTTCACAAAGTTGGCAAATTCGAGTTTGATTTTCCAGCCACTTTCAATCATTCCATTGTGTTCTTGAGGTAAGATTGAGTAAGTATACATCACTATCCATGGCCAAACACGCATGAATCAGGCTATACATGAACATACATATGCATATTTTTCTTGAATTCGTATTTTTAATATCTGTGTGTTTTAATTGAAACTAACCATTCTAACATGATCATGAGGTATCATAGACAGGATCTGGGCCATCGTTCATAAGGTTTAACGTCTAGAACACAAACTGCCATGTTTAGGGTTTTCTGAACTGTTTGTTTCGAAACGAGTTTTCCAGGCCGATTCAAGACAAACGGACACCACCACCGTGTTCGCAGCCCTCGATTTAGGGGGGTAGGGTCCCTCTTTGTTTTTTATTTGGCTTATTTTGCAGGTTTGAAGATCGGAGTCGCCGGAGAAGACGACCGAAGCTAGGGCTCCGCTGACTCAGTTGACCCGGCGTGGCGTGCGTGGCACAATGGCTCTCTCCGATTCGTTCATCCATACAACCCGGGCCCACGCGTTTGAGTGTGCTTTGAAAAATCCAAAATATGACACATATTCCTTTATAATACATTGTTTGCAGATCCCAAACACCAAGTACACTTGGCTCAATTGGCAACGCGTTGGGTGATTTCTCTAGGAGGGCACGAGTTCGATCCTTGGCCCTGACAATTTCTTTTTTAACACTTTGCAAACTAACTTTTCTTTTTTCTTATTTTTCTTAATATTTTCATTCAATTTAATTAATCTTTAAATATTTTTCTCATGCATTTAAAAATCACCAAAAATATTTTCCTTTTGCATTTTAATCAGAAAAATGTTTATTTAATTTTTGACATTAAAATTAATATTTTTGCATGCATATTTTAATTAATTGTTAATTAACCATTAAATTGACTTTTAATTGCTTTTAATTATCAAAATCGACCCAGAAAATTCCCAAAAAAATTTCTATATCATCTAATTATCATTACTAATCTAAAGCCTTTTTCCTCACTCAAAAATCTTATTTTTACTAACATTTTTCTCTTATGAGTTTTCTTATATTTTCCGATTATGTATCTGCTCACAGGTTGTAACGTTTCGGACTATTTTTCTCGCTTTTCTTTTCAATATTATGTAACTGCCTATGGGATGTAATAGATTAATTAGGACTTTTACTTTCCGCACTCCTATTATGTAACTGCCCCAAAGCCATGTAATAGCGTAAGACTTTATTTTCCGCACTTTAATTTCCGCAATTTACTTTCCACACCCTATAAACTGCTAGTAACTAGGCGTGTATGGCAAGATAAAAATGAGCATAGATCACCTCTAATTCCAAGATAATATATTTGAATTTAACACACTCTTTTCACACGTGCACCCCTTAGGGTAATTCTCTCTCGTTGCCTTTCGATTAAATGGTCAAGTCCCTCGAACGTAGAGGTATCCTAGCACCGTTGTCTACAAATATATCATCATAGTCCCTTTGATACAAAGATCATAGACCCACGACGTGGCCTACGAATACATGATCTAGTCCCTCGATTGTTGCCTGCGAAAAGTGATGATCGTCCCTTCGAATGTGCTAGGATACTTCCTACAAGTTGCCTTCTATGACCATCCGATGTCCCTTCGAATGTCCCTTCTACATCCAACGAATAGGGTTACCTAACAACTAATGGTATGGATAGCACTATTCTAAAGGAACGTAAAACAACACGAAAACGACCATTCTGAGTAGGTAATAAGACATTTAGTTGCTTGCTCAAACAAAATACATTTCACACCACACACGTTTTTCAAAGTTCAAACTCTTTTCAAAACGAAACGTTTCCAAACACTTTGTATACATTCCTACATGAATCATTACAAAGTCAAAGCGAAATGCCTTTTCAAAACGTTTTTGTCAAACACACAGAAAGCATTTTTAAAAGTGAGCTAAAAAGCAACTAAGAGCCCGTAGAAAACTATAGATGGAAAGGGGTGCTAATACCTTCCCTTTTCATAACCTTCTCCCTTACTCAGAATCTAACGAAGGTCTTTTCCTGTTCTTTTCACCTTCCCTTAATTGGATAAAAGAAAAGTCGGTGGAGACTCTTGCTATCCGCACATTTGCGATAAAAAGCAAAACAAATTTCTCAAAGTCAGTTCACAGTATTACAGAAGACGCCAACAAGAATCTCAAGAAGGTCATACAAAAGATGATAGTGACCTATAAGGATTGGCATGAGATGTTGTCATTTTCTCTCCACGGTTATCGCACTATGGTACAAACATCTACAGGGGAAACCCTCTTCTCTCTCGTATATGGTATGGAAGCAGTCCTACCTATCGAGGTTCAGATACCCTCAATCAGAGTACTACAGAATATAGAGTTAGACGAAGACGAATGGGTCCAAACTCGCCTCGACCAGATCAATTTGATCGATGAAAAACGGCTCGCATCCATCTACCATGGACAAATATACCAGGAGCGAATGATCAGATATTCAATAAAAAGTCAAGCACCGAGTCTACCAAGTCGGTGACCTAGTAGTCAAGTGCATCATTCTTCCGCAAGGTGACCCCAGGGGCAAATGGACTCCCACCTATGAGGGACTATTTGTGGTCAAAGCAGTATTCTATGGCGGAGCTATGATACTAAGCACCATGGATGGAGAAGACTTCCCACACCCCGTGAACGCAGACATAGTCAAAAAATACTACGCAAAAACGAGACCCACTAGGTTGGCTGGCCTAGGCAAAAATAAGGGCATCCTGGCGAACAAAAAATGTTCGGGCAAAAGTTAAGGATATACATACAAAAACAATTTGTACACCCGGCAGGTCGAAAACCTAGAAAGGCGGTTTGGGCAAAAAAGGGTATCCCAGTAGACTGAAAACCCGAAAGGGTGGTCTAGGCAAAAGTTAGGGATTTAAGCGTGCGACTATGTCTCGTCCAGATCACCTGCTTACAGACTACACTGCTATCAACATTCAAAATTTGAATGGCGCAAATTAGTTCAATCACTTTCTTCTGACAACAAAGAGATGAGATAGTCGAAAATATATGAGCAATAGCATAGTTGAGACTCGACAAGATTGTTTCCACGTAGCTTTCTACTATTTTGAAAATTTCCTCTTACTAGGATATTTGTCTATGGTATACAAACTGCCTTACTATAGGCCACTTTTCAAACAATGCAAATTTCTCTTTTCCAGTTCCAAATTTTATTGTTTTGTTTGCATAAAGTACAATGATTGCTTTGAATGATTATATGCATCTGACAATAAACATCTATTCACAAATATATAAAAAAGAGAACAGAAACGGTAATTACTACAGGCTCTAGGAATTGAAATGACGACTAAAATCACCAGTACATCCTCACAGAGTCACTTTCACAAGAAATACATCCACAGGATCATCAATCCCCACAGAGCCATCGTTCTCCATACAAAGACAAATCTTCTCCGACGAAGTACTAATCTCCCCCCGACAGTGTTCCAACACTTCAAACTTCATCACGTTAGTCCCCGGGTAGTGATCCTATCAGCTTCATCAGATTCAAACTTCATCACGTTAGTCCCCGGGTAGTGATCCTATCAGCTTCATCAGCTTCAAACTTCATCACTTTTGTCCCCGAGCAATGATCTTATTAGCTTCATCACGTCAGTCCCCGAGCAGTGATCCTATCAGACTTATCTACATTCTCAAGTCATCATGTTACATTGGTCCCCGAGAAGTAACACATCAACTGATTACATCAGTCTCCAAGAAGTAACAGGTTATGCCATTTCACATCATCCCCAGCAAGGTCTATACACAAGATATTCAGCTGAGCATCTCTCAATGATTATCATTCCCCAACAGCAACAATATCCCGACTCAAAACTTGGTCAGATAGTGCATCGGAGGAATCTGAATCATCTCTTATTCCCCAGTCAGGGTTTTCAACGACTTCATCCCCAAGCAAAAATCAAAAAAATATCCAGCATAACATTCCTATCTTCTTCAAGACGGATATGTTTTGAAATACCACAACATCTACGTTCATACATTATTCATAAAAATCATAACATATGTATATATCATAATAACATTGTCATGCATCATAATCTGCATAGGACTAACCATATCCTGTCAAGATTTTATTTCCCCAACAGGTAAAAGCTATTTTCCAAACGGAAGGTCAAAGATTAATACCCGAAACAAGACGGGAGAACTATTTGAACGACCATGCAAATTATTTCCAGGCAACAGATCATGGATTAACAATCGAAACAAGACGGGAAAACTATTCGCATGTTGAAAACTATCCATCTCAGGAATAGCCAAGACGAAGGTTTATTCTGACGCTCTCTTACTATCAATCGCCCCAGATGACATCTTAAGCCCATCTCCGACTACACGTCTTCATCTCCCCGGATGGCATCTTTAAGCCCATCTCTGATGTTTCTCTCATTCAAAAGAAAAATGCAGAGTCTAGCGCACGACTCACCCTCCAGCATCATCTTCTCCAAATGACATCTATAAGCCCATTCTAGTGCATCGTCAACCGACGATGCCATTCCATACAACAACAAGTACAAATTTTTAGGTGTACTCGAGTGTTCAATCATCTTCTACCTTCAGGTCTCGAAAGGCAAGCATACCAATCTAACCCTTCCAGTACAAGAAGATTGAACAGGGGCAACTGTTATACCCCAAAATTTGCCCTCCTATTTCTAAAGACAATCCACAACTCCATACACAAGGATTTCACAAGGGTTGACCAGACAAACCCTCTCCTAAGCAATCAATACAAACTAGGGTTTTGATTCTCTCAAGTCAAGATGGATTTCACAAGGGATCATCATGTTAAGTTTCAAGCCTTACAAGTCAAATTTGCTCATCCAATTTCTCAGATGGTTGAAAATTAACTATATTGGACAAAAAGTCAATTATGGTCAACAAACAGTCAAACTTCATAATTTTTTGTCAACATCAATATTTTGAAGTAAAAATAATCATTTGATCAAGGGTTGATCATGATTCATCAAGAAAAGTCAATATTTGATCAAAAGTCAAAGTTTCTAAATTAGGGTTTTTTAGACAAAAGTCAACAGAAGTTTGACCAGGCGTAACATTCACATACTTTATCAGAAATTTTTCCGCCAAAGCTCATTTTGAAGGGAATTCAATTCTATACAACTTCATGTATCACAAGCTTTGGCTAGAAATGCTTCATTTGGAAGTTATGGATCAAAACATTACAGGTCCTTTTAAAAGTCAACAAAAGTCATCTTTTTGAAAAGAAGTGTTCATGAGAATGGAAAATTCAATTAATATGAAACCAAAAGGGTTGTTTAGAAGACATCTTTAGATTTCTAAAAAGTCCAAAAACACCCAAAAATGTTTAAAATTGAGCAAGATAAAAATTGTACAAGTTGAGCATTTTTGAGGAGGTGCAGGAAGAGAAATACTTGAAAAAATCAAATTTTTTTCTAAATGGACCAAACTTTTCTTGGTTCAAACTTGTTTCTTATCTGAATTAGAACCTCCAAGCCCAAGGGCACGTTTTTTATCTTGTATTTTTATTTATTTTGTATTTTTATTCATTTAAAACCAATTTAATTAAAATAAAATATTTAAAATCAAAACATTAAGTGCAAGATTGATTTTCTCTCATTCTTGATGTCCAAGCAAGCCAATTGATCTGATTATTTCGAAATAATGAAGATTGGCATGATATTTGATTGAAATTGGCTCAAAAAGGCAATATTTGGTTTTATTCTAAATCAAATATTTTCTCATTGATTGGCATGTGATTCTTTCAAAATTCTTAATATAATTTCCTCCTCTATATATACACAACACATCCACAAGTCTCAAGGACGAAAACCCTAGCCTCAAACAGCAGCCCTAAAGTTCCAAAATTTTCATACAAACTTGAAAATTCAAAACCCTATTTCCAGCCACCCTCAAGCCGTTCCAATCATCCAGTCGTGTTCCTGAGGTAGGTCGAGGTAAGAATACACCTTTGTACATAGCTTATACTCGCTGAATCATCCTACATGCACTCATCCCGTTTGTAAATATTTTTAATATCTTATTTTAATTTACAACTTGTTTTAATCGAAACTAACACAACTAACGTCTTCCTGGGATCAAATAGAACAGGTTCCATCCATCGCTTGCAAATTTTAACGTCCAAATCGTTAATCGCCATTGTTAGGGCATAGTTTTGACAAAGCTTCAGATTCCACGATACAGGCAATTTTAGGACAAACCAACCTTACCATCGTGATCACAGGATCCAATATAGTCGATATGGACTTTTACTTTTCATTATTTGATCAATCTTGTAGGTTTTTCAGGCTTGAGACGGTCGGAGAAGACGACCGGAGCCCTAGCTCCGGCGTCGTGGACTTTCTTTGACTTCCGGCGTGCAGGCGTGGCGTGTATGCGTGTTATGATTTGTTCATTCCAATACCTAGGACCCACGCGTGTTCTTTTGTTTTAAAAATCCAAAAAATATAACACGTTAGCATACACATACTTATTGTTTCACTAATATCACTGGATGTGGATGTATCACCGTCCCAGTGGTCTACCTTGCGTGCGGTATGTTTCTTCTTCCTCTAGGTCACGGGTTCGAACCCGACATTTTGCTATTTTTTCCAAAATCTGATTTTTCATGCAGGTGACACATACATACAAGTGGAAGCGTGGTTTAGACACCACAAGCAGGTGACGTGGTGGTCATGTTTTTCACCAATAACTTGAGGGTCATGTGTTCAAACCCTGGCAGGACCAAACCTTATTTTTGTAGCACTAATCCTTTTAACCTTTTCTTAATTTCTTTTATTTTCTTAATTCATTTAATTTTCTTTTCAAAATTAATTTAACTGTTTTCAAAAATCACAAAAGTAAAATAATTTCAGATTTAGGTTAATTAAACATTTAATTACTTAATGATATAAAAATAATTTATTTTTCTCACAATTTAAATTATTTTTCTTAATTAATTAATAATTAACTTAGAAATTAGGTTTTCTTAACTAAATCGATCCCAAAGAATATCAAAAATATTTTTTCTTTCATAATTAGGGTTTAGGCACTCTCTCTTATCCTTAGGCATTTTCTTTCATTTATTTACTTCTATTTCGCATTTAAATTCTAGAAATCGATGTATAGGTCGCAAGGATATTTTTGTAATAGCGTAGGATTTTATTTTCTACCTTTACTTTCCGCACCACTATTATGTATCTGCCCCAAAGCCATGTAATAGCGTAGGATCTTTACATTCTGCACTTTACATTTCTGCAATTTACTTTCCGCACATATTAACTGCTTGTAACTAGGCTTGTATGGCAAAATTAATTTAATCAACATAGCTAACCCTAATCACAAGATAAATATCTGAATACAACAAACTTTTCACACATGCACCCACCTTAGGGTATCCTCTCTTGTTGCCTTTCGAATAATGGTCAAGTCCCTCGATCGTAGGGATATCTTATCTAAGACGCTTACAAATATATCATCATAGTCCCTTCGATACAAAGATCATAATCCCTCGATGACCCTCGATGTTTCCTACAAATACATGATCTCGTCCCTCGATTGTTTCCTACGAAAAGTGGTGATCGTCCCTACGAATATGCTAAGATATCCTTACAATTTTCATTCTATGACCCTCCGATGTCCCTTAGAATGTCCCTTTTACATCCAACGAATAAGGTTACCTATCAACCAATGGTATGGATAGCCTTATTTTAAAGGAAATCAAAATAACACGGAAACGACCGTTCTGAGTGGGTAAAATAAGTCTCTTTTGCTTGCTCAATAAAAATGCTCTTTACACCTCACACTTTTCAAAATCTTTTTCAAAACACTTTGTATACATTCCAGCGTGAATCATTACAAAGTCCCTTTCCAAAACGAAACATTTCCAAATACTTCGTATACATTCCAGCGTGAATCATTACAAAGTCAAAGCAAAATGCCTTTTCAAAACATTTTCAAACACACACACAGAAAGCAATTTATAAAGTGAGCTAAGCAATTAAGATCCCATAGATAACTACGGATGGAAGGGGTGCTAATACCTTCCCTTTTCATAATTGCCTCCCGTACTCAGAATCTAACGAAGGTCTTTTCCTGTTGTTTTTGCCTTCCCTTAATTGGATAAAAGAAAAGTCGGTGGCGACTCTTGCTATCCGCAATATTTGCGGTATAACGCAAAACAAACAAGTCAGTTCTCCCACCATGTTACAGAACTGGCGACTCTGCTGGGGAATAATCCAAAGAGAGGCTACCTTAGGGTTTTTAGATCACTTTATTGCTTTCATTGTTTGATTTGTATGCTTTACTTTTAAGGGTTGCTTGGGTATTATACTTGTGGGGGATCCTACACCCGGATCCAGGTTTACTTAGGTAAGTAGCAATAAATCGTTGCGACCATTAGGCGTATACCGAAACGGTCAACATGATGGCTACGTTAGTGTGACACTTTGGATGTCCCAATGCTCCTCATGTTCAGTTGAGGAAAGTATTTGGCGTCTGCGTGGTGTCATAAGCACTAACTCAACTTTTAGAATCCTAATTGACATCTTGGCCATTACAAGGTAGTGAGATGGCCTGACCATGGGAAAAATGCCAATGCTATTGACAATGACTCCTATGTTTATGATGTGAACAAGCTGACCATTCCTCTGATAACTGTCAAGAAAGATTTGATGCAAGCCGGTGTATTTCCAGGATGCCCTGATGAATGTCGTTGGTGTGCATCTGAATCTGATGGATGTGCTTGGTTGAAAAGGCGTATTCAACGCATGATGGACAACCGAGAAGTGCTATTTCTAAAACCTCCAGCTGTGGAGAATCTGTGTGAAGACGTTTCTAAGAATCTGAAGATCGAAGATGTAGACGAAGTCGTACCAGAAGTCTGGGATACCTTGGGGAAACCAAGTGGAAAGTTTGATTTCTTGGTTAAATATACCGCTCCCAAAAGTTACAAGATTTCAATCGAAGACATCAAGGCAACCGGATGGGGAGACGATTACCCAGAAGACTATGCTGATGTGAACATAATAAGGATCACCTCTGTCGATCCTGCGCCTAGAGTGGCAACTCTCATTATTACCTCGCCCAGAACAATTCCATATTCCTCTGACAAAGCTATACCTTGGAATTATGGAGCTGAAGTTTACTATCATGGCGTCAAGCAAGAACCTTTGACCATTGAAGACATGGCAGTTGAAGCTACCAATCCTAACATTGGCAACATCGCTGGATCAAGCAAGGTAACCAGAACCGGAAGAGTATTTTCTCCAGACATCTCTCCTCTTAAAGGCACTACTACACCAATTCGCATTCCTGCTATCAAACCAGTTCTCAAAGCGAGAGGGAAAGAACCAGTAATTCATCATGCTCAGACAGAAGTACCAAAGGAAGTTGCCGAGGATACCTCGAAACAAGAAATGGAGGAAATTTTGAAGATCGTCAAGAAGATCGACTACAATGTTGTGGAACAGTTGGGACAAACTCCGTCCAAGATATACATGCTAGCTCTGCTATTGTGCTCTGAGGCTCATGTTAAAGCCTTAGTAAAGTTTCTAAAGAATGCCCACATACCGCAAGACACTACTGCTGATCAATTCGAAGGTTGTATTGCTAGCCTGACAATCAACAATGGTTTAGGTTTCTCTGATGCTGATTTAACTCCTGCCGGAAGGAAGCACAACAAAGCCTTCCACATCTCCATTGAATACAAGGGCACTACATTGTCTCACGTATTGGTGGATACTGGTTCTGCTCTGAATGTTCTTCCGAAGAGTGCTCTCGACCGACTTAATGTTGAAGAAGTGGTCATGAAACACAGTGACATAATCGTAAGAGATTTTGATGGTTCGAAAAGAATAGTACTTAGAGAGCTCATCCTGCCAGTTAATGTCGGTTCCCAGACTTTTAACTATACTTTCTTTGTCATGGACATTCGTCCAGCTTATTCTTGCCCTACTTGGACGCCCTTGGATACATCGGGCAGCTGCTGTCACCTCCACCCTACATCAGAAGCTGAAGTACCCTGTGAAGGGGAAGATTGTTACAGTATGCGGTGAAGAAGAATATATGGTAATCCATCTACAGTCATTCCGATACATCAAAATGGAAGGTGAATTTGTCAAAACTCCCTGTTAAGCTTTCGAAGCAATTCCATGAGTCATGCCTGTTGACTCTCCTATCACTCCTAAAGTTACTAGAGTTCCACCGAAGATGGCCTCACTAAATGATGCCAAAGCGGTGGTTGAAGAAGAAGGTTGTACTAATTGGGGTCAGCTCCCCGATTTTCCATTCAAATCTGACAAGACTGGTTTCGGCTTCACTATCAAAGGTCAGAAGATGATACGCCGCGAATGCGCAGGCAAGCTTCCTTTCCACTTCAACAAAAGCGGAGTCCATACTATAGAAGACGACGACAGCGACTTCGACATCAACAATTGGATCTTCCCAACTCCAGACGACGGAGTCAACAATTGGAAGACTGAATATGTCATACGAATCTCCTTTAGACAGGAGTAATTTCTTTTTCTGTTATGCTTTTAACTTTTTACGTTTTGAATAGTAAACTTTGAGCCTAGTGCCATGCCCGGGGCACCATGGCTTGTTTGTGAGGGTTATTATTTGTCATTTGCATATTTTCATTCAATAAATCATTGGACTTTTGCATTCAAATACTGTGCTCTTTTCTTTCTTTTACTTTATCACCCTTCAAAAAGCTATGTGTTCTTACACACACCCACATGATACACTGCAGATTCACTCTGAATCTCGTCGATAACGACTCTACTATTGCTAAATATGACTTCGATAATCCGATCTACCAAGCCGAAGACGAAGGTGAAGAAGATTGTGAAGTTCCAGAAGAACTTGTCAGACTACTACAATAGGAAGAACAGGTTATACAGCCACACGAGGAGCCAGTCGAGGTTGTGAATCTAGGTACTGACGAAGACAGAAAGGAAATCAAGATAGGAACGGGTCTTGAGGACAATGTCAAAGAGAGATTGGTCCAGATGCTACGAGACTATATTGAGATTTTTGCTTGGTCCTATGAAGATATACCGGGTCTACATTGACATTGTGGTACACCGAATACCAACAAAAGAAGGGTTTTTCCCTGTAAAGTAGAAGGTTCGTCGTATGCGTCCTGAGATGTCTGAGAAAATCAAAGTCGAAGTTATGAAACAGTTCAATGCCGGTTTACTATCCGTTACTTCTTATCCACAGTGGGTTGCGAACATGGTGCCCATACCTAAGAAGGATGGCAAAGTGCGTATGTGTGTGGATTACCGAGATCTGAACAGAGCAAGTTCGAAGACGATTTTACACTTCCTCATATTGATGTACTGGTTAACAACACCGTTTACCACAAAGTTTTCTCCTTCATGGATGGTTTCTCTGGTTACAATCAGATCAAAATGGCTCCCGAAGACATGGAAAAGACTACTTTCGTTACACAGTGGGGCATATTCTGTTACAAAGTCATGTCGTTTGGGCTGAAGAACGCTGGCTCCACTTATCAAAGTGCCATGGTAGCTTTATTTCATGACATGATTCATCATGAGATAGAGGTCTACATCGACGACATGATAGCTCGATCACAGACTGAGGAAGAACATCTTGATCATTCGCGAAAGCTGATTGATAGACTGAAGAAATACAGACTAAGACTCAATCCTAACAAGTACACCTTTGGAATCAAATCCTGTAAACTCCTGGGATTTGTTGTCAGTGGTAAAGGTATTGAAGTTGACCCCGCTAAGGTTATAGCTATTCAAGAAATTCCAGCTCCCCGTACCAAGAAGGATGTTAGAGGTTTCTTGGGACGACTGAACTACATTGCCAGATTCATTGCACATCTAACTGCTACTTGTGAGTCAATCTTCAAGTTACTGAAGAAAGATCAAGTAGTAAAATGGAATGACGATTTCCAGACAGCTTTTGACAAAATCAAGGACTACCTACCGAATCCTCCTATCTTGATACCACTTGTCAAAGAAAGACCTCTTATCATGTACTTAATAGTATTAGAGAACTCAATGGGGTGTGTGTTGGGGCAACATGACGAGTCTGGTCGAAAAGAGTATGCAATATACTACCTTAGCAAAAAGTTTACCGACTGTGAAACAAGATACTCACAGCTTGAAAAAACTTGCAGCGTTTTGGCTTGGGCTGCTAGCCGACTAAGATAGTATATGTTGACTCACACTACCTTGTTGATCTGTAAGATGGATCCAATCAAATACATATTCGAGAAACCTTCTCTCTCCGGAAGAATAACAAGATGGAAAATGATCTTGACCGAATACGACATCCAGTATACTACTCAGAAGGCGATCAAAGGAAGTATAGTAGCCGATCTCTTGGCTCATCAAGCCAAATATGACTATCAGTCTATGCACTTCGAGTTTCCAGACGAGGATATAATGTTTGTCACTAATTGCGAAGAACCTGGACCAAACGAAGGACCTGAACCAGGATCCCGATGGACCATGGTCTTTGATGGGGCCTCAAACACACTTGGCAATGGTATTGGAACCATCATTACATCTCCTACAGGCGGACACACGCCTTTCACCGCCAGACATTATTTCAATTGCACCAACAACATGGCCGAATACGAAGCATGCATTATGGGTATCAAAGCTGCTATTGACTTAAGAATCAAATTCTTACAAGTATATGGAGACTCAGCTTTGGTGATCAGTCAGATTAAGGGCGATTGGGATACAAAGCATTCGAATCTCATTCCATATCGAGAGCATGTTTTGAGTCTGATCCCTTATTTCGAAGAAATCACTTTCGATCATATTCCACGAGAAGAGAATCAGTTGGCGGATGCATAAGCTACCATGTCATCTATGTTCAAGGTCAAATGGAACAACGAAGCTCCCCAAATCATCATTGAAAGACTAGACGAACCAGCATGCTGTTGTGAACTTGATACTGAAGGAAGAAAAGAGAAATGTTGGTTCTACGAAGTGAAGAGGTATCTCGAGGCTCAGGAATATCCCACAGGGGCATCTGTCAATGACAAGAAATTCTTAAGAAGATTCGCCTCTGAATTCTTTCTCATCAACGACATCTTATACAAGCGCAATCACGACCTGTGCTTACTCTGCTGTGTAAATTAGAAAACAGCATAACGAATCATGGAAGAGTTACATGAAGGCGCATTCGGTACCCACTCCAGTGGGCATACAATGGCTAAGAAGATTCTAAGGGAAGGTTACTATTGGTCCACCATGGAAGCTGATTGTTACCGCTATGTTCGATCTGTCATAAATGTCAAATATACGCAGACAAAGTGCACATACCTCCAGTCCTATTGAATGTTCTAACCGCTCTGTGGCCTTCCACAATGTGGGGCATTGACATGATTGGAGAAATCAAACCCACCGCTTCAAATGGACATCATTTCATCCTTGTTGCCATTGATTACTTCACTAAATGGGTAGAAGCAGCCTCGTTTGCATCTGTTTCAAAGAATTTTGTGGCTCGATTCATCAAGCATAATCTCATATGTCGGTACGATGTCCCCGAAAGGATTATCACAGACAATGGTACCAACCTCAATAATAAAATGATCACCGAACTCTGTACGCAGTTCAAGATTAAACATCACAACTCTTCTCCATATCGGCCAAAAATGAACGGCCCAATGGAAGCTGTCATACCCCAAAATTTTCCCTCCTACTTCTCAAGACATTTCATACATCCATACTCAAGGATTCCACAAGGGTTGACCAGACAAACCCTCTCTTAGACAATCAACCCTAACTAGGGTTTTGGCAATTCTCAGATCAAGGTGGTACCCAACATCTCCTGTGGTCATCATGCCTCCTCATATGCTTCAAAGAATCTCCATGTCAAGTTTCAAGCCTTACAAGTCAAGTTTCCTCAGACAATTGCTCAGATGGTTGAAAATTAGTTGTATTGGACAAAAACTCAACTGTGGTCAACATACAGTCAAACTTCATAATTTTTGGTCAACATCAATATTTTGAAGTGACATTCATCATTTGATCAAAGGTTGATCATGATTCATCAAGAAAACTCAAGATTTGTTCAAAAGTCAAATTTTCCAAATTAGGGTTTTCTAAGGGAAAGTCTACTAAACTTTGACTGAGCATAACTTCCTCATACTTTATCAGAAATTTTTCCACCACCTGTCATCTTGAAGAGAATTAAATTCTCTACAACTTCATGTCTCACAAGCATTGACAGAAAATGCTTCATTTGGAAGATATGGATCAAAACATTACAGGTCCTTTTCAAAGTCAACAAAAAGTCAACTTTTTGTAAAGAAGTGTTATTGAGCATGGAAACTCCAAATGATATGAAACCAAAGAGGTTGTTTAGAAGACATCTAGAGCTTTCCAAAAAGTCCAAGAACACTAAAAAATGTTAAAAATTAAGCAAAATACACCTTGCACAAGTTGGGCATTTTTGAAGAATTGCACAAAGGAAAATATTTGACAAAATCCAATTTTTTCTAAATGGGCCTATAATTTTATGATCCAAACTTGATCATAATATTATTTATGACCTCTTGATGCCTTGCAACGACCTCTTTCTATTTTTTTGATTTATTTTTGAATTTAAAATCATTTAATTCAAATTTAAATTAAATAAAATATGAAAGCAAGTTATAAAACAAGTTGGGTTGGATTTTTATCAAACATGAGGACCAAGGAAGCCCACAAGACATGCCAAATTCGTGCTAGATCATGCAAGGAAGGGAAAATCAAATTTTGGAAAGATTTGATGAAAATTGAAAGAGAATATATTTTGCATTCAAGAACATATCTTTTTTCATTCTTTTTGCTCCAGCCTCTTGCTCTATAAATACCTATTGCATTCACAAAGACCAGGGACGAAACCCTAGCCTCTTGAAGCAACCCTAATTTCTCAATTTTTTTTCACAAAGTTGGCAAATTCGAGTTTGATTTTCCAGCCACTTTCAATCATTCCATTGTGTTCTTGAGGTAAGATTGAGTAAGTATACATCACTATCCATGGCCAAACACGCATGAATCAGGCTATACATGAACATACATATGCATATTTTTCTTGAATTCGTATTTTTAATATCTGTGTGTTTTAATTGAAACTAACCATTCTAACATGATCATGAGGTATCATAGACAGGATCTGGGCCATCGTTCATAAGGTTTAACGTCTAGAACACAAACTGCCATGTTTAGGGTTTTCTGAACTGTTTGTTTCGAAACGAGTTTTCCAGGCCGATTCAAGACAAACGGACACCACCACCGTGTTCGCAGCCCTCGATTTAGGGGGGTAGGGTCCCTCTTTGTTTTTTATTTGGCTTATTTTGCAGGTTTGAAGATCGGAGTCGCCGGAGAAGACGACCGAAGCTAGGGCTCCGCTGACTCAGTTGACCCCGGCGTGGCGTGCGTGGCACAATGGCTCTCTCCGATTCGTTCATCCATACAACCCGGGCCCACGCGTTTGACTGTGCTTTGAAAAATCCAAAATATGACACATATTCCTTTATAATACATTGTTTGCAGATCCCAAACACCAAGTACACTTGGCTCAATTGGCAACGCGTTGGGTGATTTCTCTAGGAGGGCACGAGTTCGATCCTTGGCCCTGGCAATTTCTTTTTTAACACTTTGCAAACTAACTTTTCTTTTTTCTTATTTTTCTTAATATTTTCATTCAATTTAATTAATCTTTAAATATTTTTCTCATGCATTTAAAAATCACCAAAAATATTTTCCTTTTGCATTTTAATCAGAAAAATGTTTATTTAATTTTTGACATTAAAATTAATATTTTTGCATGCATATTTTAATTAATTGTTAATTAACCATTAAATTGACTTTTAATTGCTTTTAATTATCAAAATCGACCCAGAAAATTCCCAAAAAAATTTCTATATCATCTAATTATCATTACTAATCTAAAGCCTTTTTCCTCACTCAAAAATCTTATTTTTACTAACATTTTTCTCTTATGAGTTTTCTTATATTTTCCGATTATGTATCTGCTCACAGGTTGTAACGTTTCGGACTATTTTTCTCGCTTTTCTTTTCAATATTATGTAACTGCCTATGGGATGTAATAGATTAATTAGGACTTTTACTTTCCGCACTCCTATTATGTAACTGCCCCAAAGCCATGTAATAGCGTAAGACTTTATTTTCCGCACTTTAATTTCCGCAATTTACTTTCCACACCCTATAAACTGCTAGTAACTAGGCGTGTATGGCAAGATAAAAATGAGCATAGATCACCTCTAATTCCAAGATAATATATTTGAATTTAACACACTCTTTTCACACGTGCACC
The DNA here is from genome assembly GCA_021764765.1 of Vicia sativa. NCBI lineage: Eukaryota > Viridiplantae > Streptophyta > Magnoliopsida > Fabales > Fabaceae > Vicia > Vicia sativa. The sequence goes on from CM038792.1 coordinate 268,258,270, forward strand.
CCTTAGGGTAATTCTCTCTCGTTGCCTTTCGATTAAATGGTCAAGTCCCTCGAACGTAGAGGTATCCTAGCACCGTTGTCTACAAATATATCATCATAGTCCCTTTGATACAAAGATCATAGACCCACGACGTGGCCTACGAATACATGATCTAGTCCCTCGATTGTTGCCTGCGAAAAGTGATGATCGTCCCTTCGAATGTGCTAGGATACTTCCTACAAGTTGCCTTCTATGACCATCCGATGTCCCTTCGAATGTCCCTTCTACATCCAACGAATAGGGTTACCTAACAACTAATGGTATGGATAGCACTATTCTAAAGGAACGTAAAACAACACGAAAACGACCATTCTGAGTAGGTAATAAGACATTTAGTTGCTTGCTCAAACAAAATACATTTCACACCACACACGTTTTTCAAAGTTCAAACTCTTTTCAAAACGAAACGTTTCCAAACACTTTGTATACATTCCTACATGAATCATTACAAAGTCAAAGCGAAATGCCTTTTCAAAACGTTTTTGTCAAACACACAGAAAGCATTTTTAAAAGTGAGCTAAAAAGCAACTAAGAGCCCGTAGAAAACTATAGATGGAAAGGGGTGCTAATACCTTCCCTTTTCATAACCTTCTCCCTTACTCAGAATCTAACGAAGGTCTTTTCCTGTTCTTTTCACCTTCCCTTAATTGGATAAAAGAAAAGTCGGTGGAGACTCTTGCTATCCGCACATTTGCGATAAAAAGCAAAACAAATTTCTCAAAGTCAGTTCACCGTATTACAGAAGACGCCAACAAGAATCTCAAGAAGGTCATACAAAAGATGATAGTGACCTATAAGGATTGGCATGAGATGTTGTCATTTTCTCTCCACGGTTATCGCACTATGGTACAAACATCTACAGGGGAAACCCTCTTCTCTCTCGTATATGGTATGGAAGCAGTCCTACCTATCGAGGTTCAGATACCCTCAATCAGAGTACTACAGAATATAGAGTTAGACGAAGACGAATGGGTCCAAACTCGCCTCGACCAGATCAATTTGATCGATGAAAAACGGCTCGCATCCATCTACCATGGACAAATATACCAGAAGCGAATGATCAGATATTCAATAAAAAGTCAAGCACCGAGTCTACCAAGTCGGTGACCTAGTAGTCAAGTGCATCATTCTTCCGCAAGGTGACCCCAGGGGCAAATGGACTCCCACCTATGAGGGACTATTTGTGGTCAAAGCAGTATTCTATGGCGGAGCTATGATACTAAGCACCATGGATGGAGAAGACTTCCCACACCCCGTGAACGCAGACATAGTCAAAAAATACTACGCAAAAACGAGACCCACTAGGTTGGCTGGCCTAGGCAAAAATAAGGGCATCCTGGCGAACAAAAAATGTTCGGGCAAAAGTTAAGGATATACATACAAAAACAATTTGTACACCCGGCAGGTCGAAAACCTAGAAAGGCGGTTTGGGCAAAAAAGGGTATCCCAGTAGACTGAAAACCCGAAAGGGTGGTCTAGGCAAAAGTTAGGGATTTAAGCGTGCGACTATGTCTCGTCCAGATCACCTGCTTACAGACTACACTGCTATCAACATTCAAAATTTGAATGGCGCAAATTAGTTCAATCACTTTCTTCTGACAACAAAGAGATGAGATAGTCGAAAATATATGAGCAATAGCATAGTTGAGACTCGACAAGATTGTTTCCACGTAGCTTTCTACTATTTTGAAAATTTCCTCTTACTAGGATATTTGTCTATGGTATACAAACTGCCTTACTATAGGCCACTTTTCAAACAATGCAAATTTCTCTTTTCCAGTTCCAAATTTTATTGTTTTGTTTGCATAAAGTACAATGATTGCTTTGAATGATTATATGCATCTGACAATAAACATCTATTCACAAATATATAAAAAAGAGAACAGAAACGGTAATTACTACAGGCTCTAGGAATTGAAATGACGACTAAAATCACCAGTACATCCTCACAGAGTCACTTTCACAAGAAATACATCCACAGGATCATCAATCCCCACAGAGCCATCGTTCTCCATACAAAGACAAATCTTCTCCGACGAAGTACTAATCTCCCCCCGACAGTGTTCCAACACTTCAAACTTCATCACGTTAGTCCCCGGGTAGTGATCCTATCAGCTTCATCAGATTCAAACTTCATCACGTTAGTCCCCGAGTAGTGATCCTATCAGCTTCATCAGCTTCAAACTTCATCACTTTTGTCCCCGAGCAATGATCTTATTAGCTTCATCACGTCAGTCCCCGAGCAGTGATCCTATCAGACTTATCTACATTCTCAAGTCATCATGTTACATTGGTCCCCGAGAAGTAACACATCAACTGATTACATCAGTCTCCAAGAAGTAACAGGTTATTTCACATCATCCCCAGCAAGGTCTATACACAAGATATTCAGCTGAGCATCTCTCAATGATTATCATTCCCCAACAGCAGCAATATCCCGACTCAAAACTTGGTCAGATAGTGCATCGGAGGAATCTAAATCATCTCTTATTCCCCAGTCAGGGTTTTCAACGACTTCATCCCCAAGCAAAAATCAAAAAAATATCCAGCATAACATTCCTATCTTCTTCAAGACGGATATGTTTTGAAATACCACAACATCTACGTTCATACATTATTCATAAAAATCATAACATATGTATATATCATAATAACATTGTCATGCATCATAATCTGCATAGGACTAACCATATCCTGTCAAGATTTTATTTCCCCAACAGGTAAAAGCTATTTTCCAAACGGAAGGTCAAAGATTAATACCCGAAACAAGACGGGAGAACTATTTGAACGACCATGCAAATTATTTCCAGGCAACAGATCATGGATTAACAATCGAAACAAGACGGGAAAACTATTCGCATGTTGAAAACTATCCATCTCAGGAATAGCCAAGACGAAGGTTTATTCTGACGCTCTCTTACTATCAATCGCCCCAGATGACATCTTAAGCCCATCTCCGACTACACGTCTTCATCTCCCCGGATGGCATCTTTAAGCCCATCTCTGATGTTTCTCTCATTCAAAAGAAAAATGCAGAGTCTAGCGCACGACTCACCCTCCAGCATCATCTTCTCCAAATGACATCTATAAGCCCATTCTAGTGCATCGTCAACCGACGATGCCATTCCATACAACAACAAGTACAAATTTTTAGGTGTACTCGAGTGTTCAATCATCTTCTACCTTCAGGTCTCGAAAGGCAAGCATACCAATCTAACCCTTCCAGTACAAGAAGATTGAACAGGGGCAACTGTTATACCCCAAAATTTGCCCTCCTATTTCTAAAGACAATCCACAACTCCATACACAAGGATTTCACAAGGGTTGACCAGACAAACCCTCTCCTAAGCAATCAATACAAACTAGGGTTTTGATTCTCTCAAGTCAAGATGGATTTCACAAGGGATCATCATGTTAAGTTTCAAGCCTTACAAGTCAAATTTGCTCATCCAATTTCTCAGATGGTTGAAAATTAACTATATTGGACAAAAAGTCAATTATGGTCAACAAACAGTCAAACTTCATAATTTTTTGTCAACATCAATATTTTGAAGTAAAAATAATCATTTGATCAAGGGTTGATCATGATTCATCAAGAAAAGTCAATATTTGATCAAAAGTCAAAGTTTCTAAATTAGGGTTTTTTAGACAAAAGTCAACAGAAGTTTGACCAGGCGTAACATTCACATACTTTATCAGAAATTTTTCCGCCAAAGCTCATTTTGAAGGGAATTCAATTCTATACAACTTCATGTATCACAAGCTTTGGCTAGAAATGCTTCATTTGGAAGTTATGGATCAAAATATTACAGGTCCTTTTAAAAGTCAACAAAAAGTCATCTGTTTGCAAAGAAGTATTCATGAGCATGGAAACTTCAATGAAGATCAAACCAAAAGGGTTGTTAGAAAACATCTTGATCTTTATAAAAAGTCCAAAAACACCAAAAAATGTTGAAAATTAAGCAAGATACAAATTGTACAAGTTGAGCATTTTTGAGGAGGTGCATAAAGAGAAATACTTGAAAAATCAAAAATTTCTAAATGGGTCTAACTTTTATTGGTTCAAACTTGTTTCTTATCTGAATTAGAACCTCCAAGCCCAAGGGCACGTTTTTTATCTTGTATTTTTATTTATTTTGTATTTTTATTCATTTAAAACCAATTTAATTAAAATAAAATATTTAAAATCAAAACATTAAGTGCAAGATTGATTTTCTCTCATTCTTGATGTCCAAGCAAGCCAATTGATCTGATTATTTCGAAATAATGAAGATTGGCATGATATTTGATTGAAATTGGCTCAAAAAGGCAATATTTGGTTTTATTCTAAATCAAATATTTTCTCATTGATTGGCATGTGATTCTTTCAAAATTCTTAATATAATTTCCTCCTCTATATATACACAACACATCCACAAGTCTCAAGGACGAAAACCCTAGCCTCAAACAGCAGCCCTAAATTTCCAATATATATACAAACACGTACACAAACATGATGGATAACAGATATATACATCCACTAATGCCTACACTAACTAAACTACAAAATTATACAGAATTTACAAATTTTGGGATGTCTCCCAACAAGCGATTGTTTTTTATTGTTAGCTCGATGTCTTTATTTATTGACATTCCTCCATGTTTCCTTTTTGTGTTATTTATCTATTAGTTGAATTGGCATTATGTTTGGTAAAACTAATATAGTAGCAATTAGTTAGATAGACTTTGTAACTTGTAAGAGAAAGCAGGTGGAAATTCTATTTAACAAAGGAACATATTGAGTTGAAATATTTAAACATATGGACAACATGTCGAAGAAGATGTCCTATGCAGAGACAATGGACATCGTGCCTGAACACATCAGAAATGTTGATTGAATCCGACTCAGCAATTAGCAGCAATGCAGAATATTACAATCCAATATTATGCATTCATAAGAGGCGCAAGAAGAATCTGCAAGAATCAAATCAGAATATGTTTGATTGAAGACTTTCTAACTATGGAGATATTTTAGGAAGATTTTATTGAAGACCTACTTTATTGGAGAATATTTTGCAGATTTTTATCAACTTATTTGTTGTTATAAGTATAGAGATATTTTAGGAGAATCTTTTGGAGATTTGTTACAGTATATGTGCGTTGTTATTAGAAGCCCAAGACCAGTTGGGAACATGTTATAAATAGAAGCATTGTAACCTATAAAACTAGCCATCCATCATGTAAAATAATAAGGGCTATGTTGGTCGATGAACCACCCAGTTTGTGGGATGTTCGTCATGTTCTCACTCAGAAGCTATGAAGTAATGAGCTGGGTATTGTTCTTGGCGGAAGCTTTGAAGCAACTCCAAGTATGTGTTCTTAGTCCAGGGTCATTTGTATAGAAGTGTATCTTCTCATCATAGAAGTGTGTCTTCTACTTTTTAGGTGTTGAAGAGTTATTGGAAATCAAGATGTTGATGTAGTGGCTGAGATGTTGACTGCTAGACATCATTGCGATGATTGGAAGTGGGATGGAGATATCTCATATCTAGGGAGGACCTAGGTAGAAGGGTCATTGGGTTGTGATTAAGTGAAGAGTTATAAACGAGGAGTTTAACTTTGAATTAACACTGTTGATAATGGACTTCATTCACGGCTTGGTATGCCTCCATATATAGGAGAGTTGCTCCGAATTGGGTGAATAATTCTTGTGTGAACTTTACTTTTCAGCAACTACTTTAACTGTCTTTATCTTGCATATGTTGTTAATAACAGACTATATGTCTCGACATGTTATTAGAAATCTGAGTCCGCTCTACTAGAATTTCAATTGGTATCAGAGCAGACATCTTGTTCGTTTTCTGGGTGAGATCCTAGGGAAGATACTTTCTGGTTCATGTGCAAGAAAGATAGTTTTGCTGAGAAGTAGTATGGACTTGGTTAGTTCATAAGATTTTGAATGGTCCCTAGAAGTGGAGGATGGACTATTCGTGACAAAGGATGTGGTGAATTTGTTTTGAAGCTATCGGGAAAGCAGAGACTCATGTTATACCTGAAGCTTAAGGGAGTTTTTCAAATTATTCCGCTGCATGTAGTGGAAAACTCCTGGTGTATCCTCTAAAGATGTATATTGAGGATAATATTGACTGACTTATTAAAGTATCCAAAGATACTCGAGGTTTGACCCAAGTCTACTCATAATGGCATTTTTCAATAAGTTGGTTAATGTGAGATCAAAAGGAAGCAATTTATTTATGCTCTTTACTCTAAAAGACCAACCACAGGTCTTTGTTGAAAGATTTCACTATGCAGTTCTTGAATGATGTTCTATCAGATGTTGGGACATCACATCAGCAGATTATGCAGAATTTTGCTAATTAAAGATATTACACATTAGATGCTTTGGGGGCTGAACATTTGGTGTATTAATCTCACTTGTTTGGAACCTACTCCTGACTTGGAAGAGGAGGCATCTAGTTCTAGGAGGTTTCAATGCTAGATATTTGTCCTAGACATATATGTTGATCTGGACATGACCGACATATGTTTGACTTCTTGGGTCAGTTTATTTCTTATTCAATGAATTTTGAGTGTAGAGACTTGTCATACCCCAATTTTTGACCTAATATACCACTTTACATTTGCATCATTGCATCACTAACAGTTCAGAACAGACCTAATCAAGTGTAGCTCCTACCGGTCAAAATTAGGGTTTCACAAGATTTTCATCTGATTCAAGAAGCAATCAATCAGGGTTTGAGTTTCATTCACCTCATTTGATCTATCTTGATCAAATCATCAACCTGTGATCCTCAGATATCAAAATGTTCCTCATGATTTATCGAGGATCGACCAATTAGGGTTTTGGTCGAGCATAAGTATTCTCTTATTTTCTGATCAATGGATGACTTTTTTGGTTAGAGATTGATCATTATATCTTAGATACAACATCTTGACCTAATTTCTGGATTCAAAACATCACAGAAGTTCACAGACTTCATCAGTCAATTTCTGAAACATCTGATGAAATTTCATCTGCACAGAAAAGTCAAACTTTGACTTTTGGTCAACTTTTTCAAAACAAAACTTTTTCAATCATCAAAATACTTCAAATGATCCATCATGATCATAAAAAATCAAAGAATTTGAAAAAGTCAACAAAAAGTCAAAATTTTCAACACTTAGAAAAATTTTCAAGTGTTAAAATTTTGTACTTTTTCCAAACTTCATGGCATTTTTTCACATAGTTCCACTTTGAATTGGAAAAAACTCAAAACATGAAAGTTGTAGCCCTTGAAACAAGATTTCCAAAATGTCCAAGAACTCTCAAATCCATGGAGTCTATCTATACTTTTGAAATTGAAACATAAGGCTCCATAACCATGGATTTCAAGTTCAAAACTTCAAAATTATAGGTCATTTTTGAATTTCTTCTTCTAGAAGCAATGCCACCTTGCCAATTGAAGATTAGAACTGATAAATATCAGTTGAAGGTAATTATTGAAGGATAGGATCAAGTTGGATTTTAACACATGGTTAAAAAGGAAGTTTCCTTTTCCTTTTGCAAAATGACTTCCTTGCGCTCTAAGGCAAGTTTGATTTACCAAAAGCCAATCTCTTTGCCTAACATTTCAGAAATCTTGGCCTATAAATAGAGGCATCATTTTCAAATTCAAACACACCAAAGCCATGCAAGTACATGCTTTCACTCTTCCTCTTTGAAAATTCAAGAATCATAGTTCAATTTGTGAGAACTTGCATTTTGGAAAACTAATGAAAAACTCTGATCAAATTGGTGTCTAACATGTTTTAATATCCATTTGAAACTTGTTTGAAACTTAAAAACAACATAGGCAAAGCTAGAAATCAGAATTACATGCCATGTTCACATAAGCTTGCAAAACTGCCTTATCTTTCGAATCCATGGTTTGGCTTGAGAAACTTGTGATCTAATCACTCAAACATCATCCACATACATCATAGAGATGATGCAGATCATCAACAACAATCTGTAACAACTCTAACATCGATTTCCAGTTTCCATTTTTAGCTTATGCAGGTTGACTTGGTTGGATTGATCCAGGGTGATTCGAAGTGAGCAGACCATTCATACACCTTCCCAAACAACCGTTGGAGCTCAAACAATCATAAAAACTCAACTGGAAACACTCCTGCATCGAATTCGATTCCAGCTTCAACAGGTAAGAACACGAAACTCAAACTCCATGATTCATTTGAAAAAAACTCTTGGCCGTTTTATTTCTGCACCCTCCACGATCATTAACCCTCAATCAATTGGAAAAATCATCAACCATACAAGATTTCAATTAAGATTTTCAGTTCTAGGGTTCTTCATGTTTTCCAGAAATTTAATCATGTTAAACTTAAAATAAATGAAATTAATGAACACCATCATGTTCCTGGGCTTGAGGCGAGCAAGTTTGATGTTTACTTCATTCAATTTCATCAAGAAACACGAAATCCATGGCTGATTGAAGGATTGGAGGAAGAAGATGAGCTGCGCGCGTTATTTTTCAAATTCAAAAATTCCATTGTAATATTAACACGTGGTTTGGATTCAATACAAGGATGTATTGCCGCCCCAGCGGTTGCCAGCTCACTCTTAAGTCTTTGTGCCACGTATTGTCCAACAGGTCCCGGGTTCAAGCCTCCATGGGACCAACTTTTTTCAAACTTTTCATTTTTTCTTCATTTTTTTTACAAACTTTGACTTTTTTTTTAACCAATCAAAACTCCTCATTTTGAGGTGATTTTTTGTACACTTGTCAATAAATGTATCTATTTTATGATAGTGCAAAAATGTTCAGAAAAAACTTTCATCCGATTATGTTTTAATCGAGCCGAAAACGACACTTTGAGCACTTTTCAAAACCACTTTAAAAGGTGAATTTTTCAAACTTTCGAAGCCCGATTCTTTTCAAAACTTCTTGTAAGTATATTTTACTTTTCAAAAACACTTTCAAAATCATTTCTTCAAAACTTTTTCATCCAAACTTACATCTTTTACCATGATCGATCCGATTTAAACGATAAAACCAAACTCGTTTTCTCTCGAATTTCTTAAACGATCATGGGCCTCCCTTACGGTGTAAGTCCCAATCCTTTTTATGTACATATTCAATTTTCCTTGTACATATTCAAAACATCTTTGTTGATATTCAAACATAAACAAACTTCTTTCGTTTGTTTTCATTCGTTTGTTTATACACCGAATCCATTGGTTCTAAGAGAAGAATTATTCCCGATGAAACTTCTCTGAAACCAATGGGCCTCCCTCACGGTGTAAGTCCCAACCCAACATTCTTTATGTACATACATTATTTTCCTTGTACATATCAAATTCTTTTCATACAAATTTTTACCTGTACATAATACAGATACTTTTTAAATACTCAAACACAGATAAACTTCGATCGTTCGTTTCCGTTTCATCTATATACACTGAATACCATTGGTATTAAAAGGAGCATTATTCCCGGTGAAACTGCTTTTAAGACAATGGGCCACCCTTATGGTGTAAGTCCCAACCCTCCTATTTACACCCATCCTTCTTTGTACATAAATACTCGTTCGTGTACATATTTACTTCCTTGTACACAATTCAAACTTGTAAATAATCAAGTTACGCTCGTTTTAAAACGTTCGTTTCACAGACACTTGTTTATATTTCCTTCATAAACTTTTGTAAATAAACATCATGCATTGTTTATATTTCCTTCATAAACTCCTGTGAATAACTTCATATACTTGTTCATAACTATCTAGTTATAACATAACAACTAGTCTAATCATTAGGCTCCCCACAGAGTTTAGCCTCCGCTTGGGCTTTGTACAAGATAACTCATTTCATCTGAGTTTAGCCTCCTCTTAGGCTTCATATAAGAAAACTCATTCATCTGAGTTTAGCCTCCGCTTAGGCTTCATATAAGGCAGCACTCCCCTGCTGAGTCAGCCTCCTCTTGGGCTTCATTCAAAAGAACTCCTCATTGAGTTTAGCCTTCTCTTGGGCATCATACAAAGAAATAGATCAGGAAATCTCTTAACAGCCTCCTATTGGGCTTCCAATACAAAGAATCACCCGCGTTAGGATAGAACCCAGAGAGTATAATTTCTCGGTGAAATTGCTCTAAATTCCAAAAGGATGGTTTCTCGGTGAAATCCCTTTTAAAGCCAAAGCCAGCCAAACCCTATAGCTTCCTCTTGAGCTTCATACAAGGACCCTCGATGACCCTCGGAATGCCTCCTCTTGGGCTTACAATACAAGGACCCACGGGCTTCTTAAAAGCATCCCCCAAATCCAATCCTTTTCTCCTTGAGACTTAGACATCTATCATCTCTATGGAAGGAGTATCTCATCTATCACATCACATACAGTCAAAACTTTTCAAACTTTTTTTCAAACGAAAACATCTCTTAATTGTAAGTGGTAACGCTTGTACACTCGAGCAAAACACCCAATGCTTACAGTTAAAAGATTCAATAATCTTTTTCAAACATCTTTCTTAAACATGTAAGTGGTAACGCTTGTATACTCAAGCAAAACACCTATAACTTACGATGAAAGATTTTAATCAGTCAAACTTTTAAAATGTATGTGATGAAATAGATTAGATACATTTTTCATTAAGATGACATTTGTCTGTCTCTTACTAACATCCAGTTGCTTCCACTAGCATAAGTGGGAACTACGATTGCTCTGACTTTCTCAACATCCTTTTGAGAATACGTAGGCACAAGGTCTTATCCTTGCCGAGCAAATTTCTTTCTCCCTCAGACCAAACAAACCATAGATCCCTTTAGATCCGAGCTACAAATGCTTTGATTCCCACTAGGGGATATGTATGCAGAAGATCCAAAGATCTTTGCGAGCACAATAATAACAAAACACTAGGATCCCACATAATCTGTCATTCTTAAAATCCCAAAGGAGAAACTTTCCCAATCATAGAAATAGCAATTTAAAACACACAAACATATCAAACATATTCATATATAAAGCTATGGATAACCATATATATTTAGGGTGCTCCATCTATTCCCTTTATATAACAAACCCTCTTACTCAGAATCTCCCCAATGCGTTGCGTCTAGTTTGTGCTAGTCGTTACGCATATCAAAATCAATTGAGGGTATTGCAGCTTTCCCCTTTTTCATAATCATTAAATCATCTTTCTTGTGTTGAAAATAATAAAGCTTGATGCTCGCGGCATCTTTATAAACAAATCAAAAGAGTAAATTGTTTGAGCGGAGGATTGAATTGATTCGATTCCTAGCGGCACTTTGCGACAGGAAAAATGGCGACTCTGTGGGAATCTGTTGAAACTTTGATTTTCAAAAATGTGTGACTCTGCTCAAGAGCACCAAGCTTTTGTTTTCAAAAAGAAAAAGGGTTAAGCTTTCATATATGCATATGTTTGTTTTCTTTTATTGTGTGTTTTCGCGATTTCATCGATGGAAAGAAATCTAACCGGTTTAAGAAACATTTTAAGATCTAGGTGGGGTATAGTCCTATTAACTTGTGAGAAGTCTCAGTACTTACGGAGTTAATTTGAGATCCCTCTCTCAGTGGAGGTTGTCTTAGGAGTATTTGTGTTTAGCAAGTATTTGCGAAGACATTTTGCTTTTAAGGGGACTTGCGAAGCTGAGTGGTTGTAGAACACATAACCCATCCTGGCCATTTAGGATGTAGTGCAGAGATTATTCGGGTGTAAGCCTAGAATAATTGTCATGCGAGACTACGATCGGTGAGTTTCTCTTGAAAAATATTATTGGACCATCGGTATTCAACAAATCCGATAATATTTCAAAGAGAAGTGTTGAGCTGTATTATCGATAGAACCCGTTTCACGGATGAATAAGCCCTTAGAACTTACCCACGTTTGATTCTTATCATTGGCCTCATGCTCATGACTTGAGCAGCTTGACCGTGTGTATAACTACTAACCATGTTTGTCGCATTCATGCATTCATTCATTCAAAACTTCATTTCTCTTCCCATTTCCAAAGAATTTAGAGATTTTCTTTGTAAAATATTTTAGGTTAGAGTGATGGACGTGGGAAGATTCACCAAGAGATACAGTTTTAGAATTCACGATATAGGAAAGTTAAAGAGTTAGCATCCTTGGTAGAAGATCCCTCGGTTTGAAAAGCTATGCAACTCTTTTAACTATTCTGAACACTAACGTTGATGAAGGACTTCTCAAAACTTTCGTTCAGTTTTACGATCCAGTCTATCGCCGTTTCACTTTCCCTGACTATCAGTTGATGCCTACTTTGGAAGAGTACGCGTACATCCTAGGAATCTCAGTATCGGACAAAGTTCCTTTCAATGGTTTGGAAGCCATTCCTAAGTCACCAGTCATTGCAATGATGACTCACTTAAAGAAATCTGAGATAGACAAAAACCTAACTACCAGAGGAAAACTCTTAGGACTGACTTCAAAGTTCCTAATGGAGAAGGCTCTTAAATTCTCTGAGGCCGGTAGTATGGTAGCCTTTGAAGCTATTTTAGCTTTACTCCTTTATGGATTGGTGTTGTTTCCCAACGTCCCAAATTTCGTTGATATCAATGCTATAAGGATCTTTCTGATTGGAAATCCCGTTCCCACTCTGCTTGGTGATACGTACTTCTCCATTCATCATAGGAATCGTCAAGGAGATGGAACTATCGTGTGTTGTGTACCTCTATTTTTCAAATGGATTATCTCACACTTGCCTAAATCTCCTATCTTCCGCGAAAACAAAGACGATTGGCATTGGTCTCGAAGGCTCATGTCTCTTACAAACGACGATATCCATTGGTATACCTTGGCAAACAATGAGATGGAAATCATTAAGAGTTGTGGAGAATTTGCCAACGTACCCCTCATTGGTACAAAAGGAGGAATCAACTACAACCCATTCTTGGCGAGACGTCAACTCGGATACGCAAACTCTAGTAAACCTCTTGGTTTCACAGTAGAGAGTTACTTTTATCATGAGGAAGAGGATTCCCAAGGTTTGAAAGCTAGAATGATAAGAGCTTGGCACCACATCCGAAGGAAGGAAAGAGGTAAGGCAAAGAATTGTGTAGCCATGGAAATCTACACTTCTTGGGTGAAGAAAAGAGAAAAGGAATTCCGAATGCCTTACGCTTATGAAGAACCTATGTTCTCAGCAGCTTCCAAATCAACAATTTTCCCCGTCGAGACTATGGGAGAATACCAAGAAGCCTTAGCCAAGATGAGGCTTGAGAAAGAAGCTTTGGAAAACAAGTTCTTAAAGACTGATCTCGAGAACGAGAAGCTCAAGAAGCAAGTCAAAGATCATGAAAAGACACTTTACTTCCAAGATGAATGGCTCATGGAGAAAGATGAGAAGATTCGTCAGAAGGATAACACGATCCAAAGATACATCAAAGAAAGGAAGAGAAATCTTGAGGAAATGACAACCCGCGATCCTGCTCCCGACGAATGGAAGAAAGTCATTAGCAAGCTAAAAGCCGAGAAAGCTGAACTAAAAGCTCACTATGGGAAGGAAATCCTGAAGTTGAAGCTACATCAAGCCTTTGGATCTTCATCCGACGAGGACGATTAATTAGTTTAGATTGTAACTTTTATCATTTTTTTTTATCATTTGTGTGAGCAATGCTAAAAAAACAATTGTTGTAATCTTCTTTCAATAATAAATAAAATATGTGTTATCCATCCAAATATTTGCCAGAAATCTCTCTTTTAGCGTAAATTCTTTGGAAATCTTTCTTTACATTCATAATCATGCATCATACTTTGCATATTGAGTCTATTGTCTAGAGTCTGATCTTTGGAATTTTTTCCAACAGATAGGAAAAGATCGTCAAGATGTCGCGTCTTAGAGTTTCTCGACCGCGTCCACAGCCTACTCGAACATACGATACACGTTCAAAAAGAAGAAAAGTAATGGAAGGATTTGAGCAAGAGAATGTTGAACTTCGTAGCACAGTAACAACACTGCAAGAAGAGGTGGAGAGACTCACTTCTTTGGTCAACTCATTGGCCGCAGCGCAAAGTCAGCAAGCAGCTTCGAGCAATCAAAATCAAGCAGCGATTTCAGAAGACACTACTACTCCAGTTTCAACTGTTGCAGCCAGTAGTTCACCCTTCAGTATGCCCGAAGGCTATCCATGGGGCATGCCTTTCAACTTTGGCATCGGATTTCGCCAACCGACTTCTCAAGTACAAACAACTACGCTTGAAATACCTACTTTGCAGCAGAACTCAACACTTACTCCGCAGCGTGGAGTAACTCTTCCACAAGTAACAATGACGGTTTCTCAAGCAATAATGACGAACTCAGCTTCTGTAGTGCACACTACCATGGACGAAGAAGTTCACCATATTCCGGGCAATAACGCAAATTCACGTGGTTCGATGGAAAATCTCCAGGAACAACTCCTCAAGATGCAGCTTGAGATAAAAACAATTCGTGGAAAAGAATTGTTTGGGAAAAACGCTCAAGATCTTTGCTTAGTACCTCGCGTAAGGATACCTGCAAAATTCAAGGTCCCTGACTTTGAAAAATACAAAGGAAACTCCTGTCCACAGAGTCATCTCACGATGTATGCCAGGAAAATGTCTACGTACAATGACGATCACCAGTTGTTAATCCACTACTTCCAGGACAGTCTTACCGGTGCCGCACTGAAGTGGTACATGGGATTGGACAGCGCGAGTATCCAAACATTCAACGACTTGGGTGAAGCTTTCGTACAGCAATATAAGTTCAACTTGGATATGGCTCCCGATCGGGATCAACTCCGCTCCATGTCTCAGAAAGAAAGAGAGACATTCAAAGAGTACGCTCAACGATGGAGGGAAATTGCTGCCCAGGTCAACCCACTATTGGAAGAAAAGGAGATGACCAAGGTTTTCTTAAACACTCTTGGCTCGTTCTACTACGAACGAATGATCGCTAGCGCTCCTGGAGACTTCACTGAGATGGTAAGCATGGGAATGCGGTGAGAGGAGGGGGTTTGAACCGGACGCCTAACCAAGGAAGCAGGATCTTCTAGTGGAACTAGGAAGGTTGGAGCCAGTTTTCCAAAGAAAAAGGAACACGACATAGGAATGGTATCCCGAGGGAAACCGCGAAAAAATGTCAGTCAACAACGACAGGTAGCTTCCATAGCACCCACCGTTAACGCAAGTCCAAATATAGGAATTGCCCCGCAGTTCCAGCAAACTCAGCAAACTCAACAGCCTCGTCAACAGGCTCAGCAGTTTAACAATCAAAACCGTGCGCCTCGGGTCTCGCAATTCGACCCGATCCCGATGACGTACACAGAACTATACCCTGCATTAATAGGAAGAAATCTGGTACAGACAAGGTCACCACCTCCGGTCCCAGAAAAATTGCCGTGGTGGTACAAAGCGGACGTATCTTGCCCTTTTCACCAAGGGGCACCAGACCATGATCTTGAGCATTTCATAGCATTGAAAGCAGAAGTGCAGAGATTAGTGAAATCTAATCTTCTTTCCTTTAGAAATACAAATCCGAACGTGCAAGCGAATCCACTTCCCAGTCACAGCGGACACGCAGTAAATCTTGATACTAAAGAATATGGATCGGTATCTCGTTACAAACGTGAATCTGATCAGAGGAAACTTAGTGCATCTCCATGAAACGTATAGTACAATGGGTGCCTTCACTAAGCACGATTACGCGGCTTGCAACATCTGCTTCAAGAATCTTCAAGGATGTCCCACCATAAGAGCAGACATTCAATGATTGTTAGATATCGGTGACCTACAGATCTACAGAAATAGAGATGACTATGACGTAAATACAGTAGGGCATTTTCCGCATGAGCTTTTTGTCTCAGATATCAACTCGGAAAATCCCGAAGTAAACGTTGTTATCCCCTGTTTCAATGTACCCAAGCCTGTAGAAATAGAATATAACGGTTCAAACATTCCAGGGACTTCTTTGGTGATTTGCCTACCCGGTCCTGTCCCATACAGTTCTACCAAAGCAATTCCCTATCAATACAATGCGACTCTGATAGAGGATGGGAAGGAGAAACCCATGCCAATTCTTCCAGCTAATGTCAACATAACTGAGATAGGACGAGTAACACGAAGTGGACGAATACATCCTCCGTTGCTTCCAAAACCGCCTGTTGTTCCTGTTATTAGACGAAATCCAGTTAACATATCTCCCGAGAATCCTACAATGATTCCCGCTGTTAACCCAAGCACGAATGTTGGTTCTCCTGATAGAACCACCGTCAACACCGATTTTGATGAAATACTGAAGTTAATCAAGAAAAGCGAGTACCGAGTCGTGGATCAGCTGATGCAGACTCCCTCCAAGATTTCAATATTGTCTCTACTATTGAACTCCGAAGCTCACCGAGAAGCTTTAATGAAAGTACTAGATCAAGCCTATGTAGACCATGATGTGACTACAGACCAGTTTGGAGGAATTGTGGGCAACATAACAGCCTGTAATAATCTAAGTTTCAATGATGAGGAACTTCCAGAGGAAGGGAAAGATCATAATTTGGCTCTGCATATCTCGATGATTTGCCAATCAGATTCTCTGTCCAATGTATTGGTGGATACTGGTTCATCTTTAAACGTAATGCCAAAAACGACACTCGCTCGTTTAGCTTACAAAGGAACACCAATGAAGTTCAACGACATAGTGGTAAGAGCCTTTGACGGGTCACGGAAGTCGGTTATTGGGGAAGTCGATCTCCCGATGACAATTGGTCCTCATACTTTCCAAATCATTTTCCAAGTCATGGATGTACCAGCTGCTTACAGTTGTCTACTAGGAAGACCATGGATCCACGAAGCAGGAGCAGTGACATCTACTCTCCATCAGAAGCTGAAATTCACAGTAAATGGGAAGCTAGTAACCATCATCGGTGAACAAGCTTTGCTCATAAGCCATTTGTCCAGTTTCTCTTTCATCACAGCTAATGACGTTGAAGGAATACACTTCCCTGAACATCCGTTAGAAGATGAATCTACCAGCAAAAACAAGACATCTATTTCTTCGTATAAAGAAGCAGCACAGATAGTAAAAGATGGCAACGCTGAAGGATGGGGACAAGTAATCAAACCTGTCAAAAATGAGACAAAAGCCGGACTCGGGTTCACACCTGCATTTCCCAAAGACAAGCAAAAAGAGGAAGCACTTCGTCCGATCAAGGAAATATTTCATAGTGGGGGTTTCTTAAACCCCTGTTCCGCAAGAAGTTAACGTTATCACTATTGAAGGTGATGAGGATGATCCCTCAAGATCTGAAGAGTGGAGCACTTATCTAAACAGCCCTGAATATGTGTCTAGGGAAGAATCGTACGCACTGTACTATCCTCCGACTGATCAATTCAAAGACATGTCCCTGCAAAGGCGTGAAAATCCACCTGTCCCTTCTGAAGTTTGGGATACCTTGGGAGAACCAAGTGGCAAGTTTGACTATATGGTGAAATACACTGCGCCAGAAAGCTCAAAAATCAGGATCGAAGATATCCAGCCCACTGGATGGGATGATTCTTTTGAATATCCTAGTCAGCCCGAAGAGGTGTATACATCTTCCCGATCTCATCAGGCAATCGAGGTTCCCAATGAAGATCTCTGCTTTAATGCACCTATGGAATTTGTTAAACCAGATTGTGACTACCACTATATCAACGTGATCACTGAAGATCAAGGGTATGATTCGGGATACGAATTGGAAAGTGTCGCCGACAATGAGTCTCTTCACTCTGAAGATTGGAGGGTACACCCCCAGAATTCAACACAGAAGCCAACAGGAAGCACATATGCTGTATCCCATACTTCCCGATCTGTTCATCAAGCGGAAGAAGACTGCTCTAGCAGCACAAAAGGCAAGGTCCACCGTCCAGAGTCTTCCAAGCCTGCTCGACCAACGATCAAGGTCTACTCAAGGGTTAAACCAAGCGGAAAATTACCCGAGTACCTCGACTTCCAAGGAGTTCGCCACTACTGGAAACCTGTTGAAGTTCGGACTAACGCTCCTAGTTCTAAGTAGTTTATCTTTGCTTTTGTTTTGAACTCTCACTTCGCCCAAAGTGAAGAGATGTTTTATAGGGCTTAGCTTTTAAATAATCTCTCTTTGTCTTGCCCAAGACAAATGAGTTTGTATTTTAGGGCCCTATTTCATATTGTGAATCATAAATAAAACGCGTTGTTTTGATTCCACATTTTGTGTTTATTTTCATTTTTTACCCTTTTTTGGAAATGATAATCCTAAAAAACACAATAAAAATCTTCAGAAAAAAATAAAAAATGAAAAAATTTTAATCTGCATTCACTTTCACATTATCTGTTTCAAAAAAAAAGAGGAAAGAGTGATAAAAAAAAAAGAGAAGAGTTAATTGATCAAACATAAATCAAATATGCAAATTAACAAATGGACAAATCCATTGAAAGCAATAACTCTACGCCCTCTCCCAACTCTGAAATCCCCAGTGAAGTCGCCGAGGGAGAAGTTGAAGAAGAGATCCCGGATGAGATTTCTCGACTACTTAAGCACGAGGAAAGAATCATTCAGCCTCACAAGGAGCCTTTGGAAGCAATCAACTTGGGTTCTGAAGAAGACAAAAAAGAAGTAAACATCGGAGCTTCACTCGACAACAACGTCAAGGGTAAACTGATAGATCTTCTCAAAGAATACGTTGATGTGTTCGCTTGGTCCTACCAAGACATGCCGGGTTTGGATACCAGCATCGTGGAGCATCACCTATCATTAAGACCAGAGTGTCCGCCAGTTAAACAGAAACTGAGAAGAGTTCACCCTGAAATGGTTGACAAAATCAAAAAGGAAGTTCAAAAGCAGCTCGACGCAGGTTTCCTCGTCACCTCTGAATATCCTCAATGGCTAGCCAACATAGTGCATGTCTCCAAGAAAGATGGAAAGGTCAGAATGTGTGTTGACTACCGGGACTTGAACAAAGCAAGCCCAAAAGACGATTTCCCACTACCGCATATCGACATGCTAGTGGATAGCACTGCAAAGTTCAACGTCTTTTCCTTCATGGACGGTTTCTCTGGTTACAATCAGATCAGAATGGCTCCCAAAGACATGGAGAAGACATCCTTCATCACGCCATGGGGCACATTTTGCTACAAAGTAATGCCATTTGGATTAAAGAACGCAGGCGCAACTTACCAAAGGGCAATGACTACTCTCTTTCATGACATAATGCACAAAGAGATCGAGGTCTTTGTGGACGATATGATAGCAAAATCTGACACTGAAGAAGAGCATATAGAATATCTCTTGAAGTTGTTTCAACGACTAAGGAAATTTCAGCTCCGCCTGAATCCTAACAAATGCACCTTTGGGGTAAGATCTGGAAAACTCCTAGGTTTCATCGTCAGTCAAAAAGGTATTGAAGTTGACCCTGACAAAGTCAGGGCTATTCAAGAAATGCCTACGCCACATACAGAAAAGCAAGTAAGAGGATTTCTTGGACGGTTGAATTACATCTCCAAATTTATTTCTCAAATGACTGCTACCTGTGGGCCGATATTCAAACTTCTCCGCAAAAATCAAGAAGTTGTGTGGACAGAAGATTGCCAAAAAGCGTTCGACAGTATCAAGGAATACCTGTCAGAACCACCAATATTGATTCCTCCAGTCGAAGGAAGACCGTTAATCATGTACCTTACCGTGCTAGAAGATTCCATGGGCTGCGTACTTGGACAACAAGATGACACCGATAAGAAGGAGCATGCCATCTACTACCTGAGTAAAAAGTTCACAGACTGTGAAACTCGTTACTCCATGCTCGAGAAAACATGTTGTGCTTTGGTATGGGCTTCGAAACGCCTCCGCCAGTACATGATCAATCACACGACTTGGTTAATCTCCAAAATGGATACAATCAAGTACGTCTTTGAAAAGCCTGCTTTAACAGGAAGAATTGCTCGATGGCAGATGCTGCTATCTGAATATGACATCTAATACCACGCTCAAAAAGCGGTCAAAGGAAGCATTCTCGCCGATCACTTGGCTTGTCAACTGCTCAACGAATACCAATCTCTCAAGTTTGACTTCCCGGACGAGGATGTTATGTACTTAAAAATGAAAGATTGTGACGAACTGCTACCCGAAGAAGGTCCTGATCCAGAATCTAGATGGGGCCTAATCTTTGATGGAGCAGTTAACGTTTTTGGCAATGGAATTGGGGCAGTCATCATCACTCCCGAGGGTTCTCATATCCCGTTTTCCGCCAGATTGCTATTTGATTGCACCAACAACATCGCAGAATATGAAGCTTGTATCATGGGTATCGAAGAAGCCATCGACTTGAGGATCAAGATCCTTGACATGGAGATTCAGACCTTGTGATCAACCAAATCCAAGACAAGTATGAAACTCATCATCTTGGTTTGATTCACTACAGAAATTATGCAAGACGATTGTTGACTTTCTTCAACAAAGTGGAACTGCATCATA
Source organism: Vicia sativa (assembly GCA_021764765.1). Lineage (NCBI taxonomy): Eukaryota > Viridiplantae > Streptophyta > Magnoliopsida > Fabales > Fabaceae > Vicia > Vicia sativa. The sequence continues at coordinate 268,278,761 of CM038792.1, forward strand.
TCCCTCGAGATCAGAATCGAATGGCAGACGCCTTAGCTACTCTGTCTTCCATGTTCAAAGTCAACGATTGGAATGATATGCCTAAAATCCGTATCAGACGCCTTGAAAGACCTGCATATGTATTTACAACTGAAGCTGTCTTCGATGATAAACCGTGGTTTCACGATATCAAACGTTTCCTTCAAACTCAGGAGTACCCACTCGGGGCATCGTACAAGGATAAGAAGACTCTAAGGAGGCTTTCTAGAAATTTCTTCCTGAATGAAGATGTGCTATACAAAAGAAACTTCGACATGGTCCTGCTCAGATGCGTCGATAGACAAGAAGCAGACACGATAATCCACGAAGTTCATGAAGGGTCTTTTGGAACCCACTCAAATGGGCATGCAATGTCCAGGAAAATTCTGAGAGCAGGATACTATTGGATAACGATGGAATCTGATTGGCTGTAAACACGTCAAAAGATGTCACAAGTGTCAGATCTACGCAGATAAGATCCATGTGCCACCAACTCTACTCAACGTTCTCTCTTCTCCGTGGCCTTTCTCCATGTGGGGCATCGACATGATTGGGATAATCGAACCAAAAGCGTCCAACGGACATCGCTTCATTCTAGTGGCTATCGATTACTTCACCAAATGGGTCGAAGCAGCGTCTTACGCCAACGTTACAATACAAGTGGTTGTGAGGTTTATTAAGAACAATCTCATTTGCCGATATGGAGTTCCAAGTAAGATCATTACAGACAATGGATCGAACTTGAACAACAAAATGATGAAAGAACTGTGTGAGGAATTCAAGATCGAGCATCATAACTCATCTCCTACCGGCCAAAGATGAGCAGGCGCCGTTGAAGCGCCAACAAGAACATCAAAAGATCATCCGAGAAGATGGTCATCACCTACAAAGGCGGCATGAAATCGCCATTTGCTCTGCATGGGTATCGTACTTGATCGCACTTCAGGAGCAACTCCTTTTCTCTAGTGTACGGCATGGGCGGTGCTCCCCATAGAAGTTGAGATTCCATCAATGAGAGTTCTCATGGAAGCTAAGTTATCGAGGCGAATGGTGTCAAAGCGAATCGATCAATGAACTTAATGGAAGAAAAGCGTCGGCCGCTCTGTCATGGACAACTATATCAAAGAAGGATGAAGAAAGCATTCGACAAAAGGTCCGACCTCGTGAATTCCGAGGCGACCTCGTGCTTAAAAGATTCTATCTTTTCAACCAGATTCTAGGGGCAAATGGACTCCTAATTACGAAGGCCCATACGTCGTCAAAAGAAGCTTTTCTGGCGGTGCTATGACTCTCACAACCATGGACGGCGATGAACTTCCACATCCTGTGAATGCTGATGCAGTCAAGAAATACTTTGTCTAAAAACAAAAGAACGGCTCGGTAAGTTGAAAACCCGAAAAGGGCAACTTAGGCAAAAATGAGCGTCTCGGTGGACTGAAAATCTGAAAAGGCGGTCCAGGCAAAAATTAGAGACAATAAACAGAAATTATCCTGATAGATTGGAAACCTGAAAAGGGCAATCTAGGCAAAAATAAGGATACAAAAAATGACAAAATAACAGCATCAGTCCGTACTTCGTCAATCTGAAGAAATTTCCATCAATGGATCTTCAATCAAATCTTCTGAAGCAACAAGCACAGTTGGAATTCAAAGTTGTTAGGGATAATAGTGGTTATTGCTTTCAATGTAGCCTTTTCCCAGTAAATTATCATTTCCAACTTTTGTAAATAGCTCATGGAATCATGCCTTTGGCTGATTACCATTCTATCAATAAAATTTGAGCCTTATGCCCATTTGTTTGCAATTCTTGCTTTATTCTGTTTTGCAAAATAACGCTTTTTATCGTGAAAATCACTTTTTGAAATTAAAAGGTTTTAAACGAATTTTTACTTCAAAATTTTGAAATAAAAGCGAAATTTTCCTTTGAACTATGAACACAGAAAGAACTTCAACAGTTCCTCCATGAGTGTTTCGATCTCCGAAGGATAGAACGGCTGCTACAGAAAGTCTTCTCCTCAGCAGAAATCATCAAAGGACGGTATTCTTATCCAAAAAAAAAAGAATCCCCAACAGGGTTGCCATTGAAATGTTTTTTCGGAAAGATTAAAGCATGCAACTCAAATTCTTCATCAGTGAATGTCCACGCCATCGCTACAGATTTCACTGAGTATTTGTTCGAACTGTGACGTGGTCCTTTTCCCCAAATACCTCTTTATTGTTTTGTCAAGTATTGTTAGCATGCATATAACATTCATAACATTCATAACATTCATACATAATAAGCATCATTCATGCATTTTTTTTAAAATATTTGCTTCCATATCATTGGCTTGAATCACACTTACTCATGTAGGTACGATTATATCCCCAGTAGATTATCCCCAAGCAGAAAAATACATTTTTTCTCTCCAGTTCCTCAGCTGAGATCATTCCTCATTGGGAACAATATCTTGATTGACCATTCTCTTTCCAGTTCATTCCTGGATAGAATCCTGTCTCTAATTGACAAAGTAATAAGCAATAGCCTCATCATTTGAGCCGCTTATTTTTATTTTTTATTTTTTTTTATTTTTTTTTCTTTCTCTTCATTCCTAACTTGTTATGAAAGTTTGTTCTTCTCAATAAGGTCAAAATCCCGACTGTACGAGAAATTCCCAACAGTTGTCTTTCTGTCTAAAGAAAACCTGTGTCCTTTAAATCAAATGCCCGCATCTTCTTGAGAAAGAGATCCTTGGCAAGATTGCATCCATGAAAATAGAAACTCATTTGAGATCTGTTTCCCTTATTAACTGTTATTCACGAGGCTGAATACTCAGAAAACTTTTCAAAGAATTACCTTGTTATAGTTATCACCTCGCTGATAATTGGTAATTTCTTCAGAACTCATTACCATAGACTATCACAAGGCTGATAATTGGTAATATCATCTTCACTTACCTTAAACATTATCACAAGGCTGACAGAAGGTAATCTCTTTGTTTCCCAAGGCGAGACAACAGATATTCACATGATTTGTGAATCACTCTTTCCCCAGCAGAGGCATATTCGCATGTTTCCCAACAAACAGGATTCTCTTTTCTTAAACAGATCAAGGCATCCTCAAAAATTTTCCCCATTATGTCATTTCTTTGATATTTCCTGGGTGAATCTTTTTGCATCATCCGCATTTTTTTGGTATCTTAGGTCCAAAATTTGCGTATTCTGATATTTAAGTCTCTTCACACCTATCAAAATAAAGATATTCATCTTCATATACCACTTTACATTTGCATCAATGCATCACTAACAGTTCAGAACAGACCTAATCAGGTGTAGCTCCTACAGGTCAAAATTAGGGTTTCACAAGATTTTCATCTGATTCAAGAAGCAATCAATCAGGGTTTGAGTTTCATTCACCTCATTTGATCTATCTTGATCAAATCATCAACCTCTGATCCTCAGATATCAAAATTTTCCTCATGATCTATCGAGGATCGACCAATTAGGGTTTTGGTCGAGCATAAGTATTCTCTTATTTTCTGATCAATGGATGACTTTTTTGGTTAGAGATTGATCATTATATCTTAGATACAACATCTTGACCTAATTTCTGGATTCAAAACATCACAGAAGTTCACAGACTTCATCAGTCAATTTCTGAAACATCTGATGAAATTTCATCTGCACAGAAAAGTCAAACTTTGACTTTTGGTCAACTTTTTCAAAACAAAACTTTTTCAATCATCAAAATACTTCAAATGATCCATCATGATCATAAAAAATCAAAGAATTTGAAAAAGTCAACAAAAAGTCAAAATTTTCAACACTTAGAAAAATTTTCAAGTGTTAAAATTTTGTACTTTTTCCAAACTTCATGGCATTTTTTCACATAGTTCCACTTTGAATTGGAAAAAACTCAAAACATGAAAGTTGTAGCCCTTGAAACAAGATTTCCAAAATGTCCAAGAACTCTCAAATCCATGGAGTCTATCTATACTTTTGAAATTGAAACATAAGGCTCCATAACCATGGATTTCAAGTTCAAAACTTCAAAATTATAGGTCATTTTTGAATTTCTTCTTCTAGAAGCAATGCCACCTTGCCAATTGAAGATTAGAACTGATAAATATCAGTTGAAGGTAATTATTGAAGGATAGGATCAAGTTGGATTTTAACACATGGTTAAAAAGGAAGTTTCCTTTTCCTTTTGCAAAATGACTTCCTTGCGCTCTAAGGCAAGTTTGATTTACCAAAAGCCAATCTCTTTGCCTAACATTTCAGAAATCTTGGCCTATAAATAGAGGCATCATTTTCAAATTCAAACACACCAAAGCCATGCAAGTACATGCTTTCACTCTTCCTCTTTGAAAATTCAAGAATCATAGTTCAATTTGTGAGAACTTGCATTTTGGAAAACTAATGAAAAACTACGATCAAATTGGTGTCTAACATGTTTTAATATCCATTTGAAACTTGTTTGAAACTTAAAAACAACATAAAGCTAGAAATCGAATTACATGCCATGTTCACATAAGCTTGCAAAACTACCTTATCTTTCGAATCCATGGTTTGGCTTGAGAAACTTGTGATCTAATCACTCAAACATCATCCACATACATCATAGAGATGATGCAGATCATCAACAACAATCTGTAACAACTCTAACATCGATTTCCATTTTCCATTTTAGCTTATGCGAGTTGACTTGGTTGGATTGATCGGGTGATTGAAGTGAGCGGACCATTCATACACCTTCCCGAACAACAGTTGGAGCTCAAACAATCATAAAAACTCAACTGGAAACACTCCTGCATCGAATTCGATTCCAGCTTCAACAGGTAAGAACACGAAACTCAAACTCCATGATTCATTTGAAAAAAACTCTTGGCCGGTTTATTTCTGCACCCTCCACGATCATTAACCCTCAATCAATTGGAAAAATCATCAACCATACGATTTCAATTAAGATTTTCGATTCTAGGGTTCTTCATGTTTTCGAAATTTAATCATGTTAAACTTAAAATAAATGAAATTAATGAACACCATCATGTTCCTGGGCTTGAGGCGAGCAAGTTTGATGTTTACTTCATTCAATTTCATCAAGAAACACGAAATCCATGGTTGATTGAAGGATTGGAGGAAGAAGATGAAATTCTTGGCGTTATTTTCAAATTCAAAATTCAATATAATATTAACGTGGTTTGAATTCAATACACGGATGTATTGCCGCCCGATTTGACTCACTCTTAAGTCTTTGTGCCACGTATTGTCCAACGGTCCGGGTTCAAGCCTCCATGGACCAACTTTTTCAAACTTTTCATTTTTCTTCATTTTTTTTACAAACTTTGACTTTTTTTTTAACCAATCAAAACTCCTCATTTTGAGGTGATTTTTTGTACACTTGTCAATAAATGTATCTATTTTATGATAGTGCAAAAATGTTCAGAAAAAACTTTCATCCGATTATGTTTTAATCGAGCCGAAAACGACACTTTGAGCACTTTTCAAAACCACTTTAAAAGGTGAATTTTTCAAACTTTCGAAGCCCGATTCTTTTCAAAATTTCTTGTAAGTATATTTTACTTTTCAAAAACACTTTCAAAATCATTTCTTCAAAACTTTTTCATCAAAACTTACATCTTTTACCATGATCGATCCGATTTAAACGATAAAACCAAACTCGTTTTCTCTCGAATTTCTTAAACGATCATGGGCCTCCCTTACGGTGTAAGTCCCAATCCTTTTTATGTACATATTCAATTTTCCTTGTACATATTCAAAACATCTTTGTTGATATTCAAACATAAACAAACTTCTTTCGTTTGTTTTCATTCGTTTGTTTATACACCGAATCCATTGGTTCTAAGAGAAGAATTATTCCCGATGAAACTTCTCTGAAACCAATGGGCCTCCCTCACGGTGTAAGTCCCAAACCAACATTCTTTATGTACATACATTATTTTCCTTGTACATATCAAATTCTTTTCATACAAATTTTTACCTGTACATAATACAGATACTTTTTAAATACTCAAACACAGATAAACTTCGATCGTTCGTTTCCGTTCCATCTATATACACTGAATACCATTGGTATTAAAAGGAGCATTATTCCCGGTGAAACTGCTTTTAAGCCAATGGGCCACCCTTATGGTGTAAGTCCCAACCCTCCTATGTACATCCATCCTTCTCTGTACATAAATACTCGTTCGTGTACATATTTACTTCCTTGTACACAATTCAAACTTGTAAATAATCAAGTTATGCTCGTTTTAAAACGTTCGTTTCACAGACACTTGTTTATATTTCCTTCATAAACTTTTGTAAATAAACATCATGCATTGTTTATATTTCCTTCATAAACTCCTGTGAATAACTTCATATACTTGTTCATAACTATCTAGTTATAACATAACAACTAGTCTAATCATTAGGCTCCCCACAGAGTTTAGCCTCCGCTTGGGCTTCGTACAAGATAACTCATTTCATCTGAGTTTAGCCTCCTCTTAGGCTTCATATAAGAAAACTCATTCATCTGAGTTTAGCCTCCGCTTAGGCTTCATATAAGGCAGCACTCCCCTGCTGAGTCAGCCTCCTCTTGGGCTTCATTCAAAAGAACTCCTCATTGAGTTTAGCCTTCTCTTGGGCATCATACAAAGAAATAGATCAGGAAATCTCTTAACAGCCTCCTATTGGGCTTCCAATACAAAGAATCACCCGCGTTAGGATAGAACCCAGAGAGTATAATTTCTCGGTGAAATTGCTCTAAATTCCAAAAGGATGGTTTCTCGGTGAAATCCCTTTTAAAGCCAAAGCCAGCCAAACCCTATAGCTTCCTCTTGAGCTTCATACAAGGACCCTCGATGACCCTCGGAATGCCTCCTCTTGGGCTTACAATACAAGGACCCACGGGCTTCTTAAAAGCATCCCCCAAATCCAATCCTTTTCTCCTTGAGATTTAGACATCTATCATCTCTATGGAAGGAGTATCTCATCTATCACATCACATACAGTCAAAACTTTTCAAACTTTTTTTCAAACGAAAACATCTCTTAATTGTAAGTGGTAACGCTTGTACACTCGAGCAAAACACCCAATGCTTACAGTTAAAAGATTCAATAATCTTTTTCAAACATCTTTCTTAAACATGTAAGTGGTTACGCTTGTATACTCAAGCAAAACACCTATAACTTACGATGAAAGATTTTAATCAGTCAAACTTTTAAAATGTATGTGATGAAATAGATTAGATACATTTTTCATTAAGATGACATTTGTCTGTCTCTTACTAACATCCAGTTGCTTCCACTAGCATAAGTGGGAACTACGATTGCTCTGACTTTCTCAACATCCTTTTGAGAATACGTAGGCACAAGGTCTTATCCTTGCCGAGCAAATTTCTTTCTCCCTCAGACCAAACAAACCATAGATCCCTTTAGATCCGAGCTACAAATGCTTTGATTCCCACTAGGGGATATGTATGCAGAAGATCCAAAGATCTTTGCGAGCACAATAATAACAAAACACTAGGATCCCACATAATCTGTCATTCTTAAAATCCCAAAGGAGAAACTTTCCCAATCATAGAAATAACAATTTAAAACACACAAACATATCAAACATATTCATATATAAAGCTATGGATAACCATATATATTTAGGGTGCTCCATCTATTCCCTTTATATAACAAACCCCCTTACTCAGAATCTCCCCAATGCATTGCGTCTAGTTTGTGCTAGTCGTTACGCATATCAAAATCAATTGAGGGTATTGCAGCTTTCCCCTTTTTCATAATCATTAAATCATCTTTCTTGTGTTGAAAATAATAAAGCTTGATGCTCGCGGCATCTTTATAAACAAATCAAAAGTAAATCGTTTGAGCGGAGGATTGAATTGATTCGATTCCTAGCGGCACTTTTGAACAAGGCGAGCTTGCAGTTGTATATGATGAATATCTCAACAAGAATCCTCATGTATGAAGCCTATATCTCTGACATCTGTTAAATTCTTCTGACCAAAGGAGTAAAAAATTCAGAGAAGAAGACTGAAGGTGACAATTTTCCAAGATTCAAGGACGATAGTTAATTCTGCAAACAAGATGTAGGTTGTTTACTTTAACTTGATTCAACTCTCAAGTATATTAGAGCATGGAACTCTGGTTCTGAAGCAAAGAAGTACTATTATCCAAAGAGGGATAATGAAAGGCGTATCGACCTATGCTCAATGGTTGATAAGTATATGCACTTTGGAAGTTTCATCAAATCTGTTTGGATTAATTCTTCTGTATTGACTTGAGAAAAGAAATAGGAGCATAACACATCAAGAGGAAGGTATGTACACTCAAAGAAGGTCTCTCTCAAGTTAGAGTCCAATTGTGTGGTGTTCTCACATTTTGGATCAGTTGGCTATGTAATAAGGGCTAAAGTGAATTAGTGAGCCTTGAAGAAGCTAAGGTGGCTATGGTATTGTGCTAACCCTATCATCTACAAGTTTCTTTTGCCTCATATACATGTTTAGAGGGAATCTCCTCTTCAGATGAATAAGTGTGGCTCCTACCACCTAAATGTCAGATAGGATGTATGTACATATGTTCTTGAGGTGCGTATCATGCATGTTGTTGCATGAAGTCATTGTCTGGTTATGAAGAATGATCAGTTGCTAAAGAATCATCTTGTAACCCCTACAAGAGTCATGCAAAGATTACCATGGAGGTTCCTCTAGAAACCATAGTTGTTGAATCTATGTGTGAAAGGAAGACGTCGGATTTGATGTTACCACATTTATCTCTTTAGCAAAAAGTCACAGGTTGTCCAAAATAAAGCGCAAGGTCAATCCCCTAACTTATTCCGGAGTTGTTGTGATGAAGGAGGCAGTCATGACATAGTCATCAGTTTGATCCACATGAAGGCAACGTTCCTCTTCAGATTTAGGTTGGTTTCTTCAAGTTTTAGCTTCCTTGCTATGCTAATTCGTATGACCTCATCCAATTATCTGTAAGTTGCAGTGAGTTCAGCAATTACATCCCCTTTATTTTCTGTTTTCAATTCAGCACCAGTAGATGTTGAGTCAATTTCTAGGACATAGGCTCCAACAAACAGCTTCTGATGTATGGACAGTGGGGTAGCTCTTTTACATTCAACATCCAAAGTCGTAGATAGTATTACAGGATGTTGATGAAGCATTATTCCACTTATGAGAGTGGGGAAATCTATGGGAAGCTTTGTTGCATTAATAACATCATGCTTCAGCGTTTGATCATAAATGTAAGTACCATAGTCAAATGGCATCTTCATTCCAACTGCAACAGAACTTTGACTAGGCATACTTTCACATACTTTATCAGAATTTTTTCCGCCAAAGCTCATTTTGAAGGGAATTAAATTCTCTACAACTTCATGTCTCACAAGCTTTGGCTAGAAATGCTTCATTTGGAAGTTATGGATCAAAATATTACAGGTCCTTTTAAAAGTCAACAAAAAGTCATCTGTTTGCAAAGAAGTATTCATGAGCATGGAAACTTCAATGAAGATCAAACCAAAAGGGTTGTTAGAAAACATCTTGATCTTTATAAAAAGTCCAAAAACACCAAAAAATGTTGAAAATTAAGCAAGATACAAATTGTACAAGTTGAGCATTTTTGAGGAGGTGCATAAAGAGAAATACTTGAAAAATCAAAAATTTCTAAATGGGTCTAACTTTTATTGGTTCAAACTTGTTTCTTATCTGAATTAGAACCTCCAAGCCCAAGGCCACGTTTTTTATCTTTTACTTTTATTTATTTTGGATTTTTATTCATTTAAAACCAATTTAATTAAAATAAAAGATATAAAATCAAAACATTAACTGCAAGATTGATTTTCTCTCATTCTTGAGGTCCATGCAAGCCAATTGATCTGATTTTTTAGAAATAATGAAGATTGGCAAGAGATTTGATTGAAATTGGCTCAAAAAGGAAATATTTGGTTTTATTCCAAATCAAATATTTTCTCATTGATTGGCATGTGATTCTTTCATAATTCTTAACCTAATTTCATCCTCTATATATACACAACACATCCACAAGTCTCAAGGACGAAAACCCTAGCCTCAAACAGCAGCCCTAAAGTTCTAAAATTTTCATACAAACTTGATAATTCAAAACCCTATTTCCAGCCACCCTTAAGCTGTTCCAATCAACCAGTCGTGTTCCTGACGTAGGTAGAGGTAAGAATACACCTTTGTACATAGCTTATACTCTTTGAATCATCCTACATGCACTCATCCCGTTTGTAAATATTTTTAATATCGTATTTTAATTTACAACTTGTTTTAATCAAAACTAACACCACTAACATCTTCCTGGGATCAAATAGAACAGGTTCCATCAATCGCTTGCAAGGTTTAACGTCCAAATCATTAATTGCCATTGTTAGGGCATAGTTTTTACAAAGCTTCGGATTCCACGATACACGCAGTTTTAGGACAAACCAACCTTACCATCGTGATCGCAGGATCCAATATAGTCGATCTGGACTTTTACTTTTCATTATTTGATCAATCTTTGTAATACGGTGAACTGAATTTGTAGTTTTTTGTATCGCAAATGTGCGGATAGCAAGAGTCACCACCGACTTTTCTTTTATCCAATTAAGGGAAGGTGAAAAGAAAAGGAAAAGACGTTCGTTAGATTCTGAGTAAGGGAAAAGGTTATGAAAAGGGAAGGTATTAGCACCCCTTTCCATCCGTAGTTATCTACGGGCTCTTAGTTGCTCTTAGATCACTTTAAAAATTGTGCTTTCCGTGTGTTTGAAAAATGTTTTGAAAAGGCATTTCGCTTTGACTTTGTAATGATTCATGTAGGAATGTATACAAAGTGTTCGGAAATGTTTCATTTTGAAAAGAAGTTTGAACTTTGAAAAAGTGTGACGTGTGAAAGTATTTGATTTGAGCAAGCAACTAAAAGTCTTATTACCTACTCAGAATGGTCGTTTTCGTGTTGTTTTACTTTCCTTTAGAATAGTGCTATCCATACCATTAGTTGGTAGGTAACCCCATTCGTTGGATGTAAGCGGGACATTCGAAGGGACATCGGATGGTCATAGAAAGCAATTTGTAGGAAGTATCCTAGCATATTCGAAGGGACTATCATCATTTTCGTGGCGACAATCGAGGTCAAGATCATGTATTCGGAGGCGACATCGTGGGTCTATGATCTTTGTATCGAAGGGACTATGATGATTTGTTTCGAAGGCAACGGTGCTAGGATACCTCTACGTTCGAGGACATGACCATTTGAATTCGTAAGGCAACGAGAGAGAATTACCCTAAGGGGTGCATGTGTGAAAGAGTGTGTTGATTCCAGCTATTTTATCTTGAAAATTAGAGTGAGCTATGTTGATTTTATCTTGCCATACACGCCTAGTTACTAGCAATTTATAGGGTGCGGAAATTAAAATGCGGGAATGTAAAGTGCGGAAAGATAAATCCTACGCTATTACATGGCTTTGGGGCAGATACATAATTGAAAGTGCGGAAAATAAAAAGCCCTAATTAGACTATTACATCCCATAAACAGTTACATAATTGGAAAAAATAAAACGGTAAAAAGAAATCGTCCGGAACGGGATAACCTGTGAAAAGGTGAGAAATCGGAAAATATGAGGAAATCGAATAAGAGAAAAATGTTAGTAAAAATGCAAGTTTTTAAATGAGAAAATTATTTCATGCTGAAAATAACATTAATATGCTAAAATAATTTTTTGGGATTTTTTGGAGATAATTTAATAATTAAAAACTAATTAAAAGTGATTTAAATGATAAATTAGCAATTAAATTAAATATGCATGCAAAATAATTTTTTTTTAATTTTATAAATTAAATAAACATTTTCTGAAAATAATGCAAAAAGAAAAATATTTTTTGGTATTTTTAAATGCATGATAAAAATTATGGAAATAAATTAAAATGAATGCAAAATATTAAATAAAAAAGAAAATATGAAAATAATTGAAAAAAGTTGAGTTTGTGAAAGAAAAAGGAAAAACCGGTCCCAGGATGGCTCGAACTCATGACCATGGAGAGGATCTTTGCACAGTTAGCGCCTTACCCACTGGGACAAGTGTCACTTGGTGTTATGAAAGCTGAAAACAATTGAATATGGTGATGGCGTCGGGGATAAGTTTGAAACACGATCGACCGCGTGGACCCCATCTGTTTTGAATGGACGAATCGAGAGCCTATTGTGCCACCGATCCTCTGCGGTCAAATTAGTCGCGACGGAGCCTAGCTCGGTCGTCTTCTCGATCATCTAAAACACAGAAAATCGCAAAAATAAAAGAACAAAAGGTACCCTACCCCCCCTAAATCGAGGGCTGCGATTTCAATGGTACCATTAGTTTTGGCTAAATCGTCCTGTATCGATCAGTTCAAATCAAATAGTCCTTTGAACCCTAACCATGGCAATATGTGATTTATGCGTGTATGCTTGCATGTGATGCATCATTCATGATCCATTTGATGTCTTGAATCCATTCAAACACACAAAAACAATTAATAACGCATGGAAAAAGAAAAATCGAATTTGTGAATTTACCAAACCGGTGAGAGCTAGCTGGCACGATTCAGAGTGATTTGGCTTCGAGCAAGAGGTGGTTTCGATTGCTGGCTGTGTATGGAGCTAGGGTTTCGTTTCCTTGTCTTGGCATATTCCTGGCTATTTATAGAGTGAATTGAGAGAGGAAAAAGAAGGAAAAAAGATTGGATATTGAATGTGCATTGAATAATTTTCAAATAAAATCAAATTTTTGAAAGAAATTTGATTTTCTCTTAAATGAATGATCAAGCACGAATTTGGCAAGTTGTATGGGCTTCCTTGGACCTCAAGTTTGATATAAAATCACTCCTTTTGGAAAAATATCTTATTTTCATATTTTATATAATTTAATTTTAAATTAACTGTTCTAAAATTCAAAAATAAATTAATAAAATAGAAAATTGCCATGACCAAGCATTTATGGGTCACAAATAATGTCATGAACAAGTTTGGATCAAAAGATTATAGGCCCATTTGGAAAATTTTGCATTTTGACCAAAATCTCCTTTTGTGCAATTGTCCAAAATTACCCAACTTCTAAATAGTGTATCTTGCTCATTTTTCCACATTTTTGAGTGTTCTTGGACTTTTTAGAAAGCTACAAGAGTCCTCTAACCAACCTCTTTGGTTTCATCCCAATTGGAGTTACCATGCTCAACATATCTTCAAAACAAAATGTTGACTTTTTGTTGACTTTGAAAAGGACCTGTAATGTTTTGATCCATACCTTCCAAATGAAGCATTTTTTGAACATTCTTGTGAGACATGAAGTTTTAGAGAATTGAATTTCCTTCAAAACAAGAGGTGGTGGAAAATTTTTTGAGAAAGTATGAAGAAGTTATGATCAGTCAAAGTTTGGTTGACTTTTCACTGAGAAACCCTAATTTGGAAAGTTTGACTTTTGAGAAAATCTTGAGTTTTCTTGATGAATCATGATCAACCCTTGATCAAATGATGAATGTGACTTCAAAATGAGGATGTTGACCAAAAATCGGGAAGTTTGGTATGTTGACCACGATTGACTTTTGTCCTGATTGATTTTCGACCATCGAGCAATTATGCGAGGAAACTTGACTTGTAAGGCTTGAAACTTGTCATGGAGAATATTTGAAGCATATGAGGAGGCATGAAGACCATTGGAGATGTTGGAAGTCCATCTTGATCTGAGAAATACCAAACCCTAGTTTGGGTTGATTGTCTAGGAGAGAGTTTGTCTGATCAACTCTTGAGGAATCCTTGAGCATGGATGTATGGAATGTCTTGAGAAATTGGAGGGCAAATTTTGGGGTATGACAGCTGCCCCTGTTCAATCTTCTTGTACTTGAAGGGTTAGATTGGCATGCTTTGCCTTTCGTGCCCTGGAGGTAGAAGATGATTGAACACTCGAGTACACCTGAAAATTTGCACTCGCTGCTGGCTGATGATGCGGGAATGGGCTTATAGATGCCATTTGGAGAAATTGGAGTCTTTGCTGGGGAATGAGTCGTACGCTAGACTCGAGATTGTCGTGCGGATAGGAGAACTGTTGGAGATGGGCTTAAGATGCCATTTGGAAAAATCGATGCTGGGGAGTGAGCCGTACGCTAGGCTCTGTAGATGTTCCTGGAAGGAGCATGGAGATGGGCTTAAGATGCCATCCGGAGGGAGTCGTACGTTAGACTTCGTGCTCGACCTTGAATGAAGTTATTGATTTGTATTGTTTTTTTTTACCAAATATGCAGCATTCTGAAAGTGGAGAAATGTTGACAAATAGTCGGACATGGGCTTAAGATGCCATCCAAGGCAGCGAGTCGTCTTGGACTCTGTAGTTCTTTGTTGATAATAGGAGGGAGTCAGAATAGATCTTCGTGCTGATTACTCTGAGGGGATAGTAGTTGGCAAAATGTGGATAGCTTCCCTGTTGAGCTTCGGGCATTGATCCACTTTGCATTATCGGAGGATAACGTGATCGTTCGGATAGGGTTTCCGTCTAGCCGGTATTAATCACGGATCCGTTGTCGAAGGACAACGAGGGTGGTCGTTCAGATAGTTTTCCCGTCTGGATTCGGGTCTTAATCCTGGACCAGTTGTCGGAGGACAACGAAGGTGGTCGTTCAGATAGTTTTCCCGTCTGGATTCGGGTCTTAATCCTGGACCTGTTTGCGTCAGAAGTGACTTTCACCTGTTTTGGAGAAAACAAGAGAAACTTTGATAGAATATTGTTAGTCTTATGCAAAGTATGATGCATGACAATGTGTATGAATGACATATGCACAAAATATGACTTTTATGAGTAATGTATGCATGATAGATGTCGTGGTACTTCAAAACATATCCATCTTGAAGAAGATGCGGATGTTCTGCTTGAAGATTCCTGACTTCTGCTTGGGGATGAAGTGGGTGAGAACCCTGCTTTGGAAAGAAAGGAAGGATAACTTTGATTCCTCCGATGCACTATCTGACCAAGTCTTGGGCCTAGATATTGTTGAGGATGATGGGGATCGAGGGATGTGCCTCCGAGGATCTTGTGCATAGGCCCTGCTGGGGAGAGATTAGGAGGCACTTTACTGGGGGATCTTGTGTAGACCCTGCTGGAGAGCGTCTGACAGTTGCTGGGAGACCGGGTTAGAAGGATCTGGAGCCCGTCGAAATCTCTGGCTGGGGAATAAAAGACGTAGGTTTCCTCCGATGCACTATCTGACCAAGTTTCAAGTCTGGATACTGCTGCTGCTGGGGAAAAGGAAAACTGTTGAGAGATATTCCGCTGGGGGATGGATACCTCGGCTGGGGATGAAATGTTATTGCTCGGAAATCTGTTGTCACATGATTGAGTGGAATCACTGCTCGGGGGCTAACGTATACTCCACTGGGGAAGGTTTGTTGTGAGCGACACCTCTGTGGGGATAATGTTCTGTGGGGAAAATGTTTTGGTGACTTCTGCCGTCATCTCAATTCCTGGAGCCTGTAGTGATTACTTTGTTATGTTCACTTTTCGCATGTTTGTGAACGAGTTTTTATTGTCAAATGCATATAATCATTCAAAGCAAACATTGGACTTTATGCAAACAACAACAATAAGCAAGAATTGTAGAAAGAAATTTGTATTTATTCGAAAGGTGGCGTATGGCCAAGTAGCTTACACAAGAGAAAAGTAAAAAGCTATGCGGAAACAATCTCGTTAAGTTCCAACTATGCTAGTACTCATATATTTCAACTATCTCATCTCCTTGCTGTCAGCAGAAAGTGATTGGATTGATTTTCGCCATTTGAACTTGAATGCTGATAGTAGTAGTCTGGCGGTGATCAGACGAGACATTGTGCGCTTGAATCTAACTTTTGCCTAGACCGTCCTTTCGGTTTTCGATCTACGGGATACCCTTTTTACCTGCCGCCTTTTCAGGTTTTCGACTTGCCGGGTGTACATATTTTGTATATATCCTTAACTTTTGCCCGAACCTTTTTGGTTCGCCAGGATGCCCTCAGTTTTTGCCTAGGTCAGTCGAACTAGCGGGTCTCTTTTATGCGTAGTATTTTTTGACTATGTCTGCGTTCACAGGGTGTGGGAAGTCTTCACCATCCATGGTGCTAAGTATCATAGCTCCGGGAAAATCTTGTCTTGACTACAAATGGTCCCTCATAGGTGGGAGTCCATTTTCCCCTGGGATCACCTTGTGGAAGAATGACGCGCTTGACTACTAGATCACCGACTTGGTAAACTCGGTGCTTGACTTTCTTATTAAATGCTCTGATCATTCGCTTCTGATAGATTTGTCCATGGCAGATGGATGCAAGTCGTTTCTCGTCGATCAAGTTAATCGGTCGGTGCGGATCAATCATTTCGCTAACTACATCACGGAGGACTACGGTTGAGGTGTATCCGAACCTCGATTGGTAGGACGCTTCCATACCATATACAAGAGAGAAGGGGTTGCCCTGATGATGTCTGTCTTGTGGTCACGATAACCATGAGGAGCAAATGGTAACATCTCATGCCAATCTTTGTAAGTCGTCATCGCATAATTTTCTTAATGTTCTTGTTGGCGGCTTCCTGCCCATTCATCTTAGGCCGATAAGGAGAAGAGTTGTGATGCTTGATCTTGAGCTGCGTGCGAGTTCGGTGATCATTTTGTTGTTGAGATTAGAGCCATTATACGTGATAATCCTTTCAAAGTGCCATAACGACGGATGAGATTATGCTTGATGAATCGAGCCACGACATCCTTGTAGCAGATCTGACGAGGGCATACACTCACTTGGTGAAATAATCAATTGCCACAAGGATGAAAGCGATGTCCATTGGGCGTGGGCTTGATTTCTCCAATCATGTCGATGCCCCATTGCAAAAGGCCAAGGAGCTGTTAGAACATTTAAGTCTTGGAGGTACATGTACTTTGTCTGCTCGTCGCACTTGTGACAGGATCGAGCGTAGCGGTGACAATCAGCTTCCATGGTGGACCAATAGTAACCGGTTCTCAAAATCTTCTTAGCCATCGTATGTCCACTGGAGTGCGTGCCAAACGCGCCTTCGTGTAATTCTTCCATGATGCGTTCTGCTGTTTTCCGGTCTACAGATAGCCAAGTCGTTATTAGCGCTTGTATAAGATGTCGTTGCTGAGGAAGAATTTGGATGCAAATCTTCTCAAGAACTTCTTATCATTGACAGATGCCCCTGCGGGATATTCCTGAGTCTCAAGATACCTCTTCACATCGTAGTACCAAGGTTTCTCTTCTGCATCAAGTTCACAACAGTATGCTGGTTCATAAAACCTTTCAATGATGATCTGGGGAGCCTCGTTGTCCCATCTAACTTTGAACATAGATGACATAGTAGCTAATAAATGCGCAATTGATTCTCTTCTCGTGGGATGTGATCAAAAGTAATCTCTTGATAGGGATCAAACTCGAACATGCTCTCGAGGCGGAATGAGATTCGGATGCTTCGTATCCCTCGCCCTTGATCGACTAATCACTAAAGGAGTCTCCATACAGTTGCAGAATTTGATTCTTAAGTCAATAGACTTTAATACCCATGATCTGCAGTATTCGGCCATGTTGTTGGTGCCGAAACATAATCTGGCGGTGAAAGCGTATGTCCTTTGTAGGAGATGTAATGATGGAGCCAATGCCATTTCAAGTGCGTTTGAGGCTCCATCAAAGACCATGGTCCATCGGGATCCTTGTTGAGTCCTTCGTGCGGTCACGGCTCTTATAATCTGTAACTAGTAAAACATCTTAAATGCGGAAATTGAGCGCATGGCGATAGTCATCTACGACTTAATGAGTCAAATGATCGGCTACTACACTTCCTTTGATCGCCGAAGTGTCTTGGATGTCATATTCGGTCAAAATCATTTGCCATCTTGCTATTCTTCGGAGAGAGTTGGTTTCTCAAATATGTATTTTATCGGATCCATCTTGGAAATCAACAAGGTAGTGTGAGTCAACATATCTTGTCTTAGTCGTGACAGCCCAAAAAGCGTTGCAAGTTTTCTCATTGTGGTATCTTATTTCACGATCGGTAAACTTTTGCTAAGGTAGTATATTGCATACTCTTTTCGACCAGACTCGTCATGTTGCTGAACACACACCATTGAATTCTCTAACAACATCAAGTACATGATAAGAGGTCTTCCTTGGTGGGCGGCATCAGGATAGGTGGATTCTGTAGGTACTCCTTGATTTTGTCAAAAGCGGTCTGGCAATCGTCGTTCCATTCTACCACTTGATCTTTCTTCAGCAACTTGAAGATTGGCTCACAAGTAGCGGTTAGATGTGCAATGAATCTGGCAATGTAGTTCAAACGGCCCAAGAGACCTCTGACTTCCTTCTCGGTGCGGGGAGCTGGCATCTCTTGAATAGCTTTAACCTTGGCTAGGTCAACTTCAATACCTCTACCACTGACAAAAAACCCTAGGAGCTTACCGGATCTGACTCCAAAAGTGCACTTGTTAGGATTAAGTCTCAGTCTATACTTCTTGATCAATCTGTCAAACAATTTCTGCAAATGATCAAGATGCTCTTCTTCAGTCTGAGATCGGGCTATCATATCGTCGACGTAGACCTCTATCTCGTGATGAATCATGTCATGAAATAATGTCACCATAGCACGCTGGTAAGTGGCGCCTGCGTTCTTCGATCCGAGCAGCATAACCTTGTAACGAAAGTGCCCCGTGTAGCAGTAGTCTTCTCCATGTCTTGAGGCCATTTGATCGATTGTAACGGAGAAACCATCCATGAAGGAGAAAACTTTATGCTGAGCGGTGTTGTCAACCAGAACATCAATGTGAGGAAGTGGAAAATCGTGTTTCGGACTCGCTTTGTTCAGATCTCTGTAATCCACACACATTCGTACTTTACCATCCTTCTTAGGGACAGGGAACCACATTTGCAACCATGGATAAAGTAGCTAAGAAACATGCATTGAGCGCTTCATAACTTGACTTTGATTTTCTCGACATCTCGGGGACGCATCAGACATACATTTCCTTTGGGAGAAAACCTTCTTTTGTCGGCAATCGATGCACCACAATATCAATGTCTAAACCGGCATGTCTTGTATGACCAAGCAAAAACCTCATTATAATCTCGTAGCATCGAGTCAACCTTTCTTTAACAACATTCTCAAGACCCGCTCCTATCTTGATCTCTTTTACGTCTTCGTCAATACCCAAATTCCACAACCTCGACTTGCTCTTCGTGTGGTTATAACTCGATCTTCTTCTTTGTAGCGGTTTGACAAGTTCTCTGGCACTTCACAATCTTCCTCACTTTCGTCTTGGCTTGGTAGATCGGATTGTCAAGTCATATTTAGCATGGCATTATCAGCGAGATTCGGAGTGATTACGGTGTATCACGTGGGTGTGTGCACATAGCTTTTGAAGGGTGATAAAGTAAAGAGAAAAACACAATTGAATGCAATAGTCCAACGATTTTATTGAATGAAAATATGCAAATGACAGATAATAACCCGCACAAACGAGCCATGATGCCCCGGGCAAGGCACTAGGCTTTAGAGTTCATTGTTCAAAGCATAGAAAATACGAAAAGCAAAACAAAACAAGAGCAATTACTCATGTCTATAGGAGATTGGTATGACGTCTTCGGTCTTCCAATTGCTGAGTCCGTTGTTGGGAGTTGGAAAGATCTACTTGCTGATGTCGAAGTCGTTGTCGTCGTCTTCTATAACATGGATTCCACTCTGGCTGATGCGGAAAGGAAGTTGGCGGCACGCATGGCGTATCATCTTCGTCCTTGATGGTGAAGCCTAAACCGGTCTTGTCGGTTGAAAGGAAGCTCGGGGAGCGACCCCAAATCTTTTCCACCTTGCGGCAGGCATCTTTTAGTGATGCCATCCTTGGAGGAGCTTGTGTAACTGGAGTAACGGGAGAGTCAGGGCATGACTCGGGGATTGTTTCAAAAGCTTGCGAGGTCTCAAAGAATTCACCTTCCATCTCGAGATAGCGGAAGGCGTAGATGGTGACCATGTATTCTTCTTCTCCACATCTGTAACAACCTTCCCTTTCACGGGTACTTGACACGATGTAGAGTAGAGTATGACACACCCCATCCAAGGGCGTCCAGTAGGCAAGAGTAAGCGGGCGGATGTCCATGACAAAGAATGTGGAATCAAAGTGCAGGAACCAACTTTGGAGGCGGAATGAGCTCTCCAAGTACTATTCGCTTAGAACCATCAAAAGCTCTCACAATAATGTCAGGGTCTCGAACCAACCCTTCACATCAAGTCGATCAAGCGGTCTTGGAAGGATGTTGAGGAGAACGGTATCCACCAAAACATGAGGCGGTGCGCCCTTGCATTCAACGGAGATGTGCAAGGCTTTATTGTGTTTCCTTGGCGAGTCAAATCAACATCGAGAAGCCTGGGCGTTGTTGGCGGCCAGGCTAGCAATACATACTAATGGTCGGTAGTAGTGTCTTGCGGCACATGAGCACTCTTGAAATTTCACCAGGCGTTAGCATGAGCCTCGAACCTGAGGCGAGCAAGCATGGAGGTGCCGTTCCTCCATTTCTTGTTTGGAGGTGTCTTGACAACTTCCTTTGGTACTACAGGCAGGGATGAGTCCTTGGTTCTTTCCGTCTAGCTTGGGAATGGATTGAGCAGTGGAATGCAGTTGGAGTCGACATCTTTTGGAGGAGAGATATCTGGAGAACACTCTTGGGTTGGTCACCTTACTTGATCCGTGATGTTGTCAATGTCGGGAATGGTAGCGTCAGCGTAAGATCTTCAATGGTCAAAGGTCTTGCTTGGCGCCATGATAGTAAATCTCACACCCATAATTCCAAGGATAGATTTGTCGGAGGGTATGGAACTGATGCAGGAGAAGTGATGATGAGAGGTGCCACCTAGGCACAAGATCGTGAGGAAATCCTTATTGTGTTAACATCGGCATAGTCTTCTAGGAAATCGTCACCCCATCGGTTACCTTAACATCTTCAATAGGAATCTTGTAGCTCTCGGGGCAGTACTTCACCATGTAATCATACTTTCCTTGGCTGCCCCAAGGTATCCCATGCAGATGGTTCAGTTTTGCTCACATCTTCGATCTTCAGCTTTTTAGACATGTCTTCACACAGACTCTCCACAGGTGGTTTCAGAAATAGTATTTCACGGTTATCCATCATGCCTTGAACCGTCTTCTTAACCAAGCACAACCATCAGTGCGGATGGGCACCAACGACAACTCTGGGCATCTGGATTGACAGGCTGCGGCAAATTCTTCTTAATAGTCATCAGAGGAATGGTCAAGTCATCTATATTGAAAACATAAGTATCCTCACCAACAGCATTGGAACTTTTGTCATGGTTAGGCATAGGCGCGTTGATCACGTTCGGAGTTTCGACAGGAGGATCAAATTCAATTTGTTTAGCCTTCAATCATGTCTTGAATCTTGTTCTTCAGAGCCCAACAATCATCAGTACTATATCCAGGGCTATTGGAGTGGTAAGCACATTTAGCATTAGGATTATATCTTGGAGAGGAAGTGTTGACATTCTGAGGAGGATCCCTCAAGGTAATCAGCTCTGCTTTCAACATGTGTTGCAAGGATTGCGACAATGGCATGTTGATCTTCGTAAAATGTCTTTGTGGCGCGTTCTGGCTACGCGCGTTGTCTCGCTGAGGTTGTGCTAATGTAGGATTGAAGATCACAACTGCCCCCAAGGATTGAGCGCGGTCGGTCTTGGCTCGGCTTTTCTGACCATACACAGCATTAGTTTCTTTCTTACTACCAAAAGATCTCTTCGCAGCATTTGATGAGGACTCTATCTGAATCTTTCCGCTCTTGATACCAGCCTCAATACGCTCTCCTGTCAATATCAGCTCCGTGAATCCGACCGAAGAGTTTCCAATCAGGTGATTGAAGAATGGGCCTGTCAGTGTCCCCATAAACATATCAACCAATTCCCTATTGGACAAGGGTGGTTGAACTACGCACCGCTAAATCTCTCCATTTAAGCATACTCCTTGAACTTCTCATCACGACCCATAGACATGCTCTGTAGTTGCATGCAGTGGGTGTCGATTGACATTGTACTCATCTTGTGCGTAAGCATCGCCAAGTCACTCCAATGCGGATCGGTCATTCTGGTGATAACACCACTCCAATTGAGTTAGGACAAACTCTCTTGAAAATAGTGCATCCACAACTTTACATCATCGATGTGGGGTTGATCTTCTGAACATAGGACTTCAAATGCAACTTCGGACAAGAAATTCCATCATACTTGGCAAAAGTAGGAACTTTGAACTTGGGAGGAATCACAACACCAAGAACAAGACTCAGATCATCAAAATTCAGCCTGGACATTTTCAGATTTTCCACAGCATTCAGACGGTCTTCAAGTTGCTTGTACTTGTCATCTTCATCAGAGTATTGGTCGTGATCATAGTGATCCTCTCTTTCTTTCTCAAACTCACGCTGACTGCCTTCTTCATGTCCCTTGACACTCCCTTCGTTCTTCACACTACCTTCAGAGAGCTCAATCCGACTAACCACTTTAGGACCACCTTTGTAACGTCTGTCCATGTTGAGAAGACCCACAACCTTCTTCTTTCTGCTGATGAGCTTCTTCGGATCCTCTTGGCCTTGGACCAAGCTGGTGAACATCTGCTGAAACTAAGCATTCTAAGCACGGAGATCTTTGTGATCTGTTCAAGAGCCATTTTACGCTAAAATAAATAGCAAGAAAATGAAAACAATCTTCAATGTACATTATGCAATGTCATGCCATGCTATGCGATGTTTATGCGAATGCAATGCAATGTTTTCAAGGACCTCTAGGATTTAAATTTGTTAAACAAGAAATGAACAAACGATTATTAGTTCTCTTTTTATTATTCTTTTTCTTTTTAAGTACAAAAGATAGTTCAAAATAATAAAAGAAAGCATAAAAAATCTTGAAGCGTCTAGGTCTCCCATGGGCGCTTCCTCTTGGTGCCGAGGTAGGCGTTGATGTTGCGCTCCTCGTGAAGTAGCTTTGTCAACTCTAGTACCTTCTTCTCACTTGCATAACACTGAGCTTCGAATGTATCCCTTTCTTCTTTAAGCTGAATCCAGGATCTCTTCAAGTCTTCAAAATCAGTAGGCATGTCAGGGTGGAGAACAGTATAGGATTCGTCACCTATAGCAACAGGTTCCATGATTACGGGTAAAACAGGCGTGAATGGCATCATGAGGTTTTGAGCTCGAGCTCGCACCCATTTGAGGTAAGGTTCCCAAGGAATGGAGTTCTGGTGCCCCAAAGTCTTGGTATTAGTTTTCTTTACCATGCCCCAAGCGTGTATGAACCTTCGTCGGTAATTTTGGAGATCGTGATTGTAGTCGAACACAATATCTTGGAGAAGCATATCATGAGGACCATCTCTTCGAGCAAAACCAAACTGACGTAGAGCTAGAGAAGGGTTGTAAGTAATACCTCCCTTATACCAAGGAGTGGTACATTAGGGAATTCTCCACAACGCTCAATGAATGTGAAGTCCTTTTGAGAGAAAAGACACCAGCGGATATTTGAATGAGAGAGTGACATTAGTCTTTGAGACCACTTCAACCTTTGTTTGTTCCTCAAAACTGATGGAGGAAGGTGCGAAATAAACCACCTGGAAAGTAACGGTATGCAACACATGAGAGTTCCTTGTCTCTTGATAGTACGAGTGTGGAAAGAATGTAGGATATCTCCAAGTAAAGTAGGCACTGGATTACGAGTAAGAAACAACTTGATGGGGTTCACATCTATGAATTGATCCGAGTTAGGAAATAGAACCAAATCATAGATTAGCAAGGCCACAATGTCTTCGAATGCATGGAAACTCATAACTTTGAGGAATTCTCGGGCTTTCTTAATTAGGAACTTAGCAAGTAAACCCTTAACTCCAACGGTTTCCCAATTAGCTTCAATGTCGAGCGCTTTAGATGTAAGGCGATGCAATGTCTTCGGTAGGAACCAGGGTGTCCAAGTAGTTTGGATCAAAGGAATGTAAGCTGGAATAGGACATGCATCATATCTTCTTCAAACCGGAGATAACCAAATCAAGCGATAACCATGTCTTTTGATGAGCCGAGCATGGTGGGAATTTAAAACCAATTCTTTGAGTTGAGAAGGTATACCCATGAAGTTGATTCGGATAGTCTTTTTAGAAGCCATAATCCTACAAAGCAGGCAAAGATAAATCCTAGTTCCTTGAAATAGTTAGAAATGATATGCAATGCAAATGATGTCATGATGTCATGTTTGGCACACACAAACAAATCACACAATGAGCCTAGGTTTAAGGCTTGCATGAGGTATAGGTGATTACCCTACCAAAAGTTTGAGTTGGTTCATCTGTCTTATAATAGTGGGTTCTAGGAATCTCACATCATTGATCTTTCTCGTGGCGTTTATTTCAATACGACTACCAAGTGGTCGACCGAAAATATCCCAAAGTCGATCTTAATGGCGTAGCATCGAGTATCGACCAACCTTAGTCGCACCAAAGCCGGCCATCTCTACCTTCTAATGGCCAAGATGGGTCAATTAAGGTTCTAAAAGTTTAGTTAGTGCTTGATGACACCACGAAGCCAAATACTATCCTCAACTTGGAAATGAAGAGTATCGGGACATCAAAGTGTCACACTAATGTAGCCATCATGTTGACCGTTTTGATATCGTCTAACGATCATGACGATTTATTGCTACTTACCTAAAAGAAACCGGATCCGGGTGTAGGATCCCCACAAATATAATACCCAAGCAACCCTTAAAGATAAAGCAAGCAAGTCAAGCAGAAAGCGATAAATGTGATCTAGAAATCCTTAAGGCATTCTCTTTAGGGTGTCTCCCGTGAGTCGCTTGATTACATGTCTGTGAACGACTTTGTAGTTTTTTTGTATCGCAAATGTGCGGATAGCAAGAGTCGCCACCGACTTTTCTTTTATCCAATTAAGGGAAGGTGAAAAGAAAAGGAAAAGACCTTCGTTAGATTCTGAGTAAGGGAGAAGGTTATGAAAAGGGAAGGTATTAGCACCCCTTTCCATCCGTAGTTATCTACGGGCTCTTAGTTGGTCTTAGATCACTTTAAAAATTGTGCTTTCCGTGTGTTTGAAAAATGTTTTGAAAAGGCATTTCGCTTTGACTTTGTAATGATTCATGTAGGAATGTATACAAAGTGTTCGGAAATGTTTCATTTTGAAAAGAAGTTTGAACTTTGAAAAAAGTGTGAGGTGTGAAAGTTTTTGATTTGAGCAAGCAACTAAAAGTCTTATTACCTACTCAGAATGGTCGTTTTCGTGTTGTTTTACTTTCCTTTAGAATATTGCTATCCATACCATTAGTTGGTAGGTAACCCCATTCGTTGGATGTAAGCGGGACATTCGAAGGGACATCGGATGGTCATAGAAAGCAACTTGTAGGAAGTTTCCTAGCACATTCGAAGGGACTATCATCATTTTTCGTAGGCGACAATCGAGGATCAAGATCATGTATTCAGAGGCGACATCATGGGTCTATGATCTTTATATCGAAGGGACTATGATGATTTGTTTCGAAGGCAACGGTGCTAGGATACCTCTACGTTCAAGGGACATGACCATTTGAATTCGTAAGGCAACGAGAGAGAATTACCCTAAGGGGTGCATGTGTGAAAGAGTGTGTTGATTCCAGCTATTTTATCTTGAAAATTAGAGTGAGCTATGTTGATTTTATCTTTCCATACACGCCTAGTTACTAGCAATTTATAGGGTGCGGAAATTAAAATGCGGGAATGTAAAGTGCGGAAAGATAAATCCTACGCTATTACATGGCTTTGGGGCAGATACATAATTGAAAGTGCGGAAAATAAAAAGCCCTAATTAGACTATTACATCCCATAAATAGTTGCATAATTGGAAAAAATAAAACGGTAAAAAGAAATCGTCCGGAACGGGATAACCTGTGAAAAGGTGAGAAATCGGAAAATATGAGGAAATCGAATAAGAGGAAAATGTTAGTAAAAATGCAAGTTTTTAAATGAGAAAATTATTTCATGCTGAAAATAACATTAATATGCTAAAATAATTTTTTGGAGATAATTTAATAATTAAAAACTAAATTAAAAGTGATTTAAATGATAAATTAGCAATTAAATTAAATATGCATGCAAAATAATATTTTTTTAATTTTATAAATTAAATAAACATTTTCTGAAAATAATGCAAAAAGAAAAATATTTTTTGGTATTTTTAAATGCATGATAAAAATTATGGAAATAAATTAAAATGAATGCAAAATATTAAATAAAAAAGAAAATATGAAAATAATTGAAAAAAGTTGAGTTTGTGAAAGAAAAAGGAAAAACCGGTCCCAGGATGGCTCGAACTCATGACCATGGAGAGGATCTTTGCACAGTTAGCGCCTTAACCACTGGGACAAGTGTCACTTGGTGTTATGAATGCTGAAAACAATTGAATATGAGTGATGACGCGTCAGGGATAAGTTTGAAACACAGTCAGCCACGCGTGGACCCCATCTGTTTTTGAATGGACGAATCAGAGAAGCCCATTGTGCCACCCGATCCTCTCGCCGGTCAAACTGAGTCAGCGACGCCGGAGCCCTAGCTCCGGTCGTCTTCTCCGATCATCTAAATCTCCAAACCTGAAAAATACGCAAACTAAAAGAACAAAAGGTACCCTACCCCCTAAATCGAGGGCTGCGATTTCAATGGTACCATTAGTTTTGGCTAAATCGTCCTGTATCGATCAGTTCGAATCAAACAGTCCTTTGAACCCTAACCATGGCAATATGTGATTTATGCGTGTATGCTTGCATGTGATGCATCATTCATGATCCATTTGATGTCCTGAATCCATTCAAACACACAAAAACAATTAATAACGCATGGAAAAAGAAAAATCGAATTTGTGAATTTACCAAACCGGTGAGAGCTAGCTGGCACGATTCAGAGTGATTTGGCTTCGAGCAAGAGGTGGTTTCGATTGCTGGGATGCCAAGGAAGATGTTTGAATGCTCAAAACTTCTTGAAATTGGCTGGAACTCAAAATCCGATTTTTGACAAATCTTGAAAAAAATTTGGCAAAGTGAGGGCTGTGTATGGAGCTAGGGTTTCGTTTCCTTGTCTTGGCATATTGCTGGCTATTTATAGAGTGAATTGAGAGAGGAAAAAGAAGGAAAAAAGATTGGATATTGAATGTGCATTGAATAGTTTTCAAATCAAATCAAATTTTTAAAAGAAATTCGATTTTCTCTTAAATGAATGATCAAGCACGAATTTGGCAAGTTGTATGGGCTTCCTTGGACCTCAAGTTAGATATAAAATCACTCCTTTTGGAAAAATATCTTATTTTCATATTTTATATAATTTAATTTTGAATTAACTGTTCTAAAATTCAAAAATAAATTAATAAAATAGAAAGTTGCCATGGCCAAGCATTTATGGGTCACAAATAATGTCATGAACAAGTTTGGATCAAAAGATTATAGGCCCATTTGGAAAATTTTGCATTTTGACCAAAATCTCCTTTTGTGCAGTTGTCCAAAATTACCCAACTTCTGAATAGTGTATCTTGCTCATTTTTCCACATTTTTGAGTGTTCTTGTACTTTTTAGAAAGCTATAAGAGTACTCTAACCAACCTCTTTGGTTTCATCTCAATTGATGTTACCATGCTCAATATATCTTCAAAACAAAATGTTGACTTTTTGTTGACTTTGAAAAGGACCTGTAATGTTTTGATCCATACCTTCCAAATGAAGCATTTTTTGAACATTCTTGTGAGACATGAAGTTGTAGAGAATTGAATTTCCTTCAAAACAAGAGGTGGTGGAAAAATTTCTGAGAAAGTATGAAGAAGTTCTGATCAGTCAAAGTTTGGTTGACTTTTCACTAAGAAACCCTAATTTGGAAAGTTTGACTTTTGAGCAAATCTTGAGTTTTCTTGATGAATCATGATCAACCCTTGATCAAATGATGAATGTGACTTCAAAATGAGGATGTTGACCAAAAATCAGGAAGTTTGACTGTATGTTGACCACAGTTGACTTTTGTCTAATAAAGCGATTTTCAACCATCGAGCAATTATCGAAAACTTGACTTGTAAGGCTTGAAACTTGTCATGGAGAATCTTTGAAGCATATGAGGAGGCATGAAGACCATTGGAGATGTTGGAAGTCCATCTTGATCTGAGAAATACCAAACCCTAGTTTGGGTTGATTGTCTAGGAGAGAGTTTGTCTGATCAACTCTTGAGGAATCCTTGAGCATGGATGTATGGAATGTCTTGAGAAATTGGAGGGCAAATTTTGGGGTATGACAATATTGTAGGTTTTTCAAGCTTGAGAAGGTCGGAGAAGACGACCGGAGCCCTAGCTCCGGCGTCGTGGACTTTCTTTGACTTCCGGCGTGCAGGCGTGGCGCGTATGTGTGTTATGATTGGTTCGTTCCAATACCTAGGACCCACGCTTGTTCTTTTGTTTTAAAAATCCAAAAAATATGACACGTTAGGATAAACATACTTATTGTTTCACTAATATCATTGGATGTATCACCGCCCCAGTGGTCTACCTTGCGCACACTATGTCTCTTCTTCCTCTAGGTCGCGGGTTCGAACCCGACCTTTTGCTATTTTTTCCAAAATATGATTTTTCATGCAGGTGACACATACATACAAGTGAAAGCGTGGTTTAGACACCACAAGCAGGTGGCGTGGTGGTCATGTTTTGCACCAATAACCTGAAGGTCCTGCGTTCAAACCCTGGCAGGACCAAACCTTATTTTTTTAGCACTAATCCTCTTAACCTTTTCTTAATTTCTTTTATTTTCTTAATTCATTTAATTTTCTTTTCAAAATTAGTTTAACTGTTTTCAAAAATCACAAAGGTAAAATAATTTCAGATTTAGGTTAATTAAACATTTAATTAATTAATGATATAAAAATAATTTATTTTTCTCACAATTTAAATTATTTTTCTTAATTAATTAATAATTAACTTAGAAATTAGGTTTTCTTAACTAAATCGATCCCAAAGAATATCAAAAATATTTTTTCTTTCATAATTAGGGTTTAGGCACTCTCTATTATCCTTAGGCATTGTCTTTCATTTATTTACTTCTATTTAGCATTTAAATTCTTGAAATCGATGTATAGGTCGCAAGGATATTTTTGTAATAGCGTAGGATTTTATGTTCTGCCTTTACTTTCTGCACCTCTATGATGTATCTGCCCCAAAGCCATGTAATAGCGTAGGATCTTTACTTTCCGCACTTTAGATTTCTGCAATTTACTTTCCGCACATATTAACTTCTAGTAACTAGGCGTGTATGGAAAGAATAATTTAATCAACGTAGCTAACCCTAATCACAAGATAAATATCTGAATCCAACACATTTTTCACACATGCACCCACTTTAGGGTATCTTCTCTTGTTGCCTTTCGAATAATGGTCAAGTCCCTCGAACGTAGGGATATCTTAGCTAAGACGCTTACAAATATATCATCATAGTCCCTTCGATACAAAGATCTTAATCCCTCGATGACCCTCGATGTTGCCTACGAATACATGATCTCGTCCCTCGATTGTTGCCTACGAAAAGTGATGATCGTCCCTACGAATATGCTAAGATATCCTTACAAGTTGCCTTCTATGACCTTCCGATGTCCCTTTTACATCCAACGAATAAGGTTACCTATCAACCAATGGTATGGATAGCCTTATTTTAAAGGAAAGCAAAATAACACGGAAACGACCGTTCTGAGTGGGTAAAATAAGTCTCTTTTGCTTGCCTAATGAAAATGCTCTTTACACCTCACACTTTTCAAAATCCTTTTCAAAACACTTTGTATACATTCCAGCGTGAATCATTACAATGTCCCTTTCTAAAACGAAACATTTCCAAACACTTCATATACATTACAGCGTGAATCTCTACGAAGTCAAAGCGAAATGCCTTTTCAAAACATTTTCAAACACACACGCAGAAAGCAATTTATAAAGTGAGCTAAGAAATTAAGAGCCCTTAGATAACTACGGATGGAAGAGGTTCTAATACCTTCCCTTTTCATAACTTCCTCTCGTAATCAGAATCTAACGAAGGTCTTTTCCTGTTCTTTTCGCCTTCCCTTAATTGGATAAAAGAAAAGTCGGTGGTGAATCTTGCTATCCGCAACATTTGCGATATAAAGCAAAACAAACAAGTCAATTCTCCCACCGTGTTACAATGATGACAGGTGAGAAATTCACACACTTTGCTATGACAAACACTTCCTGAAATTCTTGGCTTTTCTTGTCATCACAGTCTTCAGAAATGTTAACTATGAATTCCTTGACTAGGGTTTCATAGAACTTTGACAACTTGGTAACTGACTTTATCTGACCTGCTTCAGAAATCAATTTCATAACTTTCTTGCAAGCCAATGCATATTTTCCTAACTCCCTATCCAATGCCAGTCTCATCTGATATATATATTTCCATCTTGCAGCAAACTTGATGGAGTGGAACGATGTTGTCAGTAGGAGCATCAGGGACATTGTCAGTAGTCCTATGAACAATGGACTTCTTTACTGGTGAGATGTCTGGGACATCAGTCTCGACATCATAATCAGAATCAAATTCTGGTCTGATTTTCCTCTTACTGGATGATGGAGTGGCTTTGCTCATTGGTTTTGAAGGTCCATACATAACCTTCATCTTGACAGGTTTAGGTGGAGTGTTGGAAGAAATAGCCTTGCCCTTTCTTGTTTTCAGTCTTTTGGCAATCCCAGGGTTAACATTAATGATCAGCTCATTATCAGACAAGGTATCCACATCAATAACAGCCTCATCTAGATTTTTCTCAGTCCTTTTACCATTTTAATCTACCTGCTTATCTTGAGAGATTTTTACAATGATAATGTTGCAACATCAATTGTGACTTCATCAATTACAGTTTCTTTCTCAAGTTTCTCTTGGGGAGTCTCTTCTTCTCTCATGGATGATTCAATATGCTCTTTTGGAGCGACTTCACCATGCATTTGGGCAAGAGGGATTGTGATCCCTTCAACAGTTAAACCTACTTTTAAGGTATCAAAAACCATTCTCCTTATGGCTTTGTATACATATCCTCTATCTTGACCAACTTCAACATCAATAGGTGGTTCAGATACATTACCTTCAACTAGAGCAAAGGTGTCCCTTGGTCGTCTTGTATGGCTGGTGAGAAGCTTTTTAGGCATTGCATCAAAGCATGGGATCATTGAAATAGGAACAATGTTTAGGGCTTCTTCAGTTGGTATACTGTAGTTGATGTTACAGTGTATAGGAACAGTGTTTTGAGGGTGAAGATTTTGTGATTTTCTGGAGGAGTATAGCGTGTGGGGAAACTGTGGAATATTTGAACTTGGGGTAGGCCTTTTATACACTACAACATTTAGGCTCTCCAGCAACAATTGAAAAACGTTGCCAGAACTCTGAAAATCGTTGCCTAAAACAATAGGGGACATTTTCTAGGCGTCTCCTGTGCGAGCGTTGCCTATTGTTTGAGGCGACGTTTTTTTATGTTTTTTGGGAACACTTTTGAAAAACGTCGCCTATAGTAAAGGAATAGGGGACGATTATTTATGACCTCTGAGACAACGTTTTTTAAGCGTTGCGTTGCCAAATTCGGCTACAATTAACAATCGTTGCCTTAAACCTGAATCAGGAAGATCGTTTTTGAAGTGTAGCCATAGCTTATAGGTTGTTGTTTTATAGTGTCCACATAAAATATACAATTTTGCAATTATTATCAAAATAATATAGTCAATAATAATTGGCTTCAAAAATAATACATCCATAAAAGTTGTAATATAATAAAATCGAGTTCAAACTTTAATTCAAGATATAGTATATAGAGTACACAAAATGCCTAACGTAACAATATTACTTTTAATACTTTGAAGTATGACCCTAGTAAAATAACTAAAAACATAGTTCAGCAAAAGAACAAAAATCATATTTCAAGTTTAATGCTTTCAACTACAAGCCAAAAAAAAGACATCATCCAACTCATTCAAGTTTGTCTTCTAGGAGTAAAGCATCCAGATCGTCCTCTTGAAATTCGTTAGATATGTCATCCTCCATAAATTCTTCATCTACGTCGTCCTCTTGAAATTCACCATCTATATACTCCTCTTGAAATTCATCATCTAGATCTATGTCGTCCTCTTGAAATTCGTCATCTACGTCGTCCTCTTGAATTTTATCATTTAGGTCGTCCTCTTGAATTTTATCATTTATGTCGTCCTCTTGAATTTCATCATTTATATCGTCCTTTTCAACATCTTCATTGATACATTGCTGCATAAGAAAATAAAATAAAACACATTAACCATAAATATTTTTGGTCCAAAGGACAATTAAGACATCAACAAGAATTAAACCTCGCACAAATAAAAACTAAACCAATGAGCAAAACACATTGTTTATATTCTTCACATCTCATGGATCTAAACTCATTGTTTATATTCTTCACACTCTAACTTGTTGTATCTTCTTTGGCAGTATCATATGGATAAATTTACAGCATACAGTGTTATCAAACAAGGGGGTCCCATAATCTTATCCCAGACAAGTATGTTTGTGAAATATCAATGAAAGCTCGCACAAATAAAACAGTTTCAGCCACTTCTAGGTGTTGTCACTACTTAAACAATTTCAACCACTTACTTTATTCTAGGTGTTGTCACTACTTGCAAATTTTTGCATACATTAACAACCATTTTGATACTATAACATAATTAAAAAAATATAAATCAATAATATTGGTATATATGGTTACCTTTCCATGACATGGAGCATGAGTTGATGTAGATGAATGCATTTGCGGTCTTATATCCTTTGGGGAACTATTAGCATCTCCATGAGATAATCCTAACAAATCTTCAATTGACTCTATATTAATTTGAGGATTGCATTGTTGTATTACGGTCTTAAAAGCATTTTGCAATCTATCAATCTTATCTTGAAACTCGTCCCTTAATGTAGAGACCTCTTCACTGTGGGCTTGCTTCAAAGCATTAATCTCTGCCTTTCTCTTTAAGGAAGTTTTAGTTATGTTTCTCCCATAACAGCGTACCCTTCCTGGACACTCCTTTCCAAAAACAACTTTAAAAGCTTCTGTATCACTTTCCTTCTTTTCAACCATTTCTTGAAGTTGGGACTAGCATAAATTACAACAAAAAAAATATTAGCTACTATTATAGACAATGTTGGCCGATTATATTAAGCAAACGTATTATATAAACAATGTTACATACAATTACTTTTCCAGTTTCTACATCAAGTTCCTTTCCTTTATTTCCTTTTCGAGTTTCAACAAACATTTCTGATTGAGTGGGCTCTCTTTTTTCCTTTTCACGCTGCACAAATCAAAATAATTCCATAACAAATTATGTGAATTAAAATTCCTATTCACGAGTCAAAGAAAAGTTTTCACGAATACTTTAATTGAACAAAGAAACATTCATACAAGGAATACTTTATTGAGAACAAAAGAAAGTTACCACTTTTCACGAGTCAAAGCAAAGTTTTGGGACCCATTCGATGCATCCACTTTAGTTGAGCTCTATTTCTAGTGTTATTTTCACGATTGCCTACATTTAAATTTGTGAAATTATTATAATAAATATTACTTAATTATGGCATACATAGAAAGGTGTAAATTCACACACATACATAAAAATTATTAATCTTACTTGTATAGTTTCCTTACTCCAATAAGCACAAAGACTCTTAAACGGGCTATTACGTTTAGGACGATTTTTAGTCTCTCGGTCATGTTGGAATACTTCAAAAATGATTCTTCTTAATTTTGTGCTTATATCTTCTCCATGCCTCTCTAACGTGGTCTCAATCCAATCTCGTGCTTCAACCGCAAGATAAACTTACGCTACATAAATTATAAGATTAGACAAGATCAAGAAATGAAACACTTTTTTTTAATAATTAGACTTTCAAATTCATAGATAAAAATATACATTAGTATATCTCCGAAGCGATTTTATTATCATCGGCATTCTGACCAATTGGTGTAACGTAGAGGACAAAATGTTGAGTTCTAGCCAATGTTCCCAAGAAGAGCTCAATTCGGATACTACTTTTCATTAGGACCAATTGGCTGAAAATCCTCATTAAAGGTCACTTCACTCGCTCTTCCAAAGTTCTTGCATGAATCTTTTTGCACAAAGTTTTCCCGAGTTTTCTTTGGGATGTTTCTATAAAGTAATCAACACAACAACATGATATCACATGTTTGCTACCAATATGTAAATAATACATGAAATCATTATTATGAAATATGAAACTAATTACCTTTTTCTTCTTCTCTATTTGTGATTGCATCTTCTTCGTTGACTTTTGCCCGATTTTGAACACTTTCTTGTCGAGTTCCTTTTTGATTGGTTTTGATTAGAGCTACGGTTAACGCTGCTGCCGGTTTTCTCCATTGTTTGACTTGGTTGCATCCATTTCCTTTGACTTGAAGATCTACATAATCATCAATCAACATTGATGGGCATTTTGGCACCTGTTTAGCTTTTGAGCATTGACTTTTGGCATCATTGTGTCCAAAGATAGAGTAGATTTCTCTGGTTTCTTATTTTTGGAAGAAATAAGTATTCTCCTTACAACTGGTTTTCCACCTTTTGAATTTTATCTCTATTGTTCTCTAGTAGATTCTCATGAATTCTTTTTTTCAGCATTCCTGGTTTCAATGTAATTTTCTCGTCATAATAATATCATGAAAAGAAATATATAAATTTAAAGTATATGCAGGGATATTAACTACCTTGTGAAACTTCTTTGTTTCCATGTGCAAGAACTTCCTTAGCTTGTGGTTGCAAAAGCTTAGGTCTCTCTGCTTTCTTCATAGCAATGTGGTTGTCCAATTTTCCATCAACCTTTTGAATTCTTTCTCTATTCACTGTAGCTTTCACTTGAGTTCTTTTCTTTGGTGTTTCTAATTTTAGTAAACATTCACCAAAAGATATTAGGAATAATTTCATGGAATATATGCATAATAGAAAAATTTAAAAATCACTTACCTTGTACAACTTCTTTGTCACCATGTGCATGATCTTTCATTACTTTTGGTTGCGAGGGTTTGTCTATCTCCATTTTCTTTGCAATAGTCTCTTTGTCCAAATTGTGATCAACCTTTTGAACTCTTTCTTGTTGAGTTCCTTTTTTTGGTGTTTCTAATTTTTGTAAAAATTCATTAAAAAACAGTAGGAATAATATATCTAAAGGAATTCCAAAACATAACTTTAACATACATCATTTTATATAAAATCAAATGAAACAAGAAAATGATTTACCGTCCACAACTTCTATAATTTCCTGAACCCTTTCTCTATTGTTTCCCTGTAGCATATCATGTAACTTGTCAATTTTTTCTTTCTTAACATGTTGTAGCACTTTCTTTGTCAATTCTGCACTTGATCTGACTTGAAGAGGAAAATCAAATCTTTTAGTAGGACTTCGACCACTCTTCCTATGTGATCCACCATCTTTTACACTTCTTACATTGTCCATTATGGCCAACAACTATGATCTACAAAGGGAGAAAATTACATAATTATATAATGAAAAATTGAGTATAAATTGACATTATGCATAACCATAAATTAACAGTATATTTGAATCTAGTTTGTTATGGTTTAAGTAAAAAAATGACACATGCGTAACCATAAATTAAACTTTGAATCATAATCAGTACTAGAAACACATTGTCAATGCTACCTAATCAGTACTAGAATCATAATCGGTTTCATCGTCACTTCCATAACTCGTGTCACTATGATCACTCTCTATTGCTTTTTGGTTGTGAAGTTCTGACAAAGGAATTTCAAAGATATCATCCGGCAAATCTTTCCTAACCAAATCCACTTCACAATCATCCCTTAATGTATTAAGATTTGTTGAAATATCATATTCTTGGGCATCTGTACTTAAAGATTCTCCCATGTCAAATGATTCCCTTGGAAGTGCATTTAGAACATAGTGTTTGTTTTTATTTAAAGGATCTTCAATAAAGAAGCATTGTCGAACTTGAGATGCCAACACAAATGGATCATTTTTGTAGCATTTTTTGTTAAAGTAAACCAACGGCGATCCATATTTATCCTTTTCATCCACAAACCAATCACATTTGAACAATACATATTTTTCATGACCATAATAATCTAACTCTACAATATCTTTTATTGCCCCATAGTAAGTCACACAAATCTTTTTGGGATTTTCATCCTTCGCATTTCTAAGAACTTGAGTCACCGCTTCTAATGTCACACCACTATTTTGTGTTTTAAGCCTTGCTTCACGATTTGTTGTATGAAACCTGTATCCATTAATAACATAACCAGAATACCTTCTAACAACATCATTTGGTCCCCTAGACAACACCTTCAACCATTCAGTAACTTTCTCATCCATGAGACGTGTTTCAAACCATTGAATAAAATCTTCTCTTTGATTGTTAGCTTTTCTGGACTTCCTTTTTTTTAGAGGATTATGATCATTAACCTCATGCTCTCTACAAAATAAATAACTAATATTTTAATACAAAAGAAAAAGAAAACTTATAGTGAGAATGAAATTTTGTATCAAGTAGATGAGTGTACCTAATGTACTCTTGCACTTCATCGCAATTGAATAAAATGTAGCCGTGAGCTTGGTTTAGAGAGTTATGATCAAGGGAAATTAGTTTCTTTACCCCGATTGGATGACCTATGTTTGGAGTATCATCGCTATTTCGTGTCATTCTATTCATCCTTGTGTCTATAGCACTAG
Source organism: Vicia sativa (assembly GCA_021764765.1). Taxonomy (NCBI): domain Eukaryota; kingdom Viridiplantae; phylum Streptophyta; class Magnoliopsida; order Fabales; family Fabaceae; genus Vicia; species Vicia sativa. The sequence goes on from CM038792.1 coordinate 268,315,600, forward strand.
ACAAATATCTTGAACAAAATGTTAGATATTCTTTAACTAAGTATGCTTCAGCGATAGAACCCTCTGGACGACTCCTATTACGAACAAAAGATTTTAAATCACCCAAATATATTTCCATATAATACATCCATCGAAATTGAACTGGTCCACCCAATCTGACTTCATTTTCCAGGTGAATTGGTAAGTGAACCATTATGTCAAAGAAACTCGGAGGGAAGATACGCTCGAATTGGCAAAGTGTTTCAGCAATTTCTACTTCCAAGTAATCCAATGATTTCACATCTATAACATTCTGGCATAAACACCAAAAAAATGAACAAAGTCGAAGCAAAGGGATAACAATTTGATTAGATCCTAGACCTCTTATTGCTACTTGCAACAAGTAATGCAATATAATATGAGCATCATGACTCTTGTATCCAGAAACTTTTCCTTCATTAACTTGAACACATCGAGAAATATTGGATGCAAGGCCATCAGGAAGTTTTACTGTCTTTAAAACATTACAAAAAATAGTTTTCTCTTGCTTTGTTAGGGAGAAACATGCCTTAGGGATTTGAGTTTTCTTACCATCACTTGTTTCCTTCAAATGGAGTTTTTTTCTAATCCCCATGTGTTCTAGGTCCAAACGAGCTTTTGCATGATCCTTTTTCTTCCCTTCAATATCTAAGAGAGTCCCCATTATATTATCACAAATGTTCTTTTCTGTATGCATAACATCTACATTATGGCGCAAAGAATTATCCTTCCAATATGGTAATTTCCAAAAGATAGACTTTTTCTTCCATCGACCAGGCCTTTTTTTATGATATTTTTGCCCCACTACGTCAGGAATCTTTTCTAAGTCTTTTAAAATCATTGTTGAATCTAACAAGGAGGGTGCAAACCTATATTCTGGCTTTCCATCAAAAGAACTTGAATTTGATCTCCAACTATGATTTGAATCCAAAAATACTCGATGACCCATATAACACATCTTTCGACTATGTTTTAAGTATCTTGAAGAAGTTTTATGATTACAAGCAGGACAAGCAAACTTCCCTTTAGTACTCCAACCGGATAACATAGCATATGTAGGGAAGTCATTCACATCCATAAAGCTGCACGCATTTGAAATGATTGATTTTTGAAATATCATATGTTTCTACACCGACTTCCCACAATATCTTAAGCTCCTCAATAAGTGGCTGCAAATACACATCAATTTCATTTCCCGGTGACTTTGGTCCAGGAATAAGTAACGACATCAAACAATTTTCAGCCTTCATGCACAAATTTGGCGGATAGTTATATACTGTTAATACAACAGGCCATGTGCTATGTGAAAGACTCATGGTCCTAAATGGATTAAACCCATCACTTGCCAACCCAAGTCTGATGTTACGAGTTTCACGAGCAAAATCTGAATGTTTGGCATCAAAGTCTTTCCATGCTTGGGCATCAGTTGGATGCCTTAACTTCCATCCTTGAGCGATGGTGCAGCCACCTCGATGTATCATTGTCTTTGAACACATAAAAAGTCTTTTCAATCTTGGAATCAATGGAAAATGTCTTAGAACTTTGGCGGGAACCATATGAGCTTTTATAGATTCTTCAAGATCATTAGCAACTTCAGGATATTCAATCCACCTTGACGTGCCACAAATATGACATGAATCATCTTTCTCGTGATCTTTCCAAAACAACATGCAGTTGTTCGGACATGCGTCAATCTTTTTATAGTCTAAGCCCAAATCTTTTATCATAGATTTTGTTTTATTGAAAGAGACAGGGATGTTCAAATCTGGCATAGCCTCTTTCAACAACTCTACGAGAGCAGTGAATGATGCATTACTCCATCCATGGAGACATTTCAACAAATAAATTCGAATAGTGAATGATAACGAGGAAAACTTTTCACAACCAGGATACAACTCTTGATTTGCATCATCAACTAGTTTATAAAATTTCTTTGCATCTTCATTTATCCCTTCATGTACTCCACCTCCTTCACCACATCTTTAAATGTCTCAAATAGTAAGCCATCGATATCATCATGAGATGATGTTTCATCATCACTATCACCATCAAGATCTATAAGGCTCTCATCTTCACCATGATAAATCCATTCGATGTATCCCTTTACAAATCCTTTACTACATAAATGGTCATACACTACATCTCTTACTTCCCAACTATCATTGCAACATCTGAACAAGGACACAAAATCTCTTCTTCTTCAACCATTCCTTTGGTGAATGCAATATCCAAAAAGTAATTTACACCGTCCTTATAACTTTGACTGTGTGGAGGTAACTCCACCCAATCCTTCTTTATCATGTTTGGTTTTCTAAAATGAAATAAATTATACATTACTCTTTATCATATAAAGGATGGAAAAACACCATGGTTCATATATCAACGTAGCTTTTACAAATGCATAGTTATTATAAAAATTTCATTTATAATCTAAATATACACTAAACATGCATTCCAATAGCAAACATAGAATAAATTGGTGAACTTTTAATCTAAACATGCACAAACATTTCATAGTCTAATATAATTAATATAATATGTATTTGTTGTTTCTTTTCAAACTATATAATATGTATCTGTTACCTGAATTCTTTCAACTTGATTCCAGCAGTAATAGAAACTAAAATCTTGTCATTAGTTACAAGCGACTTCGATTTCAACACAACTTCCTTCACTTCAACAAAAACAATATATGAAGACGAGTCGATGGCATAGAACCTTACACGTACAATATATGAAGCTAATATTTGAAGACATAAACAACAAAATGCCTAATAATTAAAAGTTGAATCATGTTCTGAAACACAAAATCAAATTCATTAATTTTGGATGCCTTTATTGTTTTCTCACTTTCTATAAAAATTTAAGGCATTTGTGTATTTGACAATGAACCGTTTATTAAGATATATATATTTTCCTCTATTATGATTGTTAAGTTACATCCACAACAATAAACTACAAAATGAGTTACAACTTTAAAAAAATTACCATTAAAATTGAGAGGAATATAATTTAAGAGACATATTCAAGTTGTACTCTAAATTTTGCACAATTGAGAATACTATTATAATTTTTCTAAACTTATACTCTAAATTTTTATGCATCACTTTGTAAAAACTAGAATGCCAATGGCTTGCCTATGTGGCTCTCTCATTACTCCCGCCAATGATAGATAATTTATCTGTCAACTAAAATGCCAATATATGGTAATGCCTGCAACCTAGAGTGCTAAACATTTTGGAAAACAGTGCACCCAGTTGACTTGTCCCAGCTTGCATGAAGCTCTTCATTGATCATCATTATAATCACACTAAGGAATCAAGTATCCTAAACTGATAGTTCCTTACAACACACAATTTTCACAACTGACAGGCCCACAAGACACAAATGAGACCAAGAAAGAACAATCCTTCAATATTTTCCCAGTACATTCAAAATTGTTTGTAAGTTCTGAACTTCTCAAACTGAGGGATCATATGTCCTAAACTCATAGCTCCCTACAATAAGAAACATTTTAAAATACATTCGAAATTTTATTATTCCTCAAAACTGAATTTATCTTTTCTACATTGATTTGTATTTGTGAAAATAAAATGAATAACTTTGAACTATTAAACAAAAGCATAAAAGTATGTAAGCATAGCAATTTAATGATCGAAAACCCAACAAAAGAATTCCTAATGTCTCTTTTCCTGAGCATCAGTGGGGTAAATGGATGGATTAGAGAAATGTCGGTGTTGCGGCAACAACATGCATAGTGCTTATGAAAACGAGACATAGATGAACAATTTTGAATGTACTGGGAAAATGTCGTAGGATTATTCTAGTACATTCAATATTTTCCAAGTTTGAGAAGCTACAGGGAAGACGAAATGGATATTGTGATAGTAGCAGCGAGACAAGACGAAAACAATGATCATAGTGGTGGCGGAGAGATGAAGCAGCAGTCATGAGAAACTGTAGCAGGTCAAGGCAATTGTGAAATAGGTTTTTTATTTGATGCATAATACTATTTCATTTACTTCAATTTATTTAAAGAAAAATGAAACACACGATGAAAGTGATGCAGACTTACCTCAACCGGAGACGGCAGCGGAGTGACTTTGGGGAAAGAAGGCGAAGGTGTTATGGCAGAAGGAGCAGGGATTCGATGGAGCTTGCAGTGGTGAGAACGGTGATGTTGAAGGCGGAACGAAGGCTGTTGGAGTGAAAGGACAGCGTCGCGACGAGGGAAACAGGGCAGCGGAGGGAGGTTGTTGCGGATTTATGGAAAATGGAGGGAGGTTGAACTTTTCCTCAGAATATCTACCCAAACAAACTCAAACTCAAACTCAGATTCAAACAAACTCAAACAACCATCAAAACACTCAGATTCAACTCAAACATGATCAATAGAAAATTAACATACCTTTTCACCAACACGGCGGACGACGTGGACGAAAGCAGTTGGACGGCGAACGGACGAGGATGAGAGCGCGACACTGTTAGCTAGGTCGGCGGCGGAATGTGTGAACGAGGAAGAAGGAGAATCGATAGCTAGCTCGCGGGTTTTGTTTTCTGCTTGTTTTCTTTTTTCAATTTTTTATTTTTTTTAATAAAAGACTGGCAATTGAGAGGTCTTAGAAAATTCCTATCATGTCTTAGAAAATTTTTTATTTTCTGTTTAATGAAAAATATTTGTTTAGAATGTTTAGAGAAATATTTGTTTAGAATATTTGTTTAAATATTAGGATTAATGAAAAATATTTTCTGTTTAAATATTTGCTTAGAATGTTTAAATATTTGTTTAAAATTTTTTATTTTCTGTTTATAATTATGTGTTAGAAAATTTTTAATGTATATATATATTAAAAATGTTTAGATAAAAATATTTGTTTTTTAGTGTATAAGTTTTGGAGGGAATATTGCCACCAAAAATTTGATAGTGCTAAAAAAATTTATACAACATTTCAGAAATGTAGCCTTTTATTAGAACTAATGTAACAATCTAAAAATTTCCCCAAAAATATTTTTGGGGACAATTGTCAAACATTGCTAAAAAAATAATATTTTAACGCTCTAAAATCGTCCCCAAAAGCAGTTAAGGGCACAATTAACAACTGTTGGCAAAAAAATAAAAGAGTCTCGCTCCATAAACGTCCCCTAAAGTATTTTAGGCAACGATTATCAAGGGTTGCAAACATATTTTTGACAACAATCGTAAATCGTTGCCTATATGAATTTAAGGCAACAATTTCTACATGTTACCTAAAAAAGTGTTGCCAGAGACAACAAATGTTGTAGTGATATGTGGCGCCTTATGATGTAATATCGTTGAGTGATATCTTAAAATATTTAGGCCCTTAATGACATTCACACACACTTTTAATTGCTATAACTTCTTTAGAAAACATACCCCTTGTATTTTTCTTGAGCATTAAAATACACCCCATTCTCTTGAATAATTATTGACAAACTTTAGTTCAGAGAATTTCTGAACCAGATTCATAGTTCTTCTTTCAGCAGACTGGTCATTAACTTTAGAAGAGTTAACTGATGTCATGACATTTATTGGGACATTTAGACCAGTTGGACTTAGACTCTTCTTTTCTTCCTGAACACTTCTGCCTTCAATTTGTTTGACCTTTACACAGGTAGTGAGAGTTGCATCTAGAGGGACCCATAAATAACAGTTGTCTTTGTTCCTTATACCTTTCATAGTAACTTCACCATTCTTGTTTGTAATGATAAATTAAGCTTTTGTGAAGTTCACATCAAATCCTTGATCACATAGTTGACTTATTCTTACCAGGTTGGAAGTTATCCCTTTGACAAGTAATACACCTTCAATGTTAGGAAACATAGCACCGTGTATCTTTCCTATTCCCTTGATTTCACTCTTCATTTTATCTCCAAAGTTGACATAACTAGTTGGATGATATTGAAGATTAACCAATAAGTTTTGGTTTCCTGTCATATGCCTTGAGCATCCACTGTCAAAATACCAGTCTTTTATGGTCTTCAGTGTAGAAGTAGTGTGAGCCAAGAAACAGGCTACATTATCTTTGGGAATCCACTATTTCCTTGGCCTAGCCCGAGTCACATTTGAATGATGTGTAGAGTTGAGATAACCATCTAGCTTGAAACAAAATGGCTTTGTGTGACCATATCTTCCACAGTAATGACATCTCCAGCGTTGATGTCTCTTGTTATGATATCTATAGTTGTTCCTTCTGTGATGTTGAAACATTTGATTTGACATATTGGATTCATTCTGACTTTGAGAAGATTTTGTAGAAGACTCCTTTGTGCCATTATACCTTTGTTCACTCATGTCTCCTGCCACTCTTTCAGCTTGAAGTATCTTATCCAGTGTCTCAGATCCACTATTTAGTACCTTGTCAGATTTGGTCATCTGATCAAGGTCACATTTTAGCACAGTTACTTCACTTTCCAGCTTCTTGATCATCTCTAGATGCTTCTTCTTTATGTCTTGCAGTTGCATTATGAGCTTCTTCCTGTTCTCATTCTCCTGGACTGCTTCAACACTTTTGATGCATAGTTCCTTATATGTAGCAACCAGTTCTTCAAATGTCAATTCTTCATCACTTGAGTCTCCATCATAAATATATGTACCAGTCAGAGCTATTACATGTTTGGCTGATTCTCCACCTACTTCATTCTCAGAGTCTTCATCTTACCAAAGCATATTCAGTCCTTTGTCCTGTCTCTTGAGATAGTTTGGACAGTCCCATTTGATGTTCCCAAAGCCTCCACATTCATAGCACTTTAGTTATCTACCTTGAGTAGGTCTTTCTCCAACTTTTGCTTTCTTCCCAGAATTACTTTTCCTACTGATGTCATATGGGATGTTCCGGACATTTGCTCTTGAGCTACCATCCATTCTTTTTAGAACTTTATTGAACTATCTTCCTAGCATGACTATGGTATTTAACAATCATTCCTCTGTATTCAGATCATATTCTTCACTTTTCTCTTCAGTGTTGGACTTGAATGATATGCTTTTGGGCTTCTTCTCATACCTTTCATTAATACTCAGCTCAAATGTTTGGAGTGAACCCATAAGTTCATCCACTTTCATGCTATTGATATCCTGAGCTTCTTCAATAGCTGTTACCTTTATATCAAATCTCTTAGGTAGAGATCTGAGCATCTTCCTTACCAGCTTTTCTTTTGGAATCTTCTCACCCAAGGCATTACAAACACCATCAATTTCAAGAGCATTCATATTAAATTCCTGAATGCTTTCCATTTCCTTCATTCTCAGTTCTCAAATTTAGATGTAAGCAACTACAATTTTGACATTTTAACCTTGGAGGTCCCTTCATGAGTAGTCTTGAGTATTTCCCAAGCATCCTTGGCAACTTCACATGTATTGATTAATCTGAAGATGTTTCTGTCAACTCCACTGAATATAACATTCAATGCCTTTGAATTTGCAAGATCTAGTTCATCATCTTCCTGCTATCCAAGGACTTTATATATGCTGCCATACGAGGTTTCCACAGATCATAGTTAGAGCTATCCAGAATGGGTGGTCTATTCAAATAAATTGCCTCCTTGTCCATATTACTAGGAAATATCTTCCCTAGATCTCACCCAGAGACAGAGTAGGATGCCTGCTCTGTTACCAATTGAATTTGTGGTATCAGATATGAGATGTCGAAGGTAATGTCACGAAACTTATATCTACTTTGAACACAACTAACCAAAACAGAATTAAACAGTGCAGAAAGTAATAAAAACATAGAGAGTTGTTAACCCAGTTCGGTTCTAACCAATGTACGTCTAGGGCTTCTAAGCCAGGGATGAATTTCACTATTAGCAGTATTAATTCGGAGCTAAACGTTCCCTGTTTACACCTCCTCACTTAATTAAACTACCTAATGACCCTTCTACCTAAGATACCGGACTTAGATATGAGAACCTCCACTCACTCCCTCTGTATCACAACCCGTGACACTAAACACAATTGAAACTGAAGACACTCTTCAAAGACACACAATCACACTTTCTTTAAAGCTTACGGTGATTGAAAACTTACAACACAAAAGTCATCCTTCTCAAGTAGAAATACTCGAGACGTTCACAATAAACAATTACCAACCAAAACAACCAACAACCAACAATTAAAAACTAAAATTTCTAAAACTGGAACGGCCAACTGCAAAACAGGTTTTCCATCCCTTAAATAGAGTAACAACAACTAGGGTTGCTTTACTTACAAGTCTTCAGCGTATCCTGTCTTTTCTCCATGAAAGAAGGACATTAAATCTCCAAGTATATTGCTGAAGGCATTTCTCAAGCTTCCTTAGTCAAAGCATACAAATAACAAACAAACTGACTTCCTAAAAATTCGGCACTTCTGTCAGTTTCACATGTCAGGACATCTGATGTGACATCTTCTACTTCAGTAAACTTCAAGGTATTTATGAGCAGAATGTTTAACCAAAATTGCTGTCAATCAATAGAACCATTTGATAAACATCAACAATTTGATAAACATCGACAATTAACCAATTTAATAAGCATTTTTCTAAGAAAATAAATTAATCAATAAGTTATTTTATCATTCGATTTCAGATTTAAACATTATGATCACATCAAATCAAAATTCTACGATCTAATCCATAATATCAATTCAATTCCTCAAACAATTCTTGATTTAATTATCAATTCTAGAAAAGTGCTTATTCAAGAATCAATTATGCAAAAGTGCTTAATTCAAGAAATCTTACCGTCGAAATAAAGATGAGATTCAGGAGAAGAGATCGTCGATGTCAAATCAAAGATTGAAGAAGAGAACCGAGAGAGAGAGAGAGAGAGAGACACACACACGCCCTTAGGGAGAAGGAGAGAGAGAGTTTTCTTCTTCTTCTTCCCAACCTTAATCAAGTTCTTGAGCTCGGCGCGAATTCATGAGGAAATTGGTGAAGAAACGTGCTTTGATTCTTGAGAGAACTGAGAGAAAATTGAAGAGTATTCTTTTGTTGAAACTTGACAAATGATTCTCCAACCCCAAATTATGAGAGAAAATTTGATTTATACAAGAAAAAATTAGCCTTAGGTGAATTGGACTCAAAATTGGACCCAAATTGGCTTTATCCGAATAATTTTCGGAAAACTTTACTTTGTACCCCAACTAGTCCTATACCCCTACAATTTTGTAAAAATGCCACTTTTACCCTTAGCATATTTTACCAATTTTACCGTTTCAATTTTACCATTCATAAAAAAATTAGAAATTTACAGCCAAAAAAACTGATTCGGAACACATTTTGGAACACTTTAGATAAATCTTCTGGTTTGTTTAAACACAAATCGGAACAGTTTAATAATGTATTCCGGAAACAACAAAAAACATTCCAGAACAGTTTCTGTAAGTGTTACGGTGAAAAGACAAGTTTTAAAATAAACCAGAACACATATGGAAAGAGTTACGTAATTTAGGAATATAAACCAGAACACTTACAAGATGTGTTCCGGTTTGTCAGAACTGTAAACTGGAACACTTTGCACATGTGTTCCGGTTTGTCAGAACAGTAAACCGGAACACTTTTCTGAGGAGTTCAAGAACGCATACTTGAATTTTTTTTTGTTTCAGGTATGGAAATTTTTGTCCCAATTTTCCAAAAAACCGGGTCCTCCATAGATACCACAGATGTATTCACTACAATACAAACATTCGCTACACGAGAAGATGTTACAAGCTGGATCAAAATAGTTGGATTAAGAAATAAAATCACCGTTATTATCAAGCGTTCAGACACTGAAACCGGCAAGAGAGGAAGGAGTAATAACATAATTTTTGGGTGAGATAAAGGGAGAAAATACAAGGATAAAAGTGGAACTCAGAGGGCAACTAAGAGATGTGGGTGCCTGTTCAAAATTATATCAACTTCGTCAACAGATGGGTTTGGATGAATGGGTTTGGATGAAAGGTAGATGTAAAATGTGGAGTTCATAATCATGGATTACCTGATAGGCTTGAAGGTCATACGTTTTTTGGCAGGTTGACCTCAGATGAAAAACAACATGTTTTTGATTTAACAAAGAGACATGTTCCTCCTAGACACATCTTGACTTCCCTGCAAGAGAGGAATCATGAAAATATCACTCAAATCACTCAAATATATAAGCAGAAGAGTGTGATACAAAAAGAGATAAGGGGTCCAAGAAATGAGATACAACATTTGCTGAAGCTAATTGAGGATGCAAGGTATGTCTACTGGAGTAGAAAAAGAGATGGCTCAGATATTGTGAGAGATAATTTTTGGGCACATCCAGACTCCATCAAGTTGCTGAATATTTTTCCCATTGTCTTAGTTATGGATAGAACATATAAGACAAATAAATATAGGCAACCTCTCTTTGAAATTGTTGGCATGACATCGACCGAGTTGACTTTTGCTATTGCATTTGCTTATATGGATTCTGAGCAGACGGATAGTTTTTGTTTGGTCCTAGAGAAGCTGAAGGAATTGTTTATGCAGAAGGATTTACGTCCAAAAGTGATTTTGACGGATAGAGATCTAGCATTGATGAAAGCGGTGGAAATTGTGTCCCTACTACACAAAATTTTCTATGTCGTTTTCACATTAATAAAAATGTTGGGATGGATGCAAGCAATATGTGGTGAAATAAATGCAAGAGACCATTGACACATTATGGGAGGAAGTTATATGGGCTAGTGATGAGGTTGAGTATGCCCAAAAGTTGGAACAACTTAAGCAGACATGTTTTAATTGTGAGGACTTTATTGATTATGTGAAAGACACATGGTTGACTCCACATAGACTTAGACTTGTTGGAGCATGAATTGATCAAGTACTTCATTTAGGCAACACCAAGACTAACTGGTATGTCTTTTATTTTATTGTTTTTATTATTTTTGATATATATTATGCATTAATATTTACAATGTTTTTTATATATATTATGCATTAATATTTACCTATTTTTACTATGTTATATATTTATTATGCATTCATTTTTAGGGTTGAATCCGCTCATTGGAAGCTAAAGCAGATGTTGGGAAATAGTCTCAGTGACATGGTCAAATGTTGGGAAGCTATGAACAACAACCTGAGGATACAAATAGGAAAAGTTCGTGCTTCGTTCCAAAAACGTTTTTATGAAGTTGAGCATGCACATGTTAGTCCATTGTATGGTAACCTGCGTAGTTTTGTTTCTAGAATTGCTTTGAGACGCATTGTAGAAGAGTTAAAAAAGGTTGATTATGTTGGAACAGAAATATGTGGTTGTACTCAAAGAACAAATTATGGGTTACCTTGTGCTTGTGAGTTCGGTAGATATGTGCTTAGTGGTGTACCTATACCTATTGAGAATGTTCATGTTCATTGGAGGAAGTTAAGTATGGAAGGTGATTTGCAGGTAGAAGGAGAAGATGGATCGGAGATTGACATGAATAATTTAATGGAAGAAATATGGAGAAAGTATAGATCATCAGATGTGTTGGGAAAAGAGCCTTAAAAAGCAGATGTAGTGAAATTGCTTACTCCGTAACAACTTCCTTATGTCCACCACCCGAGAAAATAAAAACCAAGGGAGGAATCAAGAAGAAAGGGAAGAAACCATTTGGGTATGATGTTTATAGGGACCCTTCACAGCATGAGTATGTTGAACAAGCATCTCAAACTTCACAAAAGTTGTCTCAGAAATTACAATCAAAGAGGGAATCAAAATCAAAAAAGCCTTCACAGCAAGACTACACTCTTTAGTTTCCAAGTCATACCAGGTTATATATATTTATTATGCATTAATATTTATAGTGTTAATTATTTTAAGTTTATTATTATGTTATGTATTTATTATGCACTAATATTTATAATGTTAATTACTCATACATTTAGGAGATTGTGGATGTTAAATCAGATGGTAATTATGGATTTAGAGTCATTGCATCGTTGCATGGGTATAGTCAGAATGGTTGGGCAATGGTTCGTCAAGAGTTAGACATGGAATAAGGCACAAGAAAAGTTTGTATGAGAAGTTTTCATAGATAGAATATCAGAAGTGAGAAGCGGGTTGATGATACAATCCACTGGTAGACAGCCAGAGGAGAAATGGTTGACACTACCAGACATGGATTACTTGATAGCGAACCTCTATAATGTCATTCTTGTTCATTTAGGCAATCCATGCTTGACTTTTTTCCTATGACATCATCACCTTCACGTAATCCTACTATTTGGTGTATAGGTTTAGTCAACGGTAACCATTGGGTTCAGGTAATAATTTATACACCCGATAATACTTTTTCCAATTATTATTTACTATAAAAGCTGTTAGATTAATTTTTTTTTATACTCAGGTAAACATGAAAGATGGATTGATGTGCGATCGACCTAACGTGTCTAACGGAATCTTAACTGCAAGTGCACAGCCTATCGCGGTAGTAATAAAAGACTGTCGAATCCACAGGGACTTTGTAATCACTCTAGTGCGGGAAAGTAATGCTAGTTTAGCTAAGGCGAATGATGTCACATTTGGTTTTAGGGAGGTTAAGGAAAATAAGACTAATCGGTTTTAAATTAATAATGATAAAACGACGGTATGTAATAAAATGGACCTAAAGGATCTAATCGTACCTAAGCGAATAAGGATGGTCAACTAACTTGTTCTGTAGAAATAATCAGTTTAAAAACCCTCAACTCACACTTTCGTGGTCTTATTTCAGATTATACGTCTAAAGCCCTATGCCTGCTCTCGCTAGCCCATAAGTGTTTAGAAGATACTTTTTGAAAACTTAATTAATTCTAATTAGTTTTAAAGCGCTCTCGCTGTATTTAAATCGAATGCCTAACTTTAGCTATCCGGTGAAAATCTCACACTTTCGTGGTCTTGACCCTAACCTATTTACTTTTCTTACTTTCGTAACAAAAAGGTTTTATTTTTAAACACAAAAAGTTATAACCAGAGTTTAAGTTGATTAAGGTTTTAGCTTAGGTTTTGATTAAATACCTATTGTCTTTAACTATCACATACCGACACTAAAGGTTTAGCTAGCCATTGCAATTGGAATTAACTCATAGTAAACAGAATAAAGGAAATGTATAACAAACATTATCAATAATTAATAAAACTTAAAATAAACAATTTAATTATAATGTAGAACAATTGTAATATAAAGAACCTGAAATAGAGCAGAATTCCTATGTCCTTCTTCCATAAACCGAAAATTTGGACCTTCGGAATCGGGAAAAATAAAGTAGTTTTGAGGCTTGAAATAAATTAATCTAACTAGAATAACAATTTCCTAATGTTGGAAATTGTTATTGGGACAGTTAATTAAACAAAGGGAATAAAACGATGCTGAGAAAATTAAAACAGGAAAAGAATGAAAATTGGAAAATTGCTTGGTTTTGATTTCGGCAGAGCTTCCGCGCAGTTAATTTGATAATTGCTCTGTGTCTTTCTCTTTCAAGTCCCAGCTATTTATAGAGAGTGAAAGATGGCAGTTGACAAGAATGGCTTCGTGGGCTTTCACTTCAAGTCTTCAGAAATAATCGGGTAGTGGGTTTGATCGTGGTTTGCATTTGTGGGTTGAGTGGAATAAGGAGTCAAACACTCTTCTGCTAAGCTTTTCCACGTTCTGCACGTATTTTATAACTAATATAAAGCCTTGTTACGGTCGTGGTCAATGTGTTACGAGCATTTTTTATAAAGCAGCGCGTTACGATCGTGGCCAATGCATGACGAGCGTAACATGTCCTGAAAGGCCTTACGATCGTGGAAGATTGAGTGACGACCGTCACAGCAACAATTTCTGGTTTTTTTGGCAGATTTGTCTTTTCTCTTCTGTTCTTTGTCGCTGGCTTTGCATGTTTCATGTCTTCTTCTACTTTGAGCTGAGATATGTGGTACCTGCAAAAAGTCATAAAAAACTCGGAATATTCGGGAGTTAATCGGGTTAATATGATATAAAATGGGTTAATTTCATGGCAAATATATGATACGATTTCGTGTTATCAAATTCCCCCACACTTAAGCTTTTGCTTGTCCTCAACCAAAATAAACAATTAGAAAAAACGGACAAGTTTTATAGATGCACATATCTAGTATACCTTTTGTTTTCAAATTATTAGAAGAGATCTTAAGTTAGTTCGGCCGATAATTAAGTAAAACAACAACGATACGCTAATGACACAAGCAACAAGCTAGTCGTTGACCATCCTTTTTAAACAAAACGTTCAATTATTCCGTTATAATTCAACTCAAAGTTTCTTGTACCTATTTCACCCGGTTTCGTTCTCGCGCAATCACATTAAGCCCATTATCCTTACACGCACGTAGTGGATTGGCCGGTTAGTGGTTCTGATCATAGCACAGTGGTTTCTGGCACAATAATGTGGCAACCTTTTTATCCAATTGTAAGATGCGCGGGATCAGACCGTAGTCTGCCCTACCAAGTTTAGTGCCAGATGCTTCTAAACCACCTAGACAATGGATTCTCATGTTACTAAGTAAGGCTTCTGCGTCCGTTGGATTAAACGATCGGGTGAGGATCGCCCAATTTAATTGGTGCATTACCTATTTCCTTAAAGCACGTAACATTTTTCTAAGTAATTCACCGAGATCATCCACTTATTTTCATCGGCTCTCCACGTGGTTTGTGTTAAGACGGTGCCGACTGCTAAATAAACTACTAGGGGTTGTTTTAGGACTTAAAACTCAAAGTATCGGTATGACAGATATTGAGACGGATCGCATAAGTGGGGAGTCAAAGGTGTCATAACCGTATTGTTCTCGTTGAATCGTTCTCGGCTTTCTAACTAAGATTTCGTTTAAAGTAGGTAACTAAAGATTATGCGAAAATAAAGAGCAAAAAAAAAATTTGGTATGGCTGAATAGAACCGGGAGAAAGTGAGATAACGAAAGATTACTAAAATAGAAATTGAAATTACTCGTTTGAATTGAAAATGCAGTACTCCTCCCACACTATATCAAACATTGTCTCAATGTTATGATATATCGGCGGGGAAAAATTTAAAATACATCAGGAAAACAAAAGAAAACAACAAGGAAAAAAGAAAATGGAAACTACTGATGACCACGACCTCGACTTCTGGTTCGTGATCTTCTGGAGGGAGTGGCTTCAGAGTCTGTGCTCTGGGGTCCAAGAGATGTGACATCCATCCTCAAAGCATTCAGCTCGCACAGAGTTTCATCCAGCTTTTCATTCATGGAGCGTTGACCACTCAGGATTTGGGCATTTTGTGCGAACAAACTGTCGTAACGCTCCTGATGCTTCCTCTCAGATGCGGCATTCATAAGATTCTGCTGATGGATGGCCCGGAGGATGTCTTCATAAGTGAGACGAGGTGGAGCGGAGGAAGACTCAGGGATGTCAGGAGTTGGTGCAGCTCGATCCAATTCTTCCTGCATCTCATCTGCGGGAGCAACAGGTGGCTCATCATGCACAGGAGCATGGCCTTTAGGGGATTCAAGGTCAAATAGCCAATTGGCTCAGTTTTGTGGATCAATACGGTCCCTGCAAGGCAGAACAATGTTAGAATAAACAATGTTCTGTATCACTGGATGGAACTTGCGGTCATCCCGCTCGTAGATAAGATGAGCAGATTTGCAATGGTCCAAGGTGAGGGTAGATGAGCAAGGGTGTCACCATGATTCAATGCCAAAGCGAGAGAAGTGACGAGCCCTCCGAAGTAGAAAGGTTTTCCACCTCTGGTGCAGATGGAATGAATATGGGCCAGGAGAAAGGGTGCGCCGTTGATTTTCTGACCGAAGAATGCGCAGTGCATGAAGAATAGCTCCTTGGAGTTGAGCTTATGGTTGCTATCTCTTGCGAAAATGGTGTTGCACAGGATTCGATGGAAATAGCGAATGGCAGGATTATGGATTTGTGTGGCATTGAGGTGATCGTAGGAGTTCACACGATTGTTGGTTAGGCTATGCCACAGGTTAAAGGATTCTTCGCCAAAGTTGTCAGGTACACGGAGGTGGGCACCTTCATCGGTACAGAAGTCGAACAATCGTCCGAATGCATTCTGAGAGAACTCGTACTCGGTACCGAAAATGCGGAACCTTGCCACACCAGAAAGTTGGTTGGTTGGACCATTAGGAGTTATGTAGCAAAAAGAACTGAGGAACTCAAGGGTGAGGTTCTCGTACGTGGGCTGGGGCTGGCTACAGAGGGTCCATAAGTTGACATTCTAGAGAAGATGTTAGACAACTTCAAGCAATCCAAGGTCTCTTAGGCAGTCAGTGTCGACGTACCTAGTAGGATGGAGTCCTCGACGTTGAAACTTCAAGAACTTGATTCATTGGGTTTCACCTTGGTCACCATCACGTAGGGTTATGCCTGGGATTGGCTGGATAATGTTTTCCATTCGCATGCAAGGGTGTTAGAGTGAGATTGGGGTGTGGGTTGCAATGAGTGAAAGATATGAGTGAAAGGAAGTATATATAGTGAAGGGAAATAATGGGGAAGTTGGAAAATTTGAGGAGATTAATTGATGAATTAAGTGGGGTGAATGGAGATTAATGGAGGGAGTGAGACGGTTTGGAAGTTATGGAAGAAGAAGAAGGAAAGGTTGAAGAAGAGTAAAAGAACGTTGTCTGCTAACAGGGGTTACTGATATAACCTGTGTTATGGTTGTAACACAAGGCTGACGAGCGTAACACACTAAAGGGCGTGTGACGATCGTGGGGGGTGGCATTACGGTCGTAACAGCAACAAATTTTGTAAATTTTAGCAGAACAGAGATACTCTTTCACTGAACGAAATATTTATAAAAACACAGCATATAAGGCATACTACCAACAGTCTAACTTAAACGTATTATTAATCCAATTAGCACACATTCCAATTATCAAATCATCATATAACCAAAGTAAGGGAAAAAACATAAATGTATTGTAAAGAAAATACTGAATGTAAATTGAAATGGAAAAACAAACAATGGAATTAATAGTAAACTGAATACTTATTTTGACAGGAGGGGAATTATGCAAAACTGAAAATGAAATGAAACATTATAATTGAAAGGGAAACTACCTAGAAACAAAACAGAATGGAAAAATACTTAAAACTAAAAACTGAAAACTAAAAATTTGAAAACGGAAAACTGCAACTTTATCCAATCTTTGATTTTAAATCTTCTAAAGCCTTGGTGATGTTGTAAAATTGATCCACTATAATATCACTCAAACTAACGATATCCAGACGCATACTCTTCAATTCATCTTTTATTCCATCAATGTCAGTTTTATAAGTATCCAAAGTGGTCAAAATGGTATTCAAGTGTGTAGTGTATTCTCCTTGGGTTATGTCAGGAGCTTCTGGTGCTTCAGCCATATTGGTAAAATCATGGTAACCAGGAGGGGTTTCAGGATTTGTTTCTTCAGACATGATGTTATCAGCAACATAATAGGACTGAGGTGTTTCTGGTGTTGAAGGGTGGTCAGGAGGAGTCAGTTCATAAAGCCAGTTATCTCGGTTGTGGACACTTACTTGGGCATGGTTTGGAAGGGTAAAGAGAGTAACAACTTTATTTCTTATCAGGTATTCATAGGGTGCAGGACCTAGATTTCCTATTATCCGATTATTGAAACAGAAGTCAATGTTCATAGGCCTAATTGATCCAAATGGTGCACAATTATTTAATTGGTAACGAAGTCCAAGAGCATTTGCAAACATTGTGACTAATCCTCCCACACTGACAGGTACATTAGGGTCCTCACTAATGCGGGTAAAGGTTTTCATCAGGAATGGAACAGCATTAACAGGGCGTCCTTGGTGCATACAATATAGCAAAAGTACCTCATCCTTGGATACAGCAGTTTGATTCTGTTCTTTTCCAAATAAAGTGTGGGATAGAATCCTATGGAAATAGCGGATAGCGGGGTTATGTATCTCATTGTTATCCATACTATCAGGGTCAGGATGATAGTTTCCGGTTAAGGTACCCCAAAAGTAATCCAGCTCAAAATCCATTAAATCCGCCTGAGTGGTAGTAAAAGCAAAGGGTCCGCTAGAGAATCCTAGTAGATCAGCTAAGTCCCTATGGTTATAGGTGAACTCAATACCGGAAAGTCTGAAGGCTATGATTCCTTTTCTGGCTCAGACACCGTGTTCAGGTATATAGACTAATGAACTCAAGAACTCAAGGGTAAGCTCTCGGTAGGTGATAAACCTAGACTTAAGGTGTGCTCTCTCCCATCCCAATTGGTTAAGCATATAATAAACACTATCAGTTATGCCCAAAGCGTCCATAGTGGGTTCATCATGATACAGGGTCAAACTGATATCTCTTTGAGACAAAGCCTTAAACCTTCTTCTTTGGTTTCTACCTCTAAAGGTGGTTTCCATAAAGTTTTGTGGAGGATCCATAGCAAAAGTAAAACGGGGAAACAGAGTAGAGGAGAAAGTAAGAGAGAAAAAGATTTTTTCAGAAATCCTGTGGCAAGTAAAGTTGTTTTGAAAAAGAAAAATAACAAATTGTAAAAGAAATAAAACGGAAATTACAAGCATAATAGCAATCAAAAACAAATAAATGGGTTGCCTCCCATGAAGCGCTGTTTTTAACGTCATAAGCCTGACGAAGTGCCTAGTGAAAAATCATTCGGGAGAAATAGCGGGCAGTTCTACAAGTTATAGACTATTCGTATAATCCCTATTCTCAATGTTAGTGTTTTAAGTTGGCATTAATTTTGGTAAAACTAGGCTATGGCAATGTCTTGATAAATGTCATGACATTCAGAGATTGAAGATAAATCCTACTTGACAAGGATGTTAAAGGACAGCTCAGAACTGGAAGCTAAAAGCTGTGCTGGAAATTCGGCAGAAAATAGTCTGATGTCATAACAGATGTTATGACATTCGGTGTGACATTCTGTTCTGCAGAATCTGTTTTTCCTGAGATTTTTCAGGAAGTTTGTTGAGCTGCTATATTATGTGTTTCTGTTATTAGATTGCATGCTCACGTGGCTGCTAGGTTAATCTTAGTTAAACCTAAATTGGTTGTTGAAAAGACCATGTTTTTAGGATTAAATTAAGTGAACCCTAGCTATCTTTATGGAAGCCCAAAACTGAAGTTTCAGGAGTGCTTCTATAAAAGGAATTCAACCCTTACTCTGCTGCTACGCCTCTGGAATGCATTGAAGACTTAGCAGGTTGTAATTTGTGTAATTCTAGTTTCTCTTGTGAGCCAAGCATCTATCAATTGATAAGTGCCTTGGACTAGGATTTGTTTGTAAGAGTAGTTTATCACTCAAAGCTTTGAAGCACGAGTGTTTGTCTCTTGATTGAAGCTTTGAAGCAAGATCAAGATAGTTTATTGAAGTGTGTCTTCACAATTCAATTAATCAATAGGTTGATATCACTGCTGTGATTGAGGGGGAGTGAGTAGGAACTCAGGTCTAAGTAGGACTTAGATTGAAGTTGCATTGGGTAGGTTTTAAGTGAAGGAGATAAACTGGTTGGTTTATTCCTGAATTAATTCTACTAAAAGTGAATTTCCTCCCTGGCTTGGTAGCCCCCAGATGTAGGTTAGTTAGAACCGAACTGGGTGAACAATTTATTGTGTTCTTTCTGCTAGATTTCTTGTGTGAATTGTTAACATAGTGTCGAATCTTGTCATAACATTCTCGTGACATCACATATCTGCTGCCGAATTTCAATTGGCATCGAGCGGGCACCACTGTTATTTCTGGGTGAGATCTAGGGATAATAGTTTCTGGCGTAATGGATAAGGAAGGAGGATTTGGAGGTAGACCACCTATTTTGGATGGGTCTAATTTTGAATACTGGAAACCTCGTATGGTTGCTTTTTTAAGATCAGTGGATATTAAAGCTTGGAGAGCTGCTGACAAAGGATGGAAACATCCAACCAAGCTTGAGAAAGATGGGACTACTGTCTTGAAACCTGAGGAAGAATGGAGCAAAGAGGAAGAGGAGCTAGCCCTAGGGAACTCTAAAGCATTGAATGCTTTATTCAATGGGATTGACAGAATATCTTGATGGTTCATCAATGTGAGCTGGCCAAGGATGTTTGGGACACTCTCAAAACTACTCATGAGGGGACGTCCAAGGTGAAGATGTCAAGACTTCAGATGCTCACTGTAATACGGTGAACTGACTTTTTTAGGATTTTTTGTATCCAAATGTGCGGATAGCAAGAGTCGCCACCGACTTTTATTTTTATCCAATTAAGGGAAGGTAAAAGTACGTAAAAAGACCTTCGTTAGATTGAGCGGAGAATGGTTAAAAGGGAAGGTATTAGCACCTTTCCGTCCGTAGTTATCTACGGCTCTTAGTTGCTTTATAGATCACTTTTGAAAACTTGTGCTGTGTTTGAAAAATGTTTTGAAAAGGCATTTCGCTTTGACTTTGTAATGATTCATGTAGGAATGTATACAAAGTGTTCGGAAATGTTTCGTTTTGAAAAGAGTTTTGAATTTTGTGAAGTGTGAAAAGTATTTTGATTTGAGCAAGCAACTAAAAGTCTTTATCACCTACTCAGAATGGTCGTTTTCGTATTTCTACATTCCTTTAGAATAGCGCTAGCCGTACCATTAGTTAGTAGGTAGCTCCATTCGTTGGATGTAAGCGGGACAATCGAAGGGACATCGTATGGTCATAGAAGGCAACTTGTAGGAAGTATCCTAGCACATTCGAAGGGACTATCATCATTTTTCGTAGGCGACAATCGAGGGTCAAGATCATGTATTCGGAGGCGACATCGTGGGTCTTATGATCTTTATATCGAAGGGACTATGATGATTTGTTTTGAAAAGCAACGGTGCTAGAATACCTCTACGCTCGAGGGACTTGACCATTTAATCGAAAGGCAACGACAGAGAATTACCCTAAGGGGTGCATGTGTGAAAGAGTGTGTTGATTCAGATATTTTATCTTGGAAATTAATGGGCTAAGTTCAATTTTATCTTGCCATACACGCCTAATTACTAGCAATTGATAAGGGTGCGGAAATTAAAGTGCAGAATGTAAAGTGCGGAAAGGTAAACCTACGCTATTACATGGCTTTGGGGCAGATACATAATTTAAGATGCGGAAAATAAAAACCTAGTTAAACTATTACAACCCATATGCAATTACATTATTGGAAAAAATAAAACAGTAGAAGAAACCGTCTGAATCGGAACAACCTGTGAAAAAATAAGAAAATCGGGAAATATGATGAAATTGAATAAGAGAAAAATGTTAGAAAAAATGCAAATTTTAATATGAGAAAATTAATGCATGCTGGAAATAAGATAAATATACTAAGATAATTTTTTGGGAATTTTTAGATGCATTTTAATTATTAAAAACTAATTTAATATGATTTAAATGCTAAAATCAAAATAGAAATAAATATGCATGCAAAAAGGTATTTTTTAATTTTATAAATTAAATAAAGATTTTATAAAACTACTGTAAAAAGAAAAATATTTTTTGATGATTTTTTAATGCATAAATAAAATATAGAAAAGAATTAAAATATGCAAAAATATTAAATTATATGAAAATATGAAGAAATAATGAGTTTTGGAAAAAGAAAGGCAAAACTGGTCCCTGGAGGGATCGAACCCATGACCCTGGAGCGAAATCTCAAGTTCACATGCCTTGACCAACTGTGCTAGCGTGTTCTACTGTTTAGGAATTGAAACGAGTGGATTACACGCGTTGCTTCCCCATTGTCTCGTCTCCGCGCCAACGATCGTCTTCTTCATTTTGAATTTTCAAAATCTAGCGTCGGTCTTTCTTCGACGCTACAGGCCCTGGCTACATGGAAAATCAAGCACAAGTAATATAAATGCATTATGAATACATGTATCAATTCGTTTTCGTCCCCTGATCACTCTGGTATGCCTAGTTTGGTCCAATTTTACGTGTTTTAGGAAGCCCCAATTCGAGCCAGAAAACCCTAACCATGGTGGATTTCGATTCCGGTTACTAAAACGCGATTGGGCTACCCAGATAGCTTGCAAACTTGATGCTGATCATGAATAAACAATCAAAAAGTGTTAATAATGCATGAAAATTGAAAATCGATTTTGGAAAAGGATGAACAAACCGAAATCGTATTTGCTGGATTCTTGATGGTTTTGAATGATATAAGAGTCTGGATCGACTCTAAAGACCTCAAGGAATGCAATGGACACCTCCAAATCGGCTGTGGATGGCTGGAACTAGGTCTGCAGTTTACTTGTTTGTCACGATTTTCTTGAACTTGGAAATAGGGTTTTTGAGCAATTTTTTCGTTCTCTTGCAACTGGAATGCATCAAGTATATATGCTGGATGGATTTGAGACTGAATTTGGAAAGAATTAATCAACATTGAATGGAAATCAAATTTGATTTTTTCATGAAAATCAAATTTTCAAAACTTGATCAATTTCAATCCAATCTTGCCAAATTTGATATAATTTTGTAATTGCTGGCATTTATGAGTTGATTGGATCTTAAGAAAGCAAATAAAATCAATCTTCCAATTAATTTTGATTTTATAATTTATTTTAAGATTTAATTTGTATTTAAATGAATAAATTACAAATTAAATAGAAAAATAAATCAAAAATTCGTGGCATTGGGCTTGGATATTCCTAATTGCATGAGGAAGAAGTTAGGATGAAGAAAAAATAGGCCCATTTGCAAAAGATTTGATTTTTTGAAGTAACTCTCTTTGTGCATTCTTTCAAAATTCGCCAACTTGTGAAGGGTGTATCTTGCTCATTTTTCCACATTTTTGAGAGTTCTTGGACTTTTTGGAAAGCTTTAAGAGTCCTCTAACCAATGTCTTTGGTTTCACTTCAATTGGAGTTACCATGCTCAATATATGTTCAAAACAAAAAGTTGACTTTTTGTTGACTTTGAAAAGGACCTGTAATGTTTTGAGCTATACCTCTCAAATGAAGCATCTTTTGGACATTCTTGTGAGACATGAAGTTGTAGAGAATTGAATTTCCTTCAAAACAAGATTTGGTGGAAAAATTTCTGAGAAAGTATGAGAAAGTTATGCTCAGTCAAAGTTCAGTTGACTTTTCACCTAGAAACCCTAATTTAGAAAGTTTGACTTTTGAGCAAATCTTGGGTTTTCTTGATGAACCATGATCAACCCTTGATCAAATGATGAATGTAACTTCAAAATGAGGATGTTGACCAAAAATCAGAAGTTTTGACTGTATGTTGACCATAGTTGACTTTTTGACCAATACAACTGATTTTCAACCATCTGAGCAATTGTCTGAGGAAACTTGACTTGTGAAGCTTGAAACTTGACATGGAGAATCTTTGAAGCATATGAGGAAGCATGAAAACCATTGGAGGTGTTAGAAATCCATCTGGATCTGAGGAATGCCAAACCCTAGTTTGGGTTGATTGTATAGGAGAGTGTTCATCTAATCAACTCTTGAGGAATCCTTGAGTATGGATGTATGAAATGTCTTGAGAAACATGAGGGCAAATTTTGGGGTATGACAGCTGCCCCTGTTCAATCTTCTTGTACTGGAAGGGATAGATTGGCATGCTTTGCCTTTCGTGACCTGGAGGTAGAAGATGATTGAACACTCGAGTACACCTAAAAATTTGCACTCGCGGTTGATGAGGATGCGGGAATGGGCTTACAGATGCCATTCGGAGAAGTTGGAGACTTCGCTGGGGAATGAGTCGTACGCTAGACTCGAGACTGTTGTATAGGAGATGGGCTTAGGATGCCATCCGGAAAGATCGATGCTAAGGAGTGAGCCGTACGCTAGGCTCTGTAGATACTTCTGGAAGGAGATGGGCTTAGGATGCCATCCGGAAGGAGTCATACGTTAGACTTTGTGCTCGCCTTTTGAATGAAGTTATTGGTGTTTATCGTTTTTTAACCAAATATGCAGCATTCTGAAAGTGGAGAAATGTTGACAAGTAGTCGGAGATGGGCTTAAGATGCCATCCAAGGCAACTGAGTCGTACGCTAGACTCTCGTAGTTGCTGTTGATAATAAGAGAGGGTCAGAATGGTTCTTCGTGCTGACTGCTCTGAGGGGGCAAAACGTGGATATTTCCCTGTTGTGCATCGGGTGTTGATCCACTGCCTGTTATCGGAGGATAACTTGTGATCGTTCGGATAAGGTTTCCCGTCTGGCTTCGGGTATTAATCCTGGATCCGTTGTTGGAGAACAACGAGGTTGGTCGTTCAGATAGTTTTCCCGTCTGGTTTCGGGCATTAATCTTGGACCTGCTTGCGTCAGAAATGACTTTTACCTGTTTTTGAAGAAAACAAGAGAAATTTTGATTGGAATATTGTTAGTCTTATGCAAAGTATGATGCATGATGATGATGTATGCACAAATTATGATATTTATGAATAATGTATGAATGATGGATGCTGTGGTATTTCAAAACATATCCATCTTGAGGAAGATGGGAATATCCCGCTTGAGAATTTCTGACTTCTGCTTGGGGATGAGACGGATCGGAAACCTTGAGAAGGGATATAGCTTTGAATCCTCCGATGCACTATCTGACCAAGTCTCGAGCCTAGATACCGTTGTGGATGGGAAAGACTGAGGACCGTGCTGCCAAAGATCTTGTTTATGGACCCTGTTGGGGAAAATTCAGGAGGCGCTTCATTAGGAGAGGTTAGGAGGCACTCTACCGGGGAATCTTGCGTATAGCTTGCTGAGGAGTAATTGGTAAACTGCCTGGAGGCCGGGTTGGAAAGATCTGGAGCTCGTCGAAATCTCTGTCTGGGGAATAACAGACGTAGGTTCCCTCCGATGCACTATCTGACCAAGTCTCAAGTCTAGACACTGCTGCTGCCGGGGAAAGGGAATTGTTGAAAGGCATCCTGTTGGGGACAAATGTCTCTGCTGGAGATAAAGCTGCTGACGATGATGAGATTAAACTATCTGGCCTAGCGGAAAGGAATTTTGTACTCTGATAGGGAGGATTTGCGGTGAGTGATATCTCTGTGGGGATTGTACTCTGCAGGGGGATGCATTGGTGACTTTCGTCGTCATCTCAATTCCTGGAGCCTGTAGTGATTATCCTTGTTCATTCATTTTTCGTATGTTTTGCGAACGAATTTTTATTGTCGGATGCGTATAATCATTCAAAGCGAACCTTTGGACTTTATGCAAACAACAACAAACAGAAATGGCCAATAGAAAGAAACTTGCATTTATTTGAAAAGTGGCGTATGGCCAAGTAGTTTGTACAAGAGAAAGGTAAAAGGCTATGCGGAAACAATCTCGTTAAGTTTCAACTATGCTAGTACTCATATATATCAACTATCTCATCTCCTTGCTGTCAGTAGAAAGTGATTGAATTGATCTTCGCCATTTGAACTTGAATGCTGATAGTAGTAGTCTGAAAGTAGGTGATCTGGACGAGACATAGTCGTACGCTTAAATCCCTAACTTTTGCCTAGACCGCCCTTTCGGGTTTTCAGTCTACCGGGATACCCTTTTTTGCCCAAGCCGCCTTTTCAGGTTTTCGACTTGCCGGGTGTACATGTTTTGTATATATCCTTAACTTTTGCCCGAACCCTTTTGGTTCGCCAGGATGCCCTTATTTTTGCCTAGGTTCGTCGACCTAGCGGGTCTCTTTTATGCGTAGTATTTTTTGACTATGTCTGCGTTCACAGGGTGTGGGAAGTCTTCACCGTCCATGGTGCTAAGTATCATAGCTCCGCCTGAGAATACTGTCTTGACTACAAATGGTCCCTCATAGGTGGGAGTCCACTTGCCCCTGGGATCACCTTGTGGAAGAATGATGCGCTTGACTACTAGATCACCGACTTGGTAAACTCGGTGCTTGACCTTTTTGTAAATGCCCTGATCATTCGTTTTTGATAAATCTGTCCATGGCAGATGGATGCGAGTCGTTTCTCATCAATCAAATTAATCTGGTCAAGGCGCGTCTGTACCCAATCATCTTCGCCTAGCTCTGCGTCTTGGAGGACTCTGGTTGAGGGTATCTGAACCTCAATGGGTAGGACGGCTTCCATACCGTACACGAGAGAGAAAGGGGTTGCCCCTGTTGATGTTCGTGCTGGTAGTGCGATAACCATGAAGAGCAAATGGTAACATCTCATGCCAATCTTTATATGTCACTGTCATCTTTTGTATAATCTTCTTAATGTTCTTATTGGCGGCTTCCACTGCGCCATTCATCTTAGGCCGATAAGGAGAAGAGTTGTGATGTTTGATCTTGAACTCCGTGCAGAGTTCGGTGATCATCTTGTTGTTGAGATTGGAGCCGTTATCTGTGATAACCCTTTCAGGAGTGCCATATCGACAGATTAGATTATGCTTGATAAATCGAGCCACAACATTCTTGGTAACAGATGCGAACGAGGCTGCTTCTACCCACTTGGTGAAATAGTCAATTGCCACAAGGATGAAACGATGTCCGTTGGAAGCTGTGGGCTTGATTTCTCCAATCATGTCAATGCCCCACATTGCGAAAGGCCAAGGAGCTGTTAGAACATTCAGTAGGAGGTACGTGTACTTTGTGCCATAACCGCATTTGTGGCAAGATCGAGCATAGCGGTGACAATCAGCTTCCATGGTGGACCAATAGTAACCTGTTCTCAGAATCTTCTTAGCCATCGTATGCCCACCGGAGTGAGTACCAAATGCGCCTTCGTGTAACTCTTGCATGATACGTATTGCTGTTTTCTGGTCTACACAGCGTAGTAAGCACAGGTCGTGGTTGCGCTTGTACAAGACACCGTTGCTGAGGAAGAATTTGGATGCAAACCTTCTCATGAACTTCTTATCATTGACAGATTCCCCTGCGGGATATTCCTGAGTCTCAAGATACCTCTTCACATCGTAGTACCAAGGTTTCTCTTCTGCGTCAAGCTCATAACAATACGCTGGTTCGTCAAACTTCTCGATGATAATCAGGGGAGCCTCGTTATCCCATCTAACCTTGAACATAGAGGACATAGTAGCTAATGCATCTGCCAACTGATTCTCTTCTCGTGGAATGTGGTCGAAAGTAATCTCTTCGAAATAGGGGATCAGACTCAGAACATGCTCTCGATATGGAATGTGATTCGGATGCTTCGTATCCCACTCGCCTATGTCCTGATCACTAAAGCCGAGTCTCCATACACTTGCAAGAACTTGATTCTTAAGTCAATAGCACTTTGATACCCATGATGCACTTCAGATTCGCCATGTTGTTGGTACAGAAACATAATCTGGCGGTGAAAGGCGATGTCCGCTGTAGGGATGTAATGATGGCGCCAATGCCATTGCAAGTGCGTTTGAGGCTCCATCAAAGACCATGGTCCATCGGGATCCTTGTTCGTGTCCTTCGTCTGGCCCGGTTCTTCGCAATCGAATTAGCAAAACATCTTCGTCTGAAACTCGAATCGCATAGATCGATAGTCATCTACGGCGATGAGCCAAGTGATCGGCTACTACACTTCCTTTGATCGCTTCGAGAAGTGTCTGAATGTCATACTCGGTCAAGATCATTTGCCATCTTGCTATTCTTCCGGAGAGAGCTGGTTTCTCAAATATGTATTTTATCGGGTCCATCTTAGAAATCAACAAGGTAGTGTGAGTCAACATATACTCTTAGTCGGCGAGCAGCCAAAAAAGCGTTGCAAGTTTTCTCAAGTCGTGAGTATCTTGTTTCACGATCGGTAAACTTTTGCTAAGGTAGTATATTGCATGCTCTTTTCGACTGACTCGCCATGTTGCCCCAACACACACCCCATTGAGTTCTCTAACACCGCCAAGTACATGATAAGAGGTCTTCCTTCGGCAGCGGCATCGGGATAGGGGATTGTAGGTACTCCTTGATTTTGTCAAAAGCGATCGGCAATCGCCATTCCATTCCACTACTTGATCTTTCTTAAGTAACTTGAAGATTGGCTCACAAGTAGCGATCAGTGTGCAATGAATCGCAATGTAGTTCAAACGGCCCAAGAAACCTCGACTTCCTTCTCGGTGCGGGAGTCGCATCTCTTGTATAGCTTTAACCTTGGGGTCAACTTCAATACCGCTACCATCGACGACAAACCCTAGGAGCTTACGGATCGACTCCAAAAGTGCATTTGTTAGGATTAAGTCTCATCGACTTCTTCAATCATCAAATAGTTTCAAATCGATCAAGATGTTCTTCCTCCGCGTGATCGAGCTATCATGTCGCCGACGAGACCTCTATCTCGTGATGGATCATGTCATGAAATAGTGCCACCATGGCACGCGATAAGTAGCGCTGCGTTCTTCAACCCAACGGCATAACCTTGTAGCGAAAGTACCCCAACAAAAGTAGTCTTCTCCATGTCTTCGGAGCCATTTTGATCCGATTATAACCGGAGAAACCATCCATGAAGGAGAAAACTTTATCTGGCGGTGTTGTCAACCGTAACATCAATATGAGGAAGGGAAATCATCTTTCGGACTTGCTTTGTTTAGATCTCGTAATCCACACACATTCGTACTTTGCCATCCTTCTTGGTACGGTACTACGTTAGCGACCCACCGGGATAAGAGGTGACACTAAAAACCGGCGTTGAACGCTTCATAACTTCGACTTTGATTTTCTCGACATCTCCGGACGCACGAACCTACATTTCAGAGAAAACCTTCTTTAGTTGGCAATCGATGAACCACAATATCAATGTCTAAACCAGCATGTCTTCATATGACCAAGCAAAACCTCAATGTAGTCTTGTAGCATCCGAACCAACCTTTCTTTAACACTTCTCAAGACCCGCTCCTATCTTGATCTCTTTTCTCTTCACAAGTACCCAAATTCACAACCTCAACTTGCTCTTCATGTGGCAGTATAACTCGCTCTCTTCTTGTAGCAATCGACAAGTTCTCCGGCACTTCACAATCTTCCTCACTTTCATCTTGGCTTGGTAGATCGGATTATCAAGTCATATTTAGCACTAGCATAGGTTATTAACGAGATTCGAGTGATTCTGCGGTGTATCACGTGGTGTGTGTAAGAACACATGGCCTTTGAAGGGGTGATAAAGTAAAGAAAGAAAACATAATGGAATGCAAAAGTCCAACGAATTTATTGAATGAAAATACGCAAACAACAAATAAAAACCTCGCAACGAGCCATGATGCCCGGGCAAGGCACTAGGCTTTAGAGTTTATTGTTCAAAACATAGAAAATACGAAAAGCAAACAAAACAAGAATAATTACTCGACTAAAGGAGATTGGTATGACGCCTTGGTCTTCCAATTCCGAGTCCGTTGTCGGAGTTGGAAGATCCATTGCGATGTCAAGTCGTTGTCGCCGCCTTCTATAGCATGGATTCCACTCGCTGATGCGGATGGAAGTTGGCGGCACGTTGGCGTATCATCTTCTGACCTTTGATAGTGAAGCCTAAACCAGTCTTGTCAAACTTGAAAGGAAGATCAGGGAGCTGACCCCAAATAGCACTACCACCTTCTTCAACTGCAGCTTGAGCATCTTTTAGAGAGGCCATCCTAGGAGGAGCTTGTGTAACTTTAGGAGTATCAGGAGAGTCAACAGGCATGACTCTGGGGACTGTTTCAAAAGCTTGACAGGGAGTCTCGAAGAATTCACCCTCCATCTTGAGATATCGGAATGATCAGATGATGACCATGTATTCCTCTTCACCACATCGTAACAACCTTCCCTTTCACCGGTACTTCACCGATGCAAGGTAGAGGTAACAGCGCCCGCCCCATGTATCCAAGGGCGTCCAAGTAGGCAAGAGTAAGCTGGACGGACGTCCACCACAAAGAAAGTAGAGTCAAAAGTCTGGGAACCGACTTTGACAGGTAGAGTGAGCTCTCCAAGTACTGTTCGCTTAGAACCATCAAAAGCTCTCACGATAATGTCACGGGTCTCGTAACCAACCCTTGACGTCAAGGCGATCAAAAGCGATCTTGCAGATGTTCAGAGCGTAACCGTATCCACCAAAACATGAGATAATGTAGTGCCCATTCCACAGAGATGTGCAAGGCTTTGTTGTGTTTCCTTCCGGCGAGTCAAATCAAGATCGAGAAACCTAGGCGTTGTTGGCAGCCAGCTAGCAATACAAACTTCAAACTGGTCGGTAGTAGTGTCTTGCGGCGTGAGCATTCTTCGAAACTTTACCAAGGCGTTAGCATGAGCCTCGAGCACAAGAGCGAGCAAGCATGGAGATCTTGGATGGAGTCCAACTGCTCCACAACATTGTAATCACTCTTCTTGATAATCTTGAATTTCCTCCATTTCCGTTTGGAGGTGTCTTCACAACTTCCTTTGGCACTTCCGTTGAGCGGGATGAGTCATCGGTTCTTTCCCACCGGGGATGTGGGTTGAGTAATGGAATGCGAGTTGAGTCGCGTGTCCTTTGGAGGAGAGATGTCTGGAGAGAATACCCTTCCGGTTCTGGTCACCTTACTTGATCCGGTGATGTTGTCAATGTCAGGAATGGTAGCTTCAACTGTAGGGTCTTCAATGGTCAGAGGGTCTTGCTTGACACCATGATAGTAAACATCAGATCCATAATTCCAAGGGATAGCTTTGTCAGAGGAATATGGAACAGGTCTTGGAGCAGTAATAATGAGAGGCGCCACTCTAGGCACAGGATCAGCAGAGGAAATCCTTATGGTGTTAACATCAGCATAGTCTTCTGGGAAGTCGTCACCCCATCCGGTTGCTTTAATATCTTCAATAGGAATCTTGTAACTTTCGGGAACGGAATACTTCACCATGTAATCATACTTTCCACTTGGCTGCCCCAAGGTATCCCACACAGATGGTTCAGTTTCATTCGCATCTTCGATCTTCAACTTAGACATGCCTTCACACAACTTCTGCACAGGTGGTTTCAAGAATAGTATCTCACGGTTATCCATCATGCACTGGACGCGTCTTCTCAACCAAGCACAACCATCAGGCGCAGACGGGCACCAACGACAATTCTCTGGGCATCCTGGATTGATACCGGCTTGCAGCAAGTTCTTCTTAACAGTCATCAGAGGAATGGTCAAGTCATCTATGTTGAAAACATAAGTATCATCACCAACAACATTGGAACTCTTGTCATGGTTAGGCATAGGAGCGTTGATCACATTCGGAGTCTCGACAGGAGGATCGAATTCAATCTGCTTAGCTTCAATCATATCTTGAATCTTGTTCTTCAGAGCCCAACAGTTGTCAGTGTCGTGCCCTGGGCTATTGGAGTGGTAAGCACACTTAGCATTAGGATTGTATTTCGGAGAGGAAGTGTTGACATTCTGAGGAGGATCCCTCAAAGTAATCAATTCTGCTTTCAACATGTGTTGCAAGGCTTGCGACAATGGCATGTTGATCTTCGTAAACTGTCTTCGTGGCGCGTTCTGGCTACGCGCGTTGTCTCGCTGAGGTTGTGCTGATGTAGGATTGGAGATCACAACTGCCCCCACAGATTGAGCGCGGTCGGTCTTGGCTCGGCTTTTCTGACCATACACAGCATTAGCTTCTTTCTTACCCCCAAAAGATCTCTTCGCAGCATTTGAAGATGACTCTACATGAATATTTCCACTCTTGATACCAGCTTGGATGCGTTCGCCTGTAAGTATCAGCTCGGTGAATCCAGCTGAAGAGTTTCCAATCAGATGATTGAAGAATGGTCCTGACAACGTTCCCATAAACATATCAACCAACTCCCTATTGGACAAGGGTGGTTGAACTCTGCCTGCTAGATCTCTCCATTTCTGAGCATACTCCTTGAACTTCTCATTACGACCCATAGACATGCTTTGTAGTTGCATGCGAGTGGGTGTCAATTCAGCATTGTACTCATACTGTCTGTAGAAAGCATCGGCCAAGTCACTCCAAGTACGGATATGGTCATTCTCTAGCTGATAATACCACTCCAACTGAGTTCCGGACAAACTCTCTTGAAAATAATGCATCCACAACTTTCTGTCATCAGTGTGGGGACTTATTTTCTGGACATAGGACTTTAAATGCAGCTTCGGACAAGAAATGCCATCATATTTGGCAAAAGTAGGAACTTTGAACTTAGGAGGAATCACAACACCAGGAACAAGACTCAGATCATCAAAATTCAGCCCGGACATTTTCAGATTTTCCACAGCATTCAGACGGTCTTCAAGTTGCTTGTACTTGTCATCTTCATCAGAGTA
Source organism: Vicia sativa (assembly GCA_021764765.1). NCBI lineage: Eukaryota > Viridiplantae > Streptophyta > Magnoliopsida > Fabales > Fabaceae > Vicia > Vicia sativa. The sequence goes on from CM038792.1 coordinate 268,347,723, forward strand.
CTGGCTATGATCGTATTGATCGTCTTTCCCTTTCTCAGGCTCACGCTGGCTACCTTCGTCATCACCCTTGTTACTCCCTTCGTTCTTGACACTGTTGTCAGAGTACTCAATCCGACTGACCCTTTTAAGACCACCTTTGTAGCGTCTGCCCATGTTGAGTAGACCCACAACCTTCTTCTTTCCGTTGACGAGCTTTTTCAGATCTTCTTGGCCTTGGACCAAACTGGTGAACATCTGCTGAAACTGAGCATTCTGAACCTGGAGATCTTTGACAGTCTGTTCGAGAGCCATTGCTGCTAAAATAAATAGCAAGAGGATGAGAAAACCAATCTCCAATGTACCTGTGATGCAATGTTATGCTATGCTATGCAATGTTTATGTGAATGCTATGCAATGTTTTCAAGGACCTCTAGGATTTAAATTTGTTAAACAAGCAATGAACAAACAAACATTAGTTTCTCTTTTTATTCTTTTTCTTTTTAAGTACAAAAGATAGTTCAAAACAATAAAAGAAAACATAATATAAAGCTTCTAGGTCTCCCATGGGCGCTTCCTCTTGATGCCGAGATAGGCGTTGATGTTGCGCTCCTCGTGAAGTAGCTTGGTCAACTCTAGTACTTTCTTCTCACTTGCATAACACTGAGCTTCAAAGGTATCCCTCTCTTCTTTAAGCTGAATCCAGGATCTCTTCAAGTCTTCAAAATCGGTAGGCATATCAGGATGGAGAATAGTATAGGGTACGTCACCTATAGCAACAGGTTCCATAATTACGGGTACAACAGGCGTGAATGGCATCATGAGGTTTTGAGCTCGAGCTCGCACCCATTTGAGGTAAGGCTCCCAAGGAGTGGGATTTTGGTGCCCCAAAGTCTTGGTATCAGTCTTCTTTACCATGCCCCAAGCGTGTATAAACCTTCGTCGGTAATTCTGGAGATCGTGATTGTAGTCAAACACAACATCTTGGAGAAGCATATCATGCAGACCATCTCTTCGAGCAAAACCAAACTGACGTAGAGCTAGAGAAGGGTTGTAAGTAATACCTCCCCTAATACCAAGAAGTGGTACATTAGGGAATTCTCCACAACGCTCAATGAAGATGAAGTCCTTTTGAGAGAAAAGACTCCAACGGATATCTGAATGAGAGAGTAACATTAATCTTTGAGACCATTTCATCCTTTGTTCGTTCTTCAAAACTAATGGAGGAAGGTGCGAAATAAACCACCTGGAAAGTAACGGTATACAACACATGAGAGTGCCTTGTCTCTTAGTAGTACGAGTATGGAGAGAATGTAGGATATCCCCAAGTAAAGTAGGCACTGGATTGCGAGTGAGGAACAACTTGATGGCATTGACATCTATGAATTGATCCGAGTTAGGAAATAGAACCAAACCATAAATTAGCAAGGCCACAATGTTTTCAAATGCATGGAAACTCATAACTTTGAGGAATTCTCGAGCTTTCTTAATTAGGAACTTAGAAAGTAAACCCTTAACTCCACTTCTAGTTTCCCAATTGGCTTCAATGTCTGAGCGCTTAAGATGTAAGGCTGATGCAATGTCTTCGTACTTAGGAACCTTTTCTAAACCGGTGAATGGCATTCGGTCAAGAATAGGTATCCCAAGTAACTTAGAGAACTCTTCCAAGGTAGGAACCAACTGATAGTCTGGAAATGTAAAACAATGATGTTTCGGATCAAAGAACTGGAATAGGACATGCATCATATCTTCTTCAAAACCGGAGATAACCAAATCAAGTAGATAACCATGTCTTTTGATGAACGAGCATGGTCGGAATTTCAAACCAATTCTTTGAGTGAGAAGGTATACCCATGAAGTTGATTCGGATAGTCTTTCTAGAAGCCATAACACCTACAAAACAGAGCAAAGATAAATCCTAGGTCCTTGAAATGGTTAGAAATGATATGCAATGCGATGATGTCATGATGTCATGTATAGCACACACAAACAAATCACACAATGAGCCTATGGTTTAAGGCTTGCATGAGGTCTAGGTGATTACCCCACCAAAAGTTTGAGTTGGTTCATCCTCGTCCTATAATAGTAACCGGTTCTAGGAATCTCACATCATTGATCTTTCTCGTAGGCGCTTATTTCAATACGACTACCAAGTGGTCGATCGAAATGTCCCAAAAGTCTCGATCTCAATGAGTGTAGCATCGAGTATCAACCAACCTCGGTCTACACCAAAGCCGCCATCTCACTACCTTCTAATGGCCAAGATGGGTCAATTAAGGTTCTAAAAGTTTAGTTAGCGCTTGATGACACCACGCAGAAGCCAAATACTATCCTCAACTTGAAATGAGGAGCATCGGACAACCAAAATGTCACGCTAACGTAGCCATCATGTTGACCGTTGTTATACGCCCAGCGGTCGCAATGATCTAATGCCACTTACCTAAAAGGAAACCCGGATCCGGTGTAGGATCCCCAACAATATAATACCCAAGCAACCCTTAAAAGTAAAGCAAGCAAGTCAAACAAAAGCAATAAAATGATCTATGAATCCTTAAGGCAATCTCTCTTTAGGGTGTCTCCCGGCAGTCGCCAGGAACCGACTTTTTAGGATTTTTATCCAAATGTGCGGATAGCAAGAGTCGCCACCGACTTTTATTTTTATCCAATTAAGGGAAGGTAAAAGTACGAAAAAGACCTTCGTTAGATTCTGAGTACGGAGAATGGTTACGAAAGGGAAGGTATTAGCACCCTTTCCGTCCGTAGTTATCTACGGCTCTTAGTTGCTTTATAGATCACTTTGAAAAACTTGTGCTTCGTGTGTTTGAAAATGTTTTGAAAAGGCATTTCGCTTTGACTTTGTAATGATTCATGTAGGAATGTATACAAAGTGTTCTAAATGTTTCGTTTTGAAAAGAGTTTTGAATTTTGTGAAGTGTGAAAAGTATTTTGATTTGAGCAAGCAACTAAAAGTCTTTATCACCTACTCAGAATGGTCGTTTTCGTATTTCTACATTCCTTTAGAATAGCGCTAGCCGTACCATTAGTTAGTAGGTAGCTCCATTCGTTGGATGTAAGCGGGACAATCGAAGGGACATCGTATGGTCATAGAAGGCAACTTGTAGGAAGTATCCTAGCACATTCGAAGGGACTATCATCATTTTTCGTAGGCGACAATCGAGGGTCAAGATCATGTATTCGGAGGCGACATCGTGGGTCTTATGATCTTTATATCGAAGGGACTATGATGATTTGTTTTGAAAAGCAGTGCTAGAATACCTCTACGCCGAGGACTGACCATTTAATCGAAAGGCAACGAGAGAGAATTACCCTAAGGGGTGCATGTGTGAAAGAGTGTGTTGATTCAGATATTTTATCTTGGAAATTAATGGGCTAAGTTCAATTTTATCTTGCCATACACGCCTAATTACTAGCAATTGATAAGGGTGCGGAAATTAAAGTGCAGAATGTAAAGTGCGGAAAGGTAAACCTACGCTATTACATGGCTTTGGGGCAGATACATAATTTAAGATGCGGAAAATAAAAACCTAGTTAAACTATTACAACCCATATGCAATTACATTATTGGAAAAAATAAAACAGTAGAAGAAACCGTCTGAATCGGAACAACCTGTGAAAAAATAAGAAAATCGGGAAATATGATGAAATTGAATAAGAGAAAAATGTTAGAAAAAATGCAAATTTTAATATGAGAAGATTAATGCATGCTGGAAATAAGATAAATATACTAAGATAATTTTTTGGGAATTTTTAGATGCATTTTAATTATTAAAAACTAATTTAATATGATTTAAATGCTAAAATCAAAATAAAAATAAATATGCATGCAAAAAGGTATTTTTTAATTTTATAAATTAAATAAAGATTTTATAAAACTACTGTAAAAAGAAAAATATTTTTTGATGATTTTTTAATGCATAAATAAAATATAGAAAAGAATTAAAATATGCAAAAATATTAAATTATATGAAAATATGAAGAAATAATGAGTTTTGGAAAAAGAAAGGCAAAACTGGTCCCTGGAGGGATCGAACCCATGACCCTGGAGCGAAATCTCAAGTTCACATGCCTTGACCAACTGTGCTAGCGTGTTCTACTGTTTAGGAATTGAAACGAGTGGATTACACGCGTTGCTTCCCCATTGTCTCGTCTCCGCGCCAACGATCGTCTTCTTCATTTTGAATTTTCAAAATCTAGCGTCGGTCTTTCTTCGACGCTACAGGCCCTGACTACATGGAAAATCAAGCACAAGTAATATAAATGCATTATGAATACATGTATCAATTCGTTTTCGTCCCCTGATCACTCTGGTATGCCTAGTTTGGTCCAATTTTACGTGTTTTAGGAAGCCCCAATTCGAGCCAGAAAACCCTAACCATGGTGGATTTCGATTCCGGTTACTAAAACGCGATTGGGCTACCCAGATAGCTTGCAAACTTGATGCTGATCATGAATAAACAATCAAAAAGTGTTAATAATGCATGAAAATTGAAAATCGATTTTGGAAAAGGATGAACAAACCGAAATCGTATTTTCTGGATTCTTGATGGTTTTGAATGATATAAGAGTCTGGATCGACTCTAAAGACCTCAAGGAATGCAATGGACACCTCCAAATCGGCTGTGGATGGCTGGAACTAGGTCTGCAGTTTACTTGTTTGTCACGATTTTCTTGAACTTGGAAATAGGGTTTTTGAGCAATTTTTTCGTTCTCTTGCAACTGGAATGCATCAAGTATATATGCTGGATGGATTTGAGACTGAATTTGGAAAGAATTAATCAACATTGAATGGAAATCAAATTTGATTTTTTCATGAAAATCAAATTTTCAAAACTTGATCAATTTCAATCCAATCTTGCCAAATTTGATATAATTTTGTAATTGCTGGCATTTATGAGTTGATTGGATCTTAAGAAAGCAAATAAAATCAATCTTCCAATTAATTTTGATTTTATAATTTATTTTAAGATTTAATTTGTATTTAAATGAATAAATTACAAATTAAATAGAAAAATAAATCAAAAATTCGTGGCATTGGGCTTGGATATTCCTAATTGCATGAGGAAGAAGTTAGGATGAAGAAAAAATAGGCCCATTTGCAAAAGATTTGATTTTTTGAAGTAACTCTCTTTGTGCATTCTTTCAAAATTCGCCAACTTGTGAAGGGTGTATCTTGCTCATTTTTCCACATTTTTGAGAGTTCTTGGACTTTTTGGAAAGCTTTAAGAGTCCTCTAACCAATGTCTTTGGTTTCACTTCAATTGGAGTTACCATGCTCAATATATGTTCAAAACAAAAAGTTGACTTTTTGTTGACTTTGAAAAGGACCTGTAATGTTTTGAGCTATACCTCTCAAATGAAGCATCTTTTGGACATTCTTGTGAGACATGAAGTTGTAGAGAATTGAATTTCCTTCAAAACAAGATTTGGTGGAAAAATTTCTGAGAAAGTATGAGAAAGTTATGCTCAGTCAAAGTTCAGTTGACTTTTCACCTAGAAACCCTAATTTAGAAAGTTTGACTTTTGAGCAAATCTTGGGTTTTCTTGATGAACCATGATCAACCCTTGATCAAATGATGAATGTAACTTCAAAATGAGGATGTTGACCAAAAATCAGAAGTTTTGACTGTATGTTGACCACAGTTGACTTTTTGACCAATACAACTGATTTTCAACCATCTGAGCAATTGTCTGAGGAAACTTGACTTGTGAAGCTTGAAACTTGACATGGAGAATCTTTGAAGCATATGAGGAAGCATGAAAATCATTGGAGGTGTTAGAAATCCATCTGGATCTGAGGAATGCCAAACCCTAGTTTGGGTTGATTGTATAGGAGAGTGTTCATCTAATCAACTCTTGAGGAATCCTTGAGTATGGATGTATGAAATGTCTTGAGAAACATGAGGGCAAATTTTGGGGTATGACAGCTGCCCCTGTTCAATCTTCTTGTACTGGAAGGGATAGATTGGCATGCTTTGCCTTTCGTGACCTGGAGGTAGAAGATGATTGAACACTCGAGTACACCTAAAAATTTGCACTCGCGGTTGATGAGGATGCGGGAATGGGCTTACAGATGCCATTCGGAGAAGTTGGAGACTTCGCTGGGGAATGAGTCGTACGCTAGACTCGAGACTGTTGTATAGGAGATGGGCTTAGGATGCCATCCGGAAAGATCGATGCTAAGGAGTGAGCCGTACGCTAGGCTCTGTAGATACTTCTGGAAGGAGATGGGCTTAGGATGCCATCCGGAAGGAGTCATACGTTAGACTTTGTGCTCGCCTTTTGAATGAAGTTATTGGTGTTTATCGTTTTTTAACCAAATATGCAGCATTCTGAAAGTGGAGAAATGTTGACAAGTAGTCGGAGATGGGCTTAAGATGCCATCCAAGGCAACTGAGTCGTACGCTAGACTCTCGTAGTTGCTGTTGATAATAAGAGAGGGTCAGAATAGTTCTTCGTGCTGACTGCTCTGAGGGGGCAAAATGTGGATATTTCCCTGTTGTGCATCGGGTGTTGATCCACTGCCTGTTATCGGAGGATAACTTGTGATCGTTCGGATAAGGTTTCCCGTCTGGCTTCGGGTATTAATCCTGGATCCGTTGTTGGAGAACAACGAGGTTGGTCGTTCAGATAGTTTTCCCGTCTGGTTTCGGGCATTAATCTTGGACCTGCTTGCGTCAGAAATGACTTTTACCTGTTTTTGAAGAAAACAAGAGAAATTTTGATTGGAATATTGTTAGTCTTATGCAAAGTATGATGCATGATGATGATGTATGCACAAATTATGATATTTATGAATAATGTATGAATGATGGATGCTGTGGTATTTCAAAACATATCCATCTTGAGGAAGATGGGAATATCCCGCTTGAGAATTTCTGACTTCTGCTTGGGGATGAGACGGATCGGAAACCTTGAGAAGGGATATAGCTTTGAATCCTCCGATGCACTATCTGACCAAGTCTCGAGCCAGGGAGGAAATTCACTATTAGTAGAATTAATTCAGGAATAAACCAACCAGTTTATCTCCTTCACTTAAAACCTACCCAATGCAACTTCAATCTAAGTCCTACTTAGACCTGAGTTCCTACTCACTCCCCCTCAATCACAGCAGTGATATCAACCTATTGATTAATTGAATTGTGAAGACACACTTCAATAAACTATCTTGATCTTGCTTCAAAGCTTCAATCAAGAGACAAACACTCGTGCTTCAAAGCTTTGAGTGATAAACTACTCTTACAAACAAATCCTAGTCCAAGGCACTTATCAATTGATAGATGCTTGGCTCACAGGAGAAACTAGAATTACACAAATTACAACCTGCTAAGTCTTCAATACATTCCAGAGGCGTAGCAGCAGAGTAAGGGTTGAATTCCTTTTATAGAAGCAGTCCTGAAACTTCAGTTTTGGGCTTCCATAAAGATAGCTAGGGTTCACTTAATTTAATCCTAAAAACATGGTCTTTTCAACAACGAATTTAGGTTTAACTAAGATTAACCTAGCAACCACGTGAGCATGCAATCTAATAACAGAAAAACATAATATAGCAGCTCAACAAACTTCCTGAAAAATCTCAGGAAAAACAGATTCTGCAGAACAGAATGTCACACTGAATGTCATAACATCTGTTATGACATCAGACTGTTTTCTGCAGAATTTCCAGCACAGCTTTAGCTTCCCAGTTCTGAGCTATACTTTTAACATCCTTAGCAGGTAGGATTTATCTTCAATCTCTGAATGTCATGACATCTATCAAGACATTTCTAAAGCCTAGTTTTACCAAAATTGATGCCAACTTAAAACACTAACAATGTTAAACCTCATTCTGACAGTTTTGTTACTTTTGGAGATGGAGCTAAAGGAGAAATCAAAGGTGTGGAAACTCAAACTGGTATGGAGCTCTAAACCTAAATGGGGTGTTGCTAGTAAAAGGTTTGACTGCCAATCTCATCAGCATAAGTCAACTATGTGATATGGGATTCACAGTCAACTTCACTAAATCTGAATGTCTTGTAATCAATGATGAACAAGAAGAGGTTATGAGAGGAGTCAGATCAAAGGATAACTGCTACATGTGGGAATCTGAGAACACCACTATGTCTTCTGTGTGTTCTACAGACAAAGATGAAGAGGAAGTAAAATTGTGGCTCCAAGAACTTAGTAATTTACACCTCAGAGGAATGAAAAGAATCAGTTCCATAGAGGGAGTCAGAAGGATACCAAGATTTCACATTGATAAAGGGAGAATTTGTGGTAAATGTAAGGCTGGACAGGAAACCAGAATGTCACACTCAATGTCTAGACATCTAATCACTTCTAAACTACTGAAGCAAATTACTAGGATCTGGGAGAAGAGGCTGACCAAGCTTCTTACTGTCAAAGGATATAGGAGAAGAGCCTTGGATAAAACCCCCTTTGTCAAGAATAAAGGAGAAAAGATCATTATGACTCACATTTATGTTAATGACATATTATTTGGAGGAATGTCAAACACAATGGTGACACATTTTGGCAACCAAGTGCAATCTGAATCTGAGGTGAGCCTCATGGGAGAGTTGGTTTACATTCTTGAACTGCAAGTCTCACAGATGGAAGACTCAACATTCCTTCCACAGAGCAAGTATGCAAGGAATTTTGTCAAGAAATTTGGAATGAAGAATGGCTACCATAATAGGACTCATGCTTCTACACATTTGAAGTTGTTCAAAAAAACAAGTGGAGAAAGTGTTGATCAAAGCTTGTGTAAAAGCTCTTTTGATGGATGCTCTGTTTTTAGAAACAATCTTATTCCTTGGTTCAGCAAGAAGCAAGACCGTGTGTTCCTATACAATGTTCAAGCTGAATACATAGCAGCTGGTAGAAATTGCTCTCAGATGATCTAGATGAAGCAGATGCTGACTGACCACAATGTCATACAGGATGTCATAACATTGTACTGTGACATTGATACTAAAGCTCTTCAGGCTAGTCAATTTAAGTCTTCAAAGGGTAAATTGGGTATTTGTCAATATGAGGAGTTGTAGCAATTAGTTGTGCCTACAACAAGGGATGAAAGGGACCTTTTACTTCAATTATTCATAAGTGGGTTATTTAATTATTTTCATCTTATTTTTAAAAGGTCCAAGAATAGGAAGAGACTCCCACATATAATAGTTTCTTCATTTGAAAGTAGTATCACATTTTCTTCATCCAAGAGAAACCTTGAAACCCTCTGTCATTCTCGCTCTCTGTCTCTCAAAAGCCATAAGCAAAATATGTCTTCATCATCTCAAGAATCAGGCTCTTCATCTCCCTCCATGGCTGAAGTTAGGGCAAATGCTGAAGCCATGCAAACTGAAGCACTAAGGGTTACTCCGCTGCGTGCAATGGCCACTGACCCAGAAAAAGTCAAGAAATTACGCACAAGGAATGCAAGAAGGTCACAAGCATCTTCTTCTGGTAAGACTTCTGTACCATCATCTTCGGTTCCTCCAAAAGTAGTGAACAGAGAGGGGTCTAGGTCAGTGCATGAAGCAATAGCTAGGATAGTGACTAGTATCCTAAATGAGAATCAATCTGTACCTAGGATTTCAGTTCCTCTGAACCATAAGTCTGCTAGCCCTAGTTTAGCAGTTGATCCAGATGTCACTGAAAATGTCAAGACATCTGGTGATCATGGTGATTCTCCTGCCAAGAATGTTGTAAATCCCTCTGTTCCAGTCCCTGAAGGGTGTATAGATGATAATGTTGTTGAATCCCCTACTGCTAATGAGAATGAGATTTCTAATGAGATTCTTGAGGAATTCCAAGAACAATGGACCTCTGTTAAATCTCCTGCTTCTGCTGATAATATCTCTGATAGCATCCTTGAAGAGACTCCAGAGAAGAACACTAACCAGAATGTTAATCCTCCTATCATCAATCTAGATGAGGAATTCTTTGATAATGACCTCATAGCAAAAGTTAATCCTAGCATTGCTAGAAGGGTGATGAATAGGAAAGGGAAGCAGAATGTTATTCCAAGTCCTGTTCAGGAGAAGGCTGCTAAAATTACTCATAAGACTCCTAGGGTTGAGAGCAAAACAGAAGAAAAATCTGGTAAAGACAAGGCTGGAACCTCCAAAGGGAAGAGTAAGGTGAAAAATGTTGGTGGTATCTCTAGGCCAAGGAGAACCCAAATTGTAAAGAAGAGGAAGGCACCTGAACCCTCAGAACATGATGATGATTCTGAGTTTAATGTCGAAGAGAATGTCTCAGACATTCACCCAAGAAAGAAGCCTTCTCTTTGGAAACTGTCCAAAGTCCCTGAAGTGGCAATTGACAACATTTCTTTCCACCACCCTGAGAATGCTAACAGGTGGAAATATGTATGTTTGAAAAGAATTGCACTTGAAAGGGAACTGAATAAAAGTGCTCTTGAATGCAAGGATGTGATTGATCTGATTAAAGAAGCTGGGTTAATGAAGACTGTGGTGAAGATCTCAAATTGTTATGATGTGTTGGTGAAGGAGTTCATTGTGAACTTATCTAGTGGCTGTGCTGATGGAAGGTCAGCAGATTACAAGACTGTTTATGTCAGAGGAAGAAGAGTGAAGTTTTCCCCAAGTGTGATCAACAAATATTTGGGAAGATCAGATGATGCTCAACTTGAGCTAGAAGAAACTGATGATCAAATCTGCCACACAATCACTGCTAAACAAGTGAAACATTGGCCAATGAAAGGAAAACTAACTGCCAGCAAACTAAGTGTTAAGTTTGCTATCTTGCACAAGATAGAGGCTGCAAACTGGGTTCCAACAAACCACAAGTCCACCATCTCCATTGGTCTGGGCAGATTCATCTTTGTTGTTGGTACTAAAGCAAAATTTGATTATGGAACTTATATCTTTGAGCAAACTCTTAAAAATGCTGAAAGTTATGCAATTAAGGGACCAATAGCTTTTCCCTCCCTCCTGTGTGGAATTATAATTGATCAGTATCCAGACATTCTTGGTGACAGAGATTTAATTTGCAAAAGAGCTCCTGCTCTTGGATTTCATTACAAGCTCTTTCAAGGCAAACATGTCCCAGATATTGTCATGACATCTGCTGAGACATTAACTGTCAAAGAAAATTCTCAGAAGGCAAATGTTATTGCTGTGCTAAAAGCAACTTGCAAGGAGCTTGAAGCAAGAAAGCAAAGTCTGGAAGACCTGATCTCTACACTTGAAGAGGAGAAAGACACAGAGGTTGAGCTAGAAGGGCTTGTTGGTGATGATTCTGCTGCTAATATGGATGAAGATGCTGATGCTGATCAAGCAACTGCTGGTGAAGAAGGCTCTGAAGATGCTTCCTTCCACAGTGCTTCTTCTGGAGAGGAAAGCACTTAAGTTGTACTTCTGTTCCCTGTTGCTTCTGTTTGTTGTTCTTGTTCTGCTTTTTCCTACTTTGTTTTTTTTGGATGACTGTAATTTAACAATGCTGGTACTTAATTCTTTATTAAAGTTTGGGGCACTTGTATTGTTTCCTTTGGCCCCTTTCTGGCTAAAAAGGGGGAGAAGAACTATTGTGGGAAACTGTGGGAAATTTGGGAAACTGTATGGCAATTTAAATTTGCATGTGGGGAATTGTGGGTTTTCTGTATGGGTAGAATTTATCTTCTCTAAGTTCTACTTTCTTAAACTTAGGATAGCTTAGAACTAGTTTGTCTTCTGCTGCATAGGTACTCTGATAACTTAAGTAGTTTTAGCCAAAAATGTGCCAAAGGGGGAGTTTGTTAGTGTTTTAAGTTGGCATTAATTTTGGTAAAACTAGGCTATGGCAATGTCTTGATAAATGTCATGACATTCAGAGATTGAAGATAAATCCTACTTGACAAGGATGTTAAAGGACAGCTCAGAACTGGAAGCTAAAAGCTGTGCTGGAAATTCGGCAGAAAATAGTCTGATGTCATAACAGATGTTATGACATTCGGTGTGACATTCTGTTCTGCAGAATCTGTTTTTCCTGAGATTTTTCAGGAAGTTTGTTGAGCTGCTATATTATGTGTTTCTGTTATTAGATTGCATGCTCACGTGGCTGCTAGGTTAATCTTAGTTAAACCTAAATTGGTTGTTGAAAAGACCATGTTTTTAGGATTAAATTAAGTGAACCCTAGCTATCTTTATGGAAGCCCAAAACTGAAGTTTCAGGAGTGCTTCTATAAAAGGAATTCAACCCTTACTCTGCTGCTACGCCTCTGGAATGTATTGAAGACTTAGCAGGTTGTAATTTGTGTAATTCTAGTTTCTCCTGTGAGCCAAGCATCTATCAATTGATAAGTGCCTTGGACTAGGATTTGTTTGTAAGAGTAGTTTATCACTCAAAGCTTTGAAGCACGAGTGTTTGTCTCTTGATTGAAGCTTTGAAGCAAGATCAAGATAGTTTATTGAAGTGTGTCTTCACAATTCAATTAATCAATAGGTTGATATCACTGCTGTGATTGAGGGGGAGTGAGTAGGAACTCAGGTCTAAGTAGGACTTAGATTGAAGTTGCATTGGGTAGGTTTTAAGTGAAGGAGATAAACTGGTTGGTTTATTCCTGAATTAATTCTACTAATAGTGAATTTCCTCCCTGGCTTGGTAGCCCCCAGATGTAGGTTAGTTAGAACCGAACTGGGTGAACAATTTATTGTGTTCTTTACTGCTTTCTGTATTTACTGTGTGAATTGTTAACATAATGTCAGATACTGTGTCATAACATTCTCTGTGACATCACGTATCTGCTGCCAGAAATTTCACTCAATATGATGATACTGTTTTATCCGTTGTCCGTTTACAATAAACGGGGCACTATTCCTATCCTTAATTTCTACCGCTCCGCTAGGAAACACTTTTGTAATTTCGAAAGGACCAGACCATCTAGATTTAAGTTTTCCAGGAAAGAGTCTAAGTCTAGAATTAAATAGGAGTACGACATCTCCCACACTGAATTCTTTTCGGGATAAACGCTTATCGTGCCATTTTTTAGTTCGTTCTTTGTATATTTTAGCGTTTTCGTAAGCGTCTAATCTTAATTCTTCCAGTTCTTGTAAATCGAAGATTCGTTTCTCACCAGCCGCAGTGTAGTTAACATTGAGCGTTTTTATTGTCCAATAAGCTTTGTGCTCTAATTCTACCGGGAGATGACAGGATTTTCCGTACACAAGCTTGAAAGGTGTAGTTCCGATAGGAGTCTTGTAAGCTGTCCTATAAGCCCATAAAGCTTCGTTAAGCTTGGATGACCAATCCTTTCGAGATATAGCGACAGTTTTCTCTAAGATTTGTTTAATTTCTCTGTTCGAAACTTCGACTTGTCCGCTAGTTTGCGGATGATAAGGTGTTGCTACACGATGCTTAACTCCATATTTAGATAGTAATTTGTCAAATATCTTCAAAATAAAATGAGAGCCACTGTCAATAATGACAAGTCGAGGAACACCAAAACGCGGGAAGATTATATTCTTAAAGAGCTTTATCACCACTCGTGTGTCATTTGTAGGAGAAGTTATTGCTTCGGTCCATTTCGAAACATAATCGACAGCTACGAGTATAAACTTGTTTCCGAAAGAAGATGGGAAAGGTCCCATGAAGTCAATTCCCCAAACATCAAAGACTTCGACTTCTAGTATTCCTTTCTGAGGCATTTCGTCGCGTCTTGAGATATTACCAGTGCGTTGGCAACGATCACAGTTCTTAACAGCGATGTGGACATCCTTCCAAAGATTAGGCCAGAAAAGGCCGGCTTGGAGAATTTTGGCACATGTTTTAGAGGTGCTAGCATGTCCGCCATAGGGAGACGAATGACAGTGGGAAATAACATCTTCTATTTCTTCTTCGGGTATACAACGGAGGAAAATTCCATCAGGTCCTCGTTTGAATAAAAGTGGTTCGTCCCAATAGTAACATTTGAGATCGTGGAAGAATTTCTTTTTCTGTTGGTAAGTTAAATCTGGTGGAAGCGCACCGACAGCTAGATAGTTAACTATGTCAGCATACCATGGCAGTCCTACGGTTGTATTGATTGCTTCCACGATTTTCTCAGCTTCTGGTTTGTTTAAATCCAAGTGAGCTAGGTCGCTTATCATTTGTGCTATCAGATGTTCATACGGAAAATCGTCGTTAATTGGCACTTGTTCGGGTTTTATACCTTCTAATCTGGATAAATGGTCCGCTACGACCTTTTTGGTTCCTTTCTTATCTTTAATTTCCAAGTCAAATTCTTGTAAAAGTAAGATCCATCGGAGGAGTCTGGGTTTTGCATCTTTCTTGGTAAGTAGATATCTGATAGCAGCGTGGTCCGTATAAATGATGATTTTTGCTCCTACGAGGTAAGAACGAAATTTGTCAAGTGCGAAGACCACGGCTAATAACTCTTTCTCAGTTGTGGCGTAGTTCATCTGGGCTGAATCTAGCGTTCTGCTGGCGTAGTAAATCGCGTGAAGTTTCTTGTCCTTCCTTTGTCCAAGAACTGCGCCTACAACATAATCACTTGCATCGCACATGATTTCGAAAGGTAACCTCCAATCGGGTGGTTGCATGATTGGTGCGGAAATAAGTGCGGTTTTAAGGGTTTCAAAAGCCTTGAGACAATCGTCATCGAATATGAACTCAGCATCCTTCATTAATAAACCGGTAAGTGGTTTGGTCATTTTTGAGAAATCTTTAATAAATCGTCGATAAAAACCGGTGTGTCCTAGGAAACTTCGTATTTCTCGAACGGTCTTAGGTGGTTGGAGTTCTTTAATCACTTCTATCTTAGCTTTATCAACTTCAATTCCTTTATTGGAGATAACATGTCCAAGTACGATTCCTTCTCTGACCATGAAATGACATTTTTCCCAGTTGAGCACAAGGTTTACTTTCACACATCTTTCTAAAACATTCTCTAGATTAGATAAGCATCCTTCAAAGCTTTGTCCACACACAGAGAAGTCATCCAAAAACACTTCCATGATGTTATCAATGAAATCTGCGAAGATAGACATCATACATCGTTGAAAGGTCGTTGGGGCATTACACAATCCGAAAGGCATTCGTCTGTACGCGAACGTTCCATAGGGACACGTGAATGTAGTCTTCTCTTGATCATCAGGGTGAATCGGAATTTGGAAGAATCCGAAATAACCGTCTAAATAACAGAAATAGGAGTGTTTGGCTAATCGTTCTAACATTTGATCAATGAAGGGTAAAGGAAAATGGTCTTTCCGAGTGGCCTTGTTCAGTTTTCTATAATCAATGCACACTCTATGCCCACTAACCACTCTTTGTGTTATCGATTCGCCTTGTGCGTTTTTCACAACAGTGACACCTCCTTTCTTTGGCACGACATGTACTGGGCTAACCCATTTACTGTCAGAGATTGGATATATAATTCCGGCTTCCATTAGCTTTTTGATTTCATCTCTGACTACAGTACTGAGGATTGGATTGATTCTTCTTTGAGGTTCTCGAGAGGTCTTGCAATCCTCTTCTAACAGAATTTGGTGCATACAAATTAAAGGACAAATTCCTTTCAAGTCGGATATGTTATAACCTAATGCAGTAGGGTATTTCCTTAGAACGTCTAAAAGTTTCTGAGTTTCGAGCGTTCCTAAACTGGAATTCACTATAACAGGTCGAGTTTGTTCAGTATCTAGGAATTCGTATCGTAAGTTGTTGGGTAGAACTTTTAATTCTAACTTCGGTTTCTTTGGACATGGCATATGATTAGTTGTGAGTGCTAGACTTTTGCTTAGACTGTCATCTTTATATGGTTCTCGCCAATTGTCGTCTTCGAATATTAGAGGGGTTTGAATTTTCATTATTTCGGAGTATGTGGTTTGTTCGGCTTCCATCTCTCTTACGCACTCGTCTATAATGTCGAGTAAATAACGTGTGTCATTCATGGCGGGTGCTTGTAAAAATTGAGTAAGGATGAATTCCACTTTTTCCTCTCCAACTTCGAATGTTAGTCTGCCCTTCTTGACGTCAATTATAGATCCAGCTGTGGCTAGGAATGGTCTTCCTAATATGATAGGGGTAACTGAATCTTCGGTAATGTCCATGATTATGAAATCGGTCGGGATATAGAATTGACCTATTCTAACTGGAACGTTTTCCAGTACACCTACAGGGTACTTAACTGATCTGTCAGCTAATTGAACGGACATTTTTGTGGGTCTAAGTTCTCCCATCTCCAGCTTTTTGCAAATAGATAAGGGCATGACACTGATACTTGCTCCTAAGTCGCATAGAGCTTTGTCTATGGCGAATTTTCCAATGTTACAGGGTATAGAGAAACTACCTGGGTCTTTTAACTTAGGAGGCATGTTATTTTGAATAATAGCACTACACTCAGCGGTGAGTGTAACTGTTCCGTTATCTTCTATCTTTTTCTTGTTAGATAGGATTTCCTTAAGAAATTTAGCGTACGAGGGCATCTGGGTGATGGCTTTTGTGAATGGTATTGTGATATTCAGTTGTTTCAGAAGTTCCACGAATTTCTTGAATTGGCCCATCATTTTGGAATTGGTTAATCTCTGAGGATACGAAATTTGTGGTTTATAAGGCGGTGGGGGCACAAAAGGTTTCTTTTTTTCTACTGCCTCTTGATTTTCGCTTTCCTTTTCTTTTGGTTCGCTCTCGTTTTCACTTGGCTTATCTTTCTTTTGGTACATTGCTATGTTTTCTAGTCTCGGATCAACAGGTCCGTCAAGTTCTTTTCCACTCCTTAATATCACGGTATTAGCGTGTCCTTTCGGGTTAGGTTGTGGTTGACCAGGAAACACTCCAGCAGGAGCAGCAGTAGGTGCTTGTTGTTGGGCTACCTGCGAAATTTGAGTTTCAAGCATCTTGTTATGGGTAGCTAAAGCATCGACCTTGCTAGATAATTGCTTAATTTGCTCATTGGTGTGTAAATTCTGATTTAGAACGTCCTTATTGGTCTGGGATTGAGAAGCAATGAAATGTTCTACCATAATTTCGAGATTAGATTTCCTAGGAACGTTGGAAGTATTAGGTCCGTTATTGGGATGATTTGGGATAGCCTTCGGGATAACCAGGTGGTACAGCTGGTGCTTGTCCAGGAGCATACAACGCATTGTTGCTTTTGTACGAGAAATTCGGATGATTCTTCCAACCTGGGTTGTAAGTATTACTATAGGGATTTCCTTGTACGTAGTTTGCTTGTTCGGCTGGAACTCCGGTCAGAAGTGGGAATTCTGGAGTAGGATGTGATTGAAGACCACATAGATCGCACGTTTGGGCTACTGCAGCTACGGTAGCTGCGGGAGTGATGGTAAGGTTCTCTAGCTTTTGGGTAAGAGCTTCAACTTTAGCGTTAACTTGATCCAGGATATTCACTTCGACCATGTTACCTTTCGTTTGAGATTTCTCTACATTAACTCTCTCGCTGCTTCCCCATTGGTAATGGTTCTGAGCCATGCTTTCGATAAGTTCGTTTGCATCGGCGTATGGTTTATCCATCAGTGCGCCACCAGCAGCAGCGTCTATAGTCAATCTTGTGTTGTACAAGAGACCGTTATAGAATGTGTGAATGATCAGCCATTCTTCTAAACCATGATGAGGACAGAGTCTTAGCATATCCTTGTATCGTTCCCATGCTTCGAATAGAGATTCATTGTCTTTTTGTCTGAAACCATTGATGTTGGCTCTGAGCATAGCAGTTTTGCTTGGAGGAAAATATCTAGCTAAGAAGACTTTCTTCAACTCATCCCAAGTGGTGATTGAGTTTGAAGGAAGAGATTGGAGCCAAGCGAGCCTGGCTCTTAAAGAAAAAGGAAATAGGCGCAATCGACGCCTGGGTTTACTCCATTCGCTTTCACATTGTCTGCATCGCATAAACACCGATGTATGTAGATTTGGGTCAGAGAGATCCGTAAAATTGGTTCCGCTGAACGGCGGAAAGAAGCGAAGGTTTCACCAAATCATTTCGAGCGATAGCGAGAGCAAGAATATCATGTGAGGCTCCGCTTGAGAAGTAACTGCGTAATCCTTAAGAGGACGAGGTGGAGGCGGTGGTTCATCCATTCTTCGTAGTTCGTCGAGATCCGGAAGTTTAGACGGAGGAAGATTGTTGAGCTCACAGTACTCTTGAATTCGTCTTCTTAATCGAAGATAACGCTCGGGATCGTTTATTGGTATATGCAAAGGACCGCCTTGAGAGTGAGTACTTGGCATACACGGAGGGAAAAATAAATAGTTGCCTTAGTCTAGACAGTGCTACTTTAAGAGTGCACTAGTGACTAGATCAAAGTCCCCGGCAACGGCGCCAAAAACTTGATGTGCGATCGACCTAACGTGTCTAACGGTATCTTAACTGCAAGTGCACAGCCTATCGCGGTAGTAATAAAAGACTGTCGAATCCACAGGGACTTTGTAATCACTCTATTGCGGGAAAGTAATGCTAGTTTAGCTAAGGCGAATGATGTCACGTTTGGTTTTAGTGAGGTTAAGGAAAATAAAACGAATCGGTTTTAAATTAATAATGATAAAACGGTCGGTATGTAATAGAATGGACCTAAAGGATCTAATCGTACCTAAGCGAATAAGGATGGTCAACTAACTTGTTCTGTAGAAATAATCAGTTTAAAAACCCTCAACTCACACTTTCGTGGTCTTATTTCGGATTATACGTCTAAAGCCCTATGCCTGCTCTCGCTAGCCCATAAGTGTTTAGAAGATACTTTTTGAAAACTTAATTAATTCTAATTCATTTTAAAGCGCTCTCGCTGTATTTAAATCGAATGCCTAACTTTAGCTATCCGGTGAAAATCTCACACTTTCGTGGTCTTGACCCTAACCTATTTACTTTTCTTACTTTCGTAACAAAAAGGTTTTAATTTTAAACACAAAAAGTTATAACCAGAGTTTAAGTTGATTAAGGTTTTAGCTTAGGTTTTGATTAAATACCTATTGTCTTTAACTATCACATACTGACACTAAAGGTTTAGCTAGCCATTGCAATTGGAATTAACTCACAGTAAACAGAATAAAGGAAATGTATAACAAACATTATCAATAATTAATAAAACTTAAAATAAACAATTTAATTATAATGTAGAACAATTGTAATATAAAGAACCTGAAATAGAGCAGAATTCCTATGTCCTTCTTCCACAAATCGGAAATTTGGACCTTCGGAAATTGTTATTGGGACAGTTAATTAAACAAAGGGAATAAAACGATGCTGAGAAAATTAAAACAGGAAAAGAATGAAAATTGGAAAATTGCTTGGTTTTGATTTCGGCAGAGCTTCCGCGCAGTTAATTTGATAATTGCTTTGTGTCTTTCTCTTTGAAGTCCCAGCTATTTATAGAGAGTGAATGATGGCAGTTGAGAAGAATGGCTTCGTGGGCTTTCACTTCAAGTCTTCAGAAATAATCGGGTAGTGGGTTTGATCGTGGTTTGCATTTGTGGGTTGAGTGGAATAAGGAGTCAAACACTCTTCTGCTAAGCTTTTCCACGTTCTGCACGTATTTTATAACTGATATAAAGCCTTGTTACGGTCGTGGTCAATGTGTTACGAGCATTTTTCATAAAGCAGCGCGTTACGATCGTGGCCAATGCATGACGAGCGTAACATGTCCTGAAAGGCCTTACGATCGTGGCAGATGGAGTGACGACCGTCACAGCAACAATTTCTGGTTTTTTGGCAGATTTGTCTTTTCTCTTCTGTTCTTTGTTGCTAGCTTTGCATGTTTTATGTCTTCTTCTACTTTGAGCTGAGATATGTGGTACCTGCAAAAAGTCATAAAAAACTCGGAATATTCGGGAGTTAATCGGGTTAATATGATATAAAACGGGTTAATTTCATGGAAAATATATGATACGATTTCGTGTTATCATGGATTCCCCTTACCCTCAGTGCCTACATATTGGAAGAAGTTCCGTCACCCAGATGCAACTTCATGGATGGTATCATTAGTGGGACGTTTGCAACTATGGCTACATCTTTCACCAGTTTTACCTTCTTATGTTCACTTAGCATAAGGTTATCATAAAATTATATTTTGTGTAATGTAGAATTCAATTGTTATGAAATGTAGCAAAGCATTACAACAACGCACCGACGCGTATTTTTATTCATCCAAAATAATTAAAACAACACACATATTTAACTTAAAATGATACACGAGAAATAACTTAAAACATCACACGAGAAATAACATAAAAACAACATATCTAGGCTCTACGAGACGATTCTGGATGTTGCAGTTCTTTTATAATGTCTTCGGCAGATCTAATTACCTCCGCTTCAAACTCAACAGGGCCTTTAGTTAGTCTACGATGATATGATTTCCACATGGTCGTCATGTAATCATTTCTCTTCACCTCTACCATATTGTAACTTATCCTTTCATCAACATCCATGTTCCAATTTTTACGGTATGAGATCTTCTTCTGCCTCCTAGTATCGGTCTTGGGACGCAATTCATAGTCAAACATTTCCTTCAATCCCTCTAGGTTTTAAATCCCTTTGGAATCTTAAACTTCATAGCATCTTTCTCTCTATTGAGATACACTTCAGCATCTATTAACCAATTTGGGAGAGACATTTTGAGATGGAAATTCTAAACAACACATGACTCTTTTTTATAGCACTTTTGATTTATTCTAGAACATTCAAAGTGTCGGTCCATATGCTCGATTTCTAGCAGCTCTATGGGCAACAAATATATCATATAACCACTCCAGCTTGTAATAGGCACCTCTATTTCCACGAACCTGAGTCATGGCTTTTACACGTAACACTCCTAAAAATGTCATAGCAAGCTCAGCAACAACATCTTTAGTGACGTGCTGGGTATTCTAGAAAATACCCCTTATAGGGAGGTGAAGAAGACAAGATACATCATCTAGAGTAATCGTCATCTCACAAAATGGAATGTGAAATCACGATGTCTCAGAGTGCCATCTCTCTACAAATGTAGTGATCAAATTCGGGTCTATCTTTGACAGACTGCATCTTTGCAACGATGCAAGACCCAAATTTGTCACCCACCTATCTATCTCTCTAGAGTTGCTGGGAACTCACTCCTTAAGTTTTTGGCCATGTGCAGCACATTTTAGTTGTTTTTTAGGTCCTCTTTCCTGAAAAAAAACGTAACATATTAATAAACTACGACAAAAAGGAACAATTAACTCATTTCACGTTACATTTTCATTTACTTACCTCTCCGAACCACAAGTGTCGAGCATAGTGCTGCTCGTATCTAACTAATAGGGATAATTCCGATGGTCCCCCCAGATATCCCCTAGGCTCCTCTGTAGAATTTGAACTGGATCCAGATGCACCATCGTTTCTACGAGAAAGGCGTCCGTCACGGCCTAATCTTCGAGGCATTTTGCAAAAAAAAAAAAAAGGCAAACCGGAACACTTTCCTCGGGTTACATTTTTTCAATAATCTCAGAACACTTTGCAAAAGTGTGTCAGAATGTAAATTACAAAACTGGAACAGATTTCAAAGCTGTTCCGGCGCATTTTGTTCAAACAGGAACACTTTAAGAAACTGTTCAGGTGCTTTTTGCTCAAACCGAAACACTTAAAAAACCTGTTCCGGAAAAATACCAAAAATCACCCAAACCGGAACACTTTTGAAAAGTATTTCGGTGCGTATTTTTTTCCGAAACACTCACCTTAACTGTTTCGGTGTGTGTTTCTGTAAACCGAAAGACTTATGCAAACTGTTCCGGAATGCTGGTGAGTGAGAGAGAATTTCGGAACACTTTTTAATGAAATGTGAGAAATAAATTTTTTTGAAATCTTATACTATTTATATGAGGGCATTTTTGTCCAAAAAATACTATTGTTGGGGTCCAGGTTTAAAAGTGGGGGTACAAAGTACAATTTTCTAATTTTCGTCCACATCACCAGACCTCGTGATCCGTGCGAAATTTGAAATCGGGCCCAACACAAAAAAAATGTCTGGAACAAAACAATATGTCGCGCGGACAAAATTTCATCTCGAACGGAAAAAAGGTTAAGGAGATATGAATTTTTGATGTTTCAGATGACGTTGAGAACATCTGACACATGCAAAAATTTGTCGCGCAACCTCGGGAAAATGTTCCTAACGAGGACCTTCAGATCAAAATCTGAACTCGGGATACAAACGAAAGTCGAAGCCAACTGAATTTGTGAACTTTTGGCACCATTCTTGTTGTGATCGGATAAAAATTAAGTGAGATATGAATTTTTGAATATTACGCGTCAGAGAAAGTGACACCTGGTTAAACATAAATACTCATGTAAAGATGAAATTTTTGTTCCTTATCCGTGAGGAATCATCTCTCGGACCGAGAATAAAAGCCAAAGAGGACGTCAAGAAAAAATTTGGGCATCAGAGCCACTCAATTATGATATTGGAGTCAAAACTTATGAATTTTTTAATGTTTTCGTGAACACGGTTCAGCCAGAAAAATCAGTTAAATGCTCTTAAAAAATCAATTTCCGTAGACCTTCTTCTCACAAGTAGCCTTCGATCCGAGAATAAAAGTTGGAGATAATATCAAGATGGTTCCAAAGCCTGAAGAACCAACCCAAGATAACCTTCTGACCAGAAGTTATGAATTATGCACCCGAACCAAGAAATATCGATTTTTGATTCAAAATAGTATGAAGTGGCCAAAACACACATTTTCTTCTGCAACTTGAGATACTTTTAACCTCATAAACATGAGATCAATGATATGAATATATGCTCATGATAATGGAACTATAATCCAAAATATATTAAAATGAAGAGGGTATATTTTGGGGCACAACAATAGTAGACAAGTAAAAGGACACAAAGGGTTCTTGGTGATCTTTCAAGGATTGGAGTCCTAAAGATAGGAGAGTGAGGTGAAAATGCTTTTGTGATATTGATGAGATTCAAATTTGAAAATGAGGTGAGATATTAGGGGTAAATATTAGGGTATTACAGTTGCCCATTTATAAGTTTCCAATATCCGAAGATATGAAGTTTGAAATCTTCGTCTCGACATGATTGAGGAGTCTTAAATACAAGAAGACCCAATTTTTGGCCCTAAGATTTTATGCAATGCTCATGACTATGAATGCAAGAGAAAAATTGGATTCCACAAGAAGATGTCGAGGGGAACAAACTCTGTGAGGAAAAGGATCACACGAACTTCCATGATATGTTTCCTTACTGAGGAATAATCCGGAGTTAGATAACTCTACTGGGAACGAATAGTCAGTTACCCTATTGGAGATACTCAATGGACAGGTTAAACATGCAATAAATCTCTTAAATAAAGTGACAACAAACTATCGGAATAAAAAATGTTTGGATCATAACAAGCTTCTCAAATAAGGAGATAACCACTTATTTAGATAACAAACCAATGCTGAAATGGAATTGTAACAATCTTCCCTATCAAAGAGATAAGCATTTGTTCAAATAATGAACCAAGCTGAAATGGAATCACAACAAGCTTCCCTATCAAAGAGATAAACACTTATTCAAATAACAAACCAAGCAGAAATGGAATCACAACAAGGTTCCCTATCAAAGAGATAACCAAATGTTCGAATAATGAGACAAGCTAAAATGGTATCGCAACAAGCTGCCCTATCAAAGACATAACCACTTGTTTAAATTATGAAACAAGCTGAAATAGAATTACAGCAAGCTTCCCTATAAAAGAGATAACCACTTGTTCAAATAACGAACCAGACTGAAATAAACTTCCACTATCAAAGGTTTTCCACCTAGAATGGGTTTTAACTTCTTCTTTGTAGCAAGGAAAAGTCGCCAACGCACTTTATTGTTTCCAAAGGAAATGGAAAATGAGCTAATAAAAACCAAAGAAGTTTTCAAATAAAAAAATAATAAAATTGATATCTAGGTACAAGGGTTGGTTAATGCAAATGGAAGGTATCAGTACCATAAACATCTAGGGTACTCTACAGGAACCTCTATGAAAATCTGTGAATTTTGGCTAAAAAGACACAACTACAAATAACGTGTGTAACGTCAGACGCAAAAAGATATAATCTCATTAATACAAGTGAGGTATGGAAGGGGAGACATGAAAACTCCCCAACTTTCCTCTCAATTATTCAAAAACCGAGGGGCAAAGTGGCACTGGTCATGGGTTCGATCCCTAGCTACCATATTGTTTTGAATTTCAAAACTGTGTTACTTTTTACCTCAGATTTTGAAAATAACCAAGGGGTAAAGTTCTGTATACAAATTTTTTTACCTATTTTTCTCGTTTTAATTAAAAAAGCATCAAATTCGTTGACAAGGTATAAATCTTCCTCATCAACAACAACGAAAAAAACAAAATCGGTAGAATCCTTAAACATTAACAATAACAACAAAAATAAAATCCATAAATTCTTTAAATTTTAAATCTCAACAACAACAAAAACATTATAAAATAGACATAATAAATAGAATTGTTAAACACTAAACTTCAACAACAACCAAAATATTAATCATTTAACTTGATACAACTACAACGAACATTAATAAGTTAGTTTCGTGCTTTTCTAACTAGAGAAAAAAATTAAACATTAAGAAACCAAATTTCAAATATTTTATAGCTCTTACTTTCTTTTTCATTGTTAACAATATGTTAAGTTTAAATTTCAGAACATTGAATCCAAGATGAATAGTTGTTTCATTCACGTTTTTATTGGCTAGTGAGAGTTTTACGCGGATCACTAATGCTTTATGTGGATTGATGAGTTGGCAATATCTAGACCATTGTTACTTTATAAATAGACGACAAAGATTCGTTACTTAATTTGAAATCAAATGTGTCATAAATACAAAAATAAAAAATGCTACTTTACCCTCTCTTTTTAAGAAAACTGGGGTAATAGCTCATAAAAATATTTTAAAAAATTAAAAGGTGATAAAATGTAGTTGTTGAGATTCGAAGGCGTGACCCTCTAGCTAATTGGGTTTATGAATAGAAATAATAAATAGTTAGTATTGGGAGTTTTTTTTATTTTGATAATGGAATGTGAGTTAAGCCCGGAATTTAGTAGTGAGAATAGAAAATAAGAGATTTGATGTCATAACCGTAAGAAAAGAAAAGAAGAGGAAAAGAGAAGAAAAGGGGAAAGTGAAGGAAGATCAATCAAGACTTTACACTCAAGGTAAGGGTGAGGATTTATGTTATTATGGGAGTATGTATGATTATAGGTCGGGTAGTGACATGAAATAGAAATGAATATTTCAATTTCTAGGTTTTTGGTTAACCCAAATTGAATTAGCGATTTGGAATTTGTGATGAGGAAATCTAGTTTTGATGATACAAATTGGTTTCCTATGGTATATAGATGTTAGAATATATTTATTTGGTGAAAAATAAGCATTAGAACATGTTTTTAGAAGGATTTTTGTGCAAGTCAGAATGTTGTCTCGTAGTAGATTTTCTGCAAAATCATGAGGTCGCTGAGCATGACTGGTGGCGCGTAGCGC
Source organism: Vicia sativa (assembly GCA_021764765.1). Taxonomy (NCBI): domain Eukaryota; kingdom Viridiplantae; phylum Streptophyta; class Magnoliopsida; order Fabales; family Fabaceae; genus Vicia; species Vicia sativa. The sequence continues at coordinate 268,373,141 of CM038792.1, forward strand.
GTTGGGCTCAACTAAGAAATATATTTAATTGTTTTATTGTATGAATGGTTATGTATCTAGTATATGTATGATTTACCATGTATTTACATGTATTTTAATAATTTATTAGACTTGATTTGGATTGATTACGGATGCGTTTTGATGAGAAACTTAACACTTGAATTGTGTATGTAAGTGTTGGAATTTAATGTTACTTGTGTATGAAATTATGTATATGTGATTTTTTGACATGATTGATGTATGTTGTGCAATTTGGTGAAGATACTTCAATATGTTGGATTATGTGAAATATGCTTGTATGATTAAGATATGATGATGGATCTTAATTTGCATATTGTTAATGAGATTTCACATGTACATGCATCATTTGTGTCAAGATGCCATGTTTGGTAATTACATGGGAATTATTGAGTTGTCCCAAACCTAAAGTCGAATAGGGTTTGAAATCTAAACACCAAATGGAGCTTTGTTGGTGATTATCTGTCTTGGTAATATGGACCCGAAAGAACCGATAAGTATAAAATTGGTACCACATTCATATTGCAAAGAGTTGCACTAGAATCACATGTTTCGATGTGAAATGTGTAGTTGGCATAATTTTTGTGATTAGATGTGAACGTGGCATTTACGGTAATTGTGATTGGATTATATTTGAATAGTGAATGATTGAGCTATGTCGTATATGTGATTAATTGAAATTAACTACTTGGTGTTGTTTACATGATTATGTGAAGAGTGATCAATTGCTATCTGTATATAATTACATTGCTTATGATTATATATATATTTTCATGATTATGTGAATTCTCACCGTTCTGCATTATATGATGTTCTATGCGACATCGTGCAGGTTTTGAGGAAAGTGGTGCTTAGGACGAGACTAGTTGAGGATTTTAGCTCGCTTAATCCATTTTACTTAGGTAGTCATTCATTGCTCTGGTCTATGTAACACGGGTTTTTATTTAAGCTCATGTTTCTTGTATTGAGGGATAATTGTATTACTCTCATTTATTTTGTTACATGTATGATATTTTTTGATGATCAATTGTGGTGCCTGGTACTTTGCTACATGATTGTTAGTATGGGATTTTAATCATGAATTATTTATGAAGTGACAATATTTCTGCTGCAAGTTGCATATTATATTGGTATTTGGAACATGAATTTAAATATGTGTTATGATCATGACCAATATACATTGTTTTATTTATCGAGTTTGTGCATCATATGTGACGCCCTTGTGAATTATTCATTATTTTACTATGATAAATGTAGTATTATATGTTTTGGGTTAGAGGATGTTACATTAGTGGTATCAGAACAATGGTCAGTCAGTTGTCTAGGTTATTAATGTGTCTATTTCCTTTCATGTTCGATTTGTGTATAAGACACAACCGATATTGGTTGTCTGATGTGCGTTGTTGGTTGTTTTGGAATTTTAGGATGATGGTTGCTGGAAGAAATGATGATGCTATTGTGGAAGCGTTATCAATGTTGGACGATGCGATTAGGAATCAGCCACAGTCCAAAGTTGGTAACAGGAATGAGGATGATAAGTTTCGTGCTTTGGGGAAATTCCAAAGGAACAATCCTCTATTCTTTGAAGGAGAGCATAAAATAGACAAAGCACAAGTGTGCCTGAAAGAGATTGAGAAGATATTTCCAATCATGAATTATATTGATGCTCAAAAAGTGCAATTTGGTACTCACATGCTTGAGAAGGAATCCAAGGATTGGTGGAATAACACTGCTCAGAGGATTGATGAGAATGGGATTGAGGTTCCTTGGGCACTTTTTAAAGATACCAATTAAAATTCTAGTATCAGATATGAGATGTCGAAGGTGACGTGATGATACTAATATCTATTTGATGAACAAATAACAACACAAAAACTAAATGAAGAAGAGTAAATAACACAGTGAATTGTTTACCCAGTTTGGTGCTACACACCTATGTCTGGAGGCTACCAAGCCAGGGATGAAGTCCACTATTAGCAGTATTAATTTAGAGTTAAACTTTCCCGTTTACACACCTCAATTAATCACTACCCAATGACCCTTCTACGTAAGACCTTCTTAGATATGAGAAACCCCTCTCACTCCCCTCAGTCACACTGGGTGACAATAAACAATAAAAAATACTTGAAGACACACTTAAAAGACATATAACCATCCTTGAGTCAAAGTTTACTAATGATTAACAAGTTACAACTCAACTAACGTCCACCTCAAGTATTAAACAATAATAGAGTGGATCACAAGTAATAACCAACAAAGACTTAAAACCTAAAACTTAAACTTAGTACATTTAATATTCTCTGGAATGGCTAACTCTGCAAGTAGGGTTAGCATGCCTTTTTATATGATGAAAATAGCTTATGGTTGGCCCATAAGCGCTTCACAAGTCTTCACCGAGTCCTATACTGTCTCCATAAAAGTAAGATAAAAGTTCTCCTATACTTTTGTAGAAGAACGTTACAAAGGAAACTTAGTCTGATCATATAATTTAAAATAAACAAACTCTTAATGTTTCTGAAATAAAAAACCAGTTCAGGTCTGTAGCAGATGTCAGGCATCTGCTGGGACATCTTCATAAAACCTACTGATACATTATTCTTCATGGTATTTTTTAAGCAGAATGTTTTAACAAAATTGTTGCCAATCTTAAGAACTAACATCTTTCTGGAGAAGTACTTTCCTGACGATGTGCGGGGAAGAAGGTAATTGAATTTCTTGAGCCGAAAAAAGGTAGTGTAATAGTGGCAGAGTGTGCTGCAAGATTTCAAGAGTTGGTCAAGTATTATCCCCATTACAATACTCCAAATGCTGAGAAATCTAAGTGTTTGAAGTTTGTGAATGGTTTGAGGCCTGATATTAAGAAGGCTATTGGTTATCAACAAATTCCCTGATTTGCTGAGTTGGTTAACAAAAGCAGGATTTATGATGATGATAGTCGAGATTGTGCTGCTCACTATAAAACTTTGAGTGATAGGAAAAGAAAAGGACAATTCCGAGGAAAGTCATATGCTGATAAATGAAAACATATAAGTGGTAATGACGATAAGCCAAGTAGGGGAGGATTTTCTACTCCAATTAAGTGTTATAAGTGTGGTGTTGAGGGACATCGCCTTTCAGAACGCCCAAGTGCTTAAGTGAAGTGTTTTAGGTGTGGAAAGTTTGGTCACAAAGATTATGATTGCATGGGTGGTGCGAATATGACTTGTTACAATTATGGTGAACAAGGACACATTAGTACTAGGTGTAACAAGCTGTAGAAAGAGCAAGCTAAATGGAAAGTGTTTGCATTATCTTGTTTTGAGACAACTGCGGAGGATAGACTAATATGAGGTACGTGCTTTATTAATGGTATAACTTGATTGCTTTTATCGATACTGGTGTGACTCATTCTTTCATTTCTTTGGATTGTGTTAAAAGATTGAATCTTGAGTTATCTGATAGGAATGGACATACGATTATTGATACTCCTGTTATGTGTTTAATTTCTACTTATTTTGTGTGTTTGAACTATTTGTTGAGTATTTTATGTAGAGATTTTGGAATTGATTTGGTTTGTCTTCTGTTAGATCAACTTGATGTTATTTATGGGATGAACTGGTTGCAATATAATCATGTTTATATCAACTATTTTGATAATACGATTATTTTTCTTGATTATGATATCGAGAGAAATTTGTTTTTTGATGCTAAATAAGTGAATGAGTCTATGAAGGATGGTGATGTGTTGTTGGCTTTGATGGCAACATTGGAAATTGGTGAGAAACGAAAGATTGGTGAATTGATAATAGTTTGTAATTTTCCTGAGATATTTCTTGATGACGTAAGTGATTTTTCGCCAGAGTGTGAGGTGGAGTTTTCTATTGATTTAGTTCATAGAGGTAGTCCGAGTTTGATGGATCCGTATCAGATGTCATCTTCTAAGTTGAAAGAGTTGAAGAGTCAACTTGAGAATTTTCTTGAGAAGAGGTTTATTTGTTCGAGTGTGTCACCGTGGGGTGCACCTATTTTGTTGGTTAAGAAGAAAGAAGGTTCTATGAGGTTGTGTGTTGATTATAGGCAACTAAACAAGGTGACTATTAAGAACAAGTATCCACTTCCGAGTATTGATGATTTTATGGATCATTTGGTTGGTGCTTGTGTTTTTAGTAAGATTGATTTGACGTCTAGGTATCATCAGATTCGTGTGAATGTTGAGGATATTCATAAAACTACTTTTAGGACAAGGTATGGTCATTATGAGTATTTTATAAAGTCGTTTGGTGTGACCAATGAACTTGGTGTATTTATGGAATACATGAATAGGATTTTCCATGAATATTTGGATAAGTTTGTTGTTGTGTTCATTGATGATATTTTGATCTATTCTAAGAGTGAAGAAGATCATGTTGAACATTTGAAAATTGTGTTATCCGTAGAGTTGTATGCGAAGCTTTCTAAGTGTGAGTTTTTGTTTAGGGAAGTGAGTTTCCTTGGTCATGTGATATCGAAAGGTGGTATTATTATTGATCTGTCGAAGATTGAGGTTGTATCTCAATGAGAAGCTCCGAGATCTATTTATAAGATTAAGAGTTTTCTTGGTTTAGCATGTTATTATCGTAAGTTCATTGAAGGTTTTTTTAAGTTAGTGTTACCTTTGACGCAGTTGACTAGGAAGGGTAAAGCTTTTATTTGGACTACACAGTGTGAAGTGGGTTTTCAAGAGCTTAAGAGAAGGTTGACAATTTCTCCTATTCTAATTTTACCTGATCCAGAAAAACTGTTTGTTGTGTATTGTGATGCTTCTTTTATGGGTTTGGAAGGTGTATTGATGTAGAATAGGCAAGTTTTAGCTTATGCTTTAAGGCAACTTAAAGTACATGAAAGGAATTATCCGACTAATGATTTGAAGTTAGTTGTCGTTGTGTTTGTGTTGAAACTTTGGAGGTGTTATTTGTTTTGGTTGAGGTTTGATGTGTTCAGTGATCATAAGAGTTTGAAGTATCTGTTTGATCAGAAAGATTTGAATATGAGGCAGAAGAGATGGTTGGAATTCTTGAAGGATTATAATTTTGGTTTGAATTATCATCCCGGTAAAGCAAATGTTGTGGCTGATGCATTGAGTAGGAAATCTTTGCATATGTCGATGTTGATGGTGTGAGAGTTGGAATTACATGAGCAATTTCGAGATATGAGTTTGGTTTTTAAATAAACTACTTGAAATTTTGGAATCAGATATGAGATGTCGAAGGTGATGTCACGACACTAATATCTGTTTGATGAATAAGTAACAACAGAAAACTTAAATGTAGAAAACTGAAATAACACAAGTGAATTGTTTACCCAGTTCGATGTGACACACCTACGTGTAGAGGCTACCAAGACAGGGATGAAGTCCAATATTAGAAGTATTAATTTAGAGTTAAACTTCCCCGTTTACACCGCTGACTTAATCACTACCCAATGACCCTTCTACCTAAGAGCCTCTTAGATATGAGAAACCCAAAGGAAATGGAAAATAAGCTAATAAAACCCAAAGAAGTTTTTAAAGAAAAAAATAATAAAAATGATATCGAGGTACAAGTGTTGGTTAATGCAAATGGAAAGTATTAGTACTATAAACATCTATGGTACTCTGCAGGAACCTCTTTGAAAATCTGTGAATTTTGGCTAAAAAGACACTACTACAAATAACGCTTGTAATGTCAGACGCGAAAAGATATAATCTTGTTAACACAAGCGAGGATCGGAAGGGGAGACATGAAAACTCCCCAATTTTCCTCGCGGTTATTAAAAAACAGAGGGGCAAAATGGCGCTGGTCATGGGTTCGATCCCTAGCTACCATATTTTTTTGAATTTTAAAATTGCGTTACTTTTTACCTCAGATTTTAACAATAACCAAGGAGTAAAGTTCTGTTTACAAATTTTTTTACCTATTTTTCTCGTTTTAATTTACAAAGCATCAAATTTGTTGACAAGGTATAAATCTTCCTCATCAACAACAACAACAAAAACATAATCGGTAGAATCCTTAAACATTAACAATAACAACAAAAATAAAACCCATAAATTCTTTAAATTTTAAATCTCAACAACAACAACAACAATATAAAATACACATAATCAACAGAATTGTTAAACACTAAATTTAAACAACAACAACAAAAATATTAATCATTTAACTTGATACAACTACAACTAACATTAATAAGTTGATTTCATGCTTTTCTAACTAGAGAAAAAACTAAACATTAAGAAACCAAATTTCAAATATTTTCCAGCTCTTACTTTCTTTGTCAATTTTAAGAATATGTTATGTTTAAATTTCGGAACTTTGAATCCAAGATGAATAGTTGTTCCATTCACATTTTTATTGGCTAGTGAGAGTATCACGTGGATCACTAATTTTTTATGTGGATTGATGAGTTGGCAATATCTAGACCATTGTTACTTTATAAATAGACGACAAAGATTCGTTACTTAATTTGAAATCAAATGTGTCATAAATACAAAAATAAAAAATGCTACTTTACCCTCCGTTTTTAAGAAAATTGGGGTAATAGCTCATAAAAATATTTTTAAAAAATTAAAAGGTGATAAAATGTAGTTGTTGAGATTCGAAGGCGAGACCCTCTAGCTAATTGGGTTCATGAATAAAAATAATAAATAGTTAGTATTGGGAATTTTTTTATTTTGAGAATGGAATATGGGGTAAGCAATTTGTGGAATTTAGTAGTAAGAATAGAAAATAAGAGACTAGATGTCATAATCGTAAGAAAAGAAGAGAAGAAAAAGGGAAACTGAAGGAAGATCAATCAAGACTCTACACTCAAGGTAAGTGTGAGAATTTATGTTATTATAGGAGTATGTATGATTATAGGTTGGGTAGTAACATGAAATAGGAATGAATATTTCAATTTTTAGGTTTTTGGTTAACCCAAATTGAATTAGGGATTTGGAATTTGTGATGAGGAAATCTAGTTTTGATGATACAAATAGGTTTCCTATGGTATATAGATGTTAGAATATATTTATTTGGTGAAAAATAAGCATTAGAGCATGTTTCTAGAAGGACTTTCGTGCAAGTCAGAATGTTGTCTCGTAGTAGATTTTTTGCAAAATCGTGAGGCCTCTGAGCGAGACTAGTGGCATATAGCACGGTGGGCTGAACTAAGAAAAATAATTTAATTGTTTTATTATATGAATGGTTATGTATCTTGTATCTATATGATTTATCATGGATTTACATGTATTTTAATAATCTATTTAACTTGATTTGGATTGATCACAAATGCGTTTTCATGAGAAACTTAACACTTGAATTGTGTATGTAAGTGTTGGAATTTGATGTTACTTGATTATAACATGACTTGCACCTATTTACTACATGTTATGATTATGTGTTGAGATGACTTATACTCTGAAATTATGTGTATGTGGTTTGTTGACATGATTGATGTATGTTGTGCAATTTGGCGAAGATAGTTCAATATGTTGGATTATGTGAAATATGCTTGTATGATTAAGATATGGTGATGGATCTTAATTTGTATATTTTTCTTAAAATTTCACATGTACATGCATCATTTGTATCAAGATGCCATGTTTGGTACTTCCGTGGGAATTATTGAGTTGTCCCAAACCTAACGTCGAATAGGGTTTGAAAGCTAAAAGCCGAATGGAGCTTTAATGGTGTTTATCTGTCTTGGTAATGTGGACCCGCAAGGACCGATAAGGATAACATTGGTACCACATTCATATTGCATAGTGTTGCATTGGAGTCACATGTGCCGATGTGAAATGTGTAGTTGGAATACTTTATATGATTAGATGTGAACGTGGCATTTACGGTAATTGTGATTAGATTATATTTGAATAGTGAATGATTGAGTTATGTTGTATATGTGATTAATTGAAATGAACTACTTGATGTTGTTTACATAATTATGTGAAGAGTGATAAATTCAATTGCTATTTGTATATAATTACATTGCTTATGATTATATATATTTTCATGATGATGTGAATTCTCACCCTTCTGCTTTATATGATGTTCTATGCGACATCGTGCAAGTTCCAAGGAAAGCGGTGCTTAGCACGAGACTAGTTGAGGATTTGAGATCGGTTTATCCGTTTTACTTATGTAGTGAGTCATTGTTCTGGTCTATGTAACACAGGTTTTTACTTAAGCTCATGTTTCTTTTATTGAGGGATAATTGTATTACTCTCATTTATTTTCTTACATGTATGAGATTATTTGATGATCGCTTGTGGTGCCCGGTACTTTGCTACATGATTGTTAGAATGAGATTTTAATCATGAATTATTTTATGAAGTGATAATATTTATGCTGCAAGTTTCATATTATATTGATATTTGGAACATGAATTTAAATACGTGTTATGATCATGACCAATATACATTGTTTTGTTTGTCGAGTTTGTGCATCATATGCGACGCCCTCGTGGATTACGTATTATTTTACTCTGACAAATGTATTATTATATGTTTTGGGTTAGAGGATGTTACATTAGTGGTATCAGAATAATGGTCGGCTAGATAGCCAAATTATTAATGTGTCTATTTTCTCTCGTGTTCGATTTGTGTATAAGACACAATCGATACTGGTTATATGATGTGTGTTGTTAGTTGTTTCGGAATTTTAGGATGATGGTTTCTAGAAGAAATGTGATGATATTGTGGAAGCGTTGGCAATATTGGCTGGTGCGATTAGGAATCAGCCACATGTCAACGTTGGTAACAAGAATGAGGATGATGAATTTCGTGCTTTGGGAAAATTCCAGAGGAAAAATCCTCTATTCTTTGAAGGAGAGAGTAAAACGGACAAAGCACAAGTATGACTGAAAGCGGTTGAGAAGATGTTTCCAGTCATTAATTATATTGATGCTCAAAAAGTGAAATTTGGTACTCGCGTGCTTGAGAAGGAATCCGAGGATTGGTGGAATAACACTGTTTAGAGGTTTGATGAGAATGGGATTGAGGTTCCTTGGGCACTGTTCAAAAGTTTGATGAGAATGGGATTGAGATTCCTTGATGTCACGATTTGATGAATAAATAACAGTACAAAAACTAAATGCAGAAAACTAAATAACACAATGAATTGTTTACCCAGTTAGGTGATACACACCTACGTCTGGAGGTTACCAAGCCAGGGATGAAGTCCACTATTAGCAGTATTAATTTAGAGTTAAACTTTCCCGTTTACACCCCTCATTTAATCAATACCCAATGACCCTTCTACCTAATACCTTCTTAGATATGAGAAACCCCTCTCACTCCCCTCAGTCACACACGGTGACAATAAATAATAAAAAATACTTGAAGACACACTTTAAAGACACATAACCATCATTGCGTTAAAGCTTACTGATGATTAACAAGTTACAATTCAACTAACGTCCACCTCAAGTATTAAACAATACTAGAGTGGCTCACAAGCAACAACCAACAAAGACTTAAAACCTAAAACTTAAACTTAGTACATTCAATATTCTCTGGAATAGATAGCTCTGCAGGTAGGGTTAGCATGCCTTTTTATATGATGACAGTAGCTTAGGGTTGGCCCATAAGCGCTTCATAAGTCTTCAATGAGTCCTATACTTTCTCCATGAAATTAGGATAAAAGCTATCAAATAATGTTGTATAAGAACATTACAAAGGTTGCTTAATCTGATCATACAATTTAAAGTAAACAGACTCTTAATTTTTATGAACTAAAAAACCAGTTCATGTCTGTAGCAGATGTCAGGCATCTGTTGGGACATCTTCATAAAACCTGCTGATACATTTTGCTTCACAATTTAAGTTATTCTTCATGGCATTTCTTAAGCATAATATTTTACCAAAATTGTTGCTAATCTTCGGAACTAACACTACTTTTGGAGTTAAGCTTGGTATGTTGAAGCTTACTAGTGGAATTCTTGATGTGATTCAAGAGGGTCAAAAATTTGATTTGGTTTTAATGGATATGTTGACATTTATGAATCAAGGTAGAGGTGGTGATTTTTGGATTGATGAGAATGGTATCATGAGATATCGTGATAGAGTTTGTGTTCCGAATATAGTTGATTTGAATAAGAGGATTCTTGAGGAAGGGCATCATAGTGGATTGAGTATTCATTCTAGAGCTACTAAGATGTATCAATATTTGAGGAAATTGTTTTGGTGGGAATATATGAAGCAAGAGATTAAGGAATTTGTGTATTCTTGTTTTACTTGTTAGAACTCGATGATTGAACATCAAAAGATGTCTGGTTTGATGCAACAGTTATCTATTCCTAAATGGAAATGGGATGACATTTCTATGGATTTTGTTTCTAGTTTACCTAGAACACCGAATAATTTTAAGGCTATTTGGGTTATTGTGGATAGGTTGACGAAATTTGCTCACTTTATTCCGATGAGGATGTATTATCTGGTGGAGACACTTGTAAGGTTGTACATTGAGAAGATTGTCAGTTTGCATGGTATTACGTCTATCATTGTGTAAGATAGGGACACAAGGTTTACTTCGAGATTTTGGGAGAGTTTGCAAGATGCTTTGGGTACGAATTTGTTTTTGATTTCTGCTTATCACCCGCAGACAGATGTTTAATTGGAGAGGACAATTTAGTCATTGGAAGATCTTTTGAGAGCCTGTGTTTTAGAACAAGGGGGTGCTTGGTATAGTTATTTGCTTTACATTGAGTTTACTTATAACAAAAATTTCCATTTGAGTATTGGAATGACATCGTTTAAGGCTTTGTTTGGTAGAAGGTGTAGGACGCCTTTGTGTTGGTATGAATCAGATGAAGATGTTGTGGTTGGACTTGAGATAATTCAGCAGACTACAGACAAGATCAAGATGATTCTGTAGACTACAAAAGAGTCGTCAGAAGAGTTATCATGATAAGAGGAGGGACGATCATAAGTTTGAGAAAAGTGATTAAGTTTTTTGAGAGTTACTCCTATAACGGGTGTTGGTCGAGCTTGGAAGTCGTGTAAGTTGACTCCGCATTTTATTGGTCCTTACCAGATTGTCGAGTGAAATAGCTAGAGAAATCATTGAGTGGAATCAATGAAGTCGCCATCAAACGTATTTTATCCTGGGGAGGGAAGGGTGAACATCGTATAAACCTAAGAGGGAGAAATCACGATCATACGACCGAGAGATCGAGTAAGGGAGTCGATTACGCGAGGGAAAGGTGTTAGCACCCCATACGTCTATAGTACTCTATAGGATCCACTTCTATTTTCTATCTAAAAGGGTGTGATTGTCTATCTATATCAATATCTAATGTAAAATGAATGAATTCAAAGTAATATGTATAAAAAGAAAGGGTTTTTTAGTGTGCTTTCCACAATTGTGAATCTTTAGTGCCTACGTACCCAATTCGTGCAAGTAGGGATCAAAGCACTACGTAGTTCTCCTCATAAAATTTGGTGGGTTGCAATGTTTTTTATGAGTAATACCGTTTCGTATCCTCGCGATTAAGATTGCAATTCATGCTTGGCATTGCAGCTTATCAAAAGACTCATGCTCGTCCACTCACACACTTAACATCTTGCTCGAATTTGAAATGAATACCCTAATCGAAAAGGTTTTCAAAGAAAAGGTCTGAAGATAAAATGATTTGTAATTGGTGTATTTTTTTACCTTGGCGAAAGGATTTAAGTTTTATTAACATGTTTTGAGATTTGATAAAGAAAAGAATTTTAGTTTTAATATGCAAAAGGGGAAGAAAACATCTAAGGGGAACTATCTATATCTATCCCTAATGTTATCACACAAAGGTGGCCCTATGTCAAGGATGAAAGGAGAATGTCTACCTATGTTAGCATACATTAATGACTATCCTAAGGTCTAAGCTCGAGGACTACCCTAACTGAGCGGTCCTAGGGGAAAAACCATCCTGGATTCGGTGACTTTGCCTTACCGTGCACGCGTAATAGGAGCCCTTGAATCTGATTACTTTTGTGAAATAATCTAAAAAGAATTTTATTTCACCTTTATTTTATTTTTCTAAAAATATTTTCTGACTTTAAAAATAATCTAAAAAGATTTGTCAACACTTGTTGACCCCTGTTTGACTTTGGGTAATTTTCTTAGAACTTTATTTTGATGAAAAATGTTATTTATATATTTCGTCAATAAAGTCCAGTTAAATAACCTAATTTCAAAATTACTCTAAATCCTTTTATTTGATTTAGTTTTCATTTTTATCTTGCTGACTTTTGAATTTATTTTGGAATTTGGTTGTTGATAGGTCTCTTGGCCAAATCCACCAAGAAAGTTGATTGATTTTGACGAAGTTAGACCGAATAAATTCATCTGATGCAAAATAAACTTGGAAATTATTTCTTCTTGTTCATCTTATTTTTCTTTTGTCCCGACTCGAAAAAACTGACCAATTGGTGGCATGAACTTTAATGTTCTAACATAAGCCCCAAAAGATGACTTGAGATTTGATCTTGGTGCAACATATGCGGCGCTTGTTGTGTGGTCGCGTTGATTTCTAATCAAGCTTCTGAAAAGTTTCCACTAACTTTGTCCATTTGAAATTCTCAAACATCTTTGATCAAGTGATGTGATAATTCCAAAACCGATGATATACTTGGAAAAAAACAATTGAAGCCTTTCATGTGGTCACGTTGATTCTATCAAGCTTCTGGCAAGTCTTCATGCATAAGTTTCAAGATGGTCCTTGCTGACAACTAACAATTAACAATTCGAGGATATACTTGACAAGTTTCAAGATGGTCATCTTGCTAAACTTTATTAATTGCTTTTTATTTTTTTGTTCTTTACTTTCCGCATTTACTTTTATGCTCTTTATTTTTATGCACCTTTAATTTTAGCATTTACATTTCATGTCATTTTTGCTTTGCTCACTTGAGCATTTTATTTTCTATGTCATTTTTCCTTTGCTCACTTGAGCATTTTATTTTCTTGCCATTTTGAATTTGCTCACTTGAGTTTTGTTTTCCTTTTCCAAAATACCTAATAATTCAACTTAAACATAAAAAACTTTTAGTTGGACTTGGTTACTATCCTTGTGCTTGGAGCTTGATCTTTGGATTTTGGATTAGGACCCTTACCCCAGCTTGGAGATCTCAATGCCCTTGGTGTTATTCTGTCTTGTCTGGTTATTGTCTTTGTGTGCAGGTTATTCTATTATGCTCGATTAAGAGTGGATTTCCTCCAAATATGGCCGTTATTCTACCCGTTTTTCTAAAGACAGGAGTTCACCGAAAAGCATTGGTTTATCTGAAGCTTGTGTTTTTTTGTCCGATTATTTGTTGCTTATGTGGTAATCCAAAGGATGGGATACGGTATTGGCCCTTGATTTCAAGTACTAGTCTTCTCACCCGGTTAGATCTTTCTTTACCTCTACCTTTTACTTTATGCACTTAGGTTAGCCTCTTCATCTCCTCCCCGTTCTTTAATTTTCAAAGTCTTCCCTCTTTTTCAAAAGATTCTTGTTTTCAAAACTCGAACCGCTTTCATAAAAAAAACTTGGACTTAGATCCATGAATTTTCAAACTTTGTTTTCTTAATAAAATTTCAATTCATTTAATAATCCTTTGACTTTTCTTTTGATAAGACTAAATAACACATAACCTCATTCAAACTTTTTGAGCTCTTTGTGACTTTTCTAAACTAATATTTTTCCTAAAATCAACCAACACACAACTTTAATTTTTTAGCCGAACTACTTGGTTTTTATTTCAACAGTGTACATTGTTGGTATGTAGGTCTGGTACTCATTGGAAGTTCTATCAAACCAAAAATTATAAAAAATACTTATTTTCTCCTCACACCATCCATTTTGTACATATACTCTTTTTTAGCACACATAGACAAATTTTCCAAAAGGTTTTTGTGGAGTACCGTAGATGCTTTGGGTGCCTAACACCTTCCCTTTGCATAACTAACCCCCGGTCCCAGATCTTTGATTTTTTTTAGGATTTTATTCGCTCTTTTTCCTAGTCCTTTGGATAAAATAAAAGCACGGTGGCGAATCTTTTGTTATTTTTTGAGTTAAGTCAGTTCAATGGCTTATACTTGCAGTTTTTGTCGCTACACCCTATTTTACTACTTATTTTATTATTTATTTAATTAGTTATTATATTATGTGGTAATTAATTAAATGGTGTGTTTTGTGAATATTTGAATCATTTGAATATATGTATGATTTAAATAATTGGGTTTATGAATAGAAATAATAAATAATTAGTATTGGGCCTTGTGTTATTTTAAGAATGGAATCTGAGTTAAGCTCATATATAGAATTTAGTAGTAAGAATAGAAAATAAGAGATTAGATGTTATAATTGTAAGAAGAGAATAAAAGAGGAAAAGCTTAGAAAAGGGGAAAATGAAGGAATATCAATCAAGACTCGGTAATCAAGGTAAAGGGTGAGAATCTATGTTATTATGGGAGTATGTATGATTATAGGTTGGGTAGTAATATGAAATAGGAATGGTTATTTCAATTTCTAGGTTTTTTGTTAACCCAAATTGAATTAAGGATTTGGAATTTATGATGAGGAAATCTAGTTTTGATGATACAAATAGGTTCCATATGATATATACATGTTAGAATACATTTATTTCGTAAAAAATAAACATTAGAACATGTTTATAGAAGGATTTTTGTGCAAGTCAGAATGTTGTCTCGTAGTAGATTTTCTGCAAAATCGTGAGCCCGCTGAGCGGGACTGGTGGCGCATAACGCGGTAGGCTGAACTCAAAAAAATAATTTAATTGTTTTATTGCATGAACGGTTATGTATCTAGTATCTATATGATTTATCATGGATTTACATGAATTTTAATAATCTATTTGACTTGATTTGGATTGATTACGGGTGTGTTTCGATGAGAAACTTAACACTTGAATTGTGTATGTACAGAGGCGGTACCAAGGGGGGGCTTCAGTGGGCCACGGCCCACCCCGAAAAAAGTAATTTTTTTAATTATATAAATCTAATATTATATTAACTCAAAAAAAAATTGTTATATGAAAATAAAACCTTTTGTTTTCCTCTCTCTCTCTCGGTATCATAAAAATACTCTTTTTATCACTAGTAGCTTCTTCTCTTCTCTCTTACCGGCAGCCACCTCTTTATAACATGAAGCGTCGAAATCTCCGCTTTGACTCTGTGAAATACGACATCATCATCCCCTTCCTCTTGTTATTAATACACTTTACCAGCAACGACAATCGATGGTGAGTCCTTTTCCCTTTCCGACTCTTCGTCGTAACTTTCCCTCTGATTTTAGAAAGGTAATCTCTCTCTTTATCTATTCATCACATTGTTGATTATTAATTTTATATGGATGATTTTGTTATTGGAAATTTTGTAAAATATTGTAAAGCAATTTTAAAATATGCAATTTGATATTGAGAAACACATTTGAGGTTAAATTGATTACAATATGTGAAAAATATTGTTCTTTAAGAATTTATTGTTGTTCATATTGTTCTTATAATTTTTTTGATTATTGTTCTTAAAAATATGAGATTAAAACTTGTGCTGACACTAACACTGACAGTGTTTTTGATTGTGATTCTTAGTTATTAACTTGTAAAGTGTTTTTTTCCGATTTGTTATAACTTATAACAACAATTTTGATTATGATTATTGTTTCCTTGTGCTTTTATTGTTATAACCTATGGATTTAAATGAGCAAGAGAAGATTATTTTGCAATTCCAACTTCGACAATTTCTTGTTGATGTCCGTCTATCAGCATATTTGAAGAATTTATCAACCACTTAGAAATTATGTTCTTGTTTGGTTGCAACTAACAAGAATAAAATTTACTTTTTGATTGATAGTCTACTCCGTCTTATCCCGACTCTTCCAATTTCTAGCAGATATCATGACTGTTTACATTGAAAGAGAAATTAGTGCATGTATTAGTTCAGATTCTATTATTGATGATTTCACGTCACTCAATACACGTAGGGTCTTATTTTAAGGTATGTAGTTTATTTTTCTAGTAATCAACTTTGTGCTTACTATGCCTTTATTTTTTATATGCAATATAAATTTCGTATTTAGTTTAAATATTTTAGTGGCCCACCCACTTATTTTATCCTGGTTCCACCATTGTGCATGTAAGTGTTGAAATTTGATATTCCTTGAGTATAACATGACTTTTACCTATTTATATACTGATGTGTTGAGATGACTTATACTATGAAATTATGCATATGTGATTTGTTGACATGATTGATGTATGTTGTGCAATTTGGTGAAGATAATTCAATGTGTTGGATTATGTGAAATATGCTTGTATGATTAAGATATGGTGATGGATCTTAATTTTCATATTGTTATTGAGATTTCACGTGTACATGCATCATTTGTGTCAAGAGGCAATGTTTGGTAATTCCATGTGAATTATTGAGATGTCCCAAACCTAATTTTGAATGAGGTTGAAAGCTTAACGCCAAAGGGAGCTTTGTTGGTGGTCATCTATCTTGGTGATGTGGACGCGGCATGAACGATAATGATAACATTGGTACCACATTCATATTTCATAAAGTTGCATTGGATTATATTTGAGTAGTGAATGATTGAGCTATGTCGTATATGTGATTAATTGAAATGAACTACTTGATGTTGTTTACATGATTATGTGAAGAGTGATGAATTAAATTTCTATTTGTATGTAATTACACTGCTTATGATTATATAGATATTTTCATGATGATGTGAATTCTCACCCTTCAACTTTATATGATATTCTATGCGACATCGTGCAGGTTACAAGGATAGTGGTGTCTCGCGCGAAACTAGTTGAGGAGTTTAGCTCGATTTATCCATTTTAGTTAGGTATTGAGTCATTGCTCTAGTCTGTGTATCACATGGTTTTATTAAGGCTCATGTTTCTTATATTGAGAGATAATTGTATTACTCTCATTTATTTTCTGACATGTTTCATATTATTTGATGATCGGTCGTGGTGCCTGGTACTTTGTTACATGATTGTTAGTATGCGATTTCAATCATGAATTATTTTATGAAGTGATAATATTTTCACTGAGATTTGCATATTATATTAGTATTTTGAACATAAATTTAAATATGTGTTATGGTCATGACCAGTATGCATTGTTTTATTTGTCAAGTTTGTGAATCATGTGTGACGCCCTCGTGAATTATGCATTATTTTACTCTGATAAATGTATTACTATATGTTTTGGATTAGAGGGTGTTACTTATTAGATGAACTTGATGTCTCGTATGAATTACTCTTGCATCTGATGAAATTTTAAAGTAACACATACACACATAAAATTTCCCAACACAGACAAAATAACAAAAACACCCCAAGATCCACAGGTCTTAGAGTAACAAAGTCCAATCCTAAGTCCAAAGGTCCAAATACTCCAATATACCAAGGGATAGTATCCATAGTCTACAAAAAGCCTTAAGTATTTTAATGTTTAAGTTGATTATTAATGATTTAAGAACAAAAATAAAAGTCGAAGTCGACAAAGGAAGAAAAAGGTGCATAAACATAAACATATGTCCAAGTGGACAATGGAAAAATGTCAAAAAATAAAAATTCAAGTGGACAAAGAGAAATGGCATTAAATAAAAAGCAAAAAAGATAAATGACATGAATGATAAAGATTCTAAAATTAAATTACATAAAAATTAAATTGCGAGAAATTTAAATTGCATTAAAGTAAGAAGTTAGTACAACAGTAAAGGTTAGTATTAATTGTTAGTTTTATGATTTGGGACAATTTGGCACTATGTTAAGCAATCGTAAGTGAACTTATATAGAAGTTGCACCTTTAACACCCTTCTAAAATCCCTCAAATAGTTTAATTAATAAATCACACAAAGCACAGACAAGGGTGCCACATGTTTCATAAAAGCATCACTAATAAACATCTTGCTTTGTAGCATGAATTTTTCAACATTTATAATTCATTCCCTTTCGGAATATCACCTCAATTATCATTTACTACGTAGCTGAATATTAGTCTCAACAAAATTTTATTCAAAAACTCTCTCAAAGGAACATCATCATATTCATCATTCATGAATCATAACTCAAAGAAAAGAACATAGAGTTCAAATTAAATGTTCCTGACCCCGAAGTTATATATAAAAGCAAGACCCTCTTTATTCAACATAAAATAACTAAATAGTGCACTCCAAATGTATCATATATGCTTTGACGAACTATCATGATCACTTGCATGTTACCCACGTGGAGGCAACAATTAAACAGAAAGGGAGAGTAATCACATTCATTACAAGAAATATATGGAATGAACATAGTAGTTTAACACATCATCACACAATCCATAAATATCATCATAAATAACATTTGGTACTCACCTTCATGTCATCATAACACATGTACACCTTTATCATAACTCATCTAAACAATAAAGTAAAGTCACATATTATCATCATAAGCGTCACTTAAGTCATAACTTCATCATAACATCATTTATTCAATAATCATGCAATATATCAACATAGACTCATGCACATGGTACCAAATCTTTGATAAACACTGGATCATCATCCTCCAAAGATCCCCACCATATGATCGATTCCCTCTTGGAACCGAAGCACGACATAAAATGCTCTCAATCCACACAATGATATTTAAGGCCAACACTAGACTAATGTCCTAACAACACTGAACTTACGTCCTATCAACATGGAGAACCATCATCAATGTCACTTCACTACAAAAAAAGGTCTATTACCATGACCAGAAAACTGAGTCTATATGTAAAATAACTATGGCGTTTTGATTTTGCCATAGTTTAACCACAAATATGTAATTGTGGGATATGCGGCCGTGGCCTCAAGTATAAGCCGCGATTTTCATATTTGTGCCACGTTTTATTTACATATGTGGCTTGAACAGGCCACAGTTTAGGCATCTAGGATACGGCTGCGGTTTATCTTTTGCCTCAGTTATTAACAGTGGCTGAAACTAGCCACGGTTCATATATAATGTAAAACACGGTTTAGTTGCCTAGGTATGACCACTAATTAAAACCGCGGCTAATTTTATACATGGTTTTACTACATTTAATCTTGCCATGCTTTCTTTTTGTGCCACATAAATGTGACAATTGTGTTCTACATGCAATGGCCTAAAAAGCTTATTTTAGAATTCCAACATGAATAATCATTTTTATAGTTATTGATTAAAACAAATGAAAATCTAACTATACAATCAAACATTATGCCACAATCCCAAAATATATTCATTCAAAAGCATGGAAGTCTTCAAGTGCGCTATCGACTAATAAGTCACCAAAATATAGATAAGTACTATACATCAAGTACTGCGGTACCGACTAATAAGTCTACATCAAATGCGCTATCGACTAATAAGTCGCCAAAATAGAGTCATCCGAAATTAAAAACAAAGGTTCTAAGAGTCATCCCATAAAACACAACTAGTATTACTTAAACTCATGCATCATAATATTCATAATATTCATCTTCTTGATCATCTTCTTCTTGTTCTTCCATATCTTGATCATCACAAGCTTCTTCTTGTTCTTTTTTCATATCTTGATCATCACAAGCTTCTTCGTCTCCATTCTGCAAGAAACATGATATATAAATTAATAAAAGCAAATTAAATCATCATTCTAGAAAAACAATTAATGTGTTTTAGGCATTTTAATACTCACAAAAAACAACATAATATGCTCACAAAAAACATCAACAACACCACTATAAAACAGAATTCATAAGACAGAATCTGCTTTGCTCACAAAAACAGTAACAGCAACTGCATAATAAGAAAAACATAATTATATATATAGGGAAAAAACAGCAACGGCGCCATTATAAAACAAAATTCATAAGACAGAATCTGCTTTGCTCACAAAAAACAACAACAACAAAATATGAAGGAAAACATAATTATATAGGGAAAAAACAACAACATCACCATTTGTAGTTTAGAATATACCTCTTCACAACGAGGAATATGAGTTGATGTCGACGAATGTGGATCAACAGGAGCAACAGTAGTACTAGTGAAAATGCCCAGAGCAGATGCCATCATATTAGAGATCTCCTCGTCACTCATATGTGGGTTTTGTTGCTTCATCATGGTCTTAAAAAGTACCTTCATGCCATCCATCTCTCTGTTCATGCCAGCCACTTCATCACTATACTGATTTTTAATAACCAAAATTTCTTGATTTCTTTTAAACATGGTTGGTGTAGTTGTTCTTCCATAGCAAAGAACTCGACCAGATTTTTCTTTGCCAAATAATTACGTAAATGTCTCAGATTCGGTCGAGTTCTTAACAGAATCTTGAAGCTTATCCTAATTAAAAAATAATCACACTACAGTTGGAGCATTTTCATGTACAGTTTCTAACACTATTGTAGTTTGTGTTTCATACATGTGTAACTATGTCATACTATTGTGTAAATGCTATGTGTACTTGATAGGCTGAAAACAAAGTCAGTACTTACAATTGCAGTTTGTGTTTCCTCATCCACTTGTTTTCCTTTTCAACTTTGTCGAGTCTCAATGAACATCTCTACTTGGCTAACTTCCTATATGTCCTCTTTCTTTGCATGTTATATTGGTTGATATTAAACACAGACAATTATTAATCACTAACCAATACAGAATTATAAATTGACGAATGTATAAACACCCTACCAGTTTTGCATGAATCCTTGCAAAGTTTGTTTGTCCTATACAATGCATATACTTTGGCTTAGCTATGTTCACATCATTTACTTTGCTAATTTTCTACATTGAGGAACAACAAATGTTAAACAATAACATATCAAAGTTGTAAATAAGTTGTAAAATTATCTTACGTGGATTTTGCTATTTTTCCAATAGGCAACCAATTGCTTGAAATGAGCTACAGGTACGGTCTGGGGATGATGTTTCAATCTTTCACTCATAGTAGTGTATTTTAAAAAGCAATTCTTTTTGATACATTTCTTGTAACGCCTCCAAGCATCATTTATGCGAGAGAATATTGCTCTAGTTCCATTCTCAGAGATAATGAATTTATCCTACAACAAAGAAGGAAATTAGATATATACAAGTAACAAATTAAGGGACACAATAAGTAATAAAATGAGAAAACAACTCCTTTTGATCATACAGTAACAAATTCCCATATACGGTCTTGGTTAGCATTCTTCAAAGCTCTGAAGTTTGGATATATTAAGGGACACAAGTCTGAATTCCTCGCGACAGTGCCAAGGAAACAACTAAAATCTAACACGGTTCGACCATTGGGTCCAATAGACTCTCCATCGTCATCTAAGACAACCTCTTCACGATCCTCACTCTTTCTAGCATGGATTTTCAAACATTGTGTTAGTCCACGTGTCATTTTCTTATTTGTCCCTGTGTTAGATAAACTATTAAAATGGGAAATCAAATTTGAATGCAACAATAATTAAAAACAAAGCATGACACAAACAAATTTTAATACCTTCTGTTTTTTCACTTTCAATTTCCTCATTGTTTTATTCTTCACCTATTATATTTTGTTTCTCCTCAAGATCTTGACATTCATCTACTTCTTCAAGAGTTACCCCATTTTCGTTGAGAAATTCTACAACTTAAGTTGATCTACACATTGGGATTCTTTTTGTCTTCTTTGAGGCACTTTCTTGCTCTGTCCTTGAATTTCCAACATCTTCCATCACTGCCCTTTTCGTATGATTCTGCTTAGACCAAAATTGAATTAGTGGTGTTAACCACTTGTTTCTCCTTAAGTTGATGGTTTGCACTTGAAGATGGCTGCCTTGCACTTGAAGATGGCTGCTTTGCACTTGAAGGTGGTTGCCTTGCACTTGAAGGTGGTTGCTTTGCACTTGAAGGTGGCTGCCTTGCACTTAAAGATGGTTGCTTTGCACTTGAAGGTGTCTGCCTTTGCACTTCAACCCCAGTTTTTCGGGAATGTGGCTGCATGGTCCTTGGACATCAACTTCAGCCCCTGCTTATCTGGAATGTTGTTGCCTAGTCCTTAGATCAGCAACTTCAGCCCCTGTATTTTTGGAATGTTGTTGCCTGGTCCTTGGATCAGCAACTCCATCCCCTGCATTTTTGGAATGTTGTTGCCTGGTCCTTGCCATAATAGTATAACTCAATTATATCTATAATTTCTCTATAATAAGTGACATGTTATGTCCTAGGATTTCCATCCTTGGAGCTAGCTAAACTTGAAGTTAGTGAAACTAAAGTTACACCAGAATTTTGAGTTTTGTGATTTCTATCTCGTTTCGTAGTACGGAACCTATATCCATTAATGATGTAGTCTGGATACCTCTTTATGTCCTAGGATTTCCATCCTTGGAGCTAGCAAAACTTGAAGTTAGTGAAACTAAAGTTACACCAGAATTTTGAGTTTTGTGATTTCTATCTCGTTTCGTAGTACGGAACCTATGTCCATTAATGATGTAGTCTGGATACCTTTTTGCAACAAAATTAAGACCTCTAGAAAGTTTTTCAAGTTGTAATGGCACATCATTTTTCTGGGTACGAGTTTTAAACCATTCACCAAAATCTTTACTTTGACTTTTGGCCTTGGTCCACTTCTGTTTGTTAGTGTTTGAATTAACACTCTGATCATGCTCACTACAAAAGTCAAAAATTTATATGTTAACATAACTCTGGCAGTAGGATTAAAAGACAAATACATAGGATAACAAATAGTTATTGTAGTACTTGATGTAAATTTGAACTTCATTGCAATTGAATAAGATATATCGATGGGCATCATCCTTCGATTTCGCATTAAGATGAAATGGTTCACCTGCCCCCCCCCCTAAAGGACGACCCGCGACTGTAAAGTAATCATCTAAATCTACTTCAAGTGAATCACTAACATCATAATTTTGACTCTTCCTATTCAACCTTGTATCTACATTGTTATGCAACTACCTTGATCAAAATGTTATAGCTTCTTCAGCAAGATACCCCTCGGCAATATAACCTTTAGGATAAGCTCTATTGCGGACATTGTTAGTGTTTTAAGTTGGCATTACTTTTTGGTAAAACTAGGCTATAGCAATGTCTTGATAAATGTCATGACATTCAGAGATTGAAGATAAATCCTACTTGACAAGGATGTTTGAAGTACAACTCGTAACCGAAGCTAAAGTCAGGGGAATTTCAGAATAGTCGATGTCATAATATGTTATGACATTCAAGGTGACATTCTGCTCGCGTAACTGCTTTTTTCCGAGATTTTCGAAGTTTGTTGAGTTGCTGTATTATGTTTTTCTATTATTAGATTGCATGCTCACGTGGCTGTTAGGTTAATCTTAATTAAACCTAAATTGGTTGTTGATAAGACCAAGTTTTTAGGATTAATTAAGTGAACCCTAGCTATATTTATGGAAGCCCAAAAAGTTTCGTGGATCGCTTATAAAAGGAATAGAACCCTTACTTTGTCATGCGCCTCGAATCGTATTGAAGATTTAGCAGTTGTATTTTGTGTAATTCTAGTTACTTTGTGAGCCAAACAATTATCAATTGATAAGTGCTTTGGACTAGGATTTGTTTGTAAGGGTAGTTTACCACTCAAAGCTTTGAAGCACGAGTGTTTTGTCTCTTGATTAAAGCTTTGAAGCAAAATCAAGATAGTTTATTGAAGTGTGTCTTCACAATTCAATTAATCAATAGGTTGATATCACTGCCGCGATTGAGGGGAGTAGGAACTCGTGTCTAAGTAGGACTTAGATTGAAGTTGCATTGGTAGGTCTTAAGTGAAGGAGATAAACCGGTTGGTTTATTCCCGAATTAATTCTACTAATAGTGAATTTCCTCCCGGCTTGGTAGCCCCTGTAGGTTGGTTAGAACCGAACCGGTGAACAATTTATTGTGTTCTTTATCGCTCAGATGCATCGTGTGAATTGTTAACATAGTGTCGACATCGTGTCATAACATTCTCGTGACATCACGTGCCGCCAGAATTTCAATTGGCATCGAAAGCGTGCACCGCCTGCTATTTCGGGTGAGATCTAGGGATAATAGTTTCCGCGTAATGGATAAGGAAGGAGGATTTGGAGGTAGACCACCTATTCGGATGGGTCTAATTATGATTACCGGAAACCTCGTATGGTTTTTTAAAATCTGGATATTAAAGCTTGGAGAGTCGACAAAGGATGGAAACATCCCACCAAGCTTGAGAAAGATGGGACTACCGTCTTGAAACCTGAGGAAGAATGGAGCAAAGAGGAAGAGGAGCTAGCACTGGGGAACTCTAAAGCATTGATTGCCTTATTCAATGGTATTGACAGAAATATCTTCAAACTAGTTCATCAATGTGATGGCCAAGGATGTTTGGGACACTCTCAAAACTACTCATGAGGGACATCCAAGGTGAAGATGTCAAGACTTCAGATGCTCACTACCAAATTTGAGAATTTGAAGATGAAAGAAGATGAGACTATTCATGAGTTTCACATGAATATATTGGAAATTGCCAACACCTAAGGAGCACTTGGTGAAAAGATGTCAGAAGAAAAGCTGGTGAGAAAGATTCCCAGATCCTTGCCTGAAAGATTTGCAATGAAAGTGACGCAATAGAGGAGGCTCGGGACATCAAGACTTGAAGGTTGAAGAACTTATTGGATCTCTTATGACTTTTAAGATGGGGATCAGTGAAACTGTTGACAGGAAGAACAAGAGCATAGCACTTATATCCACTACTGAAGAGGGATGCAAGGTGGATGATGAAGAGAAGATATTTGAAGCTATAGCTATGCTTGGAAGGCGCTCAATGACTCATAAAGAGGGTTGATCCAAAGTCAAGGTCCAATGTCAAGGATATTTCATCGACATTGGCATCTTATGACTCTAGCGAAGATCCAAGTCGAGGAAAAGGAAGTCAAAGCAGAGAAATCCAAAGGTCATGGTTGTGAAGGATATGGGCATATTAGAGTGAATGTCCCACCTTTCTAAAGAAACAAAAGAAAGGGATGGCTGTTACTTGGTCTGATGGTGACTCAGGAAGTGAATCTGAGGAAGAAGCGACCAAACTTGTCACTACTCTCTCGAGTGTGCAATCGATATGGACTCTAGTGATGAGGAAGTGACATTCAAGAGCTTCACGAGACCTACAAGAAGTCGTAAGGAGGGTGAAGTATGTCAAAAATGAGAAACAGTAAAAGTCGATTGAGAAGTTGGAAGTCGAGAATGTGAAGTTGAGGTCGAGAAGAAGGAAAACACGTCACTATAAATCACCTCAACAATAATATTATAATGCTGAACTCCAAACTTGATCAGATGTCTAAATCTGTCAAAATGTTGACATCTGGTACTGATAAGTTGGAAGAAATCCTTCAGCTTGGACAAAATGCAAGAAATAAGCATGGTCTAGGATATGTCGTTGAAAACAAACCTGTTAGTGACATGAAGAAGAAGAGGCATGGGAAACCATTGTCAAAACAGTTGTCACAACATAAAACAGGAAATGTGTCTGGCTCAGGGTATGTGGCTGCAAAGAAATTTGCTGATAACAAGGAGAAGAACAAACCTGGCAAGTCAATGGCAAAGAAGATGTCACACCACAAGACAGGAAATAGGTCTGCCTCAGGGTATGTGAAGGCTAAGAAATTTGTTGGCAACAAAAAGAAGAACAGACCTAATAAACCAATGTCAAAACAGATGTCACAACATTGGGTTCAACATCAAGATCAAAGAAACATGAACAAAAAGTTTCAAAGATGGAGATGTCATTATTGTGGAAGGTTTGGTCACATAAAATCTTTTTGTTTTAGACTACATGGATATCCTGATCAAGTTCCTTATGTGAAGCCTAAGACCAACAAGGTATCATACACTCAACAATGGAAGAAGAAGATTGCAGCTCTGATAACTCACACTTCTCTTAGAGTATCTGCCATGGAAGATTGGTACTTTGACAGTGGGTGTTCTAAGCATATGACTGGAGACAGAAATCTTCTTAATGATGTTAAACCTCATTCTACCAGTTTTGTTACTTTTGGAGATGGAGCTAAAGGAGAAATCAAGGGTGTTGGAAACTCAAACTGGTCTGGAGTTCCTAACCTAAATGGAGTGTTACTGGTAAAAGGTTTGACTACTAATCTCATTAGCATAAGTCAGCTATGTGATATGGGATACACAGTCAACTTAACTAAGTCTGAATGTCTTGTAATCAATGATGAACAAGAAGTGATTATGAGAGGAGTCAGATCAAAGGACAACTGCTACATGTGGGAATCTGAGAACACCACTCTGTCTTCTGTGTGCTCTACACACAAAGATGAAGAGAAAGTAAAATTGTGGCACCAAGAACTTGGTCATTTACATCTCAGAGGAATGAAAAGGATCAGTTCCATGGAGGGAGTCAGAAGGATACCAAGATTTCACATTGATAAAGGGAGAATCTGTGGTAAGTATAAGGCTGGACAGGAAACCAGAATGTCACACTCAATGTCTAGACATCTGACCACTTCTAAAGTGCTGAAGCAAGCTACTAGGATCTCGTATGAAAGACCAACCAAACTCCTTACTGACAAAGGATATAGGAGAGGAGCCTTGGATAAAACCCTCTTTGTCAAGAATGAAGGAGGAAAGATAATGGTAGCTCAAATTTATGTTAATAACATAGTATTTGGAGGAATGTCAGACACAATGGTGAGACATTTTGCCAACCAAATGCAAGCTAAATCTGGAATGAGCCTCATGGGAGAGTTGATTTGTTTTATTGGACTGCAAGTACAACAGATGGAAGACTCAACATTTCTTTCACAGAGCAAGTATGCAAGGAATAGTGTCAAGAAGTTTGAAATGAAGAATGCCAGTCATAAAAGGACTCCTGCTCCTACACATTTGAAGTTGCCCAAGAACACATGTGGAGAAAAGGTTGATCAAAGCTTATGTAAAAGCTCTTTTGAAGGATGTTTCTTCTTGAGAAACAATCTCGTTTCTTGGTTCAGCAAGAAGCAAAACTGTGTGTTCCTGTACAATGTTGAGGCTGAATACATAGCAGCTGGTAGCAATTACTCTCAGATGATCTGGATGAAGCAGATGCTGACAGAGTACAATGTCATACAGGATGTCATGACACTGTACTGTGACATTGTTACTAAAGCTCTTGAGGCTAGTCAGTCTAAGTCTTTAAGGGGCAAATTGGGTATTTGTCAATATGAGGAGTTGTAGCAACTAACTGTGCCTACAACAAGGAATGGAATGGACCTTTTTCTTCAATTATTTATAAGTGGGTCATTTAATTATTTTCATCTTATTTTTAAAAGGTCCAAGAATAGGAAGAGACTTCCTCATATAATAGTTTCTTCATTTGAAAGTATCATATTTTCTTCATCCAAAAGAAACTTTCAAACCCTCTGCCATTCTCGCTCCCATTTTCTCAAAACTCTTCATCAAAATATGTCTTCATCTTCTTCATCATCTCAAGAATCAGGCTCTTCATCTCCCTCCATGGCTGAAGTTAGGGCAAATGCTGAAGCCATGCATGTTGAAGCTCTGAGGGTTACTCCGCTGCGTGCATTGGCTACTGACCCAGAAAAAGTCAAGAAATTGCGCGCACAAGGAATGCAAGAAGGTCACAAACATCACCTTCTGGTAAGACTTCTGTACCATCCTCTTCAGTTCCCCCAAAAATAGTGAACAGAGAGGGATCTAGGTCTGTGCATGAAGCAATTGCTAGGATAGTGACTAGTATCCTAAATGAGAACCACTCCGTACCTGGGGTTTCAGTCCCTCTGAACCATAAGTCTGCTAGCCCTAGTTTAGCAGCTGATCCAGATGTCATTGAGAATGTCAAGACATCTGGTGATCATGTTGATTCTCCTGTCAAGAATGATGTAAATCCCTCTGTTCCAGTCCCTGAAGGGTGTAAAGATGATAATGATATTGAACCCCCTACTGTTAATGAGAATGAGATTTCTGATAAGATTCTTGAGGAATCCCCAGAACAATAAATCCCCTGCTATTTCTGCTGATAATATCTCTGATAGCATTCTTGAAGAAACTCTAGAAAAACAAGTTGATGACAACCTAGAAGACTCTCCTGAGAAAAACACTAATCAGAATGTTGATCCTCCTATCATCAATCTAGATGAGGAATTCTCTGATAATGACCTCATAGCCAAAGTTAATCCTAGCATTGCAAGGAGGGTGATGAATAGGAAAGGGAAGAAGAATGCTATACCAAGTCCTGTTCAGGAGAAAGTTACTAAAGTTGCTCATAGGACTCCTAGGGTTGAGAACAAGATTGAGGAAAAATCTGGTATAGACAAGGCTGGAACTTCCAAAGGGAAGAGTAGGGTGAAGACTGTTGGTGGTATCTCTAGGCCAAAGAGAACCCCAATTGTGAAGAAAAGGAAGGCACCTGAACTCTCAGAACATGATGATGATTCTGATTTTAATGTCGAAGAGAATATCTCAGACATTCACCCAAGAAAGAAGGCTTCTCTTGGGAAACTATCCTAAGTCCCTGAAGTGGCAATTGACAACATTTCCTTCCACCACCCTGAGAATGCTAACAGGTGGAAATATGTGTGTTTGAAGAGAATAGCACTTGAAAGGGAACTGAATAAGAGTGCCCTTGAATGCAAGGATGTGATTGACCTGATTAAACAAGCTGGGTTAATGAAGACTGTGGTGAA
Source organism: Vicia sativa (assembly GCA_021764765.1). Taxonomy (NCBI): domain Eukaryota; kingdom Viridiplantae; phylum Streptophyta; class Magnoliopsida; order Fabales; family Fabaceae; genus Vicia; species Vicia sativa. Next base: position 268,401,788 of record CM038792.1, read on the forward strand.
GATCTCAAGTTGTTATGATGTGTTGGTGAAGGAGTTCATTGTGAACTTGTCAAGTGGCTGTGCTGATGGAAGGTCAGCTGATTTCAAGACTGTTTATGTCAGAGGAAGAAGAGTGAAGTTTTCCCCAAGTGTGATCAACAAATATTTGGGAAGATCAGATGATGCTCAACCTGAGCTAGAAGAAACTGATGATCAAATCTGCCACACAATCACTACTAAACAAGTGAAACATTGGCCAATGAAAGGAAAACTAACTGCCAGCAAACTAAGTGTTAAGTTTGCTATTCTGCACAAAATAGGTGCTGCAAACTGGGTTCCAACAAACCACAAGTCCACCATCTCCATTGGTCTGGGCAGATTCATCTTTGTTGTTGGTACTAAAGCAAAATTTGATTATGGCACTTATATCTTTGAGCAAACCCTTAAACATGCTGAAAGTTATGCAATTAAGGGACCAATAGCCTTTCCCTCCCTCCTATGTGGAATCATAATTGATCAGTACCCTGATATACTTGGTGATAGAGATTCAATATGCAAAAGAGCTCCTGCTCTTGGATTTCATTACAAGCTCTTTCAAGGCAAACATGTCCCAGATATTGTCATGACATCTGCTGAGAGATCAATCCAAAGAAAATTCTCACAGTAAATGTCATTCTTGTTAAAAGCAACTTGCAAGGAGCTTGAAGCAAGAAAGCAAAGTCTGGAAGAACTGATCTCTACACTTGAAAAGGAGAAAGACACCGAGGTTGAGGATGAAGGGCTTGTTGGTGATGATTCTGCTGCAAATATGGAAGAAGATGCTGATGCTGATGCTGATCAAGCAGCTGGAGCTGAAGATAGTTCTGAAGAACCTTCTTTTCACAGTGTTTCTTCAGGAGAAGAGAGCACTTGATCTGATAGCCTGCTGCTTTGGTGCTCCTGCTTCTACTGTTTCCTTGATGTACACTTTGTTTTGTTATTCCCTTGTTTTGTTATGGATAATTGTAATCATTTGACAGAGTTGTAACTGTAAACTTAAATTATGCTGGTACTCTCTTTAATATATGATTGAATGTTGGGGGCATTTGTACTGATTCCTTTGGCCCCTTTGTGGCTAAAAAGGGGGAGAAGAACTGTGGGAAATTGGGGAAACTGTATGAAATTTTTTTTTGTGGGCTAATTGTGGCAAATTGGGAATTTTGTATAGGTAGAAATTATCTTCTCTAAGTTCTGATTTCTTTAAGCTTAGGATAGCTTAGAACTAGTTTGTTGTCTTATACTGCATAGGTACTCTGATGACTTTAGGTTGTTTTAGCCAAAAATGTGCCAAAGGGGGAGTTTGTTAGTGTTTTAATTGGCATTACTTTTTGGTAAAACTAGGCTATAGCAATGTCTTGATAAATGTCATGACATTCAGAGATTGAAGATAAATCCTACTTGACAAGGATGTTTGAAGTACACCGAACGAAGCTAAAAGTCAGGCCGGAATTCAGAAAATAGTCGATGTCATAATGTATGTTATGACATTCGGTGACATTCTCGCTCGCAGAACTGCTTTTTTCCGAGATTTTTCGAAGCTTGTCGAGTCAGATTATGTTTTTCCGTTATTAGATTGCATGCTCACGTGGTGTTAGGTTAATCTTAATTAAACCTAAATTGGTTGTTGATAAGACCAAGTTTTAGGATTAATTAAGTGAACCCTAGCTATCTTTATGGAAGCCCAAAACCAAGTTTCGTGGATCGCTTCTATAAAAGGAATAGAACCCTTACTTTGTCGCGCTTCTTGAATCGATTGAAGATTTAGCAGTTGTATTTTGTGTAATTCTAGTTACTTGTGAGCCAAACAATTATCAATTGATAAGTGCTTTGGACTAGGATTTGTTTGTAAGGGTAGTTTACCACCAAAGTTTTGAAGCACGAGTGTTTTGTCTCTTGATTAAAGCTTTGAAGCAAAATTAAGATAGTTTATTGAAGTGTGTCTTCACAATTCAATTAATCAATAGGTTGATATCACCGTGATTGAGGGGAGTGAGGAACTCGTGTCTAAGTAGGACTTAGATTGAAGTTGCATTGGTAGGTCTTAAGTGAAGGAGATAAACCGTTGGTTTATTCTGAATTAATTCTACTAATAGTGAATTTCCTCCTCGGCTTGGTAGCCCCGATGTAGGTTGGTTAACCGAACGGTGAACAATTTATTGTGTTCATCGCTTTCAGATTTATTGTGTGAATTGTTAACATAGTGTCAGATACTGTGTCATAACATTCTCTGTGACATCACGTATCTGCTTCCAGGAATTTCAGACATAGTTCTTGAGTTTACATAAGTATCTTTCGGTGGGATACATCCATCGAAATTGAATGGGACCACCCAATCTAACTTCATTTACCAAGTGAATAGGCAAGTGAACCATTATGTTAAACAAACTTGGAGGAAATATCATCTCCAATTGACAAAGTATCTCTGCAATCTCCTCTAATAAGTAATCTAAATCTTCCACTTGTATAACTTTCTTAAATAGAGAGCGGAAAAAAGAACCAAGACGAATTAGCGGGGTTGCCACCTCCTTGGGCATTGTGCTTCTTACTTCAATTTGCAACAAATAGTGTAACATGAAATGTGCATCATGACTCTTGTAACCGGATATTTTTTGTCGGAAACTTGTACGCATTTTGAAAGAACTGACTTCTCGTGCGGAGTCATTGAGAAACATGCTTTTGCAAACTCTACACGTCCTCCACCAATATCCCTTAGATAAAGTCTTTCTCTAATTCCCAAATCATGCAAATCATAGCGGGCTTTAATATTATCTTTTGTCTTCCCCATGATGTCCAAAAGAGTTCCAAAAATACTATCACATACGTTATTTTCAATGTACATTACATCTAGATTATGGCGCAATTTATTTTGAGCCCAATAAGGCAACTCAAAAAAAATTGACCTCTTCTTCCACGGGCCATCAACTTTCTTCTTTTTTGTCTTCCTGAATTCATTATTGAAATCTTTTAAGGTTTCAAGGATTTCTTCCCCGTTTAACATGCATGGTGCAGTCTTATGTTCTTCTTCTCCATTAAATGATTTGACATCTTTTATCCAAGGATGAGTTCTTGGTAAAAAGATGCGGTGGTCCATATAACACATCTTATGACTGTTGTCATACCCCAAATTTTGACCTAATATACCACCTTGCATTTACATCATTGCATAACTAACAGTTCAGACAGCATTAATCGGGTATAGGCTTCACAAGTCAAAATTAGGGTTTCATCAGATTTTCATCTGATTCAAGAGCTAATCAATTAGGGTTTGAGATTTTCTCACTCCATTTGATCTATCTTGATCAAATCATCAACCTCTGAGCATCAGATAGAAAATTTTCTCACAGATTAATCAAGGATCGACCAATTAGGGTTTTGATCGAGCATGAGAATTCTCTGACTTTTTGAGCAGTGAATGACTTTTTTGGATAGAGATTGGTCATCACATCTTAGATATAACATCCTGACCTAATTTCTGAACCCAAATCATCACAGAAGTTCACAGAATTCATCAGTCGTTTTCAGACGCATCTGATGAAATTTCATCTGCACAGAAAAGTCAAACTTTGACTTTTGGTCAAATTTTTCAAAACAAAACTTTTTCATCATTAAAATACTTCAAATGATCCATCATGATCATCAAAAATCAAAGAATTTGAAAAAGTCAACAAAAAGTCAAAATTTCTATAACTTAGAAAAATTTCTAAGTGTTGAAATTTCACATTTTTTCCAAACTTCAAGCCAATTTTTCACCTAGTTCCAATTGGAATTTGAAAAAACTCAAAACATGAAAGTTGTAGATCATGGAAAATCTTTCCAAATGTCCAAGAACTTCAAAATCCATGAAGGCTAGCTATGTTTTGAAATTGAAACCAAAGGTGCCATGGAACTTGATTTTCAAAATTCACAACTTCAAATTATAGGTCATTTTGTGTTTTTCACTTAAACCATTTCTAACACTTGCCAAATGACTCATCAAACTGATAAACATCAGTGAAAAGTGATGATTGAAGATTGGATCAAGTTTGGATAAAATGCACATGGTAAAAAAGGGAAGGTTCCTTTTCCTTTCCAAATGACTTTCTTGCCCCTTAAGCAAGCTTTGATTTATCCAATTGCCATGTCCTTGTGCCTAATATTTTCAGAACTCTTGCCTATAAATTGGTCACATTTCAAGCTCAAATGGACACCAAGAAACTCCACAAAATCCATGCTTTTTTCACTTTCTTGAAAATCAAGCAATTAGTGCAAAACTTGAAAATCATAGCATTTTTAGTTTAAGTTAAAAACATGGTAAATCTTGGTGTCAAACATGTTACATGATCACTATGGAACTTGTTGTAAACCTAAAATCAACATAAACAAAGCTAAAAACCAGTTTTCAATTGCTTTTTTCAAACTTCATAATCGCCATGGAAATCGAATCTGGACTTTGGTTTGATTCCTTTGAGTTCTAATGATTCAAACACGATCCATATGCATCATATGAGTGATCTAAAACAAGAACAACAATCTGTAACACTCTTAACCCCATTTTCGAGTTTCACTTTGAATGAACTGTAGGTGGACTTGGCCGGAACGATTTGAGAGGATTCAAGAGGTGCAGACTATCCACATAGCATCCCTAGAGGCCGCTGGTGCTTAAGTGATCAAGAAAAAGCAACTGGAAACACTCCAGCATCAAAATCGATCTCAACTTTTCCAGGTAGGAACTCAAAACTGGTTCTCTTAATTCCTTGCACCATTTAACAAAAACTCACGGCCAATCTCTTTCTGCACCTCTAACGATCATAAGCCCTCAAAAAAATCAAACAATCATGAACCATGAATCATTTAATTTGAAAAATTCGTTTTAGGGTTCATACGTGTTCTTCAAACCTAAATCGTTCTGGGCTTAAAATAAATGAAATTAACAGTTACCATCATGTTCGTGATGCAAAATCGATCAAGTTTCATTTTTATATCATTCAATTTGGTTGAGAAACGAAGATTCTAGCTGGGATTTGGAAATCTGAGAATCAAAACCATGAAGAACATTACGCGCGTGTTCTTCATCTGTTTTCCAATTTGAATTTTTTTGAATTTTCCAATCTCATAATTACACGTGTTTTAATCCACTCACAACTCAAACGCGTTTGGCTCAGTGGTTCATGGCTTGCCTTTAAGGCTTTGTGACACGCGTATTACCTCATGGTCATGGGTTCAAAACCCAGCAAGACCATTCTTTTTACAAAGTGTTCAATTTTTTCATGTTTTCTTAAACTTTCCAATCTAATATCAACACGTGTTCCATTCCACTAAACATCCAAACGCTAGCTCGGTTGGTCACCGCTTGCTCTTGTTTCTCACACGTGGTCACCCCTTTGGTCATGGGTTCAACACCCATCAGGACCACTTTTTTTTACTCTTTTTTCACAAAACTTCCATATTTTCATAAAACTTTCACAATTTTTTTGATCAATCAAAACTTCTCATTTTGAGATGATTTTCTAAACACTTGTCAATAAATACATATATTTTGTGATAATGCAAAATTTTCCAAAAAAAACTTTCATCTGATTAAATTTTAATCGAGCCGAAAACGACGTTTAGAACACGTTTCAAACCTCCTTTCAAAGGTGAATTTTTCATGTTTTCAACTTCCGATTCTTTTCAAAACTTCTCATAAATCAACCTTGCATTTCAAAACATTTTCAAAACATTTTCAAAATCATTTTTCAAAACATTTCATCAAACTTGCATCTTTTTACCATGTTCGATCCGATTTAAACGATAAACCTGATTTCGTCTTCTCTCGAATTTCTCGATCGATCATGGGCCTCCCTTACGGTGTAAGTCCCAATCCTTTATGTACATATTTAGCTTTATTTGTACATATTCAAAACATCTTTGTCAATATTCAAACATAAACAAATTTCTTTCATTTGTTTTCATCCGTTTGTCTATACGCCGAATCCATTGGTTTTTAACGGAAGTTTTCTCCTGAACAAATTTCCTTTTAACCAATGGGCCTCCATCACGGTGTAAGTCCCATAACATTCTTTTGTGTACATAATATTTCTTTGTACACATCAAACTTTTTTCAAACAAAGTTCATCTGTACATAATACAGATATTTCTTTTTATACTCAAGTACAGACAATTCCGATCGTCTGTTTTCACTTCTGTATATTCAAATCAACATTCTTTATGTACATATTTTCATTGTACATATCAAAAACAGTTTCTTTTCAAAAACAAACTTTTATCTGTACATAACACAGATACTTTTTGAAAATACTCTTTTACAGATTTAAATTCGATCTTTCGTTTTTGTTTTATCTGTATATATACCCTGAATACCATTGGTATTGAAAGGAGCATTATTCCCTGTGAAAATACTTTCAAATCAATGGGCCTCTCTTACAGTGTAAGTCCCAACCCTCCTATGTACATCCATCTTTCTCTGTACATAAAAACTCGTTCGTGTACATATTCACTTCCTTGTACACATTCAAACTTGTAAATAATCAAGTTGCGCTCGTTTTTTAAACGTTCGTTTCACAGACACTTGTTTATATTTCCTTCATAAACTCCTGCAAATAAACATCATGCATCTGTTTATATTTCCTTCATAAACTCCTGTGAATACATATCACACACACACACACCTGTTTATACAAACTGTCTAATTATAACATAACAATTAGACTAATCAATAGGTTCCCCACAGTATAGCCTCCGCTTGGGCTTCATACAAGACAATCATTCCCCAGCATGGGATAGCCTCCGCTTGGGCTTCATACAAGATAACTCATCCTCAGTTGAGTTAGCCTCCGCTTGGGCTTCATACAAGACATTTTATCTCCAACAGAGTTTAGCCTCCGCTTGGGCTTTATACAAGACCATCAATCCCCAGCATGGGTTAGCCTTCTCTTGGGCTTCATACAAAGAAACTCTCCCCGCAGAGTTAGCCTCCGCTTAGGCTTCATATAAGACACACTCCCCTGTTGAGTTCAGCCTCCTCTTGGGCTTCGTTCAAAAGAACTCCTCACTGAGTTTAGCCTTCTCTTGGGCATCATACAATGAAAGAGACAGGAAATCTCTTAACAGCCTCCTCTTGGGCTTCCAATACAAAGAATCACCCGCGCTAAGATAGAACCCTGAAAGGATGGTTTCCCGGTGAAATCACTTTCAAATTCCCCATAGAGTAAAATTTCTCGGTGAAATTGCTCTTATTCAGAAAAGGATGATTTCTCGGTGAAATCCCTTTCAAGCCAAAACCAGCCATACCCTATAGCTTCCTCTTGAGCTTCATACAAGGACCCTCGATGACCCTCGATGACCCTCGGAATGCCTCCTCTTGGGCTAACAATACAAGGACCCACGGGCTTCTTAAAAGCATCCCTTTAATCCAATCAATTTCTCCTCGAGATTTAGACATCTATCATCTCTATGGAAGAAGTATCTAATCTATCACATCACATACAGTCAAAAACTTTTTCAAACTTTTTTTCAAACTATTTTCAAACAAAAACATCTCTTAATTGTAAGTGGTAACGCTTGTACACTCAAGCAAAACACCCAATGCTTACAGTTAAAAGATTCAATCATCTTTTTCAAACATCTTTCTTAAACATGTAAGTGGTAACGCTTGAATACTCGAGCAAAACACCTAATACTTACGAAGAAAGATTTCAATCAATCAAACCCTTTTCAAAATGTATGTGATGAAATAGATTAGATATATTTTTCATTAAGATGACATTTGTCTGTCTCTTACTAACATCCCGTTGCTTCCACTAGCATAAGTGGGAACTACGATTGCTCTGACTTTCTCAACATCCTTTTGAGAATACGTAGGCACAAGGTCTCATCCTTGGCGAGCAAATTTCTCTCTCAGACCAAACAAACCATAGAACCTGTAGATCCGAGCTACAAATGCTCGATTCCCACTAGGATATGTATGCGTAAGATCCATAGATCTTTGCGAGCACAATAATAATAAACACTAGAAGTCCACCTAATCTACGCTTCTTACAATCCCAAAGGAGAAACTTTCCCAATCTTAGAAATAGCAATTAAAACACACAAACATATCAAATATATTCATATATAAAGTCAGATAACTACATATATTTAGGGTGCTCCATCTATTCCCTTTATATAACAATCCCCTTACTCGATCTCCCCAATGCGTATGCCTAGTTTGCTAGTCGTTACGCATATCAATATCAATTGAGGGTATTTCACTTTCCCTTTTCATAATCATTAAATCATCTTTCTTGTGTTGAAAATAATAAAGCTTGATGCTCATGCATCTTTATAAACAAATCAAAAGATTTAAATCGTTACGCGCGAGAATCCGAACTCACGTCAGATCCTCTAGCGCGCCACCTTTAACGCGAACAGAAAATGGCGACTACTGGGAGAACGCTGAAACTTTGATTTTCAAAAAGAAAACGCTATCTGTCCGAGAGCACCAAGCTTTTTTTATTTTCAAAGAAGAAAAGAAAGGGGATAAGCTTTCATGTTTTGCATATATCTGTTTTTCTTTATTGTGTGTTTCGCGATTTCATCTGATGGAAAGAAATCCTAACCCGGATTTAAGAAACATTTTAAGATTTAGGTGGAGATATTAATACGTGAGCGGTTCAATGCTTTCGAGGTTAATATTTCCCGCTCAGCGGAGGTTATCTTGGGGGTATTGTGTTTAGCAAGTAGTTGCGAAGTGTATTTTCGGAAACTTAAGAAGTCGAGTGGGCTGTAGAACACATAAACCATCCCGCCATTAGGATGTAGTGCGTAGATTATTCGTGTAAGCCTAGAGTAATTGTCATGAGACTACGATCGGTAGTTTCTCTTGAAAATATTATTGACTCACGAGTAATCCACAAATCCGATAATATTTCAAAGAGGAGTGTTGAGCCTGATATCGGAGAACCCGTTTCACGATGAGTAAGCCCATAGAACTTAACCACGTTGATTCTTATCGTTGGCTTCATGCTCGTGAATTAACGCTTGCCTGTGTATAACTACTAACCATGTTTGCCGATTCATGCATTCATTCATTCATAAAACAAAAAAACTTCATTTTCTTCCCATTTCCAAAGAATTTAGAGATTTTTCTTTGTAAAATATTTTAGGTTAGAGTGATGGACGCCGAGGAAGATTCACCAAAAGATACGCTTTAGAATTCTCGACGTAAAGTTGAAAGAGTTAGCATCCTTGGTAGAAGATCCCTCGATTTTAAAACGCTATGGAACTCTTTTAACTCTTCGAACGCTAACATTGATGAAGGACTTCTCAAAACTTTCGCTCGCCACGATCCACCTATCGTTGTTTCACTTTCCCGATTATCGCTGATGCCTACTTTGGAAGAGTACGCGCATATCTTAGGTATCTCAAGATGTACAAAGTGCCTTTCAATGGTTTGGAAGCCATTCCCAAGTCATCAATCATTACAACAATGACTCACATAAAGAAATGAGATAGACAAAACCTAACTACCGAGGAAAACTCTTAGGACCGACTTCAAAGTTCCTAATGGAGAAGGCTCTCAAATTCTCTGCCGTAGTATGGTAGCCTTTGAAGCCATTTTGGCTCTACTCCTCTATGGATTGGTGTTGTTTCCCAACGTCCCAAATTTCGTTGATATCAATGCCATAAGGATCTTTCGATTGGAAACCTGCTCCCACTCGCTGGATACGACGCCTCTATTCATCATAGGAATCGCCAAGGAGACGGAACTATCGTGTGTTGTGTACCTCTTTTCAAATGGATTGTCTCACACTTGCCTAAATCTCCTATCTTCCGCGAAACAAAACGAGTGGCATTGGTCCGTAAGACTCATGTCTCTCACAAACCATTTATATCCATTGGTATATCTTTGCGCACAATGAGATGGAAATCATTGAGAGCTGTGGAGAATTCGCCAACGTACCCCTCATCGGTACGAAAGGAGGAATCAACTACAACCCATTCTTGGCAAGACGTCAGCTCGGATACGCAAACTCTAGTAAACCTCCTGGATGCATTGCGGAAAGCTACTTCTATCTTGAAGGAGAGGATCCCCAAGGATTGAAGACTAGGATGATCAAAGCTTGGCATCACATCCGAAGGAAAGAAAAAGGGAAAGCAAAGAATTGTGTAGCCATGGAAACCTACACTTCTTGGGTCAAGAAAAGAGCGAAGGAATTTCGAATGCCTTACGCTTATGAGGATCCCATGTTCTCGATCGCTTCCAAATCAACAATTTTTTCCGTCGAAGCTGTGGGAGAATACCAAAAAGCCTTGACCAAGATGAGGTTTGAGAAAGAAGCTTTGGAAAGCAAAATCCTTAAGGCTAACCTTGAGAATGAGAAGCTCAAGAAGCAAGTCAAAGACAATGAAAAGGCGCTTTGCTTCCAGGATGAATGGCTCATGGAGAAAGATGAGAAGATTCGTCAGAAGGATGACGCCATCCAAAAATACATCAAGGAAAAGAAAAGAAAGCTTGAGGAAATGACAACCAGCGATCCCGCTCCCAACAAGTGGAAGAGAGTCATCAACAAGCTAAAAGCCGAGAAAGCTGAACTGAAAACTCGCTATGGAAAGGAAATCAAGTCAAGTCAAGAAGTTTTGATCGTCATCTGACGAAGACGTTTAATTAGTTTAGTTTGTAATTTTTATCATTTATTTTATTGTATCATTTGTGTGAGCAATGCTCCAACAAAAAACAATTGTTGTAATCTTCTTCAATAATCAATGAAATTTGTGATTTTCCATCCAAATATTTGCCAGAAATATCTCTCTTAGTATAAATTCTTTGGAAATTTCTTTTCTTTAAATATCATAATCATGCATCATACTTTGCATTTAAGTCTGTTATCTAGAGTCTAAGCTTTCCAGCTTTTCCAGGTTAAACAACTGTCACAGTTCGTGCAGTTCGAACAAATAGAAACAGATCGTCAAGCTGTCGCGTCTTAGAGTTTCTCGACCGCGTCCACAGCCGACTCGAACATACGACACTAGATCAAAAAGGAGGAAAATAATGGAGGGGTTTGAACAAGATAATGTTGAACTTCGTAGTACCGTGACAACGCTACAAGGAGAAGTGGAGAGACTCACATCCTTGGTCAACTCATTGACCACCGCAAGAAAGTCTACAAGCAAGATCGAAAGCGCCAAAATCAACCAAGAACTTCAGAGGAGACTACTACTCCGCTTCAACTGCGTCAAGAGTTCACCTTTCAAAGATGCCGTAGGGCTATCCATGGGAATGCCTTTCAACTTCGGCATAGGAGTTCGCCAACCGACTTCTCAAACAATCTCGCTGACATCCCTACTTTGCAAAGAAACTCGCTTCACGGTGGAATAACTTTTCCACAAGTAACAATGTCGGTTTCTCAACCGATCATGTTGAACTCAGCTTCCGTAGTACACACTACCACAGACGAAGAAGTTCATCACACTCCAGGAAATAACACGAACGCTCGTGGCTCAATGGAGAATCTCCAGGAACAGCTCCTCAAAATGCAGCTAGAGATAAAAACGATTCGAGGGAAAGAATTGTTCGGGAAAAACGCCCAGGATCTTTGCCTAGTTCCTCGCGTGAAAATACCTGCCAAATTCAAAGTCCCTGACTTTGAAAAGTACAAAGGGAATTCCTGTCCACAAAGCCATCTCACGATGTATGCCAGGAAAATGTCTACGCACAACGAGGATCACCAGTTGCTGATTCATTACTTCCAGGACAGTCTCACCGGTGCCGCACTGAAGTGGTACATGGGTTTAGACAGCACGAATATCCAAACATTCAACGATCTTGGTAAAGCCTTCGTCCAGCAATACCAGTTTAACTTGGATATGGCTCCTGATAGGGATCAACTCCGCGCTATGTCTCAAAAGGAACGAGAGACATTCAAGGAATATGCGCAACGATGGAGGAAGTCGCCAAGTTAACCCACCAATGGAAGAAAAGGAGATGACCAAGATATTCTTGAATACTCTAGGCTCATTCTACTATGAGCGAATGGTCGCTAGCGCTCCTGGCAATTTCAATGAAATGGTAAGCATGGGAATGCGGTTAGAAGAGGGAATTCGAACCGGACGCTTGACCAAGGAAGCAGGATCTTCTAGTGGAACAAAGAAGGTTGGAACCAGCTTCCCAAGGAAAAAAGAACATGACGTAGGAATGGTGTCCCGAGGGAAACCACGTAATAATGTCATCAAACAACGACAGGTAGCCACCATAGCGCCCGCTATCAACACTACTCCAAACACAGGAATTGCCCCGCAATTTCAACAAAATCGACAAACTCAACAAACAAAGCTCGCTTTAATAACCAAATCGACGCCTCGGTCGCCTCGACCCAATTCCCATGACATACACAGAGCTCTATCCTGCGCTGATAGAAAGGAATTTGATACAGACAAGGTCACCACCTCCGGTCCCAGATCAATTACCATGGTGGTACAAATCAGACGCATCTTGCCTTTTTCACCAAGGGGCATTAGGCCATGACCTTGAACATTGTATAGCATTAAAGGCGTAAGTACAAAGGTTAGTGAGGACTAATCTTCTCTCCTTCAAAATACAAGCCCAAACGCAAGCCAATCCGCTCAACACAATGACATTCAAGAAGTTTAATATCGAGAAATACCGACAAGTATCTTGTAACGGACGACACCCGATCAAGGGAAATTTGGTGCGCTCCATGAAACATACGGTAAGATGAGCACCTTCAATAAGCATGATTATGCAGCCCGATTCGCTCCCAAGATATTCGAGGGTGTTCCACCGTAAAAGCAGACCTTCAATATTTGTTAGACATCGGCGACTTGCAAATTTATAGGTATAGAGATGACCATGACGTAAATACTGTAGGGCATTTTCCGCATGAGCTTTTAGTCTCGATATCAACTCGAAAACCTCAAGTAAACGCTAGGATCCCTTGTTTCAACATACCCGAGCATGTGGAGATCGCAGCTGGTCCCTTTCCAACATCTCCTTTGGTGATTTGCTTACCCGGTCCTGTTCCATACAGTTCCACCAAGGCGATTCCTTACCAATATGATGCAACTATGGTGGAGAATGGAAAAGAGAAACCCATGCCTACACTTCCAGTTAATGTCAATGTAACAGAAATCGGACGAGTAACGCGAAGCGGACGAGTACACGCCACCAAGATCGCCTCGCAGCCTCGTTATTAGACGTAACCCGCTAACACATCTTCCGAGAACTCAACGATTCCCATTGTTAACCCAAACACAAATATTGGTTCTACTGATAGAGCCAACGTCAACTCAGACTTTGAAGAGACATTGAAATTGATCAAGAAGAGCGAATATCGAGTCATAGATCAACTGATGCGCACTCTTCAAAATTTCAATACTATCTTTGCTCCTCAACTCAAGCTCATCGCGAAGCTTTGATGAGAGTACTAGACCAGCTTATGTGGACCATGATGTAACCACATCTTGAGGATCGCTCCAACATAACACCGCAATAATCCGAGTTTTAGCGATTTAAGAACTTCCTAAGAAGGAAGGATCATAACTGGCCTTGCACATCACGATGAATTGCCACGATTCCCCGTCCCATGTGTTGGTAGACACAGTTCATCTCTAAACGTAATGCCTAAGACGACGCTCGCTTAGCTTACAAGGAACGCCAATGAAATTCAAATGACATAATAGTAAGAGCTTTCGATGGATCAAGAAAGGCGCTATTGGGAAGTTGATCTCCCAATGACAATTGGCCCACACACTTTCCAAATTACATTCCAGGTCATGGACGTACCACCGCTTACTGCTTGCTAGGAGACCTTGGATCCATGATGCAGAGCAGAATTTACTCTCCACCGGGTTAAAATTCACATCAATGGAAAATTGGTGACTATCACGGTGAACAAGCTCGCTTGTAAACCATTTGTCCGCTTTCTTCATCACAAGAAATGACATTGAAGGACACCTCTCCCGAAAGTCCATTAGAAGATGAATCTACCAACAGAAACAGATCGCCCATCTCTTCGTATAAAGAAGCTGCACAAATGGTGAAAGACGGCAATACCCAAGGATGGGGACAAGTGATTAAACCTGTCATCAACGAAACAAAAGCCGGGCTTGGGTTCACACCCATATTCTCCAAAGACAAGCAAAAGGATGAAACACTTCGTCCAATCAAAGAAGTTTTCAGCAGTGGGGGTTTCTTAAACCCTGTTCCGCAAGAGGTTAACGTTGTCACCATTGAGGATGATGAAGACGATCCCTCCGAGGAGTGGAGCACTTATTTAAACAGCCCTGAGTACGTGTCTCAAGAGGAATCATATGCGCCAACTGATGAATTCAAAGACATGTCCTTGCAGCAACATAAAAATCCACCAGTCCCTACTGAAGTATGGGACACCTTGGGGGAACCCAGCGGTAAGTTCGACTACATGGTGAAATACACTGCGCCAGAAAGCTCGAAGATCCGGATCGAAGATATCCAGCCAACAGGATGGGGTGATGACTTTGAATACCCTAGTCAAACAGAAGAGGTATACACGTCTTCTCAGCCTAATCAACAGATCGAGATCCCAAACGAAGATCTCTGCTTCAATACGTCTGTGGAATTCACCAAGCCAGACCCTGGTTATCATTACATCAACATGATCAACGAAGATCAAGAGTACGACTCAGGATACGATGCGGAAAGTGTCGCCGACAACGAGTCTCTTCACTCAGAAGACTGGAAGGTACATCCCCAGAATTCAACACAAAGAAAAACAGGAAGTACATATGCTACATCTCATACTTCCCGATCTGTTAATCAAGAAGATCGCTTTAGCAGCACCAAAGGCAAAGGCCATCGTCCAGAGTCTTCAAAGCCTGCTCAACCAGCAACCAAAGCTTACTCAAGGGTTAAACCAAAAGGAAAATTACCCGAGTACCTCGACTTCCAAGGAGTTCGTCACTATTGGAAACCTGTTGAAGTTAGGACTAATGTTCATAGCTCTAAGTAGTTTATTTCTGCTTTTGTTTTGAACTCTCACTTCGCCCAGAGTGAAGAGATGTTTTATAGGGCTTAGCTTTTAAATAAATTTCTCTTTGTCTTGCCCAAGACGAATGAGTTTGTATTTTAGGGCCCTGTTCATATTGTGAATCATAAATAAAACGCGTTGTTTTGATTCCACACTTTGTGTTTATTTTCATTTTTACCCCTTCTTGGAAATGATAATCCTAAAAAACACAACAAAAAAAATCTTCAAAAAAAAAATCTCTTCAAAAAAAAAAATCTTCAAAAAAAAATATATAAAAAAAAAAAATAATCTGTATACACTTTCACATTAACTTTTTCAAAGGAAAAAATGAGATAATTAATCAAACATAAATCAAAATATGCAGATTAAACAAATGGACAAATCCATTGAAAGCAATAACTCTACGCTCTCTACCAACTTTAAAATCCCCAGTGATGTTGCCAAGGAGGAAGTTGAAGAAGAGATCCCAGATGAAATTTCTAGACTGCTAAAGCACGAGGAAAGGATCATTCAGCCTCACAAAGGGTCCTTTGGAACCCACTCAAATGGGCATGCAATGTCCAGGAAAATTCTGAGAGCGGGATACTATTGGATAACGATGGAATCTGATTGCTGCAAACACGTCAAAAGATGTCACAAGTGCCAGATCTACGCAGATAAGATCCATGTGCCACCGACTCTACTCAACGTTCTCTCCTCTCCGTGGCCGTTCTCCATGTGGGGCATCGACATGATTGGAATGATTGAACCAAAAGCGTCCAACGGACATCGCTTCATTCTAGTAGCCATTGACTACTTCACCAAATGGGTCGAAGCAGCATCTTACGCCAACGTCACAAGACAAGTGGTTGTGAGGTTCATCAAGAACAACCTCATTTGCCGATACGGAATTCCAAGTAAGATCATTACTGACAATGGATCTAACTTGAACAACAAAATGATGAAAGAACTGTGTGAGGAATTCAAGATCGAGCATCATAACTCGTCTCCTTACCGGCCAAAGATGAATGGCGCTATTGAAGCAGCCAACAAGAACATCAAAAAGATTGTCCAGAAGATGGTCATCACCTACAAAGACTGGCACGAAATGCTGCCATTTGCTCTGCATGGATATCGTACTTCAGTACGCACTTCAACAGGGGCAACTCCCTTTTCTCTAGTTACGGCATGGAAGCAGTGCTCCCCGTAGAAGTTGAGATCCCATCAATGAGAGTTCTCATGGAAACCAAGTTATCTGAGGCTGAATGGTGTCAAAGCAAATACGACCAACTGAACTTGATCGAAGAAAAGTGCCTGACCGCTCTGTGTCACGGACAATTGTATCAAAAAAGAATGAAGAAAGCCTTCGACAAAAAGGTTCGACCTCGTGAATTCCGAGAAGGCGACCTCGTGCTTAAAAAGATTCTGTCTTTTCAAACAGATTCTAGGGGCAAATGGACTCCTAACTACGAAGGCCCATACATCGTCAAAAGAAGCTTCTCCGGCGGTGCTATGACTCTCACAACCATGGACGGCAATGAACTCCCGCATCCTGTGAATGCTGACGCAGTCAAGAAATACTTTGTCTAAAAAAAAAAAACAAAAGAACAGCTCGGTAAGTCGAAAACCCGAAAAGGGCGGCTTAGGCAAAAATGAGCGTCTCGGTGGATTGAAAACCTGAAAAGGCGATCCAGGCAAAAATTAGAGACA
This sequence comes from Vicia sativa, assembly GCA_021764765.1. Classification (NCBI taxonomy): domain Eukaryota; kingdom Viridiplantae; phylum Streptophyta; class Magnoliopsida; order Fabales; family Fabaceae; genus Vicia; species Vicia sativa. Next base: position 268,418,476 of record CM038792.1, read on the forward strand.
ATAAACAGAAAATATCCTGATAGATTGAAAACCTGAAAAGACAATCTAGGCAAAAACAAGGATACAAAAAATGACAAAGTAACTGCAGTCAGTCTGTATTTTGTCCACATGAAGAATTTTCCATCAACGGATCTTCAATCAACTCTTCTGAAGCAACAAGCACAGTGGGAATTCAAAGTTGTTAGGGATAGTAGCGGTTATTTGCTTTCAATGTAGCCTTTTCCCAATAAATTATCATTTCCAACTTTTGTAAATAGTCCATGGAATCACGCCTTTGGCTGATTACCATTCTATCAATAAAATTGAGCCTTGTGCCATTTGTTTGCAATTCCTACTTTATTCTGTTTTGCAAAACAACGCTTTTTATTGTGAAAATCACTTTTTGAAACTAAAATGTTTTAAATGAATTTTTACTTCAAAATTTTGAAACAAAAGCAAAATTCTCCTTTGAAACTATGAACACGGAAATAACTTCAACTGTTTTTTTCAAGAATGTTTCGATCCTCGTTGAGTCGTTAATCACATAGCAATAGCCCAATGAAATCTTCAAAGGACGGTATTCTTATCCAAAAAGAATCCCTCAGCCAAGTTGCCAACAAAATGCCTTTCCCAGAAAGTATAAAGCATGCAACTCAAATTCTTCATCAGTGAACCTTTGCACGATTGCTACAATTTTCACCAAGTATTTGTTCGAACTGTGACGTGATCCTTTTCCCAAATACCTCCTTAAGTGTTTTTGTCAAAGTATTGTTAGCATGCATATAACATTCATGACATTCATACATAATAGCATCATTCATTGCATTTTTTGCATCTCTTAAAAATGTTTGCTTCCAAATTACTGGTATAAATCATACTTACTCATGAGAGTACAAGTCTGTCCCCAGTAGAATATCTCCAAACAGAAAAGATACCTTTTCTTTTCTCCCCAACGGAGTATTCCCAAACAAAAGGATACGCCTTCCTTTTCCCGCAAAGTCCCCAAGCAGAAATACATTTTCTTCTCTCTATCACGCTCCCCTTGAGATTTATTTCGTATGAACAATGTCTTGATTGACTTCTTCTTTCCAGCTCATTCCTGGATAGAACCTTGTCTATAATCAACAAAGCAATAAGCAATAGCCTCATTGTCTGAGCTGCTTATTTCCGTTCCTCAACATTGTCAAAAAGGTTTGTTCTTTTTATCAAGACCAAATCGCGACAATTCAAAAATCCTCAGCAGTTGTCTTTTTGTCTAAAAGAAAACCCGCATCTTTCAATCAAAATGCCCGCATCTTCTCAAAAGAGGGATCCTCGGCAAGGTTGTGTCCAAGAAAATAGAAGCTCATTTGAGTTCTGTTTCTTTCACTGTCTGTTATTCACAAAGCTGAATATACGACAAATTTTTCAAAAGATTTGCCTTGTTATAGTTATCACTTTGCTGATAATTGGTAATATCTTTAAAACTCATTTGAGTTCTGTTTCTTTCACTGTCTGTTATTCACAAAGCTGAATATACGGCAATTTTCTAAAGATTTGCCTTGTTATAGTTATCACTTTGCTGATAATTGGTAATATCTTTAAAGCTCATTTGAGTTCTGTTTCTTTCACTGTCTGTTATTCACAAAGCTGAATATACAACAGAAATTTTCAAAGATTTACCTTGTTATAGTTATCACTTTGCTGATAATTGGTAATATCTTTAAACTCATTTTGAGATCTGTTTCCGTCATTTGTTGATGTTCACAAAGCTGAATACTCAACAAATTTTTCAAAAGATTTACCTTGTTATAGTTATCACTCTGGTGATAATTGGTAATATCTTCTGAACCCATTACCATAAACTATCACAAGGCTGATAGTTGGTAGTATCGTTTTCACTTACCTTGAACATTGTCACAAGGCTGACAGAAGGTAATCTCTTCGTGAAACAGATATTCACATATTCTGTGAATCATTCTTTCCCCAGCGGAGACGTCTTCACAATTTTCCCCTCACTGTATCATTTCTTTGATATCATCTGGGTAAAACCTTTTGCAACCATTTTGCATTACTCGCATCTTTTGGTATCTTAGGTCCAAATTTGCGTATTCTGATATTTAAGTATCTTTACACCTATCAAAACGAAGATATTCATCTTCATCTCTCAGGTTAAAGAAACTTAAATAGGGGCATCTGTCATACCCCAAATTTTGACCTAATATACCACCTTGCATTTACATCATTGCATAACTAACAGTTCAGACAACATTAATCGGGTATAGGCTTCACAAGTCAAAATTAGGGTTTCATCAGATTTTCATCTGATTCAAGAGCTAATCAATTAGGGTTTGAGATTTTCTCACTCCATTTGATCTATCTTGATCAAATCATCAACCTCTGAGCATCAGATAGAAAATTTTCTCACAGATTAATCAAGGATCGACCAATTAGGGTTTTGATCGAGCATGAGAATTCTCTGACTTTTTGAGCAGTGAATGACTTTTTTGGATAGAGATTGGTCATCACATCTTAGATATAACATCCTGACCTAATTTCTGAACCCAAATCATCACAGAAGTTCACAGATTCATCATCGCTGCACGATCCGATGAAATTTCATCTCGACGAAAAGTCAAACTTTGACTTTTGGTCAAATTTTTCAAAACAAAACTTTTTCATCATTAAAATACTTCAAATGATCCATCATGATCATCAAAAATCAAAGAATTTGAAAAAGTCAACAAAAAGTCAAAATTTCTATAACTTAGAAAAATTTCTAAGTGTTGAAATTTCACATTTTTTCCAAACTTCAAGCCAATTTTTCACCTAGTTCCAATTGGAATTTGAAAAAACTCAAAACATGAAAGTTGTAGATCATGGAAAAATCTTTCCAAAATGTCCAAGAACTTCAAAATCCATGAAGGCTAGCTATGTTTTTGAAATTGAAACCAAAGGTGCCATGGAACTTGATTTTCAAAATTCACAACTTCAAATTATAGGTCATTTTGTGTTTTTTCACTTAAACCATTTCTAACACTTGCCAAATGACTCATCAAACTGATAAACATCAGTGAAAAGTGATGATTGAAGATTGGATCAAGTTTGGATAAAATGCACATGGTAAAAAAGGGAAGGTTCCTTTTCCTTTCCAAATGACTTTCTTGCCCCTTAAGCAAGCTTTGATTTATCCAATTGCCATGTCCTTGTGCCTAATATTTTCAGAACTCTTGCCTATAAATTGGTCACATTTCAAGCTCAAATGGACACCAAGAAACTCCACAAAATCCATGCTTTCTTTCACTTTCTTGAAAATCAAGCAATTAGTGCAAAACTTGAAAATCATAGCATTTTTTAGTTTAAGTTAAAAACATGGTAAATCTTGGTGTCAAACATGTTACATGATCACTATGGAACTTGTTGTAAACCTAAAATCAACATAAACAAAGCTAAAAACCAGTTTTCAATTTCTGTTTTTTTCAAACTTCATAACTGCCATGGAAATCGAATCTGGACTTTGGTTTGATTCCTTTGAGTTCTAATGATTCAAACACGATCCATATGCATCATATGAGTGATCTAAAACAAGAACAACAATCTGTAACACTCTTAACCCCATTTTCGAGTTTCACTTTGAATGAACTGTAGGTGGACTTGGCCGGAACGATTTGAGAGGATTCAAGAGGTGCAGACTATCCACATAGCATCCCTAGAGGCCGCTGGTGCTTAAGTGATCAAGAAAAGCTGGAAACACTCCAGCATCAAAATCGATCTCAACTTTTCCAGGTAGGAACTCAAAACTGGTTCTCTTAATTCCTTGCACCATTTAACAAAAACTCACGGCCAATCTCTTTCGCACCTCTAACGATCATAAGCCCTCAAAAATCAAACAATCATGAACCATGAATCATTTAATTTGAAAAATTCGCTTTAGGGTTCATACGTGTTCTTCAAACCTAAATCGCTCGGGCTTAAAATAAATGAAATTACAGTTACCATCATGTTCGTGATGCAAAATCGATCAAGTTTCATTTTTATATCATTCAATTTGGTTGAGAAACGAAGATTCTAGCTGGGATTTGGAAATCTGAGAATCAAAACCATGAAGAACATTACGCGCGTGTTCTTCATCTGTTTTCCAATTTGAATTTTTTTGAATTTTCCAATCTCATAATTACACGTGTTTTAATCCACTCACAACTCAAACGCGTTTGGCTCAGTGGTTCATGGCTTGCCTTTAAGGCTTTGTGACACGCGTATTACCTCATGGTCATGGGTTCAAAACCCAGCAAGACCATTCTTTTTACAAAGTGTTCAATTTTTTCATGTTTTCTTAAACTTTCCAATCTAATATCAACACGTGTTCCATTCCACTAAACATCCAAACGCGCTAGCTCAGTTGGTCACCTGCTTGCCTCTTAGTGCTTTCTGCCACGTGGTCACCCCTTTGGTCATGGGTTCAACACCCATCAGGACCACTTTTTTTTACTCTTTTTTCACAAAACTTCCATATTTTCATAAAACTTTCACAATTTTTTTGATCAATCAAAACTTCTCATTTTGAGATGATTTTCTAAACACTTGTCAATAAATACATATATTTTGTGATAATGCAAAATTTTCCAAAAAAAACTTTCATCTGATTAAATTTTAATCGAGCCGAAAACGACGTTTAGAACACGTTTCAAACCTCCTTTCAAAGGTGAATTTTTCATGTTTTCAACTTCCGATTCTTTTCAAAACTTCTCATAAATCAACCTTGCATTTCAAAACATTTTCAAAACATTTTCAAAATCATTTTTCAAAACATTTCATCAAACTTGCATCTTTTACCATGTTCGATCCGATTTAAACGATAAACTGATTTCCTTCTCTCGAATTTCTCGATCGATCATGGGCCTCCTTACGGTGTAAGTCCCAATCCTTTATGTACATATTTAGCTTTATTTGTACATATTCAAAACATCTTTGTCAATATTCAAACATAAACAAATTTCTTTCATTTGTTTTCATCCGTTTGTCTATACGCCGAATCCATTGGTTTTAACCAAGTTTTCTCTGAACAAATTTCCTTTTAACCAATGGGCCTCCATCACGGTGTAAGTCCCATAACATTCTTTTGTGTACATAATATTTCTTTGTACACATCAAACTTTTTTCAAACAAAGTTCATCTGTACATAATACAGATATTTCTTTTTATACTCAAGTACAGACAATTCCGATCGTCTGTTTTCACTTCTGTATATTCAAATCAACATTCTTTATGTACATATTTTCATTGTACATATCAAAAACAGTTTCTTTTCAAAAACAAACTTTTATCTGTACATAACACAGATACTTTTTGAAAATACTCTTTTACAGATTTAAATTCGATCTTTCGTTTTTGTTTTATCTGTATATATACCCTGAATACCATTGGTATTGAAAGGAGCATTATTCCCTGTGAAAATACTTTCAAATCAATGGGCCTCTCTTACAGTGTAAGTCCCAACCCTCCTATGTACATCCATCTTTCTCTGTACATAAAAACTCGTTCGTGTACATATTCACTTCCTTGTACACATTCAAACTTGTAAATAATCAAGTTGCTCGTTTTTAAACGTCGCTTCACGACACTTGTTTATATTTCCTTCATAAACTCCGCAAATAAACATCATGCATCCGTTATATTTCCTTCATAAACTCCCGTGAATACATATCACACACACACACACTGTTTATACAAACTGCCTAATTATAACATAACAATTAGACTAATCAATAGGTTCCCACAGATAGCCTCCGCTTGGGCTTCATACAAGACAATCATTCCCAAGATGGGATAGCCTCCTTTGGCTTCATACAAGATAACTCATCCTCGCTGAGTTAGCCTCCGGGCTTCATACAAGACATTTTATCTCCAATGAGTTTAGCCTCGCTTGGGCTTTATACAAGACCATCAATCCTCAAAGATGGGTTAGCCTTCTCTTGGGCTTCATACAAAGAAACTCTCCCAGAGTTAGCCTCCGCTAGGCTTCATATAAGACACACTGCTGAGTTCAGCCTCCTCTTGGGCTTCGCTCAAAAGAACTCCTCACCGAGTTTAGCCTTCTTGGGCATCATACAATGAAAGAGACAGAAATCTCTTAACCCTCCTCTTGGGCTTCCAATACAAAGAATCACCCGCTAAGATAGAACCCGAAAGGATGGTTTCCGGTGAAATCACTTTCAAATTCCCATAGAGTAAAATTTCTCTGAAATTGCTCTTATTCGTAAAAGGATGATTTCTCGTGAAATCCCTTTCAAGCCAAAACCACCATACCCTATAGCTTCCTCTTGAGCTTCATACAAGGACCCGATGACCCTCGGAATGCCTCCTCTTGGGCTAACAATACAAGGACCCACGGGCTTCTTAAAAGCATCCCTTTAATCCAATCAATTTCTCCTCGAGATTTAGACATCTATCATCTCTATGGAAGAAGTATCTAATCTATCACATCACATACAGTCAAAAACTTTTTCAAACTTTTTTTCAAACTATTTTCAAACAAAAACATCTCTTAATTGTAAGTGGTAACGCTTGTACACTCAAGCAAAACACCCAATGCTTACAGTTAAAAGATTCAATCATCTTTTTCAAACATCTTTCTTAAACATGTAAGTGGTAACGCTTGAATACTCGAGCAAAACACCTAATACTTACGAAGAAAGATTTCAATCAATCAAACCCTTTTCAAAATGTATGTGATGAAATAGATTAGATACATTTTTCATTAAGATGACATTTGTCTGTCTCTTACTAACATCCCGTTGCTTCCACTAGCATAAGTGGGAACTACGATTGCTCTGACTTTCTCAACATCCTTTTGAGAATATGTAGGCACAAGGTCTCATCCTTGGCGAGCAAATTTCTATCTCTCTCAGACCAAACAAACCATAGAACCCTGTAGATCCGAGCTACAAATGCTCTGATTCCCACTAGGGGATATGTATGCAGAAGATCCATAGATCTTTGCGAGCACAATAATAATAAACACTAGAAGTCCACCTAATCTACGTTTCTTACAATCCCAAAGGAGAAACTTTCCCAATCTTAGAAATAGCAATTAAAACACACAAACATATCAAATATATTCATATATAAAGTCAGATAACTACATATATTTAGGGTGCTCCATCTATTCCCTTTATATAACAATCCCCTTACTCGATCTCCCCAATGCGTATGCCTAGTTTGCGCTAGTCGTTACGCATATCAATATCAATTGAGGGTATTTCATTTTCCCTTTTCATAATCATTAAATCATCTTTCTTGTGTTGAAAATAATAAAGCTTGATGCTCATGCATCTTTATAAACAAATCAAAAGATTTAAATCGTTACGTGCGAGAATCAACTCACGTCAGATCCTCTAGCCACCTTTAACGCGAACAACTGTGTTTGAGGTAGAATGAATTGGTGTTAGATTTACAACATGCACACGCTAATTTTCCTTTGGTGCTCCAAATTGACAACATCGCATAAGCAGGGTAGTCACTAATTGTCCCTAGAAGAGCTGCACGCATTCGAAATGTTTGATTCATTAAAGAATCATATGTCTCTATGCGGGATTCCCATAATTCCTTTAGCTCCTCTATCAGTGGCTGGAGGTAAACATCAATATCGTTTCCTGAAGATTTTGGTCCAAGAATCAACAATGACAACATTGTATATTTAGGTTTCATGGACAGCCAAGGTGGTGTGTTGTATATCATCATCAAGACGGGCCATGTACTATAAGATAAGCTCATTTTCCTGAATGGATTAAACCCATCACTCGTTAAGCCAAGTCTTACATTGTGGGACTGACTGGAAAAATCTATATGAAGCTCGTCAAAGTCCTTCCATGCTTTACCATCAGCTGGATGCCTCAATTTCCCATCCTTTGAGCGTTGTTCTTCATGCCATTTCATTGACTCAGATATCTTCGAACACATGAACAACCTCTGTAGTCTAGGAATCAACGGAAGGTGCCTCAAAATTTTTGCAGGAACTCTATAATCATTTTTTGATTGCTCAGACTCACATCCTTCAGTTGGAGCATTTTCTTTCCACCGCGAAGCTTCACAAATACTGCAAGAATTATCCTTTTCATGCTCTTTCCAAAATAGCATGCAATCGTTTGGGCATGCATGGATATTTTTATAATCGAGACATAAACCACTTATCATAGATTTTGTATTGTAAAATGATACGGGAATGTTTAAATCAGGAATTTCTTCTTTCAATAATTCTAAGAGGGCGGTGAAAGAGGTATTGCTCCATCAGTTAAGACATTTCAACAAGTAGAGTCGAATCATGAATGATAGTGTAGAAAAGTCTTTGCACCCAGGGTACAGTTCTTGTTCCGCCTCTTTAATCAAATTTTAAAACTTTCTAGCATCGTCATTGGGACCTTTATGAACTCCGTGTGATTCTTCCCTATTAATATATATGTCATGAAATAATCCAGGAATGTCGTCATGTAATTCCTCTTAATCTTCCATCGCAACACCAATTTCCATAGACCTATGTACTTTCTCCCTATGGTGCAACCATACGTCATAACTGTAAGTGTTTTTGTGTTGGCTGTAATTTTTGGTAAAACCAGATTGATATGGAAATGTCCTGACTGATGTCATGACATTCTGGCTTGAAGACAAATTCTGCAGCAGGAGTGTTTTACAGGTTCAGCTCAGAATGTTTGCATAACACAATGATTATGCTATGATCAAATGTACTGGATTCTGCAAGATCAGTATGCAGGATGTATGATGTCATGACCAATGTTAAGACATCCTGTACTGAATAAGTCATTATACATGTTTTTATTTACTGAGATTTTTCAGGATTCTGTTGGGCTGTTTTGAGCTGGATTGTTATGCTTAGATCATATGCTCATGTGGATATTAGGTTAACCTTGTTTATCCCTAATTTGTTATGTTGCAAGCCCAAGACTAAGTCCTTAGGTTAACTTTTGTTAACCCTAGATTTTTGTGGAAGCCCAAGATGAAGTCTACTACTGCTTCTATATTATCTCACTAACCCTGATTGTGAGAGTTGCGCCTTTTGATAGAGAAGAAGAAGAAGAAGAAGACAGATTGTAACGAGTTGTATTAAGTGATTTAGTATTTCTTGTGAGCCAAGCAATTATCTTCTGATAAGTGCATTGGAGTAGGACTTATTTGTAAGGGTATTTTTATCACTCAAAGCTTTGAAGCACGAGTGTTATGTCTCTTAATTAAAGCTTTGAAGCAAAATGAAGTATGTGTACTGAAGGATGTATTCACAATTCTATTAAGTGTTAGATTAATATCAATGATGTGATTGAGGGGGAGTGAGTAGGTTCTCAGGTCTAAGTAGGACTTAGATTGAAGTTGCATTGGGTAGGTCTTAAGTGAAGGAGATAAACTGTTGGTTTATTCCAGAATTAATACCTCTTATAGTGGATTTCCTCCCTGGCTTGGTAGCCCCCAGATGTAGGTGTAGTTACACACTGAACTGGGTTAACAATTGATTATCTTCTTTACTGCTTTTGATTTATTATTTAGATTGTCAAATAGTTTGTCAGATACCAGTGTCATAACATTCACTTTGACATCAAGTATCTGTTGCCAGAATTTCAATTGGCATCAGAGCAGGCACCCTGCCTGTTTTTCTTGGTGAGATCTAGGATAGTATTTTCTGGCACTATGGACAAGGAAGGAGGATTTGGGAGCAGACCACCCATTTTGGATGGATCAAACTATGACTACTGGAAACCTCGTATGGTTGGCTTCTTGAAATCACTGGACAATAAAGCTTGGAGAGCTGCTGACAGAGGATGGAAACATCCCATCAATATTGAGAAAGATGGAACTACTGGTCTGAAACCTGAGGAAGAATGGAGCAAAGAAGAGGAAGAGTTAGCTCTGGGCAACTCTAAAGCATTGAATGCCTTGTCCAATGGAATTGATAGAAACATCTTCAGACTAGTACATCAGTGTGAACTGGCCAAGGATGTTAGGGACACTCTCAAAACCACTCATGAGGGTATGTCCAAAGTAAAAATGTCAAGACTTCAGATGCTCACCACCAAATTTGAGAATCTGAGGATGAAGGAAGATGATACCATTCATGAGTTTCACATGAACATTTTGGTGATTGCCAATACTTCAGGAGCTTTGGGAGAGAAGATGTCTGAAGAGAAGCTGGTGAGAAAGATCCTCAAATATTTGCCTAAAAGATTTGCAATGAAAGTGACTGCTATAGAAGAAGCTCAGAATATTTGCAGCTTGAAGGTAGATGAACTTATTGGGTCTCTCCAGACATTTGAGATGGGAATTAGTGAAAATGTTGAAAAGAAGAACAAAAGTATAGCATTTGTATCCAATGTTGAAGAGGATAGAAAAGAGAGTGATGAAGAGAATCTATCAGAAGATATAGCTATGCTTGGAAGATATTTCAACAAAATCATCAAGAGAATGGACCAGAAGCCAACGTCAAATGTCAAGAACATTTCCCCTGACACTAGCAGGTCCTATGACTCAAGCAGAAGAGATAAACCTGAAGAAAAGGGCAACCAAAGCAGAGGGATTCAATTTCATGGATGTGAAGGATATGGACACATTAGAGCTGAATGTCCCACCTTTCTAAAGAAACAAAAGAAAGGAATGTCTGTTACTTGGTCTGATGGTGACTCATAAAGTGACTCTGAAGAAGAATCGGCTAAACTAGTTACTGCACTAACTGGTGTTTGTAAATTTGACAATGACTCAAGTGATGAAGAGCTGACATTTGAAGAACTTGCTGACTCCTACAAGAAGTTGTGCATCAGGAGTGCTGAAGTCTGCCAACAAAATGAGAAGCAGAAGAAGCTCATAGTGAAGTTAGAGGCTGAGAAAAAGGTAGATATTGCTATTATAAGTCACCTCAAAGGAGAAGTTCTAGTGTTGAACTCCAAACTTGATCAGATGACAAAGTCTGTCAGGATGCTAACAACTGGAACTGACAAGTTGGAAGAAATACTTCATACTGGACAAAATGCAGGAAATATGTCTGGTCTAGGATTTGTGGCTGCAAAGGCATCTGTTTTTGACATGAAGAAACCTAGGCCTGATAAACATATGTCAAAACAGATGTCACAACATAGGGCTCAACATCAAGGACAAAGAAACATGAAGAGAAAATACCAAAGATGGAGATGTCATTATTGTAGAAGGTTTGGCCACATAAAACCATTCTACTTCAGATTATATGGATATCCTAATCAGACTCCACATGTCACACCTATGACTAACAGGGCACCAAATAATCAACAGTGGATGAAAAAGACTGCAGCCCTGATAGCTCACACCTCTCTTAGAGTCTCTGCCAAAGAAGACTGGTACTTTCACAATGGATGCTCTAAACACATGACTGGAATCAAGAATCTGCTGAGTGACATCAAACCTCACACTACCAGCTATGTGACTTTTGGAGATGGTGCAAGAGGTGAAATCAAAGGTGTTGGAAAACTTGACTGTCCTTGAGTTCCAAACCTGGATGGTGTGTTGTTGGTAAATGGATTAATTGCCAACCTCATCAGTATCAGCCAACTATGTAATCTAGGATTCAAAGTCAACTTCACCAAGTTTGAATGTCTTGTTACAAATAAAAAACAGGAAGTTGTAATGAGAGGAGTCAGATCAAAAGACAACTGTTACTTATGGGAGTCTAAGAACACTAACTACTCTTCTGTGTGCTCCATAGCCAAAGAAGAAAAGGAAGTGAAACTGTGGCACCAAAAGCTTGGTCATTTACATCTTAGAGGGGTGAAAAAGATCATATCTATGGAGGCTGCTAGAGGGATTCCAAAGCTTCATATTGATGAAGAGAGAGTATGTGGTAAATGTCAGGTTGGGAAGCAAACTAGGATGTCACATCCAAAGACGAGACATCTAACCACCTCCAAGGTCCTAGAGCTTCTACACATGGACTTGATGGGTCCCATGTAGGTAGAAAGCCTTGGTGGGAAGAGGTATGCCTATGTTGTTGTGGATGATTTTTCCAAATACACCTAGATAAACTTCATCAGAGAAAAATCTGATGTGTTTGATGTCTTTAAAGAATTATGCAAAAGACTTCAAAGAGAAAAGGAAGGGTGTATTGTCAGGATCAGGAGTGATCATGGAAAGGAGTTTGAAAACAGCAAGTTTGACGAGTTCTGCTCTTCAGAAGGAATCAATCATGAGTTCTCCTCACCTATAACTCCACAGAAAAATAGAGTTGTGGAAAGAAAGAACAGAACTATACAGGAATCTGCTAGGGCAATGATACATGCCAACAATCTTCCTATTTACTTTTGGGCTAAAGCTATGAATACAGCTTGCTATGTTCATAACAGGGTCACATTGAGAAAGGGAACATCATCCACCCTGTATGAATTGTGGAAAGGGAGAAAGCCTACTGTGAAATACTTTCATGTCTTTGGGAGCAAGTGTTATACTCTGACAGATCGTGAGCAAAGGAGGAAGGTGGATCCTAAGAGTGATGAAGGAATATTCCTGGGATACTCTATCAACAGCAGAGCATATAGGGTGTTCAATTCCAGGACCAAAGTTATGATGGAATCTATAAATGTTATTGTTGATGATCACCATGAGGAAGCTAATGTCACATATGATGTTGAGACATTCTTTGAAACTCCCACTCAAGTGTCTACAAAAGCTAATGACTTTAATCCTGCCTTCTCAAATTCTGAATCAAAGGCATCTAACAAAGAACCTTCCATCAGAGTTCAGAAAGATCATCCTAAAGAACTTATCATAGGAGATCCTAACAGTGGAGTCACTACAAGATCTAGAGAAATCATCTCAAACTCTTGTTTTGTGTCCAAGATTGAACCAAAGAATGTTAAAGAAGCTTTGACTGATGAATATTGGATTGGTGTCATGCAAGATGAGTTGAACCAGTTCAAACGACATGAAGTATGGGAGTTAGTTCCTAGACCTGAGGGAACAAATATCATTGGCACAAAATGGATATACAAAAACAAGTCTGATGCTGAAGGAACTACCACCAGGAATAAAGTAAGGTTAGTTGCCCAAGGTTACACTCAAGTTGAAGGGGTTGACTTTGATGAAACTTTTGCTCATGTAGCTAGGCTAGAGTCAATTAGACTACTCTTGGGAGTTGCATGTCTTCTGAAGGTCAAGCTGTTTCAGATGGATGTGAAAAGTGCCTTTCTAAATGGGTACTTAAATGAGGAAGTGTATGTGGAACAGCCTAAGGGGTTTGTGGATCCAAATTGTCCTGACCATGTATACAAATTGAGAAAAGCACTATATGGTCTGAAACAAGCTCCTAGAGCTTGGTATGAAAGGTTGACAAAATTCCTCACTGACAAAGGATACAGGAAAGGAGGAATAGACAAAACTCTTTTTGTGAAGGATGAAGGAGGAAAAATTATGGTGGCTCAAATTTATATGGATGACATAGTGTTTGGAGGAATTTCAGATAGAATGGTGAAACATTTTGCTGATCAAATGCAAGCTGAATTTGAAATGAGCCTCATGGGAGAATTGACATACTTTCTTGGGCTACAAGTCACACAGATGGAAGATTCAATTTTACTCTCTCAAAGCAAGTATGCCAAGAATATTGTCGAGAAGTTTGGGATGGAGAATGTCAGTCATAAAAGAACTCCTGCTCCTACTCACCTAAAGTTGTCCAAAGACACAGGTGGAACCAGTATGGATCAAAGCTTGTACATAAATATGATAGAAAGTCTGCTATACTTGACATCCATCAGACCTCATATAGCTTTTGTAGTTGGAGTATGTGCAAGGTACCATGCTGAACCCAAGGTAAGTCACATAAACCAAGTGAAGAGAATTCTGAAGTATGTGAGTGGAAATTACACCTATGGTATGCTGTATTCTCATGGATGTGATCCTATCTTGTCTGGTTACTGTGATGCTGATTGGGATGGAAGTGCTGATGACAGAAAAAGTACCTCTGGAGGATGTTTATTCTTAGGGAACAACCTTATCTCCTGGTTTAGCAAGAAGCAAAATTGTGTTTCTCTATCCACTACTGAAGCTGAGTACATAGCAGTTGGTAGCAGTTGCTCTCAAATGGTCTGGATGAAACAGATGCTGACTGAGTACAATGTCACACAGAATGTCATTACATTATACTGTGACAACCTGAGTGCTATTAACATATCCAAGAACCCTATACAGCACAGCAGGACTAAGCATATTGACATTAGACATCACTTCATCAGAGATCTTGTGGAAGAGAAAGTGATTACATTGGAGCATGTTGCCACTGACCTACAGCTGGCTGACATTTTTACCAAGGCCTTGGATGCAAATTAGTTTGAAAATTTAAGGGGTAAGCTGGGTATTTGCCAATATGAAGATTTGTAGCAATTAACTTTGTTTAATACAAGTGCTGAGAGAGATATTCTTTTTAAGTTAATTTTAATTGGGAAAATAGCAAGTTTCCCTCTTTCTTTCCAAATATATCAGAAGAGGAATAGACACACATATACTCTCTCTCTCACTATTTGGACTATCACCCTCCATTATCACAAAAGAAAATTTAGTCCTTGCCTACGCTTGCAATCTTTGTTCATCAAGATGTCACAATAATCTTTATCATCGTCATCTCAGAAGACTACCTCTTCCTCATCTACTGACACGGATTCTAGGGCAAACATGAATCCCAACGATGTTCTTGAGATTACACCACTCCGTGTGATGGCAGCTGACCCTACTAAAGTGAAGAAGATGAGAACTCCGCATGCAAGAAGATCGCAAGCTTCATCTTCTGGTAACTTTGCTCAAACTTCATCCTTTGTTCCCCCTGAAATAGCTAATATGGAGGGTACTGCTTATGTCCACCAAGCGATTTCTAGATTAGTTACTAGAATCTTAAATGAAAACCATGCTATTCTTGGTGTTTATGTACCTCTGAATCAAGAAACTGTTAGCCCTAGCATAGAGGGTGATCACAATGTCACTCCAAATGTTGAGATAAAGGATGACATCATTGAGGACTCTTCTGCCAAATCTGATGATCATCAGACTACTGCTGATAAGGCTGATGATACGCCTGTTGTAGATGTTGATGAGGATTATTCTGATAATGATCTGATTGCTACTGTTAATCCTAGCATAGCAAGGAGACTGATGGCTAGAAAAGAAAAACAAGGTACTGATCAAAGCCTCTCCAAAGGGAAGGTCAAGTTTATATCGGAAGGTCAGCCGAAAGAAAGGCTGGTGTAGGTCCTGCAAAGAAACAATCAGTTGGGCCTTCAAAAGGCAAGGGTAAGGTGGAATCAAAGAGAGTTGTGGTTAGCCCTCCAAGACCCTTGAGCAAATTAGTTTCCAAGAAGAGGAAAGCCACTGCATCCTTTGGAACTGATGAAAGTTCTGACTTTGACTTTGATGTTGAGAGCAATGTCCCTAACATTCCTCTCAGGAAGAAGCCCACAACAAGCAAGCTGGCTAAGGTTCCTGATGTTCCTGTTGATAATATTTCTTTCCATCATCCTGAAAGTGCTAGCAGGTAGAAATATGTTTTCTTGAAGAGAATTGCCTTAGAAAGAGAGCTGAACAACAATGCTCTTGCTTGCAAGGAAGTAATGGAACTCATCCATTTTTTTGGATTGATGAAAATAGTTGCTCAATTCTCTAGATGCTATGAAATTCTTGTCAAAGAATTCATTGTGAATTTAACTGAGAGATGTTCTGATGGTAAATCAGAAGATTTTAGGTGTGTGTATGTTAGAGGCAGGAGGGTTACCTTCTCTCCCTCTGTGATAAACAAGTTTTTGGGAAGGCCTGATGAAGCTCAACCTGAGCTAGAAGTCACTGACAACCAAGTCTGTCAAGTGATCACTGCCAAGCAAGTAAAGGACTGGCCATTAAAAGGGAAGCTGTCTGCCAGCAAGCTGAGTGTGAAGTTTACTATGCTACGCAAGATAGGAGCAGCCAACTGGGTTCCTACCAACCACAAATCTACCATCTGTACTAGATTTGGGAGATTTATTTATGTTGTTGGACCCAGAACCAAGTTTGATTATGGCAGCTACATATTTGAGCAAACAATGAAACATGCTGAAAGTTATGCTATCAAAGGTCCTATAGCTTTTCCCTCTCTCCTATGTGGTATAATTATTGATCAGTATCCTGACATCCTGGTAGAAAAAGACTCTGTCTGCAAAAGATCCCCTGCTCTTGGATTTCATTATAAGCTGTTTCAGGGAACACATGTCCCTGACATTGTTATGACATCTGCTGAGACATCAAGTGTCAAACCTGCTTCCAAGAAAGCTGATGTTATTAATGTGTTAAGAGAAACATGCAGAGAGCTTAAGGCTAGAAAGTGGTCACTAGAAGAGTTGATCACTGTCCTTGAACAGGAGAAGGATGACATAGAGGTTGAGGATGAGAGGCTGGAAGAGGATGCTGATGAAGAACAACATGATGGGTCTGCAAGCGCCCGTAAAAATGATGTCAAGATGCTTCCTCGTGAGATGATACGCTGTTGCCGGATGTGGTGTGTGCGTATCGCGTAAGATTCTTTGCTATTGGTGTTCTTATTCTGATGTTTCTGTTTGTTTTCCTTTTTGTTGAATTGGTTACTTGGAATTCTGTTTTTCTGATGCTTGTGTAACTCATGAATACTGGGATTTTGTAATGGCTCCTTTGGCCCCTTTATGGCTAAAAAGGGGAGAATTAATTAGGTTAAATTTGTCTTATCTGTATGTTTGATAGATTTAGTTTAGTTGTGTTAAAGTCTGTTGCTTTAGTTAATCTCTGATAGTTTAGTTGTTTTAGCCAAAAATTTGCCAAAGGGAGAGTTTGTAAGTGTTTTTGTGTTGGATGTAATTTTTGGTAAAACCAGATTGATATGGCAATGTCCTGACTGATGTCATGACATTCTGGCTTGAAGATAAATTCTGCAGAAGGAATGTTTTACAGGTTCAGCTCAGAATGTTTGCATAACACAATGATTATGCTATGATTAGATGTACTGGATTCTGCAAGATCAGTATGCAGGATGTATGGTGTCATGACCAATGTTAAGACATCCTGTACTGAATAAGTCATTGTGCAGGTTTTTATTTTCTGAGAGTTTTCAGGATTCTGTTGGGCTATTCTGAGTTGGATTGTTATGCTTAGATCATATGCTCACGTGGATATTAGGTTAACCTTGTTTAACCCTAATTTGTTATGTTGCAAGCCCAAGACTAAGTCCTTAGGTTAACTTTGGTTAACCCTAGCTTTTTGTGGAAGTCCAAGATGAAGTCTACTACTGCTTCTATATTATCTCACTAACCCTGATTGTGAGAGCTGCGCCTTTTGATAGAGAAGAAGAAGAAGACAGATTATAACGAGTTGTATTAAGTGATTTAGTATTTCTTGTGAGCCAAGAAATTATCTTCTGATAAGTGCATTGGAGTAGGACTTATTTGTAAGGGTAGTTTTATCACTCAAAGCTTTGAAGCACGAGTGTTATGTCTCTTGATTAAAGCTTTGAAGAAAAATCAAGTATGTGTACTGAAGGATGTCTTCACAATTCTATTAAGTGTTAGATTAATATCACTGCTGTGATTGAGGGGGAGTGAGTAGGTTATCAGGTCTAAGTAAGACTTAGATTGAAGTTGCATTTGGTAGGTCTTAAGTGAAGGAGATAAACTGTTGGTTTATTCCAGAATTAATACCTCTTATAGTGGATTTCCTCCCTGGCTTGGTAGCCCCCAGATGTAGGTGTAGTTACACACTGAACTGGGTTAACAATTGATTGTCTTCTTTACTGCTTTTGATTTATTATTTAGATTGTCAAACAGTTTGTCAGATACCAGTGTCATAACATTCACTTTGACATCAAGTATCCGTTGCCAGAATTTCAATAACCTTTTAGAAAACCCTTGGAAATTAAGTGATCCCTAATAATATCTCTTGTTTTCTAATACAAATTTTTACACATGCCACAAGGGCATAAAATCTCATCCCTTTGACGTTACCGCTAGTGTAGGCAAAGTCTAAAAATCGAGTAACACCGTTTATGTACTCTTGACTAAACCATGAAAATTTAGTCGACTCTTTGTCCAACACTTTATAATCTAAATATTTGAAGCACACAACACAAAATAAATTCAAAACAGACCCAAAACAGAACCAAAACATTGGAATATACAAAACAGAAACAAAACAGAACCAAAACATGTATATCTTTGATAGTTAACTATTAACAACATCAAAACAACATACTTCCAATATTAAAACTTAGACACAAATTATCAGATATGAGAAGAAAACCCTAGTGAGCTTGTCAAGGCAGCAATTAGAGGAACAAAACCCTAATGAGCTTGTCAAGGAAGTAATTAGAGATCAAATATGAGAAGAAACATCAGTTATAACCAACATAAATACCATAATTCCTAACACATAAACAACACTTCACATCAGCAAACATGCATCAAATCATACTATCCAAACAGAAAATCAATTTAAGGTCAGTATTAACCCCGCATTAACATCAGCTCACTCAAAACCCGGCCCAAATCAACATAACAAAATCTAAAAATAAGGGTAGAGATGAAACCCTACCATAACTCCAACGACAACGGGAAGCTTCTGCTCCACACCTCAACAAAGAAATCCAAACTGTATGCGAAACAAAATATGGATTAGGTCAAAATCAGAGGAGACGAATCATGATTTGGGCTTCGATAAAGGGTGTATCGGGTTGTGAAGTTGCGAAAGATGATGTTTAAAGGAAACAGACAGAGTTTCGATGAAGTAAGGTGGGTTTTCAGAAGGTGTGGGGAGTTTGGGTGAAGATGGCTATCGATGATGGTATGAAGAGAGAAGAGGAACGGAGAAGCAGAAAACTTACGCGCAATATCGTTGACCGATGAAGAGGAACAATGATGGCTATTGATATTAAACGAAACAGGCAGAGGTTTGATGAAGAGAGTGAAGAAATTAGGTTGACCAGAGAAGAGAAAAGAAATATTATTGGGAATTTCTTTTTCAATTTTATTTTCCTTTTTTTAATAAAAAACAATTAGAAAAATAATAATAAAAAAGAGGGAAACTGAAAATAAAAGAGGGAAAGTTTGGCGGGGTATAAAATTATGGGCTTCTGCCACAGTTTGAAGTGAAAGTTATAAGCCGCAGTTATTAACCGTGGTATAAATATAAATGTCATTTTGTAAACGTGGCAATATACGAAAAGGTCACTGTTTCACAATCTGGATTCAATATTTCAAAATATATTTCTACGGTTTGAAAACCCTGGCCAAAGCTTATATGTAGCTATAGATTTTGAGCTGTGGAAGAATTTAGCATGGTCGTAGGGTATTTTTCTTGTAGTAAGTCATAACTTCATCATAACATCATTTATTTAATAATCATGTAATCTATCAACATAGACTCATGCATGTGGTACCAATTCTTTGATAAACACTGGGTCATCACCCTCCAAAGATCTCCACCATAAGATTGATTCCCTCTTGAAACTGGAGCACGACATGAAACGCTCTCAATCCACATAATGGGGTTTGAGGCCAACATTGGACCAACGTCCTAACAACAATGGACTTATGTCTTATCAACATGGCATACCAACATCATAATGCTATGAATGCATGATGCACTACAACAACCTAAAATCGGACAACAACTAGTTAGATCGCATCATCATTCATAAAATCATTAGTAATATTCACATGACATGTATACACATCAACCATGTTAACATCAACCTCATTCAACACATCATTTGTACAACATATTATCATCATAGCACAACAACTCATCATAGTGCCAACAACTCGTTATAGTATCAACCACTCATTATATCACATACTCCATTATAATTTATCGCATAAAAATCCAATTATGTTATAGCATAGATACTAGAATATACACTGTTTTACTTTTTAATGAATTGAAAAAGAAATAAAATAATTGTGCTAAGGATATTATGCAGAATACGTAGAAATGCATTCAATGTTAAACTCACTTCATCACTTTTATTATTGGATATTTTACAAAGAAACGACAAAACCAAAATCTTATAAAAATGTGATATGGACTAATTAAAACTTTACTAAACTAAAGTATGAATAATTGGATCAAACTTAAATTTTTAAGACTTGAGACATTAATTTTGTCTAGAATGAAAAAATAGAAATGTATTTGAATTTTTAAGACTGAGACATTAATTTTGGCCGGTTAGGATTTTAGTATGGTTTAGAAAAAATGAAGGAAAAATAAGAAATAATAAAAACAAATCTCTTTTTATTTATAAATTTGAGTTTAATACATTCAAAAGAAATGAAAAAATCAAAACTTAAGGAATCTTAAAAGTTGTTCTTGCGGAGATACTGATAGCAGTGTGAGCGTTATTATCGTAAAATATATGAGTATGCATCGTCAACAGATGTGCAGATACTGATAGTAGTGTCAGCGTTATTATCGTAAAATATATGAGTATGCATCGTCAACAGGTGTACAGCCATAGTATGTGCAGCCATAGGATGTGGAGAGTCATACAAATTTTGTTATTCAATTTGAATGGTAAATTTATTATGAATTTTCTTATTCAATTTGAATTGCAAATTTATTATTACAGCAAGAATTTAACAGCTGCCTCGCATTTGACTTCATCTAAAATATTAGTTGATATTTTCTTTAATACTATAATATATAGTAATTAATTCAGTATCTCCATTTGTAGTAAGTAGCTACAAAATGGTAGTCATTTTTTTCCTAACTATATAAGTGGCGAAAAAAATTTCATCCAGAGAATATTGATTTTTATAATAAAGTGTATTTGTAAAATCATAAATACATATGAGGATTAACTAATTAATAATTGATATAATTTCCTAAGATTTGAAACGTGGGTTGAGAAATTTAAAAGAAGACATTAAAAAAGTCTTTGATTATTAGTTTCCGAAATATTTTTAAAATAAAAGAAAAAAGAAAACTTTAATTCCAATTTAATTCTACAAAATGTTAATCAACTATATATAAAACTCATATATTGATGATACACATTTTTATGAAAACACATCAGTCTCATCAATTTAACAATTTAACAATGCTATAACCATATGACATGTAAATATAATGACTCAACTATACACAACATCAATATTGGGTATTCGCTGGTCACAACTCTCTATAACAGGGCCGGCCCAACATGTTTGGAGGCCTAAAGAAAATTTTTAAACAAGATCAGAAAATTTTTAAACAAGATCTTTAAAATATATTTTAAAATAATAATTTTGTGGTTGCTAAGAGTTGATCTCAAGACCAAAAGAAAAAGAGGCTTAAGCTTTACCAACTCAACTATAAACATTTATCTATTTAATGTGTCATTAGATATTATTATAACTAAATAAAATAAATATGAGGCCTTTTTTAAGCCCAAACTTTTGAGGCCTAAAGCCCTAGCCTTGGTGGCTTGGCCCTTGGACCGGCCCTGCTCTATAAACAAAATTTTATCAAACTTCTCATATATATGATCAATTTAGTGAGCATGTAATCAATTTGGCCACATTAAACTACATGCCTAAAGGATAGCATATGAAAGGAAATCCCTCATGAAAAATTACTCAGTTATCCATGTAATCTTTGAAATTTAATATTTATTAATGATAAATAAAATATCAAAAAGAAAGTGGGCGTAACGAAATTAAAACTATCTTAAAATGCAAATTTAAAATGGTGTGACCGTTATTTTCCAATAAAAGATACTGTTATCATGAAACAACAAATACAATGATATTATATGTGTTAATGGACTCTCAAAAATAAAATAAATGGAAATTTTTCATGCTATATGGAATGTATCTTTGAAATTTTAAAAATACTTTTGGGTAAATTCGGCGATATATATTCGAACGCATCTTTTATAAAATAAGTATTAAATTGGTTCGAATATGTATAATCATTTTGGATTAATTCGGAGATACATTATTGAAAACACTCATGAATATATTTAGTACATATTTTCACTGAAATTGACACACTTGTCGCAGATTCTCTGACGATTTTTATCAATATTAGCGTCAAATGAATTGTATCCTCGTGTTCTGACTCCCGCGTTCATGCGCTTCTTCACTTTATATGTCCTGGCGTAAAAAATTATTTTTCTTGAAAATTGACTCTGAATCAAAATTTACCATGTCAATTCATCAGAAAAAATCAAGGATCAAAGTCTCGTATTTTGGGCAAAATACAGAACACCACCCTAATATCCATAAATTTTTTGTTTTTCTATTTTATTTGATTTATTTTCCGTTTTCATATTTTTGAAAAAATTTATAGACACTTAATTTGATTTTTACTTGTATTTTCAAACTTTTATAATTTTATTTTAATTATATTTCTCAATTGGAAAATTATTGGTATTTACATTTTTTCCGTTGTTGATGCATGATTATTAGGTGGAGTTGTAGTGGTTCGAAGAGTCCGAGTCTGAACCAGTATGACTTCTTTTTTATTAGGAATTGTTGGAACTTTATGAAAGAGGATATTATTCTATTCTTTGTTGATTTTCATGGCAGTGCTATCATATCTAAATTGATTATTTCTTCTTTTCTCACTTTGATTTGTAAGAAGAATAATCCCTTGGATTTAGACGAGTATATGCATATTTTCCTTGTGGGGTGTCTCTACAAAGCTCTTTCAAAACTATTGGCTTCTAGAATTAAAAGGGTTTTGGGAATGCTTGTTTCATATTGTCAAAGTGCTTTTGTTAGATGGAGTGTTGGTAGCTAATGAAGTGGTCGATTATACTTCGAAACCTAAGAAGGACTATTTGTTTTTCAAAGTTGATTTTGCGAATGTGTGTGATAGAGTTAGATGGGAGTTTCTCAAATATATGTTGGATATGATGGGATTCGGTAAGCTATGGATGAAGTGGATGGATGCTTTGATCTTTTCGATTTGGATGTTGGTTTTGGTCAATGGGACTCATCGACCAAAGACTTTGAGGTGGGTAAGGGTCTTAGGCAGGGGGGCCCTTTATCCCCTTTTTTGTTCATGTTGGTTGTGGAAGGTCTTACGGGGTTAGTTAAGAAGGCAGTGGGGTTAGGGGAGTTTTCGAGTTTTTCGGTGGACAGAAAGTGTGACATTGATGTTCTTCAATTCGCAGACGATAATTTGCTTATAGGGAAGGGTAATTAGAAGCACGTTTGGGCCCTAAAATACATTTTGAGAGGTTTCAAGGTTGTTTCCGGTCTGGGAGTTAATTTTCACGAGAGCAGGTCGATTGGCATAAACATTAACAAGAATTTTCTCGCTACAGCTGCAAAAACATTTATTTGCAGGATCGAAGGCAAGTCATTTCAGTTCCTTGGGATTCCCATTGGGTCCAATCATACGAGAATTATTTTCTAGAATCCAGTGATTAATAATTTGAAGTCTCACTTAGAGTGTTGGACAGGAAGATTCCTTAGTTTTGGCGACAAGATAACTTTAATTAGATCGATGTTGTTATACCCCAAAATTTGCCCTCCTATTTCTCAAGACAATCCATGACCCCATATTCAAGGATTTCACAAAGGTTGATCAGATAAACCATCTCTTAAGCAATCCATCCAAGCTAAGGTTCTGCTCCTCTCAAGTCAAGATGGATCTCCAATGCTTCAAGTGGTCATCATACCTCATCATATGCTTCAAGGAATCACCATGTCAAGTTTCAAACCTTACAAGTCAAATTTGCTCATCCAATTGCTCAGATGATTGAAAATTAGTTGTATTGGATAAAAGTCAATTGTGGTCAACATACAATCAAAATTCATAATTTTTGGTCAACATCAATATTTTGAAGTAATATTCATCATTTGATCAAGGGTTGACCATGATTCATCAAGAAAAGTCAAGATCTGATCAAAAGTCAAAGTTTCTAAATTAGGGCTTTTTAGACAAAAGTCAACAGAACTTTGACCAAGCATAACTTTGACATACTTTATCAGAAATTTTTCCACCAAAGCTCATTTTAAAGAGAATTCAATTCTCTACAACTTCATGTCTCACAAGCTTGGACTGAAAATGCTTCATTTGGAAGTTATGGATCAAAACATTATAGATCATTTTGAAAAGTCAACAAAAAGTCATCTTTTTGCAAAGAAGTTTTCATGAGCATGGAAACTTAAATGAAGATGAAACCAAAAGGTCTGTTTAGATGACATATAGAGCTTTCTAAAACGTCCAAGAACACCCAAAAATGCTAAAAATTGAGCAAGATACAAGTTGCACAAGTTGAGCATTTTTTAGGAGGTGCACAAAGAGAAATACTTGAGAAAATCAAATTTTTTCCAAATGGGCCTAGCTTTTCTTGGTTCAAACTTGTTTCTAATCACAATTAGAACCTCCAAGCCCAATGCCAATTCCTTGAGCTTTTCATTTTATTTATTTTGATTTTTATTCATTTAAAGTCAATTTAATTAAAATAAAATAGCAAAAAAATAAATCAATCAATGCAAGGCTGTATATTTGACATTCTTGAGGTCCAAGATACCTATTAAATGGCCTGAAATTCGAAATTGAAAGATTGCCATGTGATTGGTACAAGATTGGAAAAATTTGATCAAGATTGACAAGATTGGCAAATCAAATATATTCTCATTGAATGGGATATATTTCTCATCAATGCTCAACTCGAATCCCTGAGGATAAACCAAGCTCAAGAAAACCCAAGGAAGTCATTGTTTCAAGCCATTCCAAGCATCCCAATCTTCAATCGAACCATCCCCGAAATGTAATCGTAATATCCATCCTCACTGTTTGCTCTTCATATTTCAAAATCCATTTCCATGATTCATGCATTTTTAACATGATTTGATTATATGTTTGTGTTCCTGATGATATTTCGAAGCTTTCTGCATGGTTCAATTTAAGTTTGAGTACAGGAATATGAATCTGCCATGGCTAGGGTTCCAAGCTTGGAATTAGGGCTTTACGAATTAGGAAAAATTGGACGAAACCAGTGACCCCATCACCTTCGGGGGATCAAACTGAGTTGATCCATGGTCTCATAACTAATTTATGTTGCATATTTTCGAGTTTTGATTTCTTGCAGAGATATAGCGACGAAGCAGAACCGTGGGTAAAAGTTTGAAAATTCAAACGAAGAAAGTGACCCTTGCGCTTTTGTTCCAACTCGTGTTCCAACTCGGACATCCCATAAGCGCACTCGTAAGCTCTAGCTCGATCCCTTCACAATGTAACCCCATAAGCTCCAGCTTCTAGGCGTCCCAGATCTAGAATCTCTAGAAGCTCCAGCTTTTGGGCGTCCCAGATCCAGAATCTCCAGAAGCCCCAGCTTCTGGACCCTTCCAAGACTGACCTCCCAAGCTCCAGCTGGATGTTTCAGCCAGATTCCTAGAAGCTCCACTTTTGACGCCCCAGTAGAATCTCCAAAAGCTCCAGCTTCTAGACCCTTACAGATGCAGAAGCCCTAGCTTCTAGACACGCTTAGCAGGATTTCCACCAAACCCAGCTGGATGCCACACGCCACGCAAGGCCCGGCTTTTAAGGCGCGCTGTAAGCTCTATTTTTTTGGTTTCATTTATTTTCCTTTTATTTAATTTAATTAGGTAATTTCACCAATAATTTCCTCCATTCTTTTAGTTAATTAATTAACTTAATTAGTTTAATTTAGGTTAATCTTCATTAAATCTTTTTTTAATTAATTAAAATCAATTAGAATTAGGTTTTTTTTCTCACATCAACAATAATTTTCCAAAAAACACCAAAAAATATTAGGACTTAGTTTCTTTTCTTTTATTTCTTTTGTATTTAAATTCTAGAAATGATGTATAGGTTGCATGTTTTTTTATCATGTAATAGCGTAGGATTTTATTTTCTGCCTTTACTTTCTGCACCCTATATTATGTATCTGCCCCAAAGCCATGTAATAGCTAGGACCTTTATATTTCCGCAATTTATTTTCTGCACCTATTAACTGCTAGTAACTAGGCGTGTATGGCAAGATAAAAATCAACATAGATCACTAATCATAAGATAAATACCTGAATGCAGCACACTCTCTTCACACATGCACCCCATTTAGGGTATCCTCTCTCGTTGTCTTATGAATAATGGTCAAGTCCCTCAAACGTGGGGATATCTTAGCACGGTTGTCTACGAACATATCATCATTGTCCCTTCGATACAAAGATCATAGTCCTTCGATGTTGCCTACGAATAAATGATCTCGTCCCTCGGTTGATGCCTACGAAAAGTGATGATCGTCCCTACGAATATGCTAAGGTATCCCTACAAGTTGCCTTCTATGACCATCCGATGTCCCTTCGAATGTCCCTTTTACATCCAACGAATAAGATTACCTACCAACTAATGGTATGGATAACCTTATTCTAAAGGAAAGCAAAATAACACGAAAACGATCATTCTGAGTATGTAATAAGTCTCTTTTGCTTGCTCAAAATACTTTTCGCACCTCACACTTTCAAAAATCTTCTTTTCAAAACACTTTGTATACATTCCAGCGTGAATCATTACAAAGGCTTTTCCAAACAAAACATTTCCAAAAACTTCGTATACATTCCAGCGTGAATCATTACGAAGTCAAAGCGAAATGCCTTTTCAAAAATCTTTTCGAACACACACAAAAACAATTTAAAGTGAGCTAAGAAATTAAGAGCCCGTAGATAACTACGGATGGAAAGGGTGTTAATACCTTCCCTTTTCATAACCACCTCCCTCACTCAGAATCTAACGAAGGTCTTTTCTTGTTCTTTTCGCCTTCCCTTAATTGGATAAAAGAAAATTCGGTGGTGACTCTTGATATCCGCAACATTTGCAATCAAACGCAAAACAAACAAGTCAGTTCTCCCACCGTGTTACAGATGTTATCGACTTTGTCGAATTTTCATCTCTCTTTTTTAAAGGCTCCGGTGAAGGTTTGTAAGATTATTACTATGTTGCAGAATAATTTGCTTAGGGGTGATAAACCCGGTAAGAGAATGATCCATTGGGTCAGGTGGGATCGGTTATGTATTCCAATCAAGAATAAAGGTCTTAATTTGAAGAGAAATCATGAATTAAACTTCACGCTTCTTTACAAGTGGAGGTGGATGATTCTTGTTGAAGAATTTCCTTTTTGGCTCGAGATCTTGAAGGTCGGATACAGAAATCTCAGTAACCAAATTTTGACAAGTTCGATTTCAAATTCTGCTTCCTACAATTCGTCCTGGTGGAATGACTTTGTGGGGTTGAAAAAAACATGGTAGTCCCGATTTTTCTATCTTGCTGCAGGTTCTGTGATGGGAATGGAGTTTCAGTTTGTTTTTGGGAAGATTCCTGGCTTGGCAAAGTGTTTGTTCAGAACCTTTTCCTGATTTGTACCAGATCAGTAGCAACAAGGGGAGGTTCGTGCCAGAGTTTGATGAATCGTGGGTTTAGGGAGATTTCGGCATCGCAAAAATCCTAAGTTCATCAAAACAAAATAGCTTGGCCCTTTTGGTTTCTCTTCTTTCTCAGACAAAGTCTATTCTAAATGGCCAGAATTTGATTTTCTAGAAGCTCGATCCATTACATGGTTACTCAACTTCGTTCGGCTATGGTGCATTGACGTTTTGGTATGACATTTTTGTTCGTTGATGTTGGTTTTGAAGTTTCTATTAAGTGTTTATGGAGTATGGAAGTGCCTTATAGTATCAAGGCTTTTGTGTGGAGGAGTTTTTTTGATAGGTTACCGACAAAGAATCTTCTTAGTCGGAGATGTATAAATTTTGATGTTATTCTTCTTGTTGTGTTTTGTGTTCGGGGCAGCCCAAAAATTTGAAGCACCTTTTTTTCGTTTGTCCTATGGCCTTGAAGGTTTGGGAAGCGATGGAAGTTTGGAGTGGTATTCAAAAATTCAAAAATTCTGCAAATCTTATTTCAATCCAAAACCACCAATTTTCATAATTATTCAAACCAAAACCAGAACAATAATCCCTTCGTCAACTTTCGGTCAAAGACCTCATCAAACACATAAAACCTTCACTCAAGCCACCATGACATAATAATAACCCACAAGTTGTGCGACAAATCGATTCATTGTTTTCCACATACGATTAATTCAAACTCAAACACTTTTTCATAATCTAAAAACAACCAACCAAATTTACCCGACTTATGTTGGACTATGATTTTTCTCATGTCTTTATAAAGATACGTAGGCGCACGGTTGTGAAAACAAGGCTTGTCCGTTAACCTTAGAATATTTTCCACTTTTAATATTTGTGTATACTCATATCTTTGTAAATAAAGCATTTAGGAAATAAACACACATTTAACCCTAAGCTTAGAGAAGATTTTCGTTGAGTGCAACAGAGGTGAGGGGTGCCTAACATCTTCTCCTAACTTAACCAGCTCCGACTTTCGAATTCATATTCGATTGTGATGACAGTCTTATCCTCACCTTTAGGGTTTTATCATTATCTCTATGTCCTTAGGACAAATAAAATATGGTGGTGGCTCTTTGATTTTTCCAGCCGCGATACCTACAAACTAATTTTTAAGAATGATTGGAACTATACTATATTTCTTAACAGTTGCCAACCAATGAATAATTCTAGTAGGAACATAACAAGGATCATATCTAAAAATTGAGTTGGATTTAGAGAAGAACAAAGAAATAATAATACTAGAAATAAAACCAAAACACAAGAATTAAGAAATTGATCACGAAGAACACAAAATCAAATTAAAAATTAGAATTTGATATGAGATTTGAAATCGAAACTCAAGGAAGGAAATAAAAATTTCTTTAAAAAAGTAGCTAAATTTTCTCAATAAATATATCATATGTGTTTATATATTATGTTATCATACAAAGCATCATAGAAAAATTAGAAAAAAGTTTAAAACTCTTGTATATTGGGTGGACAACGGTCGACTACAAACAGTTTATGACAAAAAATTGTTTACCGTCCAAGATTGTCGGTCTTAATATTTCAACTAATTGTCGACCATTTTGTATGTCGGTTTTTATATGTCACGGTTTTCTCAAATAACATTTTTTTACAGGTGGATTCATCTGGGTAACATCGCACTGACAAATTTACAAAATTCAAAATTAAAAACGTAAAATACCAACCAACCAAAAAAAACTCATACATAAAATGAGAAACAATAAAATTCAACTATAATCAAAAAATACAATTGTTGATTCTCTATTTTTAGGATTGGCTTTATATTTGGTAAAACTAATACATCACCAATAGGTTAAATAGGATTTATAACTTGTAAGGAGAAAGCGGGTTGAAGTTCTATTTACTGAAGAAACATGTTGTGTTGAAATGTTTCAACACCTGGAACAACATGTCGAAGAAGATGTCACGACAACATGTTTGAGCAGACAAATTGGATTTCGTTATGTTTTTAACAGAAACAGAATATTCCTAAGATATTTTGAATCCTATATGGAGCTATATTGAAGGAGACTCAATCTGAAATCAAGGAGAACGTTTAGGAAACTAAATGTTGAAGGAAGATTTTATAAGATAATCTTTTGCATATTTGTAACAACTTAATTATTGTTACTTGAAGTCCTAAATTTATGGAGAATATCTTCGAGCATTTTAGCAAGTTGTTTTGGATAATATTGTGGAGTATTGTTAGCAGCAGTTTGTTATGATTTGAAGGCTCAAATCCAATTGAGTAATAGGTTATAAATAGAAGCTTTGTAACCTAAGTTTTGTACCAGCCGAATTTAGTAATGACGTAGTTTTTAGGGCTGAGTCTGTAACAACTCTCAAGGAGAATGGTTTGTAAGTGAACCACCCGGATTGTGGGATTGTCACTAATTTGTACCTCGAAGCCTGTAGGCAAGAGGATTATTTTACTCACTCAGAAGATGTGAAGCAATGAGTGCAGTTGTGTTCTTGGAGGAAGTTGTGAAGCAACTCTAAGGTGTGTCCTAAGTTAGAATCTATAGGCTTTAGGACTTAGTTAGTTTGTGATAGAAATGTGACTTCTACTTTTCTATGTTTGAAGAGTTAGTGGAAATCAAGTTGTTGATGCAGTGACTGGGATGTTGACTGCTAGACATCACTGCGGTGATTGGAAGTGGAAAGAGGATATTCCATATCTAAATGAGGTATCTTAGGTAGAAGGGACATTGAGTAGGGATTAAGTGAAGAGTGTAAACATGGAGTGTTAACTCTAAATTAGTACTACTGATAATGGACTTCTTTCCTGGCTTGGTATGCCCCCAAATGTAGGTTGGTTAGAACCAAACTGGGTGAACAATTTTGTGTGTTCTTTTGTTTCCTGCACTGTTATTTTTATGCCTACCTTGTCAGTTTTATAATGTCAGATCAGATGTCAAGACATTTTGAGTCTGCTAGCACCAGAATTTCAATTGGTATCAGAGCAGGCATCCTGTCTATTTCTGAATGAGATCCATGGGGGATACTTTCTGGTTATGTACAAGGTAGAAGATTTGTGTTAGAGTGTTGTTTGAACTAGATTGGTTCATATTGTATGGTCCCTTGAAGTGGGGGATGTACCTATTCTTGTAAGACTGGTGTGGAGTGAAGACAAGCTTGACCAGAACAATTGTATCTTCTTGACGAAAGAAGAAGATTAAGCTAGAACAGTGGAATGGAGATTTCAAAGCCTTCACGCGGGAGTGAAAACCATGCATTGATCACTGTTCAGCCTGTATTCAAAACAAAAGCAAAATTATCAAGACCTTCATGCGGGAGTGAAGATATTGATAAGTTAACTCTTATAATTTTTCAGATGAACCATCGTTCTGGTTATGGTATTGGTTTTGTCCATTCTACAACTTAGTGAGAAGTTGTTATGCATAAGATTGATTTATTTTCAATCCTAGGATTCCTTGTGTATGCTTGAATTATGGTACAAGCATTGTTTGTATTGTCAAGGTGTTTGTATATTCCGATGCATGATTCTTGATGTAACCCTTAAAGTATGGAAAGATACTAGGGCTGTATTCCTCAACAAAATTATTTTTGGATGCTTCCAACGATATTAAAGGTGTCAAAGATACTTGAGACTTCCTTAATTCCTCTCATAAAGGCATTCTCTAATAAAGTTTATGAGATTCAATTAATCAATGACCCTCATGTGCATCCAAATATTGTGAAAACCTTGAAGATTGTCAAGGATGGTATGTTCCAAGAAGAAGGAACTGATGTTCTATGGATGTTAGAACATCATATCAACGAGTATACAACTACCAGTTGAAGAACATATGTTTTGGGTGTTAAACAAAAGATTGTTTTGTTTGGAACCTACTCCTGATCTGGAAGAGGAGACATTTGAATTGTGATAAGTTGATCAGGACATAATCAACACTTTATTTAATACATATGTCAGCTTATGGATGTATAGAATTTTATCTCTATAAAGGTTGACCACTCCAAAACTTTATGGATATGAGTGAGCTGATTTTTGGAAGAACCTTCTGATTAATGGAACCAGATTTAAGGAAGTCTGTAAACAAAGAACAAATTCCATGTGAATAGGAGTACTGTGATCCAACCACAGTTTGTATTGTAGTGACTTCCCTACATATTGTTGATGGGTATTGTCCTTAAAGAGCGTGGGAGACAGACTATATAAGTCTGTATATATTGTGCCTAAACAAGTCTATTCCATAAATCTAGTAGAGGGAATATCCTATGTAGGTACAAACAATGTCATCTATCATCTCAAAATCAGGCAGGAGGTCTGAAGAAAATCCTATTGAGATGAGATCTATGTTATCCCCTGGATATGTTGGAAATCTGATCCTGGAGAAATTGATCAGTTGTTGTTAATTGTGCTTTATTTGTTTCCCCTATAATTGTATGAGTTATTTCCCCAAAACCATAATAAGAATGGATGATGTCGTATCAGATGTTGAAACACTATCTCAAATTTGTGCTCTTATCTGTAGTGAATTTGAAAGTCAATCCATTGAATTATTCTGAGATGTTTTGGTTATCATGTTTGGTGTATAGTTGAAGATTCAACAAGTGTAATTGGAGCTGTCAGTTTACCTAATATGAGTAGGCAATTCTATCTGACTAACTAATGAGTACTCAGACGGGAGACTAAGTACTTATTAGGGAATTGCTTGAGTGCATAATTCAAA
The DNA here is from genome assembly GCA_021764765.1 of Vicia sativa. Lineage (NCBI taxonomy): Eukaryota > Viridiplantae > Streptophyta > Magnoliopsida > Fabales > Fabaceae > Vicia > Vicia sativa. The sequence goes on from CM038792.1 coordinate 268,450,553, forward strand.
TACTCTGTCGGGAGATAAGTAATTTTCTAATGTATTCATGTAATTTTGAAAGCTGAATTTGATTGGGAATGTATTAATCATTACAAGTGCATGGACAAATAGGGATTTAATGAAGATATATAACAACATATATCTTGATGGGATCTAGATATAGTTGTCTAATGTGTATAAGTCTACAATGAGAATTCCATGCATCAGTTTGATTGTGAATGTTGAAGATGGACAAATATTGAGAAAAGTGCAGATATGATCAAACCTGTTTAATGAAGACGTATCTTTGGTCATATGCAAATTATAGGTTCTTCTACTACAAGTAACAGAGTGTGGCAATATCTACCTTGTATAGAAAGCAAACTAAGGATTCTTTGGTACATGTGGAAAATTCCAAATAAAGAACGCTTCTATTACTGTGAGGACTAAAATCAAATTGTGTCCTTAGTATGTATAACTTAGGGAAGTGAAGAACTCAACAAGGATGTCCAAGAAAGTTATGATATTTAAATATGACCAAATATGTGGAGGATGAAAGAAGAGCATTTAATAGTCAAGCTGCTATTGAGGGGGAGAAATTGTTCGTTAGCATATGTGATGGGAAGTGGACACTGCTATATGTTGAAGTGTCCTGAAATCTTGAAGATGTAGTTTTATTATAATCTTAGAACCAAAGCTGATAAGTTCTATAGTAAAGTTGATGGTGTCCCAAATGATGTTGTAACATCATTATTGATGATAGTCTATGGAAGAGACTTGGGACTATGGATCTTGATATTCTATCACCTTATTCAGAAGTGGCAGTTCTATCTTTGGTTTTGAATAAGAAGATTCTAAGTTTATTTAGAGTAGTATGCTCTGGCAATGCATAACTACTATTCTAGTTTGAAGACTTTAATAGTATCGGCAACTACTAGTAAATGTAATGTCTAGAAGGAGGAATTAATCAACATAGTTGCTCAGGTATTTATCTTTCCTTCACTTTTGTATGTGTCTTTGTTTGTTGTGCTCTCATGTCTTTTGTTCGGATATGAGTAAGTTTAGAGTCTATGAAGGTTATGTTTGTCAAATTGTGGCTAACATAGGGAAAAAGGGTAGTGTTCAGGTGTTGTTAAGTCTGAGGTCACTCTTTGCCTCTGTTTTTGCAAAGATGTTGAATAGGATGTCCTATTCTGAGTCTGTTGGTTCTTTCTTTTTCTGTAAGTATTTTTGTTATGTGTCTTGTTTTTAAGTTATGAACACAAATTGTGTCTTGTGTTCTGAGTTATCCAATATAGAGGTCTGGTTCTCTATGTTTGTAAATGGATAGTTCAAGTGTTTGTTTCTGTTAGTGAGTTTCCTATTGTGCTCTAAAAGAGGATATTGTGTCAATCTGTGTCGTAGCATAGTTCTCAATTTAAGGGAGAGTATTTAGTATCTTCTTCCTCATGTGCATCATGGCCTCAATTTTTCTCCTTCTTTGTGAAGATGGTGCCTATGATGTTATGTTTCTTATGCTATAATGAGTTTCCTTCAAGAAGCTTTTGTCATATTATGGCTAAAAAGGGGGAGAAGTGGTTATGTTATCTTATCTCTGAAGAGAAACTTTTAAGGGGGAGAAACTCTGTGGGATATTCATCAACAAAGAGATAAACACAAGCACTGATTTACAGACTATGTGGGAAACCTTTTCCGGTTACGACGGAAAATTTCTGATCGAGCTTGATGTGATGATTACAAGAACAGTCGATGAAATTTTGAAGTTGTTGCAACGTCCAACCGGATGTTGAAGTGTGATGTTTCTCATATGTTTAAGTCTCATATGTATTGTATTGCTTACTTTATGTAATTGTATGTTTTGTTTAGTAATCTTGATGTAATATGTAAGTGCTGTATTTCTGCATTATGTAATGAATAATACCGAAAATACACTTGAGGTTATAAATCGAAAATGTATTTATAGTTTCGATTAATTTTAATTAGCTATGGGTGCGTCTCGTAGATGCATCTCCGGTTCCTGTGAGCATATATGGAATTTAGCGTTGGTGCCTAAAAAATACTTAGGGTGCATTAAGAAATTCTCATGATTTATTTAATAATTTCTAAAACTCAAACCTCAGAATATGAGGCGCTTATTTTTTTGTAGGTCCTGGACTCTGAGCCTGCTTGCCTGGCCCAAGACCAACCTTGATTACGTTAAACTTAAGTAACAAGATGTTAACGAGGCATAAAAATCGGTGGAAAGAGAAATATCTTACTAAGATTAGTATGATTTGAAAACAGAAGATAAAAATGGTAGGAAAGAAAAAGGAGAGAGGAAATCACTTGCATACGTGAGAGACAGGAAAATGAATAGAAGGACATGAATTTGAAGCAAAACACAATGATTAAATACACTTGAACATAATAATAGATTGGAAAGAAATTGAATTAAATAAATTTTTAAATAATAATATTTTGATTAAAAAGAAAACACATATATGTTCATATTAATATTACAATTTGAGTCGTTGTGATTTTCATTAACTTAATATTAATATCTAAACTGATGGAGAATAGTCGATTAAAATTTTATTTTTCAATTTTTTTGAATGATGTCCATTTATATCCATCTTTCATCTATTTCGATAAATTTCAGATAATACATCTAACGGGCCCGAATGTTTGTCCACCTCTAACTAATATAGTGAAAAGATTACCCATGAAAAAAATATAACAAGAAAAAAAATCGGTTTATAATTCAATTATATAAACTATTTAATTAGAAAAAATTACTCATTATATTTTCAATAATTCTTATCATTTGTAATCAACTAAATCCTTGACTGCAGAATTGTTAAATATCATATTGAAAATCATAAAAACTAAATTATTTTTTATTTAAATTTAAAAGGCCACACATTCATTTAAAGAATAGTTTGCAAACAAATTTATATTATTAAATATAATATTATGAGATTTGTGAATATTTAATTATATTTCAACAACTTATTAAAAAATGCTCTATAAAAACATGTCTGGTGCATGTCCAATATATTTAGAAAATGATATATTAGGGGAAAAAACTATGTAAAAGAAATTTGCCATAAAAAAGTTTACCAATATAAAACATAAAATTAAATTGATAATAACTTTTGCATATGAAAGACATCATTTAAAATTATGCTTTTATTTTGACCTGGTTTAAGTTATACGAAAATTATGTTTTATTTTGGACAACAGGGTATAAAATGTTTGTAGGACTAAATAACTTTTAAAACATTTTTTTAAGAAGTAAAGTAAGAATTTAACTTGTCTTAGGTTTAGACACTTTAATATTCAAAATCTCCACAGAAATTTATTATAAATCTATAAAAATGAAAGTACCATTAAATTATCATAGCACCCGTTTTGAAAAAATTTAATTTGATCTATTTTCAAGGGTATTCATGTAACTTTGACAAATACTTGCACCACATTCATTTGAAGCTGATGTATCACTCCCACATTTTTTTCCCATTTTATTAATTTTTTCCCCACACTAAACAAAACCTATTGTTAAGTTAATATACCTAATAAACCTAATTATTACGTAATTACCATGCATTGCAGTAAGGCAATGGAAAAATATGGGGAAACTGAAACGTCTTACACGCCGCTTTTCATTTACAATCCATTATCTTCCCCATTGTAATACGGTGAACTGACTTTTTTAGGATTTTTGTATCCAAATGTGCGGATAGCAAGAGTCGCCACCGACTTTTATTTTTATCCAATTAAGGGAAGGTAAAAGTACAGAAAAAGACCTTCGTTAGATTCTGAGTACGGGAGAATGGTTATGAAAAGGGAAGGTATTAGCACCCCTTTCCATCCGTAGTTATCTACGGGCTCTTAGTTGCTCTTAGATCACTTTTTGAAAAAAACTTGTGCTTTCTGTGTGTTTGAAAAATGTTTTGAAAAGGCATTTCGCTTTGACTTTGTAATGATTCATGTAGGAATGTATACAAAGTGTTCGGAAATGTTTCGTTTTGAAAAGAGTTCGAACTTTGACAAAAGTGTGTGGTGTGAAAAGTTTTTGATTGAGCAAGCAACTAAAAGTCTTATTACCTACTCAGAATTGGTCGTTTTCGCGTTATTTTACGTTTCCTTTAGAATAGTGTTATCCATACCATTAGTTGATAGGTAACTCCATTCGTTGGATGTAAGCGGGACATTCGAAGGGCCATCGTATGGTCATAGAAGGCAACTTGTAGGAAGTATCCTAGCACATTCGAAGGGACATCGTATGGTCATAGAAGGCAACTTGTAGGAAGTATCCTAGCACATTCGAAGGGACTATCATCATTTTTCGTAGGCGACAATCGAGGGTCAAGATCATGTATTCGGAAGCGACATCGTGGGTCTTATGATCTTTATATCGAAGGGACTATGATGATTTGTTTTGAAGGCAACGGTGCTAGAATACCTCTACGTTCGAGGGACATGACCATTGGAATCGAAAGGCAACGAGAGAGAATTACCCTAAGGGGTGCATGTGTGAAGAAGTGTATTGATTTCAGATATTTTTATCTTGGAAATTAGTGGGCTAAGTTCAATTGTTATTCTTGCCATACACGCCTAATTACTAGCAGTTTATAAGGGTGCGGAAATTAAAATGCGGAATGTAAAGCGGAAATGTAAATGTCCTACGCTATTACATGGCTTTGGGGCAGATACATAATTTAAAATGCGGAAAAGTAAAAATCCTAATTAAAACTATTACAACCCATATGCAATTACATTATTGAAAAAATGAAATAAAAACGGAAGAAACGTCTGAATCGGATGAACCTGTGAAACAAATGAGAAATCGGAAAATATGATGAAAACAAGATAAGAGAAAATGTTAGAAAAAATGCAAATTTTAATACGAGAAAATTAATTCATGCTGGGAATAGGATAAATATATTAAAATAAATTTTTGGGATTTTTTAGATGCATTTTAGTAATTAAAAACTAATTTATAATGATTTAAGTGCTAAAATCAAAATCAAAATAAATATGCATGCAAAAAGATATTTTTTAATTTATTAAATTAAATAAAGATTTTCAGAATGCAAATGAAAAAGAAAATTTTTTTTTGGTTATTTTTGAATGCAGAATTAAAATATGAAAGTAATTAAAATATAATGCAAATATTAAAAAAACATGAAAATATTGAAAATATGTGAGTTTGGAAAAGAAAATGAACCAAGTGGTCCTAGCATGGTTCGAACCCACGTCCTGGGTTTCAAACCTTGAGATTCACTGTGCTGACCACTACGCCACATGCGCATCCGTGTTTGAAAACAGATTGAATGGATTTTACACGCGTCGCCTCGTCTCGCCGCCAAGCTTCATCTTCAACCTTTTGAATTTTTGAATTCTCAGCGTCGGCCATTGCTCGACGCTAGGTCCCTGGCTAACATCAAAAATGCAATACACATAATATAAATAACATTTGAAACCATGGTTCGATTCCTTAGGTCATCCCGAGTTCAATAGTACAGGTCTTGTTGGCCAATTTTTCTTATTAAGTAAAACCCTAATTCAAGCTCAGGAACCCTAACTATGGTGTATCACGATCCCGGCCATAGAAATTCAATTGGCTTGCCCAGAAAGTTTGTAAACTTAATTCTAAACACAAAAGAACAATCAAAACAGGTTAGTAATGCATGAATATTGATAATCGAATTTTGAAAAATAAGAACAAACCGAAACTGGGATTGCTTGATTCTTGATGGTTTTGGATGATGTAAGAGTCTGGATCGACTCTAAATACCTCAAGGAATGTAATGGACGGCTTGGAATGGGTTGAATCGAAGCAAAACTAGGGTTACCAGTTGCTTCGAACACACGGATTTTTGAACTTTGGAATAGGGTTTCTGAGCCAATTCTTTCGTTCTTTCTTGATTGATATGCATTATGTATATATACTGGAAGGTTTTGGGATTGAATTTGGAAAGATTTGATCAATAATCAATGATAATCAAATTTGATTTTTTCATGAAAATCAAATTTTCAAAACTTGATCAATTTCAATCCAATCTTGCCTTTTTGCTTCAATTTCGATTTGGCTGGCATTTGTGAGTTAATTGGTCATCAAGGAAAGAATAAAATCAATCTTTGCCATTAATTTCAATTTTATAATTTATTTTAAGATTTAATTTGTATTTAAATGAATAAATTACAAATTAAATAGAAAAATAAATCAAAAATTCGTGGCTTTGGGCTTGAATATTCCTAATTGCGTGAGGAATAAGTTAGGATGAAAAAAAAGTAGGCCCATTTGCAAAAGATTTGATTTTTTGAAGTATCTCTCTTTGTGCATTCTTCCAAAATTCCCCAACTTGTGAATGGTGTATCTTGCTCAATTTTCCACATCTTTGAGAGTTCTTGGACTTTTTGGAAAGCTCTAAGAGTCCTCTAAACAATGTCTTTGGTTTCACTTCAATTGGAGTTACCATGCTCAATATATGTTCAAAACAAAAAGTTGACTTTTTGTTGACTTTGAAAATGACCTGTAATGTTTTGAGCTATACCTCTCAAATGAAGCATTTTTTGGACATTCTTGTGAGACATGAAGTTGTAGAGAATTGGATTTCCTTCAAAACAAGAGGTGGTGGAAAAATTTCTGAGAAAGTATGAGAAAGTTATGATCAGTCAAAGTTCAGTTGACTTTTCACCTAGAACCCTAATTTAGAAAGTTTGACTTTTGAGCAAATCTTGAGTTTTCTTGATGAATCATGATCAACCCTTGATCAAATGATGAATGTAACTTCAAAATGAGGATGTTGACCAAAAATCAGAAGTTTTGACTGTATGTTGACCACAGTTGACTTTTTGACCAATACAACTGATTTTCAACCATCTGAGCAATTGTCTGAGGAAATTTGACCTATGAGGCTTGAAACTTGTCATGGAGGATCTTTGAAGCATATGAGGAAGCATGAAAACCATTGGAGGTGTTAGAAGTCCATCTGGATCTGAGAAATGCCAAACCCTAGTTTGGGTTGATTGTATAGGAGAGTGTTCATCTGATCAACTCTTGAGGAATCCTTGAGCATGGATGTATGGAATATTTTGAGAGATATGAGGGCAAATTTTGGGGTATGACAGCTGCCCCTGTTCAATCTTCTTGTACTGGAAGGGATAGATTGGCATGCTTTGCCTTTCGTGGCCTGGAGGTAGAAGATGATTGAACACTAGAGTACACCTGAAAATTTGCACTCGCTGTTGGTGAAGATGCGGGAATGGGCTTACAGATGCCATTTGGAGAAGTTGGAGACTTCGCCGGGGAATGAGTCGTGCGCCAGACTCGAGGTGGTTGTACAGGAGATGGGCTTAAGATGCCATCCGGAAAGATCGATGCTGGGGAGTGAGCCGTACGCTAGGCTCTGTAGATATTTCTGGAAGGAGATGGGCTTAGGATGCCATCCGGAAGGAGTCATACGTTAGACTTTGTGCTCGCCTTTTGAATGAAGTTATTGGTGTATATTGGTTTTTAACCAAATATGCAGCATTCTGAAAGCGAAGAGATGTTGACAAGTAGTCGGAGATGGGCTTAAGATGCCATCCAAGGCAACTGAGTCGTACGCTAGACTCTCGTAGTTGCTATTGATAATAAGAGAGGGTCAGAATAGTTCTTCGTGCTGACTGCTCTGAGGGGGACAAAATGTGGATGTTTCCCTGTTGTGCATCGGGTGTTGATCCACTGCCTGTTATCGGAGGATAACTCATGATCGTTCGGATAAGGTTTCCCGTCTAGCTTCGGGTATTAATCCTGGATCCGCTGTTGGAGAACAACGAGGTTGGTCGTTCAGATAGCTTTCCCGTCTGGTTTCGGGCATTAATCTTGGACCTGTTTGCGTCAAAAGTGACCTTTACCTGTTTTGGAGAAAACAAGAGAAACTTTGATAGAATATTGTTAGTCTTATGCAAAGTATGATGCATGACGATGCGTATGAATGATATATGCACAAATTATGATATTTATGAATAATGTATGAATGATGGATGCTGCGGTATTTCAAAACATATCCATCTTGAGGAAAACGTGAATATTCTGCTTGAGGATAAAGTGGTGGAGACCCTGCTTGGGGAAGAAAGGAAGATGATAACTTTGATTCCTCCGATGCACTATCTGACCAAGTCTTGAGCCTAGATACCGTTGTGGATGGTAGAGACCGAGAAATACGTTGTTGAAGATCTCATACGTAAACTCAGCTGGGGGAAGGTTAGGAAGTACTCTACTGGGGAATCTTGTGTATAGATCCTGCTGAGGGGTATTTGGTAAACCGCCTGGCGACCGGGTGTAGAAGGATCTGGAGTCCGTCGGAATCTCTTGGCTGGGGAATAACAGATGTAAGTTTCCTCCGATGCACTATCTGACTAAGTTGCAAGTCTAGACACTGCTGCTGCCGGGGGAAGGGAATTGTTGAAACGCGTCTTACTAAAAGTAGATGTCTCTGCTGGAGATAAAATTGCTGACGACGATGAAGTTGAGCTATCTGGACTAGCGGAAGGAGATTCTGTACGCTGATGGGGAGAATTTGTAGTGAGTGGTATCTCTGTGGGGATTGTACTCTGCAGGGGAACGTATTGGTGACTTTCGTCGTCGTCATCTCAATTCCTGGAGCTTGTAGTAAGTACTTGCATGTTCACTTTTCGTATGTTTGCGAACAAGTTTTTATTGTCAGATACATATAATCATTCAAAGCAGACGTTTGGACTTTATGCAAACAACAACAGTCAAAAATTGTGAAGAGAAAGAAACTTGCATTTATTTGAAAGATGGCGTATAGCCGAGTAATTTATACAAGAGAAAGGTAAAAGGCTATGCGGAAATAATCTCGTTAAGTTCCAACTATGCTAGTACTCATATATTTCAACTATCTCATCTCCTTGCTGTCAGTAGAAAGTGATTGAATTGATCTTCGCCATTTGAATCTGAATGCTGATAGTAGTAGTCTGTAGGTAGGTGATCTGAACGAGACATAATCGTACGCTTAAATCCCTAACTTTTGCCTAAACCGCCCTTTCGGTTTTCACCACGATACCCTTTTGCCCAAGCCGCCTTCGTGTTTCGACTTGCCGTGTACATGTTTTGTATATATCCTTAACTTTGCCCGAACCCTTTGGTTCGCCAGATGCCCTTATTTTTGCCTAGGTTCGCCGACCTAGCGGGTCTCTTTATGCGTAGTATTTTTGACTATGTCAACGCTCACGTGGTGGGAAGTCTTCGCCATCCATGGTGCTAAGTATCATAGCTCCGAAAATACTGCCTTGACTACAAATGGTCCCTCATAGGTGGGAGTCCACTTGCCCGGATCACCTTGTGGAAGAATGATGCGCTTGACTACTAAATCACCGACTTGGTAAACTCGGTGCTTGACCTTCTTGTTAAATGCTCGATCATTCGCTTCGATAAATCGTCTGGCGTATGGATGCGAGTCGCTTCTCATCAATCAAATTAATGTCAAGGCGAGTCGACCCAATCGCCTTCACCTAACTCTGGCCCGGAGGACCCGGTTGAGGGTATCCGTACTCGATGGGTAGGACCGCCCATGCCGCATACAAGAGAGAGAGGGGTTGCCCATGTGGATGTCCGCATCAGAAAGGCGATAACCATGAAGAGCAATGGTAACATCTCATGCCAATCCTTGTAAGTCACCGCTATTTTCAGATAATCTTCTTAATGTTCTTGTTGGCGGCTTCCACTGCGCCATTCATCTTAGGCCGATAAGGAGAAGAGTTGTGATGCTTGATCTTGAACTGCGTGCAGAGTTCGATAATCATCTTGTTGTTGAGATTAGAGCCGTTATCTGTGATAATCCTTTCGGGAGTTCCATACCGACAGATAAGATTATGTTTGATGAATCGAGCCACAACATTCTTGGTAACAGATGCGAACGAGGCTGCCTCTACCCACTTGGTGAAATAGTCGATTGCCACAAGGATGAAACGATGTCCGTTGGAAGCTGTGGGCTTGATTTCTCCAATCATGTCAATGCCCCACATTGCAAAAGGCCAAGGAGAAGTTAAGACATTCAGAGGTACTGGAGGTACATGCACTTTGTCTGCGTAAATCTGGCACTTGTGACAAGATCGAGCATAGCGGTGACAATCAGCCCATGGTGGACCAATAGTAACTCGTTCTAATCTTCTTAGCCATCGTATGCCCACTGGAGTGGGTACCGAATGCGCCTTCGTGTAACTCTTCCATGATATGTTCCGCTGTTCTCCGGTCTACACAGCGTAGCAGGCACAAGTCATGATTGCGCTTGTATAAGATGCCGTTGTTGAGGAAGAATTTGGATGCAAACCTTCTCATGAATTTCTTATCATTGATGATGCCCTCGGATATTCCCGAGTCTCAAGATACCTCTTCACATCGTAGTACCAAGGTTTCTCTTCTGTGTCAAGCTCATAACAATACGCTGGTTTGTCAAACCTCTCAATGATGATCTGGGGAGCCTCGTTGTCCCACCTAACCTTGAACATAGATGACATAGTAGCTAATGCGCCGCCAACCGATTCTTCTGGGAATGTGGTCAAAAGTAATCTCTTCAAGTAGGGATCAAACTCGAACATGCTCGATACGGAATGAGATTTGGATGCTTGATCCCACTCGCCTTAACTGACCGATCACTAAAGTCGAGTCTCCATACACTTGCAAGAACTTGACTCTTAAGTCAATAGCGCCTTTTAATACCCATGATGCACGCTCAGATTCGCCATATTGTTGGTGCAATCAAACATAATCTGGCGGTGAAAGGCGATGTCTCGTCAGGGTGAATGATGGCGCCAATGCCATTGCCAAGTGCGTTTGAGGCTCCATCAAAGACCATGGTCCATCGGGATCCTTGTTCAGGTCCTTCGTCTGGTCCCGGTTCTTCGCAATTAGTGACTAGTAGAACATCTTCGCGGAAACTCGAATCGCATAGATCGGTAGTCATCTACGGCTTGATGAGCCAAATGATCGGCTACTACACTTCCTTTGATCGCTCGAGAAGTGTACCGATGTCATATTCGGTCAAGATCATTTGCCATCTTGCTATTCTTCCGGAGAGAGCTGGTTTCTCAAAGATGTATTTTATCGGATCCATCTTAGAAATCAACAAGGTAGTATGAGTCAACATATACTGTCTTAGTTGGCGAGCAGCCCAAGTTAAAGCGTTGCAAGTTTTCTCGAGTGTGAGTATCTTGTTTCACCGGTAAACTTTTGCTAAGGTAGTATATTGCATGCTCTTTTCGACTGACTCGCCATGTTGCCCCAACACACACCCCATTGAGTTCTCTAACACCGCAAGTACATGATAAGAGGTCTTCCTTCGGCAGCGCATCGATAGGAGGATTCAGAGGTACTCCTTGATTTTGTCAAAAGCGATCTGGCAATCGTCATTCCATTCTATCACTTGATCTTTCTTTAGTAACTTGAAGATTGGCTCACAAGTAGCAGTTAGGTGTGCAATGAATCTGGCAATGTAGTTCAAACGGCCCAAGAAACCTCTGACTTCCTTCTCGGTGCGGGGAGCTGGCATCTCTTGTATGGCTTTAACCTTGGCGGGATCAACTTCAATACCTTTACTACTGACAACAAACCCTAGGAGTTTACCGGATCTGACTCCAAAAGTGCACTTGTTAGGATTAAGTCTCAGCTTGTACTTCTTCACTCTGTCAAACAATTTCTGCAAATGATCAAGGTGCTCTTCCTCTGTCTGTGAGCGAGCTATCATGTCGTCGACATAGACCTCTATCTCGTGATGAATCATGTCATGAAATAGTGCCACCATGGCACGCTGGTAAGTGGCGCTTCTTCATCCGAACGGCATAACTTTGTAATGAAGTGCCCCACCGTAACAAAAGTAGTCTTCCATGTCTTCGGAGCCATTTTGATCCGATTGTAACCGGAGAAACCATCCATGAAGGAGAAAACCTTATGCGAGCGTTGTCAACCAGACATCAATATGAGGAAGTGGAAATCATCTTTCGGACTCGCTTTGTTCGTATCTCGTAATCCACACACATTCGTACTTTACCATCCTTCTTAGGTACGGAACCACATTTGCAACCCATCGCGGATAAGAAGTACGCTAGAAAACCGCGTTGAATTGTTTCATAACTTCGGCTTTGATTTTCTCGACATCTCGTGACGATACGACGAACTTTCTGCTTCACCGAGAAAACCTTCTTTGTTGGCAATCGATGAACCACAATATCAATGTCTAAACCAGCATGTCTTCGTATGACCAAGCAAAACCTCAATGTAGTCTCGTAGCATCCGAATCAACCTATCTTTAACACGCTCTCAAGACCCGCTCCTATCTTGATCTCTTTTCGTCTTCACAAGACTCCAAATTCACAACCTCAACTTGCTCTTCATGCGGTCAGATAACTCGCTCCTCTTGTCTGAAAGAATCGACAAGTTCTCCGGCACTTCACAATCTTCCTCACTTTCATCTTCGGCTTGGTAGATCGGATTATCGAAGTCATATTTAGCAATAGCATAGCTGTTATTAACGAGATTCGGAGTGATTCTGCAGTGTATCACGTGGGTGTGTGTAAGAACACATAGCCTTTTGAAGGGGTGATAAAGTAAAAACAAACAAACACAAGTGAATGCAAAAGTCCAACGAATTTATTGAATGAAAATACGCAAACGACAAATAATAACCCTCGCAAACGAGCCATGATGCCCCGGGAAAGGCACTAGGCTTTAGAGTTTATTGTTCAAAACATAGAAAATACGAAAAGCAAACAAAACAAGAATAATTACTCCTGGCTAAAGGAGATTGGTATAACGTCTTCAGTCTTCCAATTGCTGAGCCCACGGTCTGGAGTTGGAAAGATCCATTTGCTGATGTCGAAGTCGTTGTCGTCGTCCTCTATAGCATGGATTCCACTGGCCGATGCGGAAGGAAGTTGGCCGACGCTTGCGGCGATCATCTTCGACCCTTGATAGTGAAGCCTAAACCAGTCTTGTCAAACTTGAAAGGAAGATCAGGGAGCTTACCCCAAATAGCACTACCACCCTCTTCAACAGCAGCTTGAGCATCTTTTAGGGAGGCCATCCTTGGAGGAGCTTGTGTAACTTCAGGAGTAACAGGAGAGTCAACAGGCACGACTCTGGGGACTGTTTCAAAAGCTTGACAGGGAGTCTCAAAGAATTCCCCCTCCATCTCGAGATATCGGAACGACTATAGATGACTGACCATATACTCTTCTTCACCGCACACTGTAACAACCTTCCCTTTCACCGGGTACTTCAACTTCGATGCAAGGTAGAGGTAGCCGCCCCATGTATCCAAGGGCGCCCAAGTAGGCAAGAGTCGGACGGATGTCCATGACAAAGAATGTAGAGTCAAAAGTCCGGGAACCGACTTTGACAGCGTAGTGAGTTTCCAAGCACTGCTCGCTAGAACCATCAAAAGCTCTCACAATGATGTCACCGGGTCTCGTAACCAACCCTTCGACGCCGAGGCGATCAAAAGCGCCTTTGGTAGGATGTTCAGAGTGTAACCGTATCCACCAAGACATGAGACAATGTAGTACCATTCCACAGATGTGCAAGGCTTTGTTGTGTTTCTTTCCGTGAGTCAAATCAAGATCGAGAAGCCTAGGCCGTTGTTGGCAGTGCTAGCAATACAAACTTCGAATCGGTCGAGTAGTGTCTTGCGGCACGTGAGCATTCTTCAAACTTCACCAAGGCGTTAGTATGAGCCTCGAGCACAAGAGCAAGCAAGCATGGAGATTTTGGACGAGTCCCCAACTGCTCCACAACATTGTAGTCACTCTTCTTGATAATCTTCGAATTTCTCCATTTCTTGTTTGAGGTGTCTTCAAGAACTTCCTTTGGTACTTCCGTTGAGCAGGATGAGTCACGGTTCTTTCCCACCGGCCGGGATATTGGTTGAGTAGCCGGAATGCGAATGGAGTCGCGGTGCCTTTTGGAGGAGAGATATCTGGAGAGAATACCCTTCCGGTTCTGGTCACCTTACTAGATCCGGTGATGTTGTTAACGTCAGGAATGGTAGCTTCAACTGTAAGGTCTTCAATGGTCAGCGGGTCTTGTTTGACGCCATGATAGTAAACATCAGCTCCATAATTCCAAGGAATAGCCTTGTCAGAGGAATATGGGACTGGTCTTGGAGAAGTGATAATGAGGGGTGCCACTCTAGGCACAGGATCAGCAGAGGAAATCCTTATGGTGTTAATATCAGCATAGTCTTCTGGGAAGTCGTCACCCCATCCGGTCGCTTTAACATCTTCAATAGGAATCTTGTAGCTTTCAGGAACAGAGTACTTCACCATGTAGTCATACTTTCCACTTGGCTGCCCCAAGGTATCCCATATAGATGGTTCAGTTTCTTTTGCATTGTCGATCTTCAGCTTAGACATTTCTTCACACTTCTGCACAGGTGGTTTCAAGAATAGTATCTCACGGTTATCCATCATGCACTGGACACGTCTTCTCAACCAAGCACAACCATCGGGTGCAGAGGGGCACCAACGGCAATTCTCCGGGCATCCTGGGTTGATACCGGCTTGTAGCAAGTTCTTCTTAACAGTCATCAGAGGAACGGTCAAGTCATCTATGTTGAAAACATAAGTATCGTCACCAACAGCATTGGAACTCTTGTCATGATTAGGCATAGGAGCGTTGATCACATTCGGAGTCTCAACAGGAGGATCAAACTCAATCTGCTTAGCTTCAATCATATCTTGAATCTTGTTCTTCAGAGCCCAACAATCATCAGTACTATGTCTGGGGCTATTGGAATGGTAAGCACACTTAGCATTAGGATTGTATTTCGGAGAGGAAGTGTTGACATTCTAAGGAGGATCCTCAAAGTAATCACCGCTTCAACATGTGTTGCAAGGCCCGCGACAATGGCATGTTGATCTTAAATCGCCTTCGTGGCGCTGCTACGCTGTCTCACCGAGGTTGCTGATGTAGGATTAGAGATCACAACCGCCTGATTGAGCGGTCGGACTTGGCTCGGCTTTTCCGACCATACACGATTAGTTTCTTTCTTACCACCAAAAGATCTCTTCGCAGATTCGAGGATGACTCTACCGAATCTTTCCACTTTGATACCGCCTTCAATACGTCAGAAGTATCACCGTGAATCCTATCAAGAGTTTCCAATCAGATGATTGAAGAATGGACCTGACAATGTACCCATGAACATATCAACCAACTCCCTATTGGACAAGGGTGGTTGAACTCTGCCTGCTAGATCTCTCCATTTCTGAGCATACTCCTTGAACTTCTCATCGCGACCCATAGACATGTTTTGTAGTTGCATGCGAGCGGGTGTCAATTCAGCATTGTACTCATATTGTCTGTAGAAAGCATCAGCCAAATCACTCCAAGTACGGATACGGTCATTCTCTAGCTGATAATACCACTCTAACTGAGTTCCGGACAAACTCTCTTGAAAATAATGCATCCACAACTTTCTGTCATCAGTGTGGGGGTTGATCTTCTGGACATAGGACTTCAAGTGCAGCTTCGGACAAGAAATGCCATTATACTTGGCAAAGGTAGGAACTTTGAACTTAGGAGGAATCACAACACCAGGGACAAGACTCAGGTCATCAAAATTCAGCCCGGACATTTTCAGATTCTCCACAGCATTCAGACGGTCTTCAAGTTGCTTGTACTTGTCATCTTCGTCAGAGTACTGGCTATGATCGTATTGATCGCTTTCCCTTCTCGTGCTCACGCTGGCTGCCTTCGCCATCACCCTTGTTACTCCCTTCGTTTGACATCGTTGTCGAGTACTCAATCCGATCGACCCTTTAAGACCACCTTTAAAGGCGCCCATGTTGAGTAGACCCACAACCTTCTTCTTTCCGTTGACGAGCTTTTTCAGATCTTCTTGGCCTTGGACCAAACTGGTGAACATCTGCTGAAACTGAGCATTCTGAACCTGGAGATCTTTGACAGTCTGTTCGAGAGCCATTGCTGCTAAAATAAATAGCAAGAGGATGAGAAAACCAATCTCCAATGTACCTGTGATGCAATGTTATGCCGTGCTATGCAATGTTTATGCGAATGCTATGCAATTTTTTCAAGGACCTCTAGGATTTAAATTTGTTAAACAAGCAATGAACAAACAAATATTAGTTCTCTTTTTATTCTTTTTCTTTTCTTTTTAAGTACAAAAGATAGTTCAAAACAATAAAAGAAAAACATGATATAAAGCTTCTAGGTCTCCCATGGGCGCTTCCTCTTGGTGCCGAGGTAGGCGTTGATGTTGCGCTCCTCGTGAAGTAGCTTGGTCAACTCTAGCACTTTCTTCTCGCTTGCGTAACACTGAGCTTCAAAGGTATCCCTCTCTTCTTTAAGCTGAATCCAGGATTTCTTCAAGTCTTCGAAATCAATAGGCATGTCAGGGTGGAGAATAGTATAGGGTACGTCACCTATAGCAACAGGTTCCATAATTACGGGTACAACAGGCGTGAATGGCATCATGAGATTTTGAGCTCGAGCTAGCACCCATTTGAGGTAAGGCTCCCAAGGAGTGGGGTTTTGGTGCCCCAAAGTCTTGGTATCGGTCTTCTTTACCATGCCCCAAGCGTGTATAAACCTTTGTCGGTAATTCTGGAGATCGTGATTGTAGTCGAACACAACATCTTGGAGAAGCATATCATGTGGACCATCTCTTCGAGCAAAACCAAACTGACGTAGAGCTAGAGAAGGGTTGTAAGTAATACCTCCCCTTATACCAAGGAGTGGTACATTAGGGAATTCTCCACAACGCTCAATGAAGGTGAAGTCCTTTTGAGAGAAAAGACTCCAACGGATATCTGAATGAGAGAGTGACATTAATCTTTGAGACCATTTCATCCTTTGTTCGTCTTCAAAATCGATGGAGGAAGGTGCGAAATAAACCACCGGAAAGTAACGGTATACAACACATGAGAGTGCCTTGCCTTAGTAGTACGAGTATGGAGAGAGTAGGATGTCTCCAAGTAAAGTAGGCACCGGATTACGGTAAGAAACAACTTGATGGCGTTGACATCTATGAATTGATCCGAGTTAGGAATAGAACCAAACCATAAATTAGCAGGCCACAATGTTTTCAAATGCATGGAAACTCATAACTTTGAGGAATTCCTGCTTTCTTAATTAGGAACTTAGAAAGTAAACCCTTAACTCCACTTCTAATTTCCCAATTGGCTTCAATGTCCGAGCGCTTAAGATGTAAGGTCGATGCGATGTCTTCGTACTTAGGAACCTTTTCTAAACCGGTGAATGGCGTTTGGTCAAGAATAGGTATCCCAAGTAGCTTAGAGAACTCTTCCAAGGTAGGAACCAACTGATAGTCTGGAAATGTAAAGCAGTGATGTTTCGGATCAAAGAACTGGAATAGGACATGCATCATATCTTCTTCAAAACCGGAGACAACCAAATCAAGTAGATAACCATATCTTTTGATGAACTGAGCTTGGTCGGGAATTTCTGAAACCAATTCTTTGAGTTGAGAAGGTATACCCATGAAGTTGATTCGGATAGTCTTTCTAGAAGCCATAACACCTACAAAACAGAGCAAAGATAAATCCCTAGGTCCTTGAAATAGTTAGAGATGATATGCAATGCGGATGATGTCATGATGTCATGTATAGCACACACAAACAAATCACACAATGAGCCTATGGTTTAAGGCTTGCATGAGGTCTAGGTGATTACCCCACAAAAAGTTTGAGTTGGTTCATCCTGTCCTATAATAGTAACCGGGTTCTAGGAATCTCACATCATTGATCTTTCTCGTAGGCGCTTATTTCAATACGACTACCAAGTGGTCGATCGAAAATGTCCCAAAAGTCTCGATCTCAATGAGCGAGCATCGAGTATCAACCAACCTCGGTCTACACAAAGCCGCCATCTCACTACCTTCTAATGGCCAAGATGGGTCAATTAAGGTTCTAAAAGTTTAGTTAGCGCTTGATGACACCACGCAAGCCAAATACTATCCTCAACTTGGGAATGAGGAGTATCGGACAACCAAAGTGTCACGCTAACGTAGCCATCATGTTGACCGTAGTTATAATAGCGGTCGCAATGATCTAGTGCCACTTACCTAAAAGGAAACCCGATCCGTGTAGGATCCCCAACAGATAATACCCAAGCAACCCTTAAAAGTAAAGCAAGCAAGTCAAATGAAAGCAATACAAATGATCTATAGGTCCTTAAGGCAATTCTCTTTAGGGTGTCTCGCAGAGTCGCCAGCCTGTAATACTTGAACCGACTTTTTAGGATTTTGTATCCAAATGTGCGGATAGCAAGAGTCGCCACCGACTTTTATTTTTATCCAATTAAGGGAAGGTAAAAGTACGTAAAAGACCTTCGTTAGATTCAGTATGGGAGAATGGTTATGAAAAGGGAAGGTATTAGCACCCTTTCCATCCGTAGTTATCTACGGCTCTTAGTTGCTCTTAGATCACTTTTGAAAAACTTGTGCTTTCGTGTGTTTGAAAATGTTTTGAAAAGGCATTTCGCTTTGACTTTGTAATGATTCATGTAGGAATGTATACAAAGTGTTCTAAATGTTTCGCTTTGAAAAGAGTTTGAACTTTGACAAAAGTGTGTGGTGTGAAAAGTTTTGATTGAGCAAGCAACTAAAAGTCTTATTACCTACTCGTAATTGGTCGTTGCTATTTTACGCTTCCTTTAGAATAGTGTTATCCATACCATTAGTTGATAGGTAACTCCATTCTGGATGTAAGCGACATTCAAGGGACATCGTATGGTCATAGAAGGCAACTTGTAGGAAGTATCCTAGCACATTCGAAGGGACATCGATGGTCATAGAAGGCAACTTGTAGGAAGTATCCTAGCACATTCGGGGACTATCATCATTTTTCGAGGCGACAATCGAGGGTCAAGATCATGTATTCGGCGACATCGTGGGTCTTATGATCTTTATATCAAGGGACTATGATGATTTTTTTGAAGGCAACGATGCTAGAATACCTCTACGCTCGAGGGACATGACCATTGGAATCGAAAGGCAACGAGAGAGAATTACCCTAAGGGGTGCATGTGTGAAGAAGTGTATTGATTTTATATTTTATCTTGGAAATTAGTGGGCTAAGTTCAATTGTTATTCTTGCCATACACGCCTAATTACTAGCAGTTTATAAGGGTGCGGAAATTAAAATGCGGAATGTAAAGCGGAAATGTAAATGTCCTACGCTATTACATGGCTTTGGGGCAGATACATAATTTAAAATGCGGAAAAGTAAAAATCCTAATTAAAACTATTACAACCCATATGCAATTACATTATTGAAAAAATGAAATAAAACTAAGAAACGTCGAATCGGATGAACTCTGAAACAAATGAGAAATCTAAAATATGATGAAAACAAGATAAGAGAAAATGTTAGAAAAAATGCAAATTTTAATACGAGAAAATTAATTCATGCTGGGAATAGGATAAATATATTAAAATAAATTTTTGGGATTTTTTAGATGCATTTTAGTAATTAAAAACTAATTTATAATGATTTAAGTGCTAAAATCAAAATAAAAATAAATATGCATGCAAAAAGATATTTTTTAATTTATTAAATTAAATAAAGATTTTCAGAATGCAAATGTAAAAAGAAAATTTTTTTTTGGTTATTTTTGAATGCAGAATTAAAATATGAAAGTAATTAAAATATAATGCAAATATTAAAAAAACATGAAAATATTGAAAATATGTGAGTTTGGAAAAGAAAATGAACCAAGTGGTCCTAGCATGGTTCGAACCCACGTCCTGGGTTACAAACCTTGAGATTCACTGTTCTGACCACTACGCCACATGCGCATCCGTGTTTGAAAACAGATTGAATGGATTTTACACGCGTCGCCTTCTGGTCTCTCCCCGCTCGCGCCAAGCTTCATCTTCAACCTTTTGAATTTTTGAATTCTCAGCGTCGGCCATTGCTCGACGCTAGGTCCCTGGCTAACATCAAAAATGCAATACACATAATATAAATAACATTTGAAACCATGGTTCGATTCCTCAGGTCATCCCGAGTTCAATAGTACAGGTCTTGTTGGCCAATTTTTCTTATTAAGTAAAACCCTAATTCAAGCTCAGGAACCCTAACTATGGTGTATCACGATCCCGACCATAGAAATTCAATTGGCTTGCCCAGAAAGTTTGTAAACTCAATTCTAAACACAAAAGAACAATCAAAACAGGTTAGTAATGCATGAATATTGATAATCGAATTTTGAAAAATAAGAACAAACCGAAACTGGGATTGCTTGATTCTTGATGGTTTTGGACGATGTAAGAGTCTGGATCGACTCTAAAGACCTCAAGGAATGTAATGGACGGCTTGGAATGGGTTGAATCGAAGCAAAACTAGGGTTACCAGTTGCTTCGAACACACGGATTTTTGAACTTTGGAATAGGGTTTCTGAGCCAATTCTTTCGTTCTTTCTTGATTGATATGCATTATGTATATATACTGGAAGGTTTTGGGATTGAATTTGGAAAGATTTGATCAATAATCAATGATAATCAAATTTGATTTTTTCATGAAAATCAAATTTTCAAAACTTGATCAATTTCAATCCAATCTTGCCTTTTTTGCTTCAATTTCGATTTGGCTGGCATTTGTGAGTTAATTGGTCATCAAGGAAAGAATAAAATCAATCTTTGCCATTAATTTCAATTTTATAATTTATTTTAAGATTTAATTTGTATTTAAATGAATAAATTACAAATTAAATAGAAAAATAAATCAAAAATTCGTGGCTTTGGGCTTGAATATTCCTAATTGCGTGAGGAATAAGTTAGGATGAAAAAAAAGTAGGCCCATTTGCAAAAGATTTGATTTTTTGAAGTATCTCTCTTTGTGCATTCTTCCAAAATTCCCCAACTTGTGAATGGTGTATCTTGCTCAATTTTCCACATCTTTGAGAGTTCTTGGACTTTTTGGAAAGCTCTAAGAGTCCTCTAAACAATGTCTTTGGTTTCACTTCAATTGGAGTTACCATGCTCAATATATCTTCAAAACAAAAAGTTGACTTTTTGTTGACTTTGAAAAGGACCTGTAATGTTTTGAGCTATACCTCTCAAATGAAGCATTTTTTGGACATTCTTGTGAGACATGAAGTTGTAGAGAATTGGATTTCCTTCAAAACAAGAGGTGGTGGAAAAATTTCTGAGAAAGTATGAGAAAGTTATGATCAGTCAAAGTTCAGTTGACTTTTCACCTAGAACCCTAATTTAGAAAGTTTGACTTTTGAGCAAATCTTGAGTTTTCTTGATGAATCATGATCAACCCTTGATCAAATGATGAATGTAACTTCAAAATGAGGATGTTGACCAAAAATCAGAAGTTTTGACTGTATGTTGACCACAATTGACTTTTTGACCAATACAATTGATTTTCAACCATCTGAGCAATTGTCTGAGGAAATTTGACCTATGAGGCTTGAAACTTGTCATGGAGGATCTTTGAAGTATATGAGGAAGCATGAAAACCATTGGAGGTGTTAGAAGTCCATCTGGATCTGAGAAATGCCAAACCCTAGTTTGGGTTGATTGTATAGGAGAGTGTTCATCTGATCAACTCTTGAGGAATCCTTGAGCATGGATGTATGGAATATTTTGAGAGATATGAGGGCAAATTTTGGGGTATGACACCCATGTCTTAACATTATCTTTCTCTGAATCTAGTTTGAAATTGCAATGGGAACCCAAACGTTCTTCTCTCTTCCTTCAATGCGTCCCCACTGTCTATTTCCCTATTGAAAACACCGGCGGAACCTCCAACATGATAACTGGTATCAAATAGAGTCGCCATCGAACGTCTTTTATCTCGCGAGGGAGAAAGGAAAACATCGAGTAAACCTGAGGGGAGAAATCGCGGTCCTATAACCGTGGAATCGAGAGAATCTAGGTAAGGGAGTTAGTTACGCGAGGGAAGGGATCAAGACCCCACACGTAGTACTTCACGGATCCACTTTCTATTTCTAGCTAACGGGTGTGTTATATCTATGCTTAATCGCTAATCATGCATGCAAAAGAAAAGAGAAAATAAGAAACCACGGGGAAAAGAAGGAAGTATTTACAAAGTTTGCTCGATCGAACCCCGTGACAAGATGCCTACGTATTCCCGCGTGCAATGGGAAAGTCAGAGCGCTGTAGTTCGGCTCACTTGTTTTGGTGGGTTTTGTGTTTTTTACTTATGAAAAAGGTTTTAAACACAAAAAGGAAAAGAAAACGCGCAAAGGCGAAAAGAGTTGGTGTTGGTTGGTTGTTTTTACCTTGAGAAAGGGGTTTAAACCATTATTAAGTGTTTTATTTTCGAAAAGAAAAAGAAAGCGTTTTAGTTTTATTATATGCAAAATGCAAAAGAAACTAGCAAAACAAGGTTGAACCTATGGTTTAGGATGTAAGGGAATCTCTACCTATGTTGAGATGGAAAGCATGTGGATCCTAATGTCTAGACTAAAGAACCAATCCTAACCAAGCTCCTGGGGAAAAACAAACGAACAAGCAAATATGCGCAGATCACAAGTAGAATTTCCCTAAACGGGTCTTTAAATAAACTAGAGGAGTTCCTGAACATGCTCCAACTACGGAAGCCCCTTCATGCATCTCTATTCCTACTTCTCATGGAAAAAGAAAGTTGTAAAGCCCTACTTCTCATGATATCTAGGAAAGCTGTAAGAGAATGCGGTAAACATTGTAGAAACTACCGAACGGATATAAAATCCGAAGAGCACTGCAAGCGGTAGAACTACTCCGGAAAACTTCAAGTACTGCAGCCATGCAATAAGAGTAAATCGGTGAGAATTGTTCAAAGCATCGAAACAAGCGGAAAGCGTGTCGATACGCATCCGATGCGACAATGCCTGCAAGAACTAGATTAAGGCAAGCAAAACAAGATAGGAATGGTGCACACGTGGGTGTACAAGCTCAAACAAAACCTGCAAGAAGGGAATTAGACCCAAAACACAAGTAAAGGAAAAGTATGCGAGTATCGGAGAAACGAGGTGCCTGTGTATGCGGCGCATGTCCCTGCATGAAATAGAGTGCAAACAGTAGCCAAGGATAGCTAGGGTGACTACTGTTCACCATCATAATCGAGAAAAACAAGAAAAATGAACCAAAGGACCGCGCTAAGCGCGACCTACAACCCAAAAAGTCAGAACATTTGGCGCTTAGCGCGCTCTGGACCGCGCTAAGCGCGACCTGCAACCTGCAGAAAAATTATTTTTGATCCGAACCACCTGTTTATGATGTTTTCATGCAAAAATCTGATCCATACCGTTAGGCCATAATCCAACAACAAGTGAGAGCTAAACAATCGTGCATGGAATGCAAATCGACCGATAAAACTGATGTTCATATACATGTAAGGATGTATGAACATGTGAGAAATGCAAATCGAATCAATAAAACCAATGTTCACATACATGTAAAGATGCATGAACATGTGAGGAATGCAAATCGAATCAATAAAACCAATGTCCCCATTCATGTAAAGGATGTATGAACATGTGAGGAATGCAAATCGAATCGATAAAACCAATGTTCACATACATGTAAAGATGCATGAACATCTGAGGAATGCAAATTGAATCGATAAAACCAATGTCCACATACATGTAAAGATGCATGAACATGTGAGGAATGCAAATCGAATCGATAAAACCAATATTCTCATACATGTAAAGATGCATGAACATGTGAGGAATGCAAATCAAAATGATAATTCCAATGTTCATGTGCGAAACAAAAGATGCATGAGCATGCCAAGGATGCGAGTTATGATAACAATCCTAATGCTCATGTGCGAGGTAAGTGTATGAGCATATAAAGAATGCAAGTGAAATTCACAATTCTAATGTTCATGTGCAAAGTAAATGCATGCTAGTTGTAACATCTAGAAGTTTTCCTTCAAAGAATCTAAGCCATACATTGATACAAACACTTGGAGTGCACATGCAACAAGTTCATGCACAATGCACTAAATGCTCAGATATCTACATATTGAATGCAAGTTATGCTTCAAATTACCATGAGTCAATGAAATTGATCAAGCTAAATACTCACCAATGCATGAACATGCGATAGATGATGCAAAATGTATGAGTCTATGTCCTATATGCAAGGGGAAAAACAAATACACAAGTGTATTTGCATGCTATCCACAAGAAATCCTCACTCCGACACGAATAAGGCGGAAAAACTCAATTCAAATCAAGAAATTCATGAGTACAAGTTCAAGATCTAGAATCTACATTGAATTTGCATGCGATTTCAGTATTCAATTTCAAGAAAAGATGAAAGTCAAAACAGCTTAAAATAAGTGCTTATTTGAACCTAACACTTACTTGCACTTGAAGTTTGAGTTAAATTGAAGAGGAATTCCTTGTGCTCTTCAAAGAAAATACCAAATCAATGAGGAATTGTTGATAATCTTCAGAATTAAGCTTGAATTCTTGAAGAAAAGCTTGGATTTCAATGGAGGACTGAGGAAGAAGTAGAGAAATCCTTGAATCTTGCAATTGAGGAGAAGTGGAGAAAACCAGAATTCGCAGGTCGCGCTTAGCGCGAAGGGCGCGCTTAGCGCGGTCTGTGGTGGAAGCCGGTGGTGAACGGAGGTCCGATGGCGGCCTGTGGTGGTTGCTTGGAGGGAAAGTTGCAGTTTGAAATTTTTGAGTTTTTTTTATGGTAGTGGAAAATTTAGCAAATGATTGTGTTGTTGTGATTTGTGAAGAGGAAAATCTATTTATAGCTTTGGATCCATAATCAACAAGCTAATTATGATTATCCGAATAAATTTCGTAATTAATCCAAAACAGCCAAATCCGTGCGGAATTTGGAGTCGGAATGTAAACGAAAAGTGTCTGGAAAATAGGAATTTTTGATGTTTCAGCACCAGTTTTGGACCACTGACACATGCAGAATTTCGTTCGCGCTCTGCGGGGAAACCGCCTCAAACGAGGATCTTCTGATCGAAATTTGCACATGTGTATCTCTGGGACATTCGAAGCTAACAAGATTTTTGAACTTTTGGCACTGGTCCTATCCAATTTCGATGAAAATCGGGCGAGATATGTGTAATACGGTGAACTGACTTTTTTAGGATTTTTTGTATCCAAATGTGCGGATAGCAAGAGTCGCCACCGACTTTTATTTTTATCCAATTAAGGGAAGGTAAAAGTACAGAAAAAGACCTTCGTTAGATTCTGAGTACGGGAGAATGGTTATGAAAAGGGAAGGTATTAGCACCCCTTTCCATCCGTAGTTATCTACGGGCTCTTAGTTGCTCTATAGATCACTTCTGAAAAACTTGTGCTTTCTGTGTGTTTGAAAGATATTTTGAAAAGGCATTTCACTTTGACTTTGTAATGATTCATGTAGGAATGTATACAAAGTGTTCGGAAATGTTTCGTTTTTAGAAAAAGAACTTTGCAATGATTCACGCTTGAATGTATACAAAGTGTTTTGAAAGTGTGAAAAGTATTTTGATTTAGAGCAAGCAACTAGGAGACTTATTACCTACTCGAATTTAGCCGTTTTTACTTACATTCCTTTAGAATAGCGCTAGCCGCACCATTAGTTAGTAGGTAGCTCCATTCGTTGGATGTAAACGGACAATCGAAGGGACATCGGATGGTCATAAAAGGCAACTTGTAGGAAGTATCCTAGCACATTCGAAGGACTATCATCATTTTCAGGCGACAATCGAGGGTCGATCATGTATTCGAAGCGACATCGTGGGTCTTACGATCTTTATATCGAAGGACTATGATGATTTGTTTTGAAAGGCAACGGTGCTAGAATACCTCTACGCTCGAGGGACATGACCATTTGAATCGAAGGCAACGAGAGAATTACCCTAAGGGGTGCGTGTGTGAAAAGAGTGTGTTGATTTCAGAATATGTTATCTTGCAAATTATGAGTGATCTATGTTGATTTTATCTTGCCATACACGCCTAGTTACTAGCATTTGATAAAGGGTGCGGAAAGTAAAATGCGGAATGTAAAGTGCGGAAATGTAAACCTACGCTATTACATGGCTTTGGGGCAGATACATAATCAGAAAATGCGGAAAGTAAAAGTCCTAAATTAAACTATTACAACCCATATGCAGTTACATTATTGGAAAACGGAAGAAACGTCTGTATCGGATCAACCTGTGAAAAGATGGGAAAATCGGAAAATATGATGAAATCGAATAAGAGGAAAATGTTAGTAAAAATGCAAATTTTAATATGAGAAAATTTATGCATGCTGGAAATAAGATAAATAAGCTATAATAATTTTTCTGGAATTTTTGGAA
Source organism: Vicia sativa (assembly GCA_021764765.1). Taxonomy (NCBI): domain Eukaryota; kingdom Viridiplantae; phylum Streptophyta; class Magnoliopsida; order Fabales; family Fabaceae; genus Vicia; species Vicia sativa. The sequence goes on from CM038792.1 coordinate 268,476,836, forward strand.
AAGATTTAATAATTAAAATGCAATTTATAATGATTTAAATGCAAAAATAAAAATAAAATAAATATGCATGCAAAAATTATATTTTTTAATTTATTAAATTAAATAAACATTTTTATGAAAATAATGTAAAAAGAAAAAATATTTTTGGTATTTTTAAGAGGCAGAATAAAAATATAGAAAACAATTAAAATAGATGCAAAATATTAAATAATAGGAAAATAGAGAAAATATGAGAAAACATGAGTTTTGAGAAAAAGAATGCAAAACTGGTCCTGATGAGGCTCGAACTGGAGACATGAAGGAGGATCCTGGAACAGTAAATGACTTAACCACCACGCCAGCTTGCATTTGATGTTATGGATTGGAAACGTGGGATGATGGACACACGCGTCACTGTCTGGATGAGTCAATGCACAATCAGCCTGGTGGGGTCCTCGCTGGATGGATGAACGAATCAGAGCAAGCCGTTTTGCCACGCACGCGGTCAAGGAGTCCACGCCGGAGTCAGCAACCGGAACCCTAACGCCGGTCATCTTCTCCGGCGGTTCAAGTTTTCAACCTGCAAAAATACGCGAAACAAACAGGAAAAGAACACCTTGTCTACCTAAAACGGACCTTCTGAGTCCATTGGGGGTATCAGTTTTGGCTAAATCGTCCTGTATCATGCGTTTCAAAGAGAAAGATCAGAACTGCCCTAACAATGGCATATTCTTGTTCTGGCGTTAAACCTCCCATGTAACACGTCAAACATGTTCTAATGAGTACCCTGATCTCAAACAAACAAGCCAAAACTGTTAAAGATGCATGGATTTTAAAATTCGAAATCAGAAAAGAATGCAAACCGGTGAGAACTCCAGGGCACGTTCTGGGCAATTCTGGGCTCGTGTAAATGATGCTTTTGACTCCTGGGAATCTCCTGAGTGTAATGGAATGGTTTTTTGAGGCTGAATAGGGCTGGAAATTCAAACACGATTTTTGAAAGTTTGTGAAAATTTTGAGCAAAGTAAGGGCTTGTTTTTTAGGTTAGGATTCGTCCTCATGGGTTTGTGTACACTGCTGGGTATTTATAGGAGAGAATTGGATGGCAAAAGTAAGCAAAAAAGATCCATTCATCAATGTGCAAATATTTTCTTTGAAAATAAAATCAAATATTGAAAAATATATGATTTTCTCATCAATGCCATGGCTTGCACGAATTTGGAAGGTATATTGGACTTTCTTGGACATTTAGAAAGATATAAAATCATTCCTTTTGAGAAAAATATTTAATTTTCATATTTTATATAATTTATTTTTGAATTAAATGTTATAAAATTCAAATATAAATCATAAAAATAGAAAATAACCAAGGCCAAGCATTTATGGGTCAAGAGTAACATCATGAACAAGTTTGGATCAAAAGATTATAGGCCCATTTGGAAAATTTTGCAATTTGACCAATATGTCCTTTTGTGCAATTGTCCAAAATTCCCCAACTTCTGAATAGTGTAACTTGCTCAATTTTCCACATTTTTGAGAGTTCTTGGACTTTTTGGAAAGCTCTAAGAGTCCTCTAAACAATTTCTTTGGTTTCACTTCAATTGGAGTTACCATGCTCAATATATGTTCAAAACAAAAAGTTGACTTTTTGTTGACTTTGAAAATGACCTGTAATGTTTTGAGCTATACCTCTCAAATGAAGCATTTTTTGGACATTCTTGTGAGACATGAAGTTGTAGAGAATTGAATTTCCTTCAAAACAAGAGGTGGTGGAAAAATTTCTGAGAAAGTATGAGAAAGTTATGCTCAGTCAAAGTTCAGTTGACTTTTCACCTAGAAACCCTAATTTAGAAAGTTTGACTTTTGAGCAAATCTTGAGTTTTCTTGATGAATCATGATCAACCCTTGATCAAATGATGAATGTGACTTCAAAATGAGGATGTTGACCAAAATCGAAGTTTTGATCAGTATGTTGACCACAGTTGACTTTTGACCAATACAACTGATTTTCAACCATCTGAGCAATTGTCTGAGGAAACTTGACTTGTGAAGCTTGAAACTTGACATGGAGAATCTTTGAAGCATATGAGGAAGCATGAAAACCATTGGAGGTGTTAGAAGTCCATCTGGATCTGAGGAATGTCAAACCCTAGTTTGGGTTGATTGTATAGGAGAGTGTCCATTTGATCAACTCTTGAGGAATCCTTGAGTATGGATGTATGAAATGTCTTGAGAATCATGAGGGCAAATTTTGGGGTATGACAGCTGCCCCTGTTCAATCTTCTTGTACTGGAAGGGATAGATTGGCATGCTTTGCCTTTCGTGACCTGGAGGTAGAAGATGATTGAACACTTGAGTACACCTGAAAATTTGCACTCGCGGTTGATGAGGATGCGGGAATGGGCTTACAGATGCCATTTGGAGAAGTTGGAGACTTCGCTGGGGAACGAGTCGTACGCTAGACTCGAGACTGTCGTATAGGAGATGGGCTTAGGATGCCATCCGGAGGGACTGATGCTGGGGAGTGAGCCGTACGCTAGGCTCTGTAGATGTTTCTGAGAGGAGATGGGCTTAGGATGCCATCTGGAGGGAGTCGTATGTTAGACTTCGCGCTTGCTTTTGAATGAAGTTATTGGTCTGTATTGATTTTTAACCAAATATGCAGCATTCTGAAAGCTGAGAAATGTTGACAAGTAGTCGGAGATGGGCTTAAGATGCCATCCAGGGCAACTGAGTCGTACGCTAGACTCTCGTAGTTGCTGTTGATAATAAGAGAGGGTCAGAATAGTTCTTCGTGCTGACTGCTCTGAGGGGGCAAAACGTGGATGTTTCCCTGTTGTGCATCGGGTGTTGATCCACTGCCTGTTATCGGAAGATAACTTGTGATCGTTCGGATAAGGTTTCCCGTCTAGCTTCGGGTATTAATCCTGGATCCGTTGTTGGAGAACAACGAGGTTGGTCGTTCAGATAGTTTTCCGTCCGTTTCGCATTAATCTTGGACCGCTATCCGAAATGACTTTTACCTGTTTTGGCAAAACAAGAGAAATTTTTGATAGAATATTGTTAGTCTTATGCAAAGTATGATGCATGATAATGCGTATGAATGATATATGCACAAATTATGATATTCATGAATAATGTATGAATGATGGATGCTGTGATATTTCAAAACATATCCATCTTGAGGAAGATGTGAATATCCCGCTCGAGAATTTCTGACTTCTGCTTGGGGGACGAGACGGATCGGAAACCTTGAGAAGGAACGTAGTTTTGAATTCTCCGATGCATTATCTGACCAAGTCTCGAACCTAGATACCGTTGCGGATGGGAAAGACTGAGGACCGTGCCGCCCAAAAATCTTGTTCATGGACCCTGCTGGGGAAAATTCAGGAGGCGCTTTGTCGAGGAGAGTTATGAGGCACTCTACTGGGGAATCTTGTGCATAGATTCTGCTGAGGAGTAGTTGGTAAACCGTCTGGAGGCCGGATTGGAAAGATCTGGAGCTCGTCGAAATCTCGGGCTGGGGAATAAGGGGTGTAGGTTTCCTCCGATGCACTATCTGACCAAGTCTCAAGTCTAGACACTGCTGCTGCCGGGGAAAGGGATTTGTTGAAACGTACCCTGCCGAGGATGGATGTCTCTGCTGGAGATAAAGCTGCTGATGATGAAATTTCGAGAAGGAATCTGTATTCTGATGGAGAGAATTTGTAGTGAGCGATATCTCTGTGGGGATTGTACTCTGTAGGGGAATGTATCGGTGACTTTCGTCGTCATCTCAATTCCTGGAGCCTGTAGTAATTATCCTTGTCCATTCGTTTTTCGTACGTTTGCGAACGAATTTTTATTGTCGGATGCGTATAATCATTCAAAGCGGACGTTTGGACTTTATGCAAACAACAACAAACAGAAATGGCAAAGAGAAAGAAACTTGCATTTATTCGAAAGGTGGCGTATGGCCAAGTAGTTTGTACAAGAGAAACGTAAAAGGCTATGCGGAAACAATCTCGTTAAGTTCCAATTATGCTAGTACTCATATATATCAACTATCTCATCTCCTTGCTGTTAGTAGAAAGTGATTGAATTGATCTTCGCCATTTGAACGCTGATAGTAGTAGTCTGAAGATAGGTGATCTGGACGAGACATAGTCGTACGCTTAAATCCCTAACTTTTGCCTAGACCGCCTTTCGGTTTTCGCCCATCGATACCCTTTTTGCCCAAGCCGCCTTTTCAGGTTTTCGACTTGCCGGGTGTACATATTTTGTATATATCCTTAACTTTTGCCCGAACCCTTTTGGTTCGCCAGGATGCCCTTATTTTTGCCTAGGTTCGTCGACCTAGCGGGTCTCTTTCATGCGTAGTATTTTTTGGCTATGTCTGCGTTCACAGGGTGTGGGAAGTCTTCACCATCCATGGTGCTAAGTATCATAGCTCCGCCTGAAAATACTGTCTTGACTACAAACGGTCCCTCATAGATGGGAGTCCATTTGCCCCTGGGATCACCTTGTGGAAGAATGATGCGCTTGACTACTAGATCACCGACTTGGTAAACTCGGTGCTTGACTTTCCTGCTAAATGCTCTGATCATTCGCTTCTGATAAATCTGTCCATGGCAGATGGATGCGAGTCATTTCTCATCAATCAAATTAATCTGGTCAAGGCGAGTCTGGATCCAATCGTCTTCGCCTAACTCTGCGTCCTGGAGGACTCTGGTTGAGGGTATTTGAACCTCAATGGGTAGGACGGCTTCCATACCGTATACGAGAGAAGGGGTTGCCCCTGGATGTCCGTCATCAGAGTGCGATAACCATGAAGAGCAAATGGTAACATCTCATGCCAATCTTTGTAAGTCACCGCATCTTCTCAGATAATCTTCTTAATGTTCTTATTGGCGGCTTCCACTGCGCCATTCATCTTAGGCCGATAAGGAGAAGAGTTGTGATGTTTGATCTTGAACTGCGTGCAGAGTTCGGTGATCATCTTGTTGTTGAGGTTAGATCCGTTATCCGTGATAATCCTTTCAGGAGTGCCATACCGACTGATAAGATTATGTTTGATGAATCGAGCCACAACATTCTTGGTAACAGATGCGAACGAGGCTGCCTCTACCCACTTGGTGAAATAGTCAATTGCCACAAGGATGAAGCGATGTCCGTTGGAAGCGGTGGGCTTGATTTCTCCAATCATGTCAATGCCCCACATTGCAAAAGGCCAAGGAGCGGTTAAAACATTCAGAGGTACTGGAGGTACGTGCACTTTGTCTGCGTAAATCTGGCATTTGTGACAAGATCGAGTATAACGGTGACAATCAACTTCCATGGTGGACCAATAGTATCCTGTTCTCAAAATCTTCTTAGCCATCGTATGCCCACTGGAGTGAGTACCAAATGCTCCTTCGTGTAATTCTTCCATGATACGCTCCATTGCTTCCGTCTACACAGTAAGTAAGCATGATCGTGATTGCGCTTGTATAAGATGCCGTTGAGGAAGAATTTGATGCAAACCTCTCATGAACTTTTATCATTGATGATGCCCGCGGATATTCCCGAGTCTCAAGATACCTCTTCACATCGTAGTACCAAGGTTTCTCTTCTGCGTCAAGCTCATAACAATACGCTGGTTCGTCAAACTTCTCAATGATGATCAGGGGAGCCTCGTTGTCCCATCTAACTTTGAACATAGATGACATAGTAGCTAGTGCCCGCCAACCGATTCTCTCGTGGAATGTGATCAAAAGTAATCTCTTCGAAATAGGGATCAAACTCGAACATGCTCGATACGGAATGAGATTCGGATGCTTCGTATCCCACTCGCCTTAATCGATCGATCACTAAAGCCGAGTCTCCATACACTAGCAAGAACTTGATTCTTAAGTCAATAGCGCTTTGATACCCATGATGCACGCTCAGATTCGCCATATTGTTGGTACAATTGAAACATAATCTGGCGGTGAAAGGCGATGTCCGCCAGTAGGGATGTAATGATGGCGCCTATGCCATTGTGCGTTTGAGGCTCCATCAAAGACCATGGTCCATCGGGATCCTTGTTCAGGTCCTTCGTCCGGGCCTGGTTCTTCGCAATCAGTAACTAGTAAAACATCTTCATCTGGGAATTCGAATTGCATAGACTGATAGTCATCTACGGCTTGATGAGCCAAATGGTCGGCTACTACACTTCCTTTGATTGCTTTCTGAGAAGTGTACTGGATATCATACTCGGTCAAGATCATTTGCCATCTTGCTATTCTTCCGGAGAGGGCTGGTTTCTCAAAGATGTATTTTATCGGATCCATCTTAGAAATCAACAAGGTAGTGTGAGTCAACATATACTGTCTTAGTCGGCGAGCAGCCCATGCCAAAGCGTTGCAAGTTTTCTCGAGCTGTGAGTATCTTGTTTCACAGTCGGTAAACTTTTTGCTAAGGTAGTATATTGCATGCTCTTTCGACTGCACTCGCCATGTTGCCCCAACACACACCCCATTGAGTTCTCTAATCGTCAAGTACATGATAAGAGGTCTTCCGGCAGGCATCGGGATAGGAGGGTTCTAGATACCCTTGATTTTGTCAAAAGCGATCCGCAATCGTCGTTCCATTCTACCACTTGATCTTTCTTTAGTAACTTGAAGATTGGCTCACAAGTAGCAGTTAGGTGTGCAATGAATCTGGCAATGTAGTTCAAACGGCCCAAGAAACCTCTTACTTCCTTCTCGGTACGGGGAGCTGGCATCTCTTGTATAGCTTTAACCTTGGCGGGATCAACTTCAATTCCTCTACCACTGACAACAAACCCTAGGAGTTTTCCGGATCTGACTCCAAAAGTGCACTTGTTAGGATTAAGTCTCAGTCTGTACTTCTTCAATCTGTCAAATAGTTTCTGCAAATGATCAAGGTGTTCTTCCTCTGTCTGTGACCGAGCTATCATGTCGTCGACGTAGACCTCTATCTCGTGATGAATCATGTCATGAAATAGTGCCACCATGGCACCGATAAGTAGCGCTTCTTCAACCCAAATGGCATAACCTTGTAGCGTAGTACCCCATCGTAACAAAAGTAGTCTTCTCCATGTCTTCGGGAGCCATTTTGATCTGATTATAACCGGAGAAACCATCCATGAAGGAGAAAACTTTATGCTGAGCGGTGTTGTCAACCAGAACATCGATATGAGGAAGTGGGAAATCATCTTTCGGACTTGCTTTGTTCAGATCTCTGTAATCCACACACATTCGTACTTTGCCATCCTTCTTTGGTACGGGTACTACGTTAGCGACCCACTGGGGATAAGAGGTGACGGCTAGAAAACCGGCATTGAACTGCTTCATAACTTCGGCTTTGATTTTCTCAGACATCTCAGGACGCATACGACGGACCTTCTGTTTCACTGGGAGAAAACCTTCTTTTGTTGGCAATCGATGAACCACAATATCAATGTCTAAACCAGGCATGTCTTCGTATGACCAAGCAAAAACCTCAATGTAGTCTCGTAGCATCTGAATCAACCTTTCTTTAACACTGTGCTCAAGACCCGCTCCTATCTTGATCTCTTTTCTGTCTTCGCTAGTACCTAAATTCACAACCTCAACTTGCTCTTCATGTGGTCAGATAACTCGCTCTTCTTGTCAGCAATCGACAAGTTCTCCGGCACTTCACAATCTTCCTCACTTTCATCTTCGGCTTGGTAGATCGGATTATCAAGTCATATTTAGCACTAGCATAGCTGTTATTAATGAGATTCGGAGTGATTCTGCAGTGTACCACGTGGGTGTGTGTAAGAACACATAGCCTTTTGAAGGGGTGATAACGTAAAAGAAAGCAAAAACACAATTGAATGCAAAAGTCCAACGAATTTATTGAATGAAAATACGCAAACAACAAATAAAAACCCTCGCAAACGAGCCATGATGCCCCGGGCAAGGCACTAGGCTTTAGAGTTTATTGTTCAACACATAGAAAATACGGAAAGCAAACAAAACAAGAATAATTACTCCTGACTAAAGGAGATTGGTATGACGTCTTCAGTCTTCCAATTGCTGAGTCCATTGTCGGGAGTTGGGAAGATCCAATTGCTGATGTCGAAGTCGTTGTCGTCGTCTTCTATAGCATGAATTCCCTCTGGCTGATGCGGACAGGAAGTTGGCCGGCACGCTCGCGGCGTATCATCTTCTGACCCTTGATAGTGAAGCCTAAACCAGTCTTGTCAAACTTGAAAGGAAGATCAGGGAGCTGACCCCAAATAGCACTACCACCTTCTTCAACTGCAGCTTGAGCATCTTTCAGGGAGGCCATCCTAGGAGGAGCTTGTGTAACTTCAGGAGTAGCAGGAGAGTCAACAGGCACGACTCTGGGGACTGTTTCGAAAGCTTGACAGGGAGTCTCAAAGAATTCACCTTCTACCTCGAGGTATCGGAATGACTGTAGATGACTGACCATATACTCTTCTTCACCACATACTGTAACAACTTTCCCTTTTACCGGGTACTTCAGCTTCTGATGCAAGGTAATACCTCCCCATGTATCCAAGGGCGCCCAAGCAGTAAGAGTAAGTCGGACGGATGTCCATCACAAAGAAAGTAGAGTCAAAAGTCTGGGAACCGACTTTGACAGGCAGAATGAGCTCTCCAAGTACTGTTCGTTTAGAACCATCAAAAGCTCGCACAATGATGTCACTGGGTCTCAGAACCAACCCTTCGACGCCGAGGCGATCAAAAGCGCCGGTAGGATGTTCGAAGCGTAACCCGTATCCACCAAAACATGAGATAATGTAGTGCCCTTGCATTCCACAGAGATGTGCAAGGCTTTGTTATGCTTCCTTCCGGCAGGAGTCAAATCAGCATCAGAGAAGCCTAGGCCGTTGTTGGCAGCCATGCTAGCAATACAAACTTCAAACTGGTCAGTAGTAGTGTCTTGCGGCACAAGAGCATTCTTCAGAAACTTCACCAAGGCGTTAGCATGAGCCTCGGAGCACAAGAGTAGAGCAAGCATGGAGATCTTGGACGGAGTCTCGTCCCAACTGCTCCACAACATTGTAGTCACTCTTCTTGATAATCTTCGCAATTTCTCCATTTCTTGTTTGAGGTGTCTTCAAGAACTTCCTTTGGTACTCCTGGAGCAGGATGAGTCACCGTTCTTTCCCACCTGGCCGGGATATTGGTTGAGTAGATGGAATGAGTGGAGTCGCGTGTCTTTGGAGGAGAGATTTGAGAATACCCTTCCGGTTCTGGTCACCTTACTAGATCCGGTGATGTGGTCAATGTCAGAAATTGTAAGATCTTCAACAGTCAGAGGGTCTTGCTTGACGCCATGATAGTAAACATCAGACCCATAATCCCAAGGTATAGCTTTGTCAGAGGAATATGGAACTGGCCTGGGAGAAGTGATAATGAGGGGCGCCACTCTAGGCACAGGATCAGCAGAGGAAATCCTTATGGTGTTAACATCAGCATAGTCTTCTGGGAAATCGTCACCCCATCCGGTCGCTTTAATATCTTCAATAGGAATCTTGTAACTGTCGGGGACGGAATACTTCACCATGTAATCATACTTTCCACTTGGCTGCCCCAAGGTATCCCATACAGATGGTTCGGTTTCATTCGCATCTTCGATCTTCAATTTAGACATATCTTCACACAACTTCTGCACAGGTGGTTTCAAGAATAGTATCTCACGGCTATCCATCATGCACTGAACACGTCTTCTTAACCAAGCACAACCATCAGGCGCAGACGGGCACCAACGATAATTCTCTGGGCATCCTGGATTGATACCGGCTTGCAGCAAGTTCTTCTTAACAGTCATCAGAGGAATGGTCAAGTCATCTATGTTGAAAACATAAGTATCATCACCTACAGCATTGGAACTCTTGTCATGGTTAGGCATAGGAGCGTTGATCACATTCGGAGTCTCAACAGGAGGATCAAATTCAATCTGCTTAGCTTCAATCATATCTTGAATCTTATTCTTCAAAGCCCAACAGTTGTCAGTGTCGTGCCCTGGGCTATTGGAGTGGTAAGCACACTTAGCATTAGGATTGTATTTCGGAGAGGAAGTGTTGACATTCCGAGGAGGATCCTCAAGGTTATCACCGCTTTCAACATGTGCCGCAAGGCCCGCGACAATGGCATGTTGATCTTCGAATTGTCTTCGTGGCGCTGCTCGCCACGCTGTCTCACCGAGGTTGTGCCGATGTAGGATTGAGATCACAACCGCCCCTACGATTGAGCGCGGTCGGTCTTGGCTCGGTTTTCGACCATACAAGATTAGCTTCTTTCTTACCACCGAAAGATCTCTTTGCAGCATTTGATGATGACTCTACATGAATCTTTCCACTTGATACCAGCTCGATGCTGAATCAAGAGTTTCCAATCGATGATTGAAGAATGGACCCGACAACGTTCCATGAACATATCAACCAACTCCCTATTGGACAAGGGTGGTTGAACTCACCGCTAGATCTCTCCATTTCGAGCATACCCTTGAACTTCTCATTACGACCCATAGACATGCTTTGTAGTTGCATGCGAGTGGGTGTCAATTCAAAGATTGTACTATACTGTCTGTAGAAAGCATCAGCCAAATCACTCCAAGTACGGATACGGTCATTCTCTAGCTGATAATACCACTCCAATTGAGTTCCGGACAAACTCTCTTGAAAATAATGCATCCACAACTTTCTATCATCAGTGTGGGGACTGATCTTCTGAACATAGGACTTCAAGTGTGTAATACGGTGAACTGACTTTTTTAGGATTTTTTGTATCCAAATGTGCGGATAGCAAGAGTCGCCACCGACTTTTATTTTTATCCAATTAAGGGAAGGTAAAAGTACAGAAAAAGACCTTCGTTAGATTCTCGAGTACGGAGAATGGTTATGAAAAGGGAAGGTATTAGCACCCCTTTCCATCCGTAGTTATCTACGGGCTCTTAGTTGCTTTATAGATCACTTTTGAAAAACTTGTGCTTTCTGTGTGTTTGAAAGATGTTTTGAAAAGGCATTTCGCTTTGACTTTGTAATGATTCATGTAGGAATGTATACAAAGTGTTCGGAAATGTTTCGTTTTTTGAGAAGAAGCTTTGCAATGATTCACGCTGGAATGTATACAAAGTGTTTTTTGAAAGTGTGAGGTGTGAAAAAGTTTATTTGAATTGAGCAAGCAACTAGGAGACTTATTACCCACTCAGAATTTAATCGTTTTCGTACTTCTACATTCCTTTAGAGTAGCGCTGGCCATACCATTAGTTAGTAGGTAGCTCCATTCATTGGATGTAAGCGGGACAATCGAAGGGACATCGTATGGTCATAGAAAGCAACTTGTAGGAAGTATCCTAGCACATTCGAAGGGACTATCATCATTTTTCGTAGGCGACAATCGAGGGTCAAGATCATGTTTTTCGTAGGCGACATCGTGGGTCTATGATCTTTGTATCGAAGGGACTATGATGATTTGATTTGAAGGCAACGGTGCTAGAATACCTCTACGTTCGAGGGACTTGACCATTTGAATCGGAAGGCAACGAGAGAGAATTACCCTAAGGGGTGTATGTGTGAAAAAGTGTGTTGATTTCAGAATATATTATCTTGAAGATTAGTGTGAGCTATGTCCAATTATTATCTTGCCATACGCGCCTAATTACTAGCAGTTGATAGAGTGCGGAAAGTATAAACGCGGAATGTAAAGTGCGGAAATGTAAACCTACGCTATTACATGGCTTTGGGGCAGATACATAATCAGAAAATGCGGAAAGTAAAAGTCCTAAATTAAACTATTACATCCCATGAGCAGTTACATTATTGGAAAAATAGAAAAAGGTAAAAGAAATCATCGGGATCGGAATAACCTGTGAAAAGATGAGAAAATCGGAAAATATGATAAAATCGAATAAGAGGAAAATGTTAGTAAAAATGCAAATTTTAATATGAAAAAATTTATGCATGCTGGAAATAAGATAAATAAGTTAAAATAATTTTTCTGGAATTTTTGGAAAAGGTTTGATAATTAAAATGCAATTTAATATGATTTAAATGCTAAAATAAAAATAAAATAAATATACATGCAAAAATTATATTTTTTAATTTATTAAATTAAATAAAGGTTTTTGTGAAAATAATGTAAAAAGAAAAATGTTTTTGGTATTTTTAATATGCAGAAATAAAATTGTGAAAATAATTAAAATAACATATAAAATATTAAAATATAGAAAATAATTAGAAAAAAAAACAGGAAGTTTGTAGAAAGAAAAAGAGGATTGTCTGAACCGGGGATCGATCCGGAGACCTCCCCCACAAACCTTGAAAAACCAACATGCTGACCAACTGAGCTAGCGTGCGTTTGTGTTTGAAATGCTGGAATTAAATCAATATGAATGATTACGTGTCCTGGAAGTGTTTGAAAACGAGTCAGCACGCGTGGACCCCAGGTTGACTGTATGGACGAATCAAAACGCGCAGAACTGCCACGCCTTCCCCTCGCCGGTCCTTGCCTGAGTCAGCGCCGGAGCTAGGGCTCCGGTCATCTTCTCCGGCAGCTATGTTTTTCAAACCTGCAAAATACGAAAATTCAAAGCAAAAGAAAGACCCTGTCCACCTATTTCGACCCTCCTGAATCCATTGGTGGCCTTGGTTTTAACTGAATCGGCCTGTACAGGCCGGTTCGAAGCTTTTCCGTTTTGGAACCCTAAGAATGGCATATGACGATTCTGACGTTCAAAGTCCAGAACGATGGCCCAGATCTATCCCTTAGAGTCTCATAAGCATATTAGAAGCATCAAAATCAATTGAAACACACAGGTATTAAAAATGCAAAATCAAGAAAGTTTTGAATATGTATGTATGTATATGGTGCGATTCAGGCTGTTTTGATCAATAATAAGAGTGTGTACTTACTCTACCTTACCCTTAGAACACGTTTGAATGCTTTTGAGAGGCTGGAAAGGGCTGGAAAAGAAAGTTCGATTTTTCAAGAATGTTGAAAAATTTGCAAGAGCTTTGGCTTGATTTTTAGGTTAGATTCGTCCTCTTGTATGTATAATACTTGATATTTATAGGCAAACTGGAGTGTAATAAGAGTGAAAAAGATTGCTCAATGAATGTGAAAATATTTTCTCATAAATTCAAATCAAATATTTGAAAAATATGATTTTCTTCCCATGTGAGAGGCTAGCACGAATTTGAAGGTATCTTGACTTTATTGGACATTTAGAAAGATATAAAACCATCCTTTTGAAAAGAATATCTTACTTTCATATTTTATATAATTTATTTTTGAATTAATGTTGTAAAATTCAAATATAAACCATAAAAATAGAAAATAACCAATGCCAAGCTTTTATGGGCCCAAAATATCATTATGAACAAGTTTGGATCAAAAGATTATAGGCCCATTTGGAAAATTTTGCAATTTGACCAATGTATCCTTTTGTGCAATTGTCCAAAATTCCCCAACTTCTGAATAGTGTATCTTGCTCAATTTTCCATGTTTTTGAGTGTTCTTGGACTTTTTGGAAAGCTCTAGGAGTCCTCTAAACAATGTCTTTGGTTTCACTTCAATTGGAGTTACCATGCTCAATATATGCTCAAAACAAAAGGTTGACTTTTTGTTGTCTTTGAAAAGGACCTGTAATGTTTTGAGCTATACTTCTCAAATGAAGCATTTTTTGGACATTCTTGTGAGACATGAAGTTGTAGAGAATGGAATTTCCTTCAAAACAAGAGGTGGTGGAAAAATTTCTGAGAAAGTATGAGAAAGTTATGATCACCAAAGTTCAGTTGACTTTTCACCTAGAAACCCTAATTTAGAAAGTTTGACTTTTGAGCAAATCTTGAGTTTTCTTGATGAATCATGATCAACCCTTGATCAAATGATGAATGTAACTTCAAAATGAGAATGTTGACAAAAAAATCAGAAGTTTTGACTGTATGTTGACCACAGTTGACTTTTTGGCCAATACAACTGATTTTCAACCATCTGAGCAATTGTCTGAGGAAATTGGACTTGTGAAGCTTGAAACTTGACATGGAGAATCTTTGAAGCATATGAGGAAGCATGAAAACCATTGGAGATGTTGGAAGTCCATCTGGATCTGAGAAATGCCAAACCCTAGTTTGGGTTGATTGTATAGGAGAGTGTTCATCTGATCAACTCTTGAGGAATCCTTGAGCATGGATGTATGGAATGTCTTGAGAATCATGAGGGCAAATTTTGGGGTATGACAGCTGCCCCTGTTCAATCTTCTTGTACTGGAAGGGATAGATTGGCATGCTTTGCCTTTCGTGACCTGGAGGTAGAAGATGATTGAACACTCGAGTACACCTGAAAATTTGCACTCGCGGTTGATGAGGATGCGGGAATGGGCTTACAGATGCCATTTGGAGAAGTTGGAGACTTCGCTGGGGAACGAGTCGTACGCTAGACTCGAGACTGTCGTATAGGAGATGGGCTTAGGATGCCATCCGGAGGGACTGATGCTGGGGAGTGAGCCGTACGCTAGGCTCTGTAGATGTTTCTGAGAGGAGATGGGCTTAGGATGCCATCCGGAGGGAGTCGTACGCTAGACTTCGCGCTCGCTTTTGAATGAAGTTATTGGTCTGTATTGATTTTTAACCAAATATGCAGCATTCTGAAAGCTGAGAAATGTTGACAAGTAGTCGGAGATGGGCTTAAGATGCCATCCAGGGCAACTGAGTCGTACGCTAGACTCTCGTAGTTGCTGTTGATAATAAGAGAGGGTCAGAATAGTTCTTCGTGCTGACTGCTCTGAGGGGGCAAAACGTGGATGTTTCCCTGTTGTGCATCGGGTGTTGATCCACTGCCTGTTATCGGAAGATAACTTGTGATCGTTCGGATAAGGTTTCCCGTCTAGCTTCGGGTATTAATCCTGGATCCGTTGTTGGAGAACAACGAGGTTGGTCGTTCAGATAGTTTTCCCGTCTGGTTTCGGGCATTAATCTTGGACCTGCTTGCGTCGGAGATGACTTTTACCTGTTTTGGAGAAAACAAGAGAAATTTTGATAGAATATTGTTAGTTTTATGCAGAATATGATGCATGACGATGCGTATGAATGATATATGCACAAATTATGGTTTTTATGGATAATGTATGAATGATGAATGCTGGGATATTTCAAAACATATCCATCTTGAGGGAATATCCCGCTTGAGACATTCTGACTTCTGCTTGGGGATGAGACGAATCGTAGCTTTTGAATATTCCGATGCACCATCTGACCAAGTCTCGAGCCTAGATACTGTTGTGAATGGGAGAGAATAAGGACCGTGCCGCCCAAAAATTTTGTTCATGGACCCTGCTGGGGAAGATTCAGGAGACGCTCTGTCGAGGAGAGTTATGAGGCACTCTACTGGGGAATCTTGTGCATAGATTCTGCTGAGGGGTAGTTGGTGAACCGCCTGGAGGCTGGATTGGAAGGATCTGGAGCCCGTCGAGACCTCGGGCTGGAGAATGAGGATGTAGGTTTCCTTCGATGCGCTGTCTGACCAAGTCTCAAGTCTAGACACTGCCGCTGCCGGGGAAAGGGATTTATCGAAATGCATCCTGTTGGGGATAAAGAGTTATTGCTTGGAGACTGATGTAACATGGTTCTGGTTGAGTGGAATTAATGCTCGTGAACTAACACACACTCCGCCAGGGAAGGTTTGTGATGAGTGACATCTCTGTGGGGATTATACTTTGCAGGGGAATGCATGGGTGACCTTCGTCGTCATCTCAATTCCTGGAGCCTGTAGTAATTACTCTCGTATGTCCACTTTTCGTATGCTTGCGAATGGATTTTTATTGTCGGATGCGTATAATCATTCAAAGCGGACGTTTGGACTTTATGCAAACAACAACAAACAGAAATGGCAAAGAGAAAGAAACTTGCATTTATTTGAAAGATGGCGTATGGCCGAGTAGTTTATACAAGAGAAAAGTAAAAGGCTATGCGGAAATAATCTCGTTAAGTTCCAACTATGCTAGTACTCATATATATCAACTATCTCATCTCCTTGCTGTCAGTAGAAAGTGATTGGATTGATCTTCGTCATTTGAACTCGAATGCTGATAGTAGTAGTCTGAAAGTAAGTGATCTGGACGAGACATAGTCGTACGCTTAAATCCCTAACTTTTGCCTAGACCGCCTTTCGGTTTTCACCACCGATACCTTTTGCCCAAGCCGCCTTTTCAGGTTTTCGACTTGCCGGGTGTACATGTTTTGTATATATCCTTAACTTTTGCCCGAACCCTTTTGGTTCGCCAGGATGCCCTTATTTTTGCCTAGGTTCGTCGACCTAGCGGGTCTCTTTTATGCGTAGTATTTTTTGACTATGTCTGCGTTCACAGGGTGTGGGAAGTCTTCACCATCCATGGTGCTAAGTATCATAGCTCCGCCTGAAAATACTGTCTTGACTACAAACGGTCCCTCATAGGTGGGAGTCCATTTGCCCCTGGGATCACCTTGTGGAAGAATGATGCGCTTGACTACTAGGTCACCGACTTGGTACACTCGGTGCTTGACCTTTTTGTTAAATGCTCTGATCATTCGTTTCTGATAAATCTGTCCGTGGCAGATGGATGCTAGTCGTTTCTCATCAATCAAATTAATCTGGTCAAAGCGCGTCTGTACCCAATCATCTTCATCTAGCTCTGCGTCCTGGAGAACTCTATTTGAGGGTATCTGAACCTCAATGGGTAGGACGGCTTCCATACCGTACACGAGAGAGAAGGGGGTCGCCCCTGTGGATGTTCGTACTGTAGTGCGATAACCATGAAGAGCAAATGGTAACATCTCATGCCAATCTTTGTAAGTCACTGTCATCTTCTGTATAATCTTCTTAATGTTCTTGTTGGCGGCTTCCACTGCGCCATTCATCTTAGGCCGATAAGGAGAAGAGTTGTGATGTTTGACCTCTATCTCGTGATGAATCATGTCGTGAAATAGTGCCACCATGGCACGCTGATAAGTGGCGCCTGCGTTCTTCAGTCCGAACGGCATAACCTTGTAACAGAAAGTACCCCACTGTGTAACAAAAGTAGTCTTCTCCATGTCTTCGGGAGCCATTTTGATCTGATTATAACCGGAGAACCCATCCATGAAGGAGAAAACCTTATGCTGAGCGGTGTTGTCGACCAGAACATCAATATGAGGCAGTGGGAAATCATCTTTCGACTCGCTTTGTTCGATCTCTCGAATCCACACACATTCGTACCTTGCCATCCTTCTTAGGTACGGGTACTACGTTAGCAACCCACTGGGGATAAGAGGTGACAGCTAGAAATCCGGCGTTGAACTGCTTCATAACTTCGGCTTTGATTTTCTCTGACATCTCCGGACGCATGCGACGAACTTTCTGTTTCACTGGGAGAAAACCTTCTTTAGTCGGCAATCGATGAACCACAATATCAATATCTAAACCGGGCATGTCTTCGTATGACCAAGCAAAAACCTCAATGTAGTCTCGTAGCATCTGAACCAACCTTTCTTTAACACTGTTCTCAAGACCCGCTCCTATCTTGATCTCTTTTCTGTCTTCGCTAGTACCCAAATTCACAACCTCAACTCGCTCTTCATGTGGCTGTATAACTTGCTCTTCTTGCTGTAGCAATCTGACAAGTTCTCCTGGCACTTCACAATCTTCCTCACTTTCATCTTCGGCTTGGTAGATCGGATTATCGAAGTCATATTTAGCACTAGCATAGCTGTTATTAACGAGATTCGGAGTGATTCTGCAGTGTATCACGTGGGTGTGTGTGAGAACACATAGCCTTTTGAAGGGGTGATAAAGTAAAAGAAAGAAACACACAATTGAATGCAAAAGTCCAACGAATTTATTGAATGAAAATACGCAAACAAACAAATAACAACCCTCGCAAACGAGCCATGATGCCCCGGGCAAGGCACTAGGCTTTAGAGTTTATTGTTCAAAACATAGAAAATACGAAAAGCAAACAAAACAAGAATAATTACTCCTGACTAAAGGAGATTGGTATGACTTCTTCGGTCTTCCAATTACTGAGCCCACGATCTGGAGTTGGAAAGATCCAATTGCTGATGTCGAAGTCATTGTCGTCGTCTTCTATAGCATGGATTCCACTCTGGCCGATGCGGACAGGAAGTTGGTCGGCACGTTCGCGGCCTATCATCTTCTGACCCTTGATAGTGAAGCCTAAACCAGTCTTGTCAAACTTGAAAGGAATATCAGGGAGCTGACCCCAAGTAGTACTACCACCCTCTTCAACAGCAGCTTGAGCATCTTTCAGGGAGGCCATCCTAGGAGGAGCTTGTGTAACTTCAGGAGTAACAGGAGAGTCAACAGGCGTGACTCTGGGAACTGTTTCGAAAGCTTGACAGGGAGTCTCAAAGAATTCGCCTTCCATCTCGAGGTATCGGAATGACTGTAGATGACTGACCATATACTCTTCTTCACCACATACTGTAACAACTTTCCCTTTCACCGGGTACTTCAACTTCTGATGCAAGGTAGAGGTACACCGCCCCATGTATCCAAGGGCGTCCAAGTAGGCAAGAGTAAGCTGGACGGATGTCCATAACAAAGAAAGTAGAGTCAAAAGTCTGGGAACCGACTTTGACAGGCAGAGTGAGCTCTCCAAGTACTGTTCGTTTAGAACCATCAAAAGCTCGCACAATGATGTCACTGGGTCTCGTAACCAACCCTTCGACGTCGAGGCGATCAAAAGCGTTCGGTAGGATGTTCAGAGAACCGTATCCACCAAAACATGAGACAATGTAGTGCCTTGCATTCCACGAGATGTGCAAGGCTTTGTTGTGTTTCC
Source organism: Vicia sativa (assembly GCA_021764765.1). Lineage (NCBI taxonomy): Eukaryota > Viridiplantae > Streptophyta > Magnoliopsida > Fabales > Fabaceae > Vicia > Vicia sativa. The sequence goes on from CM038792.1 coordinate 268,495,592, forward strand.
TTCCGACAGAGTCGACAAGATCGAGAAGCCTAGGCCGTTGTTGGCAGCCGACTAGCAATACAAACTTGAACTGTCAGTAGTAGTGTCTTGCGTACATGAGCATTCTTCGAAACTTCACCAAGGCATTAGCATGAGCCTCGAGCACAAGAGCAGAGCAAGCATGGAGATCTTGGACGGAGTCTGTCCCAACTGTTTCTACAACATTGTAGTCACTCTTCTTGATAATCTTCAATTTCCTCCATTTCTTGTTTGAGGTGTCTTCGAACTTCCTTTGGTACTTCGGCGGTGATGAGTTATCGGTTCTTTCCCACCGGCCGGGAAATTGGTTGAGTAGATGGAATGCGAGTGGAGTCGCGGTGTCTTTTGGAGGAGAGATTGGAGAGAATACCCTTCCGTTCTCGTCACCCATCGATCCGTGATGTTGTCAATGTCAGGAATGGTAGCTTTAACAGTAAGATCTTCAATGGTCAGAGGGTCTTGCTTGACGCCATGATAGTAAACATCAGACCCATAATTCCAAGGTATAGCTTTGTCAGAGGAATATGGAATAGGTCTCGGAGAAGTGATAATGAGGGGCGCCACTCTAGGCACAGGATCAGCAGAGGAAATCCTTATGGTATTAACATCAGCATAGTCTTCTGGGAAATCGTCACCCCATCCGGTCGCTTTAATGTCTTCAATAGGGATCTTGTAACTTTCAGGAACAGAATACTTCACCATGTAGTCATACTTTCCACTTGGCTGCCCCAAGGTATCCCACATAGATGGTTCAGGTTCATTTGCATCTTCGATCTTCAACTTAGCCATGCTTTCACACAACTTCTGCACAGGTGGTTTCAAGAATAGTATCTCACGGTTGTCCATCATGCACTGGACACGTCTTCTTAACCAAGCACAACCATCAGGCGCAGACGGGCACCAACGACAATTCTGGGCATCCCGGATCGATGCTTGCAGCAAGTTCTTCTTAACAGTCATCAGAGGAATTGTCAAGTCATCTATGTTGAAAACATAAGTATCATCACCAACAGCATTGGAACTCTTGTCATGGTTAGGCATAGGAGCGTTGATCACATTCGGAGTCTCAACAGGAGGATCAAATTCAATCTGCTTAGCTTCAATCATATCTTGAATCTTGTTCTTCAAAGCCCAACAGTTGTCAGTGTCGTGCCCTGGGCTATCGGAGTGGTAAGCACACTTAGCATTAGGATTGTATTTCGGAGAGGAAGTATTGACATTCTGAGGAGGATCCCTCAAAGTAATCACCGCTTTCAACATGTGTTGCAAGGCTTGCGACAATGGCATGTTGATCTTCGAACTGCTTCGTGGCGCTTCGGTTACGCGTGTTGTCTCGTTGAGGTTGCGCTGATGTAGGGTTGAGATCACAACCGCCCCCACAGATTGAGCACGGTCGGTCTTGGCTCGGCTTTTCTGACCATACGATTGGCTTCTTTCTTACCACCAAAAGATCTCTTCGCAGATTTGATGATGACTCTACATGAATCTTTCCACTCTTGATACCACTTCAATACGCTGTCAGTAAGTATCACCGGTGAATCCGGTGAAGAGTTTCCAATCGATGATTAAAGAATGGACCGACAATGTCCCCATGAACATATCAACCAACTCCCTATTGGACAAGGGTGGTTGAACTCGCTAGATCTCTCCATTTCGAGCATACTCTTTGAACTTCTCATCACGACCCATAGACATGCTTTGCGTTGCATGCGAGTGGGTGTCAATTCAGATTGTACTCATATCGTCAGAAAGCATCACCAAATCGCTCCAAGTACGGATACGGTCATTCTCTAGTCGATAATACCACTCCAACCGAGTTCGGACAAACTCTCTGAAAATAATGCATCCACAACTTTCTCATCGGTGGGGACTAATCTTCCGAACATAGGACTTCAAGTGCGACGGACAAGAAATGCCATCATACTTGGCAAAATTAGGAACTTTGAACTTAGGAGGAATCACAACACTGTGAACAAGACTCGATCATCAAAATTCAGCCCGGACATTTTCGATTTTCCACAAGATTCGACGGTCTTCAAGTTGCTTGTACTTGTCATCTTCATCGAGTAATCGGCTATAGTCGAACGCCTCTCTTTCTTTCAGCTCACGTCATCCTCATTACCCTTGACACTCCCCTCAGTTTTGACACTTCCTTCTGAGAGTTCAATTCGACTGACCACTTTAGGACCACCCTTGTAGCGTCTGCCCATGTTGAGTAGACCCACAACCTTCTTCTTCTTGTTGATGAGCTTCTTCAGATCTTCTTGGCCTTGGACCAAGCTAGCGAACATCTGCTGAAACTGTGCATTCTGAATCTGGAGATCTTTGATAGTTGATTCGAGAGCCATTGCTGCTAAAATAAATAGCAAGAGGATAAGAAAACCAATCTCCAATGTACCTGTGATGCAATGTTATGCTATGCTATGCAATGTTTATGCGAATGCTATGCAATGTTTTCAAGGACCTCTAGGATTTAAATTTGTTAAACAAGCAATGAACAAACAAATATTAGTTCTCTCTTATTCTTTTTTCTTTTTAAGTACAAAGATAGTTCCAAAACAATAAAGAAAAACATAATATAAAGCTTCTAAGTCTCCCATGGGCGCTTCCTCTTGGTGCCGAGGTAGGCGTTGATGTTGCGCTCCTCGTGAAGTAGCTTGGTCAACTCTAGCACTTTCTTCTCACTTGCATAACACTGAGCTTCAAAGGTATCCCTTTCTTCTTTTAGCTGAATCCAGGATCTCTTCAAGTCTTCAAAATCAGTAGGCATGTCAGGATGGAGAATAGTATAGGGTACGTCACCTATAGCAACAGGTTCCATAATTACGGGTACAACAGGCGTGAATGGCATCATGAGGTTTTGAGCTCGAGCTCGCACCCATTTGAGGTAAGGCTCCCAAGGAGTGGGATTTTGGTGCCCCAAAGTCTTGGTATCAGTCTTCTTTACCATGCCCCAAGCGTGTATAAACCTTCGTCGGTAATTCTGGAGATCGTGATTGTAGTCGAACACAACATCTTGGAGAAGCATATCATGTGGACCATCTCTTCGAGCAAAACCAAACTGACGTAGAGCTAGAGAAGGGTTGTAAGTAATACCTCCCCTTATACCAAGAAGTGGTACATTAGGGAATTCTCCACAACGCTCAATGAAGGTGAAGTCCTTTTGAGAGAAAAGACTCCAACGGATATCTGAATGAGAAAGTGACATTAATCTTTGAGACCACTTCATCCTTTGTTCGTTCTTCAAAACTGATGAAGGAAGGTGCGAAATAAACCACCTAGAAAGTAATGGTACACAACACATGAGAGTGCCTTGTCTTTTAGCGGTACGAGTATGGAGAGAATGTAGGATGTCTCCAAGCAAAGTGGGCACTGGATTACGGGTAAGAAACAGCTTGATGGCATTGACATCTATGAATTGATCCGAGTTAGGGAATAGAACCAAACCATAAATTAGCAAGGCCACAATGTTTTCAAATGCATGGAAACTCATAACTTTGAGGAATTCTCGGGCTTTCTTAATCAAGAACTTAGCAAGTAAACCCTTAACTCCGCTTCTAGTTTCCCAATTGGCTTCAATATCTGAGCGCTTAAGATGTAAGGCGGATGCAATGTCTTCGTACTTAGGAACCTTTTCTAAACCGGTGAATGGCATTTGGTCAAGAATAGGTATCCCTAGTAACTTAGAGAACTCTTCCAAGGTAGGAACCAACTGATAGTCTGGAAATGTAAAGCAATGGTGCTTCGGATCAAAGAACTGGAATAGGACATGCATCATATCTTCTTCAAAACCGGAGATAACCAAATCAAGTAGATAACCATGTCTCTTGATGAACTGAGCATGGTCGGGAATTTCTGAAACCAATTCTTTGAGCTGAGAAGGTATACCCATGAAGTTGATTCGGATAGTCTTTCTAGAAGCCATAACACCTACAAAACAGAGCAAAGATAAATCCCTAGGTCCTTGAAATGGTTAGAAATGATATGCAATGCGAATGATGTCATGATGTCATGTATAGCACACACAAGCAATTCACACAATGAGCCTATGGTTTAAGGCTTGCATGAGGTCTAGGTGATTACCCCACCAAAAGTTTGAGTTGGTTCATCCTGTCCTATAATAGTAACCGGGTTCTAGGAATCTCACATCATTGATCTTTCTCGTAGGCGCTTATTTCAATGCGACTACCAAGTGGTCGATCGAAAATGTCCCAAAAGTCTGATCTCAATGAGCGTAGCATCGAGTATCAACCAACCTCGGTCTACACCAAAGCCGGCCATCTCACTACCTTCTAATGGCCAAGATGGGTCAATTAAGGTTCTAAAAGTTAGTTAGCGCTTGATGACACCACGCAGAAGCCAAATGCTATCCTCAACTTGGGAATGAGGAGCATCGGGACAACCAAAGTGTCACGCTAACGTAGCCATCATGTTGACCGTTAAGTTATACGTCTAGCGGTCGCAATGATCTAATGCCACTTACCTAAAAGGAAACCCGGATCCGGGTGTAGGATCCCCCAACAATATAATACCCAAGCAACCCTTAAAAGTAAAGCAAGCAAGTCAAACAGAAAGCAATAAAAATGATCTATGAATCCTTAAGGCAATTCTCTCTTTAGGGTGTTTCCCCGGCAGAGTCGCCAGTTCTGTAATACGGTGAACTGACTTTTTTAGGATTTTTTGTATCCAAATGTGCGGATAGCAAGAGTCGCCACCGACTTTTATTTTTATCCAATTAAGGGAAGGTAAAAGTAAAAAGACCTTCGTTAGATTCTCGATGGAGAATGGTTATGAAAAGGGAAGGTATTAGCACCCCTTTCCATCCGTAGTTATCTACGGGCTCTTAGTTGCTCTATAGATCACTTCTGAAAAACTTGTGCTTTCTGTGTGTTTGAAAGATATTTTGAAAAGGCATTTCACTTTGACTTTGTAATGATTCATGTAGGAATGTATACAAAGTGTTCGGAAATGTTTCGTTTTTAGAAAAAGAACTTTGCAATGATTCACGCTGGAATGTATACAAAGTGTTTTGAAAGTGTGAGGTGTGAAAAGTATTTTTGATTTAGAGCAAGCAACTAGAGACTTATTACCTACTCGAATTTAGTTGCATTTTCTACATTCCTTTAGAATAGCGCTAGCCGTACCATTAGTTAGTAGGTAGCTCCATTCGTTGGATGTAAACGGGACAATCGAAGGGACATCGGATGGTCATAAAAGGCAACTTGTAGGAAGTATCCTAGCACATTCGAAGGGACTATCATCATTTTTCGTAGGCGACAATCGAGGGTCGGGATCATGTATTCGGAAGCGACATCGTGGGTCTTACGATCTTTATATCGAAGGGACTATGATGATTTGTTTTGAAAGGCAACGGTGCTAGAATACCTCTACGTTCGAGGGACATGACCATTTGAATCGAAAGGCAACGAGAGAGAATTACCCTAAGGGGTGCGTGTGTGAAAAGAGTGTGTTGATTTCAGAATATGTTATCTTGCAAATTATGAGTGATCTATGTTGATTTTATCTTGCCATACACGCCTAGTTACTAGCATTTGATAAAGGGTGCGGAAAGTAAAATGCGGAATGTAAAGTGCGGAAATGTAAACCTACGCTATTACATGGCTTTGGGGCAGATACATAATCAGAAAATGCGGAAAGTAAAAGTCCTAAATTAAACTATTACAACCCATATGCAGTTACATTATTGGAAAACGGAAGAAACGTCTGTATCGGATCAACCTGTGAAAAGATGGGAAAATCGGAAAATATGATGAAATCGAATAAGAGGAAAATGTTAGTAAAAATGCAAATTTTAATATGAGAAAATTTATGCATGCTGGAAATAAGATAAATAAGCTATAATAATTTTTCTGGAATTTTTGGAAAAGATTTAATAATTAAAATGCAATTTATAATGATTTAAATGCAAAATAAAATAAAATAAATATGCATGCAAAAATTATATTTTTTAATTTATTAAATTAAATAAACATTTTTATGAAAATAATGTAAAAAGAAAAAATATTTTTGGTATTTTTAAGAGGCAGAATAAAAATATAGAAAACAATTAAAATAGATGCAAAATATTAAATAATAGGAAAATAGAGAAAATATGAGAAAACATGAGTTTTGAGAAAAAGAATGCAAAACTGGTCCTGATGAGGCTCGAACTGGAGACATGAAGGAGGATCCTGGAACAGTAAATGACTTAACCACCACGCCAGCTTGCATTTGATGTTATGGATTGGAAACGTGGGATGATGGACACACGCGTCACTGTCTGGATGAGTCAATGCACAATCAGCCTAGTGGGGTCCTCGCTGGATGGATGAACGAATCAGAGCAAGCCGTTTTGCCACGCACGCGGTCAAGGAGTCCACGCCGGAGTCAGCAACCGGGAACCCTAACGCCGGTCATCTTCTCCGGCGGTTCAAGTTTTCAACCTGCAAAAATACGCGAAACAAACAGGAAAAGAACACCTTGTCTACCTAAAACGGACCTTCTGAGTCCATTGGGGGTATCAGTTTTGGCTAAATCGTCCTGTATCATGCGTTTCAAAGAGAAAGATCAGAACTGCCCTAACAATGGCATATTCTTGTTCTGGCGTTAAACCTCCCATGTAACACGTCAAACATGTTCTAATGAGTACCCTGATCTCAAACAAACAAGCCAAAACTGTTAAAGATGCATGGATTTTAAAATTCGAAATCAGAAAAGAATGCAAACCGGTGAGAACTCCAGGGCACGTTCTGGGCAATTCTGGGCTCGTGTAAATGATGCTTTTGACTCCTGGGAATCTCCTGAGTGTAATGGAATGGTTTTTTGAGGCTGAATAGGGCTGGAAATTCAAACACGATTTTTGAAAGTTTGTGAAAATTTTGAGCAAAGTAAGGGCTTGTTTTTTAGGTTAGGATTCGTCCTCATGGGTTTGTGTACACTGCTGGGTATTTATAGGAGAGAATTGGATGGCAAAAGTAAGCAAAAAAGATCCATTCATCAATGTGCAAATATTTTCTTTGAAAATAAAATCAAATATTGAAAAATATATGATTTTCTCATCAATGCCATGGCTTGCACGAATTTGGAAGGTATATTGGACTTTCTTGGACATTTAGAAAGATATAAAATCATTCCTTTTGAGAAAAATATTTAATTTTCATATTTTATATAATTTATTTTTGAATTAAATGTTATAAAATTCAAATATAAATCATAAAAATAGAAAATAACCAAGGCCAAGCATTTATGGGTCAAGAGTAACATCATGAACAAGTTTGGATCAAAAGATTATAGGCCCATTTGGAAAATTTTGCAATTTGACCAATATGTCCTTTTGTGCAATTGTCCAAAATTCCCCAACTTCTGAATAGTGTAACTTGCTCAATTTTCCACATTTTTGAGAGTTCTTGGACTTTTTGGAAAGCTCTAAGAGTCCTCTAAACAATTTCTTTGGTTTCACTTCAATTGGAGTTACCATGCTCAATATATGTTCAAAACAAAAAGTTGACTTTTTGTTGACTTTGAAAATGACCTGTAATGTTTTGAGCTATACCTCTCAAATGAAGCATTTTTTGGACATTCTTGTGAGACATGAAGTTGTAGAGAATTGAATTTCCTTCAAAACAAGAGGTGGTGGAAAAATTTCTGAGAAAGTATGAGAAAGTTATGCTCAGTCAAAGTTCAGTTGACTTTTCACCTAGAAACCCTAATTTAGAAAGTTTGACTTTTGAGCAAATCTTGAGTTTTCTTGATGAATCATGATCAACCCTTGATCAAATGATGAATGTAACTTCAAAATGAGAATGTTGACAAAAAAATCAGAAGTTTTGACTGTATGTTGACCACAGTTGACTTTTTGGCCAATACAACTGATTTTCAACCATCTGAGCAATTGTCTGAGGAAATTGGACTTGTGAAGCTTGAAACTTGACATGGAGAATCTTTGAAGCATATGAGGAAGCATGAAAACCATTGGAGGTGTTAGAAGTCCATCTGGATCTGAGGAATGCCAAACCCTAGTTTGGGTTGATTGTATAGGAGAGTGTCCATTTGATCAACTCTTGAGGAATCCTTGAGTATGGATGTATGAAATGTCTTGAGAATCATGAGGGCAAATTTTGGGGTATGACAATATGATCTTTCGAACTCCGCGTATCAGATGAAAATTGCTCGGTTCAGCTCAAAATCAACCTTAGAGAATAAAATTCTGGTACTGATCGGTGAGGAATCAGCTCCCGAGTTGCAAATGAGAGTTGTAGAGGACTTTGATATGGAATTTTAGAAATCGGTCCCGCTCAATTCCGAGCTTCCATCTAGGAGATAAAGACTTTTTGGTGATCCAAAATGCACGGTTTAGCACTAAAAATCAGCTTGATCTGCAGGGGAAAATGACTCCTTTGAGAGCCTTCTTCACAAAATCCGTTATCGACCTTCACACGAGAATCATAGATAATCATGAGAGAGAAATGCCATTCGAAAATCAATAGAAAATACCCAAGGAGATGAGAGATACGCCTTCTAGAATGTCCAAAATGCGCCGAAACCCAAATTCCACTTTATTGAGAAGTAAACTCTTTTTGGGTGCCATTCAGAATACCTGGAACCTGATACTCCTTATGACGAATGCTATGCAAGCTATTACATGTATGTTTATGCAATGGAATTATAAGCTAGGGAAACGCGGAAAAGAAGAGGGTAAATTTTGGGGTACAACACCTATAATCTCAAACCTTGGATCAAACCTAATCCTAAATTGCTTCATACATCCCTGTTTGATTTGTTCCAAAACACAGCTGGACGGAACAACCGATCTGTTGTTATTCTGTTGTTATTCTTTATCCATTCATCTTTCTTCAATCTGCCTAACTTGCTTTTCACACATTCTTTACAGATACCCTATATCCATCGATGGCGCGCCCTATCGAATTTATCGATAACATCAACGATTCAAAGGATTTATGGAAGATTGCTGTTAGATGTAAGCATTTGTGGTCTGTCACCAATTCTCAGAATAAAGAGCACTTGGAGCTTATTCTGTTTGATTCAAAGGTATTCTAAAATTTAAATGCCATTTTTTATAACTGTTCTGTTATACCATACTGATTCCAAAATATTTGTATTTTCACATTTTGATTTGATTCAAGCCATTGTGCCATCTTATTTGGTACCAAAATTCAAAACGCAGCTTGAACTTGGATGTTCCTACGTTATGCAGAATTTCAAAGTTTCGAGTAATGATTTCTCCTTCAAGTCTACTGATCATAAGTTCAAATTGATTTTCTGTGGATCTACTTCTGTCAAAAAGGTCCCACTAAATGACATTCATGTGAACTACCTCAATTTAATTGGAATGGACGCTATTGTTGAGGGTAAATATAGGACAAATGTATTGTATGGTGAGTTGCATTTTTACATTTATAATAAATCACATAAAAGGTTAAGTTCAACATTACACATGACTGTATATGGTAAATTGTTTTGCAGATATCGTTGGAGGAGTTACTGAAATTTCCCAATCCCAGATAATTCCTGATAACAACAAAAGCAAGGTTGTATTTACATTAACTGATATCAGGTGTGTGTCGTTTTATTTTGTTTCCCTAATATTGATACTGAGTACTGTCAATTTCTAACATACTCATGGTGTTTGTTTTGTAATTACTGTCACTCAGCAAACGTTCTGTACAATGTACTCTTTGGGGAAAATTTGTTGTGCAACTGAATGAGTATTATACCAGTCATAAGGATGATGGTAGTATTGTTGTCCTACTGATTAATGCAAGGATCAAAGAACCTCAAGGTATCATATGTATCTGTTTATATTTATATCCAACTTTAAGCATTGTCATTTATATGTAGGTTTGATTTTAGGAAGTTATCCGTTAAATATTTCTGATGCATGGAACGACACAAAACTGCTGATTAATGATTTTAGTATTGAGGAGGTTAAAAACCTTAAAGAGAAGTAAGTGATCATTATATCAGATGTATGCCTCATTTGTGTAAATATAAATCAGGATTCTTGCATTACTAACAGACAATTTTGAACCTGATCTGTGTTTAACAGTCTTAAAAATGAGTTGTCGTTGCTGTCATCTTCAAGCATGCATATGGACACGAGTCAGAGCTCTCATTTTTCTGAGTTGGATAAATTTATCTGGAAAGCTGAAATATTGAGTCTATCTGAAATTGCATTTCTGCAGAAAGTTAGTTACTCCTTAAAATTGACTTATTAAAATAACATAATTAGACAAACTGAATTCTTATCCGATCTTTGAGATAAATCACTTATTTCTGTTTCAGGAGACTACGTCTGTGACTGTTGCGACATTGGAGAAGTTTGAATGTGGACAATCAGGATGGTATTATGATGGATGTAGTGAATGTACCAGAAGTGTGTCTTTAAAGGATGGAAAATTATGTGTTATTCCAAACACATTTCATCTGAGCCAGTCCCAAGGTAATTTTTATGTACTGCATAACAAGGTCTATCACCATATAACCAAACGCTTCATTGCTGACAATTTGTATTTTGATCACACATGGTCTAGATTTAAGCTTGAAGTGCTTGCCTCTGATGGAAAGTTAAAATACAAGTTCGTATTTTGGGATATAGTTTGTGTAAAGTTGATTGGGAAGTCCGCTCTTCAGATAAAATTGGATTTGATGAAGGTATAATCAATTTGGCTTTTATATTACTTAGATAATTACCATTTGCCTAACATATATTATTTGGATGATTTAGTCTGGAGATTATGATCCCCTTGAATTCCCTTATGAACTGGATGTGATGCTCAAGGAGTTGGCTATAAGAGCGCAACCCAACAAGGCACATCATATTGGATTTAAGGCAGATGAAGAGATACGTAAGAAAATAAGGGATAATTTCAAATGTGAAGAGGTACTGCAGTTTTATTACTCTCAACATCATCACCGTGTGCATTACATTTTTTAAACATTTGTTTTAAACTTGCAGCACACTTCAAAGATTGCCATCTCATAAAAACTGTCTCGGGATGATCCGCATACAGTATCAGTGAGTTTTTTTCTTTTTGTTTTATTACTCTCGGCATCATGACCATGTGCATTACATTTGGATAACATTTATTTTTTAACTTGCAGCATACTTCAACGATGGCCATCTCAGAAAAACTGTCTCAGGATGAACCGCATACAGTATCAGTGAGTCTGTTTTTTATTTACAAGATTAAGAAATCAACCTATAAAACAATTTCTTCCTTCATTTTGTACGGTACTGATGTTGTTTTAACTCTGTCATGGCAGGAGCCCTTATCAATTACTGCAGATTATGACCCTGCAGTTGCCAACTCTGCACTTACACCGTCAAAAAGATCTATTCCTGAAACGGTAGAAGAACTCGACAGTGGCCAACTATCGTCCACCAAGATAACAAGGGATATCAAGCTGGAGAAATGTTTTGTCAATCTTCGTCGCAGTTTTATTTTTTCATTTACTTATTTTGGACAACATGGCCCACCTAATGTTTTCTTATTTTAATTTATTCTGATGTTTTTCTGTTTGTAAGTTCGATATAATGAACTTATTATGTGTTGTTTGCAACTATGAATTATGTTGTGCTGGCTATATTTCAATATATGGATTTTGTTAACAATTTATCTACTTAAATTATACCACACAATTGTTTCTACTCAATTTTTTATTTTGTATGAATTCACTTCAGATTATGGTTATACCTTAGAATTATATTATTGTGAAGTTATTGTCTTTATAAAACACAAATGCATAGCTGGATAAATGATTTTCTTAATCAACATCGCCTTTTTTTTTCATTGAGAGTATTTGAAAAACATGTAGCACCTAATGTTTTGTTTTATTTATTTACATGTTTTTTTCTGTGTAAATTTGAACTATTAACATTTAATCCCACAAATTCCCATTTAACAATTGTTTCTAATGAATTTTATATTTTCTATGAATTTACTTCAAAGTAAGTTAGGCATGGTATTTGGTTATTGTGGAATTAATGTCTTTAAAATACACAAATATTATTCTTTATATCTTAAAAATACACAATTATAATTCTTTTGTGTTCTTTATGCCTAATACATGGTAATATAGTTGTCTCATAAACAGAAATATATGGATCTAATACATGGAACTAATTTGCTAAACAGAAATAGTAGTTGCTAATATGCCAGTCAACAAAGACATGGAACTGAATACCTGGATCTGAATAATATGCCAGTTAACAAATATAATTTGGTAATATATTAGGCATAACATAAATTTAATTGTCTCATAAACATAATACATGGAACTAATTTGGTAATATGCCAGTTAACAATGCATAGCCACTAATTGTACATAGAGCCTTAACTTAACAAGTACAAATAACACAAATTATAACAAATTAACAATGGGCATCAAACTGGTTCTGCCATCAAATATTGCTGGAGTTCTGCCCAGCCAAAAAAATACCTCCTTTTCTGCCATGATGCTTCACATAATTTCCAGTCAACATATCCTTTCACTGTTGCCCTTTCACAACTTTAACCAATATACGTTCCACTGGAGGATGTTGTACTTTGAATTGGATAACATCACCTTTGGACAACTCTTTATCCTTCACAAATTTATACCAGCCTTTTGAGAGGAACTTCTCAGTCATTTTTCCCCTGCTTTTGAAAACACATGGATATGTAAGACCTGAGTCTGTATCATAAAGATCAATAGATGATCTTGGTTCCATGAAAATCTCCTTAATGACTGATGCTGGAAATTGCTGCAACATGAAAATTGATTAGCTATGTCTATTAATTCTATGTTAGACATCCTAAATACTATATCAGCAAACTGTTCAAAAGCTTATAAGAACTTGAGTTTTTATCTTTAAGCTGCTCTTAACAACTTTCTGCCATTTGCATTCAAGTTTCTGTTGCATGGAAGCATTTTGTACAACATCAGCACCAGCAGGGGTATTGTTGTCATCGCTGCACCAACATACAACATTATTTAAAATGATAAGTTGCGTACTGTAATACGGTGGGAGAACTGACTTTGGATGGTTTTGCTTATGATCGCAAATGTTGCGGATAGCAAGAGTCGCCACCGACTTTTGTTTTATCCAATTAAGGGAAGGTGAAAAGAACAGAAAAAGACCTTCGTTAGATTCTGAGTAAGGGAGAAGGTTATGAAAAGGGAAGGTATTAGCACCCTTTCCATCCGTAGTTATCTACGGGCTCTTAGTTGCTTTAGCTCACTTTTAAAAATTTGCTTTCTGTGTGTGTGTGTTTGAAAATGTTTTTGAAAAGGCATTTCGCTTTGACTTCGTAATGATTCACGCTGGAATGTATACGAAGTGTTCGGAAATGTTTCGTTTGAAAAAAAAGTGTTTTAACTTTGTAAAAAGTGTGAGGTGTGAAAAAGATATTTTGATGGAACAACCAACTAAAAGTCTTATTACCTACTCAGAACGGTCGTTTACGTGTTATTTTACTTTCCTTTAGAATAGTGTTATCCATACCATTAGTTGGTAGGTAACCCTATTCCTTGGATGTAGAAGGGACATTCGAAGGGACATCGGATGGTCATAGAAGGCAACTTGTAGGAGTATCCTAGCACATTCGTAGGGACGATCATCACTTTTCGTAGGCAACAATCGAGGGACAAGATCATGTATTCGTAGGCCACATCGAGGGACTATGATCTTTGATTCGAAGGGACTATGATGATATGTTTGTAGGCAACAGTGCTAGGATACCTCTATGTTCGAGGGACTTGACCATTTATTCGAAAGGCAACGAGAGAGAATACTCTAGGGGGTGCATGTGTGAAGAGAGTGTTAAATTCAGATATTTTATCTTGAAATTAGAAGTGATCTACGTTTATTTTTATCTTTCCATACACGCCTAGTTACTAGTAGTTAATATGGGTGCGGAAAGTAAATTGCGGAAAGTAAAGTGCGGAAAGTAAATCCTACGCTATTACATGGCTTTGGGGCAGTTACATAATATAGGAGTGCGGAAAGTAAATCCTAATTATGTTATTACATCCCATGAGTAGTTACATAATATGGAAAAAGAAATGCGAGAAAATTATCCTAACTATTACAACCCGGAAGCAGATACATAATAATCAGAAAAAAGAAAAGAATTACGCATAAGAGAAAATGATGTTAGTGAAAAAGATTTTTAAGTTAGGAAAAAGTTTTAGGGTTAACAAACCTAATTAGATGAGAAAATAATTTTTTTTTGGACTTTTTTGGACTGGTTTTAGCAAGGAAAAACAATTAAAAGTTAATTTTCGAATTAATTAACAATTAATTAAAAATATGCATGCAAAAAAATAATTTTTCATATCAAAAATTAAATAAGTATTTTTCTAACCTAAATGCAAAAAGAAATAATTTTTTTGTGATTTTTTTGATGTGTTAGAAAACTATCTGAAAAGAAATTAAATTAAATGAAGAAAAATGGAAAAAATAAGAAAAAGAGGGTCAGAATGCTTCTGGATGAAATTCTCCCAGAAGCTGGAACTTCTAGGAGACCTCTTGCTGACCATGCCAGTAAGCACTGGGGATCTTATTGAGGTGCCGAAATTGAATTTCGGGCTTTTCTAGGGGCAAGTAAGCACTTTTGGGGCTTTCAGTGATGCCCGTGGAGCTTCTAGGGCGTGGCGTCTTGAAAGCCGGTGGAGCTCGGCATGTCTTCTGGAAACCTGAAATTTCAAAAAATGTTAAGTAAAAAGACAAGGTTCGAACCCATGTCCTCTTGAATAAACACGCGCTGCCTTGCCATCTGAGCTGAGTAGACTATCTGTTAACAATATGAAACAAAAGGAATACAAAGGGAATGGATTTATGGGAAAACATTGAATTAGAAAACGCGCGCAAGAGTCATCTTCTTCATTCAAATATTTGAACCTTTAGCTACAATTTCTGCTCGTAGCTATAACACCTGCAAAAATCAAAATCCAATAATATGCAACATAAATTTGTTATGGAGACATGGATCAACTCGATTTGATCCCCTGAACATGATGGAGTCATTGGTTTTGTCCAATTTTTCCTAATTTGTAAAGCCCTAATTCGGACCTTCAAACCCTAGCCATGGTGGATTCCTATTCCTGTACTCAAAACTCAATTAACCTATGCAGAAAGCTTCGAAACTTCATTCTGAACACAAACAAACAATCAAAACATGTTAAATATGCATAAAAATTAGAAATCGATTTTGAGTTAGAATATGCAAACCGTGTTCTTGATTTCGTGATTCTGGACGTTTGGCTGGCTTGTGAGTATTTGGATCGATTCAGAGGAACTCCAGGAATGTGTTGGGATGCTTAGAATCCCTTGAATTAGACTGAAAACCTGGCTGCAAGTTGCTTGGAACACACAGATTTTTTGATGCTTGATAGGGTTCTTTGAGGCCAGAATTTCGTCCCTTGTGCATGTAGTAACATCATGTATTTATAATAGAGTGAATTAGGTCAAGAATTTGTAAGAAAAATGAAGCTAATCAATGAGAAATTATTTGATTTGGAATCAAACCAAATATTTCCTTTTTGAGCCAATTTCAATCAAATCTCATTACCAATCATGATTATTTCGAAATAATCAGATTAAATGGCTTGCTTGGACCTCAAGGATGAGAGAAAATCCATCTTGCAATTAATTTTTTATTTTCTATCTATTATTTTAATTAAATTGGTTTTAAATGATTAAAAATCCAAAATAAATAAAAAAAATAAAAGATAAATTCGTGGCCTTGGGCTTGGAGGTTCCAATTCAGCTAAGGAACATGTTTGAATCAAGAAAAGTTAGGCCCACCTCCTCAAAAATGCTCAACTTGGACAAGGTGTATTTTGCTCAATTTTTAACAATTTTGGGTGTTCTTGTACTTTTTAGAAAGCTCATGATGTCTTTTAAACAGCCTTTTTGGTTTCATCTTTATTGGAGCTTCCATGCTCATGAATACTTCTTTGCAAAAAGTTGACTTTTTGTTGACTTTTAAAATGACCTGTAATATTTTGATCCATAACTTCCAAATGAAGCATTTTCTGCCCAAGCTTGTGAGACATGAAGTTGTAGAGAATTGAATTCTCTTCAAAATGAGTTGTGGTGGAAAAAAGTTTGATAAAGTATGTGAAAGTTATGCTTGGTCAAAGTTCTGTTGACTTTTGTTTGAGAAAGCCCAATTTAGAAACTTTGACTTTTGATCAATTCTTGACTTTTCATGAGGAATCATGATTAACCCTTGATCAAATGATGAATATCACTTCAAAATATTGATGTTGAGCAAATATTATTAAGTTTGACTGTATGTTGACCACAGTTGACTTTTTGTCCAATACAACTGATTTTCAACCATCTGAGCAATTGTCTGAGAAAACTTGACTTGTAAGGCTTGAAACATGACATAGAGATTCTTTGAAGCATATGGTGAGGCAGGATGACCACTTGAAGTGTTAGAGGTCATCTTGATTTGAGAATGGCAAAACCCTAGTTTGGGTTGATTGCTTAGGAGAGGGTTTGTCTGGTCAACCCTTGTGAAATCCTTGAGTATGGATATGTGAAATGTCTTGAGAAGTAGGAGGGCAAATTTTGGGGTATAACACGTACTTAAATGTCCAACTCTAATTATATATCCTAATAGTGCTTGCCTGTCCAACCCATCATCGACTAATTCCATGGCTGCAACAATGTTGTTGTCTTCAATCTCATCTGAACCGTCAATGAGCCATCCTTCCTCTGTGGCAATTTCAAAGTACTCTTCATGAGATAGACAACTTCTGACCTTTCCGGTTCTGAGTTCATAATCTTCCTCTCTTTCCACGTACTCATAGTATTTCTCCAGAAGTTGAGCACGTGTAAGCTTTACGACACTGCTGCTACTTAATCAATAATAAAAAAACACATGCAATCAACTTTTATTCACTATCAAGATGCAACAGACTCATTCCAGAATAATGTTTTACCTTGAAGAACCTTCGCCTTCTTCCTTCCTCCTTTTGGCAGCCACAAGCAGATTTCTCCATTGTTGGGCAATGTCCCGCTTATCCTGAGATTCCCTTCTAACCTTCTGCATAGCCAGCTTTATCCATTCAGGATGAGGAGGCATCCCTGTCAGAGTTCTCCTTACAAATCCCCTGAATATAAAATAGTACCATGATCATCTATAAACACAGACAGATTTGGATAAACCCTAAATCTTCACATTGCAAATGATGAAACATGTGTATCAAAACTTCTATCTTACCCGCGTGAACACCACCTTAGAGTCTATTTTGCCATCGTATTAACTCACCAGAGCTATCTGGATCAGAACGTCGTTGCAAATATTGACCATCTTCCTTGGAATGTTGTTCTGTGATAAACCCGTAGCGAGAACTTTGATGGAGTGAATGAGACGTTTGGTATTATATTGGTTGACCCAACAAGCAACCATTTGTTACATAACACACTATAAATGACAGGTAGAATACAAAAGGTTCTGATCATTCCATTTGATATCCATTGGAAAGTGTATATTTTTGGAAGTACTTTTAACATTTGCACCACGTGCAATATTTGGAACTATTTTTGAGTTTTATTATTTTTGTTAACCACCAAATCATTCTATTATTTAATAATCTATCATTTAATTTAATAATTTTATGTAACAAAATATATAATATTTGTTTTCTAAAAAAATATTATTCACATTATTAAATTATTTTAACAGATTGACAAATAAACTATTTTTGGTTATTTATGACATTTTAATTATTAATTAAAGCATACTGTAAAAATGATAGCATTATTTTTAAATTACTTTAACTTATTATAAATAAAATATTTTACACTGTATTATTTTATAAAAACATTATATATCAAACCAATATTATATGTTAAAAAAAATATTACAAAAACATACAACACCAAAAGATTAACCTTTGGTTTCCAGAAGTACTTTTGAGTTTCCAACATAACAATATTTAATGTCACATAATAATTTTTGGTGTTCTAATAATTGTTTTAAGTTTGTCTGACACACCTATCATCATTGAAACTAGTAACCAACACATGTTGTATTTATGTCACATTAACTTTTTTTCCCTTTACCCATAATTCTCAAGCTTTGTTAGTATATCCTATAATGATGAAACACAATTAATGTAATATATCAACTTCACTAAGGCAATACAATATACATTCTGTTCTATTCAATGTACAGATGTAGTATCTAAGTACACTTACAACTCCAAATACAAATGTTCTGAATTGCAAATCCAAACAATCCCATATAGATTCTTTACTATTACATTCATAATGTTATACTTATGAAGAGTTGCAATTTATCAAGTATAGTTTCTGTCAACTATGAACAGCCATTTTGGAGATAGGAAATATTCTGCATCATTGGCAAGACAAAAGAGGAAGCATATTCTTAATGAAAGAAGATTTAAGAGGAATAGAGTTAATGAAAATGGATTTGAACACAACCATCAGCTAAATACTTCAAGTTCTGTAACCAGAAATCATGTAAGACAGCCACTGTTTGATATCACTTATGCTGTTGTCAATGGGGGTGAAGATGTTTCTGCACGAAGAGCAGTTGGAATGCTTAATTCACAAAAAAAGCATTTGAATGTTGGTTTTAACCAGTGCACAACCCCAAACCCTGCATCTTCCCACAACTACTCATGCATTTCTACTGATACAATTTCCCCCAAACAAAATTTTGCTACAGCACGTCGTAGAAGGAGGTCAATTATGCAGCATAAAACTGCCCAAAACAACAAGCATCGTTGTCATCTGCATATCAACCCCGGTAAGAGTAGATCATTTTGTTCGCCTCTCCCTTTTGATGCAAAAATACCTCTAAGTGGCGTGACCTCCTCCTCAAGTATTGAATGCAACGATAATTCATATGGACAACCTACCTCTTGTGCATCTTCATCCAACAAACATATGGATCCAACTGTAATTCGTTCAACGACTGCGAATCTATTCAATACCTTTTCAACTGTTAGACAAACAAATGCAACTTCCCATAATACGAATATGTGCACAAATACTGAAGTAGTGAATGCAGGTCACCAATCATTTGCAGAATATTCAACCGATGAATCTATAAGCGATAGTTCATGTGAAGACCATTATGCAAATGTCCCAACAATTGATTGCCTAAATGCTGGTATGTATTGCCGAAATTATTATTAATCGCAAACCATAACTTATATTCACTGTCATACCATTTGATAGCTATGAATATACAAATGTTTATAATAGATATGTTGTTTCATTCTATCTGATATATACAGGATATTCAGATATCGGTGATCCTTACATTGAATGCACTCATTGTGGAGCACAGATGTGGTATTAGGAGAAAACTGACAAGAGAAAACATAGTGCAGTGCCTAAGTTCCAATTATGTTGTGGAAAGGGTAAAGTTGTGTTGCCACTTTTGAGAACACCACCACCGTTTCTTAAACATCTACTGTCGAATGAAAACGATGTACTATGTAGAAATTATCAGCAGAATTGCAGACAGTACAACATAATGTTTGCATTTACGTCTCCTGGAATGAAAGTTGACAATAGATTCAATACTGGAAACGGACCACCTAACATGAGAATTCAAGGGCAGACTTTCCATAGAATTTTTAGCATGATGCCTTTGCATGGAGAAAAACCGAAATTTGCTCAGCTTTATATATATGACACTGACAATGAGATTCAACATAGGATGCGAGGAATAGGGTAATGTTTTTTAAGACAATTAAGAAACCTACGTTAGATTTCTTATGCTATTATCATGAATAACATATGTTTTATTTCCTAATGCAGCAACAACCTGAATATTATGGAAGAAACTGTTAGCCGTATACATAACATGCTTCATGAATTCAACACACATGCTAAATCTTTTAGAATGGCATCAGATAGACTAAAGTATTGTCATGTATCTGACCTCAAATTGAAGTTAATATCCGATAGATCAAAGGACGGACGAATTTACAACGAACCTACTGTGTTTGAGGTTGCAGCGCTTATTGTTGGTGATGTTGATACAGGCTCAAAAAGGGATATTATCCTTGAAAGATAAAGCGGTAGACTAAAACGAATAAGTGAATTTCATCCGAGCTATCTTGCATTACAATATCCACTTTTGTTTCCGTATGGGGAAGATGGATTTAGACTTGGTGTTCTACACAAAGAAACTGTTCCCAATAAAAAAGGGAAGATGAACAAACTTACTATTAGAGAATGGCTTACTTTTCGCATTCAAACCAGACAACGTGAAGCACACACACTGCTCATGTCAAGGAGATTGTTTCAGCAATTTTTGGTTGATGGATTCACTATGGTGGAGTCAAAGAGACTGAATTATATATGTAAGCATAAAAAAAATTACGAGTATCCAAATACTCCAATTTGTCAGGAGTAGACCAACAATCTTCAAATGAAGGAGCCCACAAAGGAAAAAGAGTTGGATTGCCGTCAACATACGTTGGAAGTCGGAGATACATGGAATAATTATACTTTGATGGAATGGAAATTTGTAGCCAAATTGGATTTCCGGATCTATTCATTACCTTTACTTGCAATCCATGTTGGCCAGAGATTCAAAGGTTACTTAACAACATGAATTTACAACCTCAAGATCGTCCTGATATAATCTCAAGGGTTTTTAAAATAAAGTTAGACGAATTATGGTGTGATATAACAAAGAAGCATGTGTTGGGCAGAGTTGTTGCATGTGAGTTACGTGAAATAAATTATGTAATACTTAATTGTTCCTGGCTCTATATCAATTAATTTACATTAATATTTTACTGTATTTTAACTTTTTCCAAATATATACACCATTGAGTTCCAAAAGAGAGGTTTTCCCCATGCACACATTTTGCTTTTCATGCATCAGCAGAACAAGTATCCCACTCCAGATGACATCAACAACATTATTTCAGCAGAAATACCAGCCGAATCTGATGATAAGCAATTACATCATTTGGTAAAGACACATATGATTCATAGTCCATGTGGGTTGGCAAATAGATCTTCACCTTGCATGAAAAATGGTAAATGCTCTAAATTCTTTCCCAAAAATTGGCAGCCTCAAACCATTGTCGATCAGGATGGATATCCCGTCTACCGGAGAAGGAATACTGGAATTACTATTCTGAAAAGGAATATTGTTCTTGATAATAGGTATGTAGTTCCTTATAATGCATATCTGCTAAAGAAATTTCAGGCGCACATTAATATGGAATTGTGTAATCAAGATACTTCAGTCAAGTACTTATTCAAGTATATTAACAAAGGTTATGATAGAATAATTGCAGGTGTTGTTCGAACCGAATCGGACGGAAGTACAGTTGTTACAAAGGTTGATAAAATCAAACAATACCTTAATTGCAGGTACGTTTCCCCAAGTGAAGCGTGTTGGAGGATTTTTTCATATCCTATCCATGACAGATCTCCTTCTGTTGAAAGGTTGTATTTTCATCTGGAGGGAGAAAATCCCGTTTATTACATTGATTATGACTTCATACATGATGTTCTTGAAAAAAAAACTATAAAGGAATCAATGTTTACAGCTTGGATGGAGGCAAACAAAAAATATGAAGATGCAAAGAGTTTAACATACACTGCCTTTCTTTCCAAGTTTGTTTACGATAAAAGATACCATTTATGGAGACCTCGCAAAAGAGGTCGTACGATTGGCTGGTTAATTTGGGTTCCTCCTAGCAGTGGTGAGCTCTATTACCTTAGAATGATGTTGACGGTTGTCAAGGGACCGACTTGCTATGAGGATATAAAAAAGGTTGGTGGAGTAGTTCGTGACAGTTTTAGAGATGCATGCTTTGAGATGGGATTTCTTAATGATGACAAAGAATATGTTGCAGCCATAAATGAGGCCAAAGATTGGGGTTCTGATAATTTTTTGAGGAAGCTATTTGTCACGATGCTGTTGTCCGGTACTGTTAATCGACCGCGACATGTTTGGCACAAGACTTGGAAGTTGCTATCTGACGGTATTCTTTATCAATAGAGAATTGTGACTGGAAGAAGAGGTACAATCCATTAATTCTTATATACTTCTGTTACATATCATACAATTTCAAACCATATCTAACTATTATAATGAGTTTTTAGTCTTATAATACATTTTAAACTGCTGTGGATGCAATACAATAAGTACAATCCTTTTATACTTCCATATAGCTGTTACATATCATACAATTTCAAACCATACTTAACTATTATAACAAGTTCTTATTCTTATAATGTAATTTCAACTGCTGTAGATGCAACTTTGAAAATGCAGTATAAACAACCTTTTCTCACAGCTACTGATAAAAAACATAACATTTGGAATGTTCCTGAATGAGTGATGTTGTTGTATTATACTGAACTATTGAAACAATATCATGATACTGCCATTTAATTTTTACTGAGGCTTTTGTATGGATAACTTCATCAACAATATGATTTACATTGTACACAATAGTTATATCTTATATTGCTTTGTCTTTTTCTTGGAAGACATGCAATTGTCAACTGCAGAACTGACAAATCTCACATTAATTGAGATTGAGAATATGATGCAATCAAATCGAAGAAGCTTGTGTGAATTTAAAGATATGTCGTATCCAGATTTGTATATAACGCGACATGTGGGCAATAGACTGATTTATGATGAACATGATTACGATACTGATTTAGAGTGACAAAACTTTCAGAATCTGTTTACATCTCTAACAGGTATTTTCTCATTCTTTAAATCAATGTTGTCTTCATTAAACTCCAATATAATGATTCTTTCAATTTGAATGTTAAGATGAACAACGTGCAATCTTTGAAATCATAATGGACGCTGTCAACAAACAAAACGGAGGGGTGTTTTTTTTACATGGATACGGCGGAACCGGTAAAACTTTTATGTGGAGGACATTATCAAGTGCACTTAGTTCAGAGAAAAAAATTGTTCTGGCTGTTGCTTCAAGTGGCATAGCTTCCTTATTATTGCCAGGTGGTAGAACAACCCATTCAAAGTTCAAAATACCTGTTCTAACCCTTAACAACTCTACTTGCAATGTTGACAAAGACTCTGAACATTCACAGTTATTCGAAGCTACTGATGTCATAATATGGGACGAAGCACCCATGGCTCAAAAGAATTGTTTTGAGGACTTGGATAAAACCCTTAAGGATGTCATGAGCAATAAGGGTTTTGCAAATACAATTTTTGGTGGTAAGGTAGTTATATTTGGAGGAGATTTCCGTCAGATACTTCCAGTTGTTCCAAGAGTAGGGCGTTCTGATATTGTTCATGCTTCCATTTGTTCATCTTATGTGTGGGACTATTGCCAAGTCCTAACACTAACCAAAAACATGAGACTACGGAATGGAAGGGACAGTACAACTTCTAATGAACTTGTAGAATTCTCTAAATGGATATTGGATGTTGGTGATGGTAAAATATGTGAACCTAATGATGGATTAGCTGATATAGAAATTCCTCCGGATTTGTTAATTTCCAATTTTAAGGATCCAATAAGAGCTATAGTTGAAAGCACATACCCAAATTTGATTGTCGAGTTTCAAAATGTAGAATTTCTACAAGGAAAAGCAATACTTGCTTCAACCATTGAAGTTGTTGATAAAATTAATCATTACGTATTGGACATGATACCAGGTAAAGTAAAGTTTGTTTTAATCTAGATTTTCATATAAATGTTTCGTTATTAAATTATTCTTGAATAACATATTGGATTGATTTTGCATATTTGCGTTAGATAGATGAAGACAAAGAGTATTTGAGTTTTGATTCAATTGATAGAACTGATACAAGTTACACCGAAGCCTATGAATGTCTTACTCCAGAGTTTCTTAGCAAACTAAGGACTTCAGGTATTTCAAATCACAAACTCAAATTGAAGGTTGGTACACCAATAATGCTAATGAGGAATTTGGACCAAAACGATGGTTTGTGCAACGGAACTAGACTAATTATTACAAGGTTGGAAAATCATGTCATTGAGGCAAAGATCATGTCTGGAAAGAATGTAGGTAACATCTTTTACATCCCTCGAATGTCTATGTCACATTCCGAGTCACCGTGGCCATTTAAGTTGATTAGGAGACAATTCCCAATTATTGTGTCATATGCAATGACAATTAATAAGTCTCAAGGCCAATCACTTGATACCGTTGGATTGTATTTGCCTACTCCTGTATTTAGTCATGGCTAATTGTATGTAGCTATTTCAAGAGTTACAAACAAAAGTGGTCTTAAGATCTTAATACATGATAATGAGAATGTATCAACATCTATCACTACAAATGTTGTATACAAGGAAGTTTTCCAATCTCTTTGTTGATGGGTAAGTACATGATAACAAATATTTTATTTACTATAAATTGTTTGCATAATTGCTGTCTGATTTTTGTATAATTTATCATGCAGGCCAGTTAGTTGAAAACATGTATTGCAACCAACTTGCGTTGTATCTGAAGACAAATTATAGTTTCTTATTATGAAGACTCATGACAGTTTCTTATTTTGTTACACAATGACATTTTCAGTTTACATCTTTGAATGTTCTCAAATTAATCTGATACACTAAATTTTTCCGAATTAAATGAACTTTGATTGAATTAAATACAAACGAATGTTGTATTACATCACAATAACACAAAATTATATAAAATTTTAAAAAATACATAATAAAAAAGACTCTACATATTTTTTAATCTCTTCCTACATTTTTCTAGTTGTACCTTACAAATGAATATAATAATAAATAAATAAAGGATCAAAATAATTGAAATAGAAAGTAGATCCTAGTAGAAATTTTTTCTAAAGGAAATGTTAACAAATAAAACTCAATACAAAACCATAAATGAAAAGAAATATTTATATAAGAATAAATTGCACATACATTTTTTAATAATATACAATACTTCATATTTATACATTTTTTTAAACAAACTCATAACTATTATATGTGATCGTATTTTATGTGAGTGTTATAAAAAATAATAAAAATATATATAATTGATATGCTATTTATGCTAAATTTGTTATTTTCATGTAGTTATACCACTTAATTTTTATGAGTTAATACTAACTGTTACACATTATTGTCGAGAAAATAAAATATAATTAAAATATGAATGATTTTAAAGTTTGTGATCCTAGCAACTAAATTACTATACAAGTAAAAGATTGAATGAGTTTTATATAGAAAAATAAGTAAGATTTTAGTTTAAGTGCTTTTTTTAATAAAATATTTTGTTTATATTTACAATTGAGATGAGTATTTTAGAAAGTATTATAAAGAATGTGATTAATACAATTTTTAAATTAATTAAAAAAATTAAATACAATGGATTATCATTCGGGTAATTTTTTTTTCTGTCTCTCTTATACTATTTGTTATTTAGACTTCAAAAAATCCTTTGTTTATTTTTTTTATCAAGATAACAATTATTTTTGGGTAAGGTATAAAGTCATTGCTTTAACAACCTGACTCTTGGGTCGGTCATAAACATATACTTTTATTTTTCTTGCTATAATGATTCTCACACGCTTTTTTGTTACGTTTATAGATTTGTGCCAATATTTGATTGAAGTTTGTTTTTCTTTATTCATCAAACTATTCTTCCTAAGGTTATTGTTGTTTCTGACATTTCAAGTGATGGTTTTTGATATATTGACTACGTGGTGGTGTTTGACATATTGTTGATTAAGTGATGGTTCTTGATATATAAATTAAGGGATGATGTTTTATATATGATTCGAGTTATGGTGCTTGATAGTTAACTATGTAATAATGCTTAATGATTGAAGCTCAAAATATGTTGATCCAGATATGTTGATCAAGATGAAGCCCGAAGATCATCTGGCGCAATGATTAAGTGGATATGCTTGAATATCAAGATGAAAAGATCAAGTTAAGTGATAATTGAAGATCAAGAAATTTTGATCAAGCTCTAGTGATCAAGTAATTTTGATCAAGCTCTAGTGATCAAGTAATTGGAGATCACTCTATCAATGGCCATTTATGGAGACATAACTTGTGAAATTAGTAAATATCTTATAGAAAGCAACTTGTCTGATAATGGAGGTTATCACTGAATAATTATCTAAAGTCTCATTATAAGAATATCTATGGTTCTAATTAAGAGGTTAAAATCAAAGATAATATGAAAATGAATATGAAGTTTAAAAGTTGTGAAAGAGAGGAAGTGTGAAAGCTCCTCGGTCTGAATTGAGTGACTAGTGTTTGTAAAGATATAAGAAGAAATATTGATTTTACTTCGTTAAATCACACACACACACTTAAACATCTTGAAAAGACTCTCTTGATTTTACAAAATAACCTAAAATGTTTTAAAATCTTGGCCAATTAATTACGCAACTCTCTGATAATTTAAAAGCATGTTTTGCAAAGTAATAATCGATTAAGCCTTAAAGTAGTCGATCATTTTAGTTTCTAATGCTTAAAATAGATTTAAGAGGTCCCTTAAATGATTGGCAATGGATAGAAATAAAAACATTCCATTATTTACTAACATAATTGATTATGCCTTTGACATAATTGATTATGAGGCTTGATTAACCCATTGATTTTTTCCAAACTTTTACCACTCCTTGTCTTATAAATAGAGGGTTTCTTTATGATTTAATATCATCCAGAAAACCGGTTTTGATCCTTATTTCGAACTCTTCACTATTTTCCTAGAAATATCCCATTTCTCACTTTAGTTTTGCATTAGTGCTCTAAGAGTGACTACATGATATGCAGGGTCGTTATTTCTGGTGAGGAGTAAATTTATTAATTGTTCAAGAATGTACTATCTTTTGTGCAATATATTTCTTTGTAATAATGAATTGATTGGTTTTAAGCTAAACCATTAAAAAAACTAGTTTGGTTATTGAGGTAAACTTGTGAAAATATTTTATTGGTTAAGGAGGTATTTGTAGTTAAAACTCAAAATTAGTTTGTGAGCTTAGCATGCTATTAGAAAGCTTTCACTTAATTGTGGAGGTCTTCGTACTTAAAACTCAGTATTGATTGGGTAGTTAGTCATTGAAAAACTCTAATCATTGTAAAAGGAGGTTGTTCATAGGAAAATCTTGTAAAAGAGCTCACATCATCATTGGAAACTCTCAAGAAGGAATTTTTGGAGAAAAGACTAGATCACATCATTAACACTAAACCTCTATAAATCTTAGGTACATTACTTCTTCTTCCTTCTACTCTATTTGTTTTATAAAAGTGTTTCAAACTTTGATTTTGTAAAAGATTTTGTTTTCAAAATGAATTTTAAATCCAATAGAGTTCAACCCCCCTCGTATGTTTGAATCCAACAAGTGAAATTAGAGCATAACTCATGTTGTAATAATAATCGTCTCATGAATATACCTCCACCATTTTATGATGATAGGTTTGACTCATGGAAAGAAATATTTGAAACTTTTATCAAAGCTATTTATTTTGGAATGTGGGATATTCTAAACAATGGTCTATCTATTCCTACCCACTCCTTTAATGATGAAGTAATAAATAAACCTGATTTTGATTGGACCGAAGAGGAATTGAGATAAGTCAAACTTGGTTTTAAAGTTAAAAATCTTTGATAAATCCTTGATCTCTAAGGAATTTTATTATATTTTTACTTGTGAGTCATCCGAGGAAGTGTGAGACACTCTTAAAATGGTTTATGAAGTTTCTCCTAGTATCAAGCAAGAGGGAATGAACACACAAACTCTGGAAGTTGAAACATCAAATGAAAGTGAAGGTTATCTTTATATATGGTGTTCAACCATTTTTAAACCTTGAAGGATATATTATAACATTCATTTCTATCAAATATCTAAGAGTTAAGAATCGGAAACACGACGACCCAATCCTTTAATTGAGAGATGGTAGTGTTTGCAAATTTTAGGAAAAATATAAGAAATAAGAAATCCTTTAAAAGCTCAATAAGTTTATTCAATTTATAAGAATCGTCATCAACTTCATCAATATGTTTTTTCAATGAAGAAGTAGAATCAACCCCCATGGTTTTGAGTGTAAGAACAGTCTCCCTACATGAAAAATATTCCCAAGAATCATCATCTGATGAGTGTGATAAGGAAGCTACATCCAAAATAAATGATGAAGAAGCTTCATAAGTGGGCTATTTAAATAAACTTCATCCAACGAAAGAAGATGTGATGAAAAAGCTCCAATCAGTAAAATCTTTGAAAAGAGAAATGATGTAAGATATTCATCAAGTATAACCTTTGGATTTTTAGTAGGAAAAAATTGAAGACACTAGCAAGAATTGATTTGACAACATCGCAGACAATACCTCTGAAGATTCACATGAGAAATCTCCTAAGGAATCATTAGAGACTTTGAAAAAGAAGAATGTGTTCGATAAAAAATAGCTAATAAAGATGACTCTGAGGTAACTTCTTCATCTTGTAACCAATTGTGTAAAGTTAGTGTTAAGCTCACTAATAAAAATGAGAAGTTAGAGAAGTACATTGTTAACCTTAAGGATTATACCAAATTCTTAAGGAATAGCAATAAGATTCAATGTGGAGAAATTTATAGCATAAGATGCAAATCCTTAAAATCAACTAAATGTGATTCCTACGATTCATTTAAATTGAAGTAGTTAATTTGCAATAAACCCTAAGTAAATTTACTAAGGAGGAAAAAACCTTTATTTTATTATATTAAATCAAAGGCATTCCTTTAATAAATTTGGAACAGGTTTTAACCCATATAGATCATTTGGGAAGATAACTAAAAATAGAAAGAAATTGAATCACATTATTTTTAAATGTTTTTCTATAATTTTTTTGGCCATTTAGAGCCTTTTTTCTATTTTGAGTGTGAAAATCATGTGTATACTGTGATTATACAAATAAGTTTGTTGGTCCAAGGTGGTCTTGATGGTGAATCTGTTAACATCAATGGTTGTGTTCAACAGTTGTTCGCGAGCATCGATGGTGGTGATCAACAATAATGGCAATGCTTGATTGTGTTATTAGCATTGTTGGTAATATTAAATAGTGTGTTGACTTCGATAATGTTGTTAAATAGGTTTCCTTTGACCTAGTTGATCATTGGAATTGATTGTGAAAACCAATGGTCATGAAGATCAAAATGATTTTGGAGTCCAAAGATTGATTGTGATTGTGTTACTCCAAATGATGTTTATCCAACTCTCATATCAAATGATTCGTATAGTTGTAGTTTTTACATTTAATCGTCTTTCCTT
Organism: Vicia sativa; assembly: GCA_021764765.1. Classification (NCBI taxonomy): domain Eukaryota; kingdom Viridiplantae; phylum Streptophyta; class Magnoliopsida; order Fabales; family Fabaceae; genus Vicia; species Vicia sativa. Next base: position 268,524,867 of record CM038792.1, read on the forward strand.
CTTGCAAGAGAGCTTTTGTCATGTTGCCTTGAGATATGAGGTAGTACACTTAATAGAGGTTGAAAAATCGAAAAACTATGATTAACCCTTTAGAAATATATTTACTAAATTCTTAGTATCTTAAAATGATTTTACTAACATTTCATTGAGTTTAAAGTGTTTTTAAGAAAAAGAGTGCAACCATAATGGAAGGAGGTGACAAAGTAGTATTCGGATGTCCAAGATCAATGCATGACCCAAGGGAAGCAAGAAAATCTAAAAAACCTAATAATTTATTAGTTCAATAGGGATGTGTTAAAATAGTATTCCAAGGCCTAAGGTAGAAAAAGAGTGCAACCATAAATGAACGAGGTTCCAAAAATTGTATTCCAAGGCACTAGATCATTCCAAGACCCAAAGAAAGAAAGAAAAATCATTTTTAAAAAACCCAATAATTTATTTACAATTCAAGAGAGGATGCCAAAAGAGTATTCTAAGAATTAAAAGAGCAAAAGAGTGCAACCATAAATGAAGGAGGTTCCAAAAGCAGTATTGTAATGTCCAAGTTCAATCTATGACCCAAAGAAAAAAAGAAAAAAGAAAAAATCCTCAATAATTTATTTAAAATTCAAGAGGGGTACCAAAAGAGTATTCCAATTCCATAATAGCAAAAGAGTGCACCCATAAAGGAAGGAGGTGTCAAAATCAATATTACAATGCCCAAGATCAACCCATGACCCAATGAAAGCAAGAAAATCTAAAAAAATTAATAAATTAATTAGAATTCAAGAGGGGTGCCAAAAGAGTATTCTAAGGCCCAAGCTTGCAAAAAGTGTACAACCATAAAGGAAGGAGGTACAAAAACTAGTATTCCAAGGCACAAGATCTATCAAAGATCCAAAGAATGCAAGAAAATTTAAAAAAGAAACACCCAATAATTTCGATAAGTATAATTTACCTTTAAGAAAAATTTGATTTATTTTAAAATAAATTATTATAAAAAATAAGACGTCTTTCTATTAATAGATGGTGGATAATTACTCAATCAGACTCTAGTGATATTTAATGTTCACCTTTTTTATATATAAAAGAGATCTATCAAGTAGAAAGATTATTAAAATAAGAGATAAGAGATTTTCAAAGTAATCTTTAGTTTCGAAGAGATCACCATTTACAAAATAAATAGAAAAAAAACAAAATAGAAACTACAAACTATTGTCCTATGATCAGTGTAATCCATCATGTAAGTAACCAATCATATTAGATTTTTAAAGGCTACAAATTGTTTACTAAATTAAACCTTCCTACATATATGATTGCCAATACAAACTTTTAATGAATTCCGTCGAGCCTCTATCTTCATGTATACCATATCATATATCTTAACTCCATTTGTATGCTAATCTCTCTTATTCATGTGCTAAATACTCTATGTTAATAAGTATTAACACTTGACCAAAATATTACAACGAGGCTCTTACACACCAACATTAAATTTATGACATGAATTCATAGTAAAATGCTTTAATTTTAATAACAATTGGCTTATTATTGATGTGTCCACCCATGTGATGCATATTGAGAGAAAATGGATTTACTAAGATAAAACATAAGGTGAGTGAATCAATTGAAATATACAAAGCAAGATTGGAAGCAAAATGGTCGAATCACATAGAAGCCTAGATTTCTTTGACACCTTGTCCCATGTAAAAAAACACACAACACACAAAACCCTTATTGATTTTACTAGAATTAAGTCATAGAATTTATATCATATGAATGTAAAAACTGATGTTTAAATGGAAAGCTACAAGAGGAAGTGTACATGAAAATTACAAAAGGAGTGCAACACCACAAGCCACACCAAGTATGCTAACTAATATGTCACTATATGGAGTGAACAAGCCAACAAGAAATGGTATGAAAGATTGAAATAACTACTCTTCAAGGAGGTTTATTTAGACAATCAAATGTATATTGCTGACTTTTCGTTTGCAAGGTGGTAAAGACTTTACAACTCTCCTTCTCTATGTAAATGACATAATTTTTTGCAGAAAGCTATTTGAAAGTGTATAGTATAATTAAAACAATTATGGAAGCATAATTCAAAATTAAAGATTTTGGAGCACTGCAATATTTTGATGGAATAGAGGATGTATACTCCAAACCAATGATCAATTTATGTGAAAGAAAATATAGTTTGGAACTTCTACAAGAGGTGATTTTAATATAATGCAAGCAAATACTAACACTTTTGGACCCTTCAATCAAACTCCATCAAAATACAAATGTTGCTTATGAAGACATTAATTGCATGATATAAAAGACTAGTAGATGAGTTGTTATACCTGACCATCACAAATCCTGAGATATATTTTGTTGTCCAACAAACGAGGCAATTTTTTTCTTCACCAAGAATAATACATTATGAGACAACATGCAAGGTTGTAAATATTTGAAAGTCACACGAAGAATAGGTTAATTTTTTCCAGAAATTCATCATTGCAGATCTTTTGTTTTGCTGATGCATATTGGACAAAAAAAATTAATAGTAGGAGGTAAACATCAGGTTATTTCTTAATTCTAAGAACTTCCTTAATTTCATGGAGAGCCAAAAAGCAACATACACTGTCTAAAAGTTCATTAGAGACTGAATATAGATCATTATCTTTTGCATAATGTGAATTATAATGGTTATTATATCTGTTAAAAGATCTCACAAATTTATACAAATCGCGTGTTTCATGAAAGAATCATACATCTTGAAATAGATTGCAATTTTATTTGGAAGAAAGTTTAACAATATATTTTCAAATTACTGCCCATATTAACAAAATCTCAACTTGTTGACTTCTTCACTATGGAATTGCCATCAAAACATTCAATTCTTTCATTTTCAAGTTGGACATCATAAATATTTATCATGCTACAACTTAAGGTGGTTAAAATGAAGATATAATTAGTTATTCATAGTAACTACTTCATTTATCTCTAATTGCACTACCTTGCTACACAAGCTAAACTATGATGCACTGGTTGCGCTTGATCCAAATTCATCAAGTAGTAGATTAGTTATAGGTTGTTACATAGTTGTTACATATGGTTATAACTGTTAGATTAATTTTACACGAAAATTTCTCTGTATATTATAATCATAAGCTTGATGATGCAAAACAATGAATGATCATTAGTTCAAAGTTATCTGAAGATTTTTTTAATATTTCAAGTTTATTTTGCTTTTATCTCCATCTTCGAGAAGAAAAGTCCTTTTAATTCTTTCTACGTTGAAATAAATTTATGAATTACGTTTTGATCGTGTAGATTTTGAATTAGAGTCTAAATTAGTTATGAATATTTTATGTTCAAAAAAATTTATGTAAGTGAATTTAATGATATTATTTGCAATTGCATGAGTATTTTCTCTTATTATTGTAAAAAAAAAAATTATGTCGAATTTGTGAGGAGTCAAACAATGATACTACCTACATACTTACTAAAAATGGAGAGAACTTAAATAATTTAATAGAAATACATTTTTGCATATATTGTAATTATGGTAGATCATGAACGGTGTATTTTATATGATTGGTGAGATTATCTTTGAAGATAGTGAGTATGAGAGAATTAATATCCTCGTTGTCGTTTAAGGTTTTCAATGTAGTTTTAATAATTCAATGGGATAACGTTTGAATAGTTAAATGATTGAGGGCAAAGACATTTTATTGGACTTAATTGAACGTTCCAATCCATCATAGTCCATTCAGAGATAAAAGTTAAATTAGATAATTCATCAATAAGTGCTTCGTAATAATGGACCATAATTTATATTACTAATAAGAATAATAATTGATTATTGTTAATCTATAATTGATTAATTAAATAATTAATTCAACATTCTCCCACTTGGATGACAATAATCAATTATTAAAATGATATAAATTTTAATACTAGAACATTAATTATAATCACTGTACTTGTTCACAAAACAAAAGTAAACTTCAACATTATATAAAGGATTCTGATAGGAAAAACATATCATACAAGCTAAAGAAATATATTTTATATTAAAATGATAAATTTAAAGAAATATATTTCATATGAGAAAATTATGTTATTAAACAATGGTTCAAATATTCTCGCTAACCAAAAAACATCAAAGGCTTAATTAAATAAATGGGTTAAAGCGCTCATATAAGTTTGTGGTTAGTGATTTTGTCAATGAGTTCTCAATTTTATAAAAGTTATGATTTCTACATAAGTTTAAGATAGTAATTTTTATAACACAATATATGTATGTATGTATATTTTACATTTTCATAAAAGAAGTATATAATATTTTAAGTAAATATCTCATTATATGTAATTATATAATATAATTAACAAGTTTTTAAAAGTAATTAAATTATACTAACATCTCGTATGATCTGACATGGATGCATGCTCTTGAGTCACTAAATTTTAATGATTTAGGGTATCACAATATCATCTAAATGGTTAAGTCAATAGCGAATCATTATAATAAATAAAATATTTTAATAGAAAATTTCAAAGATGATATACTCTTCAATTGTCTCAAAAAATGCTCAAAATGACAAGACAATGTAGAATTTAATAATAATTTTAAATTCAAGAATATAAAGTATTTGGTGTCTGAATCAATAAAATTGAGCATAAAATAAATTTAAAATGTAACACTTTATATCAAATTTAGACCATGCATTTCGTTTTTTATTATATTGTAAGATATAAAATATTTAATAATAAATTATTTTATCTATTTAAAAATTGTTATCAACACATAGTTATTTTGTGTTAATAATTATAATATGAATATAGTGTATTCAATTTTTTTTTCGTTCTGTGATAAGTTATGACTCTTAAATCATTCAGTATTACAAATATTTTTTCCAAATAAATCATTTAAGAAAAGTTTTTATCTTTCAATACTATATCATTTATATAAAATCATAAGGATAAAAATGTAGATTATTAAAAAAATTCCTCCCCTCCCTTCGAGAATCAAACATATTTTTAATCAAAATCACTCTCCCCCTATCCCATCTTTTGAACCAAACATATATATAATTTAAAAAAATCTCCTCCCCTTTCCTCCATTAAACTTTCCCCCCTCCTTTCCTCCTCATTTAAACCAAACAGACTCTAAAATAAAATAAAAACATAAATTAATTATATATTTGTAATTAATTTAATACACATTTTTAAGTAAAGTTTCTTTATTTATTTCTTAACACGTGCCTTAGGACACATGTTAACATTACCCTTTTTTAAAATACAAAATTATATGAACATCTTGAATAATATTTAAATTTTTGTACCCAAATCAAATCAATTGGATCATCAAATAAAAATAAAACAATTAAATCATATGATTTTTCTTTTCAAAAGAAATGAATATCTTTAATAAATATCCTTTAAATGCATTATGTACTTTACAATCATATTGTTATTAAGTGTTTCATAACTTTTTCAATCCATTTAAAATTTATTATCGTATAAAATTTAAAATTTATCACAGTTAAAATGTGTTTTAATATGATCTCATAAAATATTGATTATTATTAAATCGTAATTTAAATAAAACCTTTATATTTTTAGGATCATTATGCTGAGACTAACTTATACCTAACTTTAAATAACTTAAGAGTATACAGGCCCATCAGCTTAGTGGGGTGTATGTACAAAATCATAGCTAAGATCCTTTCAAAAAGGTTAAAGAAAGTCACTGCTAAGTTGGTGTCAAAGTACCAAATAACTTTCGTTCCTGGAAGGCATATTCAGGATGATGTAGTGGTTCTAAACGAGCTAGTTGATTTGGTTGAAGTGTATCAAAGCGTGCATATTCAACAACTCGATGCCAGTCCTAATTAATGGTTGTCCATCTAAATATTTCTAGGTGAAGAAAGGTCTTAGGCAAGGGGACCCTCTCTCCCCTTTCCTTTTCACTTTAGTAGCAGAAGGATTAGCTAAGATGTTGGCCAAGGCAACAAAATCCAAGACATTTTTGGGGTTCAGAGTTAGCGAGGCCTTGTTAATAGGATTATTGTAGTTCGCAGATGACACTTTAATTATAGGGGAGGGTAGCTTGAGCAATTTATGGTGTATAAAATCGATATTAAGTGGGTTCGAGCTAGTCTCAGGATTACAAGTTAATTTATCAAAGAGTTATTTGTTGGGTGTTCATGTTGAGGATTCTTTTATGCAAGCAGCTTCAACATTTCTAAGTTGCAGGATTCGTAAGTTCCCATTTAATTTCCTTGGCCTTCCTTTGGGGTGTAATCATAGGCATCAATTTGTATGGAAAACTGTGGTGGAAAATATGAGAAATAGGTTGTCTTTGTGGAAAAGCTGTCTTTTGTCAATAGGGGCAAAATCATCCTTACTAATTCGGTTCTTAATGCAATCCTAATTTAGTTTTTATCTTTCTATAAGATCCCTAAAGTTTTATTAAAGGGTATGGTAAAATTACAAAGAGAATTTCTCGGGAGTGGAGGGTTGGATAAGAAGGGAGTCTCATGGGTGAATTGGGAGGTGGTGTGTTGGAGTAAGGATAATGGTTGTTTGGGCGTCAGAAGTATTGAGGCATTTAATGTATCACTGTTGTGCAAATGGAGACGATGTTTTCTTGTAGATGTGATGAATGCTAAATTTTTTTGAATTTGAGTGTTAATAATTAGCACTCATCGGCTTAATTCGTTTGCTTTTTGTTAATAAACCTTAACTTTTCGTATATATTCGATATAGTTTACATTATAGTGTATATATTACGTTATCATGTAAATATTATTGAGTTTATTTTATTTTATCTCATTTTTGTAAGTATTCAAGCATTGTTATTTAGGAATTGTTAGATAGATCAGTGAATAAGCTTTCCAACATTTTCAACCGTGTGTAATACGGTGAACTGACTTTGAGATTTTTGTATCGCAAATGTGCGGATAGCAAGAGTCGCCACCGACTTTTCTTTTATCCAATTAAGGGAAGGTGAAAAGAACAGGAAAAGACCTTCGTTAGATTCTGAGTAAGGGAGACGGTTATGAAAAGGGAAGGTATTAGCACCCCTTTTCATCCGTAGTTATCTACGGGCTCTTAGTTGATTCTAGCTCATCTTTAAAAAAGTGCTTTCTGTGTGTTTGACAAAAAATGTTTTGAAAAGGCATTTCGCTTTGACTTTGTAATGATTCATGTAGGAATGTATACAAAGTGTTCGGAAATGTTTCGTTTTTGAAAAGAGTTTGAACTTTGACAAAAGAAGTGTGTGGTGTGAAAAAGTATTTTGATAGAGCAAGCAACTAAAAGTCTTATCACCTACTCAGAATTGGTCGTTTTCGTGTTATTTTACGTTCCTTTAGAATAGTGCTATCCGTACCATTAGTTGGTAGGTAACCCTATTCGTTGGATGTAAGCGGGACATTCGAAGGGACATCGGATGGTCATAGAAGGCAACTTGTAGGAAGTATCCTAGCACATTCGAAGGGACTATCATCATTTTTCGTAGGCGACAATCAAGGGTCAAGATCATGTATTCGTAGGCGACATCGTGGGTCTATGATCTTTGTATCGAAGGGACTATGATGATTTGTTTTGAAGGCAACGGTGCTAGAATACCTCTACGTTCGAGGGACTTGACCATTTGAATTCGTAAAGGCAACGAGAGAGAATTACCCTAAGGGGTGCATGTGTGAAAAGAGTGTGTCAATTCAGATATGTTATCTTGCAAATTATGAGTGATCTATGTCCAATTTTATCTTGCCATACACGCCTAATTACTAGCAGTTTATAGGGTGCGGAAAGTAAATTGCGGAAATATAAAGTGCGGAAAGTAAATGTCCTACGCTATTACATGGCTTTGGGGCAGTTACATAATTGAAAGTGCGGAAAATAAAAGTCCTAATTAAACTATTACATCCCATAAGAAATTACATAATTGAAAAAGAAAAGCGATAAAAATCGTCCGAAACGGTGTAACCTGTGAACAGATACAAAATCGGGAAACGGAAGAAAATTGCATAAGAGGAAAATGTTAGTAAAAATAAGTATTTTTGAATGAGAAAAAGTTTTTGTGTTAATAATGGCATTAGTATGATAAAATAAATTTTTGGTAATTTTTGGAGTTGATTTGATAATTTAAAAACAATTAAAAGTCATTTAAACAATTAATTAGCAATTAAATTAAATATGCATGCAAAAATAATAATTTTAATTTTAAAAATTAAATAAACATTTTTCTGATGATTATGCAAAAAATAAATATTTTTGGTGTTTTTAAAATGCATGATAAAAATTATTGAAAAGAAATTAAATAGAATGAAAAATATTAAAGAAAATAAGAAAAAATATGAAAATATGTTAAGTTTGCAAAAGGGAAAAAAAGTTGGTCCTGTCCAGGTTCGAACCAGTGACCTTTGAGAGAATCTCCACATGCCAACGCCTTAACCACTGAGCCAACGTGTCTTTCGTGTTTGGAAACTGGAATCGATTGCTTTTAAAGGTGAACGTGTCATGATTATAACACAAAGCACAATCTACACACGTGGGCCCGGATTTGTAATGAATGGACGAATCAGAGGACGCGATTGTGCCACACAAGGTTACGCCGGAGTCAACAAGTCACCGACGCCGGAGCCCTAGCTCCGGTCGTCTTCTCCGGTGACTACAAAATTCAAACCTGCAAAACAATGGAAATCAAAGCAAAAGAAAACCCTATCCCCCCTAATTCGACCCTTCTGAGTTCAATGGTGGTATCCATTTGCACTGAATCGACCTATGGACGGAGTTTCAAAGAAGATGATGAAAACTGCCCTAACAATGGCAAGCTCTCATTTCGGCGTTAAACCTCACATGTTATACGTCAAACACATTCTAATAAGTCTCCTGAACTCAAACAAATAAGCAAAAACAATCAAGAATGCATGGATTTTGGAAATCGATTTCAAGAAAAATAACAAACCGGTGAGTGTTAGGGAGCACGATTCTGAATGGTTTGGCTTCGACTAAGGATTGGGATTGCTTGCTGGGAACCTCAGGAAGGTGTTTGAGTACTTAGAATTCCTTGAAACTGGATGGAGAATGGATTTCGATTTTCACAACTTTGTGAAAATTTTGAGCAAAGTAAGGGTTGTTGTAGGGGCTAGGGTTTCGTCCCTTGTCTTGTGCAGCATGCTTGGTATTTATAGAGTGAGGAATGAGTGCAAAGAGAGTGAAAAAAGATATGGTATTCAATGTGAAATTAATTCCTTTCAAATAAAATCAAATTTTGGAAAAAATTTGATTTTCTCTTCCATATGCAAGCTAGCACGAAATTGGCAAGTATTGTGGGCTATCTTGGACCTCAAGTTTGATAAAAACCCAATCCTTTTGAAAATATAATCTATTTTCATATTTTATATAATTTAAATTTGAATTAAATGGTTTTAAATTCAAAAATAAATCAATAAAATAGAATGCGGTCATGGCAAAGCATCAATAGGTCACAAATAATATTATGATCAAGTTTGGATCATAAAATTATAGGCCCATTTGGAAAAAATTGGATTTTGACAAATATCTCCTTTTGTGCAATTGTTCAAAAATGCCCAACTTCTGTAAGGCGTATTTTGCTCAATTTTCCATATTTTTGAATGTTCTTGGACTTTTTAGAAATCTCTAAGAGTCCTCTAAAAAACCTCTTTGGTTTCATCTCAATTGGAGTTACCATGCTCAATATATCTTCAAAACAAAAAGTTGACTTTTTGTTGACTTTGAAAAGGACCTGTAATGTTTTGACCCATACCTTCCAAATGAAGCATTTTTTGAACATTCTTGTGAGACATGAAGTTGTAAAGAATTGAATTTCCTTCAAAATGAGAGGTGGTGGAAAAATTTCTGAGAAAGTATGAAGAAGTTATGCTCAGTCAAAGTTCAGTTGACTTTTCACTAAGAAACCCTAATTTGGAAAGTTTGACTTTTGAGCAAATCTTGAGTTTTCTTGATGAATCATGATCAACCCTTGATCAAATGATGAATGTAACTTCAAAATGAGAATGTTGACCAAAAATCAGGAAGTTTGACTGTATGTTGACCACAGTTGACTTTTTGACCAATACAACTGATTTTCAACCATCTAAGCAATTGTCTGAGGAAATTTGACCTATGAGGCTTGAAACTTGACATGGAGGATCTTTGAAGCATATGAGGAGGCATGATGACCACTAGAGATGTTGGAAGTCCATCTGGATCTGAGAATTGCCAAATCCTAGTTTGGGTTGAATGTCTAGGAGAGGGTTTGTCTGATCAACTCTTGAGGAATCCTTGAGCATGGATGTATAAAATGTCTTGAGAAGTAAGAGGGCAAATTTTGGGGTATGACACCGTGCGCAAATCAGAGTTACGGTTCTCAAGTTATGACTGAAACAATGCTGAATTTTTCAAGTATCAGTCAGCAGCGCCCCGAGCTCGCTTGGCAGTGGAGAGGCGCTCTATAAGCGTGAAAATGCACTAAAAAAGCAGTTTTGAGAGTCGGGCGAGCCGTTTTGAGCGTCGGGTGTAACACCCCAATTTGTATTTATTAGATTATATATTTATCATATTAATTATTATATGGTATAGTAATTAATTAATTGGTGGTTTTGGTGAAATATATTATTTATTAATTAATTGTGTGGTTTTGTTCATAATTAATTTAATTGACTTAATTGAATTATGTGATTTATTTTATTTGGTGGAAATAATATATAAGTGGTAGAATTGGTAATTGGGCCTTATATCACAATAGAATAGTGGATAGAGTTAAATCCATTAAGAATAGTGTTAGTTTTATAAATTAAAAGAGTTATAGAATTAGAGAGAGATAGTGAAGAAAAGAAGATAGTAAGAGGCAAAGAGAGAAGTGGAGAAGAGGAGGAGAAAACCTAGAGGAAGAAGCTCAAGAGTTTAAAGAATTGAGGTAAGGTGGGTTTTTACATGGTTATGGAAATTATATGATAATGTATTAATGAGTAGAAACATATTTAGGTTGAAATCCCTAAATTTTTATGGATTGAAATTGTTAGATTTTGATGAGTAATACTTGATATGTGATTGTTTACTGTAGAAAATGGTAAACAACCGCTGGTCCTCCCAGAGTCCTAAAACTAAGGGTTACTAGCGAGATCGACCAGTTGATCTCAAGACGCGTGCTAAGATTTCTGGTAAATTACACTATTTCTGGAAGTGAAATTATCCTTGGCCCAGAAACGGTTCCCAGAGCCTGGGGAAATAATGCAATGGCTTTCCACACAAAAGAATATTGACTATTGGTGACTCGTGACCAACAGTTTACGTTAAAAATGTTTTGGTAACTAAGGCTAGTGGTGACTCGTGACCAACAAGAAAATGAACAGAAGTAAAGTAAAAGCAATAAGAAACAGAATTAAATGTAAAAAGGTTGCATTGAAATAAAAGTTTGGTGATCCACGTACATCAAAGATTGCGTACTCTTTCTTCCTTTAGCGCGGAATTGAGCAGAGTTTTAGCAAGTAATTTGGTAGTACAAATGAACACCCCTAATTCTAAACATTCTAACTTATTTATAGTAATTTACAGAAATAACTACTAAAACTATCCACGGCCAAGATTTGATTCTGGGAAGTAACTTCTGCCCACGTTTCAGCCTTCATTTGGAACTCATATCCCACGAACTTCTGAAGTAACTACCCATAATCTAATTTATTTGACTTTTTCTCGCTTCGTATCTTCAAAGGAACTGCCTTCAGATCCATACTACTTCTTTAAAGCACAACGAATTTCCTAAGTCCATAGCGAACTATTTCGACAACGACATCATCTCGACCAGTTTCCTCTTTTGAACTCAAATCTCTGTCGATTCGACTATTAAGCGACGTGTCGACATAATCTTATTTTCTTAACACTATTTTGCTTCTGGTCGACGTAGTTTGGCCCTCTAAGCCAAATTTCTACCTAACAAGCATTTCTTCTGGAACTCCTGACTTAACTTTGTTGAACATCTCCAGAAGCTACCTCTTTCTAAGATTTGTCCTTAAACTGTAGGGACCTCTGCCTCTGAATCATGCCCTTAGTTCACTTTACTAAATTTCTGCTAACAAAATGCCCCCCAAAGATACCATTTTCGACTTCTCGACATTGTCGAACATGAGACAATGGTGTCTATGAATTTTCACTCTGTGTCGGCCTAACCGTTTCCACTACCTTAGTGCTAACAGCTCACTGCTCCAGTCTTGTCATGACATCACGCAATCATGGAAACGTGCACTTTCTCCTCTCGAGACGTGGGAGCATTTAATGTTGAATCATCATGGACTAGGTATCAGGCATGGCCCCACCACGCTAGACACTTAATCCTCCTCCACGTGTCCTTCGACGGCCACGATTAGAGCCTTGGGGAATTGCCACGAACCCTTTGCCTTTTCGCTTTTGCATTCTGTAACACCCCAATATTACCCAAGGTTTATTATGCAAAAATCAGAGTAAATTAAAATTTCATAAATTCAATACTGAGGCATCACACCTTCAAAATCAAATCACTTTAAACAGTTTGCTTTAAAGTATAAATCTCGGATACATAGCATCGTTGGAAATCATAATTTGATTCATAAAAAGCAAAACATCTTCTTAATTAAACTTCCTTATCAAATCATGTTTTCATAAAGTATGATTCTTATTTACAAAGGAAAAACAACAAAAGAACAACAACAAGACAACATAAATATTTCCCCCCCGAGTGCTACGTATCAGAGCGACACCGACTCAACTAACAGCAACTATAAACTCCGTCTTCATAACCTGCACGTTACCAATATAAAGGTAACGACGAAACAAGTAAAGGGTGAGATACTCTAAAACATATAATTAAAGGCATGATAATATATATATATATATATATATATATATATATAGTTTTGGAATTATAAAAGATATAGGTTAGTAAGTGCATTCCAACACCTATCTAAATCTCACTTACTTTGATCGCCATTCTAATGTGTATAATCAACACTTTATCGCCATAACCTCATCGGCATAAATCATCACAACAACATATAAACCTTCATTACCACGAAATCGTCACAACAACTTATAATTATAAACAACAACATCAAACAACAACACCAAACAACAACACCAAACAATGCTAAATACATAAATAAAATCATCACAAATTGGCTAAAGCCCATCGTCGCTTTTGGCATAAAAGTCCATCATCACAAACATCATCACATCATATTTGCATTAAGCATTTCATCAAGTTAAATCATCATAAAACTCATCATTTATATTCATCGCATAGTTATCATGAAATTAGCAAATTATATTCATTTCATGTTCATCATAAAGATCATCACCAAAAAAAGCATCATATATCATCGAAATTCAACATCGTCAATCAATTAAAAACCCAACGCCAAACAACTCAAACATAAACATAACCGACTCCATGAGACACGACTATGTTATGCATGTGGTACCCGTCGCTTTGTCCATAATTAGGAACACTTGGCATAAAAGCCTCGTCGCTAGGCATAAAAGTCTCGTCGCTTGGCATAAAAGCCCTCGTCACCAATGCAATGTATGTGACTCGATAATAAAACAGCACAACACAAAAACATCATCATCGCTCATCAAAATTGGCATAAAGCCCACATCGCCATAATTTATCCACATCAAGATAAATATATCATCGCATAATATTTGCATTATGCAAAACATCACCAAACAATTCATCATCATCAAAAATCATGCATTCACAAATCGGATGCATTTATTAACAACATCAATATAATCATCACATCATCATGTACAAAGACATATATCATCGCATCGCATATCAACAAGTATTCATTAGTAAATACACCGTCGCAAACATTATGTTTATTCACACCGCATCATTATCAATTAATTCACCAAATTCCAAAAAAGGAAAAATAGTCAAACACCTATAATCGTCGTGAAAGCCATTCCTAATAACCGGAATTAATCATAATCGTCAACATCGAAATCGGATTGTCCATACGTGCGTTAAATCTATTAAAATGCAACCCGATTCAATTTAACCGTATTTTGGCCTATTTCGGGCCATCTCTTAAAAACTCGTAATTTCGAAAAACTAACCTCACCACTACGTTCTACATGTCGAACTTAGCTAGCACGTCAATTTTTGTTGAATTCGGAGCAACTTGCTCCGTCGTCGAATTTATCGAAATCGGAAAATCGGAACATAATCGGGTTCTAAATTTAATCGACTAACTTATGTCCTAGTTATGTGTTAGTGATATAAAGTGTTACTAGGTGGAATTGGGATATTGGAAACAAACAGAAGCTATCAACAGAAAATTATGTAGAAATTCATTTTTTGCAGAAAACAGCAAAACTTGCATACAGAAAACGGAAACTACAGAAAACGTTCCTTCTCCCATGCTACAAGGGGACGTGCGTCCCATGGGGTGTGATGGCTAGGGGGCGGCCGCCTTAGGGCTGGAGATGGTCGCCTCCCCTTGTGGGGTGGGCGCCTCCCCCCTTTGGTGTGCCACTTCTTCGTCTCCTTCCCTACATTTCATTTTTAAAGTTTCTTATTTCTGGTTTTTATGTTTTACTGTTATACTTTTTCTTTTCCATTTCCATCCCACAAATTCATACACTACAATACTAGCAACAACACGCCCATAATCCCTACTCCTAATCCAACTTTTCTAAACCATTCCAACAATCAACCAACTAAACCCTATAAATCAACTTTCAATTTTTCCCCAATCCAAACTATATATCAACCAAAACCCTAACTATATGGAAAGGAAAATCAAACCCCTTACTTGAAGAGATTGGAGGATCCATGATGATTCTACAAGACTCCATCCTCAAGCTTGCTCATGTTCTTCCTCTCCTTCTTTTCTTGCTCTTCCTCTCCCAAAATCCTTTCTTTTCTCTCCAAGCTTCTATGTTTGGCTTTGGTATTTATGAATGGAAAGAAAATGAGGAAAATGGTTTTATAAGTTGTTTTCTACTAGTAAGCCAAGGGTGAAAACTCAATCCTCAATAATTTCTCCCCACACCCCTAACATACTAAAATTATTAATTCATTTAAATAAAATAATTTCGGGGAATTAAATATCGGATCCGAATAATATTTTACCGAACCGAACGGAATAAAAACCGGACCGAACGAAACGTCGCCAAATATATTATCAGATATATTGATTAATATAAATATTCTCATCGTAAAATAAATATCGATCGGTAATTCCAAAATATTAATATAATATAATATTAATTAAAACGGGCGTTACACATTCTTTCGCCTATAAATAGTCACTTCTCTTATTTCTTTCGCTTTTCTTCTGCGTTTCTACTCTTTAAACAGCAAAAACCTAAAACGAGCTTCATCTTCTCCGCTCTAAATCTCCGAACCAGACGGCTGAGAACCAACTGCTACAAACCCTAACCACTTGTTTCCTTCATTTTTAATCGTTCAAAGTTTCTGGTTTTGCATTTCAAACTTAACGAACAACGCTTTTTAGGGTTTTTCAACCTCCTCCTCCGTTTCTATCAAGATCCTTTAAACCCTCTCTTAAACCCCTCCAATGCCTTCAATCTTCAACAATGGCAGCTCAAGATGTTATCGTCACCGCTCTCGCCGCCAGTCTTCAACTTCGCCTTGTTGACGGTAAGCCTTATATCCCGGAGCCACAACTTTCTGAGGAGAAGACCAAAATCTGGCAATCTCAGGTACTAATTGCTTTTAAGCTCGATGATGAACCGCATGCTTTTTAGGGCCATTACCTTCAGATGTCCCTTCTGAAATACACATAGACGATGAGGGCGCTTTCTTCCCCACCAGCCAGCACAGTTCTCCATTGATCACTTCAACAAACTCTATTTTGTTACAGTTTGTTCATAGAAACTTCCGCACTGCTCCTCCCCTACATTGCCCTAGATTTGGTGCTTGGATTGATAGACTGGAGCGTCATAAAGGTCAACAATGGAAAACAACGGGTATCTATGACCTATTCCGACTTGCTCGTGTCGGCACTCTTTATTCAAGTGGCATGCTATTAGATGCCTTGTATTTCTGGGAAGGATCTACTAACACTTTCCACACAAGGTGTGGTATGATAACTCCTACGCTACTGGATGTAGCTGCCTTAACAGGCGTGACACCTGCCGGTGTCCCGTTCATCCTCTCCGACCACAAAATTATTCCCATCAAATTCGATGTTGGCGAATCAAAACATCCAACATATAAAAACTTTATTCTGCACCATTGCTGTGATACTTAAGAGGTTTCTGATGAAGAACACGTCGCCTTCCTAACCCTCTAGCTGTCTCGCTTTGTGTTTTGCTCAAGGTCAATGCAGATTGCTAAGCAATTTTCTCATCTGGCTTCAACGCTGCATAACAGGGAGAATGTTGCTCTAGGCCAATTAATTTTGGCCTCTTTATACTCTTCCATGACCGACGTAGTCGGCCAAATCAAGAATTTTGACCCCACAAATCTAAAGAAGAAGAATGTACTGGTGCATGGACCCTTCTGGCTCCTACAACTGTGGCTCAATGCCACATTTTCTGCTGATGTGAGGCCTTTTCGATAGAAGAAGGTTTCAGTATCTCGAAACAGAAGTGGGGCATTATGGCCATGTTACCTTCCCCTGACTCTAACCGACAAGACTTCTCCAAATGACGAAGTCTACAAGATGTTTTTAACAAAATGTTGACCAGGGAGGATTTCACACAGTCGATGACTCCTTTTGCTGATGGCAAACATGGACCCATATGGCTCACTGAGTCCTTTCCTCCTGTCGAAGAGAGGCATCAGAGGAGATCTTTGGTTCTTTGGAGACTTTTTTTGACTCCTCAATTTTTGTCGGCTGCTATCACTCAAACAACTCCCTGTTTGGCAGCTTATCAGCCTAACTTGGTAGTTAGGCAGTTTGGATTTTGCCAACTTGTACCCAAATCACTGTATCCATCTCATGAGTTTCTCGTGGAGGTTTTAGATGACCAAATCTGGGAAGTTGTCAAGGACACCGTTGGCACCTTATGGGAGAATAGACCCATGCTTACATTCACTCCTTTTAAATCAGCCTTTTTCTGCACTCATGAGTTCAAACTTTGGTGGCAGACATACCTTGTCACCTTCATAAATGATGTTGCAAGAAAAGTGAATGAGCTAACGGTGGCTTTTGATGTTTTGTAGGGAAAAGGAACAAAATGTAAGGCAATTCACATTAAAGAAATACAAGCATTCCAGAACTTCTTCAAAGTGGTGTACTTGCCAAACAATCTTCGTCGAACCGTTTCTGATGCGGCCCGAGAGCTAAAGGAGAAGGTAACTGGGAAAATTCCTCAACTCAAAATTCCCAGTTACGCGAAAGACAAATATCTTTACGCACTACACTTTGGAAAAATCAAATTTCCTCCTTTATCGACTAGCCCTTTGGCTCTAGCTTTTCGACCACCATTTCTAGATTGGTGGTACGTCTCTTGGTCGAACGTTCAAAATGCTTACAAAAAGAAAGCCGACAGGGTGGTTCTGACGAAGTATTGGTTGCATACCTACTCAGGCTTTCTTCACATTGACCTTAGATATGTGAGAGAGCTTGTTGTAGTACCCAAGGGTAACCGCTTCTGGAAAGTTCTATTTCTTTCACAGTTTATCTCACATTGTTATTTGACTTGGTTTCTCTTCTAGATGTACCTCTGCCACAGGTGGTTGCCCCCAGGCCAGAAGCTACTACTGTCGAAACCCAAAAGAAACCATCGGCCAAGCACGCTAAAACCCACACTGCAAGGGGCTCTTCTCAATCCAAGGTATATTTTATTCACACTTACGTGTATTCTTCTTGTTCGACACCTCACTAATACTTGATGTTTTCACAGTTCATACCCATCCACACTCTTTCAGATGATGAACCTATTTCTGCCTCTGTCAAGAAGGCTGACTCTTCTGTAAGTGAGAATGTACCCACTTCGATGTCTTGTAACTTATCTATTTACTAACGCCTTGATTTCTTTTGTAACAGATTCGAAAACGCTCAGCGGATTCGACTGCTCCCTCCATGATATCCAAAAGGTCCAAGCAGGACAAAGAATCTCAACCTAGTGGGGGCATTGAGGTAACGTTTCATCATTTTCTGACTGCTTCTAATAGAGCATTAAAATGCCTCTTCTGAACCCATCTTTATTTCTGCAGCCATCATCTGATGCTCAATCTCCTCACCCCAAAAAATCCAAAACCCTCAAGAAAAGGCATACTGATATGCCTGAAAGAAAGACAAAATCAAAGAAAAATAAAGTCCCTACGGCCGAAGGTTCAGGAATGAGGGCCAGTGAGGAAATAGAGCCGACAGAGGTCGATGATACACCGCTAATCACCAGGCGGCGAGGTAAAGTGCTCTTGACTACTTGTCATGATGCAGCCTTACTTTCACATGCTGGTTGTAATATCATAATAAATACAGTCGTTGTTACTCCAGACCCCACACCTGGCCCTGATGTCAGCAAGGAAACACTAGAAGAGATTGCTACTTCTCCTGCTGGAGCTAATGAAACACGCGTTCCTTCACCACCACCACCACAGGTATTTCTTACACCCTTTAGAGTGTCTTTTAACTTGTAAAGTTATACCTTTCTGATGTGATGTTCATTATCTCCTCAGGTCGAAGCTTCCGAGCCACAACACAGTGTGCCAGAATACACTCCCTTCTTAGAAGTTTCTTCCCCTCAACAACAACCAACTCCCCACGCAGCAGCTGGTGAGTTTGTTGAACTCGTCACTTAGGATTCTTACAATGGTTCTGATTCAATCACCAGTCCTATCATGCACCACACGTATTATTCGACCAGTTCTGACTCTAGTCTTTCAGATTCCCTGCAGGATTCAGGGGTTCCTCAAACTGTTGTCGAAACCATACAGATTCAGACTTCTCCTGAGAAGGACAATGCTGTTGGCCCCTCTAGAGTAAAGGATGTTATCGTCGACATGTAAGTCGATGATGTCGAGGCTACTTTGGCAAGGTTGAATCAATTCATGAATTGACACGCTACTACTTCAGATTCTGATCATTTTCAGATTCACAACGACAAGCTAGGACCTGAGGCTGCCAAAATCAAGAAATTAAATGACCTTATCCGCACTCATGCTTTCAATCATGACTTGCCTCACGCACTGGATGAAGATTCAACTCTTGGGCCTGAACTTCTGGATGCTATTGCCCAGTTAAAAGGTCTTGAGATTTCTGAGTTTTCAAAACTGATGATAGCAGCTTTCGAAAACATCCTTTCTCCTCTTCTGGCCAATATCACTCAAACCAAGGAGACTGAACAATTGATTGATACCAAACAGGCAACAATGAGGCAGAATGTGGAGATGGTGAGGAAAGCTACAACGGCGGTTGCGGAAATAAAAACCCGCATCAATCAGAGGCTGCAAGAACAGGGCCCCAAAAGAAAAAGAGCTGCTGAAATACGCAGTCAAATTGCCGAACTGACAAAAGAGCTGGAGCTTGTCGAAAGGCAAGACAAAGAAATCGACCAGGCCAACACTTCTGATCAAAAAGAAATGCGCCTGTTGACGAAGGATGCTCTCATCGTCAGTAACGCCACGACTAAGGTCGAAGAAGAACTGCACACTCTCAAAACTAAGGCTGATGAACTAAGTACCATTGTTGTTCGTCTTGAGAGTGATTTGGGAAGTTTTCAAAGAAAATTTGGCAATTTCTGATTGATGTACAAATGTATTCGTTGTAGTTTTCATTTCTTGTAATCTGAACTTCTATTATTTATAAAACACCATCTTTTCTGGCATCCTATTATTAGCACAATTTATATTTTGTACAATTTCCATGTTGGCTTTATCACTATGTTCCAGCTTAGTTCGACTCATAGATCTCAAGTGGTCGAAATTGAAATTTCTTGAAGAATAGGCTTGTATTTCTTCAAGTATTTACCATTTACTCTCAGAATGCGTCGACCTGAGGCTAATTCCTCCAATTCATATGCGTTATTGGAAAAAACATGGATTATTTTAAACGGTCCTTCCCAATTTGGGGACCATTTACCTAGCATCCTATCATTTCTATCCATAGGCAATATTACTTTCCAAACCAAATCATCAACCCGGAAAACTTTGTCTTTTACCGTTTTTATTATAAGCTTTAGTCATTCTATATTTTTGCCTTCTCAAGGCATCAAGGGCTAACATTCTTTCTTCGTCCAAATCGACCAACTCATCAGTCATCATCTTCCAATAATCTTCAGACGGTATTTCATGTTGTCGTTGAATTCTCACAAATTGAACATGTATTTCTACTGGTAAAACAGCATCATGTCCATATGCCAGTCGAAATGGAATTGTTCCAGTTGCCTCCTTGGGAGACGTTCGACAGGCCCACAGAGCTTGATTTAATGTTTGGTGCCAATTTCTGGGTTTCTTACCCACATGCTTTTTGATCAAGCCAATTATTACTTTGTTTGCAGCTTCGACTTGACCATTTGCTTGAGCATAATAGGGTGTAGAAGTTAGTAGTTTTATTCCAACTTCTTTTGCAAAATCTGGCATTTTCTGGCCTGTGAACACCGTGCCTTAGTTGGTTGTGATTGTTTCTAGAACTCCAAACCGACACATAATATGATTCTGTATAAAATCAATCACAACTTCCTGGTCGACATTTCTTAATGCTATGGCTTCGACCCACTTTGTGAAGTAATCAATCCCAACCAGAATGTATCTTTGTTATTTAGATGACACTAGTTTTATCTCACCAATTACGTCTAAGGCCCATCCTCTGAATGGCCAAGGCATTACAATGGCATGCAATTCGCTTGTTGGCACGTGCTGGATGCCCCCATGCATCTGGCACTCTTGGCATCCTTTGGCAAACTCAATACAGTCTTTCAATATTGAGGGCCAATATACGCCTGTTCGCATCAGCAACCATTTCATCTTACGTCCAGCTTGGTGTGCACCACATGCTCCACTATGCATACTCGACACAGCCACATATGCCTCACTTTCTCCTAGGCACTTAAGTAACACCCCTTCGACCGTTTTCTTTAATAGCTCATTTTCAATCAAAACAAAACTTAAAGCGTGATATTTTATTTTACGATTTGTCGAACCAGTTGGCGAACACAAATAATCGACCAAAGGTTTTCGCCAGTCACTATCTTGCCCATTATCAATTGCTAAGATTTCAAAATTTTCTACATCTATGACTCCTAATTTTATAATTGATAAATTTGAAGGAGATAATGAAGTAGCTCTAACCTTTTTCTTTACTTGAATACAATCTTCATTCTCATTACTCTTGTATCCTGAAGCTTCTTGTGCTAAATCATTAGCTTCTTGATTCTCTTGCCGGGGTATGTGTCGAAGGCTTGCTTGTTCAAATCGTTTCAACAATCTTATGGCAATCACAAAGTACATGATCAAATTCTCCTTAACGCATCTATATTCTTTTGAAACTCGTTTGATTACCAATTCAGAATCTCCCATAATTTCGACATTCCTTGCCCCCAATTCTAGCAGTAGTTCGAGCCCAGCAATAAGGGATTCATATTCTGCTTCATTGTTAGTGCAAATACCGTCGATGGTGTACTTGAACTCTGCTGGAATTCCACTAGGAGAAATTATTACTCCACCAATTCCTACACCATTTTTGTGACTAGAACCGTCGAAGTATAATTTCCAAGGTACTAAATCAACAAAAATTCTCTGGCATAGCCACCATAGAATGGTCGACTAGGAAATCTGCCACTATTTGCCCTTTCTTTGCTTTTAGGGGCACATACGTTAAGGAATATTCAGTTAATGCTAAAGCCCATTTACCAATTCGACTGTGCAAAATTGGTTTAGACAGCATATGTTTAATAATGTCGAAATGAGAAGAGATATAAACATCAGCTGGCTTTATATATTGCTTCAGTTTAATACAAGAGAAATACAAACATAGGCATAGTTTTTCTATGTCACTGTACCTAGTTTCAGGACCATTTAACATGCGACTAAGGTAATACACAGGACGTTCGACATGGTTATCGTCCTCTTGCATAACATACTACCTATGGTCGAATCTGAGGCTGCTATATACAACCTCATAGGCCTATTTCTAAGTGGAGGCGTCAATATAGGAGGCTTCGTCAGATACTCCTTTATTTTGTCGAAAGCCTCTTGATGATCTTCTTGCCACACAAATTCTTCATTCTTCAGTCGAAGCAGTGGTGAAAACGCCTTCGTTTTGCCACTTAGGTTGGAAATGAACCTCCTCAAGAAATTGACTTTTCCCAACAATGACTGAAGCTCCTTTTTGGTCGACGGCGGTTTTATGTCCATGATGGCTTTGGTCTTGCTTTGATTAACTTCAATTCCTTTCTTATGCACCACAAAACCAAGAAAATCTCCTGCCTGCACACAAAAAGCACACTTTAATGGATTCATTTTCAACCCATATTCGCGCATCCTTTCGAAAGACTTCCGAAGATGCTCTAAGTGCGTCAGTTTACTATTTGACTTAATCACGATATCGTCGATGTAAACTTGCATGAAATTTTCAATAAAGTCTCTGGCATAACCGAATGGCATAACCACCCACTCATAAGTGCCTAACGTCCCTGGGCAACGAAACACCATTTTCGGCCCATCATCATCTGCAATAAAAATTTGGTTATAACCAGCATAACCATCAAGCATACTTAAATATTCAAAGCCAGCAGCAGAATCGACTAACATTTCATCCACTGGCATAGCATACTCATCTTTAGGAGTGGTAGCATGTAGATCTCTAAAATCAATGCACACTCTTAATTTTCCATTTTTCTTAATAACTGGCACAATATTAGCCAACCACTCGACATACCTTGCAGTTTTGATGAACTTGCTTTGGAGGAGTCTTTCCACTTCCTCCTTAATTTTCGACATGACTGCAGGTGCAAACCGTCGAGGTGTTTGTTTTACTGGCTTCTTGCCAGCTTTGATTGGTAGCTTTAACTCGACCAAGTCCCTGCTTAAACCAGGCATTTCATTATAGTCCCAAGCAAAACAATCTTTAAATTATATTAATAAAGAAATTACCTCCATTCTGAGCTTTAGGTCGATGTTGGTGCTGATATAAGTAGGCCTTTTATCATCTTCTGCTCCAAGGTCGATTTCTTCTAGAGGGTCTTGTGGCTGCATCTTTTCAGGCGCCATGGGATCCTTCTCGAAACCTAATGGTTCATCGTCGTATATGCAGTCCAGACGCTGCTCATCGACGCTTCTGCTAATTATGACACTTCTATCTAGGGGTTCTGGCTCTACATCCAGAATTACTTCCTCTGATGCTGGAAGTTTACTAACTTCTGTTGCCATCTTTGCTTCTTCAGCTTCCATAGCCGAATTCATTCTGCTTTCGGCAATATGCGCCGAAATCCTTCGCAGAGCTTCTAGCTCAGGCATCACTTTCATGCTGATTTCCCCAGCCTGTTGGCGCGGGTTCTTCTGCATATGGGTCTTCCAAATACTCAACATCCCATGTAAACCCATGGGTTTCATGCAGCTTTAATGACACAAATGCCTCATGTAGGTTGGCATACGTGTGTTCTGCTGGATGGTAGGGAGCAATGTTGGCCAATTTCCTGTCGAATTGGTTTTGGCCCACAACATTAATGTCTGCCATGAAATACCCCTGATCAGCTTCAATGTTCTCCATAATGCCGTCTTTGCACCATATGATCAAACGATGATGCATAGAGGAAGGCACAAGCCCAATTCCGTGCAGCCATTCTCTGTCCAGAAGCAGATTGTAACTTGGTCGACCTTGGATGACCATAAATATTGTCGGCCTAGTAACTGAGCCGACAGTAACATCCACCTGAATTACTCCCATGGTGGTTTTTGTTCCTCCTTCGTAGTCTTCCAAACCCACGTTGTGAGGCCTTATGTCGGTGTCGTATTTACCGACTCTCTTCAGGATGTGATGTGGCATTATATTTACTGTAGCGCCACAATCCACCAATACCTTGTTGATCGCGGTTTTTTCTACTTTTTCTCTGATCAGCAATGGCTTTAAAAGGCTTCTCATGGCCATATCTGGTTTCTCAAAGAAAGCATCTTGGCTCTCAACAGAGCCATTATTCATCACGAAATATCAGGTTGGCTTATGCAAAGCCATTTCAGCAGCTTCAAGGTCGCTAGTGTTTTCTACCTCTGTCGGTATGTTGTACTACTCTGGGAGTATAGAAACCACATTGACCAGAATGTCCAAACTCGCTTCAGAGTCAGAGGCAAAATCATTAGTTGCCTCCTCAGAGCCAAGACCGACTGGCTTATTCACGCACTCCTTGGTCTGTTGGCTAACAGCAGGGTCGATTTTGGGCTTGTATTGTGGAGACTCTTTCCCTTATTAACAGCACTCTGTTTAGCAGCAGCGGCTTGTCTTTTAGCCTACTTCTTCCTCTGGAAACGTCTCCACTGAGTTCGACTCATTGGATTCTTTCCCATATAGTTTTCAGATACGTGGCTCTTCTTCTTAGAGTGCACTTCAAGACGATAGCTCATGGGAGCTTTCCCTTTGGCTTCTCTGATGACGCCAGCAGCATTGGATGGCCCAGCAACCATGTTAGGTTTAATCCATGTTCCCTGGGGCGCAGTAGCCGATGGGACAAATGTTTTTGGCCTAATCTAGGAAGATTGCCTCTGCCTTGGATCCCTCTTATTCCATTGGACTCTTCCTCTTTCCAACTGCAACTTCTAGAAATTTTCGTGACAACCTATCGATCGGTGCGCATAAAACCAAACCCACTTTAACACCTTTGTTCTTGCAGCGATATAGAAAACTTAGCAAATCTTCGTCATCCCTGGGGTAGACGTCAGCTAAGTCGACATGAGGGCTTTCGTCAGTGCTCTCTTCCAACATAACATTGTTAGGCACTTCATTAATTTCGACCATGTTGATGGCCACGAGTTCGACATATAAGGCCTCTTCTTGCCTCAATGGGTCAGTGTCGATCTTTTGCTTTCTGACAGCAAATTTCAGACGCCCCTCTTGGAGAGCTTTCTGCACCAGATCCCTGAAAATAAAACATTGAGAGGTTGTGTGACCAAGATAATTATGATATTTACAAAAACCTCTCTTCTGCCTTTGTTCTAATGGTGCCAATTTAGCATTTGGGGGTACTAAAATTTGACCATCTTTAACTAGTAAATCAAAGATCTCCTCACACTTGCTAACATCAAAAGTGTATGTTTTTGCAAGAGTTCTAGAACTAGTTTCGACTGTTGTACTTTTTCCTTTGGCAGGAAATAGCAACTTGCATTCATATGCTGGCCCTGATTTCAGTTCGGTCACATCCACATCTGCCTCTGTCGGCAACATGTAATCGACCTCATATATAGGGTCTGTATCGTCGAAATCGACATAAGCTACTTTATCTTTCTTAGATTTAGCCTTGGTATGCCTAACCTTCTTTATTCTAAGGCGCTCAAGGTGTCGAACCCTATCAGCCAATTGTGACATACTCTTAACAGAAGTTGGATCTATTTTCTTTCTAATAGAATAATCCAAACCTCCAGCAGCCATTTGAACAAGTTCATGTTCAGGCACTTGGGTAAAACACCTCGCTTTTAGGGATCTAAACCTATTCAAATAGTCATCTATTGTCTCAACAAACTTTCTCTTAATGCTTGACAATTCGACCAGACTAATCTTTGAATGCCCCTCATAATGTTTTCTCTTAATGCTTCTCCAACTTCGACCATTAATCAATCAAATCAGGGTGCAAAGTAGTGAACCATGTGAAGGCTGCTTTGGTAAGGAACGAAGGGAAATGTTTCACCCTTAAACCTTCATTGTTTGCCATATCTCCTGACTCAGTCAGATATTTGGCAATATGCTCGACTGTCGATTCACCCGTTTCTCCCCCAAACTTGGTATACTTAGGTATTTTCCACCCCCTGGGGTTTTCAGTTTGTAGGATATACTCTGACAGTGGAGAAGAATACGTTGGCCTTGGCATGGTATTCATACCATTTGTGGCCATAATTCTCTCGACAATGATAGTCAAATTGTTCTCAACGGCCAACTCATCTTGTCGAACCTGGTCAAGAACTTGGTCAGCCTCTTGGTGTCTTTGCACTAAAACCCTAGGTTGGTTAATAGAAGCGTTCCTTTGAGGTGTTGTAGCTTGACCTTGATACACAGTATCTTCTTCTGCTGCTCCCATGTCTCCTTGGACATGTACAGGTTGTCGAATTGGATGGACCTGTTGGCCAACCGCTGGGGGTGCGCCTAAGAAGTTACAGAGGCATGTTAATTGTGCTATCACCTATCGGTTTGTTTCAGCAGATTGCCTATTAGTATCGACAGACTCTTGCACTATGGGGTTAAACATATTCCCCATTTGGTTAGTCAACATATTGACTAACTCATGGTTGCTATCATCCATATGCTGCCTCAATACCGCTACAGAGGTGGTATTTAAGTGTTGAACAGGCATTTCCCTATTTGCCCCCACTATAGATCCTTGTAAAGGGGCGTTAGCATTCTGCAAGTTGTCAGACACTACTGATATACTAGGGGTCGACTGATATCCCGTCATTAAAGAATACGGCATTCCATAAGGGGGATTTGCAGCAGTACCAAATCTAGGAATTGTTGTGTTTGGAATGGCACTCGTGGCCACCGGACTCACGGTGTGGTTTGGGGCATGGGAATTGATCTTGAAGGTTGGCCCAGCGTTATCTGCTTTGGTTAAAGGAAATGGCGCTTGTGACACAATTGTGTCGGTAACACCTAGCGTTCTAGATGGAACCTCATCCACGTTCGACGCGGACGCATGGTTTGTCATCTTAACCTTAAGTTTCTTAGTGGGCAGTGGTTTCTTACTTGCTGAATTTCCACTCCTAAGTTTCATACACTTCTAAGAAAACTCTAATACTTAGCACTGGGTCCCACTGGGTGTGCCACCTTGTTTACTGTGGAAAATGGTAAACAACCGCTGGTCCTCCCGGAGTCCTAAAACTAAGGGTTACTAACGAGATCGACCAGTTGATCTCAAGACGCGTGCTAAGATTTCTGGTAAATTACACTATTTCTGGAAGTGAAATTATCCTTGGCCCATAAACGGCTTTCCAGAGCCTGGGGAAATAATGCAATGGCTTTCCACACAAAAGAATATTGACTATTGGTGACTCGTGACCAACAGTTTACGTTAAAAATGTTTTGGTAACTAAGGCTAGTGGTGACTCGTGACCAACAAGCAAATGAACAGAAGTAAAGTAAAAGCAATACGAAACATAAATGTAAAAAGGTTGCATTTAAAATTAAGTTTGGTGATTCACTTACATCAAAGATTGCGTACTCTTTCTTCCTTTAGCGCGGAATTGAGCAGAGTTTTAGCAAGTAATTTGGTAGTACAAATAAACATTCCTAATTCTAAACATTCTAACTTATTTATAGTAATTTACAAAAATAACTGCTAAAACTATCAACGACCAAGATTTGATTCTGGGAAGTAACTTTTGCGCACGTTTCAGCCTTCATTTGGAACTCATATCCCACGAACTTCTGAAGTAACTACCCATAATCTAATTTATTTGACTTTTTCCCGCTTCGTATCTTCAAAGGAACTGCCTTCAGATCCAGACTACTTCTTTAAAGCACAACGAAATTTCCTAAGTTCACAGCGAACTATTTCGACAGCGGCATCATCTCGACTAGTTTCCTCTTTTGAACTCAAATCTCTGTCGATTCGACTGTTAAGCGACGTGTCGACATAATCTTGTTTTCTTAACACTATTTTGCTTTTGGTTGACGTAGTTTGGCCCTCTAAGCCAAATTTCTACCTAACAAGCATTTCTTCTGGAACTCCTGACTTAACTTTGTTGAACATCTCCAGAAGCTACCTCTTTCTAAGATTTATCCTTAAACTGTAGGGACCTTTGCCTCTGAATCATGCCCTTAGTTCACTTTACCAAATTTTAGCTAACAGTGATGATTAATTGTGTTAGAATAAATTGAGAGAGGTTTGAGAATTCAATTTATATATACTATTTCTTATAGTGTCACTTTTTGAGATATATTTGTATAGATATATATAAGTTTTGTGTCGAATTTTCTTTCATATGCATATCCTATAATAGAGTTCATACTGTAGCTTCAAAACTAAAGCCTTATATCATGTCGTTATGCTTATTAAATTCTGGTATTTTGATTTATGAGTTAAAATTGAGAACAAGAACAGGCCACTGTAGCGACATATTCTAATTTATTAACATCAGTTGACATTAGTTTTGTAGCATGATTTTATTCAATGTATATATATTGCAGCACTGTAGCGTAGCGAGATAACCATTAATTATAACAATTGGATATACCAAGAGATAGGCACTGTGTAGCGGTATTTCAAGAACTACATGATTTCAATTAAGAGTAACAATGTTACTGTGCCATTTTACATTCTCACGTTTGAAATTTAGAACATATAAAGAGTTACAGTGTAACAATGTTACTAATATATATATTTAATTCATTAGTCTATTATAATTATTATTATTATTATTCTTATTATTATATTTTTAAGAGTTTTGAAATTAGAGAGAAACAATTAGATTAACAAGTTAATTTAAATTAGTCTCAATTCCGATAGAGTTGTCAATAGAGTTGTCAATAAAATTGTTAGAGTTGTTTTGAGTTATTAAGAGTCATACTTTAATTGTTTTGAGTAATTCTGACATGTTTAGAGTCGTCCGTGTATATTTTCGGTGTTCGTATTTTAGTTGAAACTTTAACAATTCATATCTTTCAAACCGTAAATTCGTTTTGAGTGTCGTTCGAAGAGTTAGAAAGGTAAAGTGATATTCTATTCAATAGAAATGACCTTGTTGTAAATAAGTGATTTAATAATAATGTGATTATATAAATAACTTGTAATTGTGTTGTTTGGTTTATGAATTGGTGTTGGATGTGAATAACATTGTTTGACTTTATTTGTTATGCGTTATTGTAATGTATTGAATTGATGAATATTGACATGATGTATGTAAGTTGTGCAATTTGGAGAGATAATTCAAATGTGTTGAATTATGTGAAATATTCATGAATATTAAGATTAGAGAATGGTCTTAATTGCATATGGTTGTTATAATTGCACATGCATCATATGTCGTGTCAAGAGGCATGTTCGCTAGTTCAGAGAGGGGACTAGTGACTTGTCCCAAGCTCAGAGAGGGGGCTTGAAGCTCACAGAGGGGGCTTATGGATTCAGAGAGGGGATCCGATTCCAAGAGAATCAAATAGTGAGTTGGTACCACAAGCATCGTGTATAGTATTGAGTTGCATTCAAGTCACATATGTCAATGTGGAATTATTGGAATTGGTGTATAAAATGTGATATTGATGTGAATGCTATATTTGTAGTATTTGTGATTAACTATCATTTGAATTGTGGAATTATGGATGTTTACTGCTGAATAGCATGACTACTTGAGCAGTATCATGTTGATGAAACTCTTGAAGTGTGAGAATAATTATGTGATGCATGTATGCTATCAATTATACATTATCTTATGATTTTGATAATTATATGAATTCTCACCCTTCTGTTGGAATGACGTTTTATACGACGTCGCTCAGGTACCGAAGTTAGTGGCGCTTCTAGAAAGGATTAGACGGAAGAGCTATTTCTATTTATCCGCTTTCTTAGGTAGTGAGTCATTGCTCTGGTCATGTAACACGTGGATTGCTTGGTTCATGTTTTAGTTGTATGAGATATTTGACATACTTTATGTTATTTATTTATGTTATGATGTATTGGAAACATGATACAAATATTATCATTTAGTATTTGGCATCGTATATGGAGATATTGAGATGGACGACCTTAGTGCCTAATGAATTATATATGATGTTGTTTTGAGATTCATGTGTTGTATCATGTAGAGATGCAAGTATTTCGCTGTGACATGCATAATTGTTAAATATATACAAGCATGAATTTAAATACGTGTTATTTGAGCATGATCATTGTATGTGTGGTTTTAATTTGAAGAGATATGTGACGCCCTCTTGATATACATGCTAATTTACTCTGATTGTGCAATATATTTGTGAAGCAACTCGATTTTCAAAAATTATTTAATTTTCAAAAAACAGTGAAATCGCCACCTAATTTTATTTGTTCTAAAAAGAACGGGAAAATATAGATAAAACCCCAAGCAAGCGGATAAGGCGGTCTACGTGACCAAAAAAAATGGAATTGGGAGTTGGTTATGTAAGGGGAAGGTATTAGCACCCCTTACATCCATCGTACTCGATGGGACCCATTTAATTCTACGCGTTTGTGTGTGTGTGTTTATTTATAAGTTATGAATAAAAAGGAGAAAAGGATCTGTTTATTATTATTTTGAGTTTGACACGGTTTCAGAACCGTGTGCCTACATATTCCCTCGTGCAATGGGAAAGTCAAAACTCTGTAGTTCCTCTCGAAAAGGTTTTAAGTTTGTAGTATTGATTTTATAACAAAAATCGTGCGTTCTAGACATTTCAAATGCTTGAACTTGGACTTGTTTAGTTTGTTTGAAAATCTTTAAGTCCACGTTCGTGTTTGAGATGACCAATGCACACTTTTTATCGGAAAAGAGCTTTTATGATCGCATATGAGCGATAAAAGAATTTGAGTGAGTTGAATTGTTTTTTATGTGGATGAAAAAGTACCGAACAATGAGGCTAACGTCTCACGATTCAAATACTAGAAACCCGAGGAACTAATGCTCGCACGAGTCGTCTATCACCCAAAAAGTTTTCTTGAGAAAAAGTGAAGTGAAACGAGTTTCACGTTATTTAGAAGTCTTTAAGCAACTGGTCTAGCGTCCAACGACTTAAAGACTAAAAGTTTATTTGGTGACAAGTTTTTTAGCAATTGGTCTAGCGTCCAACGACTAAAAAACTTCTACTTTATTATGAAAAAAGTTCTGAAAATGCACTCGACGTTGGATCGAGGTTTGAAACTTTAATTGCGAAAGTGTTTTTTGAGATACGTGCTAAGATGATATAGAAACGGGTTATGGTTAGTTAAATATGTGGACTAAAGCGCGATAATGTAAGTGAACGATTAATTGTATACAAGCATGGAGTATAGCAAGTAAATAAATTAAAAGCCCATACAAGGTAGCTCGCACAAATAACAAGACAATTTATATTGTGTAGGTGCATGCACGAAATAAATTTAATCGACTAATTAAATGAAATCTAATCAAGTAATTAGTTTAATAAAATTAATTAGGTGGACTAATTAACTTTAAATAACCTAATTAGATGATTAAATAATGTTTAACTAATCAATCAAAGTTTCATTGTAAGCCCAAGAGCAAGCGTGGTGTGTGCACGAATGTGTGGCCGTTGTGACGCTTCAAAGCTTTGTCAACTCAAGGTAGTGAAAAATGGCTCGCACGAGTATTAGTTTGGAAATATTTGATTTGTGCATGCGATGAATAATTAAATGATAAAACGATAAAATATTTACTAGCCATTACATCATGTGGGGAATGGGGGTACAAATTTACAAATGAGGATAATATAGGAAAAATAAAAAAAAATGCTAGAACTTTCCTATTATAAAAAGAGTCCAACTAATATTAATATTATTATTTTTTTGGTATTTTTGGGTATTACTAAATATTTTATGAGTTAAGTACAATAATTATTGGTTTAAAAATAATATTTGTTATAATAGTAAATAATAATGATAATAGTTATTAAGTGAAATAAAAAGGTAAATTAATAATAAGATATTTATTAAGTAATAATAATAAATAGTAATAAGGATGATATGAGTAATAATATAAATATAATAATAATAATAATAATAATAATAATATAACTAAGTATAATATATATAATAGTTAAAAAAATAATAATAATACTAGTAATAATAATAATTATTGATGATGATATTAGTAGTAATAATAATAATAATAATAATAATAATAATAATAATAATAATAATAATAATAATAATAATAATAATAATAATAATAATAATAATATAACTAAGTATAATATAATATTAATAATAATATGGATAATAATATAAATAATAGTAATTATAGTAATAACATACTAATCCTATTAATAAACAGAAGTTAAAAAAAATAAAGAAAGAAAACCAAAACACTCATACTTCCTCTCTTCTTCACGATGAATGCTCAGAACCCAAACCCAAACCCTTCTCTCATCTCTCTCGTTCTCGATGCTTTGCCCAGAACAAATCTCTCTCTCGCGACCTCACGATCTCTCATCGGTCTTTCTCACTCTCGGGGAACTGAAAGGGGCCACGATTTTTGCACCCACCATCTCTCTCACACCTTCCGATGGAAACCCTAACTCCACAGATTCAGGGTTCCGTTAATGTATCTCTTGCATTTTTGGGATTTCTGATGATTTCTACCCTGATACCTATGTTGATTTTGCAGATATGATTGCTTTGGCCGAAATCAAAAGGGATTTCAGAAACCCTAGACCTCTCCAACACGATTCCGGCAAGGGTGAAAGTATACTTGAGTCTTGGAGACGTGCTTGATGGCGAGCGGCTCTGAGTTATCCTTCGGGTGAGATTGTTCTTGGCTTTGGGTCTTTTCCTCGTTTTCTTTCTATTTCAGAACCAACTTTCTGAAAATAAGTTTTCTGAAGGGTTGAGTTAAGGGAAATGATGAGTGTTGGGTTTTCTGGGTATTGGCTTTTTTGAATCGATGCTTGTTTTTGCTTTGCTAGTTTTTTGGCTTGGTGTAAACAGGTTCTCTCTTCTGGTTTTCTGCTTGGTGTTTAACGTTTAGAACAAATACTCCTTCTGGGGTTTTGGTTGAGAATAGGTTGTATTTGGTCTCTTTTGTGGTTTCTGAATGTTTTGTAGTTAAGAACAGATATTATATCCTTGCTGGCCTTGAATCCTTGCTCTGTTCTTCTGATATCCCTTTTGCTGGTCCTGATACACACTTGAGTACATTCCTGTTCTGGTGTATTTTCTGTGAACAGATACAATGCTTGATTTTTTAGATACCATCCTCTTTTCTGATTAGTTAGAACAGCTTTGCCTTGGTCTTCCTTGGAACTCCTCTGTTGCAGTCTGTGTTGCTTGTTATTAAACTCACATTTCCTCTTTCTGCATAAGTCCTGTTATGTTATTTGAAACTGAACTTTGGCATCTTGTCATTTTTGTGTATGCTGCCTGCTGTTGTTGTTTGGGTAAAAATAAATTACCTAGTGCTGATAACCATATATTTGGGTAACAAAAATCTCTCTCTTGCTGCCTGTTTTTGTCTGCTGATATGTTGACCTTCCCTTTTACATTGGGCTGAAACATAATTGTCTTGTTGGGCTGTATTTCTTTGGAAAAATGATGTTTCAATGATTTCCAATTTACACCTCCTTTGTGAACCAACAACGAAAGTTGTTGTGATTTGCAATGGAGATAACGGTAACGGCCGATGAAGGAAATTTGATTCCGAGGCTTTTGAAACAATTAACCTTACAATCCTGATTCCTTAATAAAACCCTCGTGATGAGTCAAAAAAACTTAATTCTTTTTTGGTTTTTCGTACGAAATTTGCTCCTTTTGTAACTGCTAATTATATTTCTTTTCGTTGTTTCAGATGACAAACGGATAGCACGGCGTGAAAGTGAAGAGGAATGTCCAGATGAAGAGGAAGTTCGGACGAAGCAACTTTAGAACTTGTAGCACAAAGTAGGATTAGGATCTCTTGTATTTTGTAACTTGCAACTCAAAATGTAATGGAATTCTACAGAAATAAATAATAAGAAATTTTTTTACCATTGAATCTTATAATTCCAACCTTGTATCTTTGCTTGAAACATCCAATATAATTGAATCATCTCTTGTAATTATTCCCGAGAACGGCATTTTCATTCACCGAATTCAAATAACCCGAGTAAAAATAATTTCTTTTAAAACTTAAATTCTCAAATAACTAAATATTTTTGAATTCAAATTCTAAACAAATAACCTTTTTTTCCGGATTATACTGAATTAATAGCAAAGCGGAAGTTCTCTTTAGAAATCCAGTATATGTTTTTTTTTGTGTAAATTTCCCCTATAGAATTCTTCTGAAGCCATCAAGATTGCATATCTATGAACGACGAAATACTGAGGTAATACGAAGGGAAAATTTTGGGGTGCGACAGTTACCCCTATTCAATCATCTTAAACCTGATGAGTGAGAAAAAGTGATAGCTTTCGAACGTTCAAGGTGGAAGAGGATTGAATACCAGAGAACCCCGAAAATTTGCCCTAATGAAAAGAACAAAAAATCTCTACAGAACTGGGGATAATCGAGTACACAAATGAAAGTGCTATGGGAAGAAAACCAAACTTCTCAAGCGGTACAGAAAATAATAAATTAAGCCATCTCAGGATGTCTTAACGAACATGCCATGAGAAGAAACCGAACTTCTCAAGCAAAAAAGAAATAAAAATTAAGAATTTGATGTGATTGAGAACTTATCAAAGAGTTCCCGTGAGTTAAGGAATACCCGCGGACCTTAACGAAGATGAAGTTGAGGAACTGTCTGAAGATCCCAAAAGAGTTAAAGAATATCCGCAAACTTTAACGAAGATATATGGCTAGAACAATCTCAGAATTGTTGGTGCACGAAAGTGCGAGGAGCCATGGCATCTTGAATGTCTTTGACCGTGTAATATCCGAGTTACCAGCAGAACAAATTCAGTAGCGCACCCGAGAATATAATTCTGGGGATAAACAAAACAATACCCAGCACACTGGTGTGATATAGATGTTTATGAAGTCGGTAAATCTTGTTTCCGACGTTTCTGCTGATGAGAGATCTTACCGAACATGTACAAACATGTCGAACAACTTCCGAGCTGACAAGATCTTCAATTTATACGCAAATGGCTTTACCGGTGATAGAAGAATCAAATTCAGCACCTGTGACTGAAAAACTTCTAGGGTAATGAGCTTCAATTTGCTGGCATTGTATAGACAATGCGTTGTAGCAAGTGGATATGTTGATCAACGTCTGAGTCGGAGAGATATCCTGTTGATTGAATAAACATCCCACCTGGTGGATATTTATCTGTTGAGTAGTTGATAACTTACTGGGGAAATAAACGCACCAGAAGTTTGCTGTAGTTTTCTGAGAACAGCTCAGAGAACAAAAATGCAGAATTCGCTGCCAATAGAATTTGCTGGGAAGATTCTTGTCTGAAAGAAATCTTTGAAAATACCAAGAATGATGTTGAAATAACCCTTTCTGAAGGAGACTCGCTTGGGAGTAAATTAAGCTTCGCTGGGAAAACTTCATAAGAAAACCGTGTGGAAAATTCACTGGGGATTCCCGGTTGATAATTTTGCTGACATTAGAGTCCATCTGAAAGAGAGAACTTTTCGCTGGGGAGAAATATCGATTGGAGAAGCCATCCATTGTTGAGATCCATACCAGTATATAACTGGCATTGAGGAGAAGAGGATAATTATGTCGTTTGAGAACTAATCCTTCCATTCGATCCTTACGAGGATATTTATAGTTTCATCTGAAAAACCTGCAAAATAAATAGTCGAAGCTAATGCATGAGTATGATATGCATGATATGATTTTTTTTCTAATGCAAATGGTATATGATTTCCTGATACTGTTGAGAGAAGGAAGACATCACTGGGGAATCCAATTTGGCAATCCTGTTGGCACAAGAATTCACCGGGGATGACCAATCACTTC
Source organism: Vicia sativa (assembly GCA_021764765.1). Lineage (NCBI taxonomy): Eukaryota > Viridiplantae > Streptophyta > Magnoliopsida > Fabales > Fabaceae > Vicia > Vicia sativa. Next base: position 268,560,575 of record CM038792.1, read on the forward strand.
TCTGGGGAAGAGACTTCACTGGAGAATTGACACTACTGTCGATTGTCTATCACCCAAGCATTCACGTGGCACTGGGGAGAAAAGCTAGATTGTCATCTGAAAGAATTTTGACTTCCACATCCAACATTTTTTTTCTGAGTAGATTCCAAATTCTGTCAAGAGTTCATGCATGACTGTACTGTGATATGACATGAATGGATGAATGAATGAATGCATGACTATACTGGTTGATGCATCGGTTTATCAACTGAATTCCCGACACCGCTGAAAATCAAATGAATGTCGATGTCTATAATCCAAGTCACCAATGCCAATGCGATGAGCTTCTCACAGGGAAAATATCTTCTGATTACTCGCAAACGTCAAGATGGATACAGAGGTATTTCCAAATCAGAGGAAAGGCGTAATACTTAGAAAGTCAGTCACCCTTCAACATTCCGAAAATCAAAACAATTTTAAGTTTCAAAACTTCCTGGTTTTACCATTTTGAATGATTTTAATTTTATCTAAAACAGCAGCGACATTAAGTTAATCATGCAGGAAAGATAAAAATGGTAGGACAAGAAATGAAGTTCAACTGAACAATTCTTTTATTTATTTAAAATATGAGAAAAATAACTCATAAGTAGGGATTGTGTACATGAAGATGCACATTCCTTTAGGAGGAACATACAGAAAAAGAGTAAGTCTATACACATTTTCTTAAAACAACAACGAAATTGAAACTGAACTTCATTGAACCAAAATATGTTATTCCCCCTTCTGACTGCTATTCTTCATCACTTTGCTTCTGAAGATGAAGATTGAACTAATCCCCTCCATCTGAGCTTCTGTTGTGGCATGGAGGCGCACACTGCAGCATTATGTCTTTATACATTCCCTAACTTTTGCGTGAACCATTTTCAAAAGATCTTGGTTCAGGATATCTTTCCAAGCTTCGGAGGAACTCTGTGATTCTTTACCATGGTCCTTCATCACCCACTTTCTCTTGGTTATCCTCTTTAGCAGCCCACTTTGAACGAGGGTACTTTCTTGTCGAAAGCCCTCTTAGGTAGAGTTGGCCATGACAAATGGCCCTCTTTTCTTCGATCAGATTGAGTTGGTCATATCTATTGGGACCCATTCCGCCTCTTCCAACTCTGTTTCCATCGGGACTACGAGAGAAGGAATCTCACTTCTATAGAAATCTGCCTCCCTGCCATAAACAAGAGAGTAAGGTGTTGCTCCGGTCGAAGTGCGGATAGACGTTTTGTATCCGTGCAAAGCGAAAGGCAACATCTCGTGCCAATCCTTATACGTCTTCACCATCTTCTGAAGGATCTTCTTGATATTCTTATTAGCTGCTTCAACTGCACCATTCATCTTTGGTCTGTAGGGGGACGAGTTGTGATGATCAATCTTGAATGTGTCACATAACTCCTTCATCATCTTGTTGTTCAGATTTGTCCCATTGTCGGTAATAATCTTGCTAGGAGTACCGTAGCGACATATTATATTATTCTTGATAAACCGGGTAACCACTTATCGTGTCACATTCGCATATGAAGCGGCCTCAACCCACTTGGTGAAATAGTCTATGGCGACTAGTATGAAGCGATGTCCATTGGAAGCTTTCGGCTCAATCATTCCGATCATATCAATTCCCCACATAGAGAATGGCCATGGAGAGGTCAAATAATTCAGAGGTGAGGGTGGCACGTGCATCTTATCAGCGTGAATCTGACACTTGTGACATCTCATTGCATAAACAACACAGTCTGTTTCCATGGTCATCCAATAGTAACCAGCCCTGAGGATCTTCTTCGCCATTGCATGCCCATTTGCGTGAACACCAAAAGAACCTTCATGAATTTCTTTGATGAGTTGATCTGCTTCGTGTCTATCCACGTATCTGAGCAAGACCAAATCAAAATTCCGCTTGTACAACACCCCGCTACTTACGAAAAAGTTCGCAGACAACTTCCTCAAAGTCTTCTTATCAGTAATAGATGCCCCTTCTGGGTACTCGCCCGTTTCTATGTATTGTTTGATGTCGTAGAACCAAGGTTTACCGTCAGTTTCTTCATCAACCATCATACAGTAGCCAGGTTCGTCTAGACGCTCGATAGTGATGGAAGGCGCTTCATTAGCCCACTTGACCTTGAACATTGAAGACAAAGTGGCTAAAGCATCAGCTAACTGGTTTTCCTCTCTAGGAATGTGATGGAAAGTAATCTCATCAAAGTACGGTATCAGCTTCAAGACATGATCTCTGTACGGAATCAACTTTTCATTACGAGTTTCCCACTCTCCTTTGACCTGGCAAACGACGAGTGCCGAATCTCCATAAACTTCAAGGATTTTGATCCTTAAATCAATGGCTGCTTCTATCCCGAAAATACAAGCTTCATATTCTGCCATGTTGTTGGTACAATCGAAACAGAATTCTGGCGGTGAAGGGAATATGAAAACCTGTCGGAGAAGTTATAATTGCCCCTATTCCGAGCCCCACTGCATTGGATGCCCCATCAAACACAAGTGTCCACCGGGATCCTGGCTCGGGTCCTTCCTCTGGTCCAGGAATGTTGCATTCTCTGATAAACATGACATCTTCGTCTGGGAAGTCAAACCTCATCGGTTGATAGTCCTCCATAGGCTGCTGGGCGAGATATTCTGATACCACACTTCCCTTGATAGCTTTCTGAGTTACATATTGGATATCATATTCAGATAGTAACATCTGCCAACGTGCAATCCTTCCAACCAAAGCTGGCTTTTCAAAGATATATTTCATAGGATCCATCTTGGATATCAGCATTGTAGTGTGACACACCATGTATTGTCTCAAACGACGAGCAGCCCATGCTAAAGCGCAACAAGTTTTCTCTAGAAGAGAGTACCGACTTTCACATTCAGTGAACTTCTTGCTCAGATAATAGATTGCGTGCTCTTTTCTTCCCGTTTCGTCATGTTGCCCTAGAACACAACCCATAGATCCTTCGAGTACGTGAGGTACATTATGAGAGGCCTTTCGGATACAGGCGGTATCAAGATAGGTGGCTCTTGTAAGTACTCCTTGATCTTATCGAATGCTCGCTGACAATTATCGTTCCATATGATGGCTTGATCTTTCTTCAGCAACTTGAACAAAGGTTCACAAGTGGCTGTCAAATGCGATATGAACCGGGAAATGTAATTTAAGCGTCCCAAGAAACCACGAATTTCCTTCTCCGTTCTTGGTGCTGGAATTTCTTGGATAGCTTTTACTTTGTCAGGATCTACCTCAATACCTCGTTGGCTTACTATGAATCCAAGTAACTTCCTGGACCGGACTCCGAAAGTGCACTTGTTAGGATTCAACCGAAGTTTGTACTTCCTCAATCTTTCAAACAGCTTTCTGAGGTGGACAATGTGCTCCTCTTCAGTTTGAGACTTGGCAATCATATCGTCCACATAGACCTCAATTTCTTTATGCATCATATCATGGAAAAGAGCTACCATGGCTCTTTGATAAGTTGCCCCCGCATTCTTCAGTCCAAAAGGCATGACTTTGTAACAGAAGGTGCCCCACGGGGTGGTGAATGTTTTCTTCATCATGTCTGCAGGGTCCATCTTGATCTGATTGTATCCGGAGAAACCATCCATGAAAGAGAAAACTGAAGACTGGGCGGTGCTATCGACCAAGACATCAATGTGAGGTAAGGGAAAATCGTCCTTCGGGCTAGCTCGATTCAAGTCTCTGTAGTCTACACACATCCGAACCTTCCCATCCTTCTTGGGGACAGGTACAATGTTGGCAATCCAATCCGGATATACCGACACAGCAAGGAAACCGACGTCGAACTGCTTCTTGACTTCGTCTCTGAACTTCTTAGCCATCTCAGGATGCGTCCTCCTCGGTCTTTGCTTCACGGGCGACATTCGGGCTTTAGCGGCAGCTTATGCACAACAATATCTGTATATCAAGTCCAGGCATGTCCTGATACGACCAGGCAAACACATCTACAAACTCTCGCAATAAGTTGACCAACTCGTCTTTTATCTCTTGCCCCAAGGCGGTTCCAACTTTAACTTCTTTTTGATCCTCTTTAGTACCCAGATTGATCACATCCACTGGTTCCTAATGAGGTTGGATCATCTTCTCCTCGTGTTCAACCAGACGCGCTAACTCTTCAGGGAGTTCATAGTTTTCTTCACCGTCATCTTCGGCTTGGTTGATCGGGAAATCGAAGTCAAAAGGAGTTATAGCATGGCTATGTTCAATAAGCTCAATTTCAGGTGATCTGCATAAATGATTGATTTTATCTTTTAGATATGTATGTTCATTTTAGAAGAAAAACAGTGAAAATGTTGTTGTTGTTTTTTTATTTATTTAAGATGCACTAGAAAGCAAAAGTAAAAACAATAAAAGGGATCTCAAACTGAATAACAAAATGCGCTTTTTATTGAAGATAAAAGTTCAAGCCCTACAAAGCAATCCTTTGTGCCTTGGGCAGAGCACAGGATTTTTTTAATTTAAAAAACAAGAAATTACTTTGACAATGAAATGAGAGGGGTAACATCCTTGACGCTCCAATTCTTGAGGGCCACACCGGGAGGAGTACGGAACACCATCTGAGAAAGCTCCATTGTACGCTCATCATCTTCAATGGCATTGATAGCCTTTTCGGAGCGGAAGCCCTTCGCAATAAAAGTATCCTCTATACGAGGGATCTTTCCTTTTCCTATCTCTGAACTTCCACTAATCCTGGAGGATGGTTGATAGCCGAGCCCGCTCTTGTCCTTCTTCTTTGCCACATTTATCACCGTACCCCAACCTTCAGGGTTTCTGGCCTCAATAAGAGCCTTGACATCTTGCCAACGGGTTATATTACCTCTAGGCATTTCAGCAGTCTTGACTTCCTTTTGAACACTTCCAACAATCTCTAAAGCCTGAAAAAGGGTCTCATGCACCTCATCTCCGACATCCACATACTTAAACTCAGACAAGTGGCTAACCAGATAGTCTTCTTCTCCACTAACCTCCAACACCTGGTTATTTAGCAAGAACATCAATTTTTGGTGAAGAGTTGAGGTGACAGCCTTTGCACGGTGTATCCAGGGCCTTCCCAATAAGCAGCTATAGGCCGGAAAGATATCCATCACTTGAAAAGTAATATTGAAAAGTTGGGGTCCGATGAGTACTGGAAGATCAATCTCTCCCACCGCCATCCTGCGGGATCCATCGAAAGCCTTCACAATTAGAGAGCTAGGTTTCATAACTGCCCCTTCTACCTGCAGCTGAGCCAATGTCGTCTTTGGGATTACGTTCAGAGCTGAGCCTGTATCAACTAGAACTCTGGCAAGAGTCGTTCCACCACAAGTAACAGAAATGTGAAGAGCCATGTTATGACTACCTCCATTCTGAGGGAGATCAGCATCGGTGAACGACAAGAAACTACCATCATTTAAGCTCGAAATTGCAATATCTAATTGATTGATTGTGATATCTTCAGCCACATATGAGTTGTCGAGAAACTTCAACAGAGCCATCTTGTGGGCTTCTGAACTTTTCAACAGGGACAAGATTGAGATTTTTGCTGGTGTCTGACTAAGTTGGTCAACTACTTTGTAGTCACTCCTCTTAATGATCTTTAAAGTCTCATCACTCGGCTTAAAGATATCCCTTAACTCTTCCGCACTCAAATCGACAACTCCGTCTTTCCTCGGAGGAACCTCTGACACCTTCTCTGCAACTCTGTTTTTCATCGGATCTTGGTGGTAAATTCGACCACTACGGGTCATACCACTCATACCAGTGATGTTCTCAACAGTGGACTCTCCCAAGACCATTGGCTTACCACCCACAATGACTTCAGGTTCATAATTCCAAGGTACTGCTTTTGTATTTTCGTAGGGGATTCGAATGGGCGGGTAAACCATCATTGGTTCTATCGCCGTAACAGGCTCTTCTTCTTGGATGGTTGAATATACATGGAGTCTCCTATTGTTGATGAGAGGGACCACCACATCCACTTCAACTTCAACGGGAAATCGACTAAACTGAATCAAATGTTGACACATTAATCCTTGTAGATACTTTTTGAACTTTTCATAGTGTTCTGGATTGTCTTGGCAAATCACACAACCATCATGACCTCCTTTCAATAAACCGGCATTCTTCAATTCCTCAAACACCTTCTTCAAAGACATCTTCAATTGACCCACCTCCATGACTAGACCTCCTTCTTCAATCAATGCATTCACTGACGACGACCCATGCCTTGGCAGTGGATTATTAGCAATGTTGGGGACGTCAGCGAAAGTTAACAGCTTTCGGTCAATAAGTTCTTGGACTTTGCACTTAAAAGCGAAACAGTCTTCTGTGGTATGCCCGGGAGAATTAGCATGGAAAGCGCATCTAGCATTCTCATTAAACCATGGTTTGGGAGGCCCTGGAACAGGCTTCAATTCCCTTGGCACCACTCTTCCATCTTGAATTAAATACGGCAGTAGACTAGTGTAAGTCATTGGAATAGGCTGAATCTCCTCCTTGGTGTATTTGTGATAGTGCGGGCTCCTCTATTGAACCACACCCTTGTTTGGACCCTTGACTTGTTGTTGTTGTTGTTGTTGTTGTTGAACTTGATTTTGAAGATCCTAAGTTGAATACGGCATCAGCATCTGCATGGGTTGCTGATACGGCATACCGGGAAATTGCATAGCAGCCATATAGGGGGTATGACATGTACGGAACCTGAACAGGAGCAGACCTAGCTGGTGGTCTTCCCCTTCCTCTACCTCTTGCTTCATATACGACATTGGCTTCGGCCTCCTTCCTCTTAAAACCATTGAATGTCTTCTTCACTGCAGACGGTCCTACATTCCCTTCGGAAATCTTTCCGGTCTTCAATCCTTCTTCAATCTTCTCACCCACCATCACCAGATTGGAGAAATCAGAGAAAGTGCTTCCAATCAATCTTTCATAATACTGTACAGGCAATGTTCCCATGAACAAATCATTCAACTCCCTTTTGGCTAAAGCTGGTTGAACCCTCGAGGCTACTTCCCTCCACCTCTGAGCATTCAACTCCCTTTCCTTCTGAGACATGTTCTGAAGTTGTACACGATTGGGGGCCATAGTGGTATTGAAATGGTACTGCTTGAAGAAAGCATTAGACAAGTCATCCCAAGAGCGGATGTTTGACTTCTCGAGTTGCATGTACCAATCCAAAGATGCCCCCGAGAGACTATCTTGAAAGCAGTGGATCATCAGCTTATTGTTCTTAACATGTGCCGACATCTTGCGGCAATACATCCTCAGGTGGGTGTCTAGGCAACTCACTCCTTTGTACTTCTTAAAGTCAGGCACTTTGAATTTCGATGGAATGACCACATCAGGTACAAGACACATGTCCGCAGCGCTTATACCTACAGCATTCATCCCTCTCAACTCTCTTACTTGCTCGGCAAGCTCCTTGCACATCTTCTGGGCGGCCACGTCCTGGAAAGGAGCTGGGTTACCCACAGGTGCCACGTTTTGGTAGAACTGCCTCATGTAGTCGTCTTGCTGATCTTCCTCACCTTGAGGAGTTGTTGACCACGGATTCTCTTGCTCGTCCTCTTCTTGCTCTTGCCCATCATTCGCCATAGTTTGGGTAGCGGCATGAGCGGCAGCAACATTCCCTTGGTTATCTGCTCCTTGGAAGAAGTGAGCTTGCATCCCATAAAACGGTGGAATAGGTGCTTGCACTCCTGGAAATGGAGCATTGCCTCGAAAGGTCCTCCCGTTTCCGGTGATGACGGGAGGAACGGTAGCAGTTGCGTTGTTGGCTGTAGCGGCAGCGGCGGCGGCGGTTGCGGCAGCAGTAACGGCGGCAGCAGCGACGGCGGCGGCCCGCTCCTCTACTCTGGCATGCTGAGCCGTGAGCATCTCCACCAACTGATCCATCCTGGTCTTCAGGGTATCAATATCGTCTTGCATGGTCGTCTACCTTGTCTCGTACTGATCCATTGCTCTTCTCAAGTTAGCTCTTATTGCGTACGGGCGTCGGGTAGTCAGCTTGAATCTGAGTCTAATGACACGTAATGAGTTTGGCGTCCCCTTTTTAATAAAGAAATGCATGATTATGTATGATTAATGCGAAATGCTTATGACCGTGTTTCCATTCCCAAGGATCTTTATCGGACTCATTCACTTATAAATAATTAGCACACAAATGGATAATCAGCTCCTTCATTCAAACATAGCAGTTAAGTACAAACATTAGTCTTTGTAGAAAATAAAGAGCAAGACTCATAGGTCTGCTTTTAGTTCAACAGGTACAATGGAGATGAAGAATAAAAGTAACAAAAGATCAGAAGTGTTGTCCTCTTCGGGGCTTGAACTCTGTTATCTCTTTTTGAAATCGCTCCACCATGTCTCTGCAAAGATAAATGAAGTATTCCACCGCCGGGGGCACTCAGTCTTCTTCTAGATCCTCGACAGCTGACTGAAGCCTCCATGGGACCTCCACCATTAGCTGCCTACAGAATTCCACCAAGCCTGAATAGTTGTCATACAAACTCTTGTTCTGCTCTTCCAAAGTGAAAATGGTTTCTTCTCTGTTCACCCAAAGCTCATTCTGACGTCGGGCTTCTTCTTGCCATCCCTCACACTGGACTTCCAACTCTCCATACGATGCTTCCCATCGGGTCACAAGGTCTCTTGCAGTGTCCAACTCTTGAATTTTCTGAGCTAATTCCTCAGAGTCTACATTACGTGCCAAGCGAGCTTCTTCTTTGAGGCGAGTTTCGCGCGCCAAACTAGATTCAATGTTTCTCAGTGCAACTTTCAACTCTAGGATCTGAGTGGTAAGAGTTGTTTTCAAATATGACTTCGCTTGGATAGCTCGTTCTTCATCTGCGTAGGCTTTCCCTCTTTGTTGTTCGGCCCTGGCTAATTTTCGATTGAACTCCCTTAACTCAAAGTTGGCAGCATCCAAATTATCTTTCACACGGAACTTTGCTTTCTTTTCCTTTTCTACCTGCTCTTGACTCTTTAGCAGCTCATCATCTCTTTCTTTGAGGCTTTGCGTCACATCATCCCTTTCTCGAGTAACACGAGTAAGGATGGCTTGTTGTCGACCCTCTTCAGCTTGCATCTCTGTGATAGTGAGCTTGAGTTTGTTGAATTCCTCAATAGGGACATGAGTGACTTCAGGTTCTGGAACATCAAACGGAACTTCCACAGTGAAGGGTAATTTGACCTCCATTACTCTTCTAAGTATCCAGGATTCGTAAGGTTCTCCATCACCATTTCCTCTTTTCCTGAGCTCTACTCCCTTCCTATGAACTTGAGTCCAAGCTTTCTGCATCTATTTCAACAAACCAGGATCTTCCCTTCCGAAGTCTAATAAGATAAACTCTCTCAAAAAATCTTCCCTTGGTGCGGTTTCCATAGGACAACCCAATTGCTTGAGAACCAACCTAGGATTGTAGTTGATGCAACCTTGGGATCCAATCAGTGGAACGTTAGGAAATGCCCCACAGTGTGTGATGACCTCCCACATGTACCAATCTGGAGAGTACCAAAAAACACCATTAGCGGTAAGAGAAGCCAACTTCTAAGACCAACTCAAATTCTCTAAGATCCTGACCCACGGTCCTCGCTGAGGGATGTGAGACTTCAACCATGAATAGAGCAAAACAGAGCAACACATTACAATTCCCTTTTTATTCTCGTATCGGATATGTATGTTGAGGAGCATGTCTGCAAGTAATGCATGCACAGGGTTGTTTGAGAGGAAAACACCAATGGCAGGCTGACTTATGTAATCATCATCATTGCTGGGAAACAAAACCACCCCATAAATTAGTAAGGCTAAAACAGCGCTGAACGACATCCAATTTTCTTCTGATACTACCAATTCTTCAGCTCTCTGTTCCAAAAATCTCCTTGAAATCCCCTTTTCTACTAACTTTGGCCCTATTTTTCTGATGGGGAGATGTAGAGCAACTGCTACATCCTTTGCATCCAAGCATTCTCCTAACTTGGTAAAAGGAACATCATCTTTCAAGGGCCAATTCAATAACCTTTCGAACTCTTCAATTGTCGGGGCTAACTGAAAATCCTGGAATGTGAAACACCGTAGAGGAGCATCATAAAACTTCACCAAGGCTTTCAGAGCATCATGATCAACCGTAGTATCCAACAGTTCTAAGATCCACCCATATCTGGCATGAAAGTTATTCAACTGAACATATTTCACCTTCCTCCTGAGCTTCAACAGAGTCTGAGTGTCAGGGATCTTGAATTTGAGATGAGGGTTATGCTTTTTGATTAAATCCATGGTGGTCCAATTGTTTCCAAGAATGAGCCCTCTAAAGATACCTGAAAATGGCAACACATATGATGAAAAATGAATGATTAATGCAAAAATGCAATGCAAATGAGTTAAGATAATATCCAATGAAAATGTAGTTGTAGATCACATAAAAAAGTCACTGGATGGTTGGACATGGTTTCGACGCCTACCCAACAAATCCCCAAACAAGGTTGGTTCTAGTGTTTTTATGCTAAATGCCTCTCGGAGTCTCAGATCCCCTTTTTAGAAATATTATCCACACGCGAGCGGCCTACGTGGGGATAATACTTCCAAAAGTATACTCCAAGAAGCGGCTCTTAAAGGGATACTCAAAATCCTTTGAGCGGTTGATTTTGTTTTGGACATCCTAATACTTAGACTTATAGGCCCTTTGTCCAAGAATTATCATCCCGCACTATCGTACGGTGCAATAACTCCCATAAAAAGACCAACGCTAAGTTGTGGTCTTCACGTCGATCCAAAAGACACGGATGTCTAGTGGACCTAAGCTACTCAACCACTCTAAGCTTATGTTTCCTAGAAGCCTAGGTATTGGGCTTATCTATGAATCATAACCAAAAATGCCCCAAAATATATCAACAGGATAGTATAAATATCAAAGCAAAAAACAAAACACACAAGCGAAGTATTAAATTAGGGTTAACTCGCTTTAAAAAGTATCCCCAGTGAAGTCGCCAACTGAAGCAACTCGATTTTCAAAAATCATTTAATTTTCAAAAAATAGTGAAATCGCCACCTAATTTTATTTGTTCTAAAAAGAACGGGAAAATATAGATAAAACCCCAAGCAAGCGGATAAGGCGGTCTACGTGACCAAAAAAAATGGAAACGGGAGTTGGTTATGTAAGGGGAAGGTATTAGCACCCCTTACATCCATCGTACTCGATGGGACCCATTTAATTCTACGCGTTTGTGTGTGTGTGTTTATTTCTAAGTTATGAATAAAAAGGAGAAAAGGATCTGTTTATTATTATTTTGAGTTTGACACGGTTTCAGAACTGTGTGCCTACATATTCCCTCGTGCAATGGGAAAGTCAAAACTCTGTAGTTCCTCTCGAAAAGGTTTTAAGTTTGTAGTATTGATTTTATAAGAAAAATCGTGCGTTCTAGACATTTCAAATTCTTGAACTTGGACTTGTTTAGTTTGTTTGAAAATCTTTAAGTCCACGTTCGTGTTTGAGATGACTAATGCACACTCTTTATCGGAAAAGAGCTTTTATGATCGCATATGAGCGATAAAAGAATTTGAGTGAGTTGAATTATTTTTTATGTGGATGAAAAAGTACCGAACAATGAGGCTAACGTCTCACGATTCAAATACTAGAAACCCAAGGAACTAATGCTCGCACGAGTCGTCTATCACCCAAAAAGTTTTCTTGAGAAAAAGTAAAGTGAAACGAGTTTCACGTTATTTAGAAGTCTTTAAGCAACTGGTCTAGCGTCCCACGACTTAAAGACTAAAAGTTTATTTGGTGACAAGTTTTTTAGCAATTGGTCTAGCGTCCAACGACTAAAAAACTTGTACTTTATTATGAAAAAAGTTCTGAAAATGCACTCGACGTTGGATCGAGGTTTGAAACTTTAATTGCGAAAGTGTTTTTTGAGATACGTGCTAAGATGATATAGAAACGGGTTATGGTTAGTTAAATATGTGGACTAAACCGCGATAATGGAAATGAACGATTAATTGTATACAAGCATGGAGTAAAGCAAGTAAATAAATTAAAAGCCCATACAAGGTGGCTCGCACAAATAACAAGACAATTTATATTGTGGAGGTGCATGCACGAAATAAATTTAATCGACTAATTAAACGAAATCTAATCAAGTAATTAGTTTAATAAAATTAATTAGGTGGACTAATTAACTTTAAATAACCTAATTAGATGATTAAATAATGTTTAACTAATCAATCAAAGTTTCATTGTAAGCCCAAGAGCAAGCGTGGTGTGTGCACGAATGTGTGGCCGTTGTGACGCTTCAAAGCTTTGTCAACTCAAGGTAGTGAAAAATGGCTCGCACGAGTATTAGTTTGGAAATATTTGATTTGTGCATGCGATGAATAATTAAATGATAAAACGATAAAATATTTACTAGCTATTACATCATGTGGGGAATGTGGGTACAAATTTATAAATGGAGATAATATAGGGAAAATAAAAAAAATGGTAGAACTTTCCTATTATAAAAAGAGTCCAACTAATATTAATATTATTATTTTTTTGGTATTTTTGGGTATTACTAAATATTTTATGAGTTAAGTACAATAATTATTGGTTTAAAAATAATATTTGTTATAATAGTAAATAATAATGATAATAGTTATTAAGTGAAATAAAAAGGTAAATTAATAATAAAATATTTATTAAGTAATAATAATAAATAGTAATAAGGATGATATGAGTAATAATATAAATATAATAATAATAATAATATAACTAAGTATAATATATATAATAGTTAAAAAAATAATAATAATACTAGTAATAATAATAATTATTGATGATGATATTAGTAGTAATATACATAATAATAATAATAATAATAATAATAATAATAATAATAATAATAATAATAATAATAATAATAATAATAATAATATAACTAAGTATAATATAATATTAATAATAATATGAATAATAATATAAATAATAGTAATTATAGTAATAACATACTAATCCTATTAATAAACAGAAGTTAAAAAAAATAAAGAAAGAAAACCAAAACACTCATACTTCCTCTCTTCCTCACGATGAATGCTCAGAACCCAAACCCAAACCCTTCTCTCATCTCTCTCGTTCTCGATGCTTTGCCCAGAAAAAATCTCTCTCTCGCGACCTCACGATCTCTCATCGGTCTTTCTCACTTTCGGGGAACTGAAAGGGGCCACGATATTTGTACCCACCATCTCTCTCACACCTTCCGATGGAAACCCTAACTCCACAGATTCAGGGTTCCGTTAATGTATCTCTTGCATTTTTGGGGTTTCTGATGATTTCTACCCTGATACCTATGTTGATTTTGCAGATATGATTGCTTTGGCCGAAATCAAAAGGGATTTCAGAAACCCTAGACCTCTCTAACACGATTCCGGCAAGGGTGAAGGTATACCTGAGTCTTGGAGACGTGCTTGATGGCGAGGAACGGCTTCTGAGTTATCCTTCGGGTGAGATTGTTCTTGGCTTTGGGTCTTTTCCTCGTTTTCTTTCTATTTCAGAACCAACTTTCTGAAAATAAGTTTTCTGAAGGGTTGAGTTAAGGGAAATGATGAGTGTTGGGTTTTCTAGGTATTGGCTTTTTTGAATCGATGCTTGTTTTTGCTTTGCTGGTTTTTTGGCTTGGTGTAAACAGGTTCTCTCTTCTGGTTTTCTGCTTGGTGTTTAACGTTTAGAACAAATACTCCTTGCTGGGTTTTTTGGTTGAGAATAGGTTGTATTTGGTCTCTTTTGTGGTTTCTGAATGTTTTGTAGTTAAGAACAGATATTATATCCTTGCTGGCCTTGAATCCTTGCTCTGTTCTTCTGATATCCCTTTTGCTGGTCCTGATACACACTTGAGTACATTCCTGTTCTGGTGTATTTTCTGTGAACAGATACAATGCTTGATTTTTTAGATACCATCCTCTTTTCTGATTAGTTAGAACAGCTTTGCCTTGGTCTTCCTTGGAACTCCTCTATTGCAGTCTGTGTTGCTTGTTATTAAACTCACATTTCCTCTTTCTGCATAAGTCCTGTTATGTTATTTGAAACTGAACTTTGGCATCTTGTCATTTTTGTGTATGTTGCCTGCTGCTGTTGTTTGGGTAAAAATAAATTACCTAGTGCTGATAACCATATATTTGGGTAACAAAAATCTCTCTCTTGCTGCCTGTTTTTGTCTGCTGATATGTTGACCTTCCCTTTTACATTGGGCTGAAACATAATTGTCTTGTTGGGCTGTATTTCTTTGGAAAAATGATGTTTCAATGATTTCCAATTTACACCTCCTTTGTGAACCAACAACGAAAGTTGTTGTGATTTGCAATGGAGATAACGGTAACGGCCGATGAAGGAAATTTGATTCCGAGGCTTTTGAAACAATTAACCTTACAATCCTGATTCCTTAATAAAACCCTCGTGATGAGTCAAAAAAACTTAATTCTTTTTTGGTTTTTCGTACGAAATTTGCTCCTTTTGTAACTGCTAATTATATTTCTTTTCGTTGTTTCAGATGACAAACGGATAGCACGGCGTGAAAGTGAAGAGGAATGTCCAGATGAAGAGAAGTTCGGACGAAGCAACTTTAGAACTTGTAGCACAAAGTAGGATTAGGATCTCTTGTATTTTGTAACTTGCAACTCAAAATGTAATGGAATTCTACAGAAATAAATAATAAGAAATTGTTTTACCATTGAATCTTATAATTCCAACCTTGTATCTTTGCTTGAAACATCCAATATAATTGAATCATCTCTTGTAATTATTCCCGAGAATGGCATTTTCATTCACCGAATTCAAATAACCCGAGTAAAAATAATTTATTTTAAAACTTAAATTCTCAAATAACTAAATATTTTTGAATTCAAATTCTAAACAAATAACCCTTTTTTCCGGATTATACTGAATTAATAGCAAAGCGGAAGTTCTCTTTAGAAATCCAGTATATGTTTTTTTTTTGTGTAAATTTCCCCTATAGAGTTCTTCTGAAGCCACCAAGATTGCATATCTATGAACGACGAAATACTGAGGTAATATGAAGGGAAAATTTTGGGGTGCGACAATTTGCATTGGGGAAATAAAGGGTGTTACATTGGGCGTGCGAGTTGAGTAGAAACACATATTTAGATCAAAAATACATTTTTAGGTTATGGTTGGTTATTTTTGGTCCCAATTCATCAAACCTTCAATTTTTTTGTCTATATAGCTTAGATAACAACTATGGAGCTTGCATACAGATGATCCGGGATGGATTACTCATCAATTGGCGCTGACAAACCGGTAGATTTGTAGTCTATTTCTCTTTTTCTTTGTGTATTCTCTATTGGTCGGGTTTGTATGTTTATTTACTTTGAACTCAATTATATTTATCGCCATTGGCATTGTATAAACTTGCTTTACAAATCTTTATCGATTATTGTTCTAGATTTTTACTTTGTGGTTAGGATTTGAGTTGTTATAGAGATATATTGCTCGAATTCTTATCTAGGATGATTGTCTAATAGTGTCTAGATTCTAGATATAGATTTAGTGCTATTATTCACTTGGGTGTCTATGAATGCCTTTGTGTTTGTTGTGCCATTCTGAGAAATCATCGGCACGAGTAGCACGGTTGACTTCTGTGTTGTTGAGGTTGGTTGAGAAATCACCTCCGAGATGGTATAGTGGGTGTTGTGTTTGACACATGGTGACATTGATGAGTATTGTAGGTTGAGTATAATTGATCGATAAATTTATGTTTGTGATGAGTGGATTATATGCACTTCTGATAAGTTATTTTGTTTCTTTGTTTTTATACATTTAATTTATGTTGATAACTTTTATCCTTTCCATTCAACCCCCTAAACTCATTAACAAAAGTTTTGTCGAACGACGACTCAATAGCTTAATCTCTATGGACACGGTACGATATAACCTATTTCACTCGGTAAAATAATACATTACTTTTTGCTTGCCGCTTTACCGCTTCAACAATATGGCGCTGCTGTCAGGGATTGGTTTTTTTATTATTTTGCATTGCGATGGTTTCTTTGTTTGTGAGTTTTGCACATAATGTCTATATTGTCTATAATGTGTAAATAGAAACTTTTTTATATTTATTTGTATATGTTTCTCAAACTTGTAAATTTTACATGTTTTACATATTTATAAATTTTGTATATAGTATACTTGTTTCTTTTCACGTTTTCCAAAAGTGAGGTTAGATGTGTAGTTTCGGTTAGAGCTTGAAGAGATAAGAGTAAAGGCAAGAGTGAAGAATTTGGCTCATTCGAAGCAACGTGCGATTTGTAAATATTAGGCGTCGAACTTAAGACGTAAAACAAGCATGTGTTATTATTTTTCATTTTTGTTAGTTTAGGTAGTGTGTTAATTGCTATTTAAACAAGTTAAAATTGAACCTGCTCTAAAATCTTAAATTTTTACTTTTCAACTTTTTTATTTCACTTTTATCCGTTTGTTTTTGTTGTTGTTTGGAATCGAATTTTGGTTCGATAGCTTGAAGTACAATTGATGATTTTTCAAGTTTGCGTGTTTCACCTTGCAGATGTATGGTAATGATAATGTTTTGAAGTTAGTACACGACTGATACTCGCTTATCGTTTTCTATAGCATAACATGTTTAGGAAACTTTTCATTTGTAAAATTACCATGCGATTCATTCTTTTTGCATTACTTACTCATGACTTGAATTACTTTAATTTCCTTTTTACCCCAAATTTGAGGAAGCTTTCCGTTGTTCATATATGCTAGAGGCCATAATTCTTGTTTTAGCTGGACTTTATTATGCTTAATCTTTTATTTTGTGTTGATTGTATAAATTCATGAATCTAAGAATTTTGTTTGATTTTGAGCACAACTACCGGGTCAAATAGTCAATTCACCTTGTGAGTGTGTGAACATTTGTAACCCTTTTTGAGCCTTTTTGTCAATGTTAATGCTGTTTTTGAACTTAATGTTTGTGTATGAGTGTTTACTTTGTATTTTGAATGGATATTGATTCTTTGTTTTCTTGAATCCTCAACTATAAATTTTAGTTGAATTTTTATCTTATCTTAGAAAGTAGAGAATATTCACACTTTGATGTTCGTTGAATTCAAATTGGGGAGACCAATGTTTCTCACTTATGTTGTTGATTTCTATGAGGTTGTGAAAGAGAAAAAGAAAAGAAAAAAATGTGTGAAAAATAAGAAAAAAGAAGAAGAAAAAAAGTGTGAAAAAGAAGGAAAAGAAAAAGAAAGAAAAAAGAGAAAAAAATTCGAAAAACAAAAATAAGAAGAGTATGAAATAATTTTATGTTGAATAAGTATTGAGATTGACATGAAACTTTGGGATGAAGAATAAGTTTGATTGAGATTTTATTGCTTGAAACTCTGTAAGTTGATCATTTCCTTATATTTAGGCAAGTTTTTATTTCGATTAGCTTTAGGACTTATCTCTTGTTTCTTAATCAAGCCCCATTACAACCTTGAAAAGTCCTTGTGATTCTTGTTTTTGTATGTTCAATGTGAATTTTTGGATGAATGCATAATTTATTCTATTGTTTGCAAGATTGTGGATGAGTGTCAAATTCCCACCTTTGTGTGTTTTTCATCTACTGATGAATTTTTGCTAGATGCGATTCATGATTGAGCATGAATATTTTTAGAATGTTTTGAATGATTTTTGTACTTAGGATTAGTTTCATTTATATGTTTTCGTCGTAGGATCGTGGTAAGTATGTACTTTGTGTGCGCGTTATTGCTTGAACCATACATTTGTTTTTGTTTTTTCAAACTTGTTTATTCATGATTCTTTGGTTGATTACTTTTGCTTCTTTAGATTTATTTGACTTTGTTTGAGGACAAACAATGTTTTAAGTTGGAGAGAGTTTGATGAGTGCTAAATTATTTTGAATTTGAGTGTTAATGATTAGCACTCATCGGCTTAATTCGTTTGCTTTTTGTCAATAAACAACAATTTTCCGTATATATTCGGTATAGCCTACATTATAGTGTATATATTGCGTTATTGTGTAAATATCATTGCTTTTAATTGATTTTATCTCATTTTTGTAGGTATTAAAGCATTGATATTTAGGCATTTTAGATAGATCTATGAATAAACTTTCAACCTCTTTCGCCGTGCGCAAATCAGATTTAGGATTCTCAAGTTATGGCCGAAGTAGTGCTGAATTCTTCAAGTATCAGTCTGCAGCGCCCTGAGCCCGCCGAGCAGTGGAGAGGCGCTACATGTAAAATCAAGCTTCTCCAAATACTCTATGTTTTGATGAGGACAAAATGCATTAGATCAAATAAGGATGAGCGAAAGATCTCCAAAGCATTGGATCAAGATTACACTTTCATGCCTTAGTATATGTTAGTGCTCAAAAATTGCATTTCTTTTCATACATATTGTTGCACCCCAAAATTTACCCTCCTAACTTCGAATTTATCTGGCTTAGGCTTCACATTCATCTGCATATGCTCCCATTAGGTCATGGACATTAAACAATCATCCAGTCATCGCATCTGCGTCGTTAGTCATATTTAAGTTGACCAAAAGTCAATTTAAATCGACTTTTGCATCGTTTTGTAGTTGTAAAATACCCGTTATTTTACTTCATGCATTTTTATCTCTCTACTTATTTATTGCGTCGTGTTAAATTGTTTATATGTCGATGATATTGATATTTCGGTTTTATAGACAGACCGTTTAAAGCGATTCGACATTGTGCAAAAATTAGCGGGAAAAATATTTCAAGTTTTCGCCTTTAACTCATTACTTTATGAATCTACGTGTTGCGTAGATCATAAAAATGTGCCCTCTCTAATTTTTCGATACATTTTTTAGTCTCGTTTTTAATCGTAAGTGTTTTAAAACCGGGTATTCTTTGTTATCATTTTATTTTGATTTTAAACATTTCGATAATTTTCTTTAATATTTGAGACCCGTAGTTTATTTTAATGTGCTCATTTATTTTTTTCGGATAATTTATTGTCCAAATTTTTATCGTTTTTGACAATTTTAAGTGTCCAATTTTTATCTCCAAAAATGAAAACAAAAATATTTTCAGATAAATTAATTTTTGGTCTATTGGGCTTTATGGTCCATTTTATAATTAGGGTCATTTTAGGCATTTTAAAAATTATATATATATATATATATTATAACTTAGTTACAGAGGGAAAAACAAAAATGAAAAACGAAAAGGCGGAGGCACATTCGGAAAAAGCAACACTGTGACTTCCTCTTCATCAACACCATCTCACTTCCTTTTCCTCACATAGAACCCTCATCATACATACTCCCTCACCCCCTCACCGTCAACCTTGCAGCCGCTGCACCTTCACCTCTTCTCCATTAACAACATCGCCTTCTGATTCACACTCAACACTGGTTAGCATCACTCAACTTCAACAACATATTTTTCATTGTTATTATTTGAAGAGGTAATTTCCAGTCACTCTCATCCTTTTAATCAATGTTAATTTTGTAGTGTTTTGTTGAAAATAAGTTAATAAAATTGTTGTTGATAGTACTTTTAATTTGAAGTGATGAATATTGAAATGATTTTTTTTGAAATTAGGATGTCGTTATTGAGCTGAGTATGCTAGCTAAATGTGAAATCAATTTATGTTATTGCTGCTTGCGGATTGACTTTGTGCTGTGATATCATCTTGAGTTTGTTTGTGATTTGGTTTTGATTTGTGAGCCTGTCATTGAAGATTGGAAGATGTTTGATTTGAGTCTAAGTGTTGGAGATGTTGATCTTTGTTTAAGATTGTAATTTTTGAATTTGAATGAAGCCATGTTGTTTATGACAAACTTGAGTAAAGTTTTTGTTGATGTTTGTGATTCTACTTGCGCTAACTTGTGATGAGGTCATGACAATTTTATTGTCTGGTTTATGTTGAGATAAATGAGGAAGTGTTCATGATTTTTTTATCCATCCCGACTGTTGAAGCTTGATTTGGTTTGTAAATCGTCTCCTTTTTTGTTTCAATTTGTTTACATTGATTTCGAAACATTGACGCATAAATTGAGTTGCTGCCCAGATTTGGCTTAGGAGCTTAGAGCTTGTTCTGAATTTATTTTCTCATATTAAAATGTGGGTTTTCATCTTTTTGTTTCATTTGGGGTTCGAAAACCATGTTTACTTTTGAGTTAATTGTTTGAACATGTTGGAAACTATGTGTTTGAATGCTGATTTTGTATGAGTGTGAGTTAATAACACAAATTTTGAATTTTTGGTTTCCGTTTAGGATTAAGATCATGTTTATTCTTAAGTTTTTGTGTGATTACACATTAAATAGTTGCTGCCCGGGATGATGAATTAGGGATTTAGAACTTGTTTTGAACTCGCTTTCTCACGTTACCATGTGACTTCTCGCTTTTTGTTTTGTCTATGAATTAATAATCATACTTATTTTTGAGTTTAAATGTGCTTGGAATAGTGTATGTAGTCCTGAATTTTAGCATGTACATTAAATACTAACTTATTTTCTTGTTTCTTACTTGTAAATATTCCTTTATTCATGTACAAAGTTCATATAAATTATTTTCGATTTTATACCTTGCTTACTAACCATTTTCCATTTTTGTTGCAATTTCATTTCATTTTATTTCTATCTCACATTTATGCTACTAACAAGTTTGTTGTTTGTGAAGATATCCAAGGATTGTTCAAGTATTCAAATTCTTTTAGCATATCTATACCTTTTCATTAGCTTTTGATATTGAATTACTATTTTTATTTAGTAATGTATTTATACTTTTGTAAATATATGAAACATTTAGTATTTTTATATTTAATATTGTAAATATAGTTATACATGATACTTTTGATTCTATACTTTGCTATATTCATTGTAAATATATAATTATACATATTACTTTTGAGTTTATACTTTATCATATTCATTTATAATTAAAATTACACTGTAATTATCATCATTGTGTTGTGATTTTGAACTTTGAATTCAATTTAATTTTTGAATGCATGTGAACACAAAAATGTTGTTTGTCTTCTTAGAATTGATTTCTACATAAATTTATTCTAATTAGTCTAATAAAATACAATAATCGATACTTGAATTTTGCAAGCTCTCCGCATTGGTTTTGTTTGTATCTTGTGCAATGTAGGGATCTTTATCTGATATTCATCTGATGCGCCAAGCTTTATCTGATCTTGAAGTTCACTTGAAGATCTTTTCTCGCACCACGCGATGGAGTTTATATGATTATTTGAATTTAATTCGATTGGGTTGTATTACTTGTGTATTTAAGCTCTTCTCGTATTTTCAATTTGATGTATCCCCATTTGTAAACTTGTATTCCCATCCCCATATGGTTTGTAATAGCTTAGAACTTTACCTCTTTGTGTGTTTTAATCACCGCTCAATTACGCGTTTGTCATCATATTGGAACACATAGCCTCCTCTTGGGCTCCTCAACAATGAACAGGTATACATACACAGTGCACACTCGCACACATTCATAGTTTGGTCTTGGGCTTTTCTACAACGATATCTATTCAATCAATTGTTCTAATCGGTTGTTTAGAATACTAGTGTCATGTTAGTCCCACTTTCTAGGAGCATACATATGGTCACATTGTATAGGCTCGCTTGTTTTCCTATCTTCATTACCTCTGTTAATCGGATTCTTATATCCTTTTGGCTCATAAGCCAATTTCCTTAAGAGTCTCATAGTTGGGGATGGGCATGATCATCCTCACAAGGTTAATCAAAGCCCTTGTTGCTTTGATTAACCATAACCCGAATAAATCTTTGTTCATACACCAATTGTCCATGCACAATGGTTTCATAGTTGGGGGTAGGAGCACCTATCCTCACGAGATTAATTAAGTCCATATACTTGATTAATCATGACCCGATTCAATTTTATCCATATACCAAACCTCAAAACACTTTCATAATTAATTTATAAACCTCAATCCAACGTCGAGTGTGTAACACGGTGGGAGAACTGACTTGTTTTGTTTTGCGTTTGATCGCAAATGTTGCGGATAGCAAGAGTCGCCACCGACTTTTATTTTATCCAATTAAGGGAAGGAGAAAAGAACACCAAAAGACCTTCGTTAGATTCTGAGTAAGGGAGGTGGTTATGAAAAGGGAAGGTGTTAGCTCACTTTAATTGTTTTGTGTGTGTGTGTTTGAAAAGATTTTTGAAAAGGCATTTCGATTTGACTTCGTAATGATTCACGCTGGAATTTATACGAAGTGTTTGGAAATGTTTTATTTTGGAAAGACTTTGTAATGATTCACGCTGGAATATATACAAAGTGCTTTGAAAAGATTTTTGAAAGTGTGAGGTGTGAAAAATGTTTTGATTGAGCAAGCAAAAGAGACTTATTACCTACTCAAAACGGTCGTTTCCGTGTTATTTTGCTTTCCTTTAGGGTAGCGCTATCCATATCATTAGTTGGCAGGTAACTCTATCCGTTGGATGTAAAGGGACATTCGAAGAGACATCGGATGGTCATAGAAGGCAACTTATAGGGATATCCTAGCACATTCGTAGGAACGATCATCATTTTTCGTAGGCAACAACCGAGGGACGAGATCATGTATTCGTAGGCAACATCGAGGGACTATGATCTTTTAAGTCGAAGGGATTGTGATGATATATTGTAGGCAACTATGCTAAGATACCCTACGCTTGAGGGACATGACCATTGTTTCGTAAGGCAACGAGAGAGGATACCCTAAGGTAGGTGCATGTGTGAAAAAAGTGTGTTGTTTTCAGATATTTATCTTGTGATTAGTGATCTAGATTGATTAAGTTAATCTTGCCATACACGCCTAATTACTAGCAATTAATAAGTGCAGAAAGTAAATTGCGGAAATGTAAAGGTCCTACGCTATTACATGGCTTTGGGGCAGATACATAATAGGAGGTGTAGAAAGTAAATGTGGAAAATAAAATCCTACGCTATTACATGAAAATAAACTTGCAATCTATACATCCTTTCTAGAATTTGAATGCAAAAAAATAAATAGCAGAAGAGAAACTACATCCTAGTATTTTAGGTAATTTTGAAAATTAGAGTTTATGTGAGAAAAAACCTAATTCTAATTGATTTTAATTAATTAAAAAAAATTAATGAATATTAATATAAATTAAACTAATTAAGTTAATTAAAAAGCATGAAAAATTTATTTGTGAAATTATCTAATTAACCTACTTAATTAACCTAATTACTAATTAAATTAATTAATTAATTAAAAGGGAAAGCGGAAAATAAAAAATAAAAAAGTAAAAGAGTTTACGGCGGCTAGGCCTTACGTGAGTGGAGCGTGGGCATCTAAGCTGAGTTTCGTGGAAATCTGGCGTGTCCAAGCTAGAGCTTCTGCATCTGGAAGGGCCCAAAAGCTGGGGCTTCTGGAGATTCTGCTGTTGGGGACGTCCAGGCTTCGGGAATCTGGCTGGAAGGGTCCGTGCTTCTAGAGATTCTAGACTGGGCGCCCGTGGGAGCTTGGGCTCTATTGAAGGGTCCGGCTGGAGCTTTCGGACGTGATGTCTCCTCTAAGGATCCAGAAGCTAGAGCTTCTGGACGTGATGTCTCTTCTGGGGATCCAGAAGGTGGAGCTTTTGGACGTGATACTTCTGAGGGATGTCCAGAAGTTGGAACTTCTGGGGCTGGCACCAAAACGTGCGAAGGGTCGTCTTCTTCATTTGAATTTCCAGACCTATGCCAACGGATTTAGTGCATCCTTTGCCTACGGATTTTGGTTCGTAGCTATAGTACCTGTAAATTAAAACTTGACAAATACCAAAGATAAATTATATATGAGACCATGGATTGATTGGAATTGATCCACTGAACACGGCCATGCCCTTAGTTTGCTATAATTTTGGCTAATACGAAAAACCCCAAATCAAAGCTTCAAGCCCTAACAATGGCAGATCCTGGTTCCTGCATCTAAACTTGAATCAAACTATCCATAAAGCATCGAAACATCAATACAAACACAAATATATGATCAAATTGAATTAAACAAGCATGTATGTATGAAATCGAAAATTGAAAATATGCATGGAAACCGAAACTGTGATTTTATGTTTCAGGAGCTTTTGCGTGCTTGCAAGGGTCTGGAACAATTCAGAAGAGCACGAGGAAGCTGTTTGAATGCTTGGAAGGCCTGGATCAAAGCAAAACTTTGGCTGCAAGTTGCTTGAAACACACGGTTTTCTTGAGCTTAGTTAGGGTTCTTCAAGCTGCCAAAAAACTTCCTCTAGGGTTTAGAAATCTTCTGAATTTATAGAGGATGGATTCAGGTTGAGCATTGATTAGAAAATATATCCCATTCAAAGAGAATATATTTGATTTGCCAATCTTGTCAATCTTGATCAAATATTGCCAATCTTGTACCAATCACTTGCCAATCCTTCAATTTCGAATTTCAGGTCATTTAATAGGTATCTTGGACCTCAAGAATGTCAAATATACAGCCTTGCATTGGTTGATTTATTTTTTGCTATTCTATTTTAATTAAATTGACTTTAATGAATAAAAAATCAAAATAAATAAAATAAAAAGCTCAAGGGCGTAGCATTGGGCTTGGAGGTTCTAATTATGATTAGAAACATGTTTGAACCAAGAAAAGTTAAGCCCATTTGGAAAAAATTTGATTTTCTCAAGTATTTCTCCTTATGCACCTCCTAAAAAATGCACAACTTGTACAACTTGTATCTTGCTCAATTTTTAGCATTTTTGGGTGTTCTTGGACTTTTTAGAAATCTCAAGATGTCTTCTAAACAGCCCTTTTGGTTTCATCTTCATTGAAGTTTCCATGCTCATGAACACTTCTTTGCAAAAAGATGACTTTTTGTTGACTTTTAAAAGGACCTATAATGTTTTGATCCATAACTTCCAAATGAAGTATTTCTAGCCAAAGCTTGTGAGACATGAAGTTGTAGAGAATTGAATTCTCTTTAAATTGAGATTTGGTGGAAAAATTTCTGATAAAGTATGTGAACGTTATGCCTGGTCAAAGATCTGTTGACTTTTGTCTAAAGAGTCCTAATTTAGAAACTTTGACTTCTGATCAGATCTTGACTTTTCCTGATGAATCATGATCAACTCTTGATCCAATGATTAATATTACTTCAAAATATTGATGTTGACCAAAAATTATGAAGTTTGACTGCATGTTGACCATAGTTGACTTTTTGTCCAATACAACTGATTTTCAGCTATTTGAGCCATTGGATGAGCAACTTTGACTTGTAACGCTTGAAACTTGACTTGATGATCCCTTGATGCATATGATGGGATATGGTGACCACTTAAAGTACTGGAGATCCATCTTAACTTGAGATGTGCAAAATTCTTGTTTGGATTGATTGCTTAGGAGGGCAAATTTTGGGGTATAACAGAGTGCATTTTCAAAACTCTTTCACAATAAAACCCAAGTACTTAAATCGTTGGTTGCTAGACCAATTATTTGAAAACTTGTGCCAAATGAACTTCAAGCCTTTAAATCGTTGGATGCTACTCCAATTGTTTAAAGACTCTTAATAACATGAACTTTGCTTCACCTCACTTTTTTCATAAGAAAACTTTTTTGGATGATAGACGACTCGTTGAGCATTGAGCTCCTCTGGTTTCTACTATTTGAATTGTAGGATGCTAGTCCTATTGTTCAGTACTTTTCACTCACCTAAAATCAACTTAACTCACTCAAACTCTTTTCTTACAAAGAGTGTGCAATAGCCATTTCAAACACGAACGAGGACTTAAGCTTTTCAAACAAACTAAACAAGTCCAAGTTCAAGCATTTGAAATGTCTAATGCATGATTTTTCTAATAAAATCAACACAACCAACTTAAACATTTTCAAGAGGAACTACGGAACTCTGACTTTCCCATTGCACAAGGGAGTACGTAGGCACAAGATGCGATGTCTTTGGCGAGTTCAAAAACCCAAAAATAAAGATCATTCTTCTTTCTTTTTCCTTTCTTATTTAGAAGTTAGAAGAAGCGATAAACACACATAAACACACACGAACGAAACGGGTCCCATCGAGTACAATGGATGTGAGGGGTGCTAATACCTTCTCCTTGCATAACCGACTCCCGAATTCATGTCTTTTGGTCTCGTAGACCGCCTTATCCGTCCTTCGTGGGTTTTATCTATATTTTCCCTTTCTTTTTTAGAACAAATAAAATTAGGTGGCGACTTCATTGATTTTAAAATAGCCGATGAAAAAAATCAGTCATCACAGCTGGCGACTTCACTGGGGAATTGTTGGGTAGACGTCGAAACCATGTTTGACAGTCCTTTTTAAACCTTTGTCTGTTTAACTTTACATGTGATTTTGCGCATAACATCATTATGATCGCATCGCATTGCATTCTTACATGCATTACCATTACATTTGTATGCATTACCATTACATTACATTTGTATTCTTTCATGCATTATCATGCATATCTTTTTCATCAGAAAAACTCATTTCATCTCTTCTGTCTAGAAAGATTAAATTGATTACTCGACACGCGCTCAGAACTTGAAGAATGTCTCAAAAGGCTATAGACGAGCTTCAACGTGGTCAGGAACTGTTAAGGGCAGAAGTTAATCATTTGAAGAGTCAGATGAGTCTGGTCATGGATCTCTTACAAGTTGTGTTGAAGAAAGAATGCAACACTGCACCAACTTCCACAAAATTGGTTACCGCTCTATCGTCTGATGTCTACATAGGTCAAGGACATCCAAATGTAGTGAACTCTCCAGTTCAAATTTCTCCTACTAGGTGTCATCATTGGCCTTCACCTTCGAAGATTCCTCCACAACAACCATTTCTTACTCTCCGACCAAAGATAAGGGGTCCAAATTAGCATATTAACTCGTATTACCGCCGATATGATCCACAAGACATTTAGTCAATCCCAATATCATATTCTCGACTACTGCCATACTTAATTCAGAGTGTTGTTGTGATACCAAGGGAGTTGAAGCCAGTGTCAGGGATTGCCAAAGCTTGAATTGATGAGAGAGCCAAATGTGCATTTCATGCTGACTCTGCAGGACATGAAACCAAAAATTGTTTTGCCTTCAAATGCAAAGTTCAAGAGCTAATTAATGACGAGATTTTGTCTTTCAAACAAAATGGCTCGATCTTAGACATTTTGGTTGCAAATTATGATGATAGCAATTTTGAGGGACTTCCAAAACCCATTGGGACAATTGCTTATCATAAGGGATTTAAGACTCTGAAGAATAGTGTCAACAATGAAGTAGACCAAATGATTACTTCAGAAAAGGTGGTATCCTTCAGCAAAGTAGAACCAACACATTATCCTCCATTACCATCTTTCAAGCCTTTGCATCAGAAACCTTTGTTTGATCCTCCTCAACTTCAGAGTCGGAATTCCCAAAATCAAACTATACCTCGGAATAATCTAGAAAGGAGGGATTCTCCTCTTGATCCAATTCTAGTGACTTACAGTCAACTTCTGCCACATCTGATTCAAAGTTCATTGGTGGTCACTAAATTTCTTAACCCACCAAAGTTATTCCCGCTTGGTTATGATCATAGTGCACGATGTGGATACCATGATAGAACAGTAGGCCATTCAATAGAGGATTGCAATCCTTACAAATCCAAGGTTCAACTGTTGATTGACCAGAAGTACTTGACTCTTCAAGGAGGGATTTTGTTTGTGAATGGCAACCCTATACTCAAGTGAGCACCAAGACTACTGAAAGTCATATGAATCTGCAAGTAAAGACGGAGCTCAAGTCTCCTCAACAATGACATTCTTTTATTTATTTACTACATTTTCATTTGTATCTTGTTTAATTATTTAAACTTTGTTTGCATAAAGAAACTTGTTTGTTTTTTTAATATTAATGCAATGAGTATGTTTTTCTTGAAGTAATTCATCCGTTGTCACTCAATCCATTCATTATCACTCTTTATTTGATTTGCGAGTATTTTGATACCAACGTTACCAATTCTTTTTCCTAGGCAAAGATTGGGAGGGAGGATGATGATAGTTGAAAAACGCCAGGTTTCTAGTCGTATGCTTTCGAGTAAAAAACCTTGCTGACGATGTACAGGCCTTGTTTCAAGTCCCCAAACACCAAAGTTATAAGGGAGATAGATCCTCGTTAACTCCTTCGAGCCTTGAAGTAGGAGTTTCTTTTCTTTTCGGGAAAAAAAACCTCATTTTTAACCCTGTGGGCAGGTAGTGTTCAGTTAATCTGATCGAGCATTGAGAACTCATTAAGAGAGTGCGCGTCAAAGGATACGATAATGGTTATCCTTTAAAAGGTTGAGAAAGGTCATAACCGCAATAGTCAACCTTCATCTATCAATAATGTGCATCAAAAGAGGGTAATACTATAATGGTTATCTCTCGCACATCAGAAGGTAAATAGATGACGATACAACAACGATTATCCCTCATAGACCCAAAGACTCAGACAGTCACAATCACTTCCAACAAATCGAAGACGATGTAAAGATCCACGACTTGTTCAAAAAGGAAGAATGAATAGAGAAAAAAAGAGGAAAAAAATTCCCGCTAAGTCGAAACTTGAAAACAAGTCGCTTAGGCAAAAGTTAGGGAAAGCAAAAAAGAAAATCCCGAACGGATTATCAAAGAAAATTCTCAGAAAATAACAAGTTGTGTGGTCAAATACCAAAGACAAAATGTGAGTGACTGTCGTTTCCAAGAAACCTCGTATTGGTTCCTCAACCATCATAAACGCCTCTCGAGAGATGAGTGCTCGTATCAAGATAGTTGAACTTAGGACTGAAGAGCATCATGGAGAATGGGTGGGCACCAAATAATTTTGAGCCTAAAAATCTTTTTGTAAAACCCGTGAACTTGGCCACGTTACAACCCTTAAAAGTACTAAATGAAGCATGGGTTAATTCAAAAGCATACTACGACGAGATCACGTTTACCTGACTCCTAAAGTGCGTGTTAAGTATCTATGTTGGTATCATATGCTCGTCTTATCTTTCGTAAAAACAAAGTTTTCAGTGTTGCACGCTAAAAGTGTTTCACTCACAAAAAGTCGTAATGTTTTTTCATACAAAATTTCAAGACGCATAAATGTTGCATTAGAATTGTCATAATAAACATTACTCTACATGTAAAACAATTACATGACATTAAAGAAGTTCTCATAATGAACGTCAGTGAAGAATTTAATCTTTGTCCAAGGAAGAAAGACTTGATCACTCTGATAGATCAAGAGGCATGGCGTTTAAAGACTCCGTTGAGCATATCACAAGTTGCTTTCTCAAGATTCTGTTAACTCTGGGAAAATCAAGTTGAAATTTAGTTTCTCAAAATTCTGCCAATCTGGGGCAGATCCTTAAAGAGCAATCAACAGGTGATTTGGTCCTTCTCAAAGAACGGTTAGCCTGGGACAACCATCGTTTCAAGATTCAGTCAGCCTGAAGAAATTACATCGAGACGTGGATGTGTCTTTTAGGCTATACATCGTTACATTTCGCTCGAATCTCTGCAGAACTAATCAGCCTGAGGCAATTACGTTGAGACGTTGAAGCCTTCAAAAAGCTCTCGTTCTAGCAAGTTAGTTGCGCATATGCTGTTGATCCGAAGTGGTTATTTCAAGACGGTAAAGTCTCTTTTAATTGGAGCAAGTGTTTGTTTCAAGAATCAATCAGTCTGAACCAAATACTTCGAGACGTAGAAGTCTCTAAAACTCATCTAGGGGAAGGTCATCCCTATGTTTGCACAACTCATTATTCAATTGCAGTCAATTTGAGGAAATTAGTTGAGATGTAGAAGTCTCTCTAAGATTCATTCTGAAGTAAGCTTGTTGAAAAGATTCAGTTGATCTGAAGCAACTACCTCGAGATGTTGAAGTCTCTCAATGGCTCGTGCAGGGGCAGGTCGTCCATGTTTGCAAAGTCCGCCACTCTGAGGTTTAGTAAATATGAAGCATTTATTTCGAGATGTTGGAGTATCTCTGAAGCTCATATCAAGACATGCTATTCTTATATCATAATATCTAACTACTTTGAAATACTAATGACCAATAGAGTATTGTTGTGGAATGCATGATACTGGGGCACTCCTTTTCAGGAGTTTCTTCTTGAAGGCCTAACGGACTAGGGCATGTTGAGGTTCTGAGGTCGAGATATCTCTTAAGTGAAAAATCTAATGCAGCTGTATTCCCAGACACGGGGCACTCCTCTAATCCTCACTATCTAATCAACTCAGAACTTTTCTATTCTTTCTTCTATAAGAATTAACAATGCAGCCTTTCCAGCGGCAATTCAATATTTAGAATTTGGTCAATCATCTTATTGTGCCATTTTTTCCCTCTTTAGGACCAATGGTGTCGGAATTTCAGTTTAATAACCAATGCATTAACTAGTACATTCATGCATTCATTCATTCATTCATTCAATATATTCATGCATAAACCCTAGCCAAGACTCGGGATATTTCAAAATCAGCTAGTTGTTATCCTCAGTAGGATCAGACTTTGAAGATTATTTCTCGAAGGACATACTTAGTTCTTTCTTCCACAAGTTTAAAGCCTTGTTCATAAATTTATCTACAGTGGTGACGATTCTCAAATTGAATCTCTTCCAAAGCGATTGATCTTCCCCAAGTAGACTCTTGTATCCCCCAAGTGGACTCTTGTATCGATGAAATTTCTCACTTGGGTTTTCCCCAGCGATCTTCCCCGTAGAGTTTCTTTTGAAGTTCCCCAACAAAGCTTCGAGTTTCCCTAAGAGGACCTATTGCAGCAGGATTGCAACAACATTAAATCCGATATTGTTATTCTCTCCAGATAACAATTTCCTGAGTAGGTCTTAGTGGCGGCAGTTCTCTATAGATCTGTTTCCCTGAATTGTTCTTAGCCAATCCCCTATGAATATCTGGTGTGTTTATTTCCCCAGTGTATTCCTCGATTATTGAAACAGAAGTATGCATCCATCAGGTGGGATGGTTAAAAGATTTCAGAAGATCTGTTGCAACATCAAGTTGTTTAAACATGTCAGTGCGTGTTTATTGTTGTGCATTATGGAAGTATCTATTCCCCTCAGCCGATGTTGATCTTTATTCCCCTATCCCCAGTGGAGTTATCTCTTGCTTATAGGCAATTCACTATCAGCTCAGCAGCTACAAGACGAAGATTTGGCTAACGATAATTGATCGACATATTTGCATATGTTTGTTACAGCCTTCTGTCACCAAGTTGTTTGACGAAAGCTTGTCAACTATTGAAATATTCATGCCAGACCTGTGCGTAGACATGAGTTGTTTTTATCCCCGCAGAAGTATGCTTTCGGTTCATAGTTAAAGAAGTTCAGAAAATTGTTATCTTTCCTTCTATAAGGATTACCGTGGAGCCTCTCAAGTGACAGATCGACATCCAGGGTCTAGTGCATCATCATCGTGGTGCATTTGAAATTTTCTCTTCCAACTGTGCCGGAGAGTTAATTTGATTTCTTTAGCATTAAATCATTAAAACTCAAGCATATCATATTCATGCATTGGCTTCGGCTAGTTCTTTTTTGTAGGATTTTCTCCAGCTGAAATATTAAATATCCTCATAAGGATCAAAAACAGAAGATTATGTCTCAGATGACAGAATTATTCTCTTCTCTCCAGCACAAGTTGTATACTTGTATGGATCTTAACAATTGATGGTTTCTCCAATCGAGATTTCTTCCCCAACGAAAGAATTGTCTTTCTTTTCAGTTGAACTCTAATGTCAATGGAGTTTTCAACCTGGAATCCCCAGTGACTATCTCGTATGGTTTTCTTATATAGTTTTCCCAGTAAAGTTTCATTTTTACTCCCAGGAGAGTCTCCTTCAGAAAGGATTACTACAACATTATTCAGGGTATTTTCAAAATTCTTTCTGATAAGAATTTTCCCGACAAATTTTAGTGGCAGTAGCCTCTACAGGTTTGCTTCTCTGAGTTGTTCTCAGTAGACCCCGTTGAACTTCTGGTGTGTTTATTTCCCCAGTAATTCCACGATTACTCAACATATAAATATCCACCAAGTAGGATATTTATTTAATCTCAGGATATTTCGTCAACTCGAAAGTTGATCCACATATCTACTTGCTACAACACATTGTCGGTACGATGCCAACAAATTGAAGCCCATTACCGTAGAAGTTTTTCAGTCACAGGTGCTGAACTTAATTCTTCTATCCCCGGTAAAGCTATTTGCATACAGATTAAAGATTTTTTTCAACTCGGAAGTTGTTTAACATGTCTGTACATGTTCATTAAAATCTTTA
This sequence comes from Vicia sativa, assembly GCA_021764765.1. Lineage (NCBI taxonomy): Eukaryota > Viridiplantae > Streptophyta > Magnoliopsida > Fabales > Fabaceae > Vicia > Vicia sativa. The sequence goes on from CM038792.1 coordinate 268,592,854, forward strand.
TCAGTAGGAATGTCGGAAGCAGGATTGACCGACTTTATAAACATCTATATCACACTAGTGTGCTGGATATTGATTTGTTTATCCCCAAAGAAGTGTATTCTCAGTTGTGCTACTGGATATATTCTGCCAATAACTCAGAAGTTACACGATCAAGATATTCAGCATGCCATGGTTCATCGCACCTTCGTGCACATCAATTCGGATATTGTTCTAGCCATATATCTTTGTTAAAGTTTGTCGGTATTCTTTAACTCTTTGGGGATTTTCTGACAAATTCTTAATTATATCTTCATTAAGGTCTACGGGTATTCCTTAACTCTTTGGGGATTTTCTGACTTAACTCTTTGGAATTCGGTTAATCTGTCATTACATCAAATAAGGATGAGCAAAAGATATCTAAGGCATTGGATCAAGATTACACTTTCAAAGGCTATGGATAATCTTCATTATTTATGGTACAAGCTTCCAATTCATGTCTTAGTATATGTTAGTGCTCAAAAATTGCATTTATTTTCATACATATGTATAAATAACTGTTATAAATAATTGGCATTGGTTACACTAAAGTTTGCTAAAGTTTTTAGACAAAATTTTCTCAGTGCAACTCGTTAACTCATTGAAGTAACCGGTTACCTAAACTTTTCCAAAATCTGTTTCAAATATTTTTGGCAAACTTTCAGTAAAGTAGTTGGTTACCTGAATAACGTTTTTGAATTTTTTTTTAACGTTTCAGCAATGTAACCGATTACCACATTTAAGTAACTGGTTACATCACTGAACCAGTGCCAAAATGCTTTGAAAAATGACATGCACAAAGTTGGACTTGCACCATTTTATCATGGCATCTTTTCATCAATTTATACACTTTCAAAGAGGCATTAAGGTGCTATATAAACAATATATTTTAAGATTTCAAATTCACCTCTTTCGTTACAATTTTCAAATCATTCATTCTCTAAATTTCAAGCATGTGTTACTACTTGATATCATAATTTTCATTGAAATTTTTTGGAATTCTTTATCAAAGATATTCAGAAAATTTCAGCATCATAAACATTCCTTTGAGAACTTCTATACTATTTAGAATTGTCAATTTGAAAGAGAAGATCAATCAAGAGATTGATATATTATTCATCTTCATCCAAAATCTTGTAAAAATCATTTATACTTGCTGTAATATTGTTGTCCAGGATTGTTGGAAGCAACTTTGTACATTGAAGATGATTGTTCTTCTTGCACTTAGTGTTTAGATCTTAAAGGTTTTAAGAATCTTTGATATCCTTATAGGTTAGATAGTAAGCACCACCACCGGTGTGAATAGGCTGTACAATCATTCTTACTATAGTGAAATCTCTTTCATGTTGAAAGGGGACTGGAGTACTACCGGACTGTGAGGGGAACCAGGATACATCCTTGTGTTCTTTACTTTTCCGCATTTATTGCTTTCGTCATACCATAACCAAAAGGGAAAGAGACAATTGTAAAATTTCATACACCAAACCAGAAAAATTAAAACAAGTGTTCATAAAACCGATAAATTTTTTAAAGTCCTAATTCACCCCCCCAGGCGCATTTCATACTTACACTTAGCATCAGAGTAAGTTATAGGTAACTTGTTCCGAAAGATCCATAATGGCTTCAACGAATTAAAATCCAATTTTCAAAGATGGTGGTAGTAACAACAAGCCTATATTGTTTTGTGGAGAATACTTTAATTTTTGGAAAATTCGCATGAAGGCTCATCTAAAAGCGCAAGGAGAAGAAATATGGGATGCTGTCGAAAATGGTCCATTTGCTCTAGTATGTGTTGTCAATGGCGTTGGATCATCAAAGCCTAAAGCATCATGGAATAATGACGATAAGAAAAAAGTTCTCTATGACAATAAGGCAATCAATCTTCTTCAAGGTGCTCTTAGTATGGATGAATTCTTTCGAGTATCAAGATGTTCAACGGCAAAGGAAATATGGGATACTTTTATCGAAACTCATGAAGGAACCGCTGAAGTTAAAAGATCTAGATAGAATACCTTTAGTCAAGAATACGATTTATTTTGAATGCAGCCTGGAGGATCCAACCTTGACTTGCAAAAGAGACTCGTTCATTTGACAAATCATTTGAAGGCACTCAGTAAGACTTTAACTAATGATGAATTAAATCTTAAAAAGTGCTTAGAACTTTAACTAGGGAATGGAAACTAAAAGTGGCGACAATATCCAAAAAGAAAAGCCTAGCAACTATGACTTCCACAACATAATTCAGAAAGCTTCAAGAATATGAAACGGAACTTGGAAGGCTTGAAAAACATGAGAATCATGAGAAGAATTCTAAAGGCATTGCATTGAAAGTAGATTTAAAAGAAAGTCAAGATAAAGAAGCATCTGAGGAGGATGAAAACTTATTGCTTCTTGTGAAAAGGTTAGGAAAATTGTTTGGCCATAAAAATAATTATGATAATGCTAACATTGTCAAAAGGAAGATATTTTCAAAGAATAAAGATAAAGAAGCCTCCACATCAACACAAGATGTCACATGTTATGAATGTGGCAAGCAAGGTCATATAAAGCCGGATTGTCCAAAACACTCCAAGAAAAATGGATTCAAAGGCAAAAAGGGGTTCAAAAATAAAAAGGCGTATGTTGCATGGGAAGATAACGAGATAATCTCTTCATCCGATTCAGATAGTGACAAAAGTCCAAATCTAGCATTGATGGCTTCACAAAATTCCGATGGTGAAGATGATGAGGTTAGTTAAGATAATTATCTTTATAATAATGGTGCACAAGGTGCAATAGATGAACTATTAAATGAATGCAAAATTCTATATAGAATTATTTCATCTCAAAAGAAAAATATTTCATCTTTAGAAGAAAAAGTTGAAACAATTGAAAAAGAGTATAAAGATGAAAAAGAAAAGATGATTAGTGATCAAAAATAGAATTTTGTATGCAATAATTGTGAATCACTTTCTTTCCAAATTGCTCAATTAAAAAGAATCCTAGAAAGATATGAAAAAGGACAAGTTGGATTGCAAAATGTTCTTAGTAAACAAAGGTATCCTAAAGATAAAAGTGGACTTGGTTTATCAAAATTTTCTCAACCAAGTCCCAACAAAACTATCTTTGTTAAGGCTAGTAACCAACCAATCCAAGAGATAGTGAATAAACCTAAAGTTGTTCATCATTATCCTAAAAAGAACTGATTTATTAAGAATAAATCTTATCCTCCTAGATATAGAAATAATTTTGAACCTACTTGTTTTTATTGTGGTATTAAAGGCCATACACCTATGACGGGAGACATAAACCAATTTTCAAATCTAGTCTTAAAGACCAAGGGTTACGTCACTTATGGAGATAATAATAAGGGAAGAATTCTTGGAAAAGGCAAAGTTGGTGCACCATCTTTCACATCCATTGAAGATGTTCTTTATGTTTAAGGACTAAAGCACAATATTCTTAGTATTAGCCAACTTTGTGACAAAGGCTTCAAGATCAAGATCACTAAAGATGAATGCTTGATTATTGATGAAGTCACCAGTGAGGTAAAACTCAAAGGTAAAATAATTAACAATATTTTTATGTTGTCTTTAGATGATTTATCTTTGAAAGTAAAATGTATTATGGTTATGACATAAAAGGGCAGCCCATATTCATATGGATCACTTAAATGAATTAACCAAACATGATCTTGTTATTGGCTTACCAAAGATAAAGTTTGTCAAAAATAAATTATGTGATGCTTGTCAAAAGGGAAAACAAACCAAATCATCTTTCAAATCTAGGAATTTGGTGTCGACTACAAGGCCACTACAATTGTTGCATATGGATTTATTTGATCCATCAAGAAAAAGAAGCTTCGGAGGTAATGTATACGCTTTAATTATTGTTGATGATTTATCTAGATATTCTTGGACTTTATTTTTTGTGCAGAAAAGTGATGCTTTCAAAGCTTTCAAAATGTATGCAAAGAAAATTAAAAATTAAAAATCACTAAAGATTGTATCCATAATAATTGACCATGGTGGAGAATTCCAAAATGCATCATTTGAAGAATTTTGTGAAGAACATGATATCTCTCATAATTTTTCAGCACCAAGAACTCCACAACAAAATGGAGTAATTGAAAGAAAGGATAGATTTCTAGTGTAACTTTCAAGAACAATGCTTAGTGATGCAAATCTATCAAAATATTTTTGGGCGGATGCGGTTAGTACTGCATGCTATGTTGGAAATCGAGTTATTATTAGACAAATCTTGAAAAAGACTCCATATGAACTCTTAAAAGGAAGAAAATCAAGCATTTATCATTTTCATATTTTTGAGTGCAAGTGCTTTGTCCTCAACAATGACAAAGAAAATTTCGATAAGTTTGGCGAGAAATCTGACAAAGGTATATTTCTTGGCTATTCACCTTCTAGTAAAGCTTATAGAATTTATAATAAAAGAACTTTAACTATTGAAGAATCTATGCATGTTTCCTTTGATGAAACTAACACCTCTAAGGAGGACATAGTTGTTTGTGACGGTGATGATATTATAGAATTACCCTCGAAAGAAATTTCAAATGATCAAAATGTGAATTCACCGGAACATCAACAAGAAGTTTCACAACAAGATACAAACATCAATGATTTACCCAAAGAATGGAGAACTCATAGAGACCATCCTATTGATAAAGTCATTGGTGATATTAGTCAAGGAGTTACAACAAGATTTAATCTCAAAGATGCTTGCTTAAACATGGCATTTGTTTCTAAAATGGAACCCTCCAAAGTTGAGGAAGCCTTAGGAGACGATCAATGGATAATTGCTATGCAAGAAGAATTAAATCAATTCGAGAGAAATCAAGATTGGGAACTTGTTCCTAGGCCTAGTGGTAAACACATCATAGGTACCAGATGGGTGTTTAAAAACAACCATGATGAGAATGGTATAATTTTTCAAAACAAATCAAGGTTGGTGGCCCAAGATTATATAATCAAGAAGAAGAAATCGACTTTGAAGAAATATTTTCTCCAGTTGCAAGGTTAGAAGCTATTCTTCGTTTACTTGTGTATGCTTGTTCATTAAATTTTCAGCTTTATCAAATGGATGTCAAAAGTGCATTCTTGATTGGCTACATCAATGAAGAAGTCTATGTCAAACAACCCCAAGGATTTGAAGACTTCAAAGATCCTTCACTTGGCTTTAAGTTGAGAAAGGCTCTTTGTGGCTTGAAGCAAGCACCAAGAGCATGGTATGATAGACTTAGCAATTTTTTTGTGTGAAAAAGGTTTTGAAAATTGTAAAGTTGACTAAAGTTTGTTCATTAAGAAAATCAAAGGTAACACTTTATTGGTTCAAGTCTTTGTTGATGATATCATTTTTGGTTCAATCAACAAAGAAATGTGTGAAGAATTTTCATTAATGATGAAAGGATAATTTGAGATGTCCATGATGGGTAAGATGAATTATTTTCTGGGACTCCAAATTAAGCAACTAAAAGATGGAATATTCATCAACCGATCCAAGTATTGCAAAGAGTTATTGAAAAAGTTTGATATGGATAATTGCAAAGTGATGAATACTGTAAATGCATGCTCAAGTTTTAATGATTGAAAAAGCCCCAGAATATGTATGCGTGTGCTATAAAGGTGAGTGTTTGAAGAAAACAAAGAAATCAGAAAAAGGGTCCCATGCGTCGACGCACGCCTCCTTCTGGTTGACGCATGTTTAAGGGCAACACCCTGAATGTTATGCGTCGACCCCTGGGATGACGCATAAGCCAATGCAATCTGGGAGATAAAATCAAAGCATCTACATCGATGCACCCCCTGGTACCGTCAACGCATTCAACACACTCAGACCAACGCGTACGCTCTAGAAGTTACGCGCCGACCCTCCCTCTTGGAGCGGTCGACAAATCCCTCTTGTGCTGTCAATCTTTTTTCTTTGCCTTATTTCATTTCAATTTTACACTAACACATATAAATAGTTTTTGTTTGTCATTTGATCCTTTTGAACAAGCATAGAGTGAAAGATACACATGGATAGCACTTCATCTTCAACATTCATTCTTAAAATTCAACTTCTCCAATAATCAAAGTTGTTGATTTCAAGATTCAAGAATTGTTGATAACGTCCGAATTGAAGAATTGCTTCAGATTTGGGTTGTGTTTTGTGGGTTCTATCTTGAATAAAACTATTAGGTTTTTGTCCTCTTAGATCTGTATCGTTGCGGGGGGTTTTGGTACTAATCTTCGCTTTGCAAGATTCGGCCGAGTGAAGCATCAAGGAGAAGTGGGTTCGCTTGATTTTGTCACGGTAGTCGGAGGATATTGAAGGAAGAGTGAGGGTTCAATCTTGTTTGATTAATATCAGCCGAGAGAAAGAAATTTTGTAGCAAATTGGTAGAGATTTCAAGTATCGCTAACCGGAGGTGTACTCGAAGAGATCGAAGCTTGGTTTGGCTCGAACCAAGGATTGTGAAGAAGATAGGTTCATCATCATCAATTGAATTGTATGAAAAGGAAACAATTTCTTCACTTGTTACAATTTGCAATTTTATGAAAAACTTCTCAACTCTAGATTTTAGAGTTGGGGGCAGACGTATACCACACGAGGACGAAAGGTGGAACTACCTTAATAAATTCTCGTGTTCTTTTTCGCATACTTTCATTACTTGATTGATCATATTTGTTAATTTCAAATTATCAAACTTGTATAAACTAAATTGGTGTTGTGTCGAAGTTTAAATAAAACACTTGTAACACTCCATTTGATCGTTACGTGACAATTTTCGACGACACAAATTAGTTAATGCAACAATTGTTTCATAATTTGTCTCACTTAAAAATTGCTTATTGTGATCAAGCTTTGTTTCTTACTATTTGCATTGGAAGTATTTGATACTCAAGGTGAAAGCTAAGACGATTAATAAAGTGTAATCAAAGTGCTTATTCAAAATAATTTTTCTCACTTTCTCTTAACGGTTTGCATATCCGATATTTCCAATAGAGGATCGTTTAGACGATTGAAAATCCAGGAGACTTTTTTGAAAATATTTTAAACGCGCAATTTTTTAAAAACCCGATCTATTCAACCCCCTTCTAGATCAAGCACATCGTCTAACAAATACTCCAATGGGCTCCAGTACATATGTTGATCAAGATGAATCTGGTATTCCAAATGATATTACAAAGTACTGAGTGTCATACCCCAAAATTTTCCCTCCTACTCCTCAAGACATTCCGTACATTCATGCTCAAGGATTCCTCAAGGGTTGATCAGACAAACCCTCTCCTAGACAATTAACCCAAACTAGGGTTTGGCAATTCTCAGATCCAGATGGACTTCCAACATCTTCAATGGTCTTCATGCCTCCTCATATGCTTCAAAGACTCTCCATGTCAAGTTTCAAGCCTTACAAGTCAAGTTTCCTCAGACAATTGGTCAGATGGTTGAAAATCAGTTGTATTGGTCAAAAAGTCAACTGTGGTCAACATACAGTCAAACTTCCTGATTTTTGATCAACATCCTCATTTTGAAGTTACATTCATCATTTGATCAAGGGTTGATCATGATTTATCAAGAAAACTCAAGATTTGCTCAAAAGTCAAACTTTCTAAATCAGGGTTTCTTAGTGAAAAGTCAACCAAACTTTGACTGAGCATAACTTCTTCATACTTTCTCAGAAATTTTTCCACCACCTCTTGTTTTGAAGGAAATTCCATTCTCTACAACTTCATGTCCCACAAGAATGTTCAAAAAATGCTTCATTTGGAAGGTATGGATCAAAACATTACAGGTACTTTTCAAAGTCAACAAAAAGTCAACTTTTTGTTTTGAAGATATATTGAGCATGGAAACTCCAATTGAGATGAAACCAAAGAGGTTGGTTAGAGGACTCTTAGATCTTTCCAAAAATTCTAAGAAATCTCAAAAATGTGGAAAATGGAGCAAAATACACCATTCAGAAGTTGGGCATTTTTGAATAATTGCACAAAAGGAGATATTTGTCAAAATGCAATTTTTTCCAAATGGGCCTATAATTTTATGATCCAAACTTGTTCATAATATTATTTGTGACCCATTGATGCTTGGCTATGGCAATTTTCTATTTTATTGATTTATTTTTGAATTTTAAACCATTTAATTCAAAATTAAATTATATAAAATATGAAAATAAGATATTTTTTCAAAAGGATTGGATTTTAATCAAACTTGAGGTCCAAGATAGCCCATAGAACATGCCAAATTCGTGCTAGCTCTCACATTAAAGAGAAAATCAAATTTTTTCCAAAATTTGATTTTATTTGAAAAATATTTATGCCACATTCATGATCCAATCTTTTTTCCTTCTATTTCCCATCCCAAATCACTCTATAAATACCCAGCATTACACACAACAAAGGAGACGAAACCCTAGCTCAAAGCATAACCCTTATTTTGTCAAAAATTTTCTCAAAATTGTCAAAATTCGAATTCCATTCTCCAGCCACTTTCAAGCTCTCAAAACCATTCCATTGTGTTCAGGGGGTAAGATTGAGTAAGTATACACCATTGCCAATGATCAAAGCAACCTGAATCGATGCATACATGTTCATACATATTCAAATATTTCTTGAAATTGCATTTTTATTACCTGCTTATTTTAATTGATTCTAATGCTTTCAATGTGTTCATGAGATGCTAAGGGTTCGATCTGGGCAATCGTTTGTGGGTTTGAACGTCGGAATCGCGTGATGCCATACTTAGGGTTTTTAGAACTGTGAGCTTCGAACCGGTAATTGCAGGACGATTCAGTGAAAACGAATACCACCATTGGATTCGCAGACCCCGATTTAGGGGGGTAGCCTTAACCTTAGCCTTTGATTTCCATTATTTTGCAGGTTTGATGATTTTGCTCGCCGGAGAAGACGACCGGAGCTAGGGCTCCGGCGTCGTGGACCAGTTGACTCAGGCGAGGGCGTGCGTGGCAAATCCGCGTTCTCTGATTCGTCCATTCATAAGTGACTGGGACCCATGGCTGACTGTGCTTTGACTTCATGAATTCAGGACACGTGAACGCTTATAATCACGTCTTTGCAAATTCCAAACACCAAATACACTGTGGCGTAGTGGTTAAGGCATTGGCTGTAGAAGATGCTCTCAAGGGTCATGAGTTCGAACCACACCTGGGCCATTCTTTTTGCAAGTTTGATTTTCATTCATATTTTTTCTATTTTATTTTCTTTTAATATTTTCATATTATTTAATTTATCTTTCATAATTTTTATCATGCATTTAAAAAACACCAAAAATATTTTTCTTTTTGCATTATTTTCTGAAAAATGTTTATTTAATTTATAAAATTAAAAATATTATTTTTGCATGCATATTTAATTTAATTTCTATTTTATCATTTAAATCACTTTTAATTGATTTTTAATTATTAAATTAACTCCAAAAAATCGCAAAAAATTATTTTAGCATATTAATGTTATTTCCAGCATGAAATATTTTTCTCATTCAAAAATTATTATTTTTACTAACATTTTCCTCTTATTCAATTTCATCGTATTTCCCGATTTTTCATCTCTTCACAGGTTATTACGTTTCGGACAATTTTTTATCGTTTTCTTTTCATATTATGTAACTGCTTATGGGATGTAATAGTTTAATTAGGACTTTTACTTTCCGCACTTTTCAATTATGTATCTGCCCCAAAGCCATGTAATAGCGTAGGATTTATCTTTCCGCATTTTACTTTCCGCAATTTAATTTCTGCACCCTATAAACTGCTAGTAATTAGGCGTGTATGGCAAGATAAAATCAGACATAGCTTACTCTAATTTCCAAGATAAAAATATCTGAATCAACACACTCTTTTCACACATGCACCCCTTAGGGTAATTCTCTCTCGTTGCCTTACGAATTCAAATGGTCAAGTCCCTCGAACGTAGAGGTATTCTAGCACCGTTGCCTTCAAAACAAATCATCATAGTCCCTTCGATACAAAGATCATAAGACCCACGATGTCGCCTCCGAATACATGATCTTGACCCTCGATTGTCGCCTACGAAAAATGATGATAGTCCCTTCGAATGTGCTAGGATACTTCCTACAAGTTGCCTTCTATGACCATCCGATGTCCCGCTTACATCCAACGAATAGGGTTACCTACCAACTAATGGTGTGGATAGCACTATTCTAAAGGAACGTAAAATAACATGAAAACGACCAATTCTGAGTAGGTAATAAGACTTTTAGTTGTTTGCTCAAATTAAATACTTTTCACACCTCACACTTTTGTCAAAGTTCAAACTCTTTTCAAAATGAAACGTTTCCGAACACTTTGTATACATTCCTACATGAATCATTACAAAGTCAAAGTGAAATGCCTTTTTCAAAATATTTCGTCAAACACACAGAAAGCACAATTTTAAAGTGATCTAAGAGCAACTAAGAGCCCGTAGATAACTACGGATGGAAAGGGGTGCTAATACCTTCCCTTTTCATAACCTTCTCCCTTACTCAGAATCTAACGAAGGTCTTTTCCTGTTCTTTTCACCTTCCCTTAATTGGATAAAAGAAAAGTCGGTGGCGACTCTTGCTATCCGCACATTTGCGATACAAAAACCTACAAAGTCAGTTCACCGTATTACACTGAGGTATGATTGGCTCTTTGTTATATTTGATGACAAGCCGTCCTGACATAATGTTGAGTGTTTGTCTTTGTGCCAGCTTTCAAGCAAATCCAAAAGAATCTCATCTAATGGCGGTCAAGCGAATCATGAAGTATCTCAAAGGGACAACCAATGTCGGCCTATGGTATCCAAAAGTTTGTGTGTGCAATTTAATTGATTACTCTGACGCATATTATGCAGGTTATAAAACTGGTAGAAAAAGCACAAGTGGTACTTGTCACATTCTTGGAAATGCATTAGTGTCATGGGCTTGTAAAAAACAAGCATGTGTTGCGCTTAGCATGGCCGAAGCGGAGTATATAGCAGCGGGTAGTTGTTGTACACAAATTCTTTGGCTTAAGCAACACCTTCATGATTAGGGACATGATCTCGGATGCATTCCTATTCGATTCGATAAGACAAGTGCAATCAATATTATAAAGAATTCAGTCATGCACTCAAGAACTAGACACATCGACATTCGAGATCACTTTCTTCGTGATCATGTACTTAAGGGAGACGTTGAACACATTTGTAGATACTCATATCAACCTAACTGACATATTCACTAAACCTTTGGCTCGAGATCCTTTCTTCAAAATCCGTCGAGAATTGGGAATATTTGTTAAAAAGGACTTATAAAATCGGTACATGTATTTAATTACTTCACAATATCTCATCTATATTTTTTTATATAAATAAATGTTTATATACTGCCTAAATATGTTTGCTTGATGATATATATATGTATATATATATCTTCCATATTTATTGTAATTTGTGTTACTGTTTTTAAAAAATTTTCAAATTAGATAGATCAATGAATAAGCTTTCCAACGCTTGGACCGTGTGCCGAGTTCGGTTTTAGTTAGGGCAAGTAATGTGAATTTTTCAAGTATCATCACTACGAGCACGCGGCGGTGGAGAGGCACTCCATGTAAAATCAAGCTTCTCTAAATACTCTATGTTTTGATGAGGACAAAATTTATTACATCAAATAAGGATGAGCATAAGATATCTAAGACATTGGATCAAGATTAAACTTTCAAAGGCTATGGATAATCTGCATTATTTATGGTACAAACTTCCAATTCATGCCTTAGTATATGTTAGTGCTCAAAAATTGCATTTCTTTTCATATATATATATATATATATATATATATATATATATATATATATATATATATATGCATAAATAAGTGTTAGAAATAATTGACATTGGTAAAACTAAAGTTTGCTAAAGTTTTTAGACAAAATTTTCTCAGTGTAACTAGTTACCTCATTGAAGTAACCAGTTAACTCAACTTTTCCAGAATCTGTTTCAAATATTTTTGGCAAACTTTCAGTAACGTAACCAATTACCTGAACAAATTTTTTGAATTTTTTTAACGTTACAACAATGTAACCGGTTACCACATTGAAGTAACCGGTTACATCACTGAACCAGTGCCGAAATGCTTTGAAAAATGACATGCACAAATTTGGACTTGCACTTTTTTATCATGGCACCTTTTCATCAATTTATACAATTCCAAAGAGGCATTAAGGTGCTATATAAACCATATATTTTCAGATTTCAAATTCACCTCTTTCGTTACAATTTACAAATCATTCATTCTCTAAATTTCAAGCAAGTGTTCCTACTTGATATCATAATTTTCATTAAAAATTTTCTACATTCTTTATCAAAGATATTCAGAAAATTTCAGCATCATAAACATTCCTTTGAGCACTTCTATACTATTGAGAACTGTCAATTTGAAAGAGAAGATCAATCAAGCGATTGATATATTATTCATCTTCATCCAAACTCTTGTAAAAGTCATTTATACTTGTTGTAATATTGCTGTCTAGGATTATTAGAAGTAAGTTTTTGCATTGAAGATGATTGTTGTTCTTGCACTTAGTGTTTAGATCTTAAAGGTTTTAAGAGTCTTTGATCTCCCTATAGGTTAGATAGTAAGCATCACCATTGGTGTGAATAGGCTGTGCAATCATTCTAACTATGGTGAAATCTCTTTCATGTTGAAAGGGGACTGGAGTAATCTCTGACTGTGAGGGGAACCATAATACATACTTGTTTTCTTTACTTTTCCGCATTTGTCGCTTTCATCATACCATAAAAAAAGGAAAGAAACACTTGTAAAATTTCATACACCAAACCAGAAAAATTAGAACAAGTATTCATAAAACTGATAAATTTTTTAAAGTCCTAATTCACCCCCCCCCCCTTAGGGACATTTCATACTTACATTTGGCATCAGAGTAAGTTATAGGTAACTTGTTCCTAAAGATCCATAATGGCTTCCGCAAATCAACATCTATTTTTCAAAGATGGTGGTAGTAACAACAAGCCTGTATTGTTTTGTGGTGAATACTTTAATTTTTGGAAAATTCGCATGAAGGCTCATCTAAAACCGCAAGGAGTAGAAATATGGGATGGTGTCGAAAATGATCCATTTTCTCCAGTATGTGTTGTCAATGGTGTTGGATAATCAAAGCCTAAAGAATCATGGAATGAAGACGATAAGAAAAAATTTCTCTATGACAAGAAGGCAATCAATCTTCTTCAAGGTTCTCTTAGTATGGATGAATTCTTTCGAGTATCAACATGTACAACGACAAAGGAAATATGAGATACTTTGGTCGAAACTCTTGAAGGAACCTGAAGTTAAAAGATCTAGATAGAATACCTTGAGTAAAGAATACGAATTATTCTGAATGCAACCTGGAGGTCCATCCTTGACTTGCAAAAGAGACTCGCTCATTTGACAAATCATTTTAAGGCACTCGGTAAGACTTTAACTAATGATGAATTAAATCTTAAAGTGCTTAGATCTTTAACTAGGTAATGGAAACTAAAAGTGACGACAATATCCAAAAAGAAAAGCCTAGCAACTATGACTTCCGCAATATTATTCGGAAATCTTCAAGAATATGAAACAGAACTTGGAAGGCTTGAAAAACATGAGAATCATGAGAATAAATCCAAAGGCATTGCATTGAAAGTAGATTTAAAAGAAATTCAAGATAAAGATGCATCGGAGGAGAATAAAAACTTATTTCTTCTTGTGAAAAGGTTAGGAAAATTGTTTAGCCATAAAAAAAATTTTGGTAATGCTAACTTTGTCAAAAGGAGGAAATTCTCAAAGAATAAAGATAAAGAAGCCTCTACATCCACACAAGATGTCACATGTTATGAATGTGACAAGCAAGGTCATATAAAGCCGAATTGTCCAAAACTCTCCAAGAAAAATGGATTCAAAGGCAAAAAGGAGTTCAAAAATAAAAAGGCCTATGTTGCATGGGAAGATAATGAGATAATCTCTTCATCCGATTCATATAGTGAGAAAAGTGCAAATCTAGCATTGATGGCTTCACACAATTCTGATGATGAAGATGGAGAGGTTATTTATGATAATTATCTTTATAATAATGGTGCACAAGGTGCAATAGATGAACACTTAAATGAATGCAAAATTCTATATAGAACTATTTCATCTCAAAAGAAAATTATTTCATCTTTGGAAGAAAAAGTTGAAACAATTGAAAAAAAGTATAAAGATGAAAAAGAAAAGATGATTAGTGATCAAAAACAGAATTTTGTATGCAATAATTGTGAATCAATCTTTCCAAATTATTCAATTAAAAAGAGTTATTGAAAGATATGAAAAAGGACAAGTTGGATTCGGAAGTATTCTTAGCAAACAAAGGTACCCTAAAGATAAAAATGGACTTGGTTTTTCAAAATTTTCTCAACTAAGTCCCAACAAAACTATCTTAGTTAAGGCTAGTAACCAACCAATCCAAGAGAAAGTGAACAAACCTAAAGTAGTTCATCATTATCCTAAAAATAATTGTTAGGAATAAAGCTTATACTCCTAGATATAGAAATAATTTTGAACCTACTTGTTTTTATTGTGGTATTAAAGGTCATACACGTAATACTTGATATGTTAGAAACTTTAGTGTCACAAGTGGGAATTATGTGTGGGTAAAGAAAGGTACTAATTATGAAGGACCCAAATCAATTTGGATACCTAACAAAATTAATTTGTTTTGTAGGTTTTCTTGAAAATCACTTCAAACCTATGGTATCTTGATAGTGGTTGTTTCAAGTGTAACGCCCCGTTTTAATTAATATTACATTAAATTAATATTTTTGAGTTACCGTTTGACGATTTTTTTGGTGACGAGAATATTTATATTAATCGATATATCTATTAATATATTTGGCGACGTTTTGTTCGGTCCGGTTTCTATTCCGTTTGGTTCGGTAAAATATTATTCGGACCGATATTTAATTCCCCGGAATTAGTTTAATTAATTGAGTTAATAATATTATTAGATATTATTAATATGTTAATTAGTAAAATAAATTAGGGGTGTGAGGACTAATTTCCTAGGATTGGGTTTACACCCTTGGCTAGTAAGAAAATAACATAAATACATTATTTTCCTCATTCTTTCCATTTTCCACACAAACCAACATAGAAGCATAGAGAGAGCTTGAGGTGTTGGAAGAAGAAGAAGAAGAGCATGAGCAAGATTGAGGATTGGGTTTTGTAGAATCGTCAAGAACCATCCAAGCATTTGAGGTAATGGATTTGATTCTCCATCTCATATAGTTAGGGTTTGATAGTTATATTTTTGATTTGGGGAAAAATTGATAGGTTGATTTATGAGTTTGGTTGATTTTTGAAATGACTTAGAAAGGTTGTATTAGGAGTATAGATTGGTAGTGTTTTATTTGCTTAGCTAGTAAGGTTAAGTTGCTAGAATGAAGAAAACCATGAAAACTGTAAAACCATGA
The DNA here is from genome assembly GCA_021764765.1 of Vicia sativa. Taxonomy (NCBI): domain Eukaryota; kingdom Viridiplantae; phylum Streptophyta; class Magnoliopsida; order Fabales; family Fabaceae; genus Vicia; species Vicia sativa. The sequence continues at coordinate 268,608,315 of CM038792.1, forward strand.
AAACTGTAAACCTGGAAAAAACACTGCGTAGGAATAAAGAATTGGAAAGAGAAAGAGGAAGCTGGGAGGCACCCACCTCAGCAAGTGGGGAGACCGTCCCAGCATGTATGGCGCCCGCCTCCCCCTTAAGGCATCCCTAGGGCGTCCGCCGCATGGGCCTAGGAGGTGTGCAACGGAAATTCCATTTTCTGTGTGTCTGTTTTCTGTTTTTCTGATGTTCTGCATATTTGGTTTTCCTGCATAATTCTCAGTTTGGTTCTGTTTCTTTTAATTTCCTCAATTCCAAATACTACTAGTTAGTATTAATAAAATATAATTAGGACATAATTTAGCCGATTAAATTTGGAACCTGATTATGTTCCGATTTCCCGATTTCGGTAATTTCGGAAACAGAGCAAGTTGCTCCGAATTCAACGAAAATTGACGTGCTAGATAAGTTCGACGTGTGAGGTTAGTTAAATTAGGTTTTTACGAAAAAATAAATTACGGTTAAATTGAATCGGATTGCGTTTTAGTAGATTTAAGACACGTATGGACAATCCGATTGCGATGTTGACGATTATGATTAATGCCAGTTATTAGGAATGGCTTTCGCGACGATTATAGGTGTTTGAATATTCTTCCGTATTTGGAATTTAGTGAATGAATTGATAATGATGTGGTGTGATTAAACATGATATTTGCGACGGTGTATTTATTAACGAATACTTGACGATATGCGATGCGATGATATGTTTATCTTGATGTGAATGAATATGGCGACGTGGACTTTATGTCAATTTTGATGAGCGATGATGATGTTTTTGTTGTGTTGTTTTTATTGTCGAGTCACATACATTGCATTGGCGAAGAGGGCTTTTATGCCAAGCGACGAGGGCTTTTATGCCGAGCGACGATGGGCTTAATGCCAAATGTTCCTAATTGTGGACAAAGCGACGGGTACCACATGCATAACATAGTCGTGTCTCATGGAGTCGGTTATGTTTATATTTGAGTTGTTTGGCGTTGGGTTTTAATTGATGGACGATGTTGAATTGTGATGATATACGATGCTTTGTTTGGTGATGATCTTTATGATGAACATGAAATGAATATGACTTGATAATTTCATGATAACTATGCGATGAATATAAATGATGAGTTTTGCGATGATTTGACTTTGATGAAATGCTTAATGCAAATATGATGTGATGATGTTTGTGACGATGGGCTTTTATGCCAAAAGCGACGATGGGCTTTAGCCAATTTGTGATGATTTTATTTATGTTGCTTATGTTATTAGCATTGTTTGATGTTGTTGTTTGATGTTGTTGTTTATGATTGTCGTGTTGATTAGTGACGTATTTACTTGTGATGATTTCGTGGTGATGAACGTTTATGCGTTGTTGTGACGATTTATGTCGATGAGGTTATGGCGATAAAGTGTAGATTATACACATTAGAATGACGACTAGAGTGAGTGAGTTTTGGATATGTGTTGGAATGTACTTATTAATCTATACCCTTTATAATTCTGAAACTATACATATATGTTATCATGCCTTTAATTATATATTTTGGAGTATCTCACCCTTTACTTGTTTCGCCATTACCTTTATACTGGTAACATGCAGGTTATGAAGACAGAGTTTATAGTTGTTGTTAGTCGAGTCGGTGTCGCTCTGATACGTAGCACTCGGGGGGAATATTTATGTCATCTTGTTGTTGTTCTTTTTATTGTTATTCCTTTTGTGAATAAGAATCATACTTTATGAAAACATGATTTGATGAGGAAGTTTAATAAAGAAGATGTTTTGATTTTTAAGAATTAATTTATGATTTCCGACGATGCTATGTATCCGAGATTTATACTTTAAAGTAAACTGTTTAAAGTGATTTAGTTTTGAAGGTGTGACGCCTCAGTATTGAGTTTATGAAATTTTAAATTACTCTGATTTTTGCATATAAAACCTTGGGTAATATTGGGGTGTTACATCAAGCATATGGCGGGAGATATAAACCAATTTTCAAATCTAGTCGTAAAGACCAAGGGTTATGTCACTTATGGAGATAATAATAAGGGAATAATTCTTGGCAATGGCAAAGTTGGTGCACCACCTTTCACATCCATTGAAGCTATTCTTTATGTTGAAGGACTAAAGAACAATCTTCTTAGTATTAGCCAACTTTGTGACAAAGGCTTCAAGATCAAGTTCACTAAAGATGAATGCTTGATTATTGATAAAGTCACCAATGAGGTAAAACTCAAAGGTAAAATAATTAACAATATTTTTATGTTGTCTTTAGATGATTTATCTTCGAATGTAAAATGTCTTATGGTAAACAATAATGAATCATGGTTATGGCACAAAAGGGGCCCATATTCATATGGATCACTTAAATAAATTAACCAAACATGATCTTGTTATTGGCTTACCAAAGATAAAGTTTGTCAAAGATAAATTATGTGATGCTTGTCAAAAGGGAAATCAAACCAAATCATCTTTAAAATCTAAGAATGTGGTGTCCACTACAAGGCCACTACAATTGGTGCATATGGATTTATTTGGCCCATCAAGAACAAGAAGCTTCGGAGGTAATGTATATGTTTTAGTTATTGTTGATTAGTTTTCTAGATATTCTTGGACTTTATTTCTTGTGGAGAAAAGTGATGCTTTCAAAGCTTTCAAAAAGTATGCAAAGAAAATTCAAAATAAAAAATCACTAAAGATTGTATCCATAAGAAGTGACCATGGTGGAGAATTCCAAAATGAATCATTTGAAGAATTTTGTGAAGAACATGATATCTCTCATAATTTTTCAGCAACAAGCACTCCACAACAAAATAGAGTAGTTGAACGAAATAATAAATTCTAGTGGAACTTGCAAGAACAATGCTTAGTGATGCAAATCTACCAAAATATTTTTGGGCGGATGCGGTTAGTACGACATGCTATGTTGGAAATCGAGTTATAATTAGTCATATCTTGAAAAAGACTATGTATGAACTCTTCAAAGGAATAAAGTCAAACATTGCTCATTTTCATATTTTTGGACGCAAGTGCTTTGTCCTCAACAATGACAAAGACAATCTCGGTAAGTTTGACGAGAAATCCGACGAAGGTATATTTCTTGGTTATTCACTTTCTAGTAAAGATTATAGAATTTATAATAAAATAACTTTAACTATTGAAGAATCTATGCATGTTTCCTTTGATGAAACTAACACCTCTAAGGAGGACATAGTTGTTTGTGATGATGATGATATTATGGATTTACCCTCGAAAGAAATTTAAAATGATCAAAATGTGAATCCACCAGAACATCAACAAGAAGTTTCACAACAAGATACAAACATCAATGATTTACCCAAAGAATGGAGAACTCATAGATACCATCCTATTTATAAAGGCATTGGTGATATTAGTCAAGGATTTACAACAAGATTAAATCTCAAAGATACTTGTTTAAACATGGCATTTGTTTATCAAATTGAACCCTCCAAAGTTGATGAATATTTAGGAGACGATCAATGGATAATTTCTATGAAAGAAGAATTAAATCAATTCGAGAGAAATCAAGTTTGGGAACTTGTTCCTAGGCCAAGTGGTAAACACATCATAGGTACCAGATGGGTGTTTAAAAACAAACTTAATGAGAATGGTATAATTATTCAAAACAAAGCAAGGTTGGTGGCCCAAGGTTATAATCAAGAAGAAGGAACCAACTTTGAAGAAACATTTGCTCCGGTTGCAAGGTTAGAAGCTATTCGTCTTTTACTTGCTTATGCTTGTTCATTAAATTTCCAGCTTTATCAAATGGATGTCAAAATTGCATTATTGAATGACTATAACAATGAATAAGTCAGTGTCAAACAACCCCCGAGATTTGAAGACTTCAAAAATCCTTCACATGTCTTTAAGTTGAGAAAGGCTCTTTATGGATTGAAGCAAGCACCAAGATCATGGTATGATAGACTTAGCAATTTTTTGCGTGAAAAAGTTTTTGAAAAGGGTAAAGTTGAGAAAACTTTGTTTATTAAGAAAATCAAAGGTAACACTTTATTGGTTCAAGTCTATGTTGATGATATCATTTTTGGTTCAACTAACAAAGAAATGTGTGAAGAATTTTCATTGATGATGCAAGGAAAATTTGAGATGTCCATGATGGGTAAGATGGATTATTTTCTTGGACTCCAAATTAAGCAACTAAAAGATGGAATCTTCATTAACCAATCCAAGTATTACAAAGAATCATTGAAAAAGTTTGATATGGATAGTTGCAAAGTGATGAATACTCTAATTGGCTCCGGTACATATGTTGATCTAGATGAATCTGGTATTCCAATTGATATTACAAAGTATCGAGGTATGATTGGCTCTTTATTATATTTGATGGCAAGCCGTCCTGACATAATGTTTAGTGTTTGTCTTTGTGCTCGCTTTCAAGCGAATCCAAAGGAATCTCATCTAATGGCGGTCAAGAGAATCATGAAGTATATCAAAGGGACAACCAATGTCGTCCTATGGTATCCAAAAGGTAGTGTGTGCAATTTAATTTATTATTCTGACGCGGATTATGCAGGTTGTAAAACTTGTAGAAAAAGAACAAGTGGTACTTGTCACATTCTTGGAAATGAATTAGTGTCATGGGCTTGTAGAAAACAAGCATGTGTTGCTCTTAGCACAGCCGAAGCGGAGTGCATAACAGTGGGTAGTTGTTGTGCATAAATTCATTGGCTTAAGCAACAACTTCGTGATTACAGACTCGATATCAGAGGCATTCCTCTTTGATGCGATAACACACGTGCAATCAATATTATAAAGAATCCGGTCATGCACTCAAGAACCAAACACATTGACATTCACACTTTCTTCGTGATCATGTACTGCAAGCAGACGTCGAAGTCACATTTGTAGATACTCATAACCAACTAGCGGACATATTCGCTAAACCTTTGGCTCGATATCCTTTCTTCAAAATTCGTCGAGAATTGGGAATATTGGATAAAAAGGACATATAAAATCGGTACATGTATTTAATTACTATATAATATCTCATCTATATTTTTATATAAATAAATGTTTATATACTGCCTTAACATGTTTGTTTGATGATATATATGTTTCTATGGGTATATCTTTCATATTTATTGTAATTTGTGTTACTGTTTTTAAAAAAATTTCAAATTTTTCTCTCGAAGTAACCAGTTACTTGAGAGAAGTAACCAGTTACTTCACTAAAATTTTCGTTTTCCAGAAACGCATGTGGCCTCTGTGTGTTGGGGTAACCGGTTACCTGGCCAATGTAACCGGTTACTTCGCTGTGTATTCAAAAAAAAATATTTTTTATTTTCTCTTTTTCTTTCACATAGTTAAAAGTGACATTGATGACATAATTATTTTTGGTCAAACAAACTTTCTCTCTTCCATATACTCTCTCAACTTCATTACTACCCATTTAATTTTCACCATTTACCCATACCTTTTCATTAAAAATCCACCTAAATCACTTACTATATTATTCTTATCTCTACCACATAATATAAGCACTTTTTCAAAAAGCACTTATTTCTCACCTTTACCCCATTTCCGAAAATCCCTCTCCAAACCCTAACTTCATCTTCTCTTCAAACCTTCCACGACACCTTCAAGGAAATCCAAAGGAAAAGAACAAGTTGTTGAAAGCTCTCATCAAAACTCCGACTCTGACACTGAGATTCCTGTCAAATCTGTGAAGTCAGGGAGGCTGCTCTTCAGTTACAGCACAAGACCTCTGACTCCTGCAAAATATGGTAATCTTGCCTCCTTTCTATCCTGAAGCTTTAATTTTCATCATTTGGTAGTAACTCAAGGCATAGGAAATTTTATAGAGGACTTTGGTGTTATTTTCCCATATTTAGTTAAGGAGTTCTATACTAATCTTAAGGTTTCAAGTAATTTTACTATATCATCTCTAGTTAAGAAACAATAAATTTATCTCTCTTTAGAGGATGTTGGAACTGTTTTGGATATTCCTTCCACCAATGCCCGTCTTAAGCAAAACTCTATTTGTACCAAAGAACCTTTCAAACATTTTGAAACTTAGGCATACTATTATAGTTTAAGCCGTATTCCGGAAGAAGAAGTTGTTAACAAAGCTCACTCAAGTCGTATTCATCGGTACTCATCAACTTTAAACGTTAGTGATCGCATGCTACATTATTTGATTGCATATATTTTATTGCCTAAGAACTCTAATCACTCTCAAATTAGTGATCTAGACTTACAACTTATATATGCTTTCAAGAATCGCATTCAAGTAGATTGGGATTTTTTGTTTGTCTACACCATTGCTCACCAACGGAAACTTAAAGGAGGTCTTCCTTATGCTCGGCCTATTACTAGAATCTTGGAATATTGTGAGGCAGACTTAAAAAGGGAACCAAAGTTAGAGATGACGGTTAAAAATTCGAAAGTAAGTGTTAATGCGGTTAACAAGAATATGGGAATTTTTTTAGACTATTATGGTATCTACAAGCATATTGAGCAAGCCAATCCAAATCCAAATCCTAATCCGGTTCCGGCTCCGGCTCCGGATCCTCCTCAATATCCTATTCTCGAAGGTGGCTACACAAATGAATTTCTCTATCATTCAATGTGTTCCATAGAAGACCGGCTAAAAACTTGTATGGACAACCTTTCCATATCTATCCTTGATGAACTTAGAAACCTTCGTCACCACCAAAGTGAGGAAGTGGGAGAGGAAATGGATGTAGAAGAAGGCTAAATATATTTTCATGATATGTCTCTACATGCTTTATGTTTTCTTTCTATTATGTGTTTTGTTTTAAGACAGTGTTGTTTTTCTCATGCTTGTAATGTTTAGACTAATTTTGTTTTTATGCTTTGTGATGTAAGACTTGAGTTCTATAAGTAATATGTTTCAATATTGTGTTTTATTCTATTGTGTAGTTATATATTTGTGCTATCTTTCATATTTTATCTTTTCCCCATCCTTTTTGATAATTTCAAAGGGGGAGAAAATGTATGTGTATGTGCTTGTATTTCTTGCTTGTGCAACCAAATGTGTTTATGTTAAACTACTCACTCCATGTATCAAGAAGGGCATTAATTTTGGGGGAGTTACCAACATATGGGGAGCATGCACAACTTTAAGACAAGAAATACAAAGTCATTCACTTCTCAAAATTTACATTAGTTATCATCATCAGAAAGAGGGAGAATGTAAAACAAGCTTCTCCAAATACTCTATGTTTTGATGAGGACAAAATGCATTAGATCAAAGAAGAATGAGAAAAATATCTCTAAGACATTGGATCAAGATTACACTTTCAAAGGCTATGCATAATCTTCATGATTTATGGTACAAGCTTCCAATTTATGCCTTAGTATATGTCAGTGCTCAAAAATTGCATTTCTTTTCATACATATGCATAAATAAGTGTTAGAAATAATTGGCATTGGTTAAACTAATGTTTGCTAAAGTTTTTAGAAAAAAAATTTCTCAGTGTAACCGGTTACCTCAACTTTTCCAGAATCTGTTTTAAATATTTTTGGCAAACATTCAATAAAGTTACCGGTTTCTTCATCCAAGTAACCGGTTACCTGAACAAATTTTTTGATTTTTTTTAATGTTACAGCAATGTAGTCAGTTACCACATTGAAGTAACCGGTTACATCACTGAACCAGTGCCAAAATACTTTGAAAAATGGCATGCACGAATTTGGACTTGCACCTTTTTATTATGGCATTTTTCATCAATTTAAACACTTTCAAAGAGGCATTAAGGTGCTATATAAACCATATATTTTCAGATTTCAAATTCACCTCTTTTATTACAATTTTTAAATCATTCATTATCTAAATTTCAAGCAAGTGTTTCTACTTGATATCATATTTTTCATTGGAAATTTTCTGCATTCTTTATTAAAGATATTCAGAAAATTTCAGCATCATAAACATTCCTTTGAGCACTTCTATACTATTGAGAATTGTCAATTTGAAAGAGAAGATCAATCAAGTTATTGATATATTATTCATCTTCATCTGAACTCTTGTAAAAATCATTTATACTTGTTGTAACATTGCTTTCCAGGATTGTTGGAAGCAAGTTTGTGCATTGAAGAAGATTGTTCTTCTTGCACTTAGTGTTTAGATGTTAAAGATTTTAAGAGCCTTTGATCTCCATATATGTTAGATAGTAAACATCACCATCGGTGTGAATAGGCTATACAATTATTCTAACTATAGTGAAATCTCTTTCATGTGTAAAGGGGACTGGAGTACTCTCGGACTGTGAAGGGAACCATGATACATCCTTGTGTTCTTTACTTTTCCGCATTTATCGCTTTCATCATACCATAACCAAAAAGGAAAGAAACACTTGTAAAATTTCATACACCAAACCAGAAAAATTAGAACAAGTATTCATAAAACTGATAAATTATTCAAAGTCCTAATTCACCCCCTATTAAGCGTATTTCATACTTACACTCCAGAAGCGTGAAAATGCATAAGAATTTAGTTTTGAGCATCGGGCGAGCAATTTTAAGCATCAGGCGGTGTGGGCTGGGAAGAAACACATATTTAGGTGAAAAAACACATTTTTATGGTTATGGTTGGGTATTTTTGGTCCCAATGCATCAAACCTCTAATTTTTGGTCTAGATAGCTTAGATAACAACTATGCAGCTTGCATACGCATGATCCGGGATGGATTACTTATCAACCGACACTGATAAACTGATAGATTTGTAGTCCATTTCTCTTTTTCTTTGTGTATTCTCTATTGGTTGGGTTTGTATATGTATTTACTTTGAACTCATGTATATTTGTCGCTCTTGGCGTTGTATAAAACTTGTTTTACAAATCTTTATTGATTATTGTCCTGGATTTTTACTCTATCGTTGGGATTTGGGTTGTTATAAAAATATATTTCTTGAATTCTTATCTAGGATGATTTTTTAATAGTGTCTAGACTCTAGAGATAGATTTAGTGCTATTATTCACTTGGGTGGGTGATTAATGTCTTTGTGTTAGTTGTGTCATTTTGAGAAATCGTCGGTGTGAGTAGTACGGTTGACTTATGTGTTGTATAGGTTGGTTGAGAAATCACCGTCGAGATGGTATAGTGGGTGTTGTGTTTGACACGTGATGACATTGATGAGTATTGTAGGTTGATTATAACTAGTCGATAGGTTTAAGTCTGTGATGAGTGGATTATATGCACTCTTGATAAGTTATTCCTTTTCTTTATTTTTATACATTTAATTTCTATTGATAACTTTTACCATTTCCATTGAACCCCCTAAACTCATTAATGAAAGATTTGTCGAACGACGACTCGATAACTCAAACTCTGTGGACACAATACGATATAACCTACATCACTTGGTAAAATAATACTTTAATTTTTGTTTGCCGCTTTACTGCTTCCATATATGGAAACTCTTTGGAGACCCTTATTGGTGCATCAGTACGTTCCTTTAAAGGCAGGTGTTTTTAATGGCAGAGAGTATTCGAGAGATAACATAAACTCCCCGTGGTGGAGGGATATCAAAAGATTGGGCTCCACACTAGAGTGTTCAAATGATTGGTTTTCAAAGGGAGTTTCATGTAGTATGGATTCCGGTAATCAAAAACTATTTTGGAAAAATAAATGGTCTGACGAGGCTCCATTAAAATATTTGTTTCCTTCTCTTTTAAATCAAATCCAGAACCCATTGGCAATTGTCCAAGAAATGGGTATTTTTTAGGGGATAGGTGGTGCTGGCGGATACAAGGGAAAGTTTTAAATCTGTCAGTGGAAGCTTGTGAGGAATTGGTAGCATTGTTAGAAGTCATTGGGCAGACCGATCCTAGCGCTTCAGGGGGAATGATAATTATTGTTGGTTTGTTAATATTGGTGGAAATACGCGGTTAGGGAAATTTATAGAGTGGCGTCAAATTTTGGTGGATCAGTGACTCAAAATTTAGAGCATAAGGATGCTTTCTCAAATTTATGGCAGTCCAAACTCCCGTCGAAAATATTGATATTTAGCTAGAGATGTCTGAAAGGCAAAATTGCTACGAAGGGGCAATTATTACATATAGGGGTGTTACACAACAACGACGAAGGACATTGCGTTTTTTGTTCGTCGGAGATAGAATCCATGGACCATTTGATGATTAACTGCACTTTCTCTAAAGAAGTTTGGGAGAAGGTTTTCATTTGGTTGGGGCTGGCCATATGTGAGGTCAATACCATAATTGAATATCTGCTACAATTCAAAGAATTACTTGTGGGCAAAGTGAAAAAGAAGAAGAGTTTGTTGTTCTGATTGGCGACATATTAGACTTTGTGGAACCATCAGAACGCTCACGTTTTCAAGAACGAAGAGGTAGACATGGGCTCCGTTGTTGATAAGGTAAAGCTAATTATATGGTATTGGCATGCTTTAGGTTTTAGAACTAAAGGTTATACGGATTTTTATTATTGCTACAAAATTGCTACAAAAATCCTTTGAATTTTGTTTGTTAATTGTAGACTTTGTAAAATTTGTAATCGACGAATTCCCCCTTGTACTCATTCAATCAAATTATCTATTACTTATAAAATAACAACTTAAGAGAAATTTGAAGTACTAACACAACCTTTAATACTTAGTCTTCAATATTCCTTTATGATTGAGTGAATAAGCTCATGTGGGTCACACACCATGTGAATTTCAACCCATTTTAAAGAAAATGTAGATAATGGGGGTTGGATACCAGTACTACAACTTGTTTTTATTGAGAAATATCATCTTGAGAAAAAGAGTAATCAATTTACTAATTTACTATACTTTGAAGGAAAATAGATACTCACACATCATTAACCATCCCTCTCCACTATGTGTGTATCATATCCATTTTCGTTTAGAACAAACAAACAAATTAGTTCTCTAAATAGTAAACTCAATTATTTTGATATTTAAATTTGTAAGACAAATATGTCCCCCAATTTGTTGTACAATAGTCATTTTAATCCTCTTGTCAATTTCTTTTTATAGAAGACATGAACTTATCTTTGCTTATAAAAAAAAAGCTATGTTGAGACGGATTTAACACCTAACCCTTAGTTTTATTAGGGATGACAAAAACAACAAAACTAGTTAAATCCGTTGGATTGATCTGTTTAACCAACTGTTTTTTTTAAACGAATAGAAAATTTTAACCGTCCACTACTAATTGTTTGGTTCTAACTAATCCGATAAATAAACTTAAATATGTTTTAGCTTTAAGAAAATAGTTTTTTTGTATTTTAAAAATAAATTTTATAATTTTTTTTTATATATATATATATATATATATATATATATATATATATATATATATATATATATATATATATATATATATATATATATATATATGTGTGTGTGTGTGTGTGTGTTAATTTTTTAAAATTAAAAAATTAATTTTGATATCCTATAACATAAATATATACTATTGAAGATCGAAATATTGTCAAAATTTTTTTTTTTTTAAATATTATATTTTAAAAATATTTTTTTATGAAATACTATTTAAAATAGCTTCAATATAAAATAATATTTTAAATTTTTAATATTCCAAAAAAAATTAATAAAATAATAAAATATTTAAATTAATAATTTAAAAATAAATATTCAAATCAAAATATTATTTAAATTTTTTATAAAATAATTTTACACAAAGTTATGTTATACTATTATAATCATTTAAAAAAACAAAATAAACGGGTTAACAAAGAGTTGGAGCGAATTGTGTAGAATCAAGCTTCTCAATCTCAATAAAGATATCATGTTTTGATGAAGACAAACCTCATGGCAAGAAGGCAAAGATATTTCTCAAGCAAAATACACTCTAAAGTTAAAACATCATGATCAAGACTTTGACTCAAGACATTTAACAAACTTTGAGAAGGTATAATAACAATGCCTCACAAATACTTAAGTTTTAGATGCTCAAAGTTCTTAACATGATTGCATGACATACACATTTGATTTCACTAAGTTTCAAAAAAAAAAATTACATTTTTCTTATTGTGCAATCGATTTGCACAAAGTTGCAATCGATTGCATACTGAATAAAATTCTTAAAAATGTTTCTGTTTGAGGTTGCAATCGATTTACATCTATGTGCAATCGATTGCATACTTAAGGAATTTCTTAAATATACTTTTGTTTGAGGTTGCAATCGATTTGCACAATGGTGCAATCGATTGCATGCTGGAAAATTTTCACTTTTTAACTAAGTGCAATCGATTTGCACAATGGTGCAATCGATTGCTTACTGTATGATTTGGAAATTTCTTTCTGTTAGAGCCCGTGCAATCGATTTTCACAAAGGTGCAATCGATTGCACCCCGCACGTTTTTGAAAAATCAAAAATCATGTATGCACCATTTCATGCACCTTTTCACTAAAAGTATGTCTCTAATCTTGGCACTTGTTCATGATTAAAATGAAGAGATTTATGTTATTTTTAAAAGGTGCCATGAACATATAAATACTCAAATTTTCAAATTCATTTCGTACCTCTTCCAATAAAAATTTATTCAAATTTCAAATATTCACATTCAAGTGTTCATACTTTCATATAAGATTTTCTGCATAATTTCACTTTACATAAACCAGAAAATCTTGAGCAATCTATATCTCTAAGTCATTGTGAATTATTGTTATTGGAAGGGAAGATCAAGTATATTGATAAATCACTTAAAGTGATATTGTTCTACAATCTTACAAACTCAAAAACTCTTATAAAAATCATACATTCTTGTTGTATTCTTGCTGTCCAGGATTGGAAGCAAGTTGTGCATTGAAAAGGATTGTTCTTCTTGCACTTAGTGTTGTTAGACCTTAAAGGTGTTAAGAGCCTTTGGTCTCCCTATAAGTTAGATATTAGACTTCACCATTGGTGTGAATAGGCTGTACGATAATTTTGACTATATTGAAGTCTCTTGCATGTTGTAAGGGGACTAGAGTGCTCTCAGACTGTGAGGGGAACTAGGATACATCCTTGTGTTCTTTACTTTTATGCACTTTATCGCTTTTATCATAAATCATAACCAAGAAAGAAAGAAGCACATATTTAAACTCTAGAACCAAACCAGAAAAATAAGAACAAGTATTCATAAAACTGGATAAATTTTTAAACACCTAATTCACCCCCTCTTAGGCGCATTTCATACTTACAAATTGGTCTAACAGACATTAAAAAAACAAAACTTTATATCTAACAATCACAATTTTATTTTAAATATGGAGAAAAGTTAATGAAAATAAACATTTCAATTTCAAATTTTTCATAATTTACAAATTTTTAAATTTATGAATTTTTAATTTTATTATTAATTTATTATAATTTTTAGACAAATAAATATGCACGTATAAATGAAAAAAAAATTATTTTTAATAAAATCGTCAATCCTATATTTTATTTTTTATATTATTTTTATGAATAATATATAATTAATATATTTTTATGGAAATTTCTTCACCCACCTAGTGGGTTTCTCCCACACCCCTGAAAAATAAAAAATGTCATTCGTAAGTTAACTTACGAATTCACCTTATTTTGTACAAATTCGCCCAATGTCTCAATTTTATTAGGATTTTATTTTTTCGTAAGTGCACTTATGAGTTTTCCTATATTTTAGGGTGTTTCATAAGTGCACTTATGATTTCGCCAAATATCCTAATTTTATTAGGATTTTATTTTAAAAAGATATTTTGGGTAATAGGCTTAACGTAATTTATTATACAATGACGAAATATCATTGTGTGAAATATGATTTTACATGTATTGTTGGTTTAGATTTATCAGTATAATCATATACCATTTTATTATACACTGAAAAACTATCATATTATGGAATATGTTTATAGTACTTTACCAGAGAAGATTTTATATGTAATTTTAGTTGTAATTTATTATACTGTGGAAAAATATATATTATGAGATATGTTTATAGTAATTTTTTATGACAGTTTGTTCAGTTTTATTATACAGTGTAGAAATATCATATAATGGAATATTTTTATAGTAACTTTTTATCACAGAAGATTTTACATGTAATGTTCAAATTTATATTCGTATAGTTATAATAATCCATGAAGATTAGTATAATATATAAGTTCTTTTTTTAGTTCTCAATACTGACTTATTCATGCATCATCTTCAAACAACTAAATAAAGAAAAATATTTTTTTAAATAGTTTACAATATTTTGTCAATTACATTTTTTTTTAAAAAATAATTATTTTTATTTTCTTTTAAAAAAATATTTATTAGTTTTATTTTTGTAAGAATAATTTTAAAAATTTGAGTTTATATTACACTTTAATTAATTTTATTTAGTATTTATTTATTTCGTATTATTTGTTTCATTAAGTAGTTATTACTAAATGAAATATATAATTTGCTTAAGTGATTCTTCCCTAAAATTAAAAAACAAACTTGTCTTTTATAATATTTACTATCGAAAATAGTTATGATTAAAACAACAATTTAATTGGGTTCCATTTTCATATGTACGATAAAATGATATAAATAAGAAACAGTTACATTTCATTATTATAATTAAAAAATTAATTATTACATTCATGTTTAATTTCAAATCTAAATTTACTTTTATATCTATATATATATATATATATATATATATATATATATATATATATATATATATATATATATATATATATATATATATATATATATATATATATATATATATATATATATATATATATATATATATATGGAAACAAAAAATTCTATAGTAAAGATTATTTTGTTATTTATTTACTGTTATACCCAAAATTCGTAAGTACACTTAGGAATTCATTTTATTTGGTTTACGGATTGGTTTATTTTGCAAGTTAATTTGCGAATTCATCTTATTTTTCAAAAATCGTGGATTATTTCGTAAGTGAACTTATGAATTAACATCATTTGAAGAATTTGTAAATTAATTTATGAAATTGGAAAATAGTTTTGATTTTTTACCAGGAGTGAAAAAAAAACTCACTAAATAGGGTGAAAATTTTTTCTATTTTTATTATAATATTGATCCTTTTTTCCATCCCTAAGTTTTATGTAAAAAAATACAATATGTTTTTAAATAATTTTCAAACTCATCTTGAAGATTCTTGTCGGCATTGTTAACTTTGTAACAAGATAGATGTAGTACATACGGTGTTAAAAGAACCTTGTCTAAAATAGCATAACTCTTATACTACGTTGTTTTCCTGCTTTTTTTCTTTTATGCAATGTTGTATCTTGCATCACCTTTTTTTTATTATGAGTAATGTTATTCATACATTAAAATTCAACACCAATATTTATATTAAATATTATTTATCGTATTTATACGGCGAATAGTATTTTTGATAAAAAAATATATTTATAAACAGTAATATATTATTATAATAATTTTTATAAAACATTTATTTATTTTTAATAGTAAAATAAAATTAGTTAATGAAGTATTAAAATTGGTTAATGAAATGATGAAGTTGGTTAATAAAAAATTATTCTGACTCAAACGTTTAAAATGGAACATTATACTATGTTGAGCAGAAGATGAATTTAGAAGTTATAAGGAAGAACTTCTGAAACACGCACGCACCAAAGCAACCTCTGATAGAAGTGTTACTAAATTATTTTTAATATTTAGTCATTTATTAACCAACTTCATCATTTCATTAACCAATTTTTTATATTTCATTAGCTAATTTTATTTTACTATAAAAAAATATAATTTTTTTATAAAAAAATATTATTATAATAATATATTATTATTCATAAATATATTTTTTATTAAAAAATATTATTCACCGTATAAATACGATAAATAGTATTTGATGTAAATATTAGTGTAGAATTTTGGTGTAAGAATAGCATTACTCTTTTATGGCAATTACTATTTTTTTGATGTTACCTCTCAATTATTCATGCCCTACTTACCATTATTATTGGTTTGATATGAGAGTAATGCATGTGATGCTTATAATCGTCCATTTTCATCCTCAATTCTCAACCACAATATCAAGATACCACTTTGGATTCTGATGGAGATTGCCAATTTGTCGTTATTTTCAAGATTCTTTTGCAATATAAATAAAACTTTATGAAAATTCATATGAAAGGTGGAATCCTAAATTAAATATTTTATAATTTTGTTGTGGAATCTATTGGAACCTCAATATCTAATCAACCTTATCCTTTTGAAATTTAAATTCTGATATCCAATAAGATTCCGTCTTTTTAAAGTAAACAAATAAGATTTCTTAGGTTTTAATCAAAGTCCAAATAATTTAATGTTTTTGCACTATTAGTAATTAAGTTTTTTATGAAATTTTGTATTGAATAAAAAGTGTTATATTATATTATATAACGAACAGCTAATCAAATCGATTATAATGTGCAATTGAGCTACTATATGATAAAAGTGAAAGATGAAAATAAAAGGTGGTCCTGAAATATTTTTACGGGTTGTATTGATAATGAAGGAAGCCAGGAAGGTAAGGGGGGTTGCACACATGTTTTAAGTTTTAAATGTGAGAGCTTCCTCTTTCTATTTTTTTTTGACAATAAATGTCTGAGCTCTTAATATGGATTCCTTTCTAATATATATATTTTTTTATATTCTCAATAATTAGAAAGAATAATTGGGCAATCTAACTACATTTTAATTAAAAAAAATATAAATTTTGTTGGAGCAGAAGGTTCAAGATGAAAGAGGAGTGAGAAGAGAGAAGAGAGATAAAATAGTTATAACAAATTATTAGAAGAAACTTAATTGTGAATTCTCTATTACAATAAGTTACATAAGTTGTTTATATACACAAACTAAAATGTCTCGTAGGCAAAGCTAAGTGCTAAATGTTTTAATGAATTACGTCTGAT
Source organism: Vicia sativa (assembly GCA_021764765.1). Classification (NCBI taxonomy): domain Eukaryota; kingdom Viridiplantae; phylum Streptophyta; class Magnoliopsida; order Fabales; family Fabaceae; genus Vicia; species Vicia sativa. The sequence goes on from CM038792.1 coordinate 268,625,213, forward strand.
ACCATCTCTTAATTCATATTCAGCTAATTAAAATCTACAATATCAATTTCATCTCTCAAATGGATAAAGAGTCCAGTCTTGACAACTTTAGGCAGAACATCTGCAAATTGCTTATAAGTGCTACAATGTACAACTTCTAGCACTCCATTTTGAACTTGATCCCTCAGAAAATAAAATTTTGTGCCAATGTGCTTGCTTCTCCCATGCAGCACTAGGTTCTTGGCAAGACTTATGGCAGATTTGTTGTCTATCATCAGCTTCAAGGACTTGTTCACCTTGATTTTTAGATCCTGCAACAAGTTTATCATCCAAATAGTTTGACATGTAGAAAATACACTGACAATGTACTCAGTTTCACAAATTGACAAGGAAATCATAAGATACTTCTTAGAGCATCAAGAAATGGGACTTCCCATATACTTACAAAAATATCCAGAAATATTTATTCTATCAACTATGTCTCCACAACAATCAGAGTCTGAATAACATATTAGCTCTAAGTCATATTTAACACCATAATAGAACAACACTCCATACCTCAGAGTCCCTTTAATGTACCTCAATATCCTAATAGCAACTTAGTAATGTGACCATTTTGGTTTGTTCATAAACCTACTCATTTATTAACTGCAAAACAAATATTAGGCATTGTGTTACAAATATATCTCAATGAGTCAGCTAACTATTTAAAATATGTAGCATCTACATCATCACCCTCAGCATCAAAATTCACCTTATGATTCATCTCATTGGGTGTGATTGCAGCCTTGTAATTTGGTAGCTCAAATCTCCTCAAAACTCAAGTTCATACTTCAGCTGATGCAAAATGATACTTTTCTCAGAGTACAAAGTATTCATCCTTAGTAAATATACCATATTTTCCCGACCAACCATGTCAAACTCATTCGTCTTCACCTTCTTGAACTTGACTATCTCTTCTGGACAACTTTCTGTTAGCAATATGTCATCAACATAGAGACACACCAGAATCATATTGCTTTCAGAAGTATGTTGAACATAAACACCATGTTCCATCTCACACTTTATGAATCCTCACGACTTGAAAAATTAATCAATTTTAATATTCCAAGCTCTAGGAGCTGGCTTATGTCTATAGAATCTTTTATGTAACATGTACATCATTTCTTCGTTTTTATTTTTCAAAAATTCAGGAGGTTGTGACATGTATATCTCTTCTTGTAACAAACCATTTAGAAATGCATATTTCACATCCAGATGCATTAGAGTCCAATTTCCATTTCCAGCTATAACAATCACTAATTTGATTGTTTCATGCCTAGCTACAAGCGCAAACACCTCAAAGTAATCTAATATAAATTTTTGTAGAAATCCTCTAGCTACTAACCTTGCTTTGTGTTTGCCAATTTGATCCATATAGCTTCAATTTCTTCTTGAAACCCCATTTGGCGGTGATGGCTTTCTTCTCCTTTGGAAGCTTAGTCAACTCAGAAGTATTGTTTCTTTCTATAGCCTCAAGTTCTTCTTTCATGGACTTCAGCCACACTTTCTTCTTGAGAGCTTCTTTAATACTATTTGGTTTAGAGTCTACTAACATGGCACACTGAATAACTTCTCCTTCGAAATCTATCTTAGTATCTTGCAACATGCCAAAATCTGTGAATCTTCTTGGTATTTGTGTTATTCTTTGTGGCCTTTGAACTTGTTCAGAATCTCCTTCTAATTCTAAAACTGAAATTCTGGTGTTATCAAACTCAGGATGTCGTGACCTCTTATCCGACATTATAAAACAGACAAGGTAGAATATACAATTAACGGTGCAGGAAACAAAAGAACACAAGAAATTGTTCACCCAGTTCGGTTCTAACCAACCTACATCTGGGGGCATACCAAGCCAGGAATGAAGTCCATTATCAGCAGTATTAATTCAGAGTTAAACTCACCCGTTTACAACCCCTCACTTAATCCCTACCCAATGACCCTTCTACCTAGGTCCTCCCTAGATATGGAATGTCCTCATCCCACTTCCAATCATCACAATGATGTCTAGAAGTTAACATCTCAGCCATTGCATCAACAGCTTGATTTCCAACAACTTTTCAACACCTTTCGAGTTACTTTACAACTTCCTCCAAGAACATAACTCAACTCATTACTTCACAGCTATTGAGTGAGAACAACAATCCTCTTGCCTACAGGCTTCGAAGTAAACTTGGTGACCTTCCCACATCCCGGGAGGTTCACTCTACCAACTCTCCTAGAGAGTGGTTACAAACACAGCCCTAAAAATTACATCATTATAAATCACGGCTTGCCACAAAACCTAGGTTACAAGGCTTCTATTTATAACCTCTTACTCAACTAGATTTGAGTCATCAAATAATAACAAACAGCTTGCTAAAATTGCTCCAAGATATTCTCCACAAGAATAGGTCTTCAACAGAATCTGCCTAATATATCTCCATAATTTATGCTCCAAGTAACAACAAATAAGTTGTTACCCTTCTGCACCAGATTCTCCTACAAAGTCTCCTTGACCTGTCAATATAGCGCCACATAGGAGCTTAACAAAACAATTCAGCCCAGAATAAACTAACAGAATCCTGAAACTCTCAGGAAATATAAAACTGCATAATCCACTTATACAGTACCATGATGTCTTAACATTGGGTGTGACATCACACATCCAGCAAACTGTTCTTGCAGAACCTGTACTTCTTATTATAGCATAATCATCTGTTATGCAAAGATTCTGAGTTGCACCTGTAAAAACACTCCTTAGCAGAATTTTCCTTCATACCAGAATGTCATGACATCAGTCAAGACATTGACACACCAATCTGGTCAGAACAGCCCAACAGAATCCTGAAAACTCTCAGGAAATAAAAACCTGCACAATGACTTATTCAGTACAGGATGTCTTAACATTGGTCATGACATCATACATCCTGCACACTTCTCTTGCAGAACCTATTCTTCTGAGAATAGCATAATCATCTGTTATGCAAAGGTTCTGAGCTGCACCTGTAAATACACTCCTTCTGCAGAATTTGTCTTCATATCAGAATGTCATGACATCAGCCAAGACATTGACACACCAATCTGGTTTTACCAAAAATTGCAGCCAACACAAAACACTTACAAGAACAATATATGATGTTGGACCACCTTCAGAAGTTATACCACCTTTAGAAGCATGACCATCTTTAGAATCATGACCACCTTCAAAAGTATGATGATTTCAGAAACTCCACCTTTAGAAACATGACTACATTGAGAAGCTTCACCTTCAGAAATTGGATTACCAACAGAGTTTGTATCAGAATCAGAATCATCTTCTGACTCTGACTTATCTTTAAAGTCTCATTCAACTCGGGTCTTCTAACTCAAACTCAACTTCATCTTTAGAGTTATCTTCTGAATCTGACTCATCTTCAGAATTAGACTCCACTTCAGCTTCAGAGTCATCTTTTGACTCAGACTCATATTTAGATTTAGAAACCGCTAATCGTATTGGGTTCTCATCATATTCATAAGCCATCAATAACACAGGTTCATCATCAGAATCTCACATGGATATGTTTACTTCTTTTGATTTCCTTTCCTTGTCTGAGATGAAGGAATGATTTGTGATAGCTCAAAAGAAGTTGTTTTCTCTTACTATTGAGGTCAACTTAAACTATATTTCTTTTATCACCCATTAAATGGGTGCATGAACTCGACTTTGATGGAGTGGACTTTGAGCTAGATTTTAAAAAGCGTATCAAACATTGTGACTAGCCAACAGTTGAATTTTTCAGAGTTTCGTAACATTATTGATGAATGTAAATGCTTATTAGATCTTCATTTTATGAACTCTTATGTTAAACTATTATGAGACTAGCTAACGAGATTGTTTATGCTTTGACACAAGTGCCTCATATAACCCCATGTCATGCTAGTGTTCATAACTTTATTGATATGTAATCAACAATTTCTTATTAACGATATGTATTAAGTATTTCTTTTCATTTAAAAAACACACATTACTATATAAATGTCATTTTACAAAAGTTGAAAAAGGGATACCACAACGTCTGATCAACCGTTGTGAGGTAAGGGGTGGTTGTATGTATGATGCTTTCCACCAGAGTCGTGTGTACATGATTATAAGTCAAGTAGTGTACTATTTATCAAAATGTTTATCTTAAACAACCGTTATGATATATATTTAGGTAATGGGTTCGAAACCCAACACTAATAATTTTTCATGAATTAAATTAGCTTTTCATCGCAGTTATAAAAACAACTGTTGTGGTATGTATACCTGAATTTATTATAAAATATGTGGTTTGCTTGTTTTTTCTCAATTAAAATTAATGTGGAACATAATAATTTGAAAAATTAGATTATTCTTGAAAACCAACTTAAATGAACCACTGTTTTCGAATTGCATGCATCTCATAATTCATCTCTTGTTGTTTAACACATAGAATTTGCTTCAACTCCCTGAGTTCTTCAAAGCAAAGGTTCATTCTCTCCTATTTTATTTTTCAAACCATAAATATGTTGACTAATTCGGAATCATCATCATCACCATCATCTTTATTTTAATCGATGATGATTATTACACTACTACAAAACGTGTATACAACAACGCCAAAGTCACCACGGTTCGCCCCAAAACCTTATTAACATTGCTAAACTAATGCGTTAAAATTTTATTTATATTTTTATAATTACGATTAAAACATTAATTATAGCTTTCCTGAGTTCGATCCTCAACTTCCTCAAATAGTTTATCCTTTTTACTTTAATGCACACCTTTTCAATTATATGTATATATAATAAAAAGTATTACTACGACTATTTTTTACAACCGGTGTTACACACTGGTGATTCTTTGTATATATTACTCATTAAGTACTCATTATTCCACTAATAAAAGAAACAAAACCAAACACCAACACCGCCGGGAAGAAGAAAACAACCATAACACTAATTGTAGTTGTTCATTCTCGTCTCAATGTCTCATTCAAAGGGTGTAAAATGACGATCTGGAAACTTATGTGCTTGTGAAAGTTGTATGGTTTCATTCATATGCAAGAGGGGTCAAAATAAAAGAAGGCTTTTTTGGAGATGTCCAAATTGGTGGATTAGTGAAACATGTAACTTGTTCATATGGGATGATGATCTGAAATTGGAAGATGAGAGAGCTATAATGCCAGAGTTTGAATCTGTTGGGTATTTAAAAGTTATGTATACAGATTCAAAAAAGAAGAAAAAGAATTTGAAGAACAAACTGATGTTGGAGAGATCTTCTGGAAATTTTAAGATGTTATGTTTTCTTATCTCCTTTTTGTTTAATATTTACTTTGTTATAAAATGTAATAGTTGAATTAGGGTTTGAAAATGTTATCTTATGTTTAATATTTTATGTACTTTGTTATAAAATGTAATAGTTGAAGATGCATATTGTTTCATCGCAATAATTTCCAGTTATATATTTTTCATTTTACCAAATAGCTAGGTTAGATTGAATATTTGAGCTAAATGTTTAAGTTGAGTATTTAAGAGAGTTAAGCAGATTAAAACTTCATTACATTAGACTTTCATTACATAAGAGTTAAGCAGATCAAAAACCATAATCAAATCTAAATCTTCTCGCTGAGATAAAGTTAGATCAATCATAATCATCCTCATCTTCATCATCAGAATTAAAAAAATCAACATTTGCATTCTCAACCTTCTTCTTCTTCTTCTTCTTCTCACCCTTAGAGTTCTCATTAATCTAAAAATAACACCCTCTACAAAAACAACTTGAATATGAGGCTGGTTTGGACCCACAGCCCCGACCTCTATAGTAACATCTCTATTTTGAGGCTGATTTGGAACCACAACACCTTCTGCAATAACATTTGGATTCTCAGCATTGTTGGTGGCTTGAGCAGGAGAATTCATTTTGATTCCTTTGGATGAAGTTATTTTTGTGTGTTTTGTTCTTTTACTTTTATATTGTTCCATCTAATTCTTCATCTTCTTATCTTGGAGGATTAAAAACCTAAATTACTAATCATTGTTCTTTAATTCTATACTCTTTATTTTTTCTTGGATGTTGGAAATATTGCATATCTCGAGATGAAAATTTGACATTTATTTATATACTATATCATAACGGTTGGTATGAATAATCGTTGTTATAAGGCGTGCGCCCTCCAGATTACTACGGTGGTTACTTGATCGTGATTGTATGTACCACGTATACTATTACACGCTACATAAAAACTTCTGGTTCCGCGTGGTTATATATCTTTCTCAACCGATGTTAAAGCTCTTTTATGTAGTAGTGTTACGATGATAGCGATGAAGAAGATTATGAATTTCTCAACAAATTCGATGTTTTTCCATATAAATTAAAAGAGAATGAACCGTTACTTTGAAGAATTTGGGGGTATTGAATCAAGTTCTACATGTTAAAGAGCGATAAATGAGTTACGAGATGCATACAATTCGAAAAACATTGAATGATATAAGTTGGTTTTCAAATACAACTTATTTTTCAAATTATTATTTTCAAAATAAATTTTAATGAATGCATTTTCACTGAAGGGTTAGTGAAACAAGCAATCTACATACGATATAATAAACTCAAATTAATTTTTTGAGAAACATTCATCAATAAAAACAACATACATCAATATTTATCAACAAAATAACAACAACAACATACCTTTTATTGAAAATATTCGTAGAATGATCTGAAGTTGATATACTTTGTGTTGCTATGAAGAAAAAATAAAAGGCGTCTGAAACTTCCAAAATAGCTTCATACTTATGGTATTATTTCTCGATAACAACGCAAATCATTTATGAACCACACTCATAGTATGCACATTCTTAAGTTAATTTTCTTGATTCACTTTCTTACAAGTCAAAAAATTCCATGCCAAATATAGACAGATATGGAAACATAAATTCAATCAAATTTATAAACATAAACTCTTGAACAAGATTTCAAAATATAAACAGCGTTAAGAATGTTAACCTTATTGTTATTTCTCTATAATCTGAATTGGAATTATGTTTGGTAAAACTAATATAATAGCAATTAGTTAAATAGGATTTGTAACTTGCAAGAGAAAGTAAGTGGAAGTTCTATTTGAAAAAGGAACATGTTGAGTTGAAATGTTTCAACACATGGACAACATGTCAATGAAGATGTCCTATGCAGAGTCATTCGACATCACGCTTAGAACTCCAAAGATTGTTGATTAAATCTGACTCAGCAATTAACATAATGCAGAATATTACTAAACAAGATTCTGCAATCATACGTGGCGCAAGAAGGATCTAGAAAGAATCATGTCAGAATATGTTGAAATGAAGACTTTCTAAATATGGAGATATTTTAGGAAAATTTGATTGAAGACCTATTTTGTAGGAGAATCTTTTGAAGATTTGTAACAGCTTATTTGCTGTTATTAGAAGACCAAGACCAGTTGAGAACATGTTATATAAATTTAAGCATTGTAACCTAGAAAACCAAGCCAACCAACATGTAAAATAATAAGGGTTGTGTATGTAGATGAACCACTCGGTTTATGGGATGATCATCGTGTTCTTACTCAAAAGTATTTAGGTAATGAGTTGAGTATTTGTCATACCCAAATTTTTGACCTAAGATACCATCTCATATCATTCACATATGCATCATTGCATCACTAACAATTTCAGCACAAGATAGATCGTGTGTGCTCCTTGAGCCAAATTAGGGTTTTGATCAAAATTTTCATCTGTTCAAGATATAATCAATTAGGGTTTGAGTCTTTAATCACGTAAATTGATCTATCTTCATCATTCATCAACATTTGATCTTCAAATTCCATCATTTCCTCAAGATCTATCTTGAATCGACCAATTAGGGTTTTGATTGAGGATGGTGTATCATTGACTTTCTGATCAATGAATGACCTAATTGCTTGGAGAATGATCTCAAAATCATCAAGGAAATATCTTGACCTAATTTCTTGATTCAAAACATTCCAAGTGCAATGATTGATTCTCAGAGAAATTCTGAATCGTCTGACAAAAAGTCAACTTTTCAAATCAGTCAAACTTTGACTTTTGGTCAACATTTTGAAATTCAAATTTTTCAATCATCAAATCATTTTAAATTTTCCATCATGATCATAAAAAATCAAAATGTGTGAAAAAGTCAACAAAAAGTCAAAATTTGAAAATTTTCTAACACTTCGAATTTTTTTAAAGTGTTCTAAACATGGTTTTTCACCATTTTCATAGCCATTTTTCACCTAGATCCATTTTGATTCAAGAAAAACTCAAAACATGAAAGTTTTAGATCTTGTTCCAAGATTTCCAAAATGTCCAAGAACTTGCAAAAACATTTTGTGTAGATAAGGTTTTGAAATTGAAACTTAGAGGTCCATAACCATTATTTTTAAGTCATTTTCCAAATTTACAAGTCATTTTTCACAAATTCTTCCTTCTAGAAGCCTTGTCACCAAAAGAGATAGGAACTAAGAGTGAAATATTTGATGAGAATGATTGAGAAGAGGTTAAGGACACTTGAGATTTTTAACCATGGTTTAGAAATTAACCATGTGCATTTATGGCAAAGATTTCATTCTTACCCCTTAAGCCAACTTGCACAAATCCTCCAATCTTATCTTGACTTGCTTGCCAAACCTCTTGGCCTATAAATAGAGGTCTTTCCTCATTTGGAAATCACACCAAAGAAATCCTAAACAAGCTTTCTCACTTCTTTCTTATTTTCCAAGTTTCAAGTTTCAAGTTTCAAGTTTCAAAATGAGAGAATTTGCAAATCTCCAAACCTTGCAATTTCTGAGCAATCTTAAGCTTCAAACACTCTCTAAATATCCTTAGGAAGTTGTTAGAATCATCAAACCATCACAAAAATAAGTCAAACTCATAATTGTTTCCAAACTCCATAAACATGCAATTTTGAGCCTTAACTTGCCATCTCTCAATCCACTCGTGCGTTTCACTTTCTAATCATCCAAACATCACCTACATACCATATAGAAGTGACCCATACCATCAAACCACTTATGTAAAGCTAAAATGACCATCATCATCTTCAACTTGCTCGAGCTGCAGTTGGACTTGGGTAGTAAGTTACAAGCCATTTCCAAGCAAGCTAAACATTAAAAAACCTTCCATAAGGTCCAATGAAGCTCTCCAGATCATCAAACAACTTCTGGAAACACTCTGTTCGCGGTAAAAAGTGGTGAGTGAGAGAATCGAATCGGAATTCGAATCTTAGGCTCAAAACAATTTACTCTTTTCATTGTTTGTTTTAAAAGATGTCGCGAGCACCAAGCTTTATTGTTTCCAAACAAGAAAATAAGATGGAAAAGGGGAAAGCTGAAATACCCTAAAATATGATATGCAGTGCGACTAGCGTGAACTAGACGCAACACATTGGGGAGAGACCAGGGTAAGGGTTCGTTATATAAAGGGAAGGTATTAGCACCCTATATATCTATAGTTTTCTATAGGAACTTTTTTATGTATATTTTGTATGTTTGTGTGTTTTTTTTGCTACTCTATTTCGGGAAAGTTTTTCCTTTGGGTTTAAGAAAGGTAGGTTAGACAGGGTCCTAAGTTTTGTTATTATTATGGTCGCAAGGATCATTGGGATCCTCTGCATACATATCCCCTAGTGGGAATCAGAGCATCTGTAGCTCGGATCTAAGGGAACTAAGATTTTCTTGGTTTGAGGGAGAAAGAAGTATGCTCGCCAAGGGTGATACCTTGTGCCTACGTATTCTCAAAGGGAGGTTGAGAAAATAAGAGTAATCGTAGTTCCCACTTATGCTAGTGGAAGAAAAGGTTGATATTATTAAGAGACAAAGACAAATGTCATCTTAATGAAAAATGTATCTAATCTATTTCATCACATACATTTTTGAAAAGTTGATTGATTAAATCTTTCAATGTAAGTATTAGGTGTTTTGCTTGAGTGTACAAGCGTTACCACTTACAAGTTAAGAAAGATGTTTGAAAAATGTTTGAATCTTTCATTGTAAGCATTGGGTGTTTTGCTTGAGTGTACAAGCGTTTCCACTTACAAGTTAAGAAAGATGTTTTGTTCGAAAACGTGTTTGTTTTGAAAAAGTGTTTGAAAAAGAAATGTTTGATTTGAAAAAGTTTGATTTGTATGTGATGCTATAGATGAGATACTTCTTCCATAGAGATGATACATGTCTTAATCTCTAGGAGAAATTAATTATTGATAGGGGGTGCTTTTAAGAAGCCTATGGGTCCTTGTAATGTAAGCCCAATAGGAGGCATTCCGAGGGACATCGAGGGTCATCGAGGTTCCTTGTATGAAGCCCAAGAGAAAGCTATAGGGTATGATTGGCTTGGCTTTAAGAGTGATTTCACCGGGAAACCATCCTCTTAGGATTCAAGAGTGATTTCACCGGGAAATCATATTCTTAGAGTTCTACCCTAGCGAAGGTGATTCTTTGTATTGGAAGCCCAATAGGAGGCTGTTAGAGATTTCTAGGTCTCTTTCTTGTATGATGCCCAAGAGAAGGCTAAACTCAATGAGGGAGTTCTTTTGTACGAAGCCCAAGAGGAGGCTAACTGAACAGGAGAGTTCTTTTGTACGAAGCCCAAGAGGAGGCTAGCTTAACAAGTGAGATATCTTGTACAAAGCCCAAGAGAATTCTATGGGGAACCTAGTTGTTATACTAGTTATTGTGCTATAAATGAACAAGTATATGAACAAGTATACATGATAAAGTGTGTGTGTGCATTCACAAGAGTTTATGAAGGAAATATATAAACAAGTGTATAAAACAAGCAATTAAAACAAGTGTAACTTAAATATATACAAATGACGTGTGAAAATATAAACAAGTGTTTAAAACGAGCGGATAAGCTAGTATACTTGGATATATACAAAGGAATTGGGACTTACACCTTTAGGGAGGCCCATTGTTTCAAGAGCAGTTTCACCGGGAATAATGCTCCTCTTAATACCAATGGAATCGGTGTATAAACTAGTGACTAAAAATTAGCAGAACGAAGCTAATTATTGTCATACCCCAAAATTTGCCCTCATGTTTCTCAAGACATTCCATACATCCATACTCAAGGATTCCTCAAGAGTTGATTAGATGAACACTCTCCTAGACAATCAACCCAAACTAGGGTTTGGCATTTCTCAGATCCAGATGGACTTCCAAAATCTCCAATGGCCATCATACCTCCTCACATGCTTCAAAGATCCTCCATGTCAAGTTTCAAGCCTCACAAGTCAAGTTTCCTCAGACAATTGCTCAGATGGTTGAAAATCAGTTGTATTGGTCACAAAGTCAACTGTGGTCAACATACAGTCAAACCTCCTGATTTTTGGTCAACATCCTCATTTTGAAGTTACATTCATCATTTGATCAAGGGTTGATCATGATTCATCAAGAAAATTCAAGATTTGCTCAAAAGTCAAACTTTCCAAATTAGGGTTTCTAGGTGAAAAATCAACTGAACTTTGACTGATCATAACTTTCTCATACTTTCTAAGAAATTTTTCCACCACCTCTTGTTTTGAAGGAAATTCAATTCTCTACAACTTCATGTCTCACAAGAATGTCCAAAAAATGCTTCATTTGAGAGGTATAGCTCAAAACATTAGAGGTCCTTTTTAAAGTCAACAAAAAGTCAATTTTTTGTTTTGAGGATATATTGAGCATGGTAACTCCAATTGAGATGAAACCAAATACATTGTTTAGAGGACTCTTAGAGCTTTCCAAAAAGTCCAAGAAATCTCAAAAATGTGGAAAATTGAGCAAGATACACTATTCAGAAGTTGGGGAATTTTGGACAATTGCACAAAAGGACATATTGGTCAAAATGCAAAATTTTCCAAATGGGCCTATATTCTTTTTATCCAAACTTATCCATGACATTATTCTTGACCCATAAAAGCTTGGCCTTGGTGATTTTCTATTTTTATGATTTATATTTGAATTTTATAACATTTAATTCAAAAATAAATTATATAAAATATGAAAATTAAGCATTTTTTTAAAAGGAATGGATTTATATCTTCCTTAAAGACCAAGAAAGCCCATAATCCTTACCAAATTCGTGCTAGCCATGGCATTCATGAGAAAATCAAATTTTTTCCAATATTTGATTTGTTTTAAATGGAAAATATTTGCACAATCAAGAGTCAATCTTTTTTCACTCCTTTTGCCATCCAAACTTGCTCTATAAATACTCAGCAATATGCCAAGCCACAGGGACGAAACCCTAGCTCAAGCCAAACCCTTATTTTGTCCAAATTTTTCAAGAAACTTGAGAAAATCAAATTCCATACAACAGCCACTTTTAGCCTCTCTCAAGCACTCAATCGTGTTCTACAGGTAAGTTTGAGTAAGTACACACTCTTGCCATTGGTTAAACCATTTAGAATCGATGCATACATGTTCATACATATTCAAACATTTCTTGAATTCGTATTTTTATTACCAGCTTGTTTTAATTGATTCTAATGTTTCTAATGTGCTTATGAGACTCTAAGGGATAGATCTGGGCCATCGTTCTGGACTTTGGACGTCAGAATCGTCACATGCCATTCTTAGGGTTCCAAAACGGAAAAGCTTCGAACCGGCCTGTACAGGCCGATTCAGTTAAAACTAAGGCCACCAATGGATTCAGAAGGGTCGAAATAGGTGGACAGGACCTTTCTTTTGCTTTAAAATTTCGTGTTTTGCAGGTTCTAGAATCACAGTCGCCGGAGAAGACGACCGGAGCTAGGGCTCCGGCGTCGTTGACCTGGCTGACTCCGGCATGGGGTGGCGTGGCACAATGGCTTGCTCCGATTCGTCCATTCGTTCAAACTAGGGCCCACATGCTGACTGCGCGTTGAGTTTCAAACTTAATGACGTGTCTTCGTTTATAAACCATTCTTTCCAGATTTCAAACACAAGAGACGCGTTGGCTCAGTGGTTAAGGCGTTGTTTTGAAGAGATTCTTCAGGAGGTCATCAGTTCGAACCAGCCAGGGGACCATTCTCTTTTCCTTTTTACAAACTTTCCCACTTTTTTAACTATTTTCATATTTTCCTTTATTTTCAATATTTTCATTCAATTTAATTTATTTTCATAATTTTTATTCTGCATTAAAAAATCATCAAAAAATATTTTTCTTTTTACAGTATTTTCATAAAATCTTTATTTAATTTATAAAATTAAAAAATATTATTTTGCATGCATATTTATTTTTATTCATAATTTTGCATTTAAATCACATTTAATTCATTTTTAATTATTAAATTGCATCCAAAAAATCCCAAAAAATTATTTTAGCATATTTATCTTATTTCCAGCATGTATTAATTTTCTCATATAAAAATTTGCATTTTTACTAACATTTTTCTCTTATTCGATTCATCTCGTATTTTCCGATTTCTCATTCTTGTACAGGTTATTCCGATCCAGGCGATTTTCTTTTATCGTTTTATTTTTTTAATAATGTAACTGTCTATGGGATGTAATAGCTTAAATTAGGCTTTTATTTTCCGCACTTTCAATTATTTATCTGCCCCAAAGCCATGTAATAGCGTAGGACATTTACCTTTCCACATCTTTATATTCCGCATTTTAATTTCCGCACCCTATAAACTGCTAGTAATTAGACGTCTATGGCAAGATAAAATTGAACATAGCCCACTAATTTCCAAGATAAAATATCTGAAATCGACACACTTTTTCACACATGCACCCCTTAGGGTAATTCTCTCTCGTTGCCTTACGAATACAAATGGTCATGTCCCTCGAACGTAGAGGTATTCTAGCACCGTTGCCTTTCAAACAAATCATCATAGTCCCTTCGATACAAAGATCATAGACCCACGATGTCGCCTCCGAATACATGATCTTGACCCTCGATTGTCGCCAACGAAAAATGATGATAGTCCCTTCGAATGTGCTAGGATACTTCCTACAAGTTGCCTTCTATGACCATCCGATGTCCCTTCGAATGTCCCGCTTACATCCAACGAATGGAGTTACCTACCAACTAATGGTATGGATAGCACTATTCTAAAGGAAAGTAAAATAACATGAAAACGACCAATTCTGAGTAGATAATAAGACTTTTAGTTGCTTGCTCAAATCAAATACTTTTCACACCTCACACTTTTGTCAAAGTTCAAACTTTTTTCAAAACGAAACATTTCCGAACACTTTGTATACATTCCTACATGAATCATTACAAAGTCAAAGCGAAATGCCTTTTCAAAACATTTTTCAAACACACAGAAAGCACAAGTTTTTTCAAAGTGATCTAAGAGCAACTAAGAGCCCGTAGATAACTATGGATGGAAAGGGGTGCTAATACCTTCCCTTTTCATAACCTTCTCCCTTACTCAGAATCTAACGAAGGTCTTTTTCTGTACTTTTACCTTCCCTTAATTGGATAAAAATAAAAGTCGGTGGCGACTCTTGCTATCCGCACATTTGCGATACAAAAAATCCAAAAAGTCAGTTCACCGTATTATAGAACTGGCGACTCTGCCGGGGATACACCCTAAAGAGAGAATTGCCTTAAGGATTTATAGATCATCTTTACCGCTTTCTATTTGACTTGCTTGCTTTATCTTTAAGGGTTGCTTGGGTATTATATTGTTGGGGGATCCTACACCCGGATCCGGGTTTCCTTTTAGGTAAGTAGCATTAGATCATCGCGACCGCTAGACGTATAACTAAACGGTCAACATGATGGCTACGTTAGCGTGACACTTTGGTTGTCCCGATACTCTTCATTCCCAAGTTGAGGATAGTATTTGGCTTCTGCGTGGTGTCATCAAGCGCTAACTAAACTTTTAGAACCCTAATTGACCCATCTTGGCCATTAGAAGGTAGTGAGATGACCGACTTTGGTGCAGACCGAGGTTGGTTGATACTCGATGCTACGCTTATTGAGATCAGACTTTTGGGATATTTTCGATCGACCACTTGGTAGTCGTATTGAAATAAGCGCCTACGAGAAAGATCAATGATGTGAGATTCCTAGAACCCGGTTACTATTATAGGACAGGATGAACCAACTCAAACTTTTGGTGGGGTAATCACCTAGACCTCATGCAAGCCTTAAACCTAGGCTCATTGTGTGATTTGTTTGTGTGTGCTATACATGACATCATAACATCATTCGCATTGCATATCATTTCTAACTATTTCAAGGACCTAGGGATTTATCTTTGCTCTGCTTTGTAGGTGTTATGGCTTCTAGAAAGACTATCCGAATCAACTTCACGGGTATACCTTCTCACCAAAGAATTGGTTTCAAATTCCGACCATGCTCGGCCATCAAAAGACATGGTTATCTACTTGATTTGGTTATCTCCGGTTTTGAAGAAGATATGATGCATGTCCTATTCCGCTTTTTGATCCAAGCACCATTGCTTTACATTTCCATATTATCGCTTGGTTCCTACCTTGAAGAGTTCTCTGTTACTTGGGATACCTATTCTTGACCAAATGCCATTCACCGGTTTAGAAAAGGTTCCTAAGTACGAAGACATTGCATCCGCCTTACATCTTAAGCGCTCGGACATTGAAGCCAATTGGGAAACTAGAAGCGGAGTTAAGGGTTTACTTTCTAAGTTCCTAATTAAGAAAGCCCGAGAATTCCTCAAAGTTATGAGTTTCCATGCATTTGAAAACATTGTGGCCTTGCTAATTTATGGTTTGGTTCTATTCCCTAACTCGGATCAATTCATAGATGTCAACGCCATCAAGTTATTCCTTACTCGCAATCCAGTGCCTACTTTGCTTGGAGACATCCTACATTCTCTCCACACTCGTACTACTAAGAGGCAAGGCACTCTCATGTGTTGTATACCGTTACTATCCAGGTGGTTTATTTCGCACCTTCCTCCATCAGTTTTGAAGAATGAACAAAGGATGAAATGGTCTCAAAGGTTAATGTCACTCTCTCATTCAGATATCCGTTGGAGTCTTTTCTCTCAAAAGGACTTCATCTTCATTGAGCGTTGTGGAGAATCCCCTAATGTACCACTCCTTGGTATAAGAGGAGGTATTACTTACAACCCTTCTCTAGTTCTACGTCAGTTTGGTTTTGCTCGAAGAGATGGTCCACATGATATGCTTCTCCAAGACATTGTGTTCGACTACAACCACGATCTCTAGAATTACCGACGAAGGTTTATACACGCTTGGGGCATGGTAAAGAAGACTGATACCAAGACTTTGGGGCACCAAAACCCCATTCCTTGGGAACCTTACCTCAAATGGGTGCGAGCTCGGGCTCAAAACCTCATGATGCCATTCACGCCTGTTGTACCGTAATTATGGAACCTTGCTATAGGTGACGTAACCTATACTATTCTCCACCCTGACATGCCTACCGATTTTGAAGACTTGAAGAGATCCTGGATTCAGCTAAAAGAAGAAAGGGATACCTTCGAAGCTCAGTGTTATGCAAGTGAGAAGAAAGTGCTAGAGTTGACCAAGCTACTTCACAAGGAGCGCAACATCAACGCCTACCTAGGCACCAAGAGGAAGCGCCCATGGGAGACCTAGAAGCTTTAGGATTATTATGCTTTCTTTTATTGTTTTGAACTATCTTTTGTACTTAAAAAGAAAAAGAATAAAAAGAGAACTAATATTTGTTTGTTCATTGCTTGTTTAACAAATTTAAATCCTAGAGGTCCTTGAAAACATTGCATAGCATTCGCATAAACATTGCATATCATAGCATAACATTGCATCACAGGTACATTGGAGATTGGTTTTCTCATCCTCTTGCTATTTATTTTAGCAAAGAATGGCTCTCGAACAGATCACAAAGATCTCCAGTTGAATGCCTCCAACAGATGTTCACTAGCTTGGTCCAAGGCCAAGAAGATCCAAGAAACCGATCAATGAAGAAGAAGGTTGTTGGTCTTCTCAACATGGGCGACGCTACAAAGGTGGTCCTAAAAGAGTCACCGATTGAATTCTCCGACAAAGTGTCAAGAATGAAGAGAGACAAGGGTGATGGCGGCAGCCATGAGCCCGAGAAAGGAGAGACGATCAATACGATCATAGCCAATACTCTGATGAAGATGACAAGTACAAGCAACTTGAAGACCGTCTGAATGCTGTGGAGAATCTGAAAATGTCCGGGCTGAATTTTGATGACCTAAGTCTTGTTCCTGGTGTTGCGATTCCTCCCAAATTCAAAGTTCCTACCTTTCCCAAGTATGATGGCATTTCTTGTCCAAAGCTGCATTTGAAGTCCTATGTTCAGAAGATCAACCCCACACCGATGACAAAGTCAGGATGCATTATTTTCAAGAGAGTTTGTCCGGAACTCAATTGGAGTGGTATTATCAGCTAGAGAATGACCGTATCCGTACTTGGAGTGATTTGGCTGATGCTTTCTATAGACAGTATGAGTACAATGCTGAATTGACACCCACTCGCATGCAACTACAAAGCATGTCTATGGGTCGTGACGAGAAGTTCAAGGAGTATGCTCAGAAGTGGAGAGATCTAGCAGGCAGAGTTCAACCACCCTTGTCCAATAGGGAATTGGTTGATATGTTTATGGGAACATTGTCAGGTCCATTCTTCAATCATCTGATTGGAAACTCTTCAGCCGGATTCACCGAGCTGATACTTACAGGCGAGCGCATCGAAGCTGGTATCAAGAGTGGAAAGATTCAGGTAGAGTCATCATCAAATGCTTCGAAGAGATCTTTTGGTGGTAAGAAAGAAGCTAATGTTGTGTATGGTCGAAAACCGAGCCAAGAACACCGCTCAATCTGTGGGGGCAGTTGATCTTCAATCCTACATCAAGACAACCTCGAGACAACGCAGAGCGTAATGCGCCACGAAGACAGCTTTAAAGATCAACATGCCGTTGTCGCAAGCCTTGCAACACATGTTGAAAGCAGAGTGACACCTTGAGGGATCCTCCTCGAATGTCAACACTTCCTCTCCGAGATACAATCCTAATGCTAAGTGTGCTTACCACTCCAATAGCCCGTGACATAGTAATCGATGATTGTTGGGCTTTGAAGAACAAGATTCAAGATATGATCAAGCTAAGCAGATTGAGTTTGATCCTCCGTTGAGACCGAATGTGATCAACGCCCCTATGCCTAACCATGACAAGAGTTCCAATGCTGTGGGTGACGATACTTATGTTTTCAACATAGATGACTTGACCATTCCTCTGATGACTATTAAGAGAGATTTGCTACAAGCCGGTGTCAATCCAGGATGCCCAGAGAATTGCCGTTGGTGCCCATCTGCGCCTGATGGTTGTGCTTGGTTGAGAAGACGTGTCCAGTGCATGATGGACAACCGTGAGATACTAATTCTGAAACCACCTGTGCAGAATCTGTGTGAAGAAATGTCTAAGTTGAAGATCGACGATGCGAATGAAACTGAACCATCTGTATGGGATACCTTGGGGCAGCCAAGTGGAAAGTATGATTACATGGTGAAATACTCTGTTCCTGAGAGCTACAAGATTCCTATTGAAGATGTTAAAGTAACCGGATGGGGTGACGACTTCCCAGAAGACTATGCTGATGTTAACACCATAAGGATTTCCTCTGCTGATCCTGCCTAGAGTGGCACCCCTCATTATCACTTCTCCCAGACCAGTCCCATATTCCTCTGACAAAGCTATCCTGTGGAATTATGGAGTTGAGGTTTATTATCATGGTGTCAGACAAGACCCTTTGACCATTGAAGACCTTACAGTTGAAGCTTCTATTCCTGACATTGACAACATCACCGGATCAGGTAAGGTGACCAGAACCGGAAGAGTGTTCTCTCTAGATATCTCTCCTCCAAAAGACACCGCGACTCCAGCTCGCATTCCAGCTACTCAACCAATTTCCCCAGCTGGGGAAAGAACCGACTCATCCCGCTCAACCGTAGTGCCAAAGGAAGTTGTCAAGACACCTCCAAACAAGAAATGGAGGAAATTCTGAAGATCATCAAGAAGAGTGACTACAATGTTGTGGAACAGTTGGGACAGACTCCGTCCAAGATCTCCATGCTTGCACTACTCTTGTACTCTGAGGCTCATGCTAACGCCTTAGTGAAGTTTCTGAAGAATGCTCATGTGCCGCAAGACACTACTACCGATCAATTTGAAGTTTGTATTGCTAGCCTGGCTACCAACAACGGCCTAGGCTTCTCTGATGCTGATTTGACTCCTGCCGGAAGGAAACATAACAAAGCCTTGCACATCTCTGTGGAATGCAAGGGCACTACATTGTCTCATGTTTTGGTAGATACTGGTTCGCTCAACATCTTATCAAGATCGCGATCGCTTGATGTCGAAGGGTTGGTTCTGAGACCCAGTGACATCATCGTGCGAGCTTTTGATGGTTCTAAGCGAATGGTGCTTGGAGAGCTCATTCTGCCTGTCAAAGTCGGTTCCCAGACTTTTGACTCTACATTCTTTGTCATGGATATCCGTCCAGCTTACTCTTGCCTACTTGGACGCCCCTGGATACATGGGGCAGGCGCTGTTACCTCTACCTTACATCAGAAGCTGAAGTACCCGGTGAAAGGGAAGGTCGTTACAGTGTACGGTGAAGAAGAATATATGGTCAGTCATCTACAGTCATTCCGATACCTTGAGATGGAAGGTGAATTCTTTGAGACTCCCTGTCAAGCCTTTGAAACAGTCCCCAGAGTCATGCCTGTTGACTCTCCCATTACTCCTGAAGTTACACAAGCTCCTCCTAGGATGGCCTCCCTGAAAGATGCTCAAGCTGCAGTTGAAGAAGGTGGTAGTGCTATTTGGGGTCAGCTCCCTGATCTTCCTTTCAAGTTTGACAAGACTGGTTTAGGTTTCACTATCAAGGGTCAGAAGATGATGCGCCGCGAACGTGCCGGCCAACTTCCTGTCCGCATCAGTCAGAGTGGAATTCATGCTATAGAAGACGACGACAACGACTTCGACATCAGCAAATGGATCTTTCCAACTCCAGATCGTGGCTCAAGAATTGGAAGATCAAGACGTCATACCAATCTCCTTTAGTCGAGTAATTTGTTTTGTTTTGCTTTTCGTATTTTCTATGCTTTGAACAATAAACTCTAAAGCCTAGTGCCTTACCCGGGGCATCATGGCTCGTTTACGAGGGTTATTATTTGTCGCTTATGATTTTCATTCAATAAATTCGTTGGACTTTTGCATTCAATTGTGTTTTTCTTTCTTTACTTTATCACCCTTCAAAAGGCTATGTGTTCTTACACACACCCACGTGGTACATGCAGAATCACTCCGAATCTCGTTAATAATATGCTAGTGCTAAATATGACTTCGATAATCCGATCTACCGTCAAGATGAAAGTGAGGAAGATTGTGAAGTGCCAGGAGAACTTGTCGATTGCTAAAGAAGAAGATCGAGTTATACACCACACACGAAGAGCAAGTTGAGGTTGTGAATTTGGGTACCGACGAAGACAAAAGAGATCAAGATAGGAGCGGTCTTGAGAACAGTGTCAAAGAAAGGTTGATTCGATGCTACGAGACTACATTGAGGTTTTCGCTTGGTCATACGAAGACATGCCGGGTTTAGACATTGATATTGTGGTTCATCGATTGCCAACAAAAGAAGGTTTTCCCAAGAAATGTAGGTTCGTCGATGCGTCCCGAGATATCGAGAAAATCAAAGCCAAGTTATGAAGCGCTCAATGCGTTTTTTAGTCACATTTCTTATCCGCAGGGTTGCAATGTGGTACCCGTACCTAAGAAGGATGGCAAGGTACGAATGTGTGTGGATTACGAGATCCGAACAAAGCGAGTCCGAAAGATGATTTCCACTTCCTCATATTGATGTTCGTCGACAACACCGCCAAAGATAAAGTTTTTCCTTCATGGACGGTTTCTCCTTACATAATCGATCAAAATGGCTCTCAAGACATGGAGAAGACTACTTTGTTACACGGGGTACTTTCTTACAAGGTTATGCTGGATCAAGAACGCAGCGCCACTTACCAGCGTGCTATGGTGGCACTATTTCATGACATGATTCATCACGAGATAGAGGTCTACGCCGACGACATGATAGCTCGATCACGCATGAGGAAGAGCACCTCGATCATTTGCGTAAACTATTTGATGATTGAAGAAGCAGATCGAGACTTAATCCTAACAAGTGCACTTTTGGAGTCAGATCCGGTAAACTCTTAGGGTTTGTTGTCAGTGGTAAAGGTATTGAAGTTGATCCCGCCAAGGTTAAAGCTATTCAAGAAATGCCAGTTCCCCGTACCGAGAAGGAAGTCAGAGGTTTCTTGGGCCGTTTAAACTACATTGCCAGATTCATTGCACACCTAACTACTACTTGTGAGCCAATCTTCAAGTTACTAAAGAAAGATCAAGTGGTAGAATGGAATGACGATTGCCAGATCGCTTTTGACAAAATCAAGGAGTACCTACAGAATCCTCATATCTTGATGCCGCCTACCAAAGGAAGACCTCTCATCATGTACTTAACAGTGTTAGAGAATTCGATGGGGTGTGTGTTGGGGCAACATGACGAGTCTGGTCGAAAAGAGCACGCAATATACTACCTTAGCAAAAAGTTTACCGACTGTGAAACAAGATACTCACAATGAGAAAACTTGCAACGCTTTGGCTGTCACGACTAAGACAGTATATGTTGACTCACACTACTTTGTTGATTTCCAAGATGGATCCGATAAAATACATATTTGAGAAACCAGCTCTCTCCGGAAGAATAGCAAGATGGCAAATGATCTTGACCGAATACGACATCCAATACACCTCTCAGAAAGCGATCAAAGGAAGTATAGTAGCCGATCACTTGGCTCATCAAGCCGTAGATGACTATCAGTCTATGCAATTCGAGTTTCCAGATGAAGATGTTTTACTAGTTACTGATTGCGAAGAACCAGGCCCGGACGAAGGACCTGAACAAGGATCCCGATGGACCATGGTTTTTGATGGAGCCTCAAACGCACTTGGCAATGGCATTGGCGCCATCATTACATCCCCTACAGGCGGACATACGCCTTTCACCGCCAGATTATGTTTCAGTTGTACCAACAACATGGCCGAATACGAGGCGTGCATCATGGGTATTAAAGCTGCTATCGACTTAAGAATCAAGTTCTTGCGAGTATATGGAGACTCAGCTTTAGTGATCAGTCAGATTAAGGGCGAGTGGGACACGAAGCATCCGAATCTCATTCCGTATCGAGAGCATGTTCTGAGTTTGATCCCCTACTTCGAAGAGATTACTTTTGATCACATTCCACGAGAAGAGAATCAGTTGGCAGACGCATTAGCTACTATGTCATCTATGTTCAAAGTTAGATGGGACAACGAGGCTCCCCTGATCATCATTGAAAAGTTTGACGAACCAGCATATTGTTATGAGCTTGATACAGAAGAGAAACCTTGGTACTACGATGTGAAAAGGTATCTTGAGACTCAGGAATATCCCGTAGGGGCATCTATCAATGATAAGAAATTCATGAGAAGGTTCACGTCCAAATTCTTCCTCAGCAACGACATCTTGTACAAGCGCAATCATGATTTGTGTTTACTTCGCTGTGTAGACCAGAGAACAGCGGAACGTATCATGGAAGAGTTACACGAAAGCGCATTTGGTACCCACTCCAGCGGGCATACGATGGCTAAGAAGATTTTGAGAACAGGTTACTATTGGTCCACCATGGAAGCTGATTGTCACCGCTACGTTCGATCTTGTCACAAATGCCAGATTTACGGAGACAAAGTACATGTACCTCCAGTACCTCTGAATGTTCTAACAGCTCTGTGGCCTTTTGCAATGTGGGGCATTGACATGATCGGAGAAATCAAGCCCACAGCCTCCAACGGACATCGTTTCATCCTTGTGGCAATTGACTATTTCACCAAGTGGGTAAAGGCAGCCTCATTCGCATCTGTTACCAAGAATGTTGTGGCTCGATTCATCAAGCATAATCTTTTCTGTCGGTATGGCACTCCTGAAAGGATTATCACAGATAACAGCTCGAATCTCAACAACAAGATGATCGCCAAACTCTGCACGCAGTTTAAGATCAAGCATCACAACTCTTCTCCTTATCGGCCTAAGATGAATGGCGCAGTGGAAGCCGCCAATAAGAACATTAAGAAGATTATACAGAAAATGACAGTGACTTACAAAGATTGGCATGAGATGTTACCATTTGCTCTTCATGGTTATCGCACTACAGTACGAACATCAATAGGGGCAACACCCTTCTCTCTTGTGTACAGTATGGAAGCCGTCCTACCCATCGAGGTTCAGATACCCTCCACCAGAGTCCTCCAGGACGCAGAATTGGGCGAAGACGATTGGATTCAGACTCGCCTTAACCAGATTAACTTGATTGATGAGAAACGACTCGCATCCATCTGCCATGGACAGATTTATCAGAAACGAATGATCAGGGCATTTAACAAGAAGGTCAAGCACCGAGTTTACCAAGTCGGTGATTTAGTAGTCAAGCGTATCATTCTTCCACAAGGTGATCCCAGGGGCAAATGGACTCCCACCTATGAGGGACCATTTGTAGTCAAGACAGTATTTTCAGGCGGAGCTATGATACTTAGCACCATGGACGGCGAAGACTTCCCACACCCTATGAACGCAGACATAGTCAAAAAATACTACGCATAAAAGAGACCCGCTAGGTCGACGAACCTAGGCAAAAATAAGGGCATCCTGGCGAACCAAAAGGGTTCGGGCAAAAGTTGAGGATATATACAAAACATGTACACCCGGCAAGTCGAAAACCTGAAAAGGCGGCTTGGGCAAAAAAGGGTATCCCGGTAGACTGAAAACCTGAAAGGGCGGTCTAGGCAAAAGTTAGGGATTTAAGCGTACGACTATGTTTCTTCCAGATCACCTGTTTTCAGATTACAATCAGCATTCAAGATTCAAATGGCGAAGATCAATTCACTCACTTTCCCCTGACAGCAAGGAGATGAGATAGTTGAAATATATGAGTACTAGCATGGTTGGAACTTAACGAGATTGTTTCCGCATAGCCTTTTACTTTTCTCTTGTATAAACTACTCGGCCATACGCCATCTTTCAAATAAATGCAAGTTTCTTTATCTTTACAATTTTTTACTATTGTTGTTTGCATAAAGTCCAAACGTCTGCTTTGAATGATTATATGCATCTGACAATAAGAACTTGTTCACAAACATACGAAAAGTGAGCATACAAAAGTAATTACTACAGGCTTCAGGAATTGTGATGACAACGAAAGTCACCAAAAGCATTCCCCCCACAGAACACAATCTCTACAGAGATACCACTCACTACAAATTCTCCCCGGAGGAGTACGAATTCCCTTCCACTAGTCCTGATATCCTAAACTTCATCGTCGTCAGCAGTTTTATCTCCAGCAGAGACATTTGTCCCCAGCAGGATGCGTCTCAACAATTCTCCTTTCCTCGGCAGCAACAGTGTCTAGACTTGAAACTTGGTCAGATAGTGCATCGGAGGAAACCTACACCTCTTATACCTCAAACAGAGATTTCGACGGGCCCTAGATCCTTCTAACCCGGTCTCCCAGCAGCTACCAATTGCTCCGACAAGATTTTCACTCAAATCCCCCAACAGAGTGCCTCCTGAGTTATCCCCAGCAGGGTCTATAAACAAGATCTTTGGCGGCACGTTCCTCGATTTCCACCATCCACAACGGTATCTAGGCTCAAGACTTGGTCAGATAGTGCATCGGAGGAATCAAAGTTACCATCCTTCTCTTTCCCCAAACAGAGTCTCCGCCCACTTCATCCTCAAGCAGGACATCCGCATATTCCTCAAGATGGATATGTTTTGAAATACCACAGCATCCATCATGCATACATTATAAATATCGTAACTTGTGCATATATCATTCATACGCATCGTCATGCATCATACTTTGCATAAGACTAACAATATTCTATCAAAATTTCTCTTGTTTTCTCCAAAACAGGTAAAAGTCATTTCTGACGCAAGCAGGTCCAAGGTTAATACCCGAAACCAGACGGGAAAACTATCTGAACGACCAACCTCGTTATTCTCCAACAGCGGATCCAGGATTAATACCCGAAGCTAGACGGGAAACCTTATCCGAACAATCATAAGTTATCCTCCGATAACAGGCAGTGGATCAACACCCGATGCACAACAGGGAAATATCCACATTTTGTCAACTATTATCTCCTCAGAGCAGTCAGCACGAAGAACTATTCTGACCCTCTCTTACTATCAACAGCAACTACGAGAGTCTAGCGTACGACTCGGTTGCCTTGGATGGCATCCTAAGCCCATCTCCGACTACTTGTCAACATTTCTCAGCCTTCAGAATGCTGCATATTTGGTTAAAAATCAATGCAAACCAATAACTTCGTTCAAAGACGAGCACAAAGTCTAACGTACGACTCCCTCCGGGTGGCATCCTAAGCCCACCTCCTTCCAGAAGCATCTACAGAGCCTAGCGTACGGCTCACTCCCCAGCATCGATCTTTTCGGATGGCATCTTAAGCCCATCTCCTATACAACCATCTCGGGTCTAGCGCACGACTCATTCCCCAACGAAATCTTCAGCCTCTCCAAATGGCATCTATAAGCCCATTCCCGCATTATCAGCCAACAGCGAGTGCAAATTTTCAGGTGTACTCGAGTGTTCAATCATCTTCTACCTCCAGGTCACGAAAGGCTAACACGTCAATCTAACCCTTCCAGTACAAGAAGATTGAACAGGGGCAGCTGTCATACCCCAAAATTTGCCCTCATGTTTCTCAAGACATTCCATACATCCATACTCAAGGATTCCTCAAGAGTTGATTAGATGAACACTCTCCTAGACAATCAACCCAAACTAGGGTTTGGCATTTCTCAGATCCAGATGGACTTCCAAAATCTCCAATGGCCATCATACCTCCTCACATGCTTCAAAGATCCTCCATGTCAAGTTTCAAGCCTCACAAGTTAAGTTTCCTCAGACAATTGCTCAGATGGTTGAAAATCAGTTGTATTGGTCACAAAGTCAACTGTGGTCAACATACAGTCAAACCTCCTGATTTTTGGTCAACATCCTCATTTTGAAGTTACATTCATCATTTGATCAAGGGTTGATCATGATTCATCAAGAAAACTCAAGATTTGCTCAAAAGTCAAACTTTCCAAATTAGGGTTTCTAGGTGAAAAGTCAACTGAACTTTGACTGATCATAACTTTCTCATACTTTCTCAGAAATTTTTCCACCACCTCTTGTTTTGAAGGAAATTCAATTCTCTACAACTTCATGTCTCACAAGAATGTCCAAAAAATGTTTCATTTGAGAGGTATAGCTCAAAACATTAGAGGTCCTTTTCAAAGTCAACAAAAAGTCAATTTTTTGTTTTGAGGATATATTGAGCATGGTAACTCCAATTGAGATGAAACCAAATACATTGTTTAGAGGACTCTTAGAGCTTTCCAAAAAGTCCAAGAAATCTCAAAAATGTGGAAAATTGAGCAAGATACACTATTCAGAAGTTGGGGAATTTTGGACAATTGCACAAAAGGACATATTGGTCAAAATGCAAAATTTTCCAAATGGGCCTATATTCTTTTTATCCAAACTTATCCATAACATTATTCTTGACCCATAAAAGCTTGGCCTTGGTGATTTTCTATTTTTATGATTTATATTTGAATTTTATAACATTTAATTCAAAAATAAATTATATAAAATATGAAAATTAAGCATTTTTTTAAAAGGAATGGATTTATATCTTCCTTAAAGACCAAGAAAGCCCATAATCCTTACCAAATTCGTGCTAGCCATGGCATTCATGAGAAAATCAAATTTTTTCCAATATTTGATTTGTTTTAAATGGAAAATATTTGCACAATCAAGAGTCAATCTTTTTTCACTCCTTTTGCCATCCAAACTTGCTCTATAAATACTCAGCAATATGCCAAGCCACAGGGACGAAACCCTAGCTCAAGGCAAACCCTTATTTTGTCCAAATTTTTCAAGAAACTTGAGAAAATCAAATTCCATACAACAGCCACTTTTAGCCTCTCTCAAGCACTCAATCGTGTTCTACAGGTAAGTTTGAGTAAGTACACACTCTTGCCATTGGTTAAACCATTCAGAATCGATGCATACATGTTCATACATATTCAAACATTTCTTGAATTCGTATTTTTATTACCAGCTTGTTTTAATTGATTCTAATGTTTCTAATGTGCTTATGAGACTCTAAGGGATAGATCTGGGCCATCGTTCTGGACTTTGGACGTCAGAATCGTCACATGCCATTCTTAGGGTTCCAAAACGGAAAAGCTTCGAACCGGCCTGTACAGGCCGATTCAGTTAAAACTAAGGCCACCAATGGATTCAGAAGGGTCGAAATAGGTGGACAGGACCTTTCTTTTGCTTTAAAATTTCGTGTTTTGCAGGTTCTAGAATCACAGTCGCCGGAGAAGACGACCGGAGCTAGGGCTCCGGCGTCGTTGACCTGGCTGACTCCGGCATGGGGTGGCGTGGCACAATGGCTTGCTCCGATTCGTCCATTCGTTCAAACTAGGGCCCACATGCTGACTGCGCGTTGAGTTTCAAACTTAATGACGTGTCTTCGTTTATAAACCACTCTTTCCAGATTTCAAACACAAGAGACGCGTTGGCTCAGTGGTTAAGGCGTTGTTTTGAAGAGATTCTCCAGGAGGTCATCAGTTCGAACCAGCCAGGGACCATTCTCTTTTCCTTTTTACAAACTTTCCCACTTTTTTAACTATTTTCATATTTTCCTTTATTTTCAATATTTTCATTCAATTTAATTTATTTTCATAATTTTTATTCTGCATTAAAAAATCATCAAAAAATATTTTTCTTTTTACAGTATTTTCATAAAATCTTTATTTAATTTATAAAATTAAAAAATATTATTTTGCATGCATATTTATTTTTATTCATAATTTTGCATTTAAATCACATTTAATTCATTTTTAATTATTAAATTGCATCCAAAAAATCCCAAAAAATTATTTTAGCATATTTATCTTATTTCCAGCATGTATTAATTTTCTCATATAAAAATTTGCATTTTTACTAACATTTTTCTCTTATTCGATTCATCTCGTATTTTCCGATTTCTCATTCTTGTACAGGTTATTCCGATCCAGGCGATTTTCTTTTATCGTTTTATTTTTTTAATAATGTAACTGTCTATGGGATGTAATAGCTTAAATTAGGCTTTTATTTTCCGCACTTTCAATTATGTATCTGCCCCAAAGCCATGTAATAGCGTAGGACATTTACCTTTCCGCATCTTTACATTCCGCATTTTAATTTCTGCACCCTATAAACTGCTAGTAATTAGACGTCTATGGCAAGATAAAATTGAACATAGCCCACTAATTTCCAAGATAAAATATCTGAAATCGACACACTTTTTCACACATGCACCCCTTAGGGTAATTCTCTCTCGTTGCCTTACGAATACAAATGGTCATGTCCCTCGAACGTAGAGGTATTCTAGCACCGTTGCCTTTCAAACAAATCATCATAGTCCCTTCGATACAAAGATCATAGACCCACGATGTCGCCTCCGAATACATGATCTTGACCCTCGATTGTCGCCAACGAAAAATGATGATAGTCCCTTCGAATGTGCTAGGATACTTCCTACAAGTTGCCTTCTATGACCATACGATGTCCCTTCAATTGTCCCGCTTATATCCAACGAATGGAGTTACCTATCAACTAATGGTATGGATAACGCTATTCTAAAGGAAACATAAAATAACACGAAAACGACCAATTCTGAGTAGGTAATAAGACTTTTAGTTGCTTGCTCTATCAAAATACTTTTCACACCTCACACTTTTTTTCAAAGTTCAAACTCTTTTCAAAACGAAACATTTCCGAACACTTTGTATACATTCCTACATGAATCATTACAAAGTCAAAGCGAAATGCCTTTTCAAAACATTTTTCAAACACACAGAAAGCACAAGTTTTTCAAAAGTGATCTATAAAGCAACTAAGAGCCCGTAGATAACTACGGATGGAAAGGGGTGCTAATACCTTCCCTTTTCATAACCATTCTCCCGTACTCAGAATCTAACGAAGGTCTTTTTCTGTACTTTTACCTTCCCTTAATTGGATAAAAATAAAAGTCGGTGGCGACTCTTGCTATCCGCACATTTGCGATACAAAAAATCCAAAAAGTCAGTTCACCGTATTACAATTATACTTGAATATTTGCAAGGATGATTGAAAATGTACAAGGAATTGAATATGTACACAAAAGGGTGGATATGTACAAGGAAATATATATGTACCTAGGAGGGTTAATATGTACAAGGAATTGAATATGTACTTAAAAAGGGTTGGGACTTACACCGTGAGGGAGGCCCATAATCAATTTGATTTTGAATTCGAAAGAATTTCAAAGAAAAACCTAGTTTGGGTTGTATTTTCAAAGATTAATCGAATCGATCATGGAAAAGAGGTGTGTAAGTTTAAAACATTTTGAAAGTTTTGAAATGATTTTGAAAATTGAAATATATTCACAAAAGGTTTTGAAAAAGATTAGGTTTGAAAATCGGAAAGAAAACATTTTTGAAAAGTATTTAAAAACACTTAAAAATGTCTCATTTTTAACCTAATAAAATATATCGAAAAGAAAATATTTTTGGATTTTTTTGACATATTCATAAAATAGGTATATTAAATGACAAGTGTGCAAAAAATTATCTCAAAATGAGATGTTTTGATTAGATTTTGAAAATATTGAAGTTTGATAAAAATTTGAAGAAATCTAGTGTTAAAAAAATATTTTGGTCCTAAGGAGGCTTGAACCCAGGACCTGAAACTCAAAGGTGAAAAGATTAATCACTGGGGCACATGCGTAGATTATTAATAACACATTTCATTTTAATTATATTTAAAAACAAGTTATGAAAATGTTTGAATATAAGTGAAAAATGTGAAAGTTTGAAAATTGGAAAAACAAAAAGGTCCCACGGGGATTCGAACCCTGGACCTTAGGCATGGCAAGGACATGAAAAGCGCGCTGACTACCACTGGGGTGGCTATACATCTATTTATTTATTTTACTCCATATAATTATATTATAAACGAATATATTTGAATTTGAAAAAAAACAGGAAAACGCGCGTATTGTTCATCATCTTCTCCAATCTTCATCAATCCATGGATTCTTCATTTCTCAATGAAATTAAAAGTTGTAAACATCAAACTTGCTTGTTTTGAACCCAGGAATACGATGGTGATGATTAATTTCATTTATTTGAGCTTAAGATGATTAATTTCGCATGAACTCAGATGAACCCTAATTCTAACAAATCAATATGAAATCGTGTATGGATCATAATATGTGAAATTGATTGAGGGTTTATGATCAATGAAGGTGCAGAAACAAGATGGCCAAGCCATTTTTAACTAGAAGGAAAAAATTACAAAGTTCAAAGTTGAGCAACTTACCTCTTATGAGCAGAAATCAAATCCTTGCTTAGAGTGTTTCCAATTGCGTTTTGATGATTGCTATAGCTCCACTGGACCTCAAGGAACGTGTGGATGTACTTAGCTTGCATTGAAACCTTATGGAACTTCCTACCCAAGTCCAACTGCAGATCGATCAAGTTGAGTATGGATATGATGATTCTGGAGTTACAGAACTTGTTTGATGGTATGGATCACTTTTATATGGTATATAGGTGATGTTTGAATGATTGGAAAGTGAAGAGCACAAGTGAAATGGAAGTTTGGATGTTAAGGCTCAAAATTGCATGTTTATGGAGTTTGGAGACAATTATGAGTTTGGCTAGTTTTTGGGATAGCTTGAGGATTCCCACAACTTTCTAATGATATTTAGAAAGTGTTTGAAGCTAAGATTGCTCAGAAATTGCAAGGCTTGGAGTTTTACAATTTCTCCAACTTAGAAACTTGAAAGTTAAGAAACAAGAAAGAAAGAAGGGAAGTTTGGTTTATGATGCTTTGGTGTGATTTTGAATGAAGAAGAGACCTCTATTTATAGGCAAAGAAGTTTGGCAAGCAATGGCAAAGATTGACTTGAAATTTAACAACTTGCCTTAAAGGGCAAGAAAGACATGTTTGCCATAAATGCACATGGAATCTTTTTTTAACCATGGTTAAATTTTTAACTTGATCTTATCCTTCTCTTAATCATTCTCATCTGATATTTATCTTTCTAATTCTATCTAATTTGATGACAAGGCTTCTAGAAGGAAGAAAATGCAAAAAAATGACCTATAATCTTGAAAAATGACTTGTAAAATATGGTTATGGAGCCTTAAGTTTCAATTTCAAAACCCTAGCTACACAAAGTATTTTTTCAAGTTCTTGGATATTTTGGAAAGCTTGTAACTGTTAGAACAAAGTTTGTTTCTAATAATATATTAAATGTTTTGATGATAACAAGCATAATAAATTTTGTACGAATGAAATAAATTTTGTATAAATGAATATGATATTTGTTAGAACAAAGTTTATTCCTAATAATATATTAAAATTTGTAATGATAACAAGAAAAATAAATTTTGTATAATTGAATATGATACTCTGATGTGTACAATGTTTTATTTCAGAAGGTATTCTGACTCTAATGAAAAAATGGAAAATATCATGCTGAGTAGAAGTTGAAGTATTAGAAGTTCTAATGAGAGCAGAACTTCTGGACAAAGCACGCTAAAGGGAATTGCTGAAAGAAACACGTTCTAGAAGTGTGAATAAGACAAAGCACGCTCAAAGCATAAACACGCTTTAGAAGTTCTGAGCGAGAACTTCTGGAAGACACGCTACCTAGAAAGCTTCTGAAGTAAAAAGTAAAATACAACTTCTGATGGAAGCTAGCAAAGCGCAACCTCTGATGAAAAGGCACCAACAATATGTTCTGAATAGAAGATGTATGACAAGGCTTACAGAAGATGGAGTATTAGAAGTTCAGGTGAGAATAGAACTTCTGGTCAAGCAAGCACAACACAGAAGCAGAAGCAAGCACAACACAAAAGCATAATCAAGCACAACACAGAAGCAGAAGCAAGCACAACACAGAAGCAGAAGCAATCACAGAAGCAGAAGCAAGCACAACACATAAGTAGAAGCAAGCACAACACATAAGCAGAAGCAAGCACAACACAGAAGCATAGCACAGAAGAAATCACAACACAGAAGCAAGCACATCGTAGAAGCAAGCACAACACAACTTCTGACAGAAGCAAGCTCAGCGCAGAAGCAAGCATAGCGCAGAAGCAAGCATAGCGCAGCTTTTGACAAAAGCAAGAATAGCGAAACTTCTGATAGAAGCAAGAACAACAAACTTCTGTAAGCGGTAACGCTTGTACACTCAAGCAAAACACCCAATGCTTACAATGAAAGATTCAAACATTTTTCAAACATCTTTCTTAACTTGTAGGTGGTAACGCTTGTACACTCAAGAAAAACACTCAATGCTTACAAGGAAATATTTAATCAATCAACTTTTTCAAAAATGTATGTGATGAAATGGATTAGATACATTTTTCATTAAGATGACATTTTTCTTTATCTCATAATAAAATCATCATTGCTTCCACTAGCACATAAGTGGGAACTACGATTGCTCTGACTTTCTCAACCTCCTTTTGAGAATACGTAGGCACAAGGTCTCAACCTTGGCGAGTATACTTCTTTCTCCCTCAAACCAAACAAACCCTAGTTCCCTTAGATCCGAGTTATAGATGCTCTGATTCCCACTAGGGGATATGTATGCAGAGGATCCCAATGATCCTTGCGAGCATAATAATAATAAACAAATTTAGGTTCCTGCCTAACCTACCCTTTCTTAAATCCCAAAGGAGAAATTTTCCCGAAATAGCATAGAACATAAAACAGACAAACATACAAAAAAATGCATAAAAAAGTTCCTATATGTCGACGCATATCGAAAAAATTCTTAATAATTCGATATCGAAACAAATGAAGTCGCCACCGAGATTTATAAGAAGGAAAGGGGAAATATCGAATAAAACCCACGAATAAAGAATAAGACAGTTTACGAGACTAAAAGATGCAGGTTCGGGAGTCGGTTATACAAGGGGAAGGTATTAGCACCCCTCACATCCATTATACTCGATGGTACTCATTTAGTTCAAAGTGTGTTCGTGTGTTAGTGTAAAAATTTACGATCTTCTAAGGTTTGAAAGGAGAAAATAAGAGAGAAGAAATGTTTTTATTATTTTTGCTCGCCTTTAGTCGTAAGACTTAGTGCCTACGTACTCCCTCATGAAATGGGAAAGTCAGAGCACCGTAGTTCGGCTAGAAAATGATTGTTTGCTGATTGATTTTAAATGAAGAGACAAGTCATCATTTTTAAAGGAGAAGACTTGTCTAAACGCCCACAAGGTGTGATAAAGAGTAAAGGACTATGCACCAACATGAGGGAGGGTTTGAGAACGCCTCTAGTACTCAAGTGGAGAAGTCGAAAACAATGGGGATAGAGGAAGAACATCTCAATTATAAATGAATAATGTCTAATCTTGAAAATGTTTTAAAGGTAAAAGGTGCTCGAACGCACAAAAGATTTGAATGAGTTAAAATTGATTTTAAGTGTGGGTGAAAAAGTACCGAACAATAGGACTAACGTCTTACGATTCAAATACTAGAAACCAGAGGATCCAAAAAGGTTTTCTTGTGAAAAGATGAGGTGACACAAAGTTCACGTTGTTAGGAGTCTTTACACAATTGGTCTAGCGTCCAACAATTTAAAGACTAGGAGTTCATTTAGCACAAGTTTTTAAACAATTGGCCTAACGTCCAACGATTTAAAGACTTGGAGTTTATTATGAAAAGATTTTGGAAAATTCACTCGATGTTGGATCGAGGTTTGAAAAGAAGACTCGGGCATTGGATCGATTTTAAAATTTATTGAAAGTGTTTTAAATGCATGGTGAATGGAGAAAGAATGAATAAGGTTATGATCAACCAATCCGTGAAACTTGATCGATCTCAAGAGAATAGCCAAGCCTACTCTCTACTATGAAAACCTTATGGAAATGAGAAAAACTTGGTATATGGACCAAGGCGCGAGAGATGGAGGAGAAACAAATAATTTCAAACAAATCAATAAATCGAGAAAAGCCCATACATGGTGGCCAACACAAATATAAAGCGATTAAATTACATGTGTACTAGCAAAGTGGGCTAGTCTACTAAGACGGCCAATTGGAACAATTGATCGAAATAGGCTCACTGTAAGAAGGCCCAGGATCAAGTGTACACGTATGCATGTGTGGTCATCCGACGCTTCTAAGCTTTGTCGACTTACGGGTTTAAAATGATTCACAATTGAATATTAGTTTAAAAATGATATTTTTGATTTTGTGTAAGTGAAGATTAAATTAAATAATAAAGTAAACACAAGCTAAATAATTATTACAAGTTTTTTTTGGGAGAGGGATACATCAATTACAAATGGGGATTTAAGAAATAAAAATAAAATAGAAAGATATTAGTTACAACGTAACAAGGGAGCGGGATACATTTTTCTGAATGGGGAATAAAATAAATTAAAGAGAAAACGATAAAGTAATTACATCACAACGGGGTACAAACAGAAAATCAATGTGGAGAAGCAAGTATCGATTATTGACCATTGAATTTTATTGGATTAATTAAAATAGATTGTAGAAATTAATTCTAAGAAGTCAAAAAAATATATTTGTGTTCATACACGTTCGAAAGTCGAACTGAATTCCAACTTCAAAATCGCAACACAAGGAGGATCATTATAATGTAACTTATTTATTTACAAATGAATATGGTAAAGTGTAAAATTGAGAGTAATAAGTATAATTATATATATTTACAATACTAAATATAAGAATAAAAATACTAAATATCTGTATATTTATAAATAACAAAAAAACTAGATATTAAATCGAAATAGTAATTGCATATTAAAATGATAGTGAACAAGTGTAGATGTGCTAACGAAAGTGAATACTTTGAACAATCCTTGATATCTTCACAAATAACAAACTTGTTAGTAGCATAAGTATGGAATAAAAATTAAAACGAAATGGAATTGCAACAAATCGGAAAATAGTTAGTAAGCAAGGTATACAAATCGAAATGAAATTAGCATGAACTATGTACATGAACAAATGAAGAATCAAACAATTGATCATGATCGAAACTAAAGATTTAATGAGCAAGTTAAAATCTACAAAGTATGAAACCGAAATAAATTGCATGAATGTTACACATGAACAAATAAATATTTACAATTTAAGAAACAAGAAAACAAGTTATTATCTAAGCTTATGTGAAAAATCGGCATTTGCAAACACATGATTTCAAGTGCATTTCTTCAAGCAAAACTCGAGAATAATAGTCATTTAAATCCCCAACAGAAACAAGAATCGGAAGTTTACACTGCTACATGTGAAATCAAATTCAAAATAGGTTTCTAACCCTTAAACCACAACCGGGCAGCAACTTTATGAACTAAATAATGTTTACCAAGATTCAATTGATTAAACAAACATCGGGAAGCCACTAAACAACCAATTTTACTCAAGATAAAATGATTTTTCTTGCTTAAATTCACACAAAGAAACAACAATACTGCCCCATAAGTTCCTCGGTTTGATTTATACGCGATTAAACGCGACGTTATCATTACCTTCATCGAAACAATACAAATATCGGTTACTCACAAACTTCAATCGAAATGAAAGCAACACAATAATATGATGTCCCAATGGTTTCTCGGTTAAATTTACACGCGAGTAATGCAGTATTATCGTTAAACCTTCATCGAAACCGACACAAATATCATTTACTCACAAATTAAAAATCAGCCAAGAGGTTCCATCATTCAAGTTTCAAACATAAAATAAGGTATCACAAGCAGATTTCATCATATTCCAACATTAAGAATTTTACCAATTTATATCAGACAACATAACATCAACAAAACAGAATTTTCAAATTCTTAACACAGGACATCTTTTCAAATTCAACATTATTCAGACATAATAACACCTTGGCCATCAAAAATTTCACTCAAATTAAATCAATATCAACAATGTTTTCATCATAACTCATTAATCCACACAATTAAATGATAATACAAAATAAACACAAAACATAAATTAATTAAAAGTGAGGATTGTTGAAGTTTACCGGGCCGAGTCGGAACTTTGAAACATACTGTTGAGAGAATAGCGCGGCCTGAGTGATGAAGTTGGAGGCTGGTGGATGAATGCGACGTCAATGACGAACACAGTGAGAGACGAGAGATTTTGCTTCTACGTGAGAGAGGGGGTCGCTGTTTTGGGGTTGTTGAAATTGTTTGATGGGTGGTGTATTGAGTGAGGTGGGTGTTATAATTTGGATGAAGGAAGATACAGCGGGAGGGAGTATAAGGAAGACGGAATAAGTGTTTATGGCGGAGGAGGTTGCGAGGATGTTGATGAAGATATGTATGGAGTATGAAGAAATGATGGATCTGAGTTTCTCTTTTCTTAATCGCCTCTGCCTCCTTTCTTTTTTCTTCTTTCACAGTGATAACTTCTAACTTATATATAATAAAAATTAGGTTAAGCAATTTTTTTAAAATACCAAAAATGCCCATTCTGATTAAATGGGCCACAAAGATTGGATTTATTGATGAATCTTGAACGTTAGGTCTCTTGGAATTTTGAAGTTTTGTCCGTTAGGAGCAGAAGTTCTGGCCGTTAGGAGTAGAAGTTATGTCCGTTAGGAGCAGGAGTTTTGGCCGTTAGGAGCAAAAGTTCTATCCTTTAGGAGCAGAAGTTCTAGCCGTTAGGAGCAGAAGTTCTGGTCGTTAGGAGCAGAAGTTCCGACCGTTAGGAGCAGAAGTTTTGGCCGTTAAGAGCAGAAGTTCTGGCCGTTAGGAGCATAAGGTCTGGCCGTTAGGAACAGAAGTTCTGTCTATTAGAAGCAGAAGTTCTGGCCGTTAGGAGCAGAAGTTCTGGCCGTTAGGAGCATAAGTTTTGGTCGTTTAGAAGTTCTGATTTTCTGTTGAATCGTGTGGATTGATAAGCCGTATACATATACTTCAAGACTCACAGAAGGCCATAGAATCACTTCAGGCTCAAATATTCGATCACAACACACTTTTACTCGAAAACCTTAATTAATATCTACAGAATAGGGAATCAGAACCTCAAAACCTCGATTCTCATGAGATAGTCAGAAGCTTCTGGATGCACACATCTTGTACATTGAGATGACGCTTAAAATAATGGAACCTCAGATATTCAACTTTTGTGAATCAAACCTCTTCTTCAGAATAGTGTATACTCTCATAATCGGAAAATCCTGATCCCATGGCTAATGCACAAATGATATATATGCAATGCACCTATTGATTAAGTGTATGCCAATTATTTAAAAAAAATGAAGAGGGCAAATTAAATTGAAAATAAATATGGAATGCGAATAAAAAATGGAAGTAAAAATTTAAATATGATGTAAATAAATGAATGTGAAAACTCAGGGTAAAATTTGGGGTACAACACTATAGAAAACAATAGATATATATGGTGCTAATACCTTCCCTTTATATAACCAACCCTCTTACCCTGGTCTCTCCCCAATGCGTTGCGCCTAGTTCACGCTAGTCGCATCGCATATCATATTTAGGGTATTTCAACTTTCCCCTTTTCCATATTCTTTCTTGTTTGGAAACAATAAAGCTTGGTGCTCGTGACATCTTTTAAACAAAAAAATCAAAAGAGTAAATCGTTTTGAACCAGAGATTCGAATTCCGATTCGATTCCCTCGTTCGTCACTTTTTACCGCGAACAATATTGTTCTTGGACGAAGCTTTGAAGCAACTCCAAGTATGTGTTCTTAGTCTAGAGTCAAGGCTGAGTATGGAGGGAAGTATGGCTTCCTTCCCGGAATAGGAGTGTGTCTCCTCATCATGGAAGTGTGTCTTTTATTCTATGGATATAAGATTGTTGGAAATCAAGTCGTCAATACAGTGGATGAGTTGTTGACTGTTAGACATGATTGTGGTGATTGGAAGTGATAGAGGTTTCTCATATCTAGGGAGAACTTAGGTAGAAGTTTCATTGGGCAGTGATTAAGTGATGAGTTGTAAACGGGGTAGCTTAGCTCTCAGTTGATACTACTGATAGTGGACTTCCTTCCTGTCTTGGTATGCCCCCAGAGTAGGTAGTTAGACCGATTTGGGTTAACAAATCTTGTGTGTATTTTACTTTTCAGCAATTGCTTTAACTGTCTATATCTTGCATATGTTGTTGATAACAGATCAAATGTCTCGTCATGTTTATTCGACATATGGGACTGTTATACCAAAATTTCAATTGGTATCAGAGCAAGCATCCTGTTCGTTTTCTGGGTGAGATCCTAAGTGTCGTACCCCAAATTTTGACCTAATATACCACCTTACATTTGCATCATTGCATAACTAACAGCTCAGGCTGCATTAATGGGTATAGCATTCACAGGTCAAAATTAGGGTTTCATCTGATTTTCATCTGATTCAAGAGGCAATCAATTAGGGTTTGAGTTTTCCTCACCTCATTTGATCTATCTTGATCAAAATATCAACCTCTGATCATCAGATATCCAAATTTTCTCACAGATCAATCGAGGATCGACCAATTAGGGTTTTGATCGAGCATGAGAATTCTCTGACTTTTTGAGCAAGAAATGACTTTTTTGGATAGAGATTGGTCATCATATCTTAGACACAACATCTTGACCTAATTTCTAGATTCAAAAACATCACAGAAGTTCACAGACTTCATCAATCAATTTCTGAAACATCTGATGAAAATTCATCTGCTCAGAAAAGTGAAACTTTGACTTTTGGTCAAATTTTTCAAAACAAAACTTTTTCAATCATCAAAATACTTCAAATGATCCATCATGATCATAAAAAATCAAAGAATTTGGAAAAGTCAACAAAAAGTCAAAAGTTTTCATACTTAGAAAATTTTCTAAGTGTTGAAATTTCTTATTTTTTCCAAACTTCATGCCATTTTTTCACCTAGTTCTAATTTGAATTTGAAAAAACTCAAAACATGAAAGTTGTAGCTTATGAAACAAGCTTTCCAAAATGTCCAAGAAATCTAAAATCCATGGAGTCTAGCCATACTTTTGAAATTGAAACATAAGGCTCCATGAAACTTGATTTTCAAAATTCAAAACTTCAAGTTATAGGTCATTTTTGTGTTTTCTTCATTTAGAAGCAATCTAACCTTGCCAAATGGATGATTGAACTGATAAATATCAGTTAGAGGTAATAATTGAGAGGATTGGATCAAATTGTAAAAATGAGCACATGGTGAAAAAAGGAAGTTTCCTTTTTTGGCAAATACCATTCTTGCCCTCTAAGTTATCCTTGATTTTTCAAAAGCTTGTACCTCTTTGCCTAACATTTCAGAACTTGTTTCCTATAAATAGATCACAAATTCAAGTTCAATCAACACCAAAGCATCACAAATTCATGCTTTCTCTCCACTTTCTCCAAATTCAAGAATCATAGTTCAATTTGTGAAAACTTGCATTTTTGAAAATCTGTGAGAAACTTTAAGTAATTTGGTGTCTAACATGTTCTAATACTAACATGTAATTGATTTGAAACTTAAAATCAATCCAAGCTAAGCTAAAACTCAGAAATACACTTCATGTTTCCAAAACTTGCAAAACTGCCATAGCCATCGAATTTGGAGTTTAGTGTGAGCAACTTGAGTTCTGATCATTTGAACACCATCACCATACATCATATGAATGATCCAGACCCTTAGCAACAAGCTGTAACTGCTTTAACCTCGATTTCCAGTTTGTATTTTGAGCTTGTGCAGGTTGACTTGGGTAGAGTGATCCAGAAGAATTCATGATGTGCAGACCATTCACATAGCTTCCATAATAGTCGTTGGTGCTCAAGCAATCATAAAACAACAACTGGAAGCACTTAAATCCAGTTTTCGATTCTCACTTTCACATGTAAGAACACGAAATCCATTCTCATAATTCTTTGATTCTTTTTGAAAAATCTCTTGGCCAATCTCTTTCTGCACCTAACACGATCAATAACCCTCAATAAAATCAAGGAATCATCACTCATACATAATTTAATTTGATTTCTCAGTTTTAGGGTTCGTAGTGTTTCCCAGAAATTCAATCATGCTAGGCTTAATATAAATGTAATTAACAGTCATATTCATGTTCATGATGAAAAATCGAGCAAGTTTGGTTTTTATTTCATTCGATTTCATGGAGAAACGAAGATTGTAGCATGAGTTGAAGAATCTGGGAATCAAAACACGAAGAACGCAGTTCGCGCGTGTTCTTGAGTTTAAATGTTTGAATTTTCCAATCTTTTTCTAACACGTGTTGTTGTCCACTAACACCCCAGCGCGTTTGGCTCAGTGGTAGCCTCCTTGCTCTTAGTCTTCTCTGACACGTGTCCCACCCTTTGGTCATGGGTTCAATCCCTCTCAAGACCATTCTTTTTTCAAACTTTCTAATTTTTCATATTTTTTTACAAAAACTTTCACAAATTTTTTGACCAATCAAAACTTCTCATTTTGAGATGATTTTTTAAACACTTGTCAATAAATATATCTATTTTATGATAGTGCAAAAATTTTCAGAAAAAACTTTCATCTGATTATATTTTAATCGAGCCAAAAACGACGTTCTGAACACTTTTTCAAACCTCCTTAAAAGGTGAATTTTTCAAGTTTTCGACTTCCGATTCTTTTCAAAACTTCTCATAAATCAACCTCACATTTCAAAACACTTTCAAAAATCATTTCTTCAAAACTTTTTCATCAAACTTGCATCTTTTACCATGATCGATCTGATTTAAACGATAAAACCGAACTCGGTTACTATCAAATCTCTTAACCGATCATGGGCCTCCCTCACGGTGTAAGTCCCAAAATTCTTTTATGTACATATTTAATTTTCATTGTACATATTAAAAACATCTTTGTTAATATTCAAACATAAACAGACTTCTTTCGTTTGTTTTCATCCGTTTGTTTATATACCGAATCCATTGGTTCTGAGAGAAGAATTGTTCCCGACGAAACTTTTCTTAAATCAATGGGCATCCTTCACGGTATAAGTCCCATAACATTCTTTTATGTACATAATATTTCTTTGTACATATCAAACTTTCTTCAAATAAATACAAATTTTCATCTGTACATAATACAGATACTTCTTTTATACTCAAGTACAGACAAACTTCGAACGTCTGCTTTCACTTCACTTGTGTATACTCAAATCAACATTTTTCATGTACATACACATTTTCCTTGTACATATCAAATACTATTCATACAAAACTTTTATCTGTACATAACACAGATACTTTTTGAAAATACTTTTTTACAGATAAACTTCGATCTTTCGTTTCTGTTTTATCTGTACATATACACTGAATACCATTGGTATTGAAAGGAGCATTATTCCCTGTGAAAATACTTTCAAATCAATGGGCCTCCCTTACGGTGTAAGTCCCAACCCTCCTATGTACATCCATCTTTGTCTGTACATAAATAGCTCGTTCGTGTACATACTCACTTCCTTGTACACAGATCAAACTTGTAAATAATCAAGTTGCGCTCGTTTTAAACGTTCGTTTCACAGACACTTGTTTATATTTCCTTCATAAACTCCTGCAAATTAACATCAGGCATCTGTTATATTTCCTTCATAAACCCCTGTGAATACATATCACACACACACTTGTTTATACAACTGTCTAATTATAACATAACAATTAGACTAATCAATAGGTTCCCCACAGTATAGCCTCCGCTTGGGCTTTATACAAGATAATTCATCACCAGCATGAATTTAGCCTCCTCTTGGGCTTTATACAAGACAACTCTTCCCACAGAGTTTAGCCTTCTCTTGGGCTTCGTACAAAGAAACTCATTCATCTGAGTTTAGCCTCCGCTTAGGCTTCATATAAGACAACACTCCCCTGTTGAGTTAGCCTCCTCTTGGGCTTCGTTCAAAAGAACTCCTCGTTGAGTTTAGCCTTCTCTTGGGCATCATACAATGAAAGAGACAGGAAATCTCTTAACAGCCTCCTATTGGGCTTCCAATACAAAGAATCACCTGCGCGCTAAGATAGAACCCTGAAAGGATGGTTTCCCGGTGAAATCACTTTCAAATCCCCAGAGAGTAAAATTTCCCGGTGAAATTGCTCTTAATTCCAAAAGGATGTTTTCTCGGTGAAATCCCTTTTAACACAAAGCCAGCCATACCCTATAGCTTCCTCTTGAGCTTCATACAAGGACCCTCGATGACCCTCAGAATGCCTCCTCTTGGGCTAACAATACAAGGACCCATGGGCTTCTTAAAAGCATCCCCAAATCCAATCAATTTCTCCTCGAGATTTAGACATCTATCATCTCTATGGAAGACGTATCTCATCTATCACATCACATACAGTTAAAAACTTTTCAAACTCTTTTCAAACTGTTTTCAAACAAAAACATCTCTTAAATGTAAGTGGTAACGCTTGTACACTCAAGCAAAACACCCAATACTTACAGTTAAAAGATTCAAATCATTTTTTCAAAAACATCTTTCTTAAACATGTAAGTGGTAACGCTTGTACACTCAAGCAAAACACCTATAACTTACGACGAAAGATTTTCAATCAAACAAACTTTTCAAAAATGTATGTGATGAGATAGATTAGATACATTTTTTCATTAAGATGACATTTGTCTGTCTCTTACTAACATCCCGTTGCTTTCCACTAGCATAAGTGGGAACTACGATTGCTCTGACTTTCTCAACATCCTTTTGAGAATACGTAGGCACAAGGTCTCATCCTTGCCGAGCAAATTTCTATCTCTCTCAGACCAAACAAACCATAGATCCCTTTAGATCCGAGCTACAAATGCTCTGATTCCCACTAAGGGATATGTATGCAGAAGATCCACAGATCTTTGCGAGCACAATAATAACAAACCTAGAAATTCCCACATAATCTTCGTTTCTTACAATCCCAAAGGAGAAACTTTTCCAATCATAAAAATAGCAATTAAAACACACAAACATATCAAATATATTCATATATAAAGCTATAGATAACTACATATATTTAGGGTGCTCCATCTATTCCCTTTATATAACAATCCCCCTTACTCAGAATCTCCCCAATGCGTTGCGTCTAGTTTGCGCTAGTCGTTACGCATACCAATATCAATTGAGGGTATTTCAGCTTTCCCCTTTTTCATAATCATTAAATCATCTTTCTTGTGTTGAAAATAATAAAGCTTGATGCTCGCGGCATCTTTATAAACAAATCAAAAGAGTAAATTGTTTCGAGCCAGAGGAATCCGAATTCACGTTCGCATCCTCTAGCGCGTCACCTTTTAACGCGAACACTAAGGAAGTAACTTTCTGGTTCATGTGCAAGAAAGATAGCTTTGTTGAGAAGTAGTATGGACTTGGTCAATTCATATGATTTTGAATGGCCCCTATAAGTGGAGGATGGACTATTAGTGCCAAAGGATTTGGTGACTTTGTTTTGAAGTTATCAGGAAAGTAGAGGCTCATGTTATGCCTGAAGCTTGGATGAGTTTTTCAATTATTCTGTTGCATCTGATGGAAAACTCCTGGTATATCCTCTGAAGATGTATCTTGAGGATAATATCGACTGACTTATTAGAGTAGCCAAAGATACTTGAGGTTTGACCCAAGTCCTCTCATAATGGCATTTTTAATAAGTTGGTTTATGTGAGATCAGAAGGAAGCAATTTATTTGTGCTCTATACTCTGAAAGACCAACCACAGGTCTTTGTTGAAGGATCTCATGGTGCAGTTCTTGAATGATGTCCTACCAGATGTTGGGACATCAAATCAACAGATTATGCAGAATTTTGTTGATTAAAGAGATTACATGTTAGATGCTTTGGGGCTGAATATTTGGTGTATTAATCACACATGTTTGGAACCTACTCCTGACCTGGAAGAGGAGGCATCTGGTTATATGAGGTTTCAATGCTAGACACTTGTCCTAGACACATATGTTGATTAGGACACAACCAACATATATTTTACTTTTCGGGTCGGTTTATTTCTAATTCAATAAAGTAGGAGTGCAGAGACTGAGCTTGCAATTGTATCTGAAGAATATCTCAACAAGGTTCTTCATGTATGAAGTCTAAATCTCTTGGACGTTATCTCTGACATCTATTAGATTCTTCTGACCAAAGGAATCAAAAATTTCAGAGAAGAAGACTTAAGGTGGCAGTTATCCAAGATTCAAGGATGATAGTTAATTCTGCAAACAGGATGGAGGTTGTTTACTCTAACTTGACTCATCTGGCAAGTATATGAGAGCACGGAAATCTAGTTCTGAAGCAAAGGAGTACTATTATCCAAGAAGGGATAATGAAAGACTTATCAACCTATGCTCATTGGTTGATAAGTATCTGTACTTTGGAAGTGTCATCCAATCTGTTTGGAATGACCAT
The DNA here is from genome assembly GCA_021764765.1 of Vicia sativa. Classification (NCBI taxonomy): domain Eukaryota; kingdom Viridiplantae; phylum Streptophyta; class Magnoliopsida; order Fabales; family Fabaceae; genus Vicia; species Vicia sativa. Next base: position 268,669,728 of record CM038792.1, read on the forward strand.
TCTGTTTTGAATTGATAAAAGAAAGTTGAGCATACTACATCAAGAGCAAGGTATGCTCACTCAAGGAGGTTTTTCTCGAGCTGAGTCCAATTGTGTTATGTCATCCCATGATAGATCTATTGGCTATGCACTAAGGGCTAAAGTGATTTAGTGATCCTTGAATAAGCTAATGTGGTTATGGTATTGTGCTAACCTTATAATCTGCTAGTTGCTTCTACCTCTAATATCTATTTAGAGGGAATTTCCTCTTCAGATGAAGAAGTGTGGCTCCTACCACCTCACTGTTAGACATAAGGTCGTATATATGTTCCTGAGGTGTGTATCATGCATGTCGCTGCATGAAGTCATTGTTTGATTATGAAGAATGACCAGGTGATGAAGAATCATCTTGTATCCATTATAAGATTCATACAAAGATTACTGTGGAGGTTCCTCCAGAAACCATAGTTGTTGAATCTATGTGTGAAAGGTAGACGTCGAATATGATGTTACGGTATTTATCTCTTTAGTAAAAAGGCCCAGGTTGTCCAGAATAAAGCATAAGGTCAATCCACTGACCTATTCTGGAGTTGTTGTGATGAAGGAGGTTGTCATGACCTAGTCATTAGTTTGAGCCATAGGAAGGCAAAAGAAGTAAGCATAAGACTCATGGTGAATACTTTGATGGGAGATGGAGTGCTTATCTGAAGACTTATGCAATTCTACAATCTGAACTCTTAAGGATCAGTAAAAGTATAGAGAATTTATTTTTCTCTATGTGGTTGAGTAGCTTAAAAGCTACTAACTACTGAGAGTTTATTTCTCTCAGTGGTGGTAATTTACAACTAGATTCAACTTCCAAAGCTAATATCCTAAATGATGTTGTAACATCATGATTATTGATTGTTAACACGTTCATCACTACATTCATGAGTGGTATTTCTGAATACTACAGGAGAAGTATATGAAGCTTCTAGCCCTATCCACAAGGGTGTATGGGAAAGGCAATTCTCTTGAAGTCATCATTTATATCCAAAAATTGCTAGGAGTTCAACATCAGACAAGGGATCTGATCAAAATGCCTTTCAAGGGACGACTTCTTCTTCAACAAGGAACAAAGTGGTGTGTCATACCCCAAAATTTGCCCTCATATCTCTCAAGACATTCCATACATCCATGCTCAAGGATTCCTCAAGAGTTGATCAGATGAACACTCTCCTACACAATCAACCCAAACTAGGGTTTGGCATTTCTCAGATCCAGATGGACTTCTAGCACCTCCAATGGTTTTCATGCTTCCTCATATGCTTCAAAGATTCTCCATGTCAAGTTCCAAGCTTCACAAGTCAAGTTTCCTCAGACAATTGCTCAGATGGTTGAAAATCAGTTGTATTGGTCAAAAAGTCAATTGTGGTCAACATACAGTCAAAACTTCTGATTTTTGGTCAACATCCTCATTTTGAAGTTACATTCATCATTTGATCAAGGGTTGATCATGATTCATCAAGAAAACTCAAGATTTGCTCAAAAGTCAAACTTTCCAAATTAGGGTTTCTAGGTGAAAAGTCAACTGAACTTTGACTGATCATAACTTTCTCATACTTTCTCAGAAATTTTTCCACCACCTCTTGTTTTGAAGGAAATTCAATTCTCTACAACTTCATGTCTCACAAGAATGTCCAAAAAATTCTTCATTTAAGAGGTATAGCTCAAAACATTACAGGTCTTTTTCAAAGTCAACAAAAAGTCAACTTTTTGTTTTGAGGATATATTGAGCATGGTAACTCCAATTGAAGTGAAACCAAAGACATTGTTTAGAGGACTCTTAGAGCTTTCCAAAAAGTCCAAGAACTCTCAAAGATGTGGAAAATTGAGCAAGATACACTATTCATAAGTTGGGGAATTTTGGACAATTGCATAAAAGGACATATTGGTCAAATTGCAAAATTTTCCAAATGGGCCTATATTCTTTTGATCCAAACTTGTTCAAGACATTATTCTTGACCCATAAATGCTTGGCATTAGTGATTTTCTATTTTCACGATTTATATTTGAATTTTATAACATTTAATTCAAAAATAAATTATGTAAAACATGAAAATTAAGTTTCTTTTTCAAACAAGTTGGATTTATATCTTTCTTAATGTCCAAGAAAGCCCACTACACTTACCAAATTCGTGCAAGCCATGGCCTTGATGAGAAAATCATATTTTCTTCAATATTTGATTTGATTTTCAAAGAAAATATTTGCACAATCAATGTCCAATCTTTTTTCCACTCTTTTGCCATCCAAACTTCTTCTATAAATTGCCAGCATTGTATACAAACCCTACACACGAAAACCTAGCCAAAGAACAAACCCTTATGTTGCCAAAATTTTTCAAGAATTCTTGAAAATCGAATCTCAAAATCCAACCATTCCCAGCCTGTTTTAACCATCCAATCTTGTTCTAAAAGTTTCCAGGAGTCAATAGCAACCCTTACACGAAGCTAAATCACCCAGAATCGTCCCCTATAGCTTGCTCCGATTTGGTAAACTTTTGAAATTCGAATTTCATATTTCATGCATTACTAATGTTGTTTGTGTGTTTGTATCAATTCAGGATGATGATTAGGTCATGTTTGAACCCTTACATGCAAGCTTGAACGTCCAGAAACCATATTGCCATAGTTAGGGTTCGAAGAACTGTTTGAATCGAACTGATCGCTACAGGCATTTTCAGAGAAAACCAATACCACCATTGGACTCAGAAGGGTCGATTTAGGGGGGTAGGGTCCCCCTTTCCCATTTATTTCTCGTATTTTTCTTGTTTCAATTTCAGGCATCCCGGAGAAGACGACCGGAGCTAGGGCTCCGGCGTCGTGGACTTTGTTGACCGGCGAGGGGCTGGCGTGGCGCTCCTGGGTGATGTGATTCGTCCATTCAAAAACAACTGGGGTCCACATGCTGACTGCGCGTTTGAATTCAAATATCCCTGACGCGTCATCATTCAAATACATTTGTTTTTCAGTTTTCCAACACCAAAGGCCACATGGCGCAGTGGTTAAGGCGTTCGGATGGAGAGATTCTCTCAAAGGTCACAGGTTCGAGCCATGCCAGGACCGGTTCTACCTTTTCTTTTCATAAACTCAAGCTTTTTGCTATTTTTCTATTTTCCTTTATTTTAATATTTTCTATTCTATTTTAATTAATTTCTGCATTTTATTTATGCATTTAAAAATTACCCAAAAAATATTTTCTTTTTGCATTTACATTCTGAAAATGTTTATTTAATTTAATAAATTTAAAAATATCTTTTTGCATGCATATTTATTTTTATTTTGATTTTAGCATTTAAATCATTGTAAATTAGTTTTTAATTACTAAAATGCATCTAAAAAATCCCAAAAAATTATTTTAATATATTTATCTTATTCCCAGCATATAATAATTTTCTCATATTAAAATTTGCATTTTTTCTAACATTTTCTCTTATTTTGTTTTCATCATATTTTTCGATTTCTCGTTTGTTTCACAGGTTCATCCGATTCAGACGTTTCTTCCGTTTTTATTTCATTTTTCAATAATGTAATTGCATATGGGTTGTAATAGTTTTAATTAGGATCTTTACTTTTCCGCATTTTCTGATTATGTATCTGCCCCAAAGCCATGTAATAGCGTAGGTTTTACTTTCCGCACCTTTACATTTCCGCTTTTACATTCCGCATTTTAAATTTCCGCACCCTATAAACTGCTAGTAATTAGGCGTGTATGGCAAGATAAAATTGAACATAGCCCACTAATTTGCAAGATGACATATCCGAATTCAATACACTCTTTCACACATGCACCCCTTAGGGTAATTCTCTCTCGTTGCCTTTCGATTAAATGGTCATGTCCCTCGAACGTACAGGTATTCTAGCACCGTTGCCTTCCAAACAAATCATCATAGTCCCTTCGATATAAAGCTCATAGACCCACGATGTCGCCTACGAATACATGATCTTGACCCTCGATTGTCGCCTACGAAAAATGATGATAGTCCCTTCGAATGTGCTAGGATACTTCCTACAAGTTGCCTTCTATGACCATACGATGTCCCTTCAATTGTCCCGCTTATATCCAACGAATGGAGTTACCTATCAACTAATGGTATGGATAACGCTATTCTAAAGGAAACATAAAATAACACGAAAACGACCAATTCTGAGTAGGTAATACGACTTTTAGTTGCTTGCTCTATCAAAATACTTTTCACACCTCACACTTTTTTTCAAAGTTCAAACTCTTTTCAAAACGAAACATTTCCGAACACTTTGTATACATTCCTACATGAATCATTACAAAGTCAAAGCGAAATGCCTTTTCAAAACATTTTCAAACACACAGAAAGCACAAGTTTTTCAAAAGTGATCTATAAAGCAACTAAGAGCCCGTAGATAACTACGGATGGAAAGGGGTGCTAATACCTTCCCTTTTCATAACCATTCTCCCGTACTCAGAATCTAACGAAGGTCTTTTTCTGTACTTTTACCTTCCCTTAATTGGATAAAAATAAAAGTCGGTGGCGACTCTTGCTATCCGCACATTTGCGATACAAAAATCCAAAAAATCAGTTCACCGTATTACAGAACTGGCGACTCTGGGGAGACACCCTAAAGAGAGAATTGCCTTAAGGATTCATAGATCATTTTTATTGCTTTCTGTTTGACTTGCTTGCTTTACTTTTAAGGGTTGCTTGGGTATTATATTGTTGGGGGATCCTACACCCGGATCCGGGTTTCCTTTTAGGTAAGTGGCATTAGATCATTGCGACCGCTAGACGTATAACTACACGGTCAACATGATGGCTACGTTAGCGTGACACTTTGGTTGTCCCGATACTCCTCATTCCCAAGTTGAGGATAGTATTTGGCTTCTGCGTGGTGTCATCAAGCGCTAACTAACTTTTAGAACCTTAATTGACCCATCTTGGCCATTAGAAGGTAGTGAGATGGCCGGCTTTGGTGTAGACCGAGGTTGGTTGATACTCGATGCTACGCTCATTGAGATCAGACTTTTGGGACATTTTCGGTCGACCACTTGGTAGTCGTATTGAAATAAGCGCCACGAAAGATCAATGATGTGAGATTCCTAGAACCCGGTTACTATTATAGGACAGGATGAACCAACTCAAACTTTTGGTGGGGTAATCACCTAGACCTCATGCAAGCCTTAAACCATAGGCTCATTGTGTGATTTGCTTGTGTGTGCTAAATATGACATCATGACATCATATACATTGCATATCATTTCTAACCATTTCAAGGACCTAGGGATTTATCTTTGCTCTGTTTTGTAGGGTATTATGGCTTCTAGAAAAACTATCCGAATCAACTTCATGGGTATACCTTCTCAGCTCAAAGAGTTGGTTTCTGAAATTCCTGATCATGCTCAGTTCATCAAAAGACATGGTTATCTACTCGACTTGGTTATCTCCGGTTTTGAAGAAGATATGATGCATGTCCTATTCCAGTTCTTTGATCCGAAACACCATTGCTTTACATTCCCAGATTATCAGTTGGTTCCTACTTTGGAAGAGTTCTCTAAGTTACTAGGGATACCTATTCTTGACCAAATGCCATTCACCGGTTTAGAAAAGGTTCCTAAGTACGAAGACATTGCATCAGCCTTACATCTTAAGCGCTCAGACATTGAAGCCAATTGGGAAACTAGGAGCGGAGTTAAGGGTTTACTTTCTAAGTTCCTAATTAAGAAAGCTCGAGAATTCCTCAAAGTTATGAGTTTCCATGCATTTGAAAACATTGTGGCCTTGCTAATCTATGGTTTGGTTCTATTCCCTAACTCGGATCAATTCATAGATGTCAACACCATCAAGTTGTTCCTTACCCGTAATCCTGTGCCTACTTTGCTTGGAGACGTCCCACATTCTCTCCACACTCGTACTACTAAAAGACAAGGCACTCTCATGTGTTGTATACCGTTACTTTCTAGGTGGTTTATTTCGCACCTTCCTCCATCAGTTTTGAAGAACGAACAAAGCTTGAGATGGTCTCAAAGACTAATGTCACTCTCTCATTCAGATATCCGTTGGAGCCTTTTCTCTCAAAAGGACTTCACATTCATTGAGCGTTGTGGAGAATTCCCTAATGTACCACTCCTTGGTATAAGGGGAGGTATTACTTACAACCCTTCTCTAGCTCTACGTCGTTTGGTTTTGCTCGAAGAGATGGTCCACATGATATGCTTCTCCAAGATGTTGTGTTCGACTACAACCACGATCTCCAGAATTACCGACGAAGGTTCATACACGCTTGGGGCATGGTAAAGAAGACTGATACCAAGACTTTGGGGCACCAAAATCCCACTCCTTGGGAACCTTACCTCAAATGGGTGCGAGCTCGAGCTCAAAACCTCATGATGCCATTCATGCTGTTGTACCGTAATTATGGAACCCTATAGGTGACGTAACCTATACTGTTCTCCACCCTGACATGCCTACCGATTTGGAAGACTTGAAGAGATCCTGGATTCAGCTTAGAGAAGAGAGTGATACTTTTGAAGCTCAGTGTTATGCAAGTGAGAAGAAAGTGCTAGAGTTGACCAAGCTACTTCATGAGGAGCGCAGTATCAACGCCTATCTCGGCACCAAGAGGAAGCGCCTAGAAGCTTTATAATTTATATGTTTTTCTTTTATTGTTTTGAACTATCTTTTGTACTTAAAAAGAAAAGGAAAAAAGAATAAAAAGAGAACTAATATTTGTTTGTTCATTGCTTGTTTAACAAATTTAAATCCTTAGAGTCCTTGAAAACATTGCATTGCATTCGCATAAACATTGCATAGCATAGCATAACATTGCATCACAGGTACATTGGAGATTGGTTTTCTCATCCTCTTGCTATTTATTTTAGCAAAGAATGGCTCTCGAACAGATGTCAAAGATCTCCGTGTTCGAATGCTCACAGCAGATGTTCACCACTTGGTCCAAGGCCAAGAAGATCTCAAGAAGCTCGTCAACGGAAAGAAGAAGGTTGTGGGTCTACTCAACATGGGCAGACGCTACAAAGGTGGTCTTAAAAGGGTCAGTCGGATTGAGTACTCTGACAACAGTGTCAAGAATGAAGGAAGTGACAAGGGTGATGGCGAAGGCGGCCAGCGTGAGCCTGAGAAAGGGAAAGACGATCAGTACGATCATAGCCAATACTCTGATGAAGATGACAAGTACAAGCAACTTGAAGACCGTCTGAATGCTGTGGAGAATCTGAAAATGTCCGGGCTGAATTTTGATGATCTGAGTCTTGTTCCTGGTGTTGTGATTCCTCTTAAGTTCAAAGTTCCTACTTTTGCCAAGTATGACGGCATTTCTTGTCCAAAGCTGCATTTGAAGTCCTATGTCCAGAAGATCAATCCCCACACTGATGACAGAAAGTTGTGGATGCATTATTTTCAAGAGAGTTTGTCCGGGACTCAATTGGAGTGGTATTATCAGCTAGAGAATGACCGTATCCGTACTTGGAGTGATTTGGCCGATGCTTTCTACAGACAGTATGAGTACAATGCTGAATTGACACCCACTCGCATGCAACTACAAAGCATGTCTATGGGACGTGACGAGAAGTTCAAGGAGTATGCTCAGAAATGGAGAGATTTAGCAGGCAGAGTTCAACCACCCTTGTCCAGTAGGGAGTTGGTTGATATGTTTATGGGAACATTGTCAGGTCCATTCTTCAATCATCTGATTGGAAACTCTTCAGCCGGATTCACCGAGCTGATACTTACAGGCGAGCTTATTGAAGCTGGTATCAAGAGTGGAAAGATTCATGTAGAGTCATCATTAAATGCTGCGAAGAGATCTTTTGGTGGTAAGAAAGAAACTAATGCTGTGTATGGTCAGAAAAGCCGAACCAAGACCGACCGCGCTCAATCTGTGGGGGCAGTTGTGATCTCCAATCCTACATCAGCACAACCTCAGCGAGACAACGCGCGTAGCCAGAATGCGCCACGAAGACAGTTTACGAAGATCAACATGCCATTATCGCAAGCCTTGCAACACATGTTGAAAGCAGAGTTGATTACTTTGAGGGATCCTCCTCAGAATGTCAACACTTCCTCTCCGAAATACAATCCTGATGCTAAGTGTGCTTACCATTCCAACAGCCCCGGACATAGTACTGATGATTGTTGGGCTCTGAAGAACAAGATTCAAGATATGATTGAAGCTAAGCAGATTGAATTTGATCCTCCTGTTGAGACTCCGAATGTGATCAACGCGCCTATGCCTAACCATGACAAGAGTTCCAATGCTGTTGGTGACGATACTTATGTTTTCAACATAGATGACTTGACCATTCCTCTGATGACTATTAAGAGAGATTTGCTACAAGCCGGTGTCAATCCAGGATGCCCAGAGAATTGTCGTTGGTGCCCCTCTGCACCTGATGGTTGTGCTTGGTTGAGAAGACGTGTCCAGTGCATGATGGATAACCGTGAGATACTATTTCTGAAACCACCTGTGCAGAAGCTGTGTGAAGATATGTCTAAACTGAAGATTGACAATGCAAATGAAACTGTACCATCTGTGTGGGATACCTTGGGGCAGCCAAGTGGAAAGTATGATTACACGGTAAAGTATTCCGTTCCTGAGAGCTACAAGATTCCTATTGAAGATATTAAAGCAACCGGATGGGGTGACGACTTCCCAGAAGACTATGCTGATGTTAATACCATAAGAATTTCCTCTGCTGATCCTGTGCCTAGAGTGGCACCTCTCATTATCACTTCTCCAAGACCAGTTCCGTATTCCTCCGACAAAGCTATTCCTTGGGATTATGGATCTGATGTTTACTATCATGGCGTCAAGCAAGACCCTCTAACCGTTGAAGACCCTACAGTTGAAGCTCCTATTCCTGACATTGACAACATCACCGGATCAAGTAAGGTGACCAGAACCGGAAGGGTATTCTCTCCAGATATCGCCCCTCCAAAAGACACCGCGACTCCAGCTCGCATTCCAGCCGCCCAACCAATTTCCCCAGCTAGTGGGAAAGAACCAGTGACTCATCCTGCTCAACCAGAAGTGCCAAAGGAAGTTGCTGAGGACACCTCCAAACAGGAAATGGAGGAGATTCTGAAGATTATCAAGAAGAGTGACTACAACGTTGTGGAACAGTTGGGACAGACTCCGTCCAAGATCTCCATGCTTGCTCTGCTCTTGTGCTCCGAGGCTCATGCTAACGCCTTAGTGAAGTTTCTGAAGAATGCCCATGTGCCGCAAGACACTACTACTGATCAATTTGAAGTTTGTATTGCTAGCCTGGCTGCCAACAACGGCCTGGGCTTCTCTGATGCTGATTTGACTCCTGCCGGAAAGAAACACAACAAAGCCTTGCACATCTCTGTGGAATGCAAGGGTACTACATTGTCTCATGTTTTGGTGGATACCGGTTCTGCTCTGAACATCCCATCAAGATCGCTTTTGATCGCCTCGACGTCGAAGGGTTGGTTCTGAGACCCAGTGACATTATTGTGAGAGCTTTTGATGGTTCTAAGCGAACAGTACTTGTAGAGCTCATTTTGCCTGTTAAAGTTGGTTCCCAGACTTTCGACTCTATCTTCTTTGTCATGGACATCCGTCCAGCTTACTCTTGCCTACTTGGACGCCCTTGGATACATGGGCATACCTCTACCTTACATCGGTCAAGTACCCGGTGAAAGGGAAGGTTGTTACAGTATGTGGTGAAGAAGAGTATATGGTCAGTCATCTACAGTCTTTCCGTTATCTCGAGATGGAAGGTGAATTCTTTGAGACTCCCTGTCAAGCTTTCGAAACAGTCCCCAGAGTCATGCCTGTTGGCTCTCCTGCTACTTCTGAAGTTACACAAGCTCCTCCTAGGATGGCCTCGCTGAAAGATGCTCAAGCTGCAGTTGAAGAAGGTGGTAGTGCTATTTGGGGACAACTCCCTGATCTTCCTTTCAAGTTTGACAAGACTGCTTTAGGTTTCACTATCAAGGGTCAGAAGATGATACGCCGCGAACGTGCCGGCCAACTTCCTTTCCGCATCTGCCAGAGTGGGATCCATGCTATAGAGGACGACGACAACGGCTTCGACATCAGCAATTGGATCTTTCCAACTCCAGATCGTGGGTTCAGCAATTGGAAGACCGAAGACGTCATACCAATCTCCTTTAGTCAAGAGTAATTATTCTTGTTTTGTTTGCTTTTCGTATTTTCTATGTTTGGAACAATAAACTCTAAAGCTTGGTGCCTTGCCCGGGGCATTATGGCTCGTTTGCGAGGGTTATTATTTGTCGTTTGCGTATTTTCATTCAATAAATTCGTTGGACTTTTTGCATTCAATTGTGTTTTTCTTTCTTTTACTCTATCACCCCTTCAAAAGACTATGTGTTCTTACACACACCCACGTGATACACTGCAGAATCACTCCGAATCTCGTTAATAACAGCTATGCTAGTGCTAAATATGAATTCGATAATCCGATCTACCAAGCCGAAGATGAAAGTGAGGAAGATTGTGAAGTGCCAGGAGAACTTGTCAGATTGCTACAGCAAGAAGATCGAGTTATACAGCCACACGAAGAGCAAGTTGAGGTTGTGAATTTGGGTACTGACGAAGACAGAAAAGAGATCAAGATAGGAGCGGGTCTTGAGAACAGTGTTAAAGAAAGGTTGGTTCAGATGCTACGAGACTACATTGAGGTTTTTGCTTGGTCATACGAAGACATGCCAGGTTTAGACATTGATATTGTGGTTCATCGATTGCCAACGAAAGAAGGTTTTCTCCCAGTGAAACAGAAAGTTCGTCGCATACGTCCTGAGATGTCAGAGAAAATCAAAGCCGAAGTTATGAAGCAGTTCAACGCCCGGTTTCTTAGCCGTTACTTCTTATCCGCAGTGGGTTGCAAATGTGGTCCCCGTACCTAAGAAGGATGGTAAGGTACGAATGTGTGTGGATTACAGAGATCTGAACAAAGCGAGTCCGAAAGATGATTTTCCACTTCCTCATATTGATGTCCTGGTTGACAACACCGCTCAACATAAAGTTTTCTCCTTCATGGATGGTTTCTCCGGTTACAATCAGATCAAAATGGCTCCCGAAGACATGGAGAAGACTACTTTTGTTACACAGTGGGGTACTTTCTGTTACAAGGTTATGCCGTTCGGACTGAAGAACGCAGGCGCCACTTACCAGCGTGCCATGGTGGCACTATTCCATGATATGATTCATCACGAGATAGAGGTCTACGTCGACGACATGATAGCTCGATCACAGACAGAAGAAGAGCACCTTGATCATTTGCAGAAACTATTTGACAGATTGAAGAAGTGCAGACTTAGACTTAATCCCAACAAGTGCACTTTCGGAGTCAGATCCGGTAAACTCCTAGGGTTTGTTGTCAGTGGTAGAGGTATTGAAGTTGATCCCGCCAAGGTTAAAGCTATTCAAGAGATGCCAACTCCCTGCACTGAGAAGGAAGTCAGAGGTTTCTTGGGCCGTTTGAATTACATTGCCAGATTCATTGCACACCTAACTGCTACTTGTGAGCCAATCTTCAAGTTACTAAAGAAAGATCAAGTGGTAGAATGGAATGACAATTGCCAGATCGCTTTTGACAAAATCAAGGAGTACCTACAGAATCCTCCTATCCTGATGTCGCCTACCAAAGGAAGACCCCTCATCATATACTTAACAGTGTTAGAGAATTCAATGGGGTGTGTGTTGGGGCAACATGACGAGTCTTGTCGAAAAGAGCATGCAATATACTACCTCAGCAAAAAGTTTACCGATCGTGAAACAAGATACTCACAAATGAGAAAACTTGCAACGCTTTGGTCTGTCACGACTAAGACAGTATATGTTGACTCATACTACTCTGTTGATTTCTAAGATGGATCCGATAAAATACATCTTTGAGAAACCAGCTCTCTCCGGAAGAATAGCAAGATGGCAAATGATCTTGACCGAGTACGACATCCAAGACACTTCGTAAAGCGATCAAAGGGAGTGTAGTAGCCGATCATTTGGCTCATCAAGCCGTAGATGACTATCGCCTATGCAATTCGAGTTTCCAGATGAAGATGTTTTACTAGTTATCGATTAGAAGAACTGTGCCCGCATTTAAGGACCCGAACAAGGATCCCGATGGACCATGGTCTTTGATGGAGCCTCAAACGCACTTGGCAATGGCATTGGCGCCATCATTTCATCCCCTACAGGCGGCCATACGCCTTTCACCGCCAGATTATGTTTCAGTTGTACCAACAACATGGCCGAATACGAAGCGTGCATCATGGGTATTAGAGCTGCCATTGACTTAAGAATCAAGTTCTTGCAAGTGTATGGAGACTCAGCTTTAGTGATCAGTCAGATTAAGGGCGAATGGGATACGAAGCATCCGAATCTCATTCCATACCGAGAGCATGTTCTGAGTTTGGTCCCCTACTTCGAAGAGATTACTTTTGACCATATTCCACGAGAAGAGAATCAGTTGGCAGACGCATTAGCTACTATGTCATCTATGTTCAAGGTTAGATGGGACAACGAGGCTCCCCTGATCATCATTGAAAAGTTTGACGAACCAGCATATTGTTATGAGCTTGACACAGAAGAGAAACCTTGGTACTACGATGTGAAGAGGTATCTTGAGGCTCAGGAATATCCCGCAGGGGCATCTGTCAATGATAAGAAGTTCATGAGAAGGTTTGCATCCAAATTCTTCCTCAGCAACGGCATCTTATACAAGCGCAATCACGACCTGTGCTTACTACGTTGTGTAGACCAGAAGACAGCAATACGTATCATGGAAGAGTTACACGAAGGAGCATTCGGTACCCACTCCAGTGGGCATACGATGGCTAAGAAGATTCTGAGAACAGGTTACTATTGGTCCACCATGGAAGCTGATTGTCACCGCTACGCTCGATCTTGTCACAAATGCCAGATATATGCAGACAAAGTGCACGCACCTCCAGTACCGTTGAATGTTTTAACCGCTCCTTGGCCTTTTGCAATGTGGGGCATTGACATGATTGGAGAAATCAAGCCCACCGCTTCCAACGGACATCGTTTCATCCTTGTGGCAATCGACTATTTCACCAAGTGGGTAGAGGCAGCCTCGTTCGCATCTGTTACCAAGAATGTTGTGGCTCGATTCATCAAGCATAATCTTATCTGTTGGTATGGCACTCCCGAAAGGATTATCACGGATAACGGCTCCAATCTCAACAACAAGATGATCGCCGAACTCTGCACGCAGTTCAAGATCAAGCATCACAACTCTTCTCCTTATCGGCCTAAGATGAACGGCGCAGTGGAAGCCGCCAACAAGAACATTAAGAAGATTATACAGAAGATGACAGTGACTTACAAAGATTGGCATGAGATGTTACCATTTGCTCTTCATGGTTATCGCACTACAGTACGAACATCAACAGGGGCAACCCCCTTCTCTCTTGTATACGGTATGGAAGCCGTCCTACCCATTGAGGTTCAGATACCCTCAACCAGAGTCCTCCAGGACGCAGAGTTAGGCGAAGACGATTGGATCCAGACTCGCCTCGACCAGATTAATTTGATTGATGAGAAACGACTCGCATCCATTTGTCATGGACAGATTTATCAGAAGCGAATGATCAGAGCATTTTACAAGAAGGTCAAGCACCGAGTTTACCAAGTCGGCGATCTAGTGGTCAAACGCATCATCCTTCCACAAGGTGATCCTAGGGGCAAGTGGACTCCCACCTATGAGGGACCATTTGTAGTCAAGACAGTATTTTCAGGCGGAGCTATGATACTTAGCACCATGGACGGTGAAGACTTCCAACACCCTGTGAACGCAGACATAGTCAAAAAATACTACGCATAAAAGAGACCCGCTAGGTCGACGCACCTAGGCAAAAATAAGGGCATCCTGGCGAACCAAAAAGGTTCGAGCAAAAGTTAAGGATATATACAAAACATGTACACCCGGCAAGTCGAAAACCTGAAAAGGCGGCTTGGGCAAAAAAGGGTATCCCGGTACACTGAAAACCCGAAAGGGCGGTCTAGGCAAAAATTAGGGATTTAAGCGTACGACTATGTCTCTTCCAGATCACCTACCTTCAGACTACTACAATCAGCAATCCAGATTCAAATGGCGAAGATCAATTCATTCACTTTCTACTGACAGCAAGGAGATGAGATAGTTGAAATATATGAGTACTAGCATAGTTGGAACTTAACGAGATTGTTTCCGCATAGCCTTTTACTTTTCTCTTGTACAAACTACTCGGCCATACGCCACCTTTCAAATAAATGCGAGTCTCCTTCTCTTTACAATTCTTGCTCGTTGTTGTTGTTTGCATAAAGTCCAATGTTTGCCTTGAATAATTATATGCATTTTACAGTAAAAATTCGTTTGCAAACATACGAAAAGTGAACATGCAAAAGTACTTACCACAGACTCCAGGAATTGTGATGACAACGAAAGTCACCAATGTGTCCTCTCCACAAGAGGTATCATTCACTACAAATCTTTCCCAGCGAAGTATGTGTCAGTCCACGAGCAATAATTCCACTTAGTTGGAATCATGTTGCATCAGTCTCCAAGCAGTAACACTACATCCCCAGCAGAGATTGTTTATCTCCAGCGAATATCTCTCAGCATTCCCCATGTTTTCTCCCAGCAGCAGTATCCAGACTCGGAACTTGGTCAGATAGTACATCGGAGGAAACTTACATCTTTTTTCCCCAGCCAGAGATTCCGACGGGCTCCAGATCCTTCCAACCCGGTCTCCAAGCAATTACCAAATACTTTTCAGCAGGATCTATACACAAGATTCCCCAGTAGAATACTTCCTAACCTCCCCCCAGCGGAGTCTATGTATGAGATCTTCAACAACGTGTTTCTCGATCTCCACCATCCACAACAGTATCTAGGCTCGAGACTTGGTCAGATAGTGCATCGGAGGATTCAAAGCTATCTTCTTTCTCAAGGTTTCCGATCCGTCTCATCCTCAAGCAGAATGTTCACATCTTCCTCAAGATGGATATGTTTTGAAATACCACAGCATCCATCATTCATACATTCATAAATATCATAATCTGTGCATATATCATTCATACGCATCGTCATGCATCATACTTTGCATAAGACTAACAATATTCTATCAAAAATTTCTCTTGTGTTTTCCAAGACAGGTAAAAGTCATTTCTGACGCAAGCAGGTCCAAGATTAACACCCGAAACCAGACGGGAAAACTATCTGAACGACCAACCTCGTTGTTCTCCAACAGCGGATCCAGGATTAATACCCAAAACTAGACGGGAAACCTTATCCGAACGATCATGAGTTATCCTCCGATAACAGGCAGTGGATCAACACCCGATGCACAACAGGGAAATATCCACATTTTGTCCCCTCAGAGTAGTCAGCACGAAGAACTATTCTGACTCCTTCTTATTATCAACAGCAACTACAGAGTCTGGCGTACGACTCGGTTGCCTTGGATGGCATCTTAAGCCCATCTCCGACTACTTGTCAACATCTCTTCGCCTTCAGAATGCTGCATATTTGGTTAAAAACCAACATACACCGATAACTTCATTCAAAAGGCGAGCACATAGTCTAACGTATGACTCCCTCCGGATGGCATCCTAAGCCCATCTCCTTCCAGAAACATCTACAGAACCTAGCGTACGGTTCACTCCCCAGCATCAACCTCCCCAGATGGCATCTTAAGCCCATCCCCGTCAGTTCTCCTACTTACACAATAATCCCGAGTCTAGCGTACGACTCATTCCCCAGCGAAGTCTCCAACTTCTCCAAATGGCATCTGTAAGCCCATTCCCGCATTATCATCAACAGCGAGTGCAAATTTTTAGGTGTACTCGAGTGTTCAATCATCTTCTACCTCCAGGTCACGAAAGGCAAAGCATGCCAATCTAACCCTTACAGTACAAGAAGATTGAACAGGGGCAGCTGTCATACCCCAAAATTTGCCCTCATATCTCTCAAGACATTCCATACATCCATGCTCAAGGATTCCTCAAGAGTTGATCAGATGAACACTCTCCTACACAATCAACCCAAACTAGGGTTTGGCATTTCTCAGATCCAGATGGACTTCTAGCACCTCCAATGGTTTTCATGCTTCCTCATATGCTTCAAAGATTCTCCATGTCAAGTTCCAAGCTTCACAAGTCAAGTTTCCTCAGACAATTGCTCAGATGGTTGAAAATCAGTTGTATTGGTCAAAAAGTCAATTGTGGTCAACATACAGTCAAAACTTCTGATTTTTGGTCAACATCCTCATTTTGAAGTTACATTCATCATTTGATCAAGGGTTGATCATGATTTATCAAGAAAACTCAAGATTTTCTCAAAAGTCAAACTTTCTAATTTAGGGTTTCTAGGTGAAAAGTCAACCAAACTTTGACTAATCATAACTTTCTCATACTTTCTCAGAAATTTTTCCACCACCTCTTGTTTTGAAGGAAATTCAATTCTCTACAACTTCATGTCTCACAAGAATGTCCAAAAAATGCTTCATTTAAGAGGTATAGCTCAAAACATTACAGGTCCTTTTCAAAGTCAACAAAAAGTCAACTTTTTGTTTTGAGGATATATTGAGCATGGTAACTCCAATTGAAGTGAAACCAAAGACATTGTTTAGAGGACTCTTAGATCTTTCCAAAAAGTCCAAGAACTCTCAAATATGTGGAAAATTGAGCAAGATACACTATTCAGAAGTTGGGGAATTTTGGACAATTGCACAAAAGGACATATTGGTCAAATTGCAAAATTTTCCAAATGGGCCTATATTCTTTTGATCCAAACTTGTTCAAGACATTATTCTTGACCCATAAATGCTTGGCATTAGTGATTTTCTATTTTCATGATTTATATTTGAATTTTATAACATTTAATTCAAAAATAAATTATGTAAAACATGAAAATTAAGTTTCTTTTTCAAACAAGTTGGATTTATATCTTTCTTAATGTCCAAGAAAGCCCACTACACTTACCAAATTCGTGCAAGCCATGGCCTTGATGAGAAAATCATATTTTCTTCAATATTTGATTTGATTTTCAAAGAAAATATTTGCACAATCAATGTTCAATCTTTTTTCCACTCTTTTGCCATCCAAACTTCTTCTATAAATTGCCAGCATTGTATACAAACCCTACACACGAAAACCTAGCCAAAGAACAAACCCTTATGTTGCCAAAAATTTTCAAGAATTCTTGAAAATCAAAACTCAAAATCCAACCATTCCCAGCCTGTTTTAACCATCCAATCTTGTTCTAAAAGTTTCCAGGAGTCAATAGCAACCCTTACACGAAGCTAAATCACCCAGAATCGTCCCCTATAGCTTGCTCCGATTTGGTAAACTTTTGAAATTCGAATTTCATATTTCATGCATTACTAATGTTGTTTGTGTGTTTGTATCAATTCAGGATGATGATTAGGTCATGTTTGAACCCTTACATGCAAGCTTGAACGTCCAGAAACCATATTGCCATAGTTAGGGTTCGAAGAACTGTTTGAATCGAACTGATCGCTACAGGCATTTTCAGAGAAAACCAATACCACCATTGGACTCAGAAGGGTCGATTTAGGGGGGTAGGGTCCCCCTTTCCCATTTATTTCTCGTATTTTTCTTGTTTCAATTTCAGGCATCCCGGAGAAGACGACCGGAGCTAGGGCTCCGGCGTCGTGGACTTTGTTGACCGGCGAGGGGCTGGCGTGGCGCTCCTGGGTGATGTGATTCGTCCATTCAAAAAACAACTGGGGTCCACATGCTGACTGCGCGTTTGAATTCAAATATCCCTGACGCGTCATCATTCAAATACATTTGTTTTTCAGTTTTCCAACACCAAAGGCCACATGGCGCAGTGGTTAAGGCGTTCGGATGGAGAGATTCTCTCAAAGGTCACAGGTTCGAGCCATGCCAGGACCGGTTCTACCTTTTCTTTTCATAAACTCAAGCTTTTTGCTATTTTTCTATTTTCCTTTATTTTAATATTTTCTATTCTATTTT
Organism: Vicia sativa; assembly: GCA_021764765.1. NCBI lineage: Eukaryota > Viridiplantae > Streptophyta > Magnoliopsida > Fabales > Fabaceae > Vicia > Vicia sativa. The sequence continues at coordinate 268,687,728 of CM038792.1, forward strand.
AATTAATTTCTGCATTTTATTTATGCATTTAAAAATTACCCAAAAAATATTTTCTTTTTGCATTTACATTCTGAAAATGTTTATTTAATTTAATAAATTTAAAAATATCTTTTTGCATGCATATTTATTTTTATTTTGATTTTAGCATTTAAATCATTGTAAATTAGTTTTTAATTACTAAAATGCATCTAAAAAATCCCAAAAAATTATTTTAATATATTTATCTTATTCCCAGCATATAATAATTTTCTCATATTAAAATTTGCATTTTTTCTAACATTTTCTCTTATTTTGTTTTCATCATATTTTCCGATTTCTCGTTTGTTTCACAGGTTCATCCGATTCAGACGTTTCTTCCGTTTTTATTTCATTTTTCAATAATGTAATTGCATATGGGTTGTAATAGTTTTAATTAGGATCTTTACTTTTCCGCATTTTCTGATTATGTATCTGCCCCAAAGCCATGTAATAGCGTAGGTTTTACTTTCCGCACCTTTACATTTCCGCTTTTACATTCCGCATTTTAAATTTCCGCACCCTATAAACTGCTAGTAATTAGGCGTGTATGGCAAGATAAAATTGAACATAGCCCACTAATTTGCAAGATGACATATCCGAATTCAATACACTCTTTCACACATGCACCCCTTAGGGTAATTCTCTCTCGTTGCCTTTCGATTAAATGGTCATGTCCCTCGAACGTACAGGTATTCTAGCACCGTTGCCTTCCAAACAAATCATCATAGTCCCTTCGATATAAAGATCATAGACCCACGATGTCGCCTACGAATACATGATCTTGACCCTCGATTGTCGCCTACGAAAAATGATGATAGTCCCTTCGAATGTGCTAGGATACTTCCTACAAGTTGCCTTCTATGACCATACGATGTCCCTTCAATTGTCCCGCTTATATCCAACGAATGGAGTTACCTATCAACTAATGGTATGGATAACGCTATTCTAAAGGAAACATAAAATAACACGAAAACGACCAGGTAATAAGACTTTTAGTTGCTCTATCAAAATACTTTTCACACCTCACACTTTTTTTCAAAGTTCAAACTCTTTTCAAAACGAAACATTTTCGAACACTTTGTATACATTCCTACATGAATCATTACAAAGTCAAAGCGAAATGCCTTTTCAAAACATTTTTCAAACACACAGAAAGCACAAGTTTTTCAAAAGTGATCTATAAAGCAACTAAGAGCCCGTAGATAACTACGGATGGAAAGGGGTGCTAATACCTTCCCTTTTCATAACCATTCTCCCGCATCGTAATCTAACGAAGGTCTTTTTCTGTACTTTTACCTTCCCTTAATTGGATAAAAATAAAAGTCGGTGGCGACTCTTGCTATCCGCACATTTGCGATACAAAAATCCAAAAAAAGTCAGTTCACCGTATTACATGGTGTTCACAGTGATTTCTGGTGAAACAACCGCTAGTCCTCCAAACTATCGAATAAGCGTTATAACTGTTATCCAATTCCTCAGGTAACTTGCAGGATCGACTAGATTGATCCTATGGGGTATTGGTCGTTTGGATAAAATTAATAACAAAATAAGTGTTCATGTTTAAGACTTATATCTAGAGTATTTTATGTATGTCCAATGTATTCCGATCACAATGTTAAATAACTTAATGACATGATCAAATAAAATAACATAACACTGATTTGAGTAAGTAAACGCATAAAGTTCGATTTATAAAGAAATGCGTAAATGCAGGAATAGGTAAATGGCTCTTAAAGGTAAAAGACTTTAATATAAAAGCATGAACATAAAAGCATGAAATGTAGAAAACAAGAATGTAAATGACATAAATATGAAAGGTTTCTGGAAAGTAAGAACGTTAATGTAAAGAGTTTCTGAAATGTAAGGATTCGAAGTAAAAGAAACGTTTAAATGCAAAGAAAGGTTAAAGGACTTTGAATGTAAAGAATTTAAAAGAAATTGATGCAAAGTTAAAGATAAACTGGAAAGATAAAGACTTTTACTGAAATTGTAAAGGTTTGGTGCAATCATACGTACATTGTTCGTGCATTCGTTTCCCTAGCCATGTGGTATTTTGAATGTTACTGAATTTTGTACAATAGATATGACACACGAAATCCTAACATTAAGACTTCTATATGTACTACTTCGACCATAACGGTCTGACTTATGAGATCTTGCCACGTTTAGAACATGCAGAACATTGTTCTTCTCTAGCTTCCATGTGTCTTCGAACCGTTCCCACGCATATATTTTAACTTCCATTTATCCCGCTCGCGTTTGAAATTCAAATGCTTTGGCCACTTCGTTTCGAACTCACTTCTCAGACACAACCCTACTACCACTTCGAAGCTTCCTTTACATGTATTACCATAATTACCATTCGAAGCTCCAAGTTCCAATACGGCCATTCGAAGAACTAATTCTTTCTTTCCAAACTGTGACATTCACTTTGTTCCAACGAACACTTCATATCATTTCGTTTCGAGCTCAATGATTCCATTTCGAATCATATATATCAAAATCTTCAGCCAACAAAATGCCCTTTTAAAATATGTATTTCAAACATCTTTCTGAGAAATACTTATTTTAAATACACTCACAAGATTTTGATGTGACTTTGAGTAATCATGATACTTTACTGTGTATGACTTCCATTTATGTCAATCAAGACGTCTCTTGGGTTTCCGAACCGCTTCAAAATAGTCACCACAGTATGGCGCGGTTATTAAAGGCAATGATTATCTTTAATCACGTTTGTTACCAATGCTAACTTTACGCCACCTCACTCCATATCCAACCCACATTCTCCATGTATCTTAACCTTAGTTGATGAGTGCTTCAACTTCCTCACTATAAAACTAAACAGCTTTAGTCTTTTACTCTTTTTCCACACTCTGAAATTCTTTTCTTCTTCTTTCTCGCTAAAAAACCCTAAAAATCTCTCACTAACTTCCAACAATGTCTTCCACAACATCTCAAATGAAAAAGATTTCTAAGAAGAAAAGTAAGGCTGCAGGAACGATCATGAAAAGCAAAGTCAGTATTCACCAAGGTCAACCGGTACTTATTCCCCAAGGAATCTCCAAAGAACAAGAACTCCTATACTCTTCTCAGGTATTAATTCCAACCAATGTTGTTGGAAAGAGGTTTGCCCTAATGGGACCTCTTACAGTTTTTGAAATCCTGAAAGATACTAGAACTATCTTCCCTGTTTGCTATGATTTTAAACCTTTGTTTAACAAAATGGAAATCCCTAAGTTAGGAACTGAGAACATGACTGAATCCTCTGCTTCGAAAACCGTAGAAACCCCTGGTGTACCTCAAAAAGACCCTTTCATCTTGGACTATGTTAAGAGTAACTTTAAGCCATTTCGATCTTGCCCTACCCCTGACGTAGCCTATCAGAACTGGTTTGCTAAGGTAGAGGCTAAGAAATCTCATCAATGGGAGGAGCTAGGGATCTATAACTTGATCAAGTTATCGAAACCAGGCTTCACCTACAGCCATCCCTTGTTATTTGCATCCTTGTACTTTTGGGACAGTACTTATAATACCTTTCATCTTCCTGGAGGGATGATTACACCCACCTTCTTCGATATAGCAGCCATCACAGGCTTATCACCAGTAGGAGAGACGTATATTCCTGACTCTGACGAACAATCAAGTATCATTGACTTCGACGTTAAGTTGGCTAGCTTCTCAAAGTTTATCAGTCATTATCACACTGAAGGTGATAGTGTATCAGATGTAGAGCATATTTCCTTCCTCACCCTATGGTTATCGAGATATGTGTTTTGCAGCAGATCTTTACAAGTAGCCAGTAGGTTTATTCCTCTAGCTAGGGATTTACACGAAAATAGGAGAATTTGTTTGAGTGAGCTGTTATTGGTTGATCTCTATGAAAGCTTGAGATCAGCTGTTTCGAGTCTAAAGTCTCACACTCCCAAGAACATTTTGCTAGCTGGTCCCTTCTGGTTACTTCAATTATGGCTAAATGCCATGTTTGAATCTTCATCGTCCATTGCTGATACTATGTTGAGCAGGATCCTGAGATAGCGGATCGAAATGTTGAAGGCACAAGGCTGAGAAGATTGACTCCAAATGATGATAAGGCTGACTTCCAAGTTCTATTCTCACAATACATCATGATCTTCTCCAAGAGGCATAAGTTCGAAGAAACTATGGCACCTTTCGCTTCGAGGACTCATGGACCATCATGGTTCACCATGTCCCTTTCAGAGGCTGCGAAGAGTAAAGAGATCCAAGACATCTGGAAAGCCTTCTTGCTTCCAAGACTAATCTCTTCAAGAATCACTCCAACCAAGAACCAAATCCTTTTGTTTGCCTATCAACCCAATTTCGTTTCAAGACAATTCGGTTTATGTCAGTTAATTCCTGAACCCCTTTTTCATACCTAGAGCGCCATTACTTCTGGTCGAACTTTCAAGGCCAGAGAAGCTAAACTGCAGCAGGAGCAATATCAAGATTTTGCTCAGTTTGAATTAATTTCTTTTGAACCAACCTACTTTTCATCAAAGGGTTTTTTGGATTGGTGGACTAAGTTCTACCAGTCTAATATGTTTGATACCCTTACTATTCAAAAGAAACTGACTGCTGCGTTCGATGTGCAGGTACACAGAAAGAAAGGTATATTCACTCATGCTTAAGAGATTAAGGCTTTTCAGAATTACTTCGAAACTACTTATGATCCTAAGCGCTTGCAAACCACTGTGTATCGAGCGTCCCAAACCTTGAAGGAAAAATTTAAAGAAAAAGTTTCTAAGTTCAAACTTCCTTCAGGGTTGTCACTTGAGGACAGGTATAGGTTGGCACTCGAAATGCATCCACCTAAGTTTCCCAGACTACCTACCTCAGAACTGGATCTGGCTTGGTTTCCTCCATATCCTTGGTGGTTGACTTGCAAAGAGATGTTCAAATACAAATCTCAAAAGAAACCAAAGCCATCTGAGACTGTGACATGGGCTCGATACTGGCTCCATAATTTCCCAGGGCATCTTCGCTATGACCTTACTTCCATGTCGATTGTTTCGAATGAAGGCGCAGGTGCGAATGCTTGGGAAATTCCCAAATATTTTTACTTTCTTTATTTTTAACATTTGTCTTAATTGTTTCGATTTTCAGCCATCAGGATCAAGACTGTTGCTTCGAAGGCTAAGGAGGGAAGCAGCTCTCAGCAAACTATCGACACCAATGATGATGTGCCCCAAGTCATTCCAACTATTACTCCTACAATAACAACAACAACAAGAACAAACGCTCCAACTCCAACAATCGCTCTGACTTCACAGGTAATTAATTAATCCTGTTGTTTCGAACAAACTAACCTTTATAATTGGAGTCTAACTCATGTTCAAACCATTTCGGACTAGTAAACTCCCACCAACTACTCCAAAGAAACGAAAGCCTAATACTACTGAAAAGAATCCCAAGGCTGGGGAGAGTTCACCAATGGCTTTGAAGAAGAAGCAAAAGAAAAATGTTTCAAAGGACACTAATGTTTCTGGACTCGATTCCAGGGATGTTGCTCCCTTACCAAAATCCAAAAATCCACCTTCGACCTCCAACGTAATGTTGGAACACATAGATAGCAACCTTTCTTCAGATACTCCACAGGTAAATTGAATTCGAATTTTTGAACAAAATTAGTTATTCGTACCTTAGTACATGTTTCAATCTTTTCCTTGTCTGTGCAGGACACTTCGAATCCAATCCCAACCACTTCGACTCCTCCATCAAAAGCTGCTGCTCCAATCCATTCTTCTCCTCATGGGGATTCTGGTAATCTGGTGCAGAACAAAGGATCCTCCAATATGGCGGTTCCGATCGGGGCTTCAGAGCGGCCAGATGACCAAGGCACCTCTTCTCCTTCGAAGGAGACAAACGAAGCGCCACCCCATGAATCTGCAGAGGTTCCTATGGCAACTCGTCCTCAACAGTCTTCTCTCGAGACTCCTCAAGAAGGTGAACAAGTTTCCCCTATCGAAGAGGAGAAGGCTGATTCTTCCCAAGAGGATGAAGAATCCGGTGAGGAAGGATCTGAGGAACAAGGAGGAGAAGAAGGCCAAGGCGATTCGAGTGATGAAACCGAGTCTGACGCCCATAGCAGCGAACACAATGACATCGAAGTGGTGGACCTTGTTGATGATGAGGAAGATAATGAGCAAGAGAATAATGAAGGTGATGATGCTCCAACTAATGAGCCAATGAAAGTCGAACTGGATGTTACTCCATTACGCATGGAACTTCCTGAGTCTTCTCACACTCAAACAGTTGAAGAGGAGTTAGCCCTCTTAAAACGAACTGACCCAATTGGGTACATGAAGGCTAAACTAGCTCAAAGAGATACTCCTCTTTCTAAGGCTGGTGTCGGTTCGACTACTGATTCAATGCCTTCTGATGATAGGGTTGTACTTCTTCACAAGATTAGAAAGACGACCCTTGATGTGGATCTATTCGAAGTGCTCAAAAAGGATAGTACAGCCTGCTTTATTATGAAGGGACTTCTTAATCAAGTCGACCTCGCCACCTGTTCTCTGGAAGTTAGCACCATCTTATTCGAACTTCAATCTTTGCTAGACAATGTGACTGGGTGTCTCCTCCAAGATGAATCTACTACCAATAAAGTCCAAGAGAAGCGATCTACAATGGACGCTGCTTATGAGCATGCTTCGAAGCTTTCTAAAGAAGCTGAAGAGCAGGCTATGCATATCAAGCAAGCTAAAACTGATTATGAGCTTCGAGCTAAATCCATTCTTCTCTGGGAAAAGCAGATTAAAGAGCTTCAACATAGAATCAAAGAGGCCCAACAACAACAGATAGCATATGAAACCAACACTTTTGGCAATCGATTCGAAGAGCTCCTCAATAAGGGACTTGCAGAGACAGAGGCAGCTGAGCAACTTAAAGGTGAAGTTGCTATCCTGGAAGGGGCCAAGCGCTTCACTCAGCAAAGGCTTGAATCTTTTCGGAGTATTTTCGATCGATTAAAGAACAACACCCATTTCTAAGATTGTTTGTGTAATGAAATTTAAATTTCGTTTGAATTTTGGTTTGTACCATCTTAACAATGCCATTTTGGCAATTTAAATTACCATTTTGGCACTTCTTTACATTGCTTCGGTTACGTTGTTATTATTCGAATCTCCTGCAGGCGTGGCTTATATTTCTTTAAATATTTCCCATTAACCTTTAGGATTCGCTTATCATCTACCAACTCTTCGATTTCATATGCATTGTTTGAAAATGTTTTTACTATTCGAAAAGGTCCTTCCCAATGAGGTGACCATTTACCTAATGCTCTATTTTTCTTATCCATGGGCAATATGACTTTCCAAACTAAGTCATTAATAGTGAATGTTTTACCTTTCACCCTTTTGTTGTATGCCCTGGCTACTCTTTCTTTTTGCCTCATCAGGATTTCCAATGCATGCAATCTGACTTCGTCTAACTCAACTAACTCATTCATCATCATCTCCCAATATAATGTAGATGGGATTTCATTTTGTCTTTGAATTCGAACTGATTGTAGATGAATTTCTACTGGTAAGACTGCATCATGACCAAATGTTAGTTGAAAAGGTGTGGTGTTAGTAGCTTCCTTAGGAGATGTTCTACAGGCCCATAGTATTTGATCTAAGGTCTTATGCCAATTCCTTGGCTTTTTACCAACATGTTTCTTGATTAACCCTATTATCACTTTATTGGCAGCTTCGACCTGCCCATTTGCTTGAGCATAATATGGTGTTGATGTTAGTAATCTAAACCCCATCTCTTTAGCAAATTCTTGCATTTTCCTACCAGTAAACACAGAACCTTGGTCTGTGGTTATGCTCTCTGGCAATCCGAACCTATAGATAATCTGTTTCTGTATGAACTCAATAATAGCCTCTTGGTCAGCAGCTATTAATGGTATTGCTTCGATCCACTTGGTGAAATAATCTATTCCTACCAAGATATACTTATGTCCTTTAGACGAAGCAGGGTTGATTTCTCCTATTAAATCTAATGCCCATCCTCTAAAGGGCCATGGTTTAATGATCGAATGCAACTCACTTGCAGGAGCATGCTGAATCCCTGCATGTTTCTGACACTCTTCACATCCTTTAGCAAAGTCTATGCAATCTTTGAGCATTCTAGGCCAATACATACCGTATCGAAATAGCAACCATTTCATTTTATGGCCAGCTTGATGTGCCCCACATGCCCCATTGTGGACTTCTGATAATGCTAGATATGCCTCACTTTCTCCTAGGCATTTCAGTAATACGCCTTCCTGGGTTTTTTTGAACAGTTCGTTTCCCATGAGGACATATGATAACGCTCTATATTTTGTTTTCCTGTCAACATTCAATGTTGGATCCTTTAAATAACTCACAATTGGACTTCGTCAATCTGCATCTGATAAGGTGTCTATGGCTAATACTTCGAACCTATCTTTGTCACCACAACCTAGTTTAAAATTCTCTAAATCTGATGGTGTTAATCTAGTAGCCATAACCCTACCTCTTATTTCGACCAATTCTTTAAAGTTTTTGGCAGAAACTTTATACCCTGAAGCCAATTGTGCTAAGTCATTTGCTTCTTGATTTTCTATTCTGGGTATATGTTGAATATTCATGTATTCGAATTTTTTGAGCAGCCTGTTAACTATGACAAAGTATGTCATCAGATTTTCCTTTATGCATTTATATTCCTTTGTTATTTGCTTGACCACTAACTCTGAGTCACCTCTAATTTCGACTCTAGTTGCCCCCAATTCCAACAAAGCTTAAATTCCAACAATAAGTGCTTCGTATTCAGCTTCATTGTTCGAGCAACGAGGACCATCTAACTTATACTTGAATTTTGTTGGAATTCCTTCAGGAGAAATTATGAGAACTCCAACACCACTACCCTCCTTGTGGGTCGAACCATCAAAGTATAACTTCCAAGGTTGCATTTCAACGTAACCCATGTTAGTCATTTAGACTAGTGAGTGGTCTACAATAAAATCAGAAATTACTTGACCTTTCACAGCTCTTAGAGGCATGAAGGTCAAAGAATACTCTGTTAAGGCTAAAGCCTATTTACCAACTCTGCTATGCATTATTGGTTTCGAAAGCATGTGTTTGATAACATCGAAATAAGATGAGACATAAACATCAACAGGCTTTATATAATACTTAAGTTTCATACAAGAAAAGTATAAACAAAGACATAACTTTTCTATATTGCTATATCTAGTTTCTGCATCATTCAATACCCTACTTAAATAATATATGGCTCTTTCGACGCCATTACTATCTTCTTGTGCTAACATACTACCTATAGTAAATTCGTATGTATATGTACAGCCTCATAGGTTTTCCCATGAAGGTGGAGACAAGATAGAGGTCGAGAGAGATATCTTTGATCTTGTCAAATGCCTCCGATGTGCTTCCCACTCGAAGGCTTGGCCTTGCTTTAAACGAAGTAGTGGGGAGAAAGCTTGAGTTCTTCCACTTAGATTTGAAATAAACCTTCTGAGAAAGTTGATCTTCCCCAGCAAAGATTGCAGCTCCCTTTTCGATGTGGGTGCTTTTGTCTCCATGATGACTTTGGTCTTATTCTGGTTGATTTCGATTCCTTTTTTGTGGACCACAAAGCCAAGGAAATCTCCTGCCTGCACAAAGAATGCACATTTAAGGGGGTTCATTTTTAAGCCATGTTTTCTCATTCTTTCGAATGCTTGGCTCAAATGATGCAAATGGGTTTCTGCAGATATAGACTTGATGACTATATCATCAATATACACCTGCATAAAGGTTTCAATGAAATCATGGAAAATTGAATTCATTGCTCTTTGGTAAGTTGCCCCAGCATTTTTCAAACCAAAAGGCATCACTACCCATTCATAGGTGCCTAAGGCTCCTGGGCAACGAAATGTCGCTTTAGCAACATCTTCTTCAAAGAATAAAAATCTGTTATATCCGTATCCATCTAGCATACTTAGGTATTCGAATCTCGCAGCAGTAGTCTATTAACATTTCGCCATGCATAGAATATTGATCTTTGGGGTTGCGATTTAAATCTCTAAAGTCTATGCATATTCTCGAGAGCCATTTTTCTTAATAATGTACTATATTTGCTAACCATTCGACATACCTTGTAGTTCGATGAATTTGCAACAAGAACAACCTTTCGACCTCGCCTTTGATCTTTGTGAGAATCAGCGAATCTCCTGGGAGTTTGTTTGATGGGCTTCTTGCCATCCTTAATTGGAAGTCTGTGCTCCACTAACTCTCTTTTCAAACCAGGCATTTCGTCATAGTCCCACGCAAAGCAATCTTTGTTTCTCTTGAGGACTTCGACCACCTCTTGCTTGAAGCTTGTGGTGAGTTTTGCGCTTATGTAGGTTATTCTTTTTGTATTGTCATCCCCCAAATTTACTTCTTCGAGCGGATCCTGTGCTAACATTTTGGCACCTGAGTTTGTAGGATCCTTCTCGAAGCCCAAGGGTTCCTTGTCATAAATGGCATTGAGCCTTTGATCTATGGTGTGTTCTTCATAGGGTGAGTCTTTCGAGCCATTCCCTTCTATTTTGTTTACTTCAATCATATTATCTATTTCGGCCTCTGAGGCCGCTTTCCATTCATTCTCAGCCATATAGGCCGAAATCCTTTCGAAGAAGGAGGACTCAGTCATGAGCAATGTTGTCGAATTCCTAGCCTCGGCTGCTTAAGCACCTTCACCTTCGCTCCTTTAATTATCTTCCTATCCCAGTACATGCCATCGTGGCGAAGGGTCATATAATAGTGTGCACTCCTGGTTTCGTTTATTTCATCACTTGGGGTACAAGGGGCTATTCGTGCTAGGTACTTGTCATAATTCCTTTTATTGACTAAATTGACTGTTGTCATAAAATAGCTCTGGTCCGCTTCGATATTCTCCACTATACCATCTTCTCTCCATAGGACCAATCTCTGATGCATTGACGAAGGAACTTCTCCTACGCCATGAATCCACTCTCTTCCCAGCAGCAAGTTATAGTTTGCCTTGGCTTCGATCACCATAAACATGGTGGGCCTGCAACTCGAACCTACAGTTAAATCCACTTGCACTACTCCCAACGTCTGACCTACTTTCCCCTCATAGTTGGATAGGACCATGTTGTGTGGTTTGACATCACCATCTTGTATTCCTAATTTCTTCAGCATGAAATAGGGCATTAAATTAACTGCAGCACCTCCATCTACTAAGACCTTGTTCACGCCATGGGCTCCAGCCTTTGCTCGAATGAACAATGGCTTCAAATGGTTCTTCATGGTGGCTGGTGCTCAAGAACGATTCGCCTTCGACCGCTCGTTATCCATGACATAGTAGCAACCGCCTGTTTCATCGATCGATGGTATCATCCTCCTCATGCTCTTCGATTTCTGTCTCTTGTCCAAACTCAGAGGGTAGTACAGATACCACGTTGCAATTTAAGTTTAGTGATGACTCCCCCTCTGATTCGAAGTTGTCTGTTAGCATATCCTCGTCTTCTTCTGGACTTGGAGTGTACTCCTTCGACTCATCTTGTTGTGTTTCAGAGAAGAGTCTCCTACTAACTGGAGGTTTGTTTTCAGATTGATTGATTGTTGTTGGTTTGTTGGTACTGGACACTTCTTTGTTGCTGGTCGAAGTTGCCCCTTTGTCTGCCACAGCTTCCCTTTCAGCCTTTCTAATCCTCTGTTGCCTTCGCCATTGTGATCTGGACATGGGATTTTTCCCTTTGTAATTCTCTAATCTCAGTTCTTCCCTCTTTGCAGTGTTGAATTGCCTCCTATATACCATAGCGTGATGTGCATTTCGTTCATTGCCTCTCCATTTGTCATTTCCTTTATTAGCTCTGACCTGTAGCCATTTGTCTATTGGTACTTCAGCAGAGATTTTGAACGTCACTCTTCGAGCACCTTTGGGATAGGGGCTGTCAGGCTTTCGTTGAGTATGATTACCCTCGAAGTGTTGACTCATCTGACCCACTTCCTTGTGATTCCAGCATGGAGCGAAGGGAATGGTTTCGAATGCTCCGGCCATGTTCTGGTCATATGCTGCAGAGCACCTTGGGCATACCAGGCACTTGGTAGCCCCATTGTGACAACGGACTAAAAACTCCAGTAAACTCTCTCCAGCTCTAGGGTAACATCTGAACAATTGGTTGTCTTGGCGCCAGTTGATGCCAATTCGAGCCCTTTGTCTCCTCTCGAAGTCTGCAGCAATTCTATGGTTGCAGATAATGCTGCATCTGGGACATAGCATCATCTCAACATTTCCTTTATGGCACAGCATGAGGTAATCTTTGAGGCTGGTATCTGCAGCATAACTATCCTCCATTTTGTATTTTTCTTTTTCTAGGTATCTTTCCATCTCCTCCATCTCAGAACGAGGCCTCTCCATGTCCACCATGTTGACGTCTACATCTTCGCCTTTTTCGTCATCATCTCCCAATCCTGATGGTTTGATATCTTTGATTTGGATTTTCGAACTCTCTGGAGCAGAGTATTTCACCAGGTAATCAAATTTTCCACTGGGTTCCCCTAAAGTATCCCAAACTTCCTTCTGAGGAATGTGGTCATCTACCTCCTCCCTCTTTGTGTCATCATCTCCCCATCCTGTGGGCTTGACATCTTCGATTGGGATTTTCGAACTCTCTGGGGCAGAGTATTTCACCAGATAGTCGAACTTCCCACTGGGTTCTCCTAAGGTATCCCAGATTTCTTTTTTAGGGGAGGCTTGCTTTGTGATCTGAATTCTCTCCAATTTTAGCCTTAGGCCTTCAGTAGCCTGTGTCAATTCTTGCTTCTGGTTCTCCTGGCCCTCAGTAGCCTGGATCCCTTTCGAAACAACCTGTGGTACTGCTTCGATCGAAGTCTCTAGTTGTTTGTGGATGTCCTCAGTGACTCCCTTGTTGACTTCGACTGACACACAGTTTCTATCCTCGGTATTTTCTTCTCCTAATAGAGTGGCCTCTTGGTTTGCTTCCACCATATTGATTTCTCCAATGCACGAAGGCTCGGAGTAATTGGTGTCTGCAACATCCAGGGGGTCTTCATCCACCTTCATTTTTGGTTTGTCAGCAAATCTCAATCTGCCTTCTTTAATTGCATTTTGAATCAAATCCCTGAAAAGAAAACACTATGAGGTTTTGTGGCCTAAGAAACTATGATATTTACAAAATCCTCTTTTCTTTCTTTGATCTAAAGGAGGTAATTTGACATTTGATGGCACAATTAGTTGGCCATCTTTGACAAGCAAATCGAAAATCTCGTCACACTTTGTTACATCGAAGGTATACACCTTCTTTGGGAATTTGTCACTTTTCTCATTTTCAACAATTTCTTTCCCTTTTGTGGGAATTAATAGTTTACAAGAGTAGGGTGGAGCCTGTTTTAATTCAGCGAGATCTATTTCGACCTCTTCAATTGTGGTAGTCTTCAACTTCCTGCTTTCGACATAGGAAATTCTTTCCTTTTATTACTTTTAAAAGCCCCGGCCTTTTCGGCCTTTAGTCTTCGACTTGTCGAACCCTATCTCGCTAACCGAGCCATGTCCCTCGTATTGTGTGTCTAATTTCTTTGAATAGAATAGTCCAGGCCACCAGCCGCCATTTCGACTAACTCATGTTCGGGAACTACTGTGAAACATCTAGACTTCAAGAGTCTGAACCTATTCAAGTACTCATCTATGGGTTCAGTAAACTTTCTCTTGACACTGGCTAGTTCCTTTAGACTTATTTTAGATTGTCCCATATAGAATTGTTCATGGAACAACCTTTCCAAGAGGTTCCAGGTATCTATGGATCCAGGAGGCAAAGTGGTGAACCATGTGAACGCATTTTTAGTGAGGGAACTTGGGAAATATTTAATTCTAAGGTTCTCATTATTTGTTATGTCTCCTGCTTCAGTCAGATACCTGGCTATGTGTTCGACTGTTGATTCATTAGTATCTCCAGCAAACTTTGTAAACTTAGGGATCTTATATCCCCTTGGTAAATCAGTATGCATTACATAATGCTATGGAGAGGCATAATTTGGCCTTCTAATCCTCAGATACACCATTTTGGGCCATAATCCTCTCTATCATGGTGGTTAGATTATTTTCTGCCAGGATGTTATCGTTTCGAATTCTATGAACTAACGCATCAGCATCTTGGTTTCGACCCACCATGACAACTCCTCTAGGTCGTTCCTCTCGAAACTCTGGGACCTCCAGCCTTTCGACCCTTGCCCCTGGTTCCATAACTCCCCTTTGTGGTTCTTCTCGAATCATTGGGGCGTCTAATCTTTCGACCCTTGCCACTGGTTCTATAACTCTCCTTTGTGGTTCTTCTCGAATCACTGGAGCATCTAACCTTTGTGCCCTTGCCCCCAAATTAACTCCCTCTCTAATTGGTCTATAGGGTGGATCATCAGCAATCTGTTCTATGATAGGTATGTTTGCTCGAACCACGCCGTTTCGCTTACGCCTTTTCCGCGAGCAAAGAAATCGCTATTCAATCATATTATCGCTTGTCACACTACATTTTGCACTATTGGGGCGAAGATTTCTTGCATAGTTTGCACTAACACTCCTATCATATTATGGTTACTATCATCCATTAACTTCCTGAAAGCCATCTGATTTTCTGTGGTTAGGATAGGCAAGGTACTATAGCCCATTGACCCTTGGTTATTTGTTAGAAATTGATTAGTCCCAGATCCAGATCCCAATTGTGGTGATGTATTTGATGTCGAACTGTGCAAACCTGCCATAAAAGATGTTGGCATTCCATAAGAAGGGTTTTTGGGTCTATTGCCATCGAAACTTGGCAGTCTAGTTGATAATGGGGTGGCGAAATGGGTTTGTGTCCCTGATTGTGGGACGAATCCCCCGGGATAACCAGTGGTTCCTGTATTGCCTAGGATCGAATTGTTAGTTGACATGCCACTTGTTCCGTTCGTGGCCACATTACTGGTAGAAGAGGCAACAGATTGTGCGTTCGAAGGGATTGCGCTAGACGTTCCCATCGAAGCAGACACATTAGTGCCTGATCCTTGTGGGGCATTTTGTTCCCCTTGTTGATTGTTTGGATTAGACATCCTATTATTTCGTTGTCTTCTGAGTAAGGGTTGGTTGTTATTGATTATTTTACCACTCCTAAGGTTCATATAACAACGAAGTTGACACTCAGAGATAACTTTTAATATGATTATGTCTTAACAATCTTTATTTTATTTTAATTTTGTAACGACCAATGACTGTCCCACTGGGCGTGCCAATTTGTTCACAGTGATTTCTGGTGAAACAACCGCTAGTCCTCCAAACTATCGAATAAGCGTTATAACTGTTATCCAATTCCTCTGGTAACTTGCAGGATCGACTAGATTGATCCTATGGGGTATTGGTCGTTTGGATAAAATTAATAACAAAATAAGTGTTCATGTTTAAGACTTATATCTAGAGTATTTTATGTATGTCCAATGTATTCCGATCACAATGTTAAATAACTTAATGACATGATCAAATAAAATAACATAACACTGTTTGAGTAAGTAAACGCATAAAGTTCGATTTATAAAGAAATGCGTAAATGCAGGAATAGGTAAATGGCTCTTAAAGGTAAAAGACTTTAATATAAAAGCATGAACATAAAAGCATGAAATGTAGAAAACAAGAATGTAAATGACATAAATATGAAAGGTTTCTGGAAAGTAAGAACGTTAATGTAAAGAGTTTCTGAAATGTAAGGATTCGAAGTAAAAGAAACGTTTAAATGCAAAGAAAGGTTAAAGGACTTTGAATGTAAAGAATTTAAAAGACATTGATGCAAAGTTAAAGATAAACTGGAAAGATAAAGACTTTTACTGAAATTGTAAAGGTTTGGTGCAATCATACGTACATTGTTCGTGCATTCGTTTCCCTAGCCATGTGGTATTTTGAATGTTACTGAATTTTGTACAATAGATATGACACACGAAATCCTAACATTAAGACTTCTATATATACTACTTCGACCATAACGGTCTGACTTATGAGATCTTGCCACGTTTAGAACATGCAGAACATTGTTCTTCTCTAGCTTCCATGTGTCTTCGAACCGTTCCCACGCATATATTTTAACTTCCATTTATCCCGCTCGCGTTTGAAATTCAAATGCTTTGGCCACTTCGTTTCGAACTCACTTCTCAGACACAACCCTACTACCACTTCGAAGCTTCCTTTACATGTATTACCATAATTACCATTCGAAGCTCCAAGTTCCAATACAGCCATTCGAAGAACTAATTCTTTCTTTCCAAACTGTGACATTCACTTTGTTCCAACGAACACTTCATATCATTTCGTTTCGAGCTCAATGATTCCATTTCGAATCATATATATCAAAATCTTCAGCCAACAAGTGGCAGTCTGAAACTTATACAACAAAGAAGATAAGAGCATTTGATATAGAATATGTGAAAAGTTCCAAGTCAAGTGTATCCTTGCTTATGTAGACAGCTCAGGGTACTTGATATCTCTCTCAAGGAGTTGATGGTTCTGGATCTGTAAAAGTCAAAATGATTTTACAGTATGAAGTCATACTCAAGTGTAATGTCCAACCAGGAGTATGTAATATTGGCTGACCTAAACTATGGGAAGATGAAGTCCCTAAAAAATATTCATCATATTCTTCGAGGTTCATCTTTAACTGGAGCATTATTGTCCATAACACTCTTCGGCGTCACTTCTATCACAAGACTCATATCTCTAAATTGTTCAATCAATTCCAACTCTTTCACCATCAAAAGTGACATATGCAAAGTCTTTCGACTTAAAGCATCGGCCACCATATTTGCTTTACCAGGATGGTAATTCAATCCGAAATCATAATCTTTCAATAATTCAAGCCACCTTCTTTGTCTCATATTAAGCTCCTTTTGATCAAACAAATATTTCAAGCTTTTATGGTCACTAAACACTTCAAATCTAGAACCATAAAGATAATGCCTCCAAATCTTAAGCACAAAAACAACCGCCGCCGCAAGTTCCAAATCGTGAGTAGGATAGTTCTTCTCATGAATCTTCAATTGCCTCGAAGCATAAGCAACCACCTTGCCACCTTGCATAAGCACGCCACCTAAACCCATCATAGAGGCATCACAATAAACCACAAACGGTTCTTCGGGATTAGGTAAAATCAAGATCGGTGCCGTTGTCAACCTCTTCTTTAATTCAACAAAACTTTCTTCACACTTGACATCCCACACAAAAGCAGCTCCCTTACAAGTTAACTTTGTCAAAGGAAGTGCCAACTTAGAAAAACCTTCAATGAACCTCCTATAGTAACCAGCCAAACCCAAGAAACTTCTAATCTCGGTAACAGATTTAGGAGTTTCCCATCTTAACACAACATCAACTTTAGAAGGATCAACCGCAATGCCATCGCCAGAAATAACATGCCCTAAAAAGCTCACTTCACCTAGCCAAAACTCGCACTTTGACAACTTAGCATAAAGCTTCTTCTCCTTCAGAATTTCCAACACAATGCGCAAATGTTCTGCATGCTCTTCCTCCGATTTAGAATAAACCAGAATATCATCAATAAAAACAACCACGAAACTATCCAAGTAAGGATGGAAAATACGGTTCATGTACTCCATGAATACTCCTGGTGCATTAGTGACACCGAAAGGCATCACCGAATACTCGTAATGTCCATACCTCGTCCTGAAAGCAGTTTTCTGAACGTCTTCTTCTTTCACCCTTATTTGATGGTAACCCGACCTCAAATCAATCTTACTAAACATGCGAGCACCAACCAACCGGTCCATCAAATCATCAATCCTAGGAAGTGGATACCTATTCTTGATAGTTACTTTATTCAACTAACGATAATCAATACAAAGCCTCATGCTACCATCTTTCTTCTTTACTAACAATACAGGAGCTCCCCATGGTGACACACTTGGTCTGACAAACTTCTTCTCGAGCAAATCTTCTAATTGACTCTTCAATTCTGCTAACTCCGATGCGGACATCCTGTATGGCGCCATAGAGATAGGTCTGGTACCAGGGACAAGATCCACAGAAAACTCAACTTCTCTTTCTGGAGGTGCACTAGGAATCTCATCAGGAAACACTTCAGGAAAATCGCACACCACCGGAAAGTTTGCGATAACAGATTGACTCTCCACAGAAAGAGTCGCCATCAACAAGGAAACCGATGCTTCATCTTTCATGAACTCCTTCAATTGTTTCGTCGACACCAACATAGTTTGATCTTCTTCCGCTAAGGAAGAAAACCTCACAGTGTTGTCATAGCAATTGATATGGACATAGTTAGCTTTCAACCAATCCATACCCAAAACCACGTCCAACCCAACAAGCGGTAAGCAAATAAGATTCACCATGAAGTCTCTACCAAAGATTGATAAAGGGCAATTTGCACACACAAAAGAAGTAGTAACTGTTCCCTTAGCCGGAACTTCCACCACCATATCTTTATCTAGAGATGACAAAGTAAGACCCAACCTCTTAACACAATCAGAAATAAAACAATGAGTAGCACCAAGGTAATAAGGGAATGCTATTAATGAAACTAGTACCGAACAAGTCCATCTTCGCTTGCCAGCACCCGACAAAGCAAACACCTTCCCTGCCCGCGCCTTCTTAGGCTTCTTGCATTGAGGACTAGTGTGACCTCCTCACCACAATTAAAACAAACCACTTCTATGCTTGCAATCATGAATTACATGACCCGTTTCACCACAACGGAAACACCTCACATCATTCTCTTTAGCCTTCCCATCACTCCTACAAACATTACTCTTGTGGTTTCCCACACTTGTAACAAACAATACTAGGAGCATCTCCGCCACTAGTCCTTCTTCCTTGAAACGCTTGTTGTTTCCCAAGAGGAACATCATAAGGTTTCCCACGGCTCGCTGGCCCTTGCTCCTCTTATCGACAACATCTTATAATGTGCATTACTATCCTCTTCAAAGATCCTACAACTATCAATCAAATCCGCAAAGACACGGATTTTCTGATAACCGATCGCCTTCTTAATCTCAGGACGCAAGCCATTCTCAAATTTAATGCATTTGAAAATTCAGCACCCTCACCATTAAAGTGAGGATAGAACTTAGCCAATTCAATAAACTTCGCAAAGATAATCGTGATGGACATGCTCCCCCGCTTTAGTGAAAGGAACTCAATCTCCTTCTTTCGAACATCTTCCGGTAATACTTCCTCAAGAACTCCCTACTAAAACATCCCATGTTACTTCTTCACCAAAGAACCCCAAGCCTTTGACGGTGTCAACCCACCAATCATCAGCCTCCTTACTTAACTTATGAGTGCCATAACGGACCTTTTGTGCAGGAGTGCAATCCATCACCCGAAAGATTCTTTCAATCTCCTTCAACCAAGTTAGAGCACCCTCAGATCATACTTCCCGTAGAAAGTAGGTGGATTCTCCTCCGAAGGTCGCCAAACCACGAGTCCCGCGTCAAGAATCGGCGGTTTTGGAAAGCATGAGCCATAGCTCGCATAGCAGGAATAGCATCATCGCTCCTACCAACATTCCTACCAAAGATTCCTACCAAAGATTCCTACCACCATAACAACTTCGCTCACAACAAAACAAGGATTAGAATCAACAAATAATACTTGATTGTTAGACAACAACAGACTCAACAACTTGGCGGATGACCGACCTTCGATACCACTAATGTAACACCCCAATTCTACCCCGTAATTATATAATAAAATCGAGTTTCAAAATTCCATTTAATAAAATTGAGGCATCACATCTTCGCATTTCCAACAATTAGCATTATAATGCACATCAAAATCGGATATACCGAATCATACATAATTCATCATATAGACATATGAATATTCACAATGGATATGTTTATAAAATATACATAACATCGTGTTGTCATCAATACACAAGGTTATCACATAATAAGATAGTATATACAAACTATCCTATCAAAATAATGACGCGCCCAAATCCCGAGTGTTACTACGACGAGCGTAACGACACAAAATAAAGTGACTCGAGCTAATCCTCCTCATCCTCGGATCACCGCACGCTACCAATATATAGGTAACGCTAAACAAGTAAAGGGTGAGATAATTCCAAAACATATAATTAGAAACCATGATGGAATATATAGATAGTTGAATTATAATTGATATAAGTTAAATAAAGTATATCAACATATATTTAAACTTACGTACTTTAAATTAGCATTTGATGTATAAATCAACACATTAACTTCACCACATAATCATTATCTTCACATCAACACAAAACACCATGTACCGTCGCAATTCAATTATCATTCATCAATTAAGGACTCAATGATAAACAACTCGAACATAAACATAACCGACTCCAAAATAAACATAATGGACTCCATGAGACACGACTATGTTATGCATGTGGTACCCATCGCTTTGTCCGTAATTAGGGACACTTGGCATAAAGCCCAACGCTCGGCGAAAAGCCATCATCGCGGCATAAAGCCCTCTTCGCTTATGAAATGTATGTGACTCAATACATAAAGACCACACAACAACATATCATCATCGCTCATCACAATTGACATAAAGTCTACTTCGCCATATTTATTCACATCACATAAACATGTCATCGCATCGCATAAACAACAAGTATTCGGAATTATATACACCGTCGCAAACATCACCGTCAATTAATCCATCAATTCCCAAAACGGAAAATAGTAAAACATTAATAATCGTCGAAAACCATTCTTATTTACCGCATAATTTATAAACATCAACTTCAAAATCGGATAGTTCATATACGCTTAAAATGACTAAAACTCAATCCGGTCAATTTACCGTATTTTAGCCTATTTCGGTCGCTCCATAAAAACTCACAATTTCGAAAAACTAACTTCACCACTACGTTCTACACGTCAAAATTAGCTAGCACGTCAATTTTCGTTGAATTCGGAGCAACTTACTCCGTCGCCGAATTTACCGAAATCAGAAAATCGGAACATCATCGGGTTCTAAATTTAATCGGCTATCTTATCCCCTAATTATATTTTATGGTTACCAAAAGTTGCTAGGTGGAATTTGGCAAAATAGAAAAACCAGTGGCTAAATTATGCAGGTAACATAGTTTTTTGACAGCAAAATAGCAAATATTCCAACTTACAGCAAAATGGCAAAACAGGAAAATTCGTCTCCTTCACTAAAGGGGACTTCGTCCCTCCTTCCTCATGCAACAATGCCTCACCAAATGGGAGTGACGTCCCATATACCTTCTTTCATTTTTTATTTTTTTTCTTTCAATGCTAGCATTTTACTATTCATTTTCTTTCTTAGTTTTTCTATTTTTTTTTCTTTTATTCCACTGTTAGTTTTTCAATCCCATTTCTATTTCTATTTCTATTTCTATTTCTATTTCAATTTCAATTTCAATTTCAATTTCCATTCTACAATTCAAATACTACCATACCAAAAGCTATACCCATGATTTATACAACATATCCAACTCTTCTAAACATTCTTAGATTTCAACAAAACTCTATAAATCAAACATCAATTTTCCTACAATTCAAACTAAATCCATCAAACCCTATCTAAGTGAAATGGAAATCAAACCCCTTACCTTGCAAGCTTTGGGTATTCTTGATGATTCTCCAACCAAGCTTTGCTCTTCTTCTTGCTCTCTTCTTCTTCCTCAACCAAACCCTAGCTTTTTCTCCAATTTCTCAACTTTGGTGTTTTTGTGTTATGTTTGGAAAATGGTGGAGGAAATGGTTTTATATGATATGTCTTACTAGCTAACTTAATTAAATTGCTCAAATGCCCCTCAACTATTCTTAATACACTACACATACCATCTAATTATATTTCTAACTTAATTTGTTAATTTAATTCCGGTAAATTAAATATCGGTCCGAAAAATATTTTACCGAACCGAACAAAACATCGCTAAATATATTAATAAATATACCGATTAATATAATTATTTTCGTTGTCAAAACAATCGTCAAACGATAATTCAAAAATAATAATATAATTTAATATTAAATAAACGGCTAACTCTCCCCACTAAAAAGGTTTCGTCCTCGAAATTACTCGACTAAAAGCTCGGGATAAGAATCCCGATTACTCTCCATTCCCATGTCGCACTTTCACCATTGCTCCAATCCAAACAACCTTGACCAATGAAATCTCTTTGCCACGGGGACTTCACCTCACGATCCTCAATCCTCAAAGGCATCGTTTCCACCGTAAGATTTTCCCGAACTTGAATGTCATCCATCTCAATCACATGTGAAGGATCCGGGACATACTTCCGAAGTTGTGACACATGAAAAACATCGTGCAAGTTTGAAAGATTTGGCGGTAACGCCACCCGATAAGCCACTTTTCCCACTTTACTAGTAATTTGATAAGGACCAATAAAGCGAGGAGTTAGCTTCTTCGACTTCAATGCTCGTCCCACACCGGTTGTAGGAGTAACTCTTAAGAACACATGATCACCCTCTTGAAATTCCAAATCTTTTCTTCTTTTATCATGATAACTCTTTTGACGACTTTGAGAAATTCTCATCTTTTCTCTAATCATCTTCACCGTTTCCGTAGTTTTCCTAACCAATTCGGGTCCAAGTACCACACTTTCACCCGACTCGTGCCAACACAAAGGAGTCCTACATCTCCAACCATACAACGCCTCAAACGGTGCCATTCCAATACTAGCGTGAAAACTATTATTATAAGTAAACTCAATCAAAGGAAGATATGTATCCCATGAACCACCATGCTCAAGAATACAAGCGCGTAACAAGTCTTCCAACGATTGAATCGTCCTTTCCGTTTGACCATCAGTTTGGGGATGATAAGCCGAACTCAACCTCAACTTAGAACCTAAAGCCTCTTGCAAGCTTTTCCAAAATTCAGAAGTGAACCTCGGATCTCTATCCGAAACAATACACAAAGGAATACCATGTAATCTAACAATCACATGGGTATAAATCTCCGCCAACTTCGATACGGGATAAGTGATGTTAATAGGAATAAAGTGAGTCGACTTTGTAAGCCTATCAACAATCACCCAAATCGCATCGTGTCCTCTTTGTGTATTCGGCAACCCCGTTACAAAATCCATAGAAATGTTATCCCATTTCCATTCCGGGATCTCCAACGGTTGCATCAACCCTACAGGTTTCTGGTGCTCCACTTTAGACTTCTGACAAGTCAAACAAGCATAAACAAACTGAGCCACCTCTCTTTTCATACCCGACCACCAAAACAGTTTTCTCAAATCTTGATACATTTTGGTCGCCCGGATGAATACTCAAACTACTCTTATGACTTTCTTCCAAAATCATCCTCTTTAAATCAACATCATCGGAATACAAATCCTTCCTCGAATCTCAAAACACCGAGCATCCAACTTGAAATCTTCACTTTCGTTTGTCCAATACTAACCAACAAATCCACAAGTTTCACATCAAGCTTTTGAGCTTCTAATGCTATCAAGGAAATCGTTATTGATCTTCAACATTCCCAAAATAACACTCTTCGGCGTCACTTCTATCACAAGACTCATATCTCTAAATTGTTCAATCAATTCCAACTCTTTCACCATCAAAAGTGACATATGCAAAGTCTTTCGACTTAAAGCATCGGCCACCACATTTGCTTTACTAGGATGGTAATTCAATCCGAAATCATAATCTTTCAATAATTCAAGCCACCTTCTTTGTCTCATATTAAGCTCCTTTTGATCAAACAAATATTTCAAGCTTTTATGGTCACTAAACACTTCAAATCTAGAACCATAAAGATAATGCCTCCAAATCTTAAGCACAAAAACAACCGCCGCAAGTTCCAAATCGTGAGTAGGATAGTTCTTCTCATGAATCTTCAATTGCCTCGAAGCATAAGCAACCACCTTGCCACCTTGCATAAGCACGCCACCTAAACCCATCATAGAGGCATCACAATAAACCACAAACGGTTCTTCGGGATTAGGTAAAATCAAGATCGGTGCCGTTGTCAACCTCTTCTTTAATTCAACAAAACTTTCTTCACACTTGACATCCCACACAAAAGCAGCTCCCTTACAAGTTAACTTTGTCAAAGGAAGTGCCAACTTAGAAAAACCTTCAATGAACCTCCTATAGTAACCAGCCAAACCCAAGAAACTTCTAATCTCGGTAACAGATTTAGGAGTTTCCCATCTTAACACAACATCAACTTTAGAAGGATCAACCGCAATGCCATCGCCAGAAATAACATGCCCTAAAAAGCTCACTTCACCTAGCCAAAACTCGCACTTTGACAACTTAGCATAAAGCTTCTTCTCCTTCAGAATTTCCAACACAATGCGCAAATGTTCTGCATGCTCTTCCTCCGATTTAGAATAAACCAGAATATCATCAATAAAAACAACCACGAAACTATCCAAGTAAGGATGGAAAATACGGTTCATGTACTCCATGAATACTCCTGGTGCATTAGTGACACCGAAAGGCATCACCGAATACTCGTAATGTCCATACCTCGTCCTGAAAGCAGTTTTCTGAACGTCTTCTTCTTTCACCCTTATTTGATGGTAACCCGACCTCAAATCAATCTTACTAAACATGCGAGCACCAACCAACCGGTCCATCAAATCATCAATCCTAGGAAGTGGATACCTATTCTTGATAGTTACTTTATTCAACTAACGATAATCAATACAAAGCCTCATGCTACCATCTTTCTTCTTTACTAACAATACAGGAGCTCCCCATGGTGACACACTTGGTCTGACAAACTTCTTCTCGAGCAAATCTTCTAATTGACTCTTCAATTCTGCTAACTCCGATGCGGACATCCTGTATGGCGCCATAGAGATAGGTCTGGTACCAGGGACAAGATCCACAGAAAACTCAACTTCTCTTTCTGGAGGTGCACTAGGAATCTCATCAGGAAACACTTCAGGAAAATCGCACACCACCGGAAAGTTTGCGATAACAGATTGACTCTCCACAGAAAGAGTCGCCATCAACAAGGAAACCGATGCTTCATCTTTCATGAACTCCTTCAATTGTTTCGTCGACACCAACATAGTTTGATCTTCTTCCGCTAAGGAAGAAAACCTCACAGTGTTGTCATAGCAATTGATATGGACATAGTTAGCTTTCAACCAATCCATACCCAAAACCACGTCCAACCCAACAAGCGGTAAGCAAATAAGATTCACCATGAAGTCTCTACCAAAGATTGATAAAGGGCAATTTGCACACACAAAAGAAGTAGTAACTGTTCCCTTAGCCGGAACTTCCACCACCATATCTTTATCTAGAGATGACAAAGTAAGACCCAACCTCTTAACACAATCAGCAGCAATAAAACAATGAGTAGCACCAGTATCAATAATAGTAATAAGGGGAATGCTATTAATGAAACTAGTACCTCGAACAAGTCCATCTTCGTTTGCCGTCGGAGCACCCGACAAAGCAAACACCTTCCCTGCTCCTTGCGCCTTCTTAGGCTTCTTGCATTAAGGACTAGTGTGACCTCCCTCACCACAATTAAAACAAACCACTTCTCTATGCTTGCAATCACGAATTACATGACCCGTTTCACCATAACGGAAACACCTCACATCATTCTCTTTAGCCTTCCCATCACTCCTACAAACATTACTCTTGTGGCCAGGTTTCCCACACTTGTAACAAACAATACTAGCAGGAGCATCTCCGCCACTAGTCCTTCTTCCTTGAAACGCTTGTTGTTTCCCTTTACCAGTAGGAACATCATAAGGTTTCCCACGGCTCTGCTGGCCCTTGCTCCTCTTATCAGACAACATCTTATAATGTGCATTACTATCCTCTTCAAAGATCCTACAACTATCAATCAAATCCGCAAAGACACGGATTTTCTGATAACCGATCGCCTTCTTAATCTCAGGACGCAAGCCATTCTCAAATTTAATGCATTTGGAAAATTCAGCACCCTCACCATTAAAGTGAGGATAGAACTTAGCCAATTCAATAAACTTCGGATAATCGTGATGGACATGCTCCCCGCCTTAGTGAAAGGAACTCAATCTCCTTCTTTCCCGAACATCTTCGGTAATACTTCCTCAAGAACTCCCTACTAAAACATCCCATGTTACTTCTTCACCAGAACCCTAAGCCTTTGACGGTGTCAACCCACCAATCATCGCCTCCTTACTTAACTTATGAGTGCCATAACGGACCTTTGTGCAGAGTGCAATCCATCACCCGAAAGATTCTTTCAATCTCCTTCAACCAAGTTAGAGCACCCTCGGATCATACTTCCGTAGAAAGTAGGTGGATTCTCCTCTCGAAGGTCGCCAAACCACGAGTCCCAACCGCGAATCGGCGGGTTTTGGAAAGCATGAGCCATAGCTGCATAGCGAAGAATAGCATCATCGCTCCTACCAACATTCCTACCAAGATTCCTACCAAAGATTCCTACCACCATAACAACTTCGCTCACAACAAAACAAGGATTAGAATCAACAAATAACAATACTTGATTGTTAGACAACAACAGACTCAACAACTTGGCCGGACAGACCGACCTGCTCTGATACCACTAATGTAACACCCCAATTCTACCCCGCGTAATTATATAATAAAATCAGAGTTTCAAAATTCCATTTAATAAAATTGAGGCATCACATCTTCGCATTTCCAACAATTAGCATTATAATGCACATCAAAAATCGGATATACCGAATCATACATAATTCATCATATAGACATATGAATATTCACAGCACAGCGGATATATTTATAAAATATACATAACATCGTGTTGTCATCAATACACAAGGTTATCACATAATAAGATAGTATATACAAACTATCCTATCAAAATAATGACGTCGCCCAAATCCCGAGTGTTACTACGACCAGAGCAGAACGACACAAAATAAAGTGACTCGAGCTAATCCTCCTCATCCTCGGGGATCACCTGCACGTTACCAATATATAGGTAACGGCGAAACAAGTAAAGGGGTGAGATAATTCCAAAACATATAATTAGAAACCATGATGGAATATATAGATAGTTGGAATTATAATTGATATAAGTTAAATAAAGTATATCAACATATATTTAAACTTACGTACTTTAAATTAGCATTTGATGTATAAATCAACACATTAACTTCACCACATAATCATTATCTTCACATCAACACAAAACACCATGTACCGTCGCAATTCAATTATCATTCATCAATTAAGGACTCAATGATAAACAACTCGAACATAAACATAACCGACTCCAAAATAAACATAATGGACTCCATGAGACACGACTATGTTATGCATGTGGTACCCATCGCTTTGTCCGTAATTAGGGACACTTGGCATAAAGCCCAACTTCGCTCGGCGTAAAAGCCATCATCGCTTATAAAGCCCTCTTCGCTATGAAATGTATGTGACTCAATACATAAAGACCACACAACAACATATCATCATCGCTCATCACAATTGACATAAAGTCTACTTCGCCATATTTATTCACATCACATAAACATGTCATCGCATCGCATAAACAACAAGTATTCGGAATTATATACACCGTCGCAAACATCACCGCTAATTAATCCATCAATTCCCAAAACGGAAAATAGTAAAACATTAATAATCGTCAAAACCATTCTTATTTACCGGCATAATTTATAAACATCAACTTCAAAATCGGATAGTTCATATACGTCTTAAAATGACTAAAACTCAATCCGGGTCAATTTACCGTATTTTAGCCTATTTCGGGTCGTTCCGTAAAAACTCACAATTTCGAAAAACTAACTTCACCACTACGTTCTACACGTCAAAATTAGCTAGCACGTCAATTTTCGTTGAATTCGGAGCAACTTACTCCGTCGCCGAATTTACCGAAATCAGAAAATCGGAACATCATCGGGTTCTAAATTTAATCGGCTATCTTATCCCCTAATTATATTTTATGGTTACCAAAAGTTGCTAGGTGGAATTTGGCAAAATAGAAAAACCAGTGGCTAAATTATGCAGGTAACATAGTTTTTTGACAGCAAAATAGCAAATATTCCAACTTACAGCAAAATGGCAAAACAGGGAAAATCCGTCTCCCTCTTCACTAAAGGGGACTTCGTCCCTCCTTCCTCATGCAACAATGCCTCACCAAATGGGAGTGACGTCCCATATACCTTCTTTCATTTTTTTTTTTTTCTTTCAATGCTAGCATTTTACTATTCATTTTCTTTCTTAGTTTTTCTATTTTTTTTTCTTTTATTCCACTGTTAGTTTTTCAATCCCATTTCTATTTCTATTTCTATTTCTATTTCTATTTCTATTTCTATTTCAATTTCAATTTCAATTTCCATTCTACAATTCAAATACTACCATACCAAAAGCTATACCCATGATTTATACAACATATCCAACTCTTCTAAACATTCTTAGATTTCTCAACAAAACTCTATAAATCAAACATCAATTTTTCCTACAATTCAAACTAAATCCATCAAACCCTATCTAAGTGAAATGGAAATCAAACCCCTTACCTTGCAAGCTTTGGGTATTCTTGATGATTCTCCAACCAAGCTTTGCTCTTCTTCTTGCTCTCTTCTTCTTCCTCAACCAAACCCTAGCTTTTTCTCCAATTTCTCAACTTTGGTGTTTTTGTGTTATGTTTGGAAAATGGTGGAGGAAATGGTTTTATATGATATGTCTTACTAGCTAACTTAATTAAATTGCTCAAATGCCCCTCAACTATTCTTAATACACTACACATACCATCTAATTATATTTCTAACTTAATTTGTTAATTTAATTCCGGTAAATTAAATATCGGTCCGAAAAATATTTTACCGAACCGAACAAAACATCGCTAAATATATTAATAAATATACCGATTAATATAATTATTTTCGTTGTCAAAACAATCGTCAAACGATAATTCAAAAATAATAATATAATTTAATATTAAATAAAACGGGCGTTACAGTGACTAATCTGAAGACTTCTAAATTGCTACTGCTGGACTGAATTCTTAAAAACCATTGTATTATTTTTAAGCTTATGTAATGCAAAGGTTGTGTAAATTAGTTTTAGCCAAAATAAGTCAAAGGGGGAGATTGTTATTTCTCTATAATTTTAATTGGCATTATGGTTGGTAAAACTAATATAGTAGCAATTAGTTAAATAGGATTGGTAACTTGTAAGAGAAAGTAAGTGGAAGTTCTATTTGACAAAGGAACATGTTAAGTTGAAATATTTCAACACCTGGACAACATGTCGAAGAAGATGTCCTATGCAGAGCCATTCGAAATCGCACCTAGATCTCCAAAGACGGTTGATTGAATCTGACTTAGCAATTAACAGAATGCAGAATATTACTAACCAAGATTTTGCAATCATACGTAGCGCAAGAATGATCTGGAAAGAATCAAGTCAGAATATGTTGAAATGAAGACTTTCTAAATATGGAGATATTTTAGGAAGATTTGATTGAAGACCTATTTTGCAGGAGAATCTTTTGCAGATTTGTAACCACTTATTTGCTATTATTATAAGCCCAAGACCAATTAGGAATAGGTTATATAAATAGAAGCATTGTAGCCTAGAAAACCAAGTCAACCAAAATGTAAAATAATAAGGGTTGTGTTTGTAGATGAACCACTCAGTTTATGGGATGGTCATCGGGTTCTCACTCAGAAGTCTTTAGGTAATGAGTTGAGTATTGTTCTTGGAGGAAGCACTGAAGCAACTCCAAGTATGTGTTCTTAGTCTAGAGTCAAGGATGAGTATGGAGGGAAGTGCGGCTTCCTACCCGAAATAGGAGTGTATCTCCTCATCATGCAAGTGTGTCTTCTATTCTATGAATACAAGATTGTTGGAAATCAAGTTGTCGAAACAATGTCTGAATTATTGATTGTTAGACATGATTGCAGTGATTGGAAGTGAGAGGAGTTTCTCATATCTAGGGAGAACTTTATGTAGAAGTTGCATTGGATAGTGATTAAGTGAGGAGTTGTAAACGCGGTAGCTTAGCTCTGAAATGATACTACTGATAGTGAACTCCTTCCTAGCTTGGTATGCCCCCAGAGTAGGTAGTTAGACTGAAGTGGGTTAACAAACCTTGTGTGCATTTTACATTTCAGCAACTGCTTTAATTGTCTTATATATGAAAAATGAAATAAAGCTAATGGAAAAGAATTAGAAAGATAAAGCAATTGGATTTGATTACCTTGTAGTTTGAAAAGCTTATCAGAACGAGTTTGTTGCATTAGAAGATATAGATGTTAAGGTTTTGTTTTGAGAAAAAAGAAAGAAAACATATGAATAACATGGAAGAAAGTTTATGAAGAAGAGAAAGCTGATGAACTTGATTACCTTTAAATTTGAAGATGTTTATGAGGACGAGTTCACAACATGTGGAAGAGAGCGTTATTAGGGTTTTGTTTCGAGAACGACAACTATTCTAAAGGAAAGCTTCACAACTTCATATATATATATATATATATATATATATATATATATATATATATATATATATATATATATATATATATATATATATATATATATATATGACTTTAAAAACAATTGTGATAATATGTAACTATTATTCACAACTATTTTTGGTATTAACTATGGTAATAAGTATTTTTATTTTAATATATTTATAAGAGTATAATGACAATTTCTTTTGATAATGAAAAAAATAAAAAGTTATTAGCGCTAAAATCAAAACAAGTAATATTTAATAGAGTATATCACAATTGTTATGTTTAAGGACTCTGATAAAATATATTTTAATAAAATTTTAAAAAATTTAAACAGGCAAAAATAAATTATTACTACAGTTATTTAGACGGTCCTAGTAACATGGTGTTACCAAAAATATATTTTGTAGGTAAAGGTACTTTAAAAAATTATTTAAAGTAACTTAAAATTTTGAAAATGGCATTAAATTATCAATAATAATTTATTTTTTTAAAAACCAGCAATTAAAATAAATGAGTGGATACCATTTAGTGTAAAAAATAAAAAGTTTCACCTATTGCATAGTCTTGAATCTTGATTGTAAATTTCTTTGGTGTGGAGAGTCATATAGCTTATTTAAGCCATTGCAACACATCTCCCATTGAGTACTTTTTCCATTCCTTTCTTTCTCTCTCACATTTTTCTTCTCCATTCTACAACATGGCTAACTCAGAAGCAATAATGAAACAAGGTGAATTCTATTGCTTGTTATTAATTAACTAAATAATTATATAATACACAAATTATTATGATATATTTAATTGGAATGATTAATATTTTTGAGTTGGTGTTGTTATGGTAGAAGTTAAAGAAGATGAACGTGAAGTACAGAGAAGTTACTGGAAAGAACATTGTGCTGATTTGTCAGTTGAGTCAATGATGCTCGATTCTAACGCATCTCATCTCGACAAAGAAGAGAGACCAGAAGTATGTACAACTCTTTCTTAATCTTAAAAATAACTAACTCTATAATATCAATATTTTCTTTTCTATTTTCAATATACTTTATTTATAAATATTTCATTGTTACATGTGGCTGGTGTAAAATAATTTATACTTTACGTATATAGTGTATAGATAATTAAGAATATAGTGTGTAGATAATTAAGAGGGTGAAGAGATATATGGAAGAATATAAATTAAATTATCTCTGTTGAACAAATACGTTGATATCCTGATTTTTGATCAGGATAGTCTACTGGAGTAGATTTACTGTACCAGTAAAAAGTCTAACTAAAATTTGGGCCGAAACTTTAGAATCTAAACCAATATTTTATTATGGAGGATTTTGCATTGCATCCTTATATTTTCAGTGAAAATTATTATTATTATTATTATTATTATTATTATTATTATTATTATTATTATTATTATTATTATTATTATTATTATTATTATTAATTTTAATAATATAAAAATATTTTAAAAGTTCATTTATTCATATCTCTTTTTAAATTTGCTGTAAAAATGATTGATTAAAATGCTCGGTTAGCATTAGTGTAAATTTTTTTATAAGATATCACAACTATTAATGAGTAATATTTTAGATATGATTAGAGATGAGTTAAATACTTATAAAATTTAACTGTTATAATTAACTAATAAAATCATTCATATATCCTGTATGTATACATACAATGTCAACATACCATTTCTCTAAACTAATTTAGAAGGTTTTTTTCTTTAGTACCCTCCTTTTGGGGGGCAGAGGTGTGTGTCTAGTGTCTACATCTAGTTTTAGTCGGCTGCCCCCACAATTTTCTTTTGTATTGTTAATTGGAATCTTAATTTTTGTCCCCACTTTAATAATATCTTCCCCCACCAGTGGTAAATAAAACTTTAAAATATTTTAAAATAAATTGTGTTGATTTGTTGTCTTTCTATTTTTTAACTCACTCACAAAATTAATCTTTTATATTAAATTTAAGTATTTTTGCTTCTCATCTTATAATTTTTACATTTAAAATGGTTGATGAATTCATATTTACATGATATGTCATTTGTGAAATGTGATAAATTATTATATAAAATATCATTATTTATTCTTAGTGGCAATATTATAAATTAAATCAATGTCTTTTTTTTACTTAAAAAGATTAATTTCATAAAAAGAAAAAAAAAACTATAATTGTAATTAAGACTTTAAAACATAAAGAGAATAACTAGTTATACTTATTAGTTTGTTGATGTTTTTATACAAAGTAATTTTTTTTATAATGTCAATTTTTTTACTGTTTATTTATTTGATTATTCCAACAAAATAAAGACAATAGCTCATAATTTTATTCCTTATACATTTTTAGTAAGAGTAAATAATTCAGTATATATTTTTCCTCAGTTAGTTGAAACTTTAGAATCTGTCCCTACTCATCTTATGATTATTGAATTATTTCTCAATATTTATCGCTTCAAGATATTTTCTTATTATATTTTTAATCATAATTTATTAATAGATTCTTTCAAAAAATAAAATAGTGTATTTTAAAAAATGTTTATAAGAGATGCTAATTTACACCATTCTAACTTATAGAAGGAGAAACAACATACATCTTAGAGTATATTTAATCATTTTTAAGTTAATGCTTGTTAAAATACACCTTATATATATATATATATATATAGAGATCAAACTGAAAGACACCATGAGTTACACTCGCTAATGTCATTGATTAATATTTTTTAAATCAACGTTGATCATATCATATATCATACCTATAAAGTTTGAGATTAATCTATAAAGATTTACTATACGATCAAGATATCCAAAAATTAACATCAAAATAGACTTTCATATAACGTTAATTTTGATGTATTTCAATGACATAGTAAATCATTATAGATTAATCTTAAACTTTATAGGTATGATCTATATGATAATATGTTTCAATCCAACGGTTGATTTTAAAAAATATTAATCCGAAGTGACGTTTTTTAGCGAGTATAACTCATAGTGTAACTTTTTGGATGTAATTTGATCCCTCCTCTCTCTCTCCTATATATATATATATATATATATATATATATATATATATATATATATATATATATATATAAAATTGATTTAGTCTGAGTAAATATATTTTTACTAATTTATTTATAATTACATAGGTACTCTCCCTCTTACCAGCATATGAAGGAAAGTCAGTTCTAGAGCTTGGAGCAGGTATTGGAAGATTTACTTCTGAATTGGCCCTGCAAGCTGGACAATTGCTTGCTGTAGATTTCATTGAAAGTGCAATAAAGAAGGTAAATCTTTTATTTACCACTTTTATTAATTATACATACATCTGACATGACTTCGTATTAAAGATATGTCTTATGTTATATTTATTGTGGTTATATTTAATTATTTAATTTTCTTAACATTTTTATGTCAATATTGTATTATATTTGATATTTGAATATATCTAAATATTTATAGTTGATATTTGCAAAAATTCAAATAAAATAAAATTACTTATAGTTAAATGTCTTAATTTTTTTTTTTCAGAATGAAAATACTAATGGACACCACAAGAATGTGAAGTTCATATGTGCTGATGTGACATCTCCAAACTTGCATATTTCTGAAGAATCAGTTGATTTAATATTCTCAAATTGGTTACTCATGTATCTTTCAGATCAAGAAGTGAGCTCTTTTTTATTTTTCCCAATTAAGCGATAGAATTTTCAAATTTAAATTAGACACAAATAAGAGTATTGTTCCATCAACAAATCCCAACTATCTGATCAACATCAAATGGTTCATATTTTAAATTTATATTAAAATTTAATTTTATAAAATTAGAATATTAATTAAATTTAATCTTATAATACTATTTACTTGGCATTACGTTTTTGCTAAAACTTTTATTTTTCTCTTGATGAATTAATTTCAGGTTAAGAATTTAGCCGAAAAAATGGTGAAATGGTTAAAAGTTGATGGATATATATTCTTTAGAGAATCTTGTTTCCACAGATCTGGAGATTCAAAGAGAAAATACAATCCAACTCACTATAGGGAACCAAGATTTTACACTACGGTTTGTTCTAAAAGTGTAATTATTCATATTATTGAAAAGTTTGATTTTGATTATTATCCTTCCTCATTTATGTAGGTATTTAAAGAGTGTCACATAAGTGATGAAAATGGGAATTCCTTTGAGCTTTCACTTGTTGGTTGCAAATGCATTGGAGCCTATGTTAGACATAAGAAGAATCAAAATCAGGTGATATAAAACAAAAAACTATTATATAACGTGTAAGGTGCGCTACTGCGCAGTATTCAAAATTTGATACGTTTAAATTATAATTAAAAAAATCTCATAAAATATTAATCATGGCAAAATAGATCAATTATTTGATTTGTCACACTTTCTAAACACCAAGAGAAATCCTTCAAAGACTTATATGAATAATTAATTAACAAATAATTCTTATTTTTGTTATGTAGATTTGTTGGATATGGCAAAAAGTTAAATCACAAGATGATAGAAGGTTTCAAAGGTTCTTGGATAGTGTCGAGTATAATAATAAGGATATCTTACTCTATGAACATGTCTATGGTCAAGGCTTTGTTAGCACTGGAGGACTTGGTAAGAATGTCCTAAGCATAATGTCAAAGATATATATGCCTTCTGTATCTGTCTTCAAATTTTGGAGACTCTCTCTTAATTAATTATGGTTCGACTGTTACAAAATAAAATAAAAATTATTTATTTATGATTTAACAATGACAGATTTATTGTGAAGTCCTTTAAACTATAATTTCATGTTAAAAATTTGAAATAATTAGGTGATTGCAGTTCATATTAAACACTCTCAAAATTGGCCCTCAAGTATAATAATAGATTTCAAATATTTCTAACTTAAAAAATACTTATTGTTTGAGCAGAAACAACTAGAGAAATTGTGACAAAGTTAGACCTAAAGCCAGGTCAAAAAGTTCTAGATGTTGGTTGTGGCGTTGGAGGAGGTGCTTTTTACATGGCTGAGAATTTTGATGTTGAGGTTGTTGCCATTGACCTGTCCATAAACATGATTTCTCTAGCCATCGAACGTGCAATCGGACTCAAATACTCAGTAGAATTCGAATGCGTTGATTGCACTAAAAAAACGTATTTTGAAAACACATTTGATGTGATTTACACTCGCGACACCTTGTTACATGTCAAAGTAAGGAAGATTTTATAATTGATTTTTTTGAAAAAGTATATATTTTGTAAAATTTAATAATAAAAACATTTTATGTATTTTATATAGGATAAACCAACATTGTTCAGATCATTTTATAAATGGTTGAAGCCTGGGGGTACACTTTTAATTAGTGACTATTGCAAAAGTGTTGGAAGTCTTTCAATGGAATATGCAGAGTATATAAAAAATAGAGGATATTATATCCATGACATGAATGCATATTATAAGGTATGATAGTGTATTGATTTTGATATTTAATAATTTAATTTTTTTTTCATTTTTTGTAATTCTAAATTTTTTATTTATTTTTTCTCTTTTGTAATGATATGTTACTTATATTCTAAATATTCACAGATGCTTGAGAATGCTGGATTTGATGATGTCATTGCTGAGGATCAAACCAATTTGGTATGTAGCACAATATGAATTAAATTTCTAACATTTACATTTGTTTTCTTTGTGTTGTTCTAACAAATATTTTTTATTTCAGTTCTTGAAAACTCTACAAATGGAGTTAAATGGCCTTGAGAATAATAAAGTTGATTTCATTGATGATTTCTCAGAGGTGAACTGTTATAATATACTTTGGACATGAATATTTTGAATTCATTTTCTGTTTTATATATATGAATATAATTAACTCGAATATAAACCTCTTTTTAGTTTTAAAACATTAATTAATTATTGAAATGTTTAATTATTGAAATGTTTAATTATTGAAATGTTTACATTTAGGATGATTACAATGAAATTGTTGAAAGATGGAAGGCCAAGCAGATGAGAGGTGTGGCTGGAGAGCAGATATGGGGCTTGTTCATTGCCAAGAAAATATGATGTTTTTTTCCATATGTTATGTTTATTTCATGTCATGTCATGTAATGAATGAATATGTTTAGTTGAGTGTGAAAAACTTTCTACTAATAATTGTTCAGTTTTGGCTTGGATAGCTTTTTATGCGTCCTGTTCTATATGGAAGTAAATGTGATGTTCAATATTTTTTGTCTTTTGAGTTAATAATCTGTTTGCTCTAATATATAGGTCATGTACTAAAAACCTTATCTAAAATAAATCCTTTTACATAACCTTCATGCATCCTCTTTTATATTTATCAATACATTAGACTGAATTTTTTTTCCTATGGTTTATAGTTTGAACTTTCTTGAGGTCAGATTTTATTTGTAGATTAAATCTATTTTAATTCTTTTAGTATTAATAATCATATAAATTTAAAATAACTAAAAATGAAAGAAAAAAAATAATAATAACACATGAGTAACCACATCACATCGGAGGAAGGGTGAGTGGATTTGGGGGATATTGGTGTTAATATTCAACTTTTATCTTCGGAGAGTCTGATTAATTTTTTTGACTCTTCAATCCAAACTTTTGGAGGTGGTTTTGAGGCCGCATTTTCAAGATTTTGCATCTTGGAAGGCGGAACCAATAATGGTGTTTTTTCGGTCTCCTCTTGTTACTCTTTCTACGATAGTCAAAGAGTGTCCTTGGGGCCGAAGAGTAGGGAGGAAGTGAGTTTCGTAGAGTTGTGGAAGATGGACTTTCCGTTCAAGATCAAAGCGTTTAATATAATGGTCAAGAGGGACCCTATCCCCCTAAATCGAGGGCTACGAATTCAGCGGTGATGTCCTTTTGGCCTGAAAATGTTTGTAACTAGGGTTTTGAAAGCCACGAACAGTTATGCCCTAACCATGGCAAGGCACGATTTAGGCATGCTAAGCTCCAAACGATGGCCCAGATCTATTCTTTGGCATCTCACAAACACATTAGTACGGTTAGTTTCAATCAAAACACAACAAAAATTGAAATACAAATTCAAGAAAAAACATGTGAACGGATGTAACATGGTATGCACGATTCAAGCATGTTTGGCCATGGGTAATGAGGTGTACTTACTCAGACTTACCTCAGGAACACGCTTGTGTGCTTGAAAATGATTGAGAATGACTGTAGAATGGAATACGAATTTGCAAGCTTCTTGGAATTTTTGAGAGTTTTAGGGTTGCTCTTGAAGGCAATGGTTCCTTCTTTTTTTTCCGTCTCCCTTGACTTCTGATCTTGTAGTGTACTTATAGGACAAGAGATTACATCAAGAATAAAAGGAAAAAACATTTCCTTGAATGCAAAAATATTTCATTGGAAATATTTATCAAATCTTCCCAAAAATAGATTTCTCTTGCCTTGTAGCTTCTTGCAGGAATCGACCTATACTGAAGCTTTTAAGAAAATGCACAAATGCAAAATTTATGTGTCGGCGTATACACAATTCAAGTCGACACATAAATGTTGATTTTATGCAAAAACTGATTTTTCATGATTTAGACCAATTTTAAAGTTGTTTTAAATGATTCATAAGACTTCTAATGCAAGGGAGTGCCACATGACATAGAGATACCGTCCAATATACAAAAATGCTAACTTTTCTTAGTTTTGACGTCATACAAAACATCTAATAGTGAGTTGAACTCTCACTATTATGCCTATATATTAAACCCTATTGTGAATAATGGGTTGAAATAAGTTGATGATGCTATTACAAAAATTCGCACAACGGTGAGGTGTACTCCTGCGAGATTTCAGATATTTAAGAAATGCATTGATCATGAAATAATTGGATATAAAGGTTATGTTTGGAGAGATTGTGAGACTCAGTGGAAATCAACATAACTAATGTTGAAGGCTGTATTAAAACATAACAAGACCTTTACATAGTTAGAGATTAGAGCCCGGAAAGATTTTAATGAAATGAGTAAGGGAAAATGATTCCCTTTACTATAAGATTGTGAGCATGTTAAGTTAATCCTTCCATTTCTACAAATATTTCATGGAGCTACAAAGCACAATTTGGGATCTTCTTATGTGACAAGAAACATATAAATGCTTAAGGTTTTTGGTGTTGGAAGAAGCATTATGAACATGTGCAATTTAGAAAATGAAAAGGTAATGTCAGTGACTATAAAGATGAAGACAAAGTACAATAAATATTGGGGAAAACCTGATGACCTTAACATGTTGTTGTTGGTTGCAATGGTATTAGAACCTCAATGTAAAGTGGAGCTTATGGTATTGATGGTAGCTAGGATTTATGATTGTGGTGATGTAGAATATTTGAAAACAAAATTGGATTCATCTTTGAAATCTATTCTTGATGAATACTCTGGTGGGGCAATGTCTCGTCTAGGTAGTTTTGTCAATCTATCAGCCGCTTTTAATGTAATTAATGATCCGTACCATTTCTCTGAATTCTACGAATAAGATGAGTGTAGCACATTGTCATACCCCAAAATTTGCCCTCATATCTCTTAAGACATTCCATACATCCATGCTCAAGGATTCCTCAAGAGTTGATCAGATGAACACTCTCCTATACAATCAACCCAAACTAGGGTTTGGCATTTCTCAGATCCAGATGGGCTTTTAACACCTCCAGTGGTTTTCATGCTTCCTCATATGCTTCAAAGATTCTCCATGTCAAGTTTCAAGTTTCACAAGTCAAGTTTCCTCAGACAATTGCTCAGATGGTTGAAAATCAGTTGTATTGGTCAAAAGTCAACGTGGTCAACATACAGTCAAAACTTCTGATTTTTGGTCAACATCCTCATTTTGAAGTTACATTCATCATTTGATCAAGGGTTGATCATGATTCATCAAGAAAACTCAAGATTTGCACAAAAGTCAAACTTTCTAAATTAGGGTTTCTAGGTGAAAGTCAACTGAACTTTGACTGATCATAACTTTCTCATACTTTCTCAGAAATTTTTCCACCACCTCTTGTTTTGAAGGAAATTCAATTCTCTACAACTTCATGTCTCACAAGAATGTCCAAAAAATGCTTCATTTGAGAGGTATGGATCAAAACATTACAGGTCCTTTTCAAAGTCAACAAAAAGTCAACTTTTTGTTTTGAAGATATATTGAGCATGGTAACTCCAATTGAAGTGAAACCAAAGACATTGTTTAGAGGACTCTTAGAGCTTTCCAAAAATTCCAAGAACTCTCAAAACTGTGGAAAATCGAGCAAGTTACACAATTCACAAGTTGGGGAATTTTGAAGGAATGCACAAAGAGGGATACTTCAAAAAATCAAATCTTTTGCAAATGGGCCTACTTTTTCTTCATCCTAACTTATTCCTCATACAATTAGGAATATCCAAGCCCAGTGCCATGAATTTTTGATTTATTTTTCTATTTGATTTTGAATTTATTCATTTAAATACAAATTAAATTTTAAAATAAATTATAAAATCAAAATTAATTGAAAGATTGATTTTATTCTTTCCTTGGGACTCAAGTAACTCACCAATGCCAGCAATTTTCGAAATTAGATCAAATTTGGCAAGATTGGATTGAGAATTAATCAAATTTTGAAAATTTGATTTTGGACAAAAATCAAAATTGATTTCCATTGAATATTGATCAATTCTTTCCCAAATCAATCCCAAATCCATCCAGCATATATACTTGATGCATACCAATTGCAAGAGGACGTTAAAATTGCTCCAAGAACCCTAGTTGCGAACTGAAAAAACCGTGGCAAGCAAGCAAGTAGGAATCCTATTTCCAGCCATTCTCAATCAATTTTGAGGTGTCCATTACATTCCTTGAGGTCTTTAGAGTCGATCCAGACTCTTACATCATTCAAAATCATCCAGAATTGAGAAATCACGAATCGGTTTGTTCTTGTTTTTTTCAAAATCGTGTTTCATTATCCATGCATTATTAACAAGTTTTGATGTTTGTTTCATGTTTAGAATGAAGTTTGCAAGCGATATGGGTTGTTTGATTGCATTTCCATGGCCTTAACCGTGAAATACCATAACTAGGGTTTCTGGTTTCGAATTAGGGTTTCTCTATACAGGAAAAATTGGCCAACAAGACCTATACCATTGCATTCGGAATGCTTCAAGGAATTGAACCATGATCTTAGATATAATTTATATTATGTACACTGCATTTTTGATTTTGCCAGGACCTGTAGCGTCGAGCCAAAGCCGACGCTATCTTTTCAAAAATTCAAAAGGTTGAAGACGATGGATGGCGCGAGCGGGAGGAAGCGGAAGAGCGACGCGTGTAAATTCAATTCCGTCCGTTTCCAAACAGTAGAACGTGTTGGCTCAGTTGGTCAGCGTGTTGGTTTTCAGAGTTTGAGGCCTATGACCCCAGTTCGATTCCCAGCCATGGCATTCTTTTTACAAGTTTGCAATTTCCTCATATTTTCATATTTTCTTTTATTTTCAATATTTCCATTCATTTTAATTTCTTTTCTATGTTTTATTTATGCATTTAAAAATCATCAAAAATTATTTTTCTTTTTACAGTACTTTCATAAAATGTTTATTTAATTTCTAAAATTAAAAAATGTAATTTTGCATGCATATTTATTTTTATTTATAATTTTGCATTTAATTTACTTTTAATTGCATTTTAATTATTAAATCTTTTCCAAAAATCCCAAAAAAATTATTTTAGCATATTTTTATTATTTCCAGCATGTATTAATTTTCTCATATAAAAACTTGCATTTTTTCTAACATTTTCTCTTATTTCGATTTCATCAGATTTCTCGATTTTCTTATTCTTTCACAGGTTGTTCCGATTCAGGCGTTTTCTTTTATCATTTTATTTTTTTCCAATAATGTAACTGCTCATGGGATGTAATAGTTAATTAGGCTTTTTATTTTCCGCATTTTTTGATTATGTATCTGCCCCAAAGCCATGTAATAGCGTAGGACATTTACCTTTCCGCATTTTACATTTCCGCACTTTAATTTCCGCACCCTATAAATTGCTAGTACTTAGGCGTGTATGGCAAGATAAAATCAACAATAGCTCACTCTAATTTCCAAGATAAAATATCTAAAATCAACGCACTCTCTTTCACACATGCACCCCTTAGGGTAATTCTCTCTCGTTGCCTTACGAATTCAAATGGTCATGTCCCTCGAACGTAGAGGTATTCTAGCACCGTTGCCTTCAAAACAAATCATCATAGTCCCTTCGATACAAAGATCATAAGACCCACGATGTCGCCTCCGAATACATGATCTTGACCCTCGATTGTCGCCTACGAAAAATGATGATAGTCCCTTCGAATGTGCTAGGATACTTCCTACGAGTTGCCTTCTGTGACCATCCGATGTCCCTTCGAATGTCCCGCTTACATCCAACGAATGGAGCTACCTACCAACTAATGGTATGGATAACGCTATTCTAAAGGAAGTAAAATAACACGAAAACGACCAATTCTGAGTAGGTAATAAGACTTTTAGTTGCTTGCTCTATCAAAATGCTTTTCACACCTCACACTTTTGTCAAAGTTCAAAACTCTTTTCAAAACGAAACATTTCCGAACACTTTGTATACATTCCTACACGAATCATTACAAAGTCAAAGCGAAATGCCTTTTCAAAACATTTTTCAAACACACAGAAAGCAGTAATTTTTCAAAGTGATCTATAAAGCAACTAAGAGCCCGTAGATGAACTACGGATGAAAAGGGGTGCTAATACCTTCCCTTTTCATAACCTTCTCCCTTACTCAGAATCTAACGAAGGTCTTTTTCTGTACTTTTACCTTCCCTTAATTGGATAAAAATAAAAGTCGGTGGCGACTCTTGCTATCCGCACATTTGCGATACAAAAATCCAAAAAGTCAGTTCACCGTATTACACACATCAAATACTGAATTACATAAGTATATTTAAGAAGAAATAGAAAATTGTCCACCAAATTTTCACGTGCTAGAGTGGTGGATGGTGAATTCTAGCCGATATCTAATACTTGCAAACATTGCAAGAGATATTTTAGCCATATCGATAGCTAGTGTAGCCTCTAAATTTTCTTTTAGTACTGCAAAAAAGTTCCTTGATGACTATCAAACTTCTTTAACATCGGCTACTGTGAAAACACTTATTTGCAATGAAGATTGGCTCAAATGAGAAGTTTCATCTTTTTTTAGTATTAAGGATCTCGACAATATTAACCAAATTAAGGATGGTAAGATACAAATTCAATAAAATTATTACTATCATACACACTCATATATCCTACTATTACAATAATTTTATCACACTCGCTTTATTTTACAAACTAGTTTGTATTAAAATATGTCTTCTTCCCAAAATATTGTCAACAAGTAACTCAAATATTTTTTTGTAGAACTATGTCATACGCCAAATGCTACCAGTTGTTCGACCTCTGTATCACTTGTTGATGATTGAAGGTAAGTGTTGATTTATAGTTGTTGCTAGTTGTTAGGCTTATGTGTCACTGAAACAAGTAGGTTTTCTTGTTGATGATTAAAATTGGAACCAAGTTGATTTCTAAAACTATCTTTTGTATAATTTCAAAACCCTGCTTAATTTCTAATCATATATTATGAATAATAATATATACTAATATACATTTTTGAGTGGTGAATGAGTTTGAGATTTGTCTCAATGCAATTGAAACGAAACATGGAAATTGAAAATGCAGAATTGATATTAAGAAGACTCTTAATGTTAGTTAATGATATGCAGTGGCAGAAAATATTTGTTCACAAATTGAATAGTTACCGGCTGATAGAGATTATTTGGAAATCAACTAGGACATGGATTAAGAAAAATCTTTGATGATGTAATTTAACTCTCAAACCATAAACTATGATTTGGCTTTTTTTCGCATTGTTTGTTGTACATGTAATGTCATGAGTTGTAGTGCATTGGTCACTTTTCTAGCCTATTGAGCTTAATTTTGTCTTTTTTTTATGGGTTAATGGTATTGTTTTTGTTATTTACTTATTTTGTCATTTAATTATAACAAAATAAATATATTAGAAAAACAAAGGTTTTTCCATTGTTTCTTGCTTTTTCTAAGTTTAATGTTCATACTTTATCTCTAATTTAGTGATGATAATTTGGTGAAGTTAAGTTATGTGTTTATCATTTATAGGTATTGATGCCTATATTCGTTGCATATGCTTAGTTGTTGCAACTATTGTGTACTCAGCACATAACGGAAGTTAAGATGCTAATTGGAATACAATTTGTCAAACGTTTCATTGATTTTTGTCGAGGTTTAAGTTTGAATGTGATTGCTTCTTTTGTTGATGTGGTCTTTTAGCTTGTTTGATTGTCTAATTTTCAATGACTCTGAAAAAGAATTAAAAAGTGATATTGAACGTTAATAATTGATTGAAATTAATTATTTTTCTAATGTGTGGTAATTTGTTTAACCGATTAACCATTTTTATTAAATATTTATTACAATAGTTAGTAATAATTGCATTGTACCACTTTGCTCCACTTCGACCCATGAACATCTTAGAATTATTGATTTTTCAATTTAATTTTTAGTATTTGCAAAGAAACCCTTTTCCATGAATAATAGTTTCATTTCACGCCATTGATAACATACAAAGCTTAAAACTCAGGTGGTGACACTCTCTCTGTTGCCATGTCCGTTCACCTCAAACTCTCTCATCCAAATCGTATCTATCGCCCTTCCGTAATTTCCACTTCTCTCTATCTCTCTCATTCCTACACATACATATGAGTATCACGTATACTGACCAAGTTTGTTGCGGATTTCAATTTTCAGGAACTTCTGAAAGGAACAATTATCGTAGAATCACAGTATTCAATTTCACACTATGGAATTCGTATCACTATCAAAGGATCCGTCAATTTGCAGGTACCAACCACTCTTCTTGAGTTCCACAAATTATTCCCTTTTGCAACTATTTGTTCAATTTGAACAAAAGGGTATTTGAATT
This sequence comes from Vicia sativa, assembly GCA_021764765.1. Taxonomy (NCBI): domain Eukaryota; kingdom Viridiplantae; phylum Streptophyta; class Magnoliopsida; order Fabales; family Fabaceae; genus Vicia; species Vicia sativa. Next base: position 268,732,205 of record CM038792.1, read on the forward strand.
TGGTTTTAATTATGGATGAATGTTTGTTGTTGTGAGTTTGGATTTTGAGTTTTGAATTTTGTTTTGCTGATTTTTGTGAGATTATTGGGTTTGAATTGAAGGTTCGTGGAGGATCAGCTGGGGTTGTTGAGTCATTCTATGGTGTTATTAAGCCCATTCCAATTGTGTAAGTAAAAAAATCTCTTCTCAAAATTCATAGCGGAAAATTATTACTTGTTGTTCAATAAGTTTACATGAATAGTATAAACAATTTCTAATAAGAAATCTAGAAATTTAGAACCAGGCTTCTCAAAAGTGAGAAATTTAGTTTAGAATTTGAAGTGTATGATATTGACCATTGATTGAACATTCATCACTAGTTGATATTGCATAAACATGTATTGCGTTTATTGAGTTTGGCTCCACTAAAGTGAGTAAAGTGTTAAATAACTAAATCAGGATTGTTATTTCAAAAAGCCCATGATTTGTTATGATGCATAGCGTTATCAAATATCCGCCATTGCGGCGCCATGACTGTTTTTGGGCTTGCCACAATGGTAAATATTGCTCGATATTGTGGGTTTTTCTGCCATAATCCGTTATAATAGCGCCGCAAATTGGCTGGTATGGCGGGATTTTGGCTCTCCACTATGGACCGCCATCTGCCATCGACAACACTGGATGCACATGAAGTATTCGCATTTGAGTTGCTCACTGTACTTTAGAAATTTTACCCTCTTTTGCCTCACTTTGTTCTGTGCTTACTAAGAACAGTCAAATCCATCATCTTACAAACAAATCTTAAGTAGTATTATTATAATGTGGTAAGATTGAAAAATGTTATCAAGAAGTGTTCGGAAAATTTGTTTACATTGTGAATAACTACTTTTAATTTGGGACCCTATTTCCTCATAAAAAACATATCAAGACAGTATTGCGATATTTAGGACCCTATTTGATATTTCCTCAGCTTGTTAAACAACTTACTTCTGTTATTGGTTTTCTTTCATTTCAAAATTAGCCAGGCCACATCTAAATACCTAACAATGTTTTCTGCCACATTCAATTGATTCTTAATAGTCTTTTTAGATGAGTAATCTATTGAAGAATGACTTATGATCCTCTTCTAACCAGGAAGAGGACCGTTGAGGTTAAACCTTCTGGAAAGATCGGTTCGGGCACGACAGAGGTGATATATCAATAGTCAATGAATATGTCTATTTAAAGCATTTTAATATGGTGGAGTTGCTTAAGAATATTTTTTTCTGGTATTTCTTAAGATTAAATCATTTAATTGCATGCCATTGCCTATAAATATCAAAGCACAAGTTATATTTTATGTTGGATATAGATAAAATACTGAGTTACTCAAATGAGAGCTTTAGTTTATTGGTGACTTGTCATCTTTGTGTTATCACTACTGAATCATCTGAATAAAATCTTGAGCTAAGAAATTGATAGACTGTATATGATTCTTATTGAGAATCACACTGAAATTCCCACCAATTTCTGAATTCTGGAAAAGCTTCCAACAATTAGACACAAAGTTTTATCAATGCGTTACTTGTTGTTCTCTTATATTGAATTAATAGATTTTTCAGTCATACTCCCTCCGGTCACTATTATAAGCAAAGATTCCCTTTTTAGGTTCATTAAATAATTTACGTATCTAACCTCTATTTAGACCAGATACATCAATTATCTAATAAACCTAAAAAGGGAATTTTTGCTTATAATAGTGACCGGAGGGAGTATATATTTACGCGAGTTTGCACAATTTACTCGGATTTTCTTCAGCAATTATTTTTTTCACACACTTCGATAACTCATTTCTCTTGTCACAAAATTCTAGGTATTATATCTTTCAAACATCTCTCTGTTTAGTATTTGGTTTATGTATGACATATTCTCGTGTTCATTGTAAATTTTGCAATCTTTATGGCAGATACCATTTTCATTGAATCTTAGACAGGAAGAGAATTTAGAAAAGTTTTATGAGACTTTCCATGGGGCAGATATTAGTATCCAGGTAAAATGGTAGAATATTGTTTGAAAATGCTTTATTCATGTTGTGCAACTGATTGTTATGATGAACTTGTTAATTTTCTAACTATTGTTTGTTTTTATCTCTTTTATTTCATAAAAAAATGTTTAAATTTGATATAATTCATTGTAAAACTTTAGTTAAATTATCGTTGAACACAAAAGTTCATAAGCAGTTTTCTAAATTTATTTCTTTAGTTTTTGTCTTTTTAAGTTTCACATGATTTAGCTGGTTGGTGATTGATAGCGTCTATAGTATTTAGCGACTGTAGATATATCTCGCGGATACTTGCATAAATCTTTATCAGCAACGACGGAGTTCATTATTGAAAGTGATAAAGGTATAATTCCATTATTTCCAATTCTTTATTTTTATGTATCTATGAGTGTTTAAATCATGGTTATCAAATCAAGATTTATATTGTGAATCCGACACTATTTTCGGAATTATACTATTTATAAATCAATTTTGTATCAAATCGAGATTCAACTCACATGTATGGTAAAATATTGATAACCATAGTCCCCGGTGTTTCTTCTGTTTGTGGATAATTTCAGGTGATTTTCTGCAAAGGCCAATATCTCCAGAGATGGTTGTCTTTTATATTACACAGGACACTCAAAGACATCCTCTTCTTCCTGAATTAAAATCCGGTGTGTTAATTTCCTTTCCTTCAAAGAATACACATGTTCTTTTTTTTTTATTTTTTTATTTTTTATATGTAGACGAAGTGGTAATAAGTAATAACCACTAGAAATTCACTCACACAATCGTGAGAGACAGAGTTTGAACCCAGGTGTTGGTGTCCAACCTATCAATATCGGCTTTTTCCAATTGAGCTAGGATTTGCGGACAATACACATGTTCTCTTAATCTGATTATAAAACATATAAAAGAAAAGAAATTTATGCGATTGTTTCATGCCTTAAAATCTCACAATTTGTAATTCCCATCAATTGTGACAATATTGATTTTGTTCTACACTTTCACTTAGTTGTGAATTTTAATAGTGGAATTTTACTGAGTGCAATTTCTGTTTCTTTGTAATTGTAAGCATCAATGAGAAAAGTTTGTGACTAATGCAAAGTTATTATTGAATAGGTGGATTCCGGGTGACAGGAAAAATATGTACTCAGTGTTCTTTGTCTAGTCCTATTAATGGAGAACTAACTGTCGAAGCATCGGCAGTTCCAATTCATTCGATTGACATCCAGTTATTTCGCGTTGAATCCATTCTTCTTGGGGAGAAAATTGTGAGTGAAACCTCACTGATTCAAACAACTCAGGCAAGTGATGCTGAATTTGTATAAGAATATGTCGCCCTTTACCACAAGTTGTTTATTCTCCTTTTTATCAAGCAGATAGCAGATGGTAATGTGTGTCGCAATTTGACTATGCCTATCTATGTAATACTTCCTCGACTTTTGACCTGTCCAACAATCTTCGCTGGGTATGTCTCGTCTCGTTCGTGATAATTATTGTCTAATGTGAATCTTAAGGACTCATTTTGTTAGTTTGTGTTTGTATTTTGGTGCAGTCCCTTTTCAATTGAGTTCAAAGTTGCAATTGTTATAAGCTTTCAATCAGAGCTATCTAAATTGCATAAGAAGTCTGACTCAAGAACTCCAAGACTCTGGGTAAGTGCATCTACATTTTATCCTCATTCGTATCACTAATCAATCTTCACTTTGAAGGATCGTATAACAATTTTCTTAATCTGAACTTTCAGCTTGCAATGGAAACATTACCACTCGAATTGGTTCGCACAATGTAAAGACATGACTGATGTATGGTTTATTAGAATAGGACATGACTTGAAAATATGGATGGTTATGACTTACCAGTGCAATGTTTTAGTTTTGAGTGTATTGGCTATATGGAATTTCAGTTCAAAAAGTGTAATCAATATTAATAGTTCAATATTGGAAGCATGGGCCAATTTATTTCAGCTTTAAAAAAATGAATTTTTTCTTTGTATTTTTGAAAATAAATTTTATAAAATCGTTTTTTAAAATATTACAAGTTTTTTATATTTTTTTTTTTTAGATTGTAATATTAATTTTGATATCGTATAACATAACTATACATTATTGAAGGCAAAAATATAGCCAAAATCGCAATTTTTTCAAAAAGTTGTATTTCAAAAATGGTTTTTATGAAAATCTATTTGAAATAGTTTCAAAATTAAGTGATTTTTTGAAATTTTGATATCCGTAAAAAGTTTCAACAAGGAGATGAAATATCTAAAATAACATTTTTAGAATAACCATTCAACTCAAATTTTCATTTGAAGTTTTTATGAAAAATTTCTTTGTAAATTTTTTTTACTCAAAATTTTGTAACACTACAAAAATATTTCTTAGGTGTTTCACTTTATCACTTTATCAAGGGATGTAAATGTTGTCAAAATTTTGAGGTTAAACTAGCAAAATACTTGTGTGTAATACAATATAGATTTTATTTAGATGTAAATGTAAATTTGAAATGAATTATTTAATTATAAAATAAATAATGATGATATTAAGAAATGTGGTTGGAGCTAACTCAATCTTATAAAATTGGGTTGTAGGGTAAGAATTGTCCTCACTTATAAGTACATGTTAATGTCATATATTGTTCGATGTGAGTGTTTTAACACACTGTTTCACGCCCAAGACTAGACAATTGGAGTTGAAAATAATTGGTGGATGGCCGAGAACTTTTCTTGCCACCCCCATTTTATACATGCCACCCTCAAGTATGGTGTTTTTACCAAATTATCCCCATCCAATATCGGATATTTTGAAATTTTCAATACGTACAAAAAATTTCGTAAAAATACCATAAATATTTGTTGGACTTACCAATTTACCGTGCCTGATGTTACATACCAAAAATTTAAAATTTTCGATATCAGATATTACAAATTTCCGGTATGTAGAACCAGTTAAAATATATATTGAAAATTTGAAATATCTGATACCAAAAAAAAAAACCAGATATTTCAAATTTCTGGTATGTAGAATATATACCGGAAATTTGGAATATCTGGTACCTAAAAATACCGGATATTTCAAATTTTCGGTATGATTTCAGTTCAAAAAATAACCGGAAATTTGAAATTTCCGGTATATGAAAAATACCAAAAATTTCAAATTTTCGTAATACTGGGACTTAATTTTTTCCCTACTTTTAAACTTATAAACTTATACCTGTATAAAATACACGATAAAATAACAAACCTTCTTAATATATAAATAGAATAAATGTCATATATAGATGCATTACAAATAAACTACCGTCACTCCCTAAACAATTCTGCCAATGTCTGAACCGGGCTGCATATGCTGGCTCCCATCCTTTTGCAGCATCAGAATAATTCTCCCTCAAACTCTTAGTGACGGGAGGCAGTGGACAACCGAGTTTCATTTTTATTAGAACCCAATAACTTTCGTTGACAAAAACAATAACAATGATTGTATGATGACTCGTGTACAGGGGTGGAGCTATGAGAAGCGGGAAATATGTCGTGCTAAGGTAAAAATTTCAAGCACAGTAATTTTTTTCAAAATAGGGGATGTCAGGTGTGAAGTCGGGCTTCCTAAAGTGTTTTGATGAAGACAAACTATCATGTAAAGATTGATTGCAATACGGAATGACTCAAATCATCTAAATGATGAAGTCTTGAAGAAATCCCTTGTTGATTGGTCAAAGTGTTAAGGTATATAGCACTCAACCTCTCTATGAGCATACAAGTGTTCACAATCATGTTTCATTCATACCATAATCTTTTAACATGTTTTTTATCACAAAATTCTAGCCCTTACATAATTTTTTCAAGTATTTTTTTTTTAGTTTGGGCCTTTGGGAATCGGTTATTCCGTTTTTGGTAACCGATTACCCTACTCTGTTCTACTCTCTGGTTTCTGCCTTTAGCATGGGAACCTGGTTACATTTGTATGGGAACCGGTTACCCAAGGCAAAAATTTGAATATTTTAACGTTGCTCAGGGGAACCCGGGTACCCATATATGGGAACCGGTTACCACTGAAGCAGTGCCAGGAAATGATTTATTTTTCAACAGAAATTATTTGTGATCTCATTTTTTGAAACATGACATCTATTCATTTATTATACCCTTTTAAAGAGGTGTATAGAGGATATAAAAACTCTATTATTTTCATATTTCAAACACTTTTTTCATCTACAACTTCTTAATATCGAAATTATCTTATCTTTCAAAATTCAAGTGTTTTCTACACCAGATTTTTAGTGAACTTTTCTGCACTTAGTTTTCATTGAAAATTAAGATAAATTCATATCATTCATTGAACACTTGTATTCCATCATTGAGAAAGTTGTATGCTTGAAGAAGAAGATCAATCAAGTGATTGATATATTGTTCTACATTATTCAAACTCTTATCAAAATTCAAAATTACTTGTTGTAACATTGCTGTCTAGGATTGTTGGAAGCAATTGTGTGCATTGAAGATGATTGTTCTTCTTGCACTTAATGTTTAGATCATAAAGGTATTAAGAACCTTTGATATTCCTATAGGTTAGATAGTAAGCATTACCATTGGTGTGAATAGGTTGTACAATCATTCTAACTATAGTGAAAACTCTTTTGTGTTGAAAGGGGACTGGATGTACCTTCGAACTGTGAAGGGAACCAGGATAAATCTCTTGTGTCCTTTTATTTTTCTGTACTTTACTATTTTCATAAAATCATCATAAACTAGAAAATAATCCAAACACCATAAAAAACCGATAAAAATTTTAATACCTAATTCAACCCCCCTCTTAGGCGAAATCTGAACTTACAATTGGCATCAGAACAGGTTATAGGTAACTTGTTCCTAAAGATCCAGAATGGCTTCTGCAAATCAAAATCCAGTTTTCAAAGATGGTGGTAGTAAAAACAAGCCTCCATTGTTTTGGGGTGAATACTTCGATTTTTGGAAAATTCTCATAAAGGCTCATCTAGAAGTCGAAGGAGAAGAAATATGGGATGTTGTCCAAAATGGTCGGTTCGCTCCAACATGTGTTGGCAATGGTGTTGGAACACCAAAGCCTAAAGCATCATGGGATGCCGACAATAAGAAAAAGGTTCCCTATGACAAGAAGGCAATCAATCTTTCTTCAAGGTGCCTTTAGAATGGATGAATTCTTTCGTGTTTCCGCATGTACAACGACAAAAGAAATATGGGATTCGTTGGTAGAAAGTCATGAAGGAACAACTTGGAGAATGCATCCTTGACTTGCATAAAATATTCATTCACTTTACAAATCATTTGAAAGAACTCGATAAGACTTTAACTAACGATGAATTAAATATTAAAGTGCTTATATCTTTAACTAAGGAATGACAACCAAAAGTTACAGTAATATCTGAAAAGAAGAGTCTATCAAATATGACTTCCGCAATATTATTCGGAAAATTTCAAGAATATGAGACGGAACTTGAAAGATTAGAGAAGCATGAAAACCAAGAGAAGAAATATAAAAGCATTGCTTTAAAAGTTGATTCCAAAGAAGTTGAAAAAGAAAACAATCCAGAAGAAGACAAAAATTTCATGCTTCATGTAAAAATGTTAGGAAAATTCTTTGGCCCTAAAATTAATTTTAGCAATTCTAACTTTGTCAAAAGGAAGAAATTTTCAAAGAACAAAGATAAAGAAACATCTACATCAACACAAGATGTCACATGTTATGAATGTGGCAAGCAAGGTTATATAAAGCCGGATTGTCTGAAACTCTCCAAGAAAAATGGTTGTATTTCAAAAATGGTTTTTATGAAAATCTATTTGAAATAGTTTCAAAATTAAGTGATTTTTTGAAATTTTGATATCCGTAAAAAACTCTTACATACTTTTTATATAGTGTTGATATAAACATGAGTCAATTCCTAAGTCTTCTAGAAACAAGCTTTTACAATGCAAATTCAAATGGAACTATACATTATTGAAGGCAAAAACATAGCCAAAATCGCAATTTTTTCAAAAAGTTGTATTTCAAAAATGGTTTTTATGAAAATCTATTTGAAATAGTTTCAAAATTAAGTGATTTTTTGAAATTTTGATATCCGTAAAAAACTCTTACATACTTTTTATATAGTGTTGATATAAACATGAGTCAATTCCTAAGTCTTCTAGAAACAAGCTTTTACAATGCAAATTCAAATGGAACTCCTAAGTTATTGAGATCTTTATCTCTCTTTTAAGCTCTTTTCTTCTCCATATTCAAGATTTTCTCTTCTTCTACCTTGCTCTACTTTCCTCAAACTTTCCTTTTTACTTACCTCTATGTCATGCCATTCAAAATCGCCATCATTTCACATGAAAAAAAAAGAAGAAAAAATGGTTAGCAATCAAGAGACATAATCAGGAACTTAAACAAGAATTCTCAAAGGTTTTCTTTTCAATTCATCATTAGGGTTATGCTTGGAATCATATTCTTAGTGTGATGACTGGTTTTTTCATCGGTTGTTTTAAAAACAATGAAGTCGCCACCTAATTTTATTTGTTCTAAAAAGAACGGGAAAATATAGATAAAACCCCACAGATGCGGATAAGGCGGTCTACGTGACCAAAAACATGGAATCGGGAGTCGGTTATGCAAGGGGAAGGTATTAGCACCCCTTACATCCATCGTACTCGATGGGACCCATTTAGTTCTAAGTGTTTGTGTGTGTGTTTATTGCTAAGTTATGAATAAAAAGGAGAAAAGGGCTTGTTTATTATTATTTTGAGTTTGGCACGGTTTCAAAACCGAACCGTGTGCCTACGTATTCCCTTGTGCAATGGGAAAGTCAAAACTCCGTAGTTCTTCCCAAAAATGTTTTAAGTTGGTTGTGTTGATTTTATAAGAAAAATCGTGCATTAGACATTTCAAATGCTTGAACTTGGACTTGTTTAGTTTGTTTGAAAAGCTTAAGCCCTCGTTCGTGTTTGAAATGGCTATTGCATACTCTTTGTCAGAAAAGAGCTTAATGGTCGCATATGAGCGAAAAAGAGTTGAGTGAGTTGGATTGATTTTAAGTGGGTGAAAAGTACCGAACAATAGGACTAGCATCCTACGATTCAAATACTAGAAACAAGAGGAGCTCAATGCTCAACGAGTCGTCTATCATCCCAAAGTTTTCTTATGAAAGAGTGAAGTGAAACAAAGTTCACGTTTTTTAAGGGCCTTTAAACAATTAGACTAGCATCCAACGATTTAAAGACTAGGAGTTCATTTTGCACAAGTATTTAAACAATTGGTCTAGCAACCAACGATTTAAATACTTGGGTTTTTATTGTGAAAGAGTTTTGAAAATGCACTTGACATTGGATCGAGGTTTGTCAGTTAATTATGAAAGTGTTTTGAAGTTTGATACGTGAGGGAATGAGAAATGGAGGAGAAACAAATAATTGTAAGCAAATTAATAAATCGAGAAAAGCCCATTCAAGGTGGCCAACATAAGCAAAGAGCGATTAAATTACATGTGTACTAGCAAAAGTGGGCTAGTCTACTAAGACGACCAATTGGAACAATTGATCGAAATAGGCTCACTGTAAGAAGGCCCAGGATCAAGCGTACATGTGTGCATGTGTGGTTATCGCGACGCTTCTAAGTTTTATCGACTTACGGGTTTAAAATGATTTACAATTATTAGTTTAAAAATGATATTTTTGGTTTTGTGTAAGTGACAGTTAAAATAAATAATAAAGTAAATGCGAGATAAATAATTATTACAAGATTTGTTTTTTGGGAGAGGGATACATGAATTATAAATGGGGATTAAACGGTAAAATAAAATAGAAAGCAGTAAATTATTTACAACGCATCAAGGGAACGAGATACATTTTTCGAATGGGGATAAAGATAAACTAAAGAGAAACTGTAAATTAACTGTATCTTAACGAAAGATTAACAAAAGTTAAATGCGGAGAAATTTAAATGCAGATTATTGTATTTTTTTAGATTAATTAACTTTAGAATAAATTTATGAAATTAATTCTAAGAAATGCAACCACTATATTACAGTATAATTCGAATTTATTTACCGATGAATATAGTAAGGTATAAAAATAAAAATAATATGTAAACAATTATATTACAATACTAAGTATAATAATAAAAGTATTATGTATAATTAAATTCACAGTATAAAAAACAATACTAAGTATATTGTATGTACATTACTAAATATTAAATATAAATAGTAACATAAATATAAATAATAGTATATATAAAAAATGTGTATAAATGCAACAGTTTAAAATGTATGCTTGAACCATCCTTAGATATCTTCACAGGTAACAAATACATTAGTAGCATTAGTGGGATAAAAATAAAGAAATAGAATTGCAAATAAATCAAAAAATGGTTAGTAAACAAGGTATAAAAATCGAAATGAAATTAACATGGATGATGTACATGAATAAGTGAAAAATTAAGCAATTGATAATTCAAGCATTTCGATTTACAAACGAACAAAAACCAAAGAGGTTCAAGCTATACTTCAAATTGAGTTCAAAACAAAAGAAATCGATTATGAAGTAAGTTACAAACAATGAAATTAAAAATCGGGCAGCACTTATGCACATGAAATAAAGCTTGAATTCGGATGCAAAATTAATTGATTGAAACAAAGTCCGGACAGCCATATACACTTGTGCGTAGAAAATTGATTTCAATTCAAACAAAACAAAGTCGGGCAGCCGCTAATCCATCAATTTTACTCAAGATAAAACGACTTTTCTTGCTCAAATTCAATATAAAAGATACGGCATGCTGCCCCAAAAGTTTCTCGGCCATAATCTACGCGAATAAACGCAACATAGACATTTAAACCATCATTGAAACTTACATGGAATCCTCAATCAACTATTTACAATAGAGATCGACAAAGTGCAATCGTCACGAACCAATCCGAATGCTCCCAATATATGTGTTCATACGGTTTTCGAAATTCAAATTTACTTCAAGTTTCGAAATCGCAACACAATGGAAAATGTAATAATATGCCATTCTAGTTTTCTCGGTTAGATATACACGCGAGTAAACGCGGCCTTATCGTTAAACCATCAATGAAAATAAAAGTGGAATCCTTATCACAAATTCAAAAGAAAACCAAAATAGCATGGCTGTCCCGACATGTTTCTCGGTTCAATCTTACGCGAACAAACGCGACATCGATATTAAACCATCATCAAAACCAATATTAGAATCCTCTTATCAAATCCGATCGAAATTAAAAAAGAAATGAGCATAACATAATACACGGTGTCTCAATGGTTTCTCAACTAGATTTACACGCGAATTAACACGGCATCATCATTTAGCCTTCATCGAAACTACACCCAAGTAACATTCATTACAAACTTCAACCGAATCTTGAGACAAGAATAAATTACCTAGGTATAAATTTCAATCGAATTCAAGACAATTAACATGATGATAATCTCAACATACATAAACGGCATGACATCCAACTCTATAATTCCGACGAAACCTGTCCACAGTTCAAACAGATCTAGCATAGATTTCCCTTTTTTAACATCACAAAACTTGGATCTATCAGGCAGCATAACAAACTCAAAATATATCACATTTTCAGCAGCAATAATAATGTAGGAGAAACAGACAACATCAAGGCATAATAGTGTAGAAGAACGGACAACATCACGGTCCCTATTTCTATGATCAAAAACCAAATATGAACATAAAACAGAAATTTATCACAGGGATCATCACAACTCAGAACTCATAGTTGATTAAAATGAACAAACATAAGACAAGCAATTAAGAATTAAGATTACCGAGATAAGTCGAAGCTGAAGCAGAAACAGAGAGTAAATCTGCTAGAAGGGTGTGTTGTTCCGGCTAGTATTTGGAGCGTGGTAGATTTGCTGGAGGCACGAGGATGTAGATGGCGGCGTGGCAGCGGGAAAGGATGGCATTTGTAACAGAGGTAACATGGGTGAACAGAGAGAATGAGGATTTATAGGTGGTTTCGCGGCGGTTGAATGAACGGAACAGAGGCAATGGTGTGAAGGTGTTGGAACGGTGATGACGGATCGGGTTGTTGGATAACAAGGTAACTGTCCGGACAGAGGGTATGTAGAAGGTGACGGCGGGAAGTGTGGAGTGAAGGGGGTTAGTAGGGAAGGAACAGAGGAAGTTGAGAGAGCTGGTGGCCTAGACGGCGACACGGCGAGGAAAACGTTGAGGAGTGGTGGCAGCTGTGGGATAGCGGCGGTTGGAAGGAAGATTGGGGTTCCGATGAGGGAGACAGCGGGTTAGTAGAATGGAGATGGAGATGGTGAGTGAGAGACGAGGGTTCTTGAGGGTTCTGTTTGGTGATGAGACAGAGTGAGATGCGGCTGGCAGTGAGGGCAGCGACGGAGTGTATGGATGGGGGAGCTGGAGTTTGGTTAACGGTGAGAAGGTGAGGAAGGTGAAGATGTTATAACCGTGGATGTACAGAGGAAACAAAGGGAGTGGTTCTCAAGGAGAAGAGGAAAAGTCCTCTTTCTTTTTGCTTTTTAAATTTCTTTTAGTAGCCTCCATTTCTGTTTTCTGTCCGTTCCCCCTTTTCCAACAGTAACATAAGTTATGATATATATATACACAATAATTAGGTTTAGCCAATTTTTACTAAAGCTAAAAATGCCTTTCATGATTAAATGGGCCATAAAATGGGTTGGGTAAAAAATAACAAGCCCAAAAGTATTTTTGTTTGATTTTTTTTTTGAGATAAAAATTGGACACCTAAAATTGTCAAAAATGATAAAAGTTCGGACAATAAATTATCCGAAAAATAAAATGAGCACATTAACATAAACTACGGGTCTTATAAATTAAAGAAAAATTATTGAAATGGTTAAAATCGAAATAAAATGATAATAAAGAATTCCCGACTTTAAAACACTTACAATTAAAAACGAGACTTCGAAATGTACCGAAAAATTAGGGAGAGCGCATTTTTATGATTTACGCGATACGTAAATTTATAAAACAGTGAGTAAAAAATGAAAACTTGAAATATTTTCCCCGCTAATTTTCGCACAATGTCGAATCGCTTTTAACAGTCTGTTTATAAAACCGAAAATTCAATATTATCGACATATAATCAACTTAACACGATGCAATAAACAGGTAGAGAGATAAAAATGCATGAAGTAAAATAACAGGTATTTTACAACTACTAAACGATGCAAATGTCGATTTAAATTGACTTTTAGTCAACTTAAATACGACTAATGATGCGGATGTGATGAATGAATGATTGTTTAATGACAATGACCTAATAGAGGTGTATGCAGATGAATGTGATGCATAAGTCGAATAACTTGAAATTAGGAGGGTAAGTTTTGGGGTGTGACAGCTGCCCCTATTTAAATATCTTTAACCAGACGATTTGAAGAAACATTTTTGAATCGTCTGGTAAAAGATAATTTAAATACAACATACCCTAAATTTGCCCCGAAAAACAAAAATGGGTATGATACACATGCAAATGTCATGATATGAGAATGTGGTGAATCAAGAAACCGTAATAATTTCTCTACTATGCAATATGAATGAGTGTGTGGGAGTAGGCTCATCAAGATGTCAATAGGACAAAATTGATAATGGACTAAGTCTTTCGAAAGTTCTGGCGTTCCACCAAGAACGAGTTTCAACTTCTTCTTCAACCAATACATTTCATCTGGAATTGGCATATGGAAAAGGGTAACAAAGCGATCATTTGACAACAAGCTAAGGTTTCACCCATTGAAGTTTTTTTCCAGAAAATCAACGACGAACTATCTCTCATAATGAAGAGATTGCCATCCATCAGAATAACAAATTAACGACGAACTGTCTCTTGTAATGAAGAAACTACCATCCATCAGCAACAAATCAACGACGAACTGTTTCTTATCATGAAGAAATTGCCACTCATCGGCAATAAACAACGATGACTGTTTCTTATCATGAAGAAACTGCCATCCATCGGGATATCAAATTGACGACGAACTGTCTCTTATCATGAAGAAACTGTCATCCATCGGAATAACAAATCAACACAACATATAACCATATGTTGAAACTTCAATCATCTTCTGCCAATCACCATCAGGAGTCGAATGCAGTAATGCACATAACCATATGCAAAACTTCAATGATAATCATCATTTTTTGCTATTAACCAATAGCAACACAACACATAACCATATGTTGAAACTTCAACCATTCTTCTGTCAATCACCATCAACAGTCGAATGCAGCCATGCACATAACCATATGCAAAACTTCAATGATAACCATCATATTTTGCCATTAACCAATAGCAGCACAACACATAACCATATGTTGAAACTTAAACATCTTCTACCAATAACCATTAGCAGTCGAATGCAACAATGCACATAACCATATGCAGAACTTCGATGATAACCATCATCTTTCGCTATTAACCAATAGCAGCACAACACATAACCATATGTTGAAACTTCAATCATCTTCTGCCAATCACCATTAGCAGTCGAATGCAGCAATGCACATAACCATATGCAAAACTTTAATGATGACCATCATTTTTCGCTATTAACCAATAGCAGCAACAACACATAACCATATGTTGGAACTTCAATCATTGTTCTGCCAATCACCATTAACATTCGAATGCAGCAATGCACATAACCATATGCAAAACTTCGATGATAACCATCATTTTTCGCTATTAACCAATAGCAACAGCAACACATAACCATATGTTGAAACTTCAATCATTCTTTTGTCAATCACCATCAACAGTCGAATACAGCAATGCACGTAACCATATGCAAAACTTTAATGATGACCATCATTTTTCGCTATTAACCAATAGCAGCAACAACACATAACCATATGTTGAAACTTCAATCATCTTCTACCAATCACCATCAGTAGTTGAAAATAAGAATGCACATAACCATATGCAAAACTTTAATGATGACCATCATTTTTCGCTATTAACCAATAGCAGCAACAACACATAACCATATGTTGAAACTTCAATCATCTTCTACCAATTACCATCAGTAGTTGAAAATAAGAATGCACATAACCATATGCAAAAACTTCGATGTTGACAATTCTTTTCTTTTTTTGATAATAACAAATACCGGTAGAATGCCATGATAGTGTAAACACTTTACTGGGGAATAGAACTAACAAGCTCTAAACTCATGGTTAAAAAAAATGGATAATTCCAAATTGAACAAATATTCTTCCAATCAATCTTGACAGGAGACCAATAACAAGGATGCAATCTGATGAAGATAGCCATCTTCGATCAAAAACTCTTCAAAACTCCATGTCGAGAGAGATATCTATGTTTGAATGAGGCGAGGAACTCACTGGGGAAATAAACACCCCAGAGGCTCGCAAGGAGATTAGTTGGGAACATCTCAGAAAATCGGGTCCATAGAGGACTATTGCCACTTTAAGAATTACTGAGAGATTGTTATATGCAAGAATCTGAACAGATCTTGGTTGAGAATAACAACATTGGGGATACCGCAATGGTAATCCTTGCTGGAGAAGGCTCGCTTGGGGAGAAGATGAAGCTTTAATGGAGAAAACTTCTGAAGATAACTCTGTGGGAAGATCACTGGGGAAATCCAAGTAGAAAATCCCGTTGACACAAGAGTTCACTGGGGATAATCAATCACTTCTCTGGGGAAGAAATTAGCTTGAGAGTTGACACCACTGCCGATTCATTTTGATTTTTTTTAATAAGCATTTAACTTGTACTGGGAAGAAGAACTAAGTTGCCATTTGAGAGATAGTCTTCGAAGCTTGCACTCGACTTCATTCTGAAAAGATCCCAAGTCCTGATTGAGGTTTATGCATGAATATATTGTATATGATATGTTTGAGCGAAGCGACGTGACTAATGTATGATGATGATTTATGTGATGATTTATGAATGCATACATGCATGGACTATCTGATATGTACCAAATAAAATTCGGCCTTGAAGGGTGAATCATCAGACGAGAACTGACCTTTAAGATAAACCAACTGACGAAAACTGGCGAAAGAAAATTTAACAACCAGACGGAGACTGGTGAAATAATTTTTACCACCAGACGAAAACTAAAGTTTAATGATAATAGTCAGACGAGAACTGACTACCAGACGTGAACTGGATTTAAATGATAACAGTCAGACGAGAACTGACTACCAGACGTGAACTGGATTTAAATGATAACAGTCAAACGAGAACTAATTACTAGACGAGAACTGGATTTAAATGATAACAGTCAGACGAGAACTGACTACCAGACGAGAACTGGATTTAAATTAACAGTCAGACGAGAACTGACTACCAGACGAGAACTGGATTTAAATTAACAGTCAGACGAGAACTGACTACCAGACGTGAACTGGATTTTAAAAATACCCAACAAGGGCGAATTTTTATTGCACAATATGAGATGCATGATTTAATGCATGATTTATGTTAGTGTATGCAATATGTTTTGACTGTATGATTGGTAATGCATGAAGATTCTTTGACTATTTGACTAGTTAAGACCAAGAAAGATTCTTGAAACAATTTTCCCATCAAAAGGAAGTTTTCAGCATGATTCCGTGCCACTCAAATTAAATGCAAATTGACGCTGATGTAAAATTTCCTTGAGTAGCTTGAAAATACTGAAAGGGATTGTTTGTATATAACAATCATTGCCCCAATCTGTTAAGGCTCTGATGATATTTGCCTTGAGAGGATGCCGGAACAGCTTACAGTGATCCGATATTTGAGATCTTGCCCCAGAATCTTGAATTCCAATGCAAGATGCCCCTGATTGATAGATCCTTTGAGACATATTACCGTATCTCGACGTGACCGCTCTAGATTGACTGAATCTTGAAGGATTGGCTTCACCGTGCTATAGAAATAGCATGAACCAAAATGCTCTTTGGAGGTACTTCAATGTGTCATGGTGACTTCTTCAGATTGACTGCATTTGGATAATTGGTTATGCAAACATAGGGAAGACTTTCCCCAGGATGAGCTATAGAGAGACTCCTATGTCTCGAAGTAATTGCTCCAGGTTGACTGAATCATGAAACGACGACTATCCCAGGTTATCCGCTTTTTTGAGAAAGACCAAACCATCCGCTGATTGCTCTTTAAGGACCTGCCCCAAATTGGCCAAAATTTAAGAAACTGAATTTCGACTTGACTGCGCCCGAGTTAACAGAATCTTGAGAAAAAACTTGTGATATGCTCAAAGAAGTCCTTAGACGCCATGCTTCTTGATACAATTAACTTTTAACTCAACGGAGTAATCAAGTTTCTCTTTTTTAGACAAAGTTAAACTCTTCACTGATGTTCATTATGTGAACTTCTTTAATGTCAAATAATTGTTTTACATGTAGAAGAATGTTTATTATGACAATTATAATGCAACATTTATGCGTCTTGAAGTTTTGTATGAAAAACATTATGATTTCTTTGTGAATGAAACACTTTTAGAGTGCAACATTGAAAACCTTTTTTTTAATGAAAGATAAGACGAGCATAGATACCAACACAGATACTTAGCATGCACCGTAGGAGTCAGGTAAACGTGATCTCTTCGCAGTATGCTTTTGAACTAACCCATGCTTCAATTAGGACTTTTGAGGGTTGTGACGTGGCTTGGTTCATGTTTTTTTTAGAAAAAAGGATTTTTAGGCTCAAAATATTTGGTGCCCGCCCATTCTCCATGATGTTCTTCCGTCCTAAGTTCAACTAACTTGATACGAGCACTCATTTCTCGTGGGGAGTTTATGATGGTTGAGGAACCAAAACGAGCTTTCTTGGACATGACAATCACTCACTTTTTGCTTTGGTGTCTAACCACGCGACTTGTTCTTTGTTGAAAAATTTTCTATGATAATGCATTTCAAGATTTTCTTTTTTTCCCCTAAATTTTGCCTGACTTTTGCCTAAGCGACTTATTACTAAGTTTTGACTTAGCGGGCTTTTTGTCTCTTACCCTTTCATACTTCCATTTTGAACAAGTCGTGGATCTTTACATTGTCTTCAACTTGTTGAAAGCGATAGTGACTGTCTGAGTCTTTGGGTTGATGAGGGATAACCGTTGTTGTATCCTCATCTATTGACCTTCTGATGTGCGAGAGATAACCAATATACTATTATCCTCTTTTGATGCACATTGTTGATAGACGAAGGTCGACTATTGAGGTCCTGACCTTTCTCAACCTTTTGAAGGATAGCCATTGTTGTATCCTTTGATGCACACTCTCTTGATGAGTTCTGAATGCCCGATCAAATTAACTGAACACTACCCGCCCACAGGGTAAAAATGATGGTTTTTTCCGAAAAGAAAAGAAACTCCTACTTCAAGGCTCGAAGGGGTTAACGAGGGTCTATCTCCCTTATAACTTCGGTGTTTGGGGATTTGAAACAAGGCCTGTACATCATCAGCAAGGTTTTTACTCGAAAGCATACGACTAGAGACCTGGCGTTTTTTCAATTATCGTCATCCTCCCTCCAATCTTTGCCTAGGCGAAAGGATTGGTAACGTTGGTATCAAAATGCTCGCGAATCAAATAAAGATTGATAACGAATGGATTGAGTTACAACGAATGGATTACTTCAAGACAAACATACTCGTTGCATTAAGATTAAAAAAACCAAACAAGTTTCTACATGCAAACAAAGTTTAAACAATTAAACAAGGTACAAATGAAAATGCAATAAAGAAATACAAGATTGTCATTGTGGAGGAGACTTGAGCTCCGTGTTGACTTGTTGATCAGATGATATTCAGTAGTCTTGGCATTCACTTAAGTACGGGGTTACCATTCACAAACAAATTTCCTCCTTGAAGAGTTAAGTACTTCTGGTCAATCAAATGTTGAACTTTGGCTTTGTAGGTGTTGCAGTCCTCTGTCGAGTGCCCTATTGTTCCAGCATGATATCCACATTGCGCATTGAAATCATACCCAGGAGGGAATGACTTTGGTGGGTTAAGAAACTTGGGAACCACCAATGAATTTTGAACCAGATATGGCAGAAGTTGACTGTAAGTCACTGGAATTGGATCAAGAGGAGTGCCCCATGGTTGCTGGTACTGTGAACTGAGATGCATAGGTTGCTGACACTGAACAGCTACTACATACGGAGGTCGACCATAAGGTATAGGAGGTGGAGCTTGCAGAGCTTCCCAAATTGCATTGGTTTCATAATCCTCTTCTTCCATTTGAGAACCTCTGAAGAATTATTCCTCATCAGCTTGGCTACTCGAGGCATATTCGAGTTTCCCACTTTTCAGACCGCTCTCAATGCGTTCTCCCACCATCACTAAGTCAGAGAAACTTGAAGATGTACAACCTATCATTCTTTCAAAGTATGAATTAGGTAAGGTATTCAAAAACAAGTCAACCAACTCCCTATCAAGCATTGGTGGTTTAACTCGGGCAACCAACTCTCTCCATCTTTGAGCATACTCCTTGAACGACTCGTTAATATTCAAAGAAATATTTTGTAATTGAATACGAGTTGGAGCCATGGAAAGGTTGAACTCGTATTGTTTCAGGAATAAGGAAGATAAGTATTTCCAATTGTGAACATCCTTTTTCTCCAATTGCGTATACCAATCCAGAGATGCCCCACTGAGACTGTCTTGAAAACAAAGGATGAGAAAATTTTCATCACGAGCATATGCAGCCATCTTGCGAACAAACATCTTCAAATGAGTCTCTGGACAACTAACACCTTTGTACTTCTCGAAATTTGGCATTTTAAACTTTGGTGGAATCACGACGTCGGACACTAAACAAAGGTCAACAACATCCATACCAACATTATCGTTTCCTTTCAATATCCTCAATTGTTCCTTCAGGTCAAGACACATTCGTTTGGCTTCAGTATCTTGAGGAGCTCTAGTGTTGACCATTGAATTCGTTCCTTGAGGATTTTGCACGTAGTTGGCAAACCTAGACTTCTTAGCAGCCTAAGGATGTGGGATACAACCTTCTTGAACAGTTGATTCTCTTTGGACCGTAGGGATTGCGTTAGATAGAACATTGAGCACCAATTGAGGTTGAATAGGATCATCCACATGCAGAGGAGAATCGTACATTGGATTAGACATAATAGTAAATCCTGACATGGAATCGACATGATCTGTAGCAGCATCCTGGACATTGTTCTCCGAAGAAGCTAGCATGGCTTCCAACATTTGATCCACCTTGTCTTTCACACCTTCCAGGTCCTCTCTTATCACAACTTGATTATGTTCCAATTGGTCTATCGGACTTGCCATGAGTGTAGGAAATCAGCTAACTGGCCAGGAACAAAAGGTGTCATGAGCTTTTTGTAGTGGAGGAGAAAATGCATGCATGTTGATGAATGCAAATGCATTATTTTATTTCTATTTTTGAATGCAAATGATTTTTTATTTATTTGTGAATGCAATGCAGTAGCAATGCATGTAAGAATGTAATGTGATGCGATACATATTGATGTTATGCACAAAATTACAGGTAAAGTTAAACAGACAAGGGTTTAAAAGGACGGCCGGCCATGGTTTCGACGTCTACCCAACAATTCCCCCAAACAAGGTTGGTTCTAATGTTTTTTGCTAAATGTTTCTTGGAGTCTCAGATCCCCTTTTAACAAATATTATCATCACGCGAGCGGCCTACGTGAAGATAATATTTCCGAAAGTATACTCCGAAAAATGGCTCTTAAAGGGATACTAAAAAAACCTTTGAGCGGTTGGTCTCAATTTTGGACATCCTAATACTTAGAGTTATAGGCCATTTGTCCAGAAATTGTTGTCCCACACTAGCATACGTTGCAACAATCCCCTTAAAATGACCAACTCTAAGTTGTGGTCTTCACGTCGATCCAAGGAACACGGATGTCCAATGGACTTAAGCTACTCAACCACTCTAAGCTTAATGTTTCCTAGAAGCCTGGGTATTGGGCTTATCTATGAACCATAACCATAAAATTCCCAATATTGCAATATACATCAACAGGATAATATACAACATATAAAGAAATAATAGGCAATAAACATCAAAGCAATAAACAAACACAACACACATGCGAAGAACTAAACTAGGGTTGACTCGCTTAGTCAAAAAGAATTTTAAAAATTTTCCCCAGCAGAGTCGCCAGTTGTGATGACTGGTTTTTTTATCGGTTGTTTTAAAAACAATGAAGTCGCCACCTAATTTTATTTGTTCTAAAAAGAACGGGAAAATATAGATAAAACCCCACAGATGCGGATAAGGCGTTCCACGTGACCAAAAACATGGAATCGGGAGTCGGTTATGTAAGGGGAAGGTATTAGCACCCCTTACATCCACCGTACTCGATGGGACCCGTTTAGTTCTACGTGTTTGTGTGAGTTTATTGCTAAGTTATGAATACAAAAAGAAAAAAAAAGGATTTGTTTATTATTATTTTGAGTTTGACACGGTTTCGAAACCGTGTGCCTACGTGTTCCCTTGTGCAATGGGAAAGTCAAAACTCCGTAGTTCCTCTCAAAAAGGTTTTAAGTTGGTTGTGTTGATTATATAAGAAAAATCGTGCATTAGACATTTCAAATGCTTGAACTTGGACTTGTTTAGTTTGTTTGAGAAGCTTAAGTCCTCGTTCATGTTTGAAACGACTATTGCACACTCTTTGTAAGAAAAGAGTTTGATGATCGCGTATGAGCGAAAAAGATTTGAGTGGGTTGAATTTATTTTAGGTGGGTGAAAAGTACCGAACAATAGGACTAGCATCCTACGATTCAAATACTAGAAACAAGAGGAGCTCAATGCTCAACGAGTCGTCTATCATCCCAAAAGTTTTCTTAAGAAAAAGAGTGAAGTGAAACAAAATTCACGTCATTAAGAGTCTTTAAACAATTGGACTAGCATCCAACGATTTAAAGACTAGGAGTTCATTTTGTACAAGTATTTAAACAATTGGTCTAGCAACCAACGATTTAAATACTTGGGTTTTTATTGTGAAAGAGTTTTGAAAATGCACTCGACATTGGATCGAGGTTTGTAAGTTAATTATGAAAGTGTTTTGAAGTTTGATACGCGAGGGAATGAGAAATGGAGGAGAAACAAATAATTGTAAGCAAATTAATAAATCGAGAAAAGCCCATTCATGGTGGCCAACATAAGCAAAGAGCGATTAAATTACATGTGTACTAGCAAAAGTGGGCTAGTCTACTAAGACGACCAATTGGAACAATTGATCGAAATAGGCTCACTGTAAGAAGGCCCGGGATCAAGCGTACATGTGTGTATGTGTGGTTATCGCGACGCTTCTAAGTTTTGTCGACTTACAGGTTTAAAATAAATTACAATTATTAGTTTAAAAATGATATTTTTGGTTTTGTGTAAGTGACAGTTAAAATAAATAATAAAGTAAATGCGAGATAAATAATTATTACAAGATTTGTTTTTTGGGAGAGGGATACATGAATTATAAATGGGGATTAAACAGTAAAATAAAATAGAAAGCAGTAAATTATTTACAACGCATCAAGGGAACGAGATACATTTTTCGAATGGGGATAAAGATAAACTAAAGAGAAACTGTAAATTAACTGTATCTTAACGAAAGATTAACAAAAGTTAAATGCGGAGAAATTTAAATGCAGATTATTGTATTTTATTAGATTAATTAACTTTAGAATAAATTTATGAAATTAATTCTAAGAAATGCAACCACTATATTACAGTATAATTCGAATTTATTTACCGATGAATATAGTAAGGTATAAAAATAAAAATAATATGTAAACAATTATATTACAATACTAAGTATAATAATAAAAGTATTATGTATAATTAAATTCACAGTATAAAAAACACTACTAAGTATATTGTATGTACATTACTAAATATTAAAATATAAATAGTAACATAAATATAAATAACAGTATATATAAAAAATGTGTATAAATGCAACAGTTTAAAATGTATGCTTGAACCATCCTTGGATATCTTCACAGGTAACAAATACATTAGTAGCATTAGTGGGATAAAAATAAAGAAATAGAATTGCAAATAAATCAAAAAATGGTTAGTAAACAAGGTATAAAAATCGAAATGAAATTAACATGGATGATGTACATGAATAAGTGAAGAATTAAGCAATTGATAATTCAAGCATTTCGATTTACAAACGAACAAAAACCAAAGAGGTTCAAGCTATACTTCAAATTGAGTTCAAAACAAAAGAAATCGATTATGAAGTAAGTTACAAACAATGAAATTAAAAACCGGGCAGCACTTATGCACGTGAAATAAAGATTGAATTCAGATGCAAAATTAATTGATTGAAACAAAGTCCGGACAGCCATATACACTTGTGCGTAGAAAATTGATTTCAATTCAAACAAAACAAAGTCGGGCAGCCGCTAATCCATCAATTTTACTCAAGATAAAACGACTTTTCTTGCTCAAATTCAATATAAAAGATACGGCATGCTGCCCCAAAAGTTTCTCGGCCATAATCTACGCGAATAAACGCAACATAGACATTTAAACCATCATTGAAACTTACATGGAATCCTCAATCAACTATTTACAATAGAGATCGACAAAGTGCAATCGTCACGAACCAATCCGAATGCTCCCAATATATGTGTTCATACGGTTTTCGAAATTCAAATTTACTTCAAGTTTCGAAATCGCAACACAATGGAAAATGTAATAATATGCCATTCTAGTTTTCTCGGTTAGATATACACGCGAGTAAACGCGGCCTTATCGTTAAAGCATCATCGAAAATAAAAGTGGAATCCTTATCATAAATTCAAAAGAAAACCAAAATAGCATGGCTGTCCCGACATGTTTCTCGGTTCAATCTTACGCGAACAAACGCGACATCGATATTAAACCATCATCAAAACCAATATTAGAATCCTCTTATCAAATCCGATCGAAATTAAAAAAGAAATGAGCATAACATAATACACGGTGTCTCAATGGTTTCTCAACTAGATTTACACGCGAATTAACACGGCATCATCATTTAGCCTTCATCGAAACTACACCCAAGTAACATTCATTACAAACTTCAACCGAATCTTGAGACAAGAATAAATTACCTAGGTATAAATTTCAATCGAATTCAAGACAATTAACATGATGATAATCTCAACATACATAAACGACATGACATCCAACTCTATAATTCCGACGAAACCTGTCCACAGTTCAAACAGATCTAGCATAGATTTCCCTTTTTTAACATCACAAAACTTGGATCTATCAGGCAGCATAACAAACTCAAAATATATCACATTTTCAGCAGCAATAATAATGTAGGAGAAACAGACAACATCAAGGCATAATAGTGTAGAAGAACGGACAGCATCACGGTCCCTATTTCTATGATCAAAAACCGAATATGAACATAAAACAGAAATTTATCACAGGGATCATCACAACTCAGAACTCATAGTTGATTAAAATGAACAAACATAAGACAAGCAATTAAGAATTAAGATTACCGAGATAAGTCGAAGCTGAAGCAGAAACAGGGAGTAAATCTGCGCGAACGGTGTGTTGTTCCGGCTAGTATTTGGAGCGTGGTAGAGTTGCTGGAGGCACGAGGATGTAGATGGCGGCATGGCAGCGGGAAAGGATGGCATCTGTAACAGAGGTAACAGGGGTGAACAGAGAGAATGAGGATTTATAGGTGATTTCGCGGCGGTTGAATGAACGGAACAGAGGCAATGGTGTGAAGGTGTTGGAACTGTGATGACGGATCGGGTTGTTGGATAACAAGGTGACTGTTCGGACAGAGGGTATGTAGAAGGTGACGGCGGGAAGTGTGGAGTGAAGGGGGTTAGCAGGGAAGGAACAGAGGAAGTTGAGAGAGCTGGTGGCCCTAGACGGCGACACGGCGAGGAAAACGTTGAGGAGTGGTGGCAGTTGTGGGATAGCGGCGGTTGGAAGGAAGATTGGGGTTCCGATGAGGGAGACAGCGGGTTAGTAGAATGGAGATGGAGATGGTGAGTGAGAGACGAGGGTTCTTGAGGGTTTTGTTTGGTGATGAGACAAAGTAAGGTGCGGCTGGCAGTGAGGGCAGCGACGGAGTGTATGGATGGGGGAGCTAGAGTTTGGTTAACGGTGAGAGGGTGAGGAAGGTGAAGATGTTATAACCGTGGATGTACAGAGGAAACAAAGGGAGTGGTTCTCAAGGAGAAGAGGAAAAGTCCTCTTTCTTTTTGATTTTTAAAATTTTTTTAGTAGCCTCCATTTCTGTTTTCTGTCCGTTCCCCCTTTTCCAAAAGTAACATAAGTTATGATATATATACACAATAATTAGGTTTAGCCAATTTTTACTAATGCCAAAAATGCCTTTCATGATTAAATGGGCCATAAAATGGGTTGGGTAAAAAATGACAAGCCCAAAAGTATTTTTGTTTGATTTTTTTTTGAGATAAAAATTGGACACCTAAAATTGTCAAAAATGATAAAAGTTCGGACAATAAATTATCCGAAAAATAAAATGAGCACATTAACATAAACTACGGGTCTTATAAATTAAAGAAAAATTATTGAAATGGTTAAAATCGAAATAAAATGATAATAAAGAATACCCGACTTTAAAACGCTTACAGTTAAAAATGAGACTTCAAAATGTACTGAAAAATTAGGGAGAGCGCATTTTTATGATTTACGCGATACGTAAATTTATAAAACAGTGAGTAAAAAATGAAAACTTGAAATATTTTCCCCACTAATTTTTGCACAATGTCGAATCGCTTTTAACAGTCTGTTTATAAAACCGAAAATTCAATATTATCGACATATAATCAACTTAACACGACGCAATAAACAGGTAGAGAGATAAAAATGCATGAAGTAAAATAACGGATATTTTACAACTACTAAACGATGCAAATGTCGATTTAAATTGACTTTTAGTCAACTTAAATACGACTAATGATGCGGATGTGATGAATGAATGATTGTTTAATGACAATGACCTAATAGAGGTGTATGCAGATGAATGTGATGCCTAAGTCGAATAACTTGAAATTAGGAGGGCAAATTTTGGGGTGTGACACTTAGGGTTGTTGTTTTATCTTCATGTTTATTCAAGCAGCACAATAATCTATCATTGGAAAACACTACAAATCTTCAAATGGGATATTTGGTTCACAATGTAAGTAAAAAGATCAGTTCACACCCACAAGCCTCATAAACATAAATGTTTCAACAAAATCAAAATTTTCAAATGTTAATCATTGGCCAAGGACTCTATTGAAAATCACAACAAGCATTTGTTTTTGGTTCACAGAGGAGGTACAAAAAATAGCAAGTACAAACTTAGAAAAAAGTCCACAAGACAACATTTTAACAAGCCAATATCACACATCAGAAATTAAAAGCCCAACAACAAATAATAGAGTGGCATTTGCTTAAGTTGTTGGATGATAACATGACTATTTAATCTAATTTAGAATATTTAGGTTATTGGATGATAGCCCAATAAGTTAAATATTTTATTTCACTCGAAACACTTAATAATGTGAATCCCGTTTCACTTCACCAATTTCATAATAAAGTTTTTGGGTTAATAGATGATTGGATGAGCTCACCCATCCAGTTTCTAGTATTTGAATCATTAGATGATAACCTAATGTTTCGGTACTTTTCACCTGCTTAACATCAATTCAACTCACTCAACTCTTTTTTGCTCATATGTGATCATCAAACTCTTTTCTTACAAAGAGTGTGCAATAGTCATCTCAAATACGAACAAAGACTTAGCTTTTCAAACAAACTAAACAATTCAAAGTTTAAACATTGTAATGTCTAATGCACGATTTTTGTTATAAAATCAACACAACTAACCAAGAAATTTTTAAGAGGAACTACGGAACTCTGATTTTCCCATTGCACGAGGGAGTATATAGGCACAAGATGCGATGTCTTTGGCGAGTTCAAAAAACCTAAAAATAAATACCCTTCTTCTATTCTTATAAAGAAATAAACACACTTAAACACACACGAACAAAATGGGTTCCATCGAGTACGATGGATGTGAGGGGTGCTAATACCTTCCCCTTGTATAACCAACTCCCAAATCCACATCTTTTGGTCTCGCAGACCGCCTTATCCATCATTCGTGGGTTTTATCTATATTTTCTCGTCCTTTTTAGAACAAATAAAATTAGGTGGCGACTTCATTGTTTTAAAATAACCGATGAAAAAAACCAGTCATCACACCTCTTTTCTATTGTTGTTCTAATGGTGGTAATTTAGCATTTGGAGGTACTAAAATATGACCATATTTATCTAATAGATCAACATTTCTTCCCATTTAGTTACATCAAAACTATAAGTATTTGTAGGAAATTTTGAGCCGTTTTCGACAGGACTTTTTCCTTTGGCAGGAAATAATGATTTACATTCACATGTCGGACCTGGCTTCATTTCAGCCACGTCGACATCTGCCTCCATCGGCGAGATATAGTCGGCCTCATTGTTCGCGTTAAAAAGTGACGCGCGAGGGAATCGAATCAGAATTTGAATCTCTGGCTCGAAACGGTTTACTCTTTTGATTTGTTTTAAAGATGTCGCGAGCATCAAGCTTTATTGTTTCCAAAACAAGAAAAATGAGATGAAAAAGGGGAAAGTTGCAATACCCTTAATAAATATGATATGCAGTACGACTAGCGTGAACTAGACGCAACGCATTGGGGAGATTCCGGGCAAGGGGGTTTGTTATATAAAGGGAATAGATGTGGCACCCTAAATATATATATAGTTATCTATAGCCTTATATATGAATAGTTTGATATGTTTGTGTGTTTTAATTTGCTATTTCTATTCTTTGGGAAAGTTTCTCCTTTGGATTTTAAGAAAGGTAGGTTATGTGGGATCCTAGGTTTTGTTATTATTGTGCTCGCAAAGATCATTGGGATCTTCTGCATACATATCCCTTAATGGGAATCAGAGAATTTGTAGCTCGGATCTAAGGGAGCTATGGTTTTGTTTGGTTTGAGGGAGAAAGAAGTATGCTCTCCAAGGATGAGACCTTGTGCCTACGCATTCTCAAAGGGAGGTTGAGAAAGTCAGAGCAATCGTAGTTCCCACTTATGCTAGTGGAAGCAACGAGATGTTATTAAGAGACAAAGACAAATGTCATCTTAATGAAAAATGTATCTAATCTATTTCATCATATACATTTTGAAGGGTTGATTGATTAAATCTTTCATCGTAAGTATCAGGTGTTTTGCTTGAGTGTACAAGCGTTACCACTTACGAGTTAAGAAAGATGTTTGAAAGATGATTGAATCTTTAATTATAAGCATTGGGTGTTTTGCTTGAGTGTACAAGCGTTACCACTTACAGATTAAAAGATGTTTTTGTTTGAAAAGAGTGTTTGAAAAGTGTTTGATTGTATGTGATGTGATAGATGAGATACTTCTTCCATAGAGATGATAAATGTCTAAATCTCGAGGAGAAATTGATTGGATTAGGGGGATGCTTTTAAGAAGCCTGTGGGTCCTTGTATTGTAAGCCCAAGAGGAGGCATTCCGAGGGTCATCGAGGGTCCTTGTATTGTAAGCCCAAGAGAAGGCATTTCGAGGGTCATCGAGGGTCCTTGTATGAAGCTCAAGAGGAAGCTATAGGGTATGGCTGGTTTTGGCTTTAAGAGTGGTTTCACCGGGAAACCATCCTCTTAGGATTTAAGAGTGATTTCACCGAGAAATCATACTCTCAGGGTTCTATCATAGCGCGGGTGATTCTTTGTATTGAAAGCCCAATAGGAGGCTGTTAAGAGATTTCTAGGTCTCTTTCTTATTTGATACCCAAGAGAAGGCTAAACTCAACGAGGAAGTTCTTTTGAACGAAGCCCAAGAGGAGGCTAACTCAGCAGGGGAGTGTTATCTTATATGAAGCCTAAAAGGAGGCTAAACTCAGTAAATGAGTTTTCTTATATGAAGCCTAAGAGGAGGCTAAACTCAGTAAATGAGTTTTCTTATACGAAGCCTAAGAGGAGGCTAAAGGGGAACCTAGTTGTTAGGCTAGTTGTTATGTTATAACTGAACAGTTATATGAAAGAGTGTGTGACGTGTATCCACAGGAGTTTATGAAGAAAATATATAAACAAGTGTATAAAACAAGCATTTAAAGCAAGTGTAACTTGAATATATACAAGGTTTGGGACTTACACCTTAAGGGAGGCCCATTGGTTTAAAGAGCAGTTTCACCGGGAATAATTCTTCTCTTAATACCAATAGAATCGGTGTATAAACAAGCGGATGAAAACAAACGAACGAAGTTTGTTTATGCTTGGATATTTACAAAGATGATTGAATATGTGCAAGGAAATGAATATGTACACGAAGGGTGATTATGTACAAGGAAATGAATATGTACATAGGAGGGTTGAGACTTACACCGTGAGGGAGGCCCATTGGTTTAAAGAGCAGTTTCACCGGGAATAATGTTTCTCTTAATACCAATGGAATCGGTGTATAAACAAGCGGATGAAAACAAACGAACGAAGTTTGTTTATGCTTGGATATTTACAAAGATGATTGAATATGTACAAGGAAATGAATATGTACACGAAGGGTGATTATGTACAAGGATGTACATAGGAGGGTTGGGACTTACACCATGAGGGAGGCCCATGATCAATTAAGAAATTCAAGGAGAAACCTGGTTTGGTTTATCTTTAAATTTAATTGATCATGGAAAAGGTGTGTAAGTTTGTTGAAAAGTTTTTGAAAAGGTTTTGAAAATGATTTTGAAAAGTGAAGGATATTCACAAGGAGTTTGAAACAACCGGCTGAACATCATCTGATAACTATATCAATGAAGTCGCCATCGAACGTTTTTTATCTCGCAAAAGGAGAAAGGTAAACGCATCGCGAAAACCTAAAAGGGATAAGACACGGTCTTGCGACCGAGAGATAGGGTAAGGGAATCTATTACGTGAAGGGAAGGTATTAGCACCCCACACGCCCGTAGTACTCTACGGTATCCACTTCTATTTTCTGTCTAATGGGTGTGTTTATATCTATTTACTGCTTAATTGCTATATTTGTATGCTAAAAGAGAATGCATGTGAAAGAAAAGAAAATAAAGAAAACACGGGAAAAAGAAGAAAGTATTTACAAAGTTTGCTCGATCGAGCCCCGTGACAAGATGCCTACGTATTCCCTCGTGCAATGGGAAAGTCAGAGCGCCGTAGTTCGGCTCATATGTTTTGGTGGGTTATGTGTTATTTACTTATACAAAAGTTTTAAACATAAAAAGAAAACCCGTAGGCAAAAAAGTTTGCATTGGCTGGTTGTTTTTACCTTAAAAAAGGAGTTTGAACCATTATTAAGTGTTTTGGTTTGCAAAAGAAAAAGAAAACAAGTTTTAATCTTATTACATGCATGGATGCAAAAGAAACTAGAAAACAAACAAGGGAAACTATCTAACTCTATCCCTAATGTTATCATGCATGGATTACAACATAAGGTCTAACTCGAATCACTACCTAAAGTAAATTCAAGAGAATCCTAAGGGAGCATGCAAAGGTTTACAACCTAAACCTATGTCTATCTCGATTCTCTAACTAAAGTAGAGTCGAAGATGACAAAAAGGATGAAGCAAACAAGTGCTTTGGCAGAAGCACACAAACAATGCAATGCAAACAAAGAAATATCACACAAGCGCAGGAAAAGGAGGAAGTCCCATAGCCTCGAACAGTAACGAGCATACCGTGAGTCAACCAGGAGCCGACACATCCGATTCCTATGAAAAATATCACCGCATGACATGAATTGTCAAGTGTGAAGAGTAAATGATGCGAGCTCTACAATAAATGCAAACCCCGAGAAAGCGTGGAGAGTCAGAATAGGGAACTCTTGCCACTTTATTATTATTGACTCGATAAAGGAAGCAACACGATTCGCGTGTGCTAAGCTGACACGGACTAGAACTGTGCGGGGGTCGATTGCGGACCTTTTTCCGCTTGCCCATCATATCATGATGACTCGATAGCAGGAAATATAAAAAGCGGGACTTTGCTTGGTGGTGCCACGTCGGGTGTCCTAACCACTCTTGACCTATGCAAGCACAAATATAAACACTTATTGAGAATTACCTCCCGATGCAGATGGAGGATTTTAAACAAACCAAACACAATTAGCAAACAGAAACGCCCTAAACGGGTCTTTAAATAAACCGAGGGTTCTGAACATGCTCCAACCACGAAGCCCCTTCATACATCTCTATTCCTACTTCTCATGGCAAGGAAAGCGGTAAACCCTACTTCTCATGCTCTCTAAAAGCGATAAAAGAATGCGGTAAACAAAGTAAAATAAATACCAAACGGATAAAGATCCGAAGAGCACTGCGAGCTAAGTAATACTCCGGAAAACTTCGAGTAAACTGCCATCAACAAAGCAATAATAATAAATAGCTCGATCAATATAATCCACAAGGTGATATCGTGCAACATGTGCGTGTAGCAAACAAGTCCTCATAACGATCGGAACACCTGCACAAAGGTACATATCCAGACAAAACAACAGAATATGTGTTTCTCGTAACATGAGAAAACACAAAGCAAAATGCGTTTAAAACGCAAACAGAACCACGGGAAAAGTGGTATGTTAGTGTACCACAATTAGGTACCTAACTAAAACATCCTCAATGTACCTTGCACAAGTCAACAAACATGTCAAAAATAACAAGAAAGTAAGAATATAATCGCATATTCACATCACATGTCAAGTTATGATCCAAAGGTGAAGAAATGAAATGTAAATGTGTATAGCAACATAAGAATGGAAAACCGGGCAGAAACACACACATAATGCAAAACAACTCATGAATGATATCAAAATCGAGCTAAGTCCATCACAATAGTTGTCAAATACAATGCTAAACATGGTTAGAGACCTAGAGTAGTTAGAAATCAAAAATCTACACTAAAATGACTTAAAATGCATTATTTACAAAGAGAACAAAGCATGTAAGGTAAATTCTTAATAGATGGAAGCAACTATATTCTCTAAAGCTTTCCTAAACATCTAAACAAATAGAGGAAAAAACCACAAACTAAACATGCAAACGGAAGTTAGAAAAACTATACAATTATCAAACTAGTTCCTAAGAATCGAACCATAAAAAGTTAGCTTTGAAATTCTATTTACAATCCTAAGGTAAGGTTTACATTCAACTACAATTAAATGGTAAAAAAACATCCTAAAGTTTCTAAGAAACACATGCCATTACACTCCTAAGATTAGTCAACTCAAACTACAAAGAAAAAACATGCTTCTAAACATATTATTGAAAATGAATTAAAAATTAAAAGAAATTAATTGCAAAAATATCACAAAAAATATCAAAAATATTCTAAGATCCTAAAATGTCAGAAACTATTTTTTTTTTACATTTTTTATAAGTTAATTGAATCGAAATCGGGAGCAATTTTGAGAATGTATTGAAATTGTGAAGCATGAAAACAGGGGGTGCAGAACCTAACTCTAGAAACAACTACAAACTAGTTATTCTGGCGCTAAAGCCCAAAATGCAGGGGGTATGAGTCAGTAAAATGCATGTAGCCCAGTCCGTTTTACACATAAGGTCCATTTGTCCAAAAAACAATAATATCCCAAATTTTCTTATGCTGTCACGTTTAATTATCATGTAGTTACAACATATATCAATAGGTCAACTTAAATAATTAACTTATTAAGATTTTTATTTTTTGAAATAAAATGAAAACGACACATGGCGAGATTGGATTGGATAATGAGAAAACATACATGAGCCAGGAGAAGAATGCCACGTCGAGGGCTGGCATGGAGACTCGCCGAAACTGTAGCTTTCCGGTTGTCTTCTTCGTTTTCCGGCAAAGCACTGTCGTTAACGGTAGCAAAACGAACTCCACCAAAATGACAAAGGATCCGTTTTTTCTCGAAATCTTACACAGATTCTGAATTTGGCCTCAGAATTCTCTAAAAACCTGCCATAGCTTATACGAAATCCTCTATGCAACGTTCAGATCGTAAACAGGCGGAAGCTATGTCTATTAAGTTCTTGACTGGTTGAAAGAGAAAATCAATCGCAGATCTCCGTCTGAGTATAATAACGAACGCACGGAGAAAGTAAGCCTCAGATTCTTGATGAGAACAAGAAGAATTCTTCACTTCTGGATGATAACGGCAAGAGATTTCAATCTGAGACTGTGTCTTGATTGCTTCGACAGACTTTCTTGGAAGTGATGCAGAGAATAGAAAAAGGCTTGGTCTTTAACGTTATGTTGAGAGAGAAAGAGATAGAGTGGTGGAAGGAGGGAAGAAGAGAAAATGGTTGGTTATGAAGTGGTGAGTTGAGAGGTTAGTGATGATGATTCTCAATGGGAGAAGAAAAAAAGAATGGTGAAAAAACTTTGTTACAGGTTACTGGGTGGAGAAAAGAAGATCGGTCGTTATTCTGTTAGAAAAAAGAATTTTGTTGTAAGAAAGTGGTTGTTATTGTTGTTTGTGATTTTGTGAAATGTTTATGGATTCTTGAAGGTAACAGTGAGGTGAAGGTGATGATGGTTTGTTAGAGTTAGTTATGGTTGAAGGATCGATGTCGTTACAATAACTGTTTTTTTTGGTATGGTCAGAATGGATGAAAGTGGTTATGGCGTGAGCAAAAAAGAGAACGGTGATGAAGATGAAGATGAGGGTGAGTTTTTTTTTTGTTGTCACTGATTCTGTTGCCTTCTTTTTGTTGGGGAGGAAAAATTTATTCAATAAGATGCAGTAGGAAATTTTTGGAATGGTTGTTACTGATGGAGAGAAAGAAAACCAAGATAGTTATTAATGTGTGAAAAAACAAAAACAAAATGGACTCTGTTAGTTTGTTTATTACTGTCATGAATATCTCTACTGTCAACACTTTTTCTAAACGAAAAATAACCATGCCCGCTACTTTGTATGCTCCTATATTGGTGTGTAGTAACTCAATCAATATAACGAGAGCGTCGACTCGAAGAGCACACTTGATAGAGCAATATTGATGTTGAACACCCGATGAGAAATCGATCGTAAGCTCGCCGTATTTAGCTTCGAAGTCATGACGTCTGTGACTTGGATATTTGAGAAATTCTAAGTGTCATATTCTTAAATTAATCAATGTGCACCACTTTACGGATCCATAACTTTTCCAGTACTCGACCAAACGACTCAAGCTTGACACCATCGGAAAGAGCACGTGTGATATAACAACTTTATAGTTCGACAAAAATCCAAACGGAGCTTTAATCACTGAATAAAAAGTGTTTGAACTTTGCCACACAAGTGTTCGATAAAAGTCCGGACTGGTGGCAAGTTCAAGCATGACTTGCAGCAATTTTCCAACTTCAAACCATCAATTACGGCGCTCCATATTTTCCGCTCCGACGTCCGAAATGAAAAAGTTTCTAAACGAAACTTGTAGAGTTCATGACAAACTCCAACTTTCATGTTCGGAGTTTTTCCATGCGGCGATCGAATCGATGACAAAAACAGCCCCGAACATACGTACACCAACTGTTTGACGAAACGTTCTCGTAGCCATGGAAAAAATGCATATGCTGTCTTGTGTTTTGCGCTTTCAAGCGCAATCTCTGCGCCCGTATCTTCCGCTCTGACGTCCGAAACGAAAAAGTTTGTGAACGAAACTTGTAGAGGAAATGACAATCTCCAACTTTCGTGTTCTAATTTTTTTTGTGCAGCGATCGAATCGATGACAAAAACAGCCCTGAACATGTGCACAACGATTATTCGAATATTGCAAACATGATGAATCCTTATTTTCCAGGCTTTGTAATTTTCGATCCGAGTCCCCAATGAATTCGACTCCTTCAACAAAGTTATAGATTGCCGTGAGATGAACAACTTTGCAGTTGAACATTTTAAATTGAGCCACGAACTATGATAAAATCGAACCCGAAAACGAGCATAGAAACAAACACTTCAAAATATTTCTAAGTGTTGAATTTTTGAGAAATGATAACCCGTAACTTCCGAGCTCCGTAATTTTTGATCCGATTCCCAAATGGATTCGATTTCTTCAGCAAAGTTGTAGATTGCCGCTAAATAAACAACCTTGATTTTGAACTCAACTCGAATCGACGCCTCGAAACATGTATAAAATGTCTCGGAAGTCGAGCACTTGAACATGTTGAAAAACACTTAAAATTTCACTGTGTAAATTTCAAAAGTTGTGAACATTAAACTTTGGAATCTCATAACTCGAAATCCGGGCATTTCTGGAAAAATCTTCACAAGGACAAATTCAAAGTACGAAATGTGCTCTTTCCAGCGATTACTCATTCGTGAAATTTCGAACACAGACGAGCAAGATACGGAATCGACAACATGGCTCCGTGAACACAAAGCGCTTAAAACTTAGAAAAAATTTCTAAGTCCAAGATTACTTAAAATGCAAGAAACCTCATTTTCACCCGATTCTTTCGACTTTTCTCAGCAAATGATCACATTTTCTCAGATGTCGACTTCTGACAATAATTTTGACCCGAAATTCCACCCGGTCAAACTTTGACTTTTATTGACTTTTTAATACACACATTCAAATATCATTTTTATCCGATCGTTCTTGATTTTCTGATGAATCGCGTGGACCAATAAGCCAAATACAGATACTTCAAGACTCATAAAAAGCCATAGAATCAATTTGGGCTCAAATATTCGACCACAACACGCTGTAGCTCGAAACTGTAATCAATATCCATATGATAGACAATCAGAACCTCAAAACTCCAATTCTCGATAGATAATCAGAAGCTTCTGAACACACATCTCCTGCGTATTGAGGTGACGCTTGAAATAACAGAACTTCGGATATCCAGCTTTAGAGAACCAAACCTCTTCTTTAGAATTGTACAGATTCATACGATTTAGAAAATCTCGAACCCATGGTTAATGCATGAATGACATGTATGCGATGCACCTATTGATTAAATGTTAGCCAATTATTTATTAACAAAATGAAGAGGGCGAATTTTGGGGTGCAACAGAGTTTTGAAAAAGATTTAAGTTGAAAATTGGAAAGAAAACATTTTTGAAAAGCATTAAAAATACTTAAAATGTCCCATTTTTAACTTAATAAAAATATAATCAAAAAGAAAATATTTTTGGATTTTTTTGACATAATCATAAAATAGGTATATTAAATGACAAGTGTACAAAAAATCATCTCAAAATGAGAAGTTTTGATTAGTTTTTGAAAATGTTGAAGTTTGTAAAAAAACTTGAGAAATTAATGATAAAAAAGAGTTTTTGGTCCTAAGGAGGTTTGAACCTTGGACATTTGACTTAGAAGTGAAGATTTTCCAATGAGCCATTTGTTTGACTTGTCATTTAATTACCTTGCTTAGAAGGAGTTTTGGAAAAAATGAAGTTTTGAAAATGTTCAGAAGAATGTAGAAATGAGAAGCTTCTGAAGGTAGAAGCTTCAGAAGTACTTCTGGAGGGTTGAACCTCAGAAGTGCTTCTGGAGAAGCAAGCCTCAGAAGCTTGCTTTGCCTTTTATTAAAAAAAAGGTTCCAGGGGGATTCGAACCCTGGACCTTGAGGCGAAGGAAAGTTTTAATGTGTGCTGGCTTACCACTAGGGTGGCTATACATCCATTGTTTTAATTCAAACTACAAATATATATTATAAACCCAACTTTTGAATTTTTGAATTTCCACTTCATCTTCTTCGTGGAAACAGGCGCGAGCATCCATGGCTCAGATTTGAATTTCCTTCATTTTTCATCAATTTTAGAAATTCAAAATACAGATTTGTCTAGAATTTCCTCACGATTCTAACCATGTAACTTGTTAAAATTAATAATCAAAGATGAACGTGAATTTTGATAATCCCAAATTAAACCCTAACTGATTAAATGAATAATTCTTTGAACTCAGTTAATTTTAGTTTAAATTGAGGATCCAGATAGCTTTAGTGATATGATATCTACATCTTCCTTTTCAAATTTGAAGCTAAAGATGCATGTATGGAGGTATCAAAGTTTCGAAAACTCACCTCTTGGTATGAAATACCAGATCGAGTATGGTAGCTTCTAGGTACAAAGTGATGATTGAAAAAGCTTCCCTGAACCTCACTGAGTATGTTTCTACTCTTAGATTGCTCTGAAAGTTGCTGGAACTCTCTGACCAAGTCAAGTTGCAGGTTGCTAGTTTGAAAATGGAAGATGATGATGGAGCTGTTCCAGAACTTGTTTAAGTGTTTGGAGAGTTTCTATATGTTGTATAGAATGTGTCTGAAGTGTAAAATCAAGACAAGCACGAGTGGTTTTCAAGTTTGGAAGTTTTGGCTCAAAACTTGCATAAATGGAGTTTTATGGAGAAAACTGACTCTTGGCTTGTTTTTGGATGATTTAAAGTTTAAAACAACTTCTAAATGATGTTTAGAAGATGTTGGAAGCTTAAGTTTGCTCAGAATTTGCAAAGCTTGAAGATTGCAAAATTCTCCCTCTTTGAACTTTGAAACTTGGAAATCAAGAAAGAAAGAAGGAAAGTTTGGATTATGATTTCTTTGGTGTAGTTTGAAATGAAGAAATGACCTCTATTTATAGGCCAAAAATTCTGAATGACAAGGCAAGGTTATCATTGAAAGAGCTTGCAACTTGGCTTAAGTGGTAAGAAGGAATCTTTAGCATTTAATGCAAATAGTTAACTTTTTAACCATGGTTAAAATCTCTCCTTGATCCAATCCTCTCTCAATTATTCCTAACTGATATTTATCAGTTATAACCTATCTAAAACTGGTGACAAGGCTTCTAGAAAGAGAGGTTGCAAGAAATGACTTGTAATTTTGATGCATGATTTTGGAATTCCATGGTTTTGGAGCTCTATGTTTCAAAATCAAAAGCCTAGATAGACAAAGTTTTTTTGCAAGTTCTTGGAAATTTTGGAAAGCTTGTAACAAGACCTACAACTTTCATGTTTTGAGTTTTTCCTGAATCACCATGGATCTAGGTGAAAAATGGCCATGAAAGTGAGGAAAAACCATGTTTCTTAACACTTGAAAAATTTTCAAAGTGTTAGAAAAAATTTAAATCTTGACTTTTTGTTGACTTTTTCACATTTCTTGATTTTTTATGATCATGATAGATTATTTGAAATGATTTTATGATTGAAAAAATTTAGATTTGAAAAAGTTGACTAAAAGTCAAAGTTTGACTTTTTGAGCAGATGAATTTTCATCAGATGGTTCAGAATTTGTCTGATGAAGAAACATGGATTTTGCAATATTTTGAACCAAGAAATTAGGTTAAGATGTTGCATTGAAGATGTTAAGATCAATCTTCAAGCAAATAGGTCATCCATTGAGCAGAAAGTCAATGATTCACTATCTTCGATCAAAACCCTAATCAGTCGATTCAAAGTAGATCATGAGAAAAAGTTGGGAATTTGAAGATTAAATGTTGATGATTGATTAAGATAGATCAATTGAGGTGATTGGAAACTCAAACCCTAATTGATTATATCTTGAACAGATGAAATTTTGAAGAAACCCTAACTTTAACTTCTAGAAGCCACGCACGATCTATTATGTTCTGAAACTGTTAATGATGCAGTGAAGCATATGTGGATAATGTAAGGTGGTATCTTAGGTCAAAAATTAGGGTATGACAGATTCCCCTATTTAAGTTTCTTTAACCTGAGATATGAAGATGAAAATCTTCGTCTCGATAGGTGTGAAAAGACTTAAATATCAGAATACACAGATTTTGGACCTAAGATACCAAAAAATGCGAATGATGCAAAATGATTGCAGAAAATTCACCCAGGAGGTACCAAAGAATGATATGCTGGGGAAAAGATTGTGAGGATGTCTCAATCTGTCTAAGAAAGGAGAATCCTGTTTGTTGGGAAACAAGCATATGTTTCACTGGGAAAATATATTCACAATGCAAGTGAATATCTGTTTCGCTTTGGGAAACGAGGAGATTACCTTATGTCAGCCTTGTGACAATGTTTAAGGTAATTAAAGATGATATTACCAATTATCAGCCTCGTGATAATTTATGGTAATGAGCTCTGAAGATATTACCAATTACCAATAAAGTGATAATTATAACAAGGTAATTCTTGAGAATTTTACTGAGTATTCAGCCTTGTGAATAACAGACAATAATGAAAACAGATCTCGAATGAGTTTCTATTTTCACAGTTACAACCTTGCCAGGGATCTCTCTCTTGAGAAGATGCAGGCATTTTGATTGAAAAGACACATGTTTTCTTTTAGACAAAAAGACAACTGTGGGGATTTCTTGAACCTTCATGATTGGACTTGCTAAGAAGAACAATCTTTTTATGACAAGTTTCAAGATGAAAAGAAAATAAGCAGCTCGGATGACGAGGCTATTGCTTATTGTTTGCAGGTAGATTTTTTTTTGTGAAATCTAAACCTGAATTGGTCAGAGACAACGTTCTATCCAGGAATGAACTGGAAAGAAATGGTCAATCAAGACTTTGTACCCAATGAGGAATGATCTCAATTGGGGGACTAGAGAAAAAGTGTATTTTTCTGCTTGGGGATAATCTACTGGAGAGATGACACACCCACACTTATTTTTGGGAATATATGCAACCTAAACAAGTGATATTGAAGCAAACATTTGAGAAATGCAGGAATGAATTAATGATGCTAATATGTATGAATGATGAATGTCATATGTATGCTGACAATACTTGACAAGACAACAAAATGGTATTTGGGAAAAGGACTATGTCACAGTTCAAACAAATACTCAGCAAAATCTGCAGCGAAGGTGTAGACGTCACTGGTAATGAATCAGAGTTGCATGCTTTAAACTTTCCTGGAAAAGGCATTCCACTGGCAACCTTGTTGGGCATTCTTTTTCGGATAAGAATACCATCCTTTGATGATCTCTTTCGAGGAAAAGAAGACTTCTCAGCAATTGTTTTATCTTTCAGAGGTCAAAACACTCATGGAGAAAACCGTTGAAATTCTTTCTATGTTCATAGTTCAAAGGAAGATTTTGCTTTTATTTTAAAATTTTGAAGTAAAAATTCATTTAAAACTTTTTTTTTAAGTTTCAAAAGTGATTCTTACAAGAAAAAGCGTTATTTTGCAAAACAGAATAAAGCAAGAATTGCAAACAAATGGGCACAAGGCTCAAATTTTATTGATAGAATGGTAATCAGCCAAAGGCGTGATTCCATGGACTATTTACAAAAGTTGAAAATGATAATTTATTGGGAAAATGCTATATTGAAAGCAAATAACCACTACTATCCCTAATAACTTTGAATTCCAACTATGTTTGTTGCTTTAGAAGATTTGATTGAAGATCCGTTGATGGAAGATTCTTCAGATTGACGAAGCATGGACTGATGCAGTTACTTTGCCATTTTGATCCTTAATTTTTGCCTAGATTGCCTTTTCAGGTTTTCAATCTATCAGGATAAATTTCTGTTTATTATCTCTAATTTTTTCCTGGACCGCCTTTTCAGGTTTTCAGTCCACCGAGACGCTCATTTTTGCCTAAGCCGCCCTTTTCGGGTTTTCGACTTACCAAGCTGTTCTTTTGTCCTTTTAGACAAAGTATTTCTTGACTGCATCAGCATTTACAGGATGCGGGAGTTCATCACCGTCCATGGTTGTGAGAGTCATAGCACCGCCAGAAAAGCTTCTTTTGACGATGTATGGGCCTTCGTAATTAGGAGTCCATTTGCCCCTAGAATCTGGTTGAAAAGAAAAAATCTTTTTAAGCACGAGGTCGCCTTCTTGGAATTCATGAGGTCGAACCTTTTTGTCAAAATCTTTTTAAACATGTGCTAAGGTTTTTTTTTGAGATTGTACTAGTTCTGTCGAAATCTTTATCTAAGAAACAAGTTTCTAAGACTAAGGGAACCAATACAATGGCTTTCCACACTATAGTTAGACTCAATTCGACTGACTAGTGACTCGTGACCGACAGAAGGAGTCGAACAATTAACAATCTAATTCTTCAAAATATGATTTATACCAACTACAGTGACTCGTGACCGACAGAAGGTTGTGAGCCCCTGACTTGTTCTAAACAAAGTAGGTGTCGACTGACTCTTTTGTTAACTCGAAGCTTGTTATGAAAAGAGAATCAACATAAACGATAACGCAGAGAGATTGCTGAAAAGTAAATAAAATGCAAGTAAAAACTTCAAAGGAAATGATTGAAATGTAAAGGTTTTGCATTGAAATAAAAGTGGTAATTCACGTACATCAAGCACTCTTGAACTCTTTGCTTCCTAACGCTCGAAATGAACAGAGTTTTGGCAAGTGATTTTAGTATACAAGT
Organism: Vicia sativa; assembly: GCA_021764765.1. Taxonomy (NCBI): domain Eukaryota; kingdom Viridiplantae; phylum Streptophyta; class Magnoliopsida; order Fabales; family Fabaceae; genus Vicia; species Vicia sativa. The sequence goes on from CM038792.1 coordinate 268,773,547, forward strand.
GAACACCCCGAAATTATATTGAAACTACTTATTTATAGTATTTACAAGATAACTGCCCTAAAGCAATCGACGAATGAAGTTTGAACTTTAAGGTAACCACTTCATCAGATGATGCCACCTGTTTGGCGCTTAAATGAGTTATGCACTACCAGTTAACTGCTTAGAGGCTTTGAATTTCAAATTTCCCGCTTCTAATAAACTCAACCGCTTCTGACTTGCTTCGAACATGTGCTTCCTCTTTGACACAAGTAAACAATAGAATTTCTCGAAGTCCAGAATTCCTTATAGTCGACAAGACCAAATTGACCATTTCCACGCTTTGGTCGATTCGACCAATTTCTTCATATTTTCAGCATATTCTTCTTATAGTCAACTTCATTATAACATGATATCCATTTCGACCAGTGTTTTCTTTACTAAATCAAAACCAACTTTCAAACACTTAGTTCTTAGTTCCTAAAGGGTCTTTATTTTAGGAAATCACCCTTAAATTATAAGAACATCTGCATTCAATACACGTGCTTGAATACCTTGAGAATTTTCAAGGTAACAAATGTCTAATTTTAAAATCACATTGTAAAAATTCAAATATGATACAATACATATATTTTATATTATATGTTGATAAATAGTATAGGATTCAACCTTTAATAATAATTCAGATTTATTTTAAATAATATTTGAAAGAAAGAAATTTTGGATCATTTTTATGTAAATATCCTAACAACACAAATTTAAAATAGATTCTATAAAATTTCGAAAATAAAAGAAATGTTTGATCCACACAGTTTAAAATATTTTTTGTTTTGTTAAAATCATACAACAAAAGTAACACTTAAAAAATACTTTATATCTCGATTATAATTCATAATAAAATATTATAAAATAAATTTGTAGCTCATATTTATTAAATATTTTTTTAACATAATTAAAGTTCGATACAAAACAAATAAAAATTAATTAAGCATGTCTAAATCTAATATATATATAATTAAAATTATACATAAATAAAAGACAAATCGGACAAGAAAGTACAAATAAATTAGTTAATCCACTTGAATACAATTTGTTAAGATTGAACCAAATAATTTACTGGAAATTTGAAATCGATAATGAAACTATATTGTCTAAACTTGGGTTACAGCGGTTTAAGTTGTTTGTCTTATTAAGTACCTGGCATATGATGCTAACCTCAGTATAAAATGAACGTAAATGGAAGAAAAAAAACACCACTAAAAAAATTGAATACAGAGGGATGCTAAGAATAATAGTGTTGGCATTTGTAGGAGATACCGCCGGCATAGCAATTAGATAGCACAAATAGAAAAAAAGCACCGGAGCAAAGACGAGGGGCCTTAGTACTCCCCCTGGGGTCATGATTAATATTGCTATAATTGATAAAGAAAAGGAAAGTATATTCGCTAATGAATAAAGCACGAAAAGATCTCTTGACAAGATCGATTTCCCACCATTTCCTTGGATAGAAAAAATACCATCTGTAGACTTGATTTTCACAGTGTTGTCATCACTTGCACTAACCTGGAAAAGTCCACCTGGAGGACTTAGAGCTGATTCATAGGTTACAGTTGCCACAAGAGTTGCAATTATCAACCAAGTATTACGCTGCTGCTCTGTTATTTCACTTCTAATTCTAGCTATGTATCCATTTAACATCAGAAAAATCGTGGGAACTGTTATTGCAGACCTAAAAATTACATTCTTCATCTCTTCAGTTCTTGCTAAATCAAATGCTGTTTTGTTCTCCCAGTTCTTTCCATGCAGCCACATTCCAGAGTATACCAGCAATTGTGCAAACTGTAAATATAAACTGTAAACTGTAATTGGAGGCTACAGAGGAATCAACACGGTCCGTGTTGAAAAGCCAGTGGAAAGTAAAAATTAGCCCAAGTCAGTGGATCAACACGGGCACCCGTGTTCATCAACACGGCCCGTGTTGATTGACCTGGAGAGTTCCCTTGGATTTTGAAGACCAACACGGGCACCCGTGTTGATGGACGCGGGAGGAAACTTTATTTTTTGAGTTTTGGATCTCTTCTTTGTCATTAAGGGTATTTTGGACTTTGGCTATCATTCTCATTATATTTCATCATTCATCACTTGTTACAAGCGTAATTGAAACTTTTAAAATCAACCCAACCATTGTTTTTGTTCAATTAAATTAAGAGCACGAATAGGTATTTACTCCGCAGTCCTCGAGATCGATACTTGGGGAAACTCATTATAACTACATCGGCTAAAATAGTACACCTGCTATTTTTCTGATCACTAGCAATTGTTTACGTTGGGAGTTTTACTCTGATGATACCACATGCATCTGCATTCGTTGAGTTGCATATCATAACACATAATGATGTTGTTCTTGTGATTGAATTATGTTGTTGTGGAATAGTGGTGTGATCGCAAAATAGTGATTTTATATAATTCGAACTATATATTGTTTATCATAATCTCAATTATATGGTTTGATATCTCACCCTTTACTTGTTTTCGTCGTTGCCTTTATATTGGTAACGTGCAAGTAACCAGGAGGAGTAGTCGTTATCGTCTTAGTCAAAGTTCGATGTCATTTGCTCTGATACGTAACACTCGAGGGAAATGCGCATTTTGTTTTATTTTGCTGTTTTCAATGTTGAAGCTTGCATTGTTAAATTGAAGATTGTATTACGTTGATTCTGTTTTAAGACTAAAAAATGCTATGTCTCATATGTATAACTGTTTTGATTCCGCTGTATAATTAATGAAGTTGTTTCCGTTTGAAGATTAATCCTCTTTAAAGTGTTATGTATCTGTGTGAGTAAAGATGACATGTTTATGTGTTTACGTTGAAATTGTGACACCCTAGTATGTTGAAAAATTCCATACTCTGATTTCTTGAATAAATACTTGTGGTAGAATTGGGGTGTTACAGAAGTCATCTTCAAATACAAGATCAAAGTCGAGGATTGCCATTTGTTCAAGATTCAAATCATTGGCAAAGGAGTTTGAATTGCAAATTCTAATTTGAATTGATGCTCTACAAATTCGCAAGTTTTTTGTTTTGTAAAAAAAAACTCTTACATACTTTTTATAAAGTGTTGATATAAACATGAGTCAATTCCTAAGTCTTCTAATTACAAGCTTTTACAATGAAAATTGAAATGGAACTCCTAAGTTATTGAGATCTTCATCTCTCTTTTAAGCTCATTTCTTCTCCATATTCAAGCTTTTCTCTTCTTCTACCTTGCTCTACTTTCCTCAAACTTTCCTTTTTACTCACCTCCATGCCATCCATTCAACAATCGCCATCATTTCACATGAAACAAAAAGAAGAAAAAATGGTTAGCAATCACGAGACATAATCAGGAACTTAAACAAGAATTCTCAAAGGTTTTCTTTTCAATTCGTCATTAGGGTTATGCTTGGAATCAGATTCTTAGTGCAGTTGTTTTCTCTTCATGTTTATTCAAGCAACACAAAAGGCCTCATTTTATGTGATTTCATAATCTATCATTGGCTAACACTGCAAATCATCAAATGGGATATTTGGTTCATAGTGTAAGTAAAAGGATCGGTTCACACCCACAAACCTCATAAACATAACTGTTTCAACAACATCAGAATTTTCAAATGGCAATCATTGGCCAAGGACTCTATTGCAAATCACAACAAGCATTTGTTGTTGGTTCACAAAGGAGGTACAAAAAATAGCAAGTACAAACTTAGAAAAAAGGCCACAAAACAACATCTCAACAAGCCAATATCACACATCAGAAATTAAAATCCCAACAACAAATAACAGAGTGGCATTCTTTTAAGTTGTTGAATCATAGCCCGACAATTTAATCGAATTTAGAATATTTAGGTTATTGGATGATAGCCCAATAAGTTAAATATTTTATTTCACTCGAAACACTTAATAATGTGAACCCTGTTTCACTTCACCAATTTCATAATAAAGTTTTCGGGTTGATAGAGGATTGGATGAACTCACTCATCTAGTTTCTAGTATTTGAATCATTAGATGATAGCCTAATGTTTTTGTACTTTTCACCCTCTTAACATCAATTCAACTCACTCAACTCTTTTTTGCTCATATGCGATCATCAAACTCTTTTCTTACAAAGAGTGTGCAATAGTCATCTCAAATACGAACAAAGACTTAGCTTTTCAAACAAACTAAACAAGTCAAAGTTCAAACATTGAAATGTATAATGCACGATTTTTCTTATAAAATCAACACAACTAACCAATAAATTTTTAAGAGGAACTACAAAACTCTGATTTTCCCATTGCACGAGGGAGTACGTAGGCACAAGATGTGATGTCTTTGGCGAGTTCAAAAAACCTAAAAATAAATACCCTTCTTCTTCTATTCTTATAAATAAATGAACACACTTAAACACGCACGAACAAAAATGGGTCTCATCGAGTATGATGGATATGAGGGATGCTAATACCTTCCCCTTACATAATCAATTCCCGAATCCACATCTTTTGGTCTCGTAGACCGCCTTACCCATCATTCGTGGGTTTTACCTATATTTTCTTGTTCTTTTTAGAACAAATTAAATTAGGTGGCGTATTTATTGTTTTAAAATAACCGATGAAAAAAACAGTCATCACACCTCTTTTCTATCGTTGTTCTAATGGTGGTAATTTAGCATTTGAAGGTTCTAAAATCTGACCATATTTATCTAATAGATCAAAATTTCTTCACATTTAGTTACATAATAACTATAAGTCTTTGTAGGAAATTTTGATTCGTTTTCGACAGGACTTTTTCCTTTGGCAGGAAATAATAATTTACATTCATATGTCGGACTTGGCTTCATTTCAGCCACGTTGACCTCTGCCTCAGTCGGCGAGATATAGTCGGCCTCATATATGGGATCAATATCATCGTAGTCTATATAAGCTACTTTTTCTTTCTTTGATTTAGCCCTAGTATGTCTAATCTTTTCCGATCTTAGCCGCTCAAGATGTCAAACTCTATTAGCTAATTGTGACATACTTTTAACAATGGTTGGATCTATTTTCTTCCTAATGGAATAATCTAGACCGTCAGCAGCCATTTGAACCAATTCATCTTCTGGAACTTGGGTAAAGCATCTTGCTTTTAATGACCTAAACCTATTGATATAATCATCAATAGTTTTATCAAACGTTCTCTTAATATTTGACAATTCGACCAAACTAATTTTCGAATGTCCCTCATAAAATTGTTCATGAAAAAGATTTTCCAACTTAGTCCACGAATCAATAGAATTTGGAGGCAAAGTGGTGAACCACGTAAAAGCTTCCTTAGTGAGGGATGAAGGGAAATACTTAGGTTTTTATTGTTGGCCATATCACCATATTCGGTCAAGTACCTAGAAATGTGTTCGACCGTCAATTCCCCAGATTCTCCCTCAAACTTAGTGTATTTAGGAATTTTCCATCCTCTAGGGTTTTTAGTTTGTAAAACATATTCCGACAAAGGGGAAGAGTAAGTTGGCCTCTGAAGTGTGGCATTCATGCCATTCCTAGCCATAATTCTTTCGACAATTATAGTTAGATTATTTTCTACAACTAATTCTTCTTATCAAATTCGATCAACAATTTGATCAGCCTCTTGTTGTCGATGAACTAATACCTTGGGTGGGTCGACAACCAAATTTCTTTGAGATACTGCAGCTTGCCCTTGATTGACAATTTCATCTTTTATTGCCACCCATGTCTACTTGACCAGGGGCACCTAGTCGAACATGTGGCGACTGTTGAACAGACGCTGGGGGAGCACCCAAAAAATTACACAAACGTGTTGGGCAATCACCTGCTGATTCGTTTCATCAGATTGTCTATTAGTCTCAGCCGATTCTTGTACTATAGGATTAAATACATTATCCATTTGGTTAGTTAACATATTAACCAACTCATGGTTACTATCATCCATTTGTTGCCTTAATACCGCTACTGAAATGTTAGTAAGAGGCAACACTACAGGCTGAGAAGGCGCTCCTCTACTAAGGTTGCCTTTATTATTTCCCCCTGTGCAGATCCTTGTAAAGGAGAATTCAGAATTTGAACATTATTTGACACCACTGTTGTATTTGAAGTCGACTGATATCCCGACATTAAGGAATACGGCATTCCATAAAGAGGATTTGCAGTTCCAAAACGGGGCACTTGTGGGATTTCAGTCGTGGTCATCGTAGCTCCTAGACTCACCGGCTGAGTTTGAGGAATAGGTGAAGTGACTATGGTCGATGCTGTAACAGGTAATTGAGGTAATGGTGCAACCTGAGAAACTATTGGATCTATCGAACTTAATGTTTGTGACGAAACTTCATCGACATTATGGTTAGTCATCTTGGGTGTACGTCTCCTAGTCGGTGGCTTATTATACTCTTTGGTTAAACTTTGACTTCTAAGTCTCATACACTTATGACATCTAACAACCTATACTTAGCACTGGTCCCACTGGGTATAACGCCCGAATATTTAGTTATAATTCTTTAATTAAATATTTAATTAATTTTTTGCAAATTATTAACTGATATTATAATTAAAAGTCAGTATTAATGGGCTTAGAGTGAATGGATAGCAAGTAGTAGAAGTGGGGGTAAGAATTAAGTCCAAAAGTAATTATAAGGATTATTATTATTAAAATAATAATAATAAGGAAACTGGAATTTTGATGTCAATGGAAGCAAACGTGGTTTTGGGAACGGAAGAACAGAGCGACGCGTAGAACTGGGAAAAGTTGGAACGATTAAGAATCCTTAGAGCAACTTTCAATCCAACGTGAATTTCGAATTTCCCGCTTTTAATAAACTCAACCGCTTCTGACTTGCTTCGAACATGTGCTTCCTCTTTGACACAAGGAAACAACAGAATTTCTCGAAGTCCGAAATTCCTTATAGTCAACAAGACCAAATTGACCATTTCCACGCTTTGGTCGATTTGACCAATTTCTTCATATTTTCAGCATATTCTTCTCATAGTCAACTCCATTATAACATGATGTCCATTTCGACCATTGTTTTCTTTACTACATCAAAACCAACTTTCAAACACTTAGTTCTTAGTTTCTAAAGGGTCTTTATTTCAGGAAATCACCCTTAAATTATAAGAACATCTGCATTCAACACACGTGCTTGAATACCTTGAGAATTTTCAAGGTAACATGTCTAATTTTAAAATCACATTGTAAAAATTCAAATATGATACAATACATATATTTTATATTATATGTTGATAAATAGTATAGGATTCAACCTTTAATAATAATTCAGTTTTATTTTTAAATAATATTTGAAAGAAAGAAATTTTGGATAATTTTTATGTAAATATCCTAACAACACAAGTTTAAAATATATTCTATAGAATTTCGAAAATAAAAGAAATGTTTGATCCACACAGTTTAAAATATTTTTTGTTTTCTTAAAATCATACAACAAAAGTAACACTTAAAAGATACTTTTATATCTCGATTATAATTCATAATAAAATATTATAAAATAAATTTGTAGTTCATATTTATTTAATATTTTTTTTGCATAATTAAAGTTCCATACAAAACAAATATGAATTAATTAAAATCTAATAGATAATTAAAATTATACATAAATAAAATACAAATCGGACAAGAAAGTACAAATAAATTAGTTAATCCACTTGTATACAATTTGTTAAGACTGAACCAAATAATTTACTGGAAATTTGAAATCGACAATGAAACTATATTGTCAAAACTTGGGTTACAGCGGTTGAAGTTGTTCGTCTTGTTAAGTACTTGACAAAGATACTCTGTGCAAAATAAACGTGAACGGTAAAAAGAATCACCATTACAAAAATTGAATACATAGGGATGCTAAGAATAATAGTGTTGGCAATTGTAGGAGATACTGCCTGCATAGCAAATAGATAGCAACAATAGAGAAAAAGCACCGGACCAAACACGAGGTGCCTTAGTACTCCCCCTGGGGTCATGATTAATATTGCTATAATTGATAAAGAAAAGGAAAATATATTTGCTAATGAATAAAACACGAAAACACCTGTTGACAAGATCGATCTCCCACCATTTCCATGGATAGAATAAATACCATCTATATACTTCATTTTCACAGTGTTGTCATCACTTGCACTAACCTGGAAAAGTCCACCTGGAGGACTTATAGCTGATTCGTAGGTTACAGTTGCCACAAGAGTTGCAATTATCAACCAAGTGTCACGCTGCTCCTCTGTTATTGCACTTCTAATTCTAGATATGTGTCTAATTGTCTTATGAATTACATTCTTCACCACTTCTTTTTCAGCACTAATAAATACATTCTTCATCTCTTCAGTTGTTGCTAAATCTAATGCTGTTTTGTGCTCCAAGTTCTTTGCATACCGCCACATTCCAGCGTATACCAGGAATTTAGCAAACTGTAAATATAAATGAACAATACAACTTGTTAGCGATAGTTCATGTTACAACTACTTCTCCATCTCATATTAATTCTCTCTCTCTCTCTCTCTCTCTCTCTCTCTCTCTCTCTCTCTCTCTCTCTCTCTCTCTCTCTCTCTCTCTCTCTCTCTCTCTCTCTCTCTCTCTCTCTCTCTCTCTCTCTCTCTCTCTCTCTCTCTCTCTCTCTCTCTCACATATAAAGTAGACATGTGAATTTAATCAAGATATTACCTTTGGTTCACTACTAAGGGCTGAAATGTGCAAAACAGTGTTTCCTGCGTTGTCTTTCAGGGAGAATACTTTCAGCTCATATCCTCGGTCGAGGAGGAACGCAACAAGAATTTTAAAGACCCCATAATATTCATTCTTAACAGAAATATGCAATGCAGATTCACCTTTCACAGTTACATCTGTAATGGAATCTGGACAAGCATTGATAAATTTCTCTACAAGATCATCATCACCAATTTGACATGCAAAATGAAGTGGAGTCAAACCTTCTCTTCCTTTAACTCTAATAAGATCACTATTGATGTCAACCAATATAGACATCATCTCCCTTAGGCGGTTAGCCTCAGCAAGGTAAGTGGAGCTCTCCTTATCAAGACGAGTGAGGCTGACCATAGCATGATGAATAGGGCTGTGTCCTTGCAAATTTAGCTTTGTAGCAAATGATGGTTTCAAATTCATAATTTCAATGGCATACTCTAGATGACCCCTATATGCAGCGATATGCAAAGGAGTTTCTGCAAAATGGTTTTCGTCTATGATTTCCAAAATAGATGGAACATCTTGAATTGCTTCATACAGGATATCAATATTACCTGTTTCAGCTGAAATTCTCAGGTTGTCACCACTTGTGTTCATGTTTGATAATATAAGTTTTTAGTGATGTGTGAAAGATATAGGGTTCTATGCAAGTTTTTAGTGTTGTGTGAAAGATATATTGTTCATTTAACATATATGGTATTTAATAGATTTGATTTCAATATTCTTTACTTCGTTCACATGCCATGTTGTCAGCAAATATGATTAACCAGTACTTCTGCCCTAGTAAAAAGTGCACTCTTCCATTAGAAGGGTATTGGTAACCCATATGTAAAAGAAAAGTATTATAAAAATAAAGAGATTCTAAATAGAACGTGTGTTTCTTAGGGTGTTGGTAACCCATATGTAAAAGAAAAGTATTATAAAAATAAAGAGATTCTAAATAGAACGTGTTTCTTACCTCTTTTAGTGATGTGATTATTTAAGAAGAAACGATCCTTGTAGCCCAATTTAACCGGTCTTCTTTAACCTTGAGAAAGAGAGGTTTTTGAACCTTTAGAAAGAAAAGTTTTTGAGAAACTATTGAATAAGTTGCACTAGACATTGTTGGACGTGGAACATAACTATTAAGATACATCATACATGAGAGGCTCTTTTGGTGACCAGCGCCGTTGGGTTGCAGGCAGACCATTAGTTTTATATTGTGGTTGCGGTTATGGATGCAGATGCAATTGCGGGTTTTACGATAGCTGTTGTGTTGCGCATTACAACCGTTTCAGCGTGAATTTTAATTGAGCAATAATTGAAATACATCATTAAAAAAAACTCTTAATGTTAATATTTTACATTTACAAATCATAGGTAAATTAAGTTTTTTAGCTCTCACATTTTGAGTTATGATGAAAATACATGAAGAAACATGGGGAAGGTGTTTGATGCGAATTCTATTGTTGTTGGACATGTGATTACAAATCACACCGTAATTATGGTTCGATGCGGATGCGAAGGCTACCACATCGGCAATATTATGACTACAATTTAAAATCATGTGGACAGTTAGGTTAATTATGTACTATGATTATGGTGAGTGTGGTGCTCTTTGAGTTGTGGAGAGTGTGTTTGACTTAGAGTTTGTCCCTTATTTTCTCGAGGGATAATGCATTTATAAAGGTCTTTCTGACCCAAGGTTTTCTCCTTTTACATGGTCTTAATTGCTCCCCTCTTAATAGTGGAAGTTATTGATCGCCTTTCTTACTTGACTCCCACGTTCGAGGAATCCCTTAGTCGATCCCCTTAGATATTGTTTGGGCGGTACAATTGTTGGGTGAGGGCGCACTGGTCTAGGATTTTACCAAATATAACGATATATAGTTCCTCAAGTACGAGGACTTTTCTGTAAATGGCAATTTTTTTAGAAACTACTCTCTTTTCTTTGGAACGCGCTCCTCGCCCTATTGAAGGTTCCCTTAACTGAGAATGTTCTCGCTTAATGGAGGTTCTCTTTAGAGATGAGTCCCTCAGTGAAGGATGAGCGAAATAGTAGGCGGGTGAAATGGTAGGCTAGTCCCTCAATTATAATCCTCACCTGGTGAGTCAGCCTCTAGGTGTCCATTGCTTAACTAAGGTATGTCAATCAACGATACCAATAAATCATATGAGTGTGTTTATTTTCATTTAATGCCATCAGTGATGGCATATTCTTCTAAATTTCAAATGTTGATGGCACATGTAGGTATCATGCAGAGTTTCCTAAACCCTTGGGGAGACTCAGAGGGTTATATTATAAAAGGTTTTCCCTTTTACATTTTGTGTCATTTCTTCGTATTTCATCTGAGCTACTTCCTCTCGTCACTTCGCAAAGCTTTGAACCATTTCTCTTAGGTATGAATCTCTTCATCTTCTCGAACTTCTAACAATTCATTTTTTAGAAGATCTGTCTAGGGAAAAAAAGGCAGGGGTTTCGTGCGAGGAAGTAGATTTTTAGATTAGTGATTCCCTTCTAATGGTTGCAACGGTGGTGGTGACTTCTTTTTGTTCTATTGTTTTCTCAAGGACAAAATAGTGTCCTCCTCTGTCGTTCCCAAATGAATTGGGGAATTTGCCTCCACTTATAATAAAGAACAAATATATGTATTTCGATCGGGAGTGAATATTTCCTTCTCGGTGGATGAAGACCAGGTCATTTTTTAGATTTGCACACCATCAGAGTTGAATTTAGAAGAAGATATTTTGAACTTGAATCAATGTAAGACTATTGAGGAACTGAAGGATTCACTACACCAAAAATTAAAAATAACGGTGCACGATAGACAACACTTATTTCAAGAAGCGTTGCTATAGGTTAAAAGAAGATCTAGAGTTATAAATAGAGCCATGGAGCGGGGCTATACATATTCCCTCCCAAAGAGAAAACCCTAAGCTATATAGAATTGGTGTCTATCTCTATTTGAGATCGTGGCCACGATTGAAAGGATAGTGGGTTGTAGGAGCAAAGCGCATCTCGACTTGGAGCAGGTTTTGACCCGCTTTCTATTTTTGAGTTTTTTTGTCCTGATAAGAATTTTTTCTCTTAAAATTTATTAAAATTGGAAAGTTATTTAAGAAGTTTTTGTTTTGCGTTTCTCTTTCGTGTTTTCTCATTTCCCCTTCACATTTATGTTTGTTGCTTCTTTTGTCCTTCTTTTCTCATTTCCTCTGCCTCAACTGCATCAAGTTAGAACTGTTTATTCTTCTTCTTCTCTATTTATATATTATGGTTTTCTATTCTTCTTCTATCCAATTCTTCTCAGGTTACTTTTTCTTTAAATTTAATGGTTTTTTTTTTCTTTCATTTCATTTAAAACTAGTGTGAAACTCGTGCGTCCGCACGGGTTCTGGTGTGGACCGCGAATATGTCATCGCTTAGGTTTTGAAATATAAGAAAAAAAATATAAAAATTTAGTTGTAAATCCAAAAAGATTATACACGTAGTAAAATTAAAACAATCGTGCAAAAAACCGGTTAAAAATTTAAGTTCATCTATATGGAGTCTTAGTTTTTATAGTGGATGGAGATGACCTGAAATGAGGCAAAAAGAAATTGAAACATTTTAAAAATAGAAATTGAGATTAAAAGTAAAATAATAAAAAGACTTTGAAGTAAAAAAATAATAATTTAAAACATTTGGAAAACAATTTTGATTATGGAAAAGAACATTAAAAGACATTAACATGGAGTCTATTTATGTGAAACAAAAAGTATAAATATTTTAGTGGTACAAATGTCTCAGTTGCGAATCTAAAATACACTCATTGTATTAAAAGAAGACCTGCATAAATTTTGTAATTTGTTTGTTTCTTGACATTTCCCAAATCTAAATTCACTTTCAACTAGCAACTACAGAGATTGCAGCCGCAATTGAAAGGATAATGAGTTACAAGAGCGGAGTGCTTCTCGACTTGGAGCGGATTTTGACATGCTTTTTTTTTTTTTGATTTTTTTTGTTGCGATCAGAATTCTTGTTCCTTGAAAATTTTAATGTTGGAAATTTATTTCAGACATTTGTTGTTTGTATTTCTCATTCGCGTTTTCTCCTTTCTCCTTCACATTTCTGTTTGCTACTTCTTTTGTCCTAACTAGCACCAATCTTGCTACACCTCAACTGATTAAGGTTAGTACTCTATATTCTTTTTCTTCTCTACTTATCTATTCAGGTTTTCTATTCTTCTTTTATATCGTTCTTCTCGGGTTTCTTTTTCTTTAATTTCATTGGTTTTCTTTTTTGACTTTCATTTTATTTAAAATTGTATTATTCTATTTTTACTTCCTCTAACTAGTATCAAGTTTTTTATCTTATTTTTTACTAATTCTATTTAAAATTTTATTATTGTTTTAAAGTTTGGTTTTCTCTTCTTTTTTTATTCCTAGACAACAACAATATCTTTTACATCATTTATACATTTTGCATTTATTGTTTTTTGTGGACAAGCTTTCAAACTAACTGGTTGTAACATTGACATAACATGGAAATATAACCATTTGAATTATTTAAATAATAAGAAAAAGGTGGAATGCGATTTATGTAATCTAACAACTAGTGGAGGAATAAGTAGAGCAAGAAGACATCAAACAGGAATAAATGGTGATGTAGTTGCTTGTTGTTGTACGTATTTTCTACGATAAGTATTTTTAAATTATCGTTTTCATAGGAATTGGTGCGATATCACTAATATTCTATAGTTCAAGTGTATCTAAGTGTTATAGTTATAAACTGGGTTTTGGGTTTAGTCACAAAAGGAGTAAGTCTCATGCAAACAAGTTTAGTATCCTTTCAAAGAGAGTTATTTGGATAAAAGATAGTTTTGGTTTGAAATCGATTGGTAAAAGCTTGCCAAGACTAGAGTTCAACAATCTATTTCATATGTATTTTCTTAATAGAGCATGTGAGCTTGTTAACCATAAATATAATCACATATGTTCTCAATAAGTTTCATCTCTAAAACATATTGTGATATTTATCATATTATTCTTTAGATGATATCTCAACCTAACTATTAATATGATAACTTTAAAAGTTAAATATAAGTGAATATCAACTCATACTACTACGTCTAGAAATTATTTGTCGATAGATAAAAACCTAGGTCTAGATATGAACATATTTCTCAATAATGATCAAATCAAAGATAAACCGTAAAACAAGAGTTTTCACCACATATTTATCATCAACTTGTTCACATACAAAAGATCAAGAGAAATACATACAAAAGTTTAGATTATCAACCTCTAATCTTGACACAAAGAGGTTTAGTTATCCATTGTCATGGTAACTTGATGATCAAGTAAACTACAAAGCTTTATGAACATCAACCTTGAAGTCTCAAAGATTGAGGTTGTAAAGCTTTGATTTTGACAAAAATGGAGAAAAAGGGTTTTCTCTCACAAAATATATGTTTCTAGGTTACAAGGATGACAAGTATGGAGGAAATGTAAAAGTGTCCCTAATTATCTAACAAATATGGTAGAAATACCAACTTCTCTCCAGGATTCACCGTCGGACGCTACTTTACACCACCAATCGGTGCCTCTAATTACTCTCAGGTCTGCACACGTGGATTTCCTTTGCCAAACAAAATATCTATCACCGCTCGGCGCTCTCATCGCTGCCTTCGTCGTCGGGTGCTCTTTAGGCTCCATAGAATTCTCCAAATTCTAGTAGCTATTGGAATTTCTTTAGTTTGCATCGCTAGCTCACCACCAGCCTGCCGCCCGGCACTAATGTTTCCCCACCGCTGGTACACCGCCCGGCAGTGCTTCTCACACACTCACACCCAAGCTTTGCAAAATAGTGTTCTTTTTTCGATCGATTCTAACTTTGAATTCTGAACAAAAATTGCTGAAAAACTAACAAACATATTAAAACATTCAAAATTATTTACATTAGAGCAATATGACTTAAAATAAGTGCTTAACTTAATTAAAAACAACAAAAGAGCTTAAAAATGTCGATAAATGATATGAAAAATACCCAAAAATTGACACTTAACACTTTCTTTAAAACACCATTTGATGTTAAAACACTATTACATGGTGATTTGGTTAAGAAAGATAGAATTAAAAAAGTAAAGGAGATGCTAGTGCAAATAGATGAAGATGCTAATAATGAAATTGAGGAAAAAGGAAGAAATCAAAGCGGTAAGATGCTTGTTGGGACCTCTTCAAATTTTGTCAAGAAGACTAAAGGTCCATTGGATTTAATGTTTAATAAAACTAAGGACACAAGCATCAATGATGTGTGTGATAAAGAAGTTAGGGCTAGAATTATACAGTATATTGCTCTCTTTTTTATACGAATGAAGTTTCATTTAATGTAGCAAATGCAAAAATCTTTAAGTTGATGTTGGGAGTCATTGAAACATATGATCCTCATTTAAAATCACCAAGCTTTCATGTATCGAAGGTTACACTCCTTCAAAATGAGTTGAAATATGCAAAAGGTTTGTTGAATAATCATAAAGTGCAAATGATTAAATATGGATGTTCAATTATTTTATATGCTAGGACAGATAGAAAAGGCTGAACCTTGATAAATTTCTTGGTTAATTTTCCAATGAGAACCATTTTTGTGAAAAGGCTTGATGCTTCTGACTATACCAAGAGGGGGGATAAGCTACATGAGTTATTAGACACTTTGTTAAGGAATTGTGTGGACAAAATATTGTTGAATTTCTTACTGATAATGAAAGTAATTATGTTATGCATGATAAAATGTTAAATTTAAATAGGCCGCACATGTTTTGGACTTCATGTGTTGCCCACTATATAGACCATATGTTAGAAGGCATAGGAAAAATTTCAAGGATTCATAAGGCTATACAAAATGTAATTAAGGTTGTGGGTTATATTTATAACCAATCATTTGCTTTTAATCTAATGAGAAATATTGTCAGTAATGTCATATTGGTTTGAAATGGAGTGACAAAGTTTGCTACCTCTTTCCTTACTCTACACAGGTAAAAAGAAGCTTAGAGAGATGTTCAATTGTGAAGATTTGGGGAGACGCCAG
The DNA here is from genome assembly GCA_021764765.1 of Vicia sativa. Taxonomy (NCBI): domain Eukaryota; kingdom Viridiplantae; phylum Streptophyta; class Magnoliopsida; order Fabales; family Fabaceae; genus Vicia; species Vicia sativa. The sequence continues at coordinate 268,789,293 of CM038792.1, forward strand.
TGTTATGAATGATGAAAAACACAAGAAAGGGGGGGTTTGAATTGGGGTTTTGAAATCAAATTAAAATAGACACGATTATTTTTATCCTGGTTCGTTTGAACTCAAACTACTCCAGTCCACCCGTCAAGGTGATTTGCCTCTCTCAACGAGGTCTTAATCCACTAATCAGAACTTGATTACAAACCACTAAGACCACTGCCTTAGTCTTCTCAAGAACAACACAGCTTGGTTTCTCAAGGAATTATAATTCACTAAAACAACTGTTTTAGTCTTCCCAAGAACACCACAACTTGGTTTCTCAAGGAATTACAATTCACAGACAATTACAAAAAATGTCTTTAAGGATGCTTCTAGAAAGCTATATCACAACTGTGATTTTTACACAAGAATATTTCAACGCTTATGAGCTAATGAACGATTTTGAATTTTCTTTTGATTCTGCGTGTGTTGATCTCTGTATGTTGTCTATCATTCTCTTCATAGATGAATCCTTATATAGATGTTCATGGAAAGTATCCGTTGGAGACATCTTAAGCTGTATATGGAATGATGATAATTTGAGTTGATTTTTCTTTCCATAAAAGCGAGATCCTGTTGGAAGTTAACCGTTTCTTCAAATCTTCATTTAATGAATGGCAACGCTTCATAGCATTTCAGTCAGAACATGGATATCAGAGTTTGTAGAGCGGTCTGGTGCTATTCAGAAGTTTACCAGAACTTCGTTTAGAGCGTGAATTTTTTTAACATCTTCTAACATGTCAGAACTTCTGTATGTTTAGTTCAGAGTCTTCATCTGACATTAGAACTTCTCTTCGATCAGAATCTTCTAATGCTTTTAGAACTTCGCTTAGATCAGAGTCTTCTAACGGACATCAGAACTTCTGTTCTTCTACTTTCATCAGAACTTCTGTCCTTCTTCTTTCGTTAGAACTTTTGTTCTTCTTCTTTCATCAGAACTTCTGTTCTACTTCTTTCATCAGAACTTCTGTTCTACTTATTTCGTCAGAACTTCTGTTCTTCTTCTTTCATCAGAACTTCTGTTCTACTTCTTTTGTCAAAACTTATGTTCTTCTCTTTCATCGAACTTACATTTCTTCTTCTTTCGTCAGAACTTCTGTTCGATAAGTTCAAAAGGCTTATTTTCTTTTCAATGTTAGAACTTTATCTGCATACTTTTAAAACAACCTTAGAAGCCAACAATGTTTCATACAAAATATTTTTTTATTATTGTCAGAACATGATAGTCATCAACAGTACTTGTTATCATCAAAACATCTAAGATTGGTGTAGAGCCAAACTATGTTCTAACAATCTCCCCCTTTTTGATGATGACAAAACTCAAATATTTTGACAAAGAGAGGTCTCCCCCTGAATTTATTATTCATATAAATTTAGAAAACATTGTACTTCCCTAAAGTTTCGTCTAGAAGTTGATTTCCAGAAGTTGATTTCCAGAAGTTGATTTCCTGTTACAATCTTTAGACACAAATGAAATCAAGGGTGATATTAAAATGTTCGAGACTTAGTCTATCAGTAACTATGATGTTCAAAATATCTTACTTTCTCCCCCCTTTTTGTCATAAATCAAAAAGAAATTTAGTACAGAAGATGACAAATGAATTTGAAAGGATGAGAGATGAAAGAGAGGAATAATTTCTTGAAATCATGCAATTTAGATATTTTAATGCAGAAAGTAATAAAACATAATGATTTCTTGTTAGGGAGGTAGCAGAAGATATGATGAACAGTTACCAAAGTGACCAGCGCCTCAAGTTAGCAACTCAAATGTTTCGCTCTATCAGAGTTTGAATCATGTGTTTATCTTATGAGAGTGTTTTAATTATTAAGATTGACAGGTGTTGTTCTGGTGAACTGCATGCTTCTATCTTGATTTGAGTTGTCTCTCAGATCTTCTGATATATTCTGATTCAGTTACCCTTCTCACTTCTGAAGGACAATTGATTAGAGGTTCACATAAAATAGTATTCTACCAGTTAAGCAGAAATAATCTTTTCATTCTGGGCATAATTCCATACTGAGATGTTTCAGAATGAAATTGAACCTATCTTCAGCAAGGGGTTTTGTAAATATATCATCCCATTGATGGTTTGTATGAATAAATTTTAAAGAAAGAATCCCCTTCTGAATATAGTCCCTAATGAAATGATGTTTGATTTCTATATGCTTAGCTCTAGAATGCAGAATAGGATTTTTAGATAAACAAATAGCAGAAGTGTTATCACAGAGGATAGGAATGTTACTCTCAAATATTTGAAAGTCATCAAGTTGACTTTTCATCCAGAGCATTTCAGTACTACATCCAGCTACTGTTATATATTCTGCTTCTGCAGTTGATAGTGCAATAGTGGATTGTCTTTTGCTGGACCAAGATATCAGATTTTCTCTCAGAAACTGGCAGCTTCCAGAAGTGTTTTTCCTCTGGCATCTTCCAAATTTTAAATGTCTTACAGAATAAGGTTGTGTCCACTTTCCCTCTGGTAAAATCCTTTTCTAATAAAAAATTACTTAGTCTTTCATACCTAGCTCTGGGAGCTTGTTTAAGACCATACAAAGATTTTTTGAGTTTGTAAACAAATTTTGGATGTTTTGAGTTTTCAAAACTAGGGGGTTGATGGACATAAAATTCTTCATCAATGTAACCATTTAAGAATACACTTTTTACATCCATATGATACAGTGTGATATTGTGATTAACAGCATATGAAATTAAAAGTCTGATAGATTCTAACCTGGCGACTGGAGCAAAGGTTTTTGTATAGTCTATTCCTTCTTGTTGATTATAACCTTGTGCTACCAATCGAGCTTTGTTTCAGACTACTTCTCCTTGTTCACTCGACTTATTTAAAGACCCACTTGGTTCCAATAATGATGAAACCTTTTGGTTTGGGCACAAGATCCCATACATCATTTCTGGTGAATTGATTTAGTTCTTCTTGCATTGCAATGATCCAATTATTATCTTGAAGAGCTTCATCTATATAAGTTGGTTCGGTCAAGGACACAAGACCCATGAGAGATTCTTCAGAATTTCTGAATTTAGATCTGATTCTGATTGGATCATCTTTTTTTCCCAAAATCATTTCTTCAGGATGAGCTAAGCTGCTTCTAGATGGCTTTTTCTAGATGGGTTCATCAGAATTTCTGCCTTTGGTTACTGGTTCAGCACTTCTGTCAAAAGTTCTGTCTTTGGTTGCTTCTTCAGAACTTATGTCTTTAGTTGCTTCTTTAGAACTTCTGTAAGGACCATCTTCTGTTCTTGTAAATTAAATTTCTATTCCTGCAAAAGAGTCTTTTTGCTTTGACTTTTGAGGGCCAATCTTAACATCAAATCTAATATTAATGGATTCTTCTACAATACGTGTTTCAGTGTTATATACTCTGTAGCCTTTTGAGCGTTCAGAATATCCTAACATTAAACACTTTTGTGCCTTAGAATCAAATTTGTTCAGATAATCTTTGGTATTTAGAGTACAACAAGTACATCCAAAAGGATGGAAATAAGAAATGTTAGGCTTTCTATTCTTCCACAATTCATAAGGAGTCTTTTCTAGAATAGGTCTTATAGAGATTCTATTCTAGATGTAACATGTTGTGTTCACTACTTCCGCCTAAAAATGTTTAGCAGTATTAGTCTCATTGATCATGGTTCTGGCCATTTCTTGTAAAGTTCTGTTTTTACGTTCTATAACTCCATTTTGTTGTGGAGTTCTTGGACACGAAAAATCATGAGAAATGCCATTTTCATTAAAGAAATTTTCAAAGTCTTTGTTTTCAAATTCACCACCATGATCACTTCTGACTTTTACTATTCTAAACTCTTTTTCATTTTGGACTACATTATAGAAGTTAGCAAACACAGAATGTGACTCATCCTTTTGTCTTAAGAATTTTGCCCATGTCCATCTGCTATAGTCATCTACGATCACCAACCCATACTTCTTGCCACTGATGGATGCATTTTTCACTGGTCCAAACAAATCAATATGCAGAAGTTCTAATGGCCTAGAGGTAGAAACAACATTTATTGATTTAAAAGAAGTTTTTGAAAATTTGCCTATTTGACAAGCTTCACACAGAGCATCTGAGATGAACTTCAAATTAGGAAGTCCTCTTACTAGATTTAGTTTGTTAATTTGAGATATTCTTCTCATACTAACATGCCCCAATAAATGCATGCTAGGCCCATTGCTCATTTTCCACGACATAAGACATTTAACATTCGACTTTTAAGTTCGAAAGTTTGATTTATAAATGTTGTTTTCCTTTTGCCATTAAAGAGGATTGTTCCATCTTTCGACTATGACTTTACAAGACTTTTGATTAAAGATAATATCATACCCGTTATCACTTAATTGACTTATGGATAACAGATTATGCATTAATTCATCTACTAAAAGAACATTTGTAATAGAAGGTAAAGAACCGTTACCAATAGTTCCAGAGCCAATGATTTTACACTTCTAGTTGCCTCCGAAACCTACGTAACCTCTAGTTTTAAGTTCCAGACTTTGGAACATATGCTTTCTTCCCGTCATGTGTCGAGAGCATCCAGAGTCCAGGTACCATGACTGGTGTTTCAAATTTCTTGTCAAAGACATCTGCAACATATACTATTTTATCCTTAGGTACCCATATCTTTTTGGGTCCTTTTTGGTTAGATTTTTCAAAGTTCTGTTTGAACTTAGGTTTATCATAAGATTTAGCATAATATGATTCACTAGTATATTCTATGTCATGTGGGTGACCATAGGTGAAGTGTGATTTTAGAGGTGTGTATTTAATGACCATATCATCTACTCCAGAATATGGTTTATCATATTTAGAAGGCACATACCCTAAGCATTTTCTTCTGTTTCTACTTTATAAATCATTGAAGCCATTTTGTTTCTGTCTAAGCTCTTAGCAAGAAATTCTTGAAAACCAATATCATATTCTTTCAAAATATTATCAGTGTTACTCAGAACTTCTGAAATAGGTTTTACTTGAGCTTTTTGAAGATTTTCTTTAAAAATAGAGTTTTCAATTTTTAGTTCTTAAATAATCTTCTTAAGCTCAAAATTTTCTATTTCAAGTTTCTTAGTATCTTCTGAATTAGATACAGGATTCTGTCTCAGATTCTTGTATTTGATTTTAAGCTTCTGATAGTTTTCAAGTATTTCATATAAGCTTTCTTCTAATTCATCTCTAGAAAATTTAATAGCAAAGTTTGGAAATACCTCTTTAGTATCGGATTCAGAGTCAGAGGAGTCTGAGCTGTCAGCTATGTTGGCCATTAATGGTAAGTTTTCTCTTTCATCTTCTGAGTATGACGAAGGTTTAGAAGAATCTGAGTCATCCTATGTTGCCATAAGACTTTTCTTCTTTTCTTTGTCAAACCTCTTCTTTGGCTTTTCTTTCAGAAGTTTGGGACATTCATTTTTATAGTGGCCAGGTTCCTTACATTCGTAGTAGACAACATCTTTGCTTCTGGACTTTCTGTGTCCAGAGGATGGATCAGAGGAGTTGCTAGATCTTCTGGAATTTTTGAACTTCCTCTGTCTATACTTCCATAGTTGTTGGACTCTTCTGGAGAGAAAAGATAGCTCATCATCTTCTGACGAGGATCCTCTAGAGTTTTCTTCTTCTGCCTAAAAAGCTTTAGAATCATACTTTTTGTTAGATTTAAGAGCAATAGTCTTACCTTTCTTCTGGGGCTCATCTTCTTCTAATTCAATCTCGTGACTTCTTAAAGAGCTGATGAGTTCTTTCAGAGAGATATTGTTGAGATCCTTTGCAAGCTTGAGCACTGTCACTATAGATCTCCATTTCTTGGGATGACTTCTGATGACTTTCTTTACATGGTCAGCAACAGGGTATCCTTTATCTAGAACCTTTAAGCCAGCTACCAGAATTTGAAACCGTGAGAACATTACTTCAACCGTTTCATCTTCTTCCATTTTGAATGCTTCGTACTTCTTAATGAGGGCAAGAGCTTTTGTTTCTTTGACCTGTGTGTTGCCTTCATGCGTCATTCTTAAGGAATCAAAGATGTTCTTAGCTGAGTCTCTATTTGTGATCTTCTCATACTCTGTGTGGTGATTTTTGAATACCTTCTTCTACTGATATGACATTTTATTCCTTTCAATCTTCTGACCACTTGCGTCAACAGGATGAGTATAGCCATCTATTACCATGTCCCAAAGGTCACCGTCATGATCCAGAAAGAAACTTTCAATTCGGTCCTTCTAGTAATCAAAGTTATCTCCATCAAACATTGGAGGTCTTCCGCTGACTCTGTCTTTGTCATCATAGTTGTCAGAGTTGTTCTGAACCTTATCTTCCATAGTGTTTTTCAAGCTGGATCTTTTTTCTAACACGGTTAAGTGTTAGCACCCAGAACCAGACGCTCTGATGCCAATTGAAGGATGAAAAACACAAGAAAGGGGGGTTTGAATTGGGGTTTTGAAATCAAATTAAAATAGACACGATTATTTTTATCCTGGTTCGTTTGAAATCAAACTACTCCAGTCCACCCGTCAAGGTGATTTTCCTCTCTCAACGAGGTCTTAATCCACTAATCAGAACATGATTACAAACCACTAAGACCACTGCCTTAGTCTTATCAAGAACAACACTTTCATACCCCAAAATTTGCCCTCCTACTTCTCAAGACATTTCATACATCCATACTCAAGGATTCCTCAAGGGTTGACGAGACAAACCTCTCAGACAATCAACCCAAACTAGGGTTTGGCTATCCACAGATCGGATGGATTTCCAACATCTCCAATGGTCATCATGCCTCCTCATATGCTTCAAGGTTCTCCATGTCAAGTTTCAGCCTCATGAGTCAAGTTTCCTCGAGACAATTGCTCAGATGATTGAAAATCAGTTGTATTGGACAAAAAGTCAACTGTGGTCAACATACAGTCAAACTTCGTGATTTTGGGTCAATATTCTCATTTTGAAGTTACATTCATCATTTGATCAAGGGTTGATCATGATTCATCAAGAAAACTCAAGATTTGCTCAAAAGTCGAACTTTCCAAATTAGGGTTTTCGGTGAAAAGTCAACCAAACTTTGAGTGAGCATAACTTCTTCATACTTTCTCAGATATTTTTCCACCACCTCTCATTTTGAAGGAAATTCAATTCTCTACAACTTCATGTCTCACAAGAATGTTCAAAAATGCTTCATTTGGAAGGTATGGATCAAAACATTCTGGTCCTTTTCAAAGTCAACAAAAGTCAACTTTTGTTTTGAAGATTATTGAGCATGGAAACTCAATTGATATGAAACCAAAGAGGTTGGTTAGAGGACTCTTAGAGCTTTCTAAAAGTCCAGAACATTCAAAATGTGGAAAATTGAGAAAAATACACCATTCACAAGTTGGGCATTTTGAGCAATTGCACAAAGGAGATATTTGTCAAAATCCAATTTTTCCAAATGGGCCTATAATTTTATGATCCAAACTTGATCATAATATTATTTGTGACCTATTAATGCCTTTCCATGACCACATTTTATTTTATTGATTTATTTTGAATTTAAAACCATTTAATTCAAAATTAAATTATATAAAATATGAAAATAAGATATATTTTCAAGAGGTGGATTTTATCAAGCTTGAGGTCCAAGATAGCCCATGAAACATACCAAATTCGTGCTAGCCTCTCACATGGAAGGAAAATCAAATTTTCAAGAAATTTGATTTGATTTGAAAAGAAAATCTTTGCATTCAATATCGATGTTTTTCACTCTCTTTGCCCTCTCGATTCACTCTATAAATACCAAGCATCTTGCACATCAAAGGAGGCGAAACCTAGCCCATACACACCCTTATTTTGTCAAAAATTTTCTCAAATTGTCAAAATCGTGTTTCAATTTCAATGAGTTTCAATCAATTTGAGCACTCAAACACCTTTTGAGGTTCCAAATCGAAACCAATCCATACATCAAGCCCAGGCTGCCCAGATCGTGTCCCCAAACTCTCACCGGCTTGAAATTTTTCTCAATTTCGATTTATGTATATCATGCATTGTTAATCGTTTTCGTGTGTTTATTCGTATTCAGGACATGCATTAGGTCACATTAGAACCATTACATGCAAGCTTAGACGTGAGAAAACCGATTTGCCATAGCTAGGGCAATTTAAGATGTTTCGTTCGAACCGGCTTATACAGGTCGATTCAGTCGAAACCAATGGCACCATTGAACTCAGAAGGGTCGAATTAGGTGGAATAGGTCTTTCTTTTGCTTTGATTCTACGTATTTTGCAGGTTTTGAAGTTGGTTTGGTCGGAGAAGATGACCGGAGCTAGGGCTCCGGCGTCGTTGACCTGGCTGACTCCGACGAGAGCATGCGTGGCGTTTCCGTGTTTTCTGATTCGTTCCTAAGCTACTGGACCCTGAGGTGTTGGGTTTTGAATTCAAATCTATGACCGCGTATCACTTATATTCATTTGATTTCAATCTCACAAACACCAAATGCAATGTGGGCGTGAGTGGTAGAAAGCGATCTTAAGGTTTCACCAAGGGTCTCGATTCGAGCAGGACGGGACCATTCTTTTTTGCAAGTTTGAAAACATAACTTTCTATTTTATTTTCTTTTAATAATTTTTATCATGCATTTAAAAAATACCAAAAATATTTATTTTTTGCATACTCACCATAAAAATGCTTATTTAATTTTTAAAATTAAAATAATTATTTTTGCATGCATATTTAATTTAATTGCTAATTTATCATTTAAATAGCTTTTAATTGATTTTTAATTATCAAATTAACTCCAAAAATTCCCAAAAAAATTATTTTATCATATTAATGTCATCATTAGCATAAAAACTTTTTCTCATTCAAAAATTCTTATTTTTACTAACATTTTCCTCTTATGCATTTTTCTTCCGTTTTCCGATTCTGCATTTGTTCACAGGTTATATCGTTTCGGACAATTTTTATCGCTTTTCTTTTCAAATTATGTAATTGCCTATGGGATATAATAGTTTAATTAGGACTTTTATTTTCCGTACTCTCAATTATGTATCTGCCCCAAAGCCATGTAATAGCGTAGGATTTATCTTTACTTTACTTTCACTTGATTTAATTTTCGCACCCTATAAACTGCTAGTAATTAGGCGTGTATGGCATGATAAAATTGGACATAGATCACTCATAACTCCAAGATAAAATACCTGAATTTTAACACACTCTTTTCACACATGCACCCCTTAGGGTAATTCTCTCTCGTTGCCTTTACAAATTCAAATGGTCAAGTCCCTCGAACGTAGAGGTATCCTAGCACGTTGCCTTCAAAACAAATCATCATAGTCCCTTGATACAAGATCATAGACCCACGATGTCACCTCACGAATACATGATCTTGACCCTCGATTGTCGCCTATGAAAATGATGATAGTCCTTGAATGTGCTAGGATACTTCCTACTGAGTTACTTTCTATGACCATCGATGTCCCAGAATGTCCTACTACATCCAACGAATAGGGTTACCTACCAACTAATGGTGCGGATAGCACTATTCTAAAGGAAAGTAAAACAACATGAAAGCGACCAATTACGGTAGGTAATAAGACTTTTAGTTGCTTGCTCTATCAAAATACTTTTCACACCTCACTTTTGTCAAAGTTCAAACTCTTTTCAAAGCGAAACATTTAGAACACTTTGTATACATTCCTACAGGAATCATTACAAAGTCAAAGCGAAATGCCTTTTCAAAAAAAAATTCAAACACACGAAAGCACAATTTTAAAGTGATCTAAGAGCAACTAAGAGCCGTAGATAACTACGGATGAAAAGGGTGCTAATACCTTCCCTTTTCATAACCTTCTCACTAGAATCTAACGAAGGTCTTTTACATACTTTTACCTTCCCTTAATTGGATAAAAGAAAAGTCGGTGGCGACTCTTGCTATCCGCACATTTGCGATACAAAATTCTCAAAGTCGAGTTCAAGTATTACAGGCTGGCGACTCTGCTGAGGGACACCTAAAGAGAACACCTTAGGGATTTTTAAATCATCTTTCTTGCTTTACATTTGACTTGCTTGCTTTATCTTTAAGGGTTGCTTGGGTATTATATTTATGGGGATCCTACACGGATCCGGGTTTCATTTTAGGTAAGTAGCAATAAATCGTCGCGACCGTTAGGCGTATATCGAAGCGGTCAATATGATGGCTACGTTAGTGTGACACTTTGGATGTCACGATACTCTTCATTTCCAAGTTGAGGATAGTATTTGGCTTCTGCGTGGTGTCATCAAGCTCTAACTAAACTTTTAGAACCTTAATTGACCCATCTTGGCCATTAGAAGGTAGTGAGATGGCGGCTTTGGTCTTGACTAAGGTTGGGCGATACTCGATGCTACGCTCATTAAGATCGGACTTTTGGGATATTTTCGATCGACCACTTGGTAGTCGTATTGAAATAAGCGCCTCGAGAAAGATCAATGATATGAGATTCCTAGAACCGGTTACTATTATAGGGCGGGATGAACCAACTCAAACTTTTGGTGGGGTAATCACCTATACCTCTTACAAGCCTTAAACCTAGGCTCATTGTGTGAATTGTTTGTGTGTGCTAAATATGACATCATGACATCATCGCATTGCATATCATTTCTAACTATTTCAAGGACCTAGGGATTTATCTTTGCTCTGTTTTGTAGGGATTATGGCTTCTAGAAAGACTATCCGAATCAACTTCATGGGTATACCTTCTCATTTCGAAAATTGGTTTGAAATTCCGATCATGCTCGATTCATCAAAAGACATGGTTATCTACTTGACTTGGTTACCTCGGTTTTGAAGAAGATATGATGCATGTCTATTCGATTCTTCGATCCGAAGCACCATTGCTTTACATTCCCAGTTATCGGTTGGTTCCTACCTTGGAAGAGTTCTCTAAGCTACTTGGGATACATATTCTTGACCAAATGCCATTCACGGTCTAGAAAAGGTTCCTAGATGCGAAGACATTGCATCGACCTTACATCTTAAGCGCTCGGACATTGAAGCCAATTGGGAAACTAGAAGTGGAGTTAAGGGTTTACTTGCTAAGTTCTTGATTAAGAAAGCAGGAATTCCTCAAAGTTATGAGTTTCCATGCATTTGAAGACATTGTAGCCTTGCTAATCTATGGTTTGGTTCTATTCCTAACTCGGATCGGTTCATAGATGTCAGCGCCATCAAGTTGTTTCTTACTCATGATCCGTGCCTACTTTACTTGGAGATATTCTACATTCTCTCCACTCGTACCATTAAAGACAAGGAACTCTCATGTGTTGCATACGTTACTTTCGGTGGTTTATTTCGCACCTTCCTCCATCAATTTTGAAGAGCGGCGAAGATTGAAGTAGTCTCGAAGGTTAATGTCACTCTCCATTCGGACATCCGTTGGAGTCTTTTCTCTCAAAGGACTTCACATTCATTGGCGTTGTGGAGAATTCCCTAATGTACCGCTTGGTATAAGGGGTATTATTACAACCCTTCTCTAGCTTTACGTCGGTTTGGTTTTGCTCGAAGAGATGGTCCTCGTGATATGCTTCTCGAGATATTGTGTTCGACTACGACCACGATCTCGAATTCAAGCGAAGGTTCATACGCGCTTGGGGCATGGTAAAGAAAGATACCAAGACTTTGGGGCACAAAACTCCATTCCTTGGGAACCTTACCTCAAATGGGTGCGAGCTCGAGCTCAAAACCTCATGATGCCATTCACGCTGTTTTACGGTAATTATGGAACACATGTTGCTATAGGTGGCGTACCTATCTTGTTCTCCATCACGACATGCCTCTTGATTTTGAAGACTTGAAGAGATCACGGATTCAGCTCAAAGAAGAGGGATATATTTGAAGCTCGGTGCTATCAGGCGAGAAGAAAGTGCTAGAGTTGACCAAGCTACTTCACGAGGAAGCGAAACATCAACGCCTACCTCGGCACCAGAGAAGCGCCCGTGGGAGACTTAGAGCTTGAATTTTTGTTCTTTTATTTTATTGTTACGAACTATCTTTTGTACTTAAAAGAAAAAGAATAAAGAGAACTAATAAATGTTTGTTCGTGCTTGTTTAACAAATTTAAATCTCTAAGGTCCTTGAAAACATTGCATTGCATTTGCATAAACATCGCATATCATGGCATAGCATCTCATACAATACATTGAAGATTGGTTTTCTCATTCTCTGCTATTTATTTTAGCGAAATGGCTCTTGAACATTGTCAAAGATCTCCGGGCTCGAATGCTCGGTTCGACAAATGTTCACTAGCTTGGTCCAAGGCCAAGAAGACTGAAAAAGCTCATCAACGGAAAGAAGAGGTCGTTGGTGTTCTCAACATGGGCGGGGCGTAACAAAGGCGGTCCTAAAGTGGTCAGGATAGAGCTCTCGGAAGGAAGTGTCAAGAATGAGGAAGTGTCAAAGGCAATGAAGAAGGTGAGTCACGAGAAAGAGAGAAGATCACTATGATAATGACCAGTACTACGATGAAGATGACAAGTACAAGCAACTTGAAGACCGTCTGAATCTTGTGGAAAACACGAAGATGTCAGGGCTGAATTTTGATGATCTGAGTCTCGTTCCTGGTGTGGTGATTCCTCCCAAATTCAAGGTTCTAACTTTTGCCAAGTATGATGGCATTTCTTGTCCAAAGCTACATTTGAAGTCCTATGTTCAGAAGATCAATCCCCACACTGATGACAGAAAGTTGTGGATGCATTACTTTCAAGAGAGTTTGTCCGAACTCGATTGGAATGGTATTATCGCTAGAGAATGGCCGTATCCGTACTTGGAGTGACTTAGCAGATGCTTTCTACAGGCAGTATGAGTACAATGCTGAATTGACACCCACTCGCATGCAACTACAAAGCATGTTTATGGGTCGTGATGAGAAGTTCAAGGAATATACTCAGAAGTGGAGAGATCTAGCGAGGATTCAACCCTTGTACAATAGGGAGTTGGTTGATATGTTTATGGGAACAGCGGGCCCATTCTTCAATCATCGATTGGAAACTCTTGATCGGATTCACCGTGATCTTGAGGAGCGCATTGAAGCGGTATCAAAGGCGGAAAGATTCAAGTAGAGACATCTTAGTCTTTGAAGAGATCTTTGGTGGTAAGAAAAAAGCTAATCTTGTGTATGGTCGGAAAAGCGAGCTAAGACCGACCGCTCTTTGTTGTGGGGCGGTTGTGATCTCGATCCTACATCAGCACAACCTCGGCGAGACAGCGCGTGGCGAACACGCCACGAGGCGGTTTACAAAGATCAACATGCCATTGCCATGACCTTGCAACACGTGTTGAAAGCGGTGATTACTGAAGGATCCTCCTCAGTGTCAACACTTCCTCTCAGATACAATCCTAATGCTAAGTGTGCTTACCACTCCAATAGCCGAGGGCACGACAACGACAAGCTGTTGGGCTCAAAGAACAAGATTCAAGATATGATTGAAGCTAAGCAGTTGAGTTTGATCCTCCTGTTGAGACTTGAATGTGATCAACGCCTATGCCTAACCATGACAAGAGTTCCAATCTTTGTTGGGAAGATACTTATGTTTTCAACATAGATGACTTGACCATTCCTCGATGGTATTAAGAAGAATTTCTTATGCGGTGTCAATCGGGATGCCGGAGAATTATCGTTGGTGCCCATACGCACGATGGTTGTCTTGGTTGAGAAGACGTGTCGATGCATGATGGATAATCGTGAAATACTATTCACGAAACCACTTGTGGAGTACGTGTGACATGTCTAAGCGAAGATCGAAGATGTGAATGAAACTGCCGTCTGCATGGGATACCTTGGGGCAGCCAGTGGAAAATACGATTACATGGTGAAGTACCTTTTTCTTGAAACTACAAAATTCCTATTGAAGATGTTAAGGTAGGGATGGGGTGGCGATTTCCAGAAGACTATCTTGGCGTTAACTTGTAAGGATTTCCTCTGTGATTACGTGCCTAGGTGGCACCTCTCATTATTACTTCTCCTAGACCAGTTCCATATTCCTCGACAAGGCTATCCCTTGGAATTATGGAGCTAATGTTTACTATCATGGCGTCAAGCAAGACCCTCTGACCATTGAAGATCTTACCGTTGAAGCTACCATTCCTGATATAGACAACATCAGGATCAAGTAAGGTGACGAACGGAAGGTTTTCTCTAGGATATCTCCCCTCAAAGAACACTGCGACTCACTCGCATTCCGGCTATTCAATCCATTCCCAAGCTAGAGGAAGAACCGTTGACTCGTCACCTTTCGGCCGAAGTACCAAAGGAAGTTGCTGAAGACACCTCCAAACGAGAAATGGAGGAAATTCTAAAGATTATCAAGAAGAGTGACTACAATGTTGTGGAACAGTTGGGACAGACTCCGTCCAAGATCTCCATGCTTTCTCTGCTCTTGTGCTCGAGGCTCATACTAAAGCCTTAGTGAAGTTTGAAGAATGCTCCGTCTGCGAACACTACTACCGATTCAGTTTGTATTGTTAGCACAGCTTCCAACAACGGCTGAAGCCTACGATCTTGGTTTGACTCACTGAAAAAACACAACAAAGCCTTGCACATCTACATTGTATGCAAAGGCATTACATTGTCTCATGTTTTGGTGGATCAGGTTACTTTGAATATCCTTCAAAAGCGCCTTTGATCGACTTGATATTGAAGGGTTGGTTAAAACCTAGCGACATTATTGTGAGAGCTTTTGATGGTTCTAAACAAACGATTACTTGGAAGCTCATTCTACACAAAAGTTGGTTCCCAGACTTTCGATTCCACTTTCTTTGTCATGGACATCATGACTTACTCTTGCCTACTTGGATGCCCTTGGATACATGGGGCAGGTATTACCTGCATCGAGCGTACGGTGAAAGGGAAAGTTGTTAGGTATGTGGTGAAGAAGTATATGGTCGGTCATCTGTCATTCCAATACCTCGAGGTAGGGTGAATTCTTGAGACTCCCAAGCTTTTGAAACAATCCCAGTCATACTGTTGACTCTCTGCCCTCCACGAAGTTACCTGACTCCCTTGGATGGCATCGCTGAAAGATGCTCAGCTGGCTTGAAGAAGGAGGTAACACTATTTGGGGTCAGCTCCCAATCTCACTTTCAAATCGACAAGGCTGGTTTAGGCTTCACCATCAAAGGTCATAAGATGATACGCAATAGCGTCTGTGACTTCCTCCGCGTCGGCAGTGGAATCCATGCTATAGAAGGCGGCGACAACGACTTCGACATCACAGTGGATCTTCGACTCGACAATGGGCTCGACAATTGGAAGGCGACGTCATACGATCTCCTTTAGGCAGAGTAATTGCTCTTGTTTTGTTTTGCTTTTCGTGTTTTATGTTTTGAACAATAAACTCTAAAGCCTAGTGCCTTGCCGGCATCATGGCTCGTTTGTGAGGTTATTATCATCATTTGCATATTTTCATTCAATAAAATCGTTGGACTTTTGCATTTAATCGTTGCTTTCTTTCTTTTACTTTATCACCCTCAAAAAGCTTTGTGTTTCTTACACACACGTGATACCTGAGAATCACTCGAATCTAGATTGATACTATGCTATTACTAAATATGACTTGATAATCCGATCTACAAGCAAGAAGATGAAGGTGAGGAAGATTGTGAAGTGCCGGAGAACTTATCATTTATTCAGACAGAAAGCGAGTTATCACCACGAGGAGCAAGTTGAGGTTGTGAATTTGGTGCTGATGAAGGCGGAAAAGAGATCAAGATAGGAGCGGTCTTGAAGCAGTGTCAAAGAAAGGTTCGTTGGATGCTACGAGACTATATTGAGGTTTTGCTTGGTCATACGAAGACATGCGGTTTGGACATTGATATTGTTGTACACGATTGCTTGACAAAGAAGGTTTTCTCCCGATAAAGCGGAAGGTTAGTCGCGTCGTCACGAGATGTCGAGGAAAAATCAAAGCCGAAGTTATGACCGGTTCAATCGGTTTCTAGCTGTTACTTCTTATCGCGATGGGTTGCAAGCGTGGTACCCGTGCCCGAAGGATGGCACGAATGTGTGATTGATTTGAAACAAAGCAAGTCAGAAAGGCGATTTTCCACTTCCTCATATTGATGTTACAGTCGACAACGCTCGGCATAAGGTTTTCTCCTTCATGGATGGTTTCTACAGTTTAACTAGATCAAAATGGCTCCGAAGACATGGAAGACTACTTTCGTTACAGTGGGGAACTTTACTGGTTATGCCGTTCGGTGAAGAGCGGTAGCCACTTATCGGTCTATATGGTGACACTATTTCATAACATGATTCATCGAGATAGGTCTCGTCGACGACGATAGCTCGATCACGGTGAAGAAGAACATCTTGATCATCTCAGGCTTTTGATAGGTTGAAGAAATCAGATGAGACTTAATCCTAACAAATGCATCTTTGAGTCGGATCGGTGGCTCCTAGGATTTGTTGTCATTCGTAAGGTATTGAAGTTGACCCGGCCAAGGTTAAAGCTATTCAAAAATGCCGACTCCACTTGAGAGGAAAGTCGGAGGTTTCTTAGGCGATTGAATTACATTGCGATTCATTGCACATCCAACCGCTACTTGTAACCAATCTTCAAGTTATTGAAGAAAAGATCAAGTAGTAGAATGGAATAACGATTGCGGATCGTTTTGACAAAATCGGAGTACCTCTGAATCCTCATCCACTGTGCCACCGCCAAGGAAGACCTTTTATCATGTACTTGGCGGTGTTAGAGAACTCAATGGGGTGTGTGTTGGGGCAACATGGATGCAGTCGAAAAAGTATGCAATATACTACCTTAGCAAAAGTTTACTTTGTGAAACAAGATACTCACTCGAGAAAACTTGTAACGCTTTGACTTGGGCATCGCCGACTAAGGCATATATGTTGACTCACACACTTGTTGATTTCCAAGATGGATCAGATAAAATACATATTTGAGAAACCAGCTCTCTCAGGAAGAATAGCAAGATGGAAGATGATCTTGGCCAAATCGACATCCGGTACACTTCTTAAGCAATCAAAGGAAGTGTAGTAGCCGATCATTTGGCTCGTCAAGCCGTAGATGACTATCGATCATGCGATTCAATTTCGACGAAGATGTTTTACTAGTCGATTGTGAAGAACGAGGCCGGATGAAGGACACGAACAAGGATCCGATGGACCATGGTCTTTGATGGAGCCTCAACGCGCAGCAATGGCATTGGCGCCATCATTACATCTCCTACAGTGGACTTACGCCTTTCACCGCCGATTATGTTTGATTGCACCAACATGGCGTCTGAGCGTGCATCATGGGTATCAAAAGCTGCTATTGACTTAAGAATCAAGTTCTTGCAAGTGTATGGAGACTCGGCTTTGGTGATCGGTCAGGATTAAGGCGAGTGGGATGAAGCATCCGAATCTCATTCGTCACCAGAAACGTTTTGAGTTTCATCCCTACTTGAAGAGATTACTTCAATCACATTCCACGAGAGAAATCGGTTGGCGACGCATTAGCTACTATGTCGTCTATGTTCAAGGTCGGATGGGACAACGAGGCTCCCGGATCTTCATTGAGAAGTTTGTGAACCAGGTACGTATGTTATGAGCTTGATCTGAAGAAACCTTGGCATGACGAAGAGGTATCTTGAGACCGGGGAATATCCCGAGGCATCATCGATGATAAGAAATTTTGAGGTTCGCATCCAAATTCTTCCTCGGCGGCATCTTATACAAGCCAACCCACATGTGCTAATGTGAACCCGGAAAAGCAATGGAACATATCATGGAAGAGTTACGGCGCATTTGGTACCAACTCCGGTGGACATCGATGGCTAAGAAGATTAGAGCAGTTACTATTGGTCCACCATGGGCGATTGTCACCGTATGCTCGATCTTGTCACAAATGCGGTTATGCGGACAAAGTGCCGCGTACCTCCGGTACCTCGGAATGTCTTAGCTCCTTGGCCTTCGCGATGTGGGCATTGACATGATCGGAGAAATCAAGCCACGGCTTCCAACGGACATCGTTTTATCCTTGTGGCAATTGACTATTTCACAGTAGGTAGAAGCGACCTCGTTTGCATACATTTACCAAGAATGTTGTGGCTCGTTTCATCGAAGCACAATCTTATCACATCGATGGCACACACGAAAGGATTATCACAGATAACGGCTCTAATCTCAACAATAAGATTATCAAGAACTCGCAGCGATTCAAGATCAAGCATCACTCTTCTCCTTATCGACCTAAGATGAATGGCGCGATGGAAGCCGCCAATAAGAATATTAAGAAGATTATCTGAGAAGATAGCGGTAACTCTGATTGGCATGAGATGTAACCATTTGCTCTTCATGGTTATCGCACTCTGATATGGACATCAACGGAAACTCCTTCTCTCTTGTATATGGCATGGAGGCGATCCACCCGTGAGGTTGAGATACCTCTGCCGAGTCCTCGAGGCGGAGTTAAGCGAAGATGATTGGATCGAGCTCGCCGACCAGATTAATTTGATTGATGAGAAGCGACTCGCGTCCATTTGCCATGGGCGGATCTATCGAAGCGAATGATCGAGCATTTAATAAGAAAGTCGAGCAAGGAGTCAAGTCGGTGATCTAGTAGTCAGCGCATAATTCTTCCACAGGTGATCCCGGGGGCAAATGGACTCCCACCTATGAGGACCGTTTGTAGTCAAGGCGATATTTTCCGTGAGCTATGATGCTGCACCATGGATGGTGAAGACTTCCACCCATGACGCGAGACATAGTCAAAAATACTACGCATAAAAGAGACCGCTAGGTCGTGGCTAAACAAAAATAAGGGCATCTGGCGAACCCAATGGTTCGTGCAAAAGTTAAGGATATATACAAAGATGTACACCGGTCGAAACACGAAAAGGCGGCAGGCAAAAAGTATCGATGGTAAAAAACTTCGAAAGGGCGGTCTAGGCAAAAGTTAGGGATTTAAGCGTACGTCTATGTCTCGTCCAAATCACCTTCTTCGGACTACTATACATTCAAGATTCAAATGGCGAAAATCAATTCACTCACTTTCTCGGTGACGAGGAGATGAGATAGTTGAAATATATAGTACTAGCATAGTTGGAACTTAACGAGATTGTTTCCACATAGCTTTTTACCTTTCTTGTATACAAACTACTTGGCCATACGCCACCTTTCAAGATTAATACAAGTTCTTTCTCTTTACAATTTTCACTGTTGTTATTTGCATAAAGTCCAACGTTTGCTTTGAATGATTATATGCATCTGACAATAAAAATCTATTCACAAACATGCGAAAAGTGAACATACAAAAGTAATTACTAGAGGCTCCAGGAATCGAGATGACGACGAAAGTCACTAAGACATTCCCCATGAGCATGATTCCCACCAGTGTCGCTCCTACTGACCCCAGGTAGTATCACAGTGGCCCATTTGTGATTCCACTCAACTAGACCATGTTACATCGGTCTCCAGCGTAATGATTCATCACCGGTATCCCGGCCTATCTCGACAATTATTCAATCCCAAGCGGTATCCGGACTTGAAACTTGGTCGGATAGTGCAGGAGAAACCTACATCTTTTATTCCCCGGCCGGAGATTTCAGGGCTCGGATCCTTCTAACTTGGTCTCGGCAACTATCAAATACTCTCCGGGGTTTACGTAAGATCCCGATGGAGTGCCTCCTAGATTCTCCCAGTGAAGGCACAAGATCCTCAGCAATGCGCTCTCGATCTCTAGGCTCGAGACTTGATCGAGATAGTGCCGGAGGAATCAAGGATATCTTTCTTCTCAGGGTTTCCATCCGCTTCATCCCCAAACAGAAGTCAGAAATATCCAAGCAGAATGTCCGCATCTTCTTCAAGATGGATATGTTTTGAAACACCACAACATCTATCATTCATACATTACTCATAAAGTCATAATTTGAGCATATGTCATTCATACACATCGTCATGCATCATACCTTGCATAAGACTAACAATATTCTATCAAAGTTTCCTTTGTTTTTCCCCAAGCAGGTGAAAATCACTTCTAAAAACAAACAGGTCCAAGATTAATGCGAGCGGACGGAAAACTATCTAAGCGACCGCCCTTGTTGTCCTCCAACAACGATCCGGGATTAATGCGGCAGACGGAAAACTATTTGAGCGATCACGAGTTATCCTCCGATGCGGGCATTGGATCAATACGGAAAACGACGGGGAAGCTATCCATTCGTGACTATTATCCCTCGGAGTAATCGATGCAATTTATTACGACTCTCTCTTATTAATAACTTCTGACAGTCTAGCGTGCGACTCGGTTGCCTGGATGGCATCTTAAGCCCGTCCCACTACTTGTCAACATTTCTCCACTTGAAGAATCTTGCATATTTGGTTAAAAACTAATACAAACCAATAACTTCATTCAAAGATGAGCACGAGTCTAACGTCGACTCCCTCGGATGGCATCTTAAGTCCATCTTATTCTCTTTTATCTTCGAAACATCTCGAGCTTAGCGTCGGCTCACTCCCATCATCGATCTTTCCGGATGGCATCTTAAGCCCGTCTCCGCAACTCTCTATTCAAACAACAATCTCGAGTCTAGCGTATGAATCATTCCCAGTGAAGTCTCCAACTTCTCCAATGGCATCACAAGCCCATTCCGCATCATCGGCCAGTGCAAATTTTCGGTGTACTCGGTGTTCAATCATCTTACGCCTCCATGCCACGAAGCAAGCGTGCCAATCGACCCCTCAATACAAGAAGATTGAGCAGGGCATTGTCATACCCAAAATTTGCCCTCACTTCTCGAGACATTTCATACATCAAAACTCGAGGATTCCTCGAGGTTGACGGACAGAACCTCTCCTACAATCGACCCAAACTAGGGTTTGGCTATCCACAGATCGGATGGATGTCCAACATCTCAATGGTCATCATGCCTCCTCATATGCTTCAAAGATTCTCCATGTCAAGTTTCAAGCCTCATGAGTCGAGTTTCCTCGAACGATTGCTCGGATGATTGAAAATCGGTTGTATTGGACAAAAAGTCAGCGTGGTCAACATACAGATCAAACTTCTGATTTTGGGTCAATATTCTCATTTTGAAGTTACATTCATCATTTGATCAAGGGTTGATCATGATTCATCAAGAAAACTCAAGATTTGCTCGAAAGTCGAACTTTCCAAATTAGGGTTTTTAGTGAAAAGTCAACCAAACTTTGGTGAGCATAACTTCTTCATACTTTCTGAAATTTTTCACCACCTCTCATTTTGAAGGAAATTCAATTATCTACAACTTCATGTCTCACAAGAATGTTCAAAAATGCTTCATTTGGAAGGTATGGATCAAAACATTCTGGTCCTTTTCAAAGTCAACAAAAAGTCAACTTTTGTTTTGAAGATTATTGAGCATGGAAACTCAATTGATATGAAACCAAATAGGTTAGTTAGAGGACTCTTATAGCTTTCTAAAAAGTCCAGAACATTCAAAAATGTGGAAAATTGAGCAAAATACACCATTCACAAGTTGGGCATTTTTGAGCAATTGCACAAAAGGAGATATTTGTCAAAATCAATTTTTTCCAAATGGGCCAATAATTTTATGATCAAACTTGATCATAATATTATTTGTGACCTATTGATGCCTTGCCATGACCACATTTTATTTTATTGATTTATTTTTGAATTTAAAACCATTTAATTCAAAATTAAATTATATAAAATATGAAAATAAGATATATTTTCAAGAGAGTGGATTTTATCAAGCTTGAGGTCCAGATAGCCATGAAACATACCAAATTCGTGCTAGCCTCTCATGGAAGGAAAATCAAATTTTCAAGAAATTTGATTTGATTTGATAGAGAAATTTTTGCATTCAATATCCAATCTTTTTGGTCTTTGCCCTCTCAATTCACTCTATAAATACCAAGCATCTTTGCATCAAAGGAGCGAAACCCTAGCCCCATACACAACCCTTATTTTGTCAAAAATTTCTCAAATTGTCAAAATCGTGTTTCAATTTCCAGTAGGTTTCAATCAATTTGAGCACTCAAACACCTTCACGAGGTTCAATGATAAAACCAATCCATACATCAAGCCAGTACCCGGATCGTGTCCCCAAACTCTCACGGTTTGAAATTTTTCTCAATTTCGATTTATGTATATCATGCATTGTTAATCGTTTTCGTGTGTTTATTCGTATTCGGGACATGCATTAGGTCACATTAGAACCATTACATGCAAGCTTAGGCGTGAGAAACCGATTTGCCATGGCTAGGGCAATTTAAGCTTTCGTTCGAGCCAGAGCTTACAGTCGATTCGATCGAAACCAATGGCACCATTGAACTCGGAAGGGTCGAATTAGGTGGAATAGGTCTTTCTTTTGCTTTGATTCTCGTATTTCTGAGTTTTGAAGTTGGTTTGGTCGGAGAAGGCGATGAGCTAGAACTCCGGCGTCGTTGACCTGGCTGACTCCGGCGAGAGCATGCGTGGCGTTTCCGTGTTTTCTGATTCGTTCCTCGCTACACTGGACCCCACGGTGGGTTTGAATTCAAATTTGTGACACGCGTATCACTTATATTCATTTGATTTCAATCTCACAAACACCAAATGCAATGTGGCGTAGTGGTAGAGGCAAGCAGTCTTAAGGTTTCACCAAGAGGTCTCCAGTTCGAGCCAGACCATGACCATTCTTTTTTGCAAGTTTGAAAACATAACTTTCTATTTTATTTTCTTTTAATATTTTCATCCATTTTAATTTATCTTTAATAATTTTTATCATGCATTTAAAAAATACCAAAAATATTTTTTTTTGCATACTCACCAGAAAAATGCTTATTTAATTTTTAAAATTAAAATAATTATTTTTGCATGCATATTTAATTTAATTGCTAATTTATCATTTAAATAGCTTTTAATTGATTTTTAATTATCAAATTAACTCCAAAAATTCCCAAAAAAATTATTTTATCATATTAATGTCATCATTAGCATAAAAACTTTTCTCATTCAAAATTCTTATTCTTACTAACATTTTCCTCTTATGCATTTTTCTTCCGTTTTCCGATTCAGCATTTGTTCACAGGTTATATCGTTTCGGACAATTTTTATCGCTTTTCTTTTCAAATTATGTAATTGCCTATGGGTTGTAATAGTTTAATTAGGACTTTTATTTTCCGTACTCTCATTATGTATACGCCCCAAGCCATGTAATAGCGTGGGATTTATCTTTCCGCACTTTACTTTCCATGATTTAATTTCGCACCCTATAATTGCTAGTAATTAGGCGTGTATGGCAAGAAAAAATTGGACATAGCTCACTCATAACTCCAAGATAAAATACGAATTTTAACACACTCTTTTCACATATACCCCTTAGGGTAATTCTCTCGTTGCCTTTACAAATTCAAATGGTCAAGTCCCTCGAGCGTAGGGTATCCTAACCGTTGCCTTCAAAACAAATCATCATAGTCCCTTGATACAAAGATCATAGACCCGATGTCACCTACGAATACATGATCTTGACCCTCGATTGTCGCCTCTGAAAATGATGATAGTCCCGAATGTGCTAGGATACTTCCTGAGTTGCTTTCTATGACCATCGATGTCCCTACACATCCAGCGAATAGGGTTACCTACCAACTAATGCGGATAGCACTATTCTAAAGGAAAGTAAAACAACACAACGACCAATTACGGTAGGTAATAAGACTTTTAGTTGCTTGCTCTATCAAAATACTTTTCACACCTCACACTTTTGTCAAAGTTCAAACTCTTTTCAAAGAAACATTTCGAACACTTTGTATACATTCCTACATGAATCATTACAAAGTCAAAGCGAAATGCATTTTCAAAACATTTTTCAAACACACGAAAGCCAATTTTAAAGTGATCTAAGAGCAACTAAGAGCCGTAGATAACTACGGATGAAAAGGGGTGCTAATACCTTCCCTTTTCAAAACCTTCTCCCTTACTCAGAATCTAACGAAGGTCTTTATCTGTACTTTTTACCTTCCCTTAATTGGATAAAAGAAAAGTCGGTGGCGACTCTTGCTATTCGCACATTTGCGATACAAAATTCTCAAAGTCAGTTCACCGTATTACAAACACAGCTTGGTTTCTCAAGGAATTACAATTCACTAAAACAACTATTTTAGTCTTCCAAGAACACCATAACTTGGTTTCTCAAGGAATTGCAATTCACAGACAATTACAAAAAATGTGTTTAATGATGCTTCTAGAAAGCTATATCACAACTGCGATTTTTACACAAGAATATTTCAGCGCTTATGAGCTAATGAACGATTTTGAATTTTCTTTTGATTCTGCGTGTGTTGATCTTTGTATGTTGTCTATCGTTCTCTTTATAGATGAATCCTTACATAGATGTTCATGGAAAGTATCCATTGGAGACATCTTAAGCTGTATCTGGAATGATGATAATTTGAGTTGATTTTTCTTTCCATAAAAGCGAGATCCTGTTGGAATTTAATCGTTGCTTCAAATCTTCATTTAATGAATGGCAACGCTTCATAGAATTTCAGTCAGAACATGGATAATAGAGTTTGTAGAGCGGCCTGGTGCTATTCAGAAGTTTATCAGAACTTCGTTTAAAGCATGAATTTTTTTAACATCTTCTAACATGTCAAAACTTCTGTATGTTCAGTTCAAAGTCTTCTTCTGACATTAGAACTTCTCTTCGATCAGAATCTTCTAATGCTTTTAGAACTTCGCTTAGATCAGAGTCTTCTAACGGATATCAGAACTTATGTTCTTCTACTTTCATCAGAACGTTTGTTCTTCTTCTTTCGTCAGAACTTCTGTTCTTCTTCTTTCATCAGAACTTCTGATCTACTTCTTTCATCAGAACTTCTATTCTACTTCTTTCGTCAGAACTTTTGTTCTTCTTCTTTCACCAGAACTTCCGTTCTACTTCTTTCATCAGAACTTCTGATCTTCTTCTTTCATCAGAACTTCTGTTCTTCTATTTCGTCAGAACTTCTGTTCGATATGTTCAAAAGGCTTCTTTTCTTTTAAATGTTAGAACTTTATCTGCATACTTTTAAAACAACCTTAGAAGCCAACAATGTTTCATACAAAATATTTGTTTATTATTGTCAGAACATGATAGTCATCAACAGTACTTGTTATCATCAAAACATCTAAGATTGGTGTAGAACCAAACTATGTTCTAACATGTTATACTTATGCTATCATTTTGGATAATGTTATCTACACTCTTAAGGTCATGGAACCTCTTATATATGTGTTAAGAATGGTTGATAATGAAAATAAACTTGCAATGAGTTACATATATGTCGCAATAGGGGTAGCAAAGGAATCAATTGAAAAAGATTTCAATTCAAATGAAAGAAAGTACAAATACGTATTTGCAATCATTAATAAAAGATGAGAGTGTCAACTTCGTCATTCACTACATGATTCATGTTACTATCTGAATCCTGGATATTTTTATAATAAAACATAAATTAAGAATGATCCTAAATTGGTGACAGGCCTCCATAAATTCACGGAAACACATTGTGGATGCCATAAAATGGAAGATGTGATTTCATTTAAATTGGTAGAATACAAGAGTGATATATGTCTCTTTGGTATAGGTGAAGCAATAAAACAAAGGTCCACATTAGCTCTAGGTAAGGTGGAAGTTCATTATTTACAATTATTGGTCGTTTGAGATGTAACACCCCTTCTAATTACCCGCGATTTATAAATTAATAATCAGAGTATTTAACACATATCAAGAGGCATCACATTTTAATAAAATTCAAAGTTATAACCAAGCGGATGTCATGCTTTCCGAAGGAATTCATTAAATAAATAAACCAAAAGTTATGTTTATGATGAAATGAAACATAACAACTCCACGAATCGTCGTTCATAATTATTCGAGCGATAAACGGAAACATTAATCAAAACTAATATTTAATATCCAAAAGAATCTCAATCAAGCGTTTCCCCGATGTTACATCTACGAGCCGCGACAACGACCGTGGATTAACTAATGACTCGACTCTGAAGCTATCCTCACGATTCCAAGCAACTAATCACTTGAATATGAAATCATTAAAGTAAGGGTGAGATTTCTATCCACTATAAAATGCATTATCGTTTTAAATACAACGGAATAATTAAATACATTAGTCCATTATCCAAATACATGGTCACAGCCAATTCACAATTTCATCTCACACAATGTACATATAAATATAACAAAAGATGGAAATTGCAACACTGGAAACCATCCTAGCATGTTACAATTCCCATATGCAATGCAGACTCTATGCATGTGGTACCAAAACGTGACCATGTCACACACACTGATCCATCATCAACCGGATACAGCAATCATCGATTCGCCTAGACACCACTGAGTCAAGAATCCAGCCTAACCACCACAATCCACTGGGTACGGGTAACGGCTATACAAGTCAAATTCCACACAATGGGAATTAACTTCACCAAAAATGCATATGCATGCACAACACCAGCATGCAACATTTAATCAGTCTATGAAATGCATCAAACCATCATAACTGAATCAAATCCGAAACATGATATTCTCAATGACCATGCACACAATCAACAGTATAACATGTCTTTCATTCACACAAATCAGATACCTCAATGTCACAGGTACACTACCTCCCATACGCCAAATACACATCAAATAAATAATCACTTATTTCAAAATCCGACACATTTTCCAAATAATTTTAAGTTACAGTAAATTCTTTCATTTCATAAAATAGAGCATTTAATTTAAGAAATAACGTCCAGCAATGACTAAAAGCGGACTTACGGTTTGAAAGTTATGAATTTTCAAAGTTTAGTATTTTTCAAAAGCGTTACGGTGGAACCGGTTCCTCCATATCACGAGGGTTCTGCAATCTGGCTCGCCCCTGGAAAAATGTATGGGAACCGGTTCCTACCCCAGGAAACCGGTTCCTACGCACAAAATGCCGATTTTGAAATTTTACTTTGGGAACTCGGTTCCTTCCACTGAACCGGTTCCCGACCTCTAGAACCAAAATCGCTATTTTGGCAACTTATGCATTATTATTCACTTCCATCATTCCATATAACTTATAACATTAGAAACACCGGTTCGACCATTATACGTAATACAACATCATATATCATTGTTTCATCATTCCTATTAATTGTTCGACACACTAACGGTCTTAAATCTATAATCAGACACAAAATAGGGTTTAATCCTACAAACCTATAATCACCTAAATCAAACTTCCTAACATACCCAATCATTCGGTTGATTCCCAAAACCCATAAGGCATTAAAATCGAATGAAATCACCCCTTACCTCGCGATGAACTTGATTTCCTCGGCGTTGGCTTTTCCTCTCTTCTCTTCTCCAATTCTCATTGAAATAACTTTTTCCAAAAGGCCTTCTTTCCTTCTTTTCCTTTTTATAATCCTTTTAATACTCCTTTTATTTATTCCAATAAAATAAATAACTAGTAACTAGTAAAGTAGAGTACTTTACTCCTCACACCTCTACTTATTCCTCACACCACCAACCCTTCTTTTTAATTAAATAATCCAATTAAATCCAAAAATATAAATAATCAAGCCTTTAATTAAATAAATAATTAAATTCCTAATTATTTAATATTTGAATTAATTTGGGGTGTCACATGAGACACTTTGTATATCTTAATGTAGATAATATTTTACTTGCAGTTGAATAGTGGAAGTCTTATGGAGAAGAAACTCCAAATTCGCAAATATTGATGGTTAAAGTGTTGAGTTTGACTTGCAGTGCTTCTAGATATTAGCACAATTGGAACATGTTTGAGCACGTATGTGTTAATTTTTACTATGATATTAAAGTATCTTAAATTTAAGTAATATTAAACAAATATTTCATTGTATTTTAGATTCATGCTAAGAAGAGAAAAAAGCTAGAGCATCAAAGGTTGCAAGGCTTAGTTTCATCAAGTATAACCTATTAGTGCGTGAGGCACTTTTAGTAATATATATATATATATATATATATATATATATATATATATATATATATATATATATATATATATATATATATATATATATAGAGAGAGAGAGAGAATAAGGAAATAAAATTTCCTTATTGAATTGAATTTTACAAATTATGACTATTTATATACACCAAACTTATCGCTAAGTAGTCTAACAAACTCTAATTAGGCTTGGGCTTAGGTTACACAACTTTAATTAGGTCTAATATCTCTAGATACCCCCCTCATAATCTAACTTGTTGAACTTACTCTAAAAATAGTCAATCATAACAATTCCAATTTCGTTATCAAATTCACGAATATGTCGATCTTCAATCCTTTGGTGAAAATGTCGGTCAACTATGCTTCACTTGAGCACTTCCTAACTTCAATTTCACCTCGACTTACCTTTCCCTCAAGAAGTGAAATCTAGCTTCGATATGCTTACTTCTTCCATCCAGAACTAAATTCTTCGCCATATTTATGACTGCCTTGTTGTCAATTTGAAACACAAGAGTTTTCTTGACTTCGACCTTCATTTCTTCAAGTACCGATCTTATCCAAATTTCTTGAAATGCAGCATATGATCCTACTATATATTCAGCTTCACACGATGATAATTCCACCACGGGTTTCTTTTTTAATCACCATGAGATTGGGGAACCAAAGACTTGAAAGAAATATCCAATTGTGCTTCTTCGATGAAATCTACAAAACACGGAAACAAGAACGCCATGGCACCACGGTTCATCCCTACATCGTGGTGACACCTCTAAAATAAGGCACTACTATATTTTCTCACTAATCCATTGTGAAACCTATATCAATTTGATAATTACACACATATCTCGAGACCCACTATTTATTTAAACAAAGTTACATCAAATTTGTCTTCCTCTCCATGCTTTTCCAACTTCAAATTTGGTTTGATGAGTGAAGATCTTTGAGTCGAATCATCCATCGAATCTCTTGAGTATCTCTTTGACATACATCCTTTGGTGCAGCACCATACCTTTATTAAACATTTGAAATTCCATGCCTAGGAAATAAGAAAAATCTCCCATATTTGACTTATCAAATTCTCTCATCATCATCTCTTTGAACTTCGATAAGTTCTCCAAGCTATTTCCAATTACCATCAATTTATGCATATATAAGTAGATGATTGTTATATATTATGCCACAACTTGAACATAGACACCATACCCATTTTGACTAAGTATGAGTCGATCTTCTTGTTCTATGCCCTAGGTGTCTGCTTAAGGCCATAAAGCGCTTTGTGAAACTTATATACTTTACTCGCTTCCCTCTGAATCACAAACCCTAGAGGTTGTGTGACAGATCTTTTGTCTGAAGGACCATTCAGAAATGACGATTTCACATCTAAGTGAAATGTCGACCAACCTTGGTGGCATGCCAAGCCTACCACTAGTCGAATAGTCTTCAATCATGCTACTAGAGCAAATACTTTAAAGCAGTTGAGTCTTGCTCTTTGAAGAAAACCTTGAGCTATTAATCTTTCTTTATGTCTTTCTATCGACCCATCAGCATTGTGTTTCAACTTAAGCACCCAATTTACTTCGAAAGCTTTTGTATGCGATGGAAATTCAATTAACTCCCATGTGTTGATTCTTTCGATTTCCTGTTACTCTTCAACCATATCAGACTTCCACTATTTAACCTTCAAACCCTCACTATAGTTAATTGGTTCAGTATAACACCCTTTTTCTAACCCCAATTAAATATGGCATATATCAGAATAAAATAGCATGCATACATACAAAGGGTGTCACATGTCGTTTTCCACACAATAGAAAACCAATAAAACAAATATTAGCATGCATCTGGTCATGATCATAACACATCTTTAAATTTCATGCTTCATCAATTTATGCATATCATAGAGGAATAATTCTTTTCTCAGATAATACTAATGATTATATCCCATACTATAATCATGAATCAAAATAATATGGATTCAAAATATTTCCAGTCAAATGAATCCAAACATCGACACCAAGGCCACACCACATATTATCTCAACATACGATTTAAACAAAATGAGAATACATAACAATATCTCATAACAAAACATGAGTTCAAATAATCCCCTGTGTTACATGAACAGAGCAATGACTCGCTACCTAAGGATAACGGATAAGCTAACTAAGCTTCCTCAACTAGTCTCGTGCGAAGCACCACGATCCTCGGAACCTGCACGATGTCGCATAGAACATCACATACAACAGAAGGGTGAAAATTCAAGTCATTATGAATATATTTAATATAAAAAATGTATATAACACACCTACATACAAGAATCCATCACACTTAATATAATTTTCCATACAACATGGCGTTATTACATCAAGTACCAACCCAATTATATCCAAGCATATTATCACATACACATTCCAAACAAAACGTCACATAACGACAAATGTGCCTCCTATGTAATTTAATGTAACTCATGCATGTGATATCATCGTGAACATCAAGTTCACCTCACTCCCAATTCTTTTATCTTATAATTAGAGCCACGCTCCAGATGTTGACAAGACCAGAGCCACCATATCTGAGCCCATAGTTTTATCGCATATGTTTCCACTCAACAATCAAAGCCAACTCCCAGAGTACAATCTCCCCATGTATGCATGTGCAATTAATCACAACATATGCAATTAAGAATTTCCACCAACCTTAATTATCATGCATATCACAATAATCTAACATCTTGAATTATCCACCTTTGCACTAGAAGCATACATCATGGTAACACCAACAACAAAACAATACACATAGTATTCACCTTCATCAAACACATCACAAATATCATATAGTATCTTCATCACCACACAATCACAATTTGTTTATAGCAACGATACTAACTCATGTTATTCATATTTTACCAATTTCATGACATACATATACATATACACATGTCATTCTACACAAATCACAAAATGATCCAATCATCCAATGCCAACAAACCTAGCTCTATCATGTAGGTTATTTTATTAGCTTTTCAACGATCCAAACGGCAAGTCAAATGGAAGCCCAAGTAAAAAGTTATGAGTTTTTAAAGATTCTTAGATTTTTCATTTTCACTCAGCGGTAACCAGTTACCCCCTGGTGGAAACCGGTTACTGTTATTCTCAAAATAGTTATGCCAACCCAAAATTGGGGAACCCGATTACCCATATATGGTAACCAGTTCCCATTCACAAAATTTCCCAAAAAACGTGATTTTACATGCGATAATGGGTTCCCATATTTGGGTAACCGATTACCCAGTATTAACTGAAATTCTGGTTCCAACAGCAGATTCAAATGTCATATAAGGATGTTTTGACATCTGATCTGACATTATAAAAACAGATAAGGTAGAAATAAAATTAACAGTGCGGGAAACAAAAGAACATATAGAATTGTTCACCCAATTCGATTCTAACCAACCTACATCTAGGAGCTATCAAGCCAGTAATGAAGTCCATTATTAGTATCCCTAATTCATAGTTAAACCTCCCTACTTACACTCCTCACTTAATCTGTACCCAATGTCCCTTCTACCTAAGATACCTCACTTAGACATGGAATATCCTCATTCCACTTATAATCACCGTAGTGATGTCTAGCAGTCACTCTTCCAGCCACTGCATCAACAACTTGATACCTAACAACTCAAAACCAGTTTGGAGATACCTCACTCCAAACACAAAATAGTAGAACTTGTGAACACAAACAAACTTGGAATTACTTCACAGCTTCTTCCAAGGACACAACTGCACTCATTGCTTCACAGCTTTTGAGGGAGTAAAATAAACCTCTTGCCTATAGGCTTCGAGGCACAAATCAGTGACCATCCCATAATTCGGGTGGTCACTTACATGGCTAACCCTAAATACTACATCTTTCTAAAACCGGCTAGCTTCCTAAAACTAGGTTAAAACTGCTTATTTATAACCTATTACCCAACTGGATTTGGGCCTTCAAATAATAGCTTGAAGTTGTAACAAACTTCTGCAGTAACAAACTTTGCATAATCAAATACGCAGATAACTTCTGCTACAATCAAGGTCCTTGCTGATTTTTCTCCTTAGCTCTTGGACCTCCACAAATGCCTTCAAGATCACGCCACATAAGATGCATAATATTTCCAGGATATTCTGCACAATTGAAATAGAACTATAACAAACTTTGACAGTTCATCAGCGTGATGTCTGATGTCTCGACATCTCATTTGACATGTTGTTCCAGATGTTGAAAAAGCTTCAACACAACATGTTTAGGCATTCCAATAGGATTACAATAAGTTAAATTATCCTATTGTTCATTACATTATTGCTGCTATTATTTACTTTACAAAATTAAGCCAACCCTTAATAATGGGGAACTTACAATCTCCCTTTGTAAAATTTTGACTAAAATAAATATATATATATATATATATATATATATATATATATGGGTTAAATAAGTTTTTGGTCCCTCTAAAATAGCCAATATTTGATTTTAGTCCCTCTAATAATTTCCTTCTAAGATTGGTCCCTTGAAAATTTTAAATCATCAAATTGGTCCCTAAAGGCAAAATCCATGTAAATCAGAAAGAAAATTCGCGAAACACGGTTACTCGATTTTGCCTTTAGGGACCAATTTAACGACAATATTAGAGGACTTAGAAAAATTAACTAAATCAAAATATTAACTACCATAACTATATATATAATAAAACATTACATTACATTAGCAACAATAATTTACAATTAACAATTAACATTTTCTTCAGCACACATCTTCGGATCTTGAGTTCCTGCTCATGTCAGGACATCCCATTTGACATGTTGTCTTATACCTTGCACTAACACGGGGCTAGTATGGTGGAGAAAGGAGAGACTTGGTGTTTTTCTTTGGGATATACTATCGCCCGAGTAGCCTAATCGAAACTCAGATCACAAGTCACAAATAATTTTCTTCTTCTAGGCTTGGACCTGATCGTTTGAGCGTTGTGACTTAGATATAATTGCATTCTCTCTTGTGAAATATTGACACTAATATTGATACATTTTCTATAGTTTCTCTCTCCCTTTTTAGGAAAAATTTGACAATGGGAGCCTTCACAAAACCAGATCCAGCTGCAAGCTATCCAAATTCGAATGAATTTCATTTTGATGTGGTTTTCATTATCTTTCTGAAAAGATAAGGGTTAAGAGGTCCTCTATAAATAGCACAGCTGAAGCTTAGGGATTCACATTCTTTAGTTCTTGGTCAAGGTGACGAGAATTCTATTTTGAAGGACCGTATTAAAGACAAGGATGTATTGTCCAAACTAACTCTGACCACTTTTAATGGAGTTTGGCAGTTTTTGATGAGAATAGTTAGTTCCAATAGAGGTTCAAATTTCCTCATACAGTTACATGTGATTTCCACGTCTTCTTTCACTAATCATGACAGATTCTTTAAGAGATATCATAACATGTGACTTTGACCAGATTCTTTTGAATGTCT
Source organism: Vicia sativa (assembly GCA_021764765.1). Classification (NCBI taxonomy): domain Eukaryota; kingdom Viridiplantae; phylum Streptophyta; class Magnoliopsida; order Fabales; family Fabaceae; genus Vicia; species Vicia sativa. Next base: position 268,822,778 of record CM038792.1, read on the forward strand.
TCTAGAATAATATTATGGTTTTATGATACTCCTACGTGTCCATATATTCTCATGACTTTTGTAAGGGAAAGTCATGTGGTTATAGTCTGAATTTATTTACTCTAATTTCCCTTTAGAGAGTAATGTTGTTAATAATCAGACTTTATTTAAAACTTTGATGTTCCAACATCATTTGATACATTCACACAGAGACCCTTTGACTTGGCTCTGAGATTACAATAACACTGCTTCTTCAAGATTTTGTCTCCAGGACATTTTAGGCTATAGCAATATATTCTCCCCTTTTCATCAACTTGTTTACAGTGATTTCTAGTAAAACAACCGCTAGTCCTCCAAACTATCAAATAAACTTTATGACTGTTATTCAATTTCTCTGGTAACTTGCAGGATCGACTAGATTGATCCTATGGGGTATTGGTCGTTTGGATAAAATTAATAACAAAACTAGTGTTCATGGTTAAGACTTGTATTTAGAGTGCTTTACAGGCGTTCAATGTATTCCGATTACAATGTTAACAAACTTAATGACATGATCAAGTGAAGAAATGTAAAACTGGGTTTGACTAAGTAAAGGTTCGATTGCAAAGAAATGTTAAAGTACAGAGAAACAGTTAAATGGCTTTGAATGTAAAGGCTTCAATGTAAAAGCATGAAATGTAAAAGACATGAATGTAAAACATTAATGTAAAAGTTTCTGAAATGTAAAGATTCGAAGTAGAAGAAAACGTTTAAATGCAAGAAAAAGTTAAATGGCTTTGAATGTAAAAGTATTTAAATGACATTGATGCGAAGATAAAGATAAACTGGAAAGATAAAGATGTTTTACTGAATTATAAAGGTTTGGTGCAATCATACGTACATTGTTCGAGCATTCGTTTCCCTTGCCATATGGTATTTTGAATGTTTACTGAATTTTGTACAATAGATATGACACACGAAATCCTATCACTAAGACTTCTATTTATACTACTTCGACCATAATGGTCTGACTTATGAGATCTTGCCACGTTCAGAACATGCAGAACACTGTTCTTCTCTGGCTTCCACGCGTCTTCGAACCGTTCCCACGCACGTATATTTGAATTCCAGTCATCCCGCTTGCGTTTGAATTTCAAATGCTTCGGCCATTTCGCTTCGAATTCACTTCACAGACAAACTCTTGCTATCACTTCGAAGCTTCCTTCACATATATCTTCACAACTATTACTCGAAACTCCGAGCTTTAGTATGTCCATTCGAAGAATCATTTCTCCCATTCCGAACTGTGACATTCATTTTTATTCTCACGAACATTAATCTTGTTTCACTTCGAGCTTAATGATTCCATTTCGAACCACATATATCAAAAACTTCAGCCAACAAAATGCCCCTTTAAAATATGTATTTCGAACCTCTTTCTGAGAAATACTTATTTTAAACATATTCACAAGATTTTGATGTGACTTTTGAGTAATCATGATACTCTACCGTGTATGACCTTCAATTATGTCAATCAAGACGCCTCTTGGTTCCCTTAACCGTCTCAAAGCAGTCATCACAGTATGGTGCAGTTACTAAAATAATGATTATCATTAATCACGCTTATTTCCAATGCTAACTTTACGCCACCTCACTTCATATCCAACCCATGATCCCCATGTAGCCTAGCCTTACTTGGTGAGTGCTTCAACTTCCTCACTATAAAAACTAAATAACTTAGTCTTTTACTCTTTTTCCACACTCTGAATCTCTTTTCTTCCCTTCTTCTCGCTAAAAAACCCTAAAACTCTCAACAATTTCCAACAATGTCTTCAACAACATCCCAAATGAAGAAAATCTCCAAGAAGAAAAGTAAGAACGCAGGAACGATTATGGAGAGCAAGGTTGGTACTCATCAAGGTCAATCTGTACTTATCCCCCAAGCAATCTCCAAGGAACAAGAACTTCTATACTCCTCTCAGGTACTAATTCCAACTAATGCTGCTGGAAAGAGGTTTGCTCTAATGGGCCCTCTTACAGTTTTTGAAATCCTGAAAGATACCAGAACAATCTTCCCTGTTTGCTATAACTTTAAACCACTATTCAATAAGATGGATATTCCTAGGTTAGGAACTGAGAATATGAGTGAATCTCCTGCTTCGGAAACCATAGAAACCCCAAACGTTCCCCCGAAAGATCCTTTTATTTTGGATTATGTTAAAAGCAACTTTAAACCGTTTCGATCTTGCCCTACCCCTGATGTAGCTTACCAGAACTGGCTTACTAAGGTAGAAGCTAAGAAATCCCATCAGTGGGAAGAACTAGGGATCTATAACTTGATCAAGCTATCGAAACCAGGCTTCACCTATAGCCATCCATTATTATTTGCATCCTTGTATTTTTGGGACAGTACTTACAACACCTTTCACCTTCCTGGAGGAATGATAACACCCACATTCTTCGACATCGCAGCTATCACTGGTTTATCACCAGTAGGAGAGACTTACATTCTTGATACTGAGGAACACTCAAGTATCATTGACTTCGACGTCAAGTTGGCTAGTTTCTCTAAGTTCATTGGTCATTATCATGCTGAAGGTGATAGTGTGTCGGACGTGGAGCATATTGCTTTTCTTACCCTGTGGTTGTCAAGATATGTGTTTTGTAGTAGGTCTTTACAGGTAGCCAGTAGGTTTATTCCTCTAGCAAGGGACTTACATGAAAATAGGAGAGTATGTTTGAGTGAGCTGTTACTTGTTGATCTCTATGAAAGCTTGAGATCAGCTGTTTCGAGTCTGAAACCTCACACTCCTAAAAATATCCTGCTAGCTGGCCCCTTCTGGTTACTCCAATTATGGATAAATTCCATGTTCGAATCTTCATTGTTCACTGTTGATACCATTGTTGAACAAGATCCTGAGATAGCGGATCGAATGGTTGAAGGTACAAGGCTGAGAAAACTTACTCCAAATGATGATAAAGCTGACTTCCAAGTCCTCTTCTCACAGTACATCATGATTTTCTCTAAAAGGCATAAATTTGAAGAAACTATGGCACCTTTCGCTTCGAGGACTCATGGACCATCATGGTTCACCATGTCCCTTTCAGAGGCTGCTAAAAGCAAAGAGATTCAAGACATTTGGAAAGCCTTTTTACTCCCAAGATTAATCTCATCCAGAATCACTCCGACCAAGAACCAAATCTTCCTGTTTGCCTATCAACCCAATTTTGTTTCCAGGCAATTCGGTTTATGTCAGTTAATTCCCGAACCCCTTTTTCAAACTCAGAGTGCCATTACTTCTGGTCGAACCTTCAAGGCCAGAGAAGCTAAGATGCAATAGGAACAATACCAAGGCTTTGCTCAGTTTGAATTAATTCCTTTCGAACCAACCTATTTTTCAGCAAAGGGTTTTCTGGATTGGTGGACTAAGTTCTATCAGTCTTATATGTTCGATACTCTTACCATTCAAAGGAAACTAACTGATGCATTCAATGTGCAGGTACACACAAAGAAAGGTATGTTCACTCACGCTCAAGAGATTAAGGCTTTTCAGAATTATTTCGAGACTACTTATGATCCTACGCGTTTGCAAACCACTGTGTATCGAGCGTCCCAAACTTTGAAGGAAAAATTTAAAGAAAAAGTTTCTAAATTCAAACTTCCTTCAGGGTTGTCACCTGAGGATAGGTATAGGTTGGCACTCGAAATGCATCCACCTAAGTTTCCCAGACTACCTACCTCAGAACTGGCTCTGGCTTGGTTTCCTCCCTACCCTTGGTGGTTAACTTGCAAAGAGATGTTCAAATACAAATCTCAAAAGAAACCAAAGCCATCTGAGACTGTGACATGGGCTCGTTATTGGCTCCATAATTTCCCAGGACATCTTCGCTATGACCTTTCTGCCATGTCGATTATATCTAATCAAGGCGCAGGTGCGAATGCTTGGGAAATCCCCAAATATTTCTTACTTTCTTTATTTTTAACATTTCGTCTTAATTGTTTCGATTTTCAGCCATCAGGATCAAAACTGTTGCTTCGAAGGCTAAGGAAGGAAGTAGTTCTCAACAAACCATCGAAACTGATGATACCGTGCCTCAAACAATTCCAACAATTACTCCTGCAACAACAACAACAGCAAGAACAACCGCTCCAACTCCAACAATCGCTCCAACTTCACAGGTAATTAATTAATCCTGTTGTTTCGAATAGACTAACCTTTATGATTAGAGTCTAACTCATGTTTGAACCATTTCAGACTAGTAAACTCCCACCAACCACTCCAAAGAAACGGAAGCCTAGTACCACTGGGAAGAATCCCAAGGTTGGGGAAAATTCACCAACGGCTTCAAAGAAGAAACAGAAGAAAGCTGTTTCTAAGGACACTAATGTTTCTGGACTCGATTCCAGGGATGTTGCTCCCTTACCAAAATCCAAAAATCCACCTTCGACCTGCAACGTAATGTTGGAACATATAGATAGCAACCTCTCTTCAGATAATCCACAGGTAAATTGAATTCGAATTTTTTAACAAAACTAGTTATTCGTACCTTAGTACATGTTTTTAATCTTTCTTTGTCTATGCAGGACACTTCGAATCCAATCCCAACCACTTCGACTCCTCCCTCAAAAGCTGTTGCTCCAGTCCATTCTTCTCCTCATGGGGACTCCAGTAACCTGGTGCAGAACAAAGGATCCTCCAACATGGCGGTCCCGATTGGGGTTTCAGAGCAACCAGATGATCAAGGCACTTCTCCTCCTTCGAAGGAGACGAACGAAGCAATGCCCCATGAATCTGCAGAGGTTCCTATGGCAACTTGTCCTCAACAGTCTTCTCTCGAAATCCCTCAAGAAAGTGAAAAAGTTCCCCATATTGAAGAGGAAAAGGCCAATCCTTCCCAAGAGAGCGAAGCATCTGATGAGGAAGGATCTGAGGAAGAAGGAGAGGAAGAAGGCCAAGGCGATTCGAGTGATGAAACTGAATCTGACGCCCATAGCAGCGCGAAAACAATGACATCGAAGTGGTGGACCTTGTTGGTGATGAAGAAGATAATGAGCCAGAAAATAATGAAGGTGATGATGCTCCTACTAATGAGCCAATGGAAGTCGAACTGGATGTTACTCCCTTGCGCATGGAACTTCCTGAGTCTTCTCAACCTCAAACAGCTGAAGAGGAGTTAGCCCTCTTAAAACGAAATGACCCAATTGGGTATATGAAGGAAAAGTTAGCTCAAAGAAATACTCCTCTTTCTAAGGCTGGTACCAGTTCGACTAGTGATTCAATGTCCTCAGATGATAGGGTCGTACTCCTTCACAAAATCAGGAGAACAATCCTTGATGTGAACTTGTTCGAAGTGCTTAAGAAGGATGGTACAGCCTGCTATACTATGAAGGAATTGCTTGCACAAGTTAATCTTGCCACCTATTCTCTGGAGGTCAGCACCATACTCTTCGAGCTTCAATCTTTGCTGGATAACGTTACTGGGTGTCTCCTTCAGGATGAATTTGCCACTACTAGAGTCCAAGAGAAGCGAACTGCCATGGATGCTGCATATGAGCATGCTTCGAAGCTTTCTAAGGAAGCTGAAGATCAAGCCATGCACATAAAGCAAACCAAGGTTGATTACGAAACTCGGGCTAAGTCTATTCTTCTCTGGGAACAGCAAATTCAAGAACTTCAACAAAAAGTTAGGGAGGCCCAAGAACAACAATTGGCATATGACACCAACGCTGCTGACGCTCAATTCGAAGAGCTCCTCAATAAAGGGCTTGCAGAAATGGAAGCAGCTGAGCAACTTAAGGGTGAAGTTGCTACCCTAGAAGGAGCGAGGCGCTTCACTCAACAGCGGCTTGAGTCCTTTCGAAGTATCTTCGATAGATTAAGGAACAATGGACATTTCTAAATTTTGTTTGTTTAATGAACTTTAAATTATGTTCGTATGTTGGTCTGTACTACCTAAACAACGCCATTTTGGCAATTCATATTACCATTTTGGCATTTCTCTATACTGTTTCGATTACGTTGTTATTATTCGAATCTCCTGCAGGCGTGGCTTATATTTCTTTAAATATTTCCCATTAACCTTTAGGATTCGCTTATCATCTGCCAACTCTTCGATTTCATATGCATTGTTTGAAAATACTCTTGCTACTCGAAAAGGTCCTTCCCAATGAGGTGACCATTTACCTAATGCTTTATTTTTCTTGTCCATGGGCAATATGACTTTCCAAACTAAGTCATTAATAGTGAATGTTTTACCTTTCACCCTTTTATTGTATGCCCTAGCTACTCTTTGCTTTTGCCTCATCAGGATTTCTAATGCATGCAATCTAACTTCGTCTAACTCAACCAACTCGTTCATCATCATCTCCCAATACAATGCAGATGGGATTTCGTTTTGTCTTTGAATTCAAACTGATTGTAGATGAATTTCTACTGGTATAATTGCATCATGACCAAATGTTAGTTGGAAAGGCGTGGTGTTAGTAGCCTCTTTAGGAGATGTTCTACAGGCCCATAGTATTTGGTCCAACGTCTTGTGCCAATTCCTTGGCTTTTCACCAACATGTTTCTTAATCAGACTTATTATTACTTTATTGGCTGCTTCGACCTGACCATTTGCTTGAGCATAATATGGTGTTGATGTTAGTAATCTAAACCCCATATCTTGAGCAAATTCTTGCATCTTCCTACCAGTAAACACCGAACCTTGGTCTGTGGTTATGCTCTCTGGCAATCCGAACCTATAGATAATCTGTTTCTGTATGAACTCAATAATAGCCTCTTGGTCAGCAGCTATTAATGGTATTGCTTCGATCCACTTGGTGAAATAATCTATTCCTACCAAGATATACTTCTGTCCTTTAGACGAAGCAGGATTAATTTCCCCTATTAAATCTAATGCCCATCCTCTAAAGGGCCATGGTTTAATGATCGAATGCAACTCACTTGCAGGAGCATGTTGAATCCCTGCATGCTTCTGACATTCTTCACATCCTTTAGCAAAGTCTATACAATCTTTGAGCATGCTAGGCCAATACATGCCGTATCGAAATAGCAACCATTTCATTTTATGGCCTGCTTGATGTGCCCCACATGCCCTATTGTGGACTTCTGACAATGCTAAGTATGCCTCACTTTCTCCTAGGCATTTCAATAGAACGTCTTCCTGGATCTTTTTGAACAGTTCATTTCCCATGAGGACATATGATAACGCTCTATATTTTGTTTTCCTGTCAACATTCAATGTTGGATCATTTAAATAACTCACAATTGGACTTCGCCAATCTGCATCTGATAAGGTGTCTATGGCTAATACTTCGAATCTATCTTTGTCACCATAACCTAATTTAATATTCTCTAAATCTGATGGTGTTAATCTAGTAGCCATAACCCTACCTCTTATTTCGACCAATTCTTTAAAGTTTTTAGTAGAAACTTTATAACCTGAAGCCAACTGTGCTAAGTCATTCGCTTCTTGATTTTCTATTCTTGGTATATGTTGAATATCCATGTATTCGAATTTTTTGAGTAACCTGTTAACTATGACGAAGTATGTCATCAGATTTTCCTTTATGCATTTGTATTCCTTTATTATTTGCTTGACCACTAACTCTGAGTCACCTCTAATTTCGACTCTAATTGCCCCCAATTCCAACAAAGCTTCAAGTCCAACAATAAGTGCTTCGTATTCAGCTTCGTTGTTCGAGCAACGAGGACCATCTAACTTATACTTGAATTTTGTTGGAATTCCTTCAGGAGAAATTATGAGAACTCCAACACCACTACCCTCCTTGTGGGTCGAACCATCAAAGTATAACTTCCAAGGTTGCATTTCAACGTAACCCATGGCAGTCATTTCGACTAGTGAGTGGTCTACAATAAAATCAGAAATTACTTGACCTTTCACGGCTCTTAGAGGCATGAAAGTCAAAGAATATTCTGTTAAGGCTAAAGCCCATTTACCAACTCTGCTATGCATTATTGGTTTCGAAAGCATGTGTTTGATAACATCGAAATGAGATGAGACATAAACATCAACAGGCTTTATATAATACTTAAGTTTCATACAAGAAAAGTATAAACAAAGACATAGCTTTTCTATATTACTATATCTAGTTTCTGCATCATTCAATACCCTACTTAAATAATATATGGCTCTTTCGATGCCATTACTATCTTCTTGTGCTAACATACTACCTATAATAAATTCAGAAGCAGATATGTACAGTCTCATGGGTTTTCCCCATGAAGGTGGAGACAAGATAGGAGGCTGAGAGAGATATCTTTTGATCTTGTCAAATGCCTCCTAATGTGCTTCGTCCCACTCGAAGGCTTGGCCTTGCTTTAAACGAAGTAGTGGGGAGAAAGCTTGAGTTCTTCCACTTAGATTTGAAATGAACCTTCTGAGAAAGTTAATCTTCCCCAGCAAAGATTGCAGCTCCCTTTTTTATGTGGGTGCTTTTGTCTCCATGATGGCTTTGGTCTTATTCTGGTTGATTTCGATTCCTTTTTTATGAACCACAAAGCCAAGAAAATCTCTAGCCTGCACAAAGAATGCACATTTAAGGGGGTTCATTTTTAAGCCATGTTTTCTCATTCTTTCGAATGCTTGGCTCAAATGATGCAAATGGGTTTCTGCAGATATAGACTTGATGACTATATCATCAATATACACCTGCATAAATGTCTCAATAAAATCATGAAAGATTGAATTCATTGCTCTTTGGTAAGTTGCCCCAGCGTTTTTTAAACCAAAAGGCATCACTACCCATTCGTAGGTGCCTAAGGCTCCTGGGCAACGAAATGCTATCTTAGCAACATCTTCTTCAGCAATAAAAATCTGGTTGTAACCAGAATATCCATCTAGCATACTTAGGTATTCGAATCCTGCAGTAGAGTCTATTAACATTTCTGCCACAGGCATAGAATATTCATCTTTTGGGGTTGCAGTATTTAAATCCCTAAAGTCTATGCATATTCTCAGAGAGCCATTTTTCTTAATAATAGGTACTATATTTGCTAACCATTCGACATACCTTGTGGTTCTGATGAATTTGCAGCGTAGCAACCTTTCGACCTCAGCTTTGATCTTTGTGAGAACTGCTGGCGCGAATCTTCTGGGAGTTTGTTTGATGGGCTTTTTGCCATCCTTAATTGGAAGTCTGTGCTCCACTAACTCTCTCTTCAAACCAGGCATTTCGTCATAGTCCCATGCAAAGCAATCTTTGTTTCTTTTGAGAACTTCGATCACCTCTTGCTTGAAACTTGGGTTGAGCTTTGCGCTTATGTAGGTTACTCTTTTTGTATTGTCATCCCCCAAATTCACCTCTTCGAGCGGATCCTGTGCTAACATTTTGACACCTGAGTTTGTAGGATCCTTCTCGAAGCCCAAGGGTTCCTTGTCATAGATGGCATCGAGCCTTTGATCTATTGCGTGTTCTTCATAGGGTGAGTCTTTCGAGCCATTCCCTTCTATTTCGTTCACTCTAGTCATATTATCTATTTCAGCCTCTGAGGCCGCTTTCCATTCGTTCTCAGCCATATAGGCCAAAATCCTTTCGAAGAAGGAGGACTCAGTCATGAGCAATGTTGTCGAAATCCCAGCCTGCTGGCCGTCTTTGCGAAGTACCTTCGACTCCTTCTCCTTTAATTATCTTCCTATCCCAATACATGCCATCATGGCGAAGGGTCATATAATAGCGTGCATTCCTGGTTTCGTTTATTTCATCACTTGGGGTACAAGGGGCTATTCCTGCTAGGTACTTGTCATAATTCCTTTTATTGACTAAGTTAACTGCTGTCATGAAGTAACTCTGGTCCGCTTCGATGTTCTCCACAATACCATCTTCTCTCCATAAAACCAACCTCTGATGCATTGACGAAGGAACTGCCCCTACGCCATAGATCCACTCTCTTCCCAGCAGCAAGTTATAGTTGGCCTTGGCTTCGATTACCATGAACATGGTGGGCCTGCAGCTTGATCCTACGGTTAAATCCACTTGCACTACTCCCAAAGTCTGACCTACTTTTCCTTCATAGTTGGATAGGACCATGTTGTGTGGTTTGATGTCACCATCTTGTATTCCTAATTTCTTCAGCATGAAATGGGGCATTAAATTGACTGCAGCGCCTCCATCCACTAAGACCTTGTTCACTCCATGGGCTCCAGCCTTTGCTCGAATGAACAATGGCTTCAGATGATTCTTCATGGATGGCTCTGGGTGTTCGAAGAATGCATTCTGCTCTTCGACCGCGCCGTTATCCATTACATAGTAGCAAACTGGTCTATGTTTCATCAAATCTATGGTATCATCTTCCTCTTGCTCTTCGATTTCGGTCTCCTGTCCAAACTCAGAAGGTAGTACAGATACCACGTTGCAATTTAAGTTGAGTGAAGATTCCCCCTCTGATTCGAAGTTGTCCGTCAGCATATCCTCGTCTTCTTCTGGACTTGGAGTGTACTCCTTCGATTCATCTTGTTGTGTTTCAGAGAAAAGTCTCCTACTAACTGGAGGTTTGTCTTCAGGTTGATTGTTTGTTGTTGGTTTATTGGTGCTTGACACTTCTTTGTTGCTGATCGAAGTTGCTCCTTTGTCTGCCACAGCTTCCCTTTCAGCCTTTCGAACTCTCTGTTGCCTTCGCCATTGTGATCTAGACATGGGGTTTTTCCCTTTGTAATTTTCTAGTCTCAATTCTTCCCCTCTTTGCAGTGTTGAATTGCCTCCTATATGTCATAGCGTGACGTGCATTTCGTTCACTGCCTCTCCATTTATCCTTTCCTTTGTTAGCTCTGACTTGTAGCCATTTGTCTGTTGGTATCTCAGCAAGGATTTTGAATGTCACCCTTCGAGCACCTTTAGGATAGGGGCTGTCAGGCTTTTTTCGCTGAGTATGATTACCCTCGAAGTGTTGACCCATCTGACCAACTTCCTTGTGATTCCAGCATGGGGCGAAGGGAATGGTTTCGAACGCTCCAGCCATGTTCTGGTCATATGCTGCAGAACACCTTGGGCATATCAGGCACTTGGTTGCCCCTTTGTGACAGCGAACTAGGAACTCCAATAAACTCTCTCCAGCTCTAGGGTAACACCTGAATAATTGGTTGTCTTGGCGCCAGTTGATGCCAGTTCGAGCTCTTTTGTCTCCTCTCGAAGTCCGCAGCAATTCTATGGTTGCAGATAATGCTGCATCTGGGACATAGCATCATTTCAGCATTTCCCTTGTGGCACAGCATGAGATAATCTTTGAGGCTGGTATCTGCAGCATAGCTATCCTCCATTTTGTATTTTTCTTTTTCTAGGTATCTTTCCATCTCCTCCATCTCAGAACGAGGTCTCTCCATATCCACCATGTTGACATCTACATTTTTTCCTTCTTCGTCATCATCTTCCCATCCTGTTGGTTTGACATCTTTGATTTGAATTTTCGAACTCTCTGGGGCAGAGTATTTCACCAGGTAATCAAATTTTCCACTAGGTTCCCCTAAAGTATCCCAAACTTCCTTCTGAGGAATGTTACCATCTACATCCTCCCCCTTTATTTCATCATCTCCCCAACCTGTAGGCTTGACGTCTTCGATTGGGATTTTTGAACTCTCTGGAGCAGAATATTTTACCAGATAGTCGAACTTCCCACTGGGCTCTCCCAAGGTATCCCAAATTTCTTTTTGAGGGGAGGCTGGCTTTGTGATCTGGACTCTCTCCAATTTTAGCCTTAGGCCTTCAGTAGCCTGTGTCAAATCTTGCTTCTGGTTCTCCTGGCCCTCAGTAGCCTGGATCTCTTTCGAAACAACCGATGGTACTGCTTCGATCGAAGTCTCTAGTTGTTTGTGGACGTCCTCAGTGACTCCTTTGTTGACTTCGATTAACACATAGTTTCCATTCTCAGTGCTTTCTTCTCCTAATGGAGTGGCCTCTTGGTCTGCTTCCACCATATTGATTTCTCCAATGCACGAAGGCTCGGAGTAGTTGGTGTCTGCAACATCCAGGGGGTCTTCATCCACTTTCATTTTGGGTTTGTCAGCAAATCTCAATCTGCCTTCTTTAATTGCATTTTGAATTAAATCCCTGAAAAGAAAACACTGTGAGGTTTTGTGGCCTAGGAAACTATGATACTTACAAAATCCTCTTTTCTTTCTTTGATTTAGAGGAGGTATTTTGACGTTTGATGGCACAATTAGTTGGCCATCTTTGACAAGCAAATCAAAGATCTCATCACACTTTGTTACGTCAAAGGTATACACCTTCTTTGGGAATTTATCACTTTTCTCATTTTCAACAATTTCTTTCCCTTTTGTGGGGAATAATAGTTTACAAGAGTAAGGTGGAGCTTGTTTTAATTCGGCGAGATCTATTTCGACCTCTTCGATTTCAGGATAGTCTTCAACTTCCTCAGTTTCGACATAGGAAATTCTTTCTTTCTTATTACTTTTAAAAGCCCTGGCCTTTTCGGCCTTTAGTCTTTCGACTTGTCGAACCCTATCTGCTAACTGAGCCATGTCCCTCAGATATTGTGTGTCTAATTTCTTTCGAATCGAATAGTCTAGGCCACCAGCAGCCATTTCGACTAACTCATGTTCAGGAACTACTGTGAAACATCTAGACTTCAAGAGTCTGAACCTATTCAAGTAGTCATCTATGGGTTCAGTAAACTTCCTCTTAACACTGGCTAGTTCCTTTAGACTTATTTTAGATTGTCCCATATAGAACTGCTCATGGAATAATCTCTCTAAGAGGGTTCAAGTATCTATGGATCCAGGAGGCAAAGTGGTAAACCATGTGAAAGCATTTTTAGTGAGGGAACTTGGGAAATATTTAATCCTAAGGTTCTCATTATTTGCTATGTCTCCCGATCGACACTGCTATGTGTTCGACTGTTGACTCATTGGTATCTCCAGCAAACTTTGTAAACTTAGGGATCTTATATCCCCTTGGTAAATCAGTATGCATTACATAATCTGCTATGGGAGAGGCATAATTTGGCCTTCTAATCCCTGTATTGAGACCGTTCTAGGCCATAATCCTTTCTATCATGGTGGTTAGATTGTTTTCTGCCAAGATGTTATCGTTTCGAATTCTATGGACTACTGCATCAGCATTTTGATTTCGACCTACCATGACAACTCCCCTAGGTTGTTCTTCTCGAAATGCTGGGACCTCTAGCCTTTCGACCCTTGCCCCTGGTTCCATAACTCCCCTTTGTGGTTCCTCTCGAATCACTGGGGCATCTAATCTTTCGACCCTTGGCACTAGTTCTATAAATCCCCTTTGTGGTTCTTCTCGAATCACTGGGGAATCTAACCCTTGTGCCCTTGCCCCCAAATTAACCCCCTCTCTGATTGGCCTAAAGGGTGGTCATCAACAATTTGTTCTATGATAGGTGCGTTCGCTCGAACCAATGCCTGGTTCTGTCTGCGCCTTTCTGGCGGAGCGAAGAAATCTGCTATTCGACTCATATTATCTGCGTTTTCTCTGTTCGTCACAGTTACATTTTGCACTATTGGGGCGAAGATTTCTTGCATGGTTTGCGCTAACACTCCTATCATATTATGGTTACTATCATCCATTAACTGCCTGAAAGCCATCTGATTTTCTGTGGTTAGGATGGGCAATGTGCTATAACCCACTGACCCTTGGTTATTTGTCAGGAATTGGTTAGCCCCAGATCCAGATCCTAATTGTGGTGATGTATTTGATGTCGAAGTGTGCAAACCTGCCATAAAAGATGTTGGCATCCCATAAGAAGGGTTTTTGGGTCTATTGCCATCGAAACTTGGTAGTCTAGTTGATAATGGGGTGGCGAAATGGGTTTGTGTCCCTGATTGTGGGACGAATCCCCCGGGATAACCAGTGGTTCCTGTATTCCCTAGGATCGAATTGTTAGTTGACATGCCACTTGTTCCATTCGTGGCCACATTACTGGTAGAAGAGGCAACAGACTGTGCATTCGAAGGGATCGCACTAGATGTTCCCATCGAAGCAGACACATTAGTGCCTGTTCCCTGTGGGGCATTTTGTTCCCCTTGTTGATTGTTTGGATTAGACATCCTATTATTACGTTGTCTTCTGGGTAAGGGTTGGTTGCTATTGATTATTCTACCACTTCTAAGGTTCATATAACAACGAACTTAACACTCAGAGATAACTTTAATATGATTATGTCTTAACAATCTTTATTTTATTTTAATTTGTAACGACCAATGACTGTCCCACTGGGCGTGCCAATTTGTTTACAGTGATTTCTAGTAAAACAACCGCTAGTCCTCCAAACTATCAAATAAACTTTATGACTGTTATTCAATTTCTCTGGTAACTTGCAGGATCGACTAGATTGATCCTATGGGGTATTGGTCGTTTGGATAAAATTAATAACAAAACTAGTGTTCATGGTTAAGACTTGTATTTAGAGTGCTTTACAGGCGTTCAATGTATTCCGATTACAATGTTAAAAAACTTAATGACATGATCAAGTGAAGAAATGTAAAACTGGGTTTGACTAAGTAAAGGTTCGATTGCAAAGAAATGTTAAAGTACAGAGAAACAGTTAAATGGCTTTGAATGTAAAGGCTTCAATGTAAAAGCATGAAATGTAAAAGACATGAATGTAAAACATTAATGTAAAAGTTTCTGAAATGTAAAGATTCGAAGTAGAAGAAAACGTTTAAATGCAAGAAAAAGTTAAATGGCTTTGAATGTAAAAGTATTTAAATGAAATTGATGCGAAGATAAAGATAAACTGGAAAGATAAAGATGTTTTACTGAATTATAAAGGTTTGGTGCAATCATACGTACATTGTTCGAGCATTCGTTTCCCTTGTCATGTGGTATTTTGAATGTTTAATGAATTTTGTACAATAGATATGACACACGAAATCCTATCACTAAGACTTCTATTTATACTACTTCGACCATAACGGACTGACTTATGAGATCTTGCCACGTTCAGAACATGCAGAACACTGTTCTTCTCTGGCTTCCACGCGTCTTCGAACCGTTCCCACGCACGTATATTTGAATTCCAGTCATCCCGCTTGCGTTTGAATTTCAAATGCTTCGGCCATTTCGCTTCGAATTCACTTCACAGAAAACTCTTGCTATCACTTCGAAGCTTCCTTCACATATATCTTCACAACTATTACTCGAAACTCCGAGCTTTAGTATGTCCATTCGAAGAATCATTTCTCCCATTCCGAACTGTGACATTCATTTTTATTCTCACGAACATTAATCTTGTTTCACTTCGAGCTTAATGATTCCATTTCGAACCACATATATCAAAATCTTCAGTCAACACAACTAAAGAATAATTTCTCCCCCTTGACAGCAGCTTGATATCAACATATATGGAACTATATCAAGATCACTAATCAACACATATAGCAATTGTTCCTGCTTTAATAAACGTCTTCAATAGCCCTAGACATGGCAGCTTTTACAATTAACAATTGCTCTTTATATATAGAGTTGCTCCTCAGATAGACTATTGTTACCCCTTTATATGTTGTTACTCCCCCTGAGCTATACAAAATAGGGACACTTTTGATGTTGTTCCTCATAATACTTGAAGCATGCTTTATTTGGAATTTGCCACAGTTTCCAAATTAGGAATCCTTAGTTTACTTGCTACACAAGATTCAGATTTCCACACTCTGTAACTTGTAATAAAAGAAACCACGAAGTTAACCATGCGTATAACCATAGATACGTCTTCAAGAGATAAGTCTAAACCTTATCTGTCTTCTTCAATTTATGGTGTCTTCAACAGTTATGATGTTACATCTTCATGTAGAACATTCTCTTTTATACATCACATACTTATTCTCTTCTTGATTCAGATTTTCACACAGCTATCACAAATATCCATCTCCCATCAAGACATTTGACAGCATCTGTATGCATCTCCTTAGTTGAATCAACTCTTTAAATAATCACCAGATAATGTTGCCACACATTCTAAGCTTGTGAAGATCACAATGAACTTTAATATTGACATTTAGTTCACAATATACCATGAGTCCTTTAGACAAATACTCAGCTCCCGGGAGAGTATATGCAGTTTGGTATACTAATAAGTACTAAGTCTCCCGTCAAAGTACCTACTAGTTTAGTCAGTTAGAATTATCTACTCACACTAGATCATCATGACTGATTACATCTTCACACTCACATACTTACTTCTTGGCAACAATACAAACTCTCATAACTGAAGACTTTAAGATGATGTTTCAACAACTGATACGATATCATCCATTATGGTTCTAGGGCTAACATCCATAATACTTGGGGGGGACATAGGAAGCACAACAACTACCAACTTTAAATCCAAACAATTTACATAACTAATGAATAATATGAGCCACATCTCAATAAGCTTTTCTTTAGACTTTCATACTGATTTTGAGATGATGGATGCCATAGTCTGTACCTACAGAGGAGATTCCCTCAACTAGGTTTCTGGAACAGACTTAATCAGGGCATAACACAAAAATATGCAGATTCTTCAAAGTAATTTATCTCCCTTGATTCTTATTGACAATACCCTTCCAGGACAATATTTAGGGCAGTCAACATTCATGACCATGATTCACTGTGGTTGAGACACAGTATCCATCTATAAACAAAATATGTTCTATGGTCATGAACAAATCTCTACATATTTGGTTCCTTTGATCAGAAGGATATACCAGATATAAGCTCATCTTGATTTCTCATAAAGGGACTGTAGAGAATACCTTTATAAATCCTTTTACTAGCATTGAGCTCAACTTCTATACTCCCATAAGCTTAGGTCAGAAGTGAACTTACATCTGGAGTAGAAGAACTTGTTAAGAAGATGTCTCCTCTTCTAGATCAAGAGTAGGCTCCAAACATATGTACTCACACTACATTTGTTTAGCACCCAGAACATTTGTTCTTCAACTGGTAACTGCATACCAGTAAAAATAATGTTCTAACATCCCATAGAGCATTAGTTCCATCTCCTTGGAACACGTCATCCTTGATAACCTTCAAGGTCTTCAAACAACTTGCAGATACATATGAGAATAATTGATCAATTGATACTCATTAACTCTATTAATAAATCCCTTTATGAGTAGACTTAAGGAAGTCTCAAATATCTTTGACACTTTTAATAGGTTGTAAAATCTGCTAAATATTCTGTTGAATAAAAATAACCCTATAATTTGTCTTGTACTTTAGGGGTTGTATCAGAAGCTATGCAGCGAAATATAGTCATACTTCAACAGAATTTACACAATCCTTACTCCATAATTCAATTGTAAGCATGACACGTAAGGATTGAAAGTAAATCAACCCTACAATATGCTTCCTTCTTCACCAAGAAATAGACTAGACCCAACCAGTATCCTGACCATATGGAAACATATAAGCACAAGAGTTATCTTATCAATATCTTCACTCCAGCATGAAGGTTTTGACAATTTTATTGTATGTGCTAAATATAGGTTGAACAATTCAATCCAAATTATTCGCTCCCGCATGAAGTCTTTGAATTTTACTCTCTTGTTTCAACTTCATTATCTTCTTTCTTCAAGAAGGTACATTAGTTCTGGTCAGGTTGGTCTAGTTCTCCACAAATAGGTCCATCATCCACTTCAAGGGAGCATACAATATGAAAACTCCTTGTTTAAACAATCTTCTACCTTGTACACAATCAGAAAGTATCCCCATGGAACTCATCCAGAAACAGACATGATGCTCGCTCTGATACCAATTGAAATTATGGTTCCATTAGCAGATTCAGATGTCATATAAGGATGCCTTGACATCTGATCTGACATTATAAAAACATACAAGGTATAAATACAATTAACAGTGTAGGAAACAAAAGAACACACAGAATTATTCACTCAGTTCGGTTCTAACCAACCTACATTTGGGGCATACCAAGCCAGAAATGAAGTCCATTATTAGTAGTCCTAATTCATAGTTAAACCTCCCTGTTTACACTCCTCACTTAATCCCTACCCAATATCCTTTCTATCTAAGATACCTCACTTATGGAATATCCCCCATTCCACTTTCAATCACCGTAGTGAAGTCTAGCAGTCACTCTTCCAGCCACTACATCAACAACTTGATACCTAACAACTCAAAACCAGTTTGGAGATACCTCACTCCAAACACAAAATAGTCAAACTTGTGACACAAACAAACTTGGAATTACTTCACAGCTTCTTCTAAGGACACAACTACACTCATTGCTTCACGGCTTCTGAGTGTGTAAAATAAACCTCTTGCCTATAGGCTTTGAGGCACAAATCAGTGATCATCCCACAATCTGGGTGGTTCACTTATATGGCTAACCCTAAAGACTACATCTTTCTAAAACTGGATAGCTTCCTAAAACTAGGTTACCACTTATTATTTATAACCTATTACCCAATTGGATTTGGGCCTTCAAATAACAGCTTGAAGTTGTAACAAACTTCTGCAGTAACAAACTTTGCAGAATCAAATACGCAGATAACTTCTGCTACAATCAAGGTTCTTGCTGATTTTTCTCCTTAGCTCTTGGACCTCCATAAATTCCTTCAAGATCACGCCACATAAGATGCATAATATTCCCAGGATATTCTGCACAATTGAAACAGAACTGTAACAAACTTTGACAGTTCAGCAGTGTGATGTCTGATGTCTCGACATCTCATTTGACATGTTGTTCCGGATGTTGAAAAAACTTCAACATAACATGTTTAGGCATTCCAATAGGATTACAACAAGTTAAATTATCCTATTGTTCATTACATTTTTGCTGCTATTATTTGTTTTACAAAATTAAGCCAACCCTTAATAATGAGGAACTTATATTAGCATCCAGAAATTTTGTGTTTTCTAGCTACGAATCCCATTTCTTTTCCACCAAAAATCACTTTTATAACATACTCAAACATGTTAGTTTATTGAAATCAACAACACACATCATATAACACAATTCTAACACATTTAACACATCAATTTCATCTAATTTCATGGATTTCTACACAAACCCTAACATATGAAATTCTTAGATCTAGAAATTGAAATCAACCACAAAACATATCTTGTGTTATGACAACAATAACTAAAATCCCCCACTTAAAAAAGGGATATTCTCTTAAAAGGGATATTCTAAAATCTATAAGAAAAGGCATTTCTAAAAAAGGGATATTCTCTAAAATCCCCTATACCAATTGAGATGTTACAACTCTCCCCCACTTAAAAAATTCTCGTCCTCGAAAATTACCACAAACGAATAACTTAGGATACGAATCCTTCATCTGGCTCTCGAGCTCCCAAGTCACATTACCATCAGCGGGACCTCCCCAAACCACTTTCACCAAATCGATTTCCTTACCTCGGAGTTTCTTCACTCTCCTATCCTCTATTCGCATAGGTGATGTCTGAACCGTCAAATTGTCTCTTACTTGCACATCATCTATAGGAACAACATGAGAGATATCTGCCATATATTTCCTCAACTGATATACATGGAACACATCATGGAGATTAGCAAGTGTCGGTGGCAAATGTATCTTATAAGCCACTTCACCACTTTCTCGGAAATCTGATAAAGACCAATAAAATGCGAGGTCAACTTACATGACTTCAAAGCTCTACCAACACCAGTTACAGAAGTAACTCTCAAAAACACATGATCTCATTTCTCAAACTCAAAATCATTTCTTCTCTTATCATGATAACTCTTCTGACGACTCTAGGCAATCTTCATCTTTTCCCGAATCATCTTAATCTTATTTATGGTTTGTTGAACTATCTCAGGTCCAACCACAGCACTCTCACCAGATTCATACCAACACAAAGGCATCCTACACCTCCGTCCATACAAATCCTCAAAGGGTGCAATTGCAATACTAGAATGAAAATTGTTGTTATAGGTAAACTCAATCAAAGGCAAATAACTATCCCAAGCACCTCCTTGGTATAAAACACAAGCTCTCAAAAGATCATCAAGTTATTGAATCTTCCTTTCAGTTTGACCATCAGTTTACGGATGATACGCCAAACTCAGACGCAACTTCTTACCCAAAGCATTTTGCAAACCTTCCCAAAAATGCAAAGTAAACCTCGGATCTCTATTGGAAACAATACTCGACGGAACACCATGTAAATTCACAACCTTCTCAATATATAACTTGGAAAACTTTTCCATAGGATAATCCATCAAAATCGGAATAAAGTGAGCAGACTTTGTCAATCTGTCCATAATAACCCAAACAGCATCATGACTACTCGGAGTCCTCGGAAAACCATAAACAAAATCCATAGAAATTTTATCCCACTTCCACTAAAGAATGGATAACGGTTGCAACAATCTAGATGGTTTCTGATGCTCAATCTTAGACCTTTGACAGATCAAACAAGAATACACAAACTCTGCAATATCCTTCTTCATACCTTACCACCAAAATAACTTCCTCAAATCTTGATACATCTTGGTAGCACCAAGATGAATACTCAAACCACTACGATTTCCTTCATCAAGAATTCACTTCTTCAAATATCTAACATCAGGAATGCAAACTCTATCACGACACCTCATGATACCATTCTCATCAATCTGAAAGTCACCACCTCGGCCTTGATTGATCAACGTCAACTTATCCACCAATATCAAATCATATTTTTTACCTTCTCGAATCTCATCCAAAATACCACTAGTAAGCTTCAACATACCAAGTTTAACACATGAAGAAGTCGCTTCACAAACCAAACACAAATCTCGAAATTGCTCAAGTAAATCCAACTCTCAAACAATCAGAATCAACATATGCAAAGACTTCCTACTCAAAGCGTCAACTACCACATTCGCTTTACCCGGATGATAATTCAAACCAAAATCATAATCCTTCAAAAATTCCAACCATCTGATTTTCCTCAAATTCAACTCTTTCTGAATAAACAGATACTTCAAACTCTTATGATTACTAAACACCTCAAATTTCGAACCAAACAAATAATGCCTCCAAATCTTTAATACAAACACAACTGCGGCCAACTCTAAATCATGTGTCGGATAATTCCTCTCATGAACTTTAAGTTTCCTTGAAGCATAAGCTACCACTTTCCTCTTCTACATCAACACACCTCCCAAGCCCATAAAGGAAGCATCACAATACACCACAAATTGTTCTTCCGGATTAGGCAAAATCAAAATAAGAGCGGTTGTCAACCTTCTCTTAAGCTCTTGGAAATTAGCTTCACACTGCGCAGTCCAAATTGCGTCAATGGTAATGTTAACTTAGAAAAACCTATAATACGGTGAACTGACTTTGTAGATTTTTGTATCGCAAATGTGCGGATAGCAAGAGTCGCCACCGACTTTTATTTTTATCCAATTAAGGGAAGGTAAAAGTACAGAAAAAGACCTTCGTTAGATTCTGAGTAAGGGAGAAGGTTATGAAAAGGGAAGGTATTAGCACCCCTTTCCATCCGTAGTTATCTACGGGCTCTTAGTTGCTCTTAGATCACTTTTAAAATTGTGCTTTCTGTGTGTTTGAAAAATGTTTTGAAAAGGCATTTCGCTTTGACTTTGTAATGATTCATGTAGGAATGTATACAAAGTGTTCGGAAATGTTTCATTTTGAAAAGAGTTTGAACTTGGACAAAAGTGTGAGGTGTGAAAAGTATTTGATTTGAGCAAGCAACTAAAAGTCTTATTACCTACTCAGAATTGGTTGTTTTCGTGTTATTTTACGCTTCCTTTAGAATAGCGCTATCCATACCATTAGTTGGTAGGTAACTCTATTCGTTGGATGTAAGCGGGACATTCGAAGGGACATCGGATGGTCATAGAAGGCAACTTGTAGGAAGTACCCTAGCACATTCGAAGGGACTATCATCATTTTTCGTAGGCGACAATCGAGGGTCAAGATCATGTATTCGGAGGCGACATCGTGGGTCTATGATCTTTGTATCGAAGGGACTATGATGATTTGTTTGTAGGCAACTGTGCTAGAATACCTCTACGTTCGAGGGACATGATCATTTTAATTCGTAAAGGCAACGAGAGAGAATTACCCTAAGGGGTGCATGTGTAAAAAGAGTGTGTTGATTTCAGATATTTTATCTTGAAAGTTAGTGGGCTATGTTGATTTTATCTTGCCATACACGCCTAGTTACTAGCAATTTATAGGGTGCGGAAATTAAAATGCGGAAATGTAAAATGCGGAAAGATAAATGTCCTACGCTATTACATGGCTTTGGGGCAGATACATAATTGAAAGATGCGGAAAATAAAAGCCTAATTAAAACTATTACATCCCATGAACAGATACATTATTGGAAAAAAGAAAACGATAAAGAAAAATCGTCTGAAATGAGATAACCTGCAAAAGAATGAGAAATCGGAAAATACGAAAGGAATCGAATAAGAGGAAAATGTTAGTAAAAATGCAAATTTTTGAATGAGAAAAATATGACATGCTGGAAATAACATAAATATGCTAAAATAATTTTTTGGGATTTTTTGGATGCATTTTAATAATTAAAAACTAATTAAATGTGATTTAAATGCTAAATTATGAATAAAATAAAATATGCATGAAAAATTGTATTTTTTAATTTTATAAATTAAATAAGTATTTTCTGAAAATAAATGCAAAAGGAAAAAATATTTTTGGTATTTTTAATGCATGAAATAAAAATATGAAAAGAAATTAAAATTGATACAAAATATTAAAATAAATAAGAAAATAGGAAAATATGAAAATATGAGGTTTTGCAAACTTGTAAAAATAAGTGTCTGAGCCAGGAATCGAACTGGAGACACTAGCTTCAAACTTTGAAAACCCACGCCTTTGCCATCTGAGCTAGCACGCGTCACTGTTTGAAAACTGGAACGAGTGGATTATAACACGCGTCGCCTTCCCATTGCCACGAACTCGCGCCAGACTTCGTCTTCTCCAATTTGAATTTTTAAAAGTTCAGCGTCGGCCATTGTTCGACGCTACAGGCCCTGGCTACATGGAAAATCAAGCATACACAATATAAATAACATCTAAAGGCATGGTTCGACTCCAGGAATCATTCCGAATTCATTGGTCATGGTCTCATGGTCCAATTTTTCCTATTTTGTGAAACCCTAAAACGGCATAGGAAACCCTAATCATGGCATATCGTGTTTCCCGCCATGGAAATTCAATTAAAGTGCCCAGAAAGCTTGCAATCTTCCTACTAATCACAAAAACAAACACAAAATATGTTAAAGATGCATGAATATGAGAAATCGATTTTGAATTATATTGGAACAAACCGAATTCGAATTTCTTGTTTCTGGATGGTTTTGAGCAAAGCAAAGGTCTGGATCGATTCAGTGGATGACAAGGAACAAGATGGAATGCTCAAAATTGCTTGAAACAAGCTAGAACTAAGGATGCTAGTTGCTTGTAAGCCACGGAATTTTTGAGCTTGGAATAGGGTTCTTGAGTCAAATTTTCTACCCTAATTCGTGTGGTATGTATCATGTATATATAGTAGAAGGATTCAGAGTTGTTTTGGGAAAGATTTGATTAATAATCAATGCCAATCAAATTTGATTTTTGTACAAAATCAAATCTTTAAATTTTGATCAATTTTCAATCCAATCTTGCCATATCCATCCAAATTTCGAAATTTGCTGGCCTTTATGGGTTGCTTGGATCTCAAGGAAGAAATAAAAATCAAGTTTGCAATTAATTTTGATTTCCTACTTTATTTTTGAATTTAATTTGTATTTAAATGAATAAATTCCAAATTAAATAGAAAAATAAAATAAAAATTCGTGGCGTTGGGCTTGGATATTCCTAATTGTATAAGGAATAAGTTTGGATGAAGAAAAAGTAGGCCCATTTGCAAAGTTTTTGATTTTTATAAGTATTTCTCTTTGTGCACCTCTTCAAAATTGCCCAACTTGCACAAGGTGTATCTTGCTCATTTTTCCACATTTTTGAGAGTTCTTGGACTTTTTGGAAAGCTCTAAGAGTCCTCTAACCAACCTTTTTGGTCTCATCTCAATTTTAGTTACCATGCTCAATATATCCTCAAAACAAAAAGTTGACTTTTTGTTGACTTTGAAAAGGACCTGTAATGTTTTGATCCATACCTCCCAAATGAAGCATTTTTTGGACATTCTTGTGAGACATGAAGTTGTAGAGAATTGAATTTCCTTCAAAACAAGAGGTGGTGGAAAACTTTCTGAGAAAGTATGAAGAAGTTATGATCAGTCAAAGTTCAGTTGACTTTTCACCTAGAAACCCTAATTTGGAAAGTTTGACTTTTGAGCAAATCTTGAGTTTTCTTGATGAATCATGATCAACTCTTGATCAAATGATGAATGTAACTTCAAAATGAGGATGTTGACCAAAAATCAGGAGGTCTGACTGTATGTTGACCACCGTTGACTTTTTGACCAATACAACTGATTTTCAACCATCTGAGCAATTGTCTGAGGAAACTTGACTTGTGAAGCTTGAAACTTGACATGGAGAATCTTTGAAGCATATGAGGAGGTATGATGACCATTGGAGAGGTTGGAAGTCCATCTTGATCTGAGGAATACCAAACCCTAGTTTGGGTTGATTGCCTAGGAGAGAGTTTGTCTGATCAATTCTTGAGAAATCCTTGAGTATGGATGTATGGAATGTCTTGAGAAACATGAGGGCAAATTTTGGGGTATGACAAAACCTTCAATGAACTTCCAATAATAACTAAATAAACCAAGAAAACTTCTAATCCCATAAGTAGATTTCGGAGTCTCCCATTGAGATACAGCCTCAATCTTCGTCGGATCCACTAAAATACCGCCACTCAAAATCACATGCCCAAGGAAACTCACTTCCTTCAACCAAAACTCACACTTAGAAAGATTAGCATACAACTTCTTCTCCTTCAACACGGATAACACAATCCTCAAATGCTCAGCATGATCTTCTTCGCTCTTAGAATAAATCAGAATATCATCAATGAACACAACAACAAATTGATCCAGATACTCATAAAAATCCTATTCATATATTCCATAAACACACCAGGAGCATTAGTCACAATGAATGGCATTACAGAATACTCATAGTGACCATACCTTGTCCTAAAAGCAGTCTTCTGAATATCCTCAGCTTTCACACGAATTTGATGATAACAAAACCTCAAATCAATCTTACTGAAAACACAAGCACCAACCAACTAATCCATCAAATCATCAGTCCTCGGAAGTGGATACTTGTTCTTAATAGTCACCTTGTTCAGTTGTCTATAATCAACACACAACCTCATAGAACCTTCCTTCTTCTTAACCAACAAAACAGGTGCACCCCACGGCGACACACTCGGACGAATAAACCTCTTCTTAAGCAAATTCTCAAGTTAACTCTTCAATTCTTTCAACTCAGAAGCAGACATCTAATACGGAGCCATCGAAACAGGATTAGTTACAGGAACTAAATCAATCGAAAACTCCACCTCACATTCTAGCGGCAAATCACTTACATCTTCAGGAAATACCTCAGGAAAATCACTAACAATAGGCAATTATCCCATATTTCTCTTCTCACCGAGATCCAACTTTGCCAACAGAGCAAACAACACAGCACAACCTTTCAAAGACTCATACACTTGCTTAGCAGACAAAAACAAATCCCTCTCGATACCAGAATCAAGAAAGATAACTGACTTGTCAAAACAATTGATAAAAACATGATTGTATTCCAACCATTTCGTACCAAGAATCGCATCCAATTGATCTAACGGAAGACAAACTAAATCCATCCAAAAATCTCTACCAAAAATACTCAACGTGAAACTCAGACATGCAACAGAAGTACACACAGAACCCATAGCAGGAGTATCAATAACCATATTTCCATATATATCAGACAAATCAAGATTCAACCTCTTAACACCATCCAAAGAAATAAAAGAATGTGTTGCACCAGTATCAATGATAGTAATCAAAGGTGTACCATTAATAAAGCACGTACCTCGGATTAGCCTATCCTTAATTGTAGTCTCAGCACTGACAATGCAAACACTTTCCCTTAGCTTGCTCCTTCTTTGGTTTGTCACACTTGGAACTAATGTGCCCTTGTTCACCATAATTGTAACAAGTCACATTTGCACCAACTCTGCAATCATTAGCTTTGTGACCCAACTTGCCACACGTGAAGCACTTCACAATATCCTTCCCACATTTGAAACTATAATGCCCCTAGACACTGCACTTGAAAAACTTAATCGGAGTAGCAGATCCTCCCCCACTTGACTTCTTGCCATAAGCAACTTGTTGTTTCTTCTTGTCATCATACGGCTTTCCATGAAATTGACCTTTCCCTTTCCTATCATTCAGATTCTTATAGTAAGAAAAACTCTCCCTACTATCCTCATCATAGATCCTACTTTTGTTCATCAATTCAGAAAAACGAGCAATCTGCTGATAACTAATAGCCTTCTTGATATCAGGTCTCAATCCATTCATAAACTTCAAACACTTAGATATTTCAGCATTAGCAGTATTGTAATGAGGACAATACTTAATCAGCTCCTGAATTCTTGCAGCATACTCAACTACAGTCCCATTACCCTGCTTCAGCTCAAGAAATTCCACTTCTTTCTTGCCACGTACATCTTCTGGAAAATACTTCTCCAAAAGAGCATCACGGAAAAGATCCCAAGTAACCTCAACACCTTCCTCATCAAACCTCTGAATAGTGTTGTTCCACCAGTCTTCATCTTCTTTCTCCGTCTTATGTGTACCAAACTGCACCTTCTGCGCATCAGTACAACTCATAACTCGGAAAATCTTCTCAATCGCCTTCATCCATGCTTGCACTTTATCAATTTCATGCTCTCCTTCAAATATATGAGGATTGTTGCTCTAAAACTTTCCCAAAGCACGGAACTCATCATCCTCATCTCTATGACCAGCATTCACCGGTGGAATCTTCCCAAGAGATCCAGCCAACATCCTCAAGGCCTCAGCAATAGCATCATTATTCCTTCCAGCAACCATTGTCCTAAAACATTCAACAATAACAACAGACAACAGTATCGATCGTGTCAAATACACAAATCAAATATAACAGGGATTAAATTCATTAATCACCTGGCCAAATATGACGGACCATTACTCTGATACCACTAATGTAACACCCCTTTTCTAAGCCCCAATAAATATGGTATATCAGAGTAAAATAGCATGCATACATATAAAGGGTGTCACATGTTGTTTTCCATACAATAGAAAACCAATAAAACAAATATTAACATGCACCTGGTCATAATTATAACATATCTTTAAATCTTATGCTTCATCAATTTATGCATATCACAGCAGAATAATTCTTTTCTCAGATAATACTAATGACTATATCCCATACTATAATCATCAATCAAAATAATATGGATTCATAACATTTCCAGTCAAATAAATCCAAACATCGGCACCAAGGCCACACCACATATTATCTCAACATAAGAGTTAAACAAAATGAGAATACATAACGGTGTCTCATACCAAAACATGAGTTCAAATAATCCCCCGTGTTACATGAACAGAGCAATGACTCACTACCTAAGGATAACGGATAAGCTAACTAAGCTTCCTCAACTAGTCTCGTGCGAAGCATCACTATCCTCAGAACCTGCACGATGTCGCATAGAACATCACATACAACAGAAGGGTGAGAATTCAAGTCATTATGAATATATATATATATATATATATATATATATATATATAATATAAATAATGTATATAACACACCTACATACAAGAATCCATCACACATCATATAATTGTCTATACAACATGGCATTATTACATCAAGTACCAACACAATTATATCCAAGCATATTATCACATACACATACACATTCCAAACAAAACATCACATAACGACAAATTTGACTCCTATCCAATTTAATGTGACTCATGCATATGGTACCATCGTGAACATCAAGTTCACCTCACTCCCAATTCTTTTATCTTAGAATTATAGCCACACTCCATATGTTGACAAGACTAGAGCCACCATATGTGAACCCATAGTTTCACCGTCTATGTTTCCACTGAAGGATCAAAGCCAACTCCCAAAATAAAATCTCCTCATGTATGCATGTGTAATTAATCACCACATATGCAATTAAGATTTTCCACCAACCTTAATTATCAAGCATATCACAATAATCCAACACCTTAAATTATCCACCTTTGCACAACAAACATACATCATGGTAACACCAACAACAAAACAATACACATAGTATTCACCTTCATCAAACACATCACGAATAACATATAGTATCTCCATCACCACACAATCACAATTAGTTTATAGCAACGATACTAACTCATGTTATTCATATTTTACCAATTTCATGACATACATATACATATACACATGTCATTCTACAAAAATCACAAAATAATCCAATCATCCAATGACAACAAACCTAACTCTATCATCTAGGTTATTTTATTATCTTTCCAACAATCCAAACGGCGAGTCAAACGGACACCCAAGTAAAACGTTATGAGTTTTTAAAGATTTTTCAGATTTCTCATTTTCACTCAGTGGTAACGGGTTACCCCCTGGTGGGAACCGGTTATTGTTATTCTCAAAATAGTTATACCAACCCAAAATCAGGGAACCCGGTTACCCATATATGGGAACCGGTTCCCATTAAAAAATTTCCCAAAAATCGTGATTTTACACGCGGTAACGGGTTCCCATATTTGGCTAACCGATTACCCAGTGTTAACATCCAGAAGTTCTATGTTTTCTAGCTACGAATCCCATTTCTTTTCCACCAAAAATCAACTTTATAACATACTCAAACATGTTAATTTCTTGTAATTAACAACACACATCATATAACATAATTCTAACACATTTAACACATCATTTTCATCTAATTTCATGGATTTCTACACAAACCCCAACATATGAAATTCTTAGATCTAGAAATTGAAATCAACCACAAAACATATCTTGTTACTACCTATTGCATACCATACATACCCATAATAACAAGGATTCTCCCCCTTACCTCTTGAAGATAAATCCTTATGTTCTTTCTTTTTTCTTCCTTTTTCTCCTCTTCTATTCTTTTCTCCTTTTGTCTCTTCTTTTGTGTTATGACAACAATAACTAAACTCCCTTGGGATGTTACATTCAGCACCTGCAAGTAAAGCAAATGAACTAATTTTCCACCTGGTATTACTTCATCATCATCAGTCACTTCATAGTTTTGAAGTCTTGTTGGACGAACTCTAGTTCTTTGAGGTCTTTAGTTTGTTCTAGCCACACCTTCTTTGACTTTGATTGTGTCGAGAATGTCAACAACTGCTTTGAATTCGACTAAAATATTTGCAATTTCATCGACTTTGACTTCATCAATTTCTTTATCGAAACCATAACTCATCAATGGCTTGTTATTTGTATCATCAGAATTCCAATCCCAGGAAGAATTTTCAGCCATCACAATGTCTCGACTTATCATAATTTCTCATTGATTGGATTGAATAACCTGTATGCACCAGTTTTATGATATCCTACCATAATCATTAGTTCACATTTGTTATCAATCTTCCTTCATCTTGCATCAGGAACATGCTTGTAACATATAGATCCAAACACCTTTAGATGACTCAATGGAGGTTGTTTTCTACTCTACACTTCTTCATAAACTTTATTCTTCAATTTCTTCTAAATATAAACAGCAATCGAAATAACTTCACCCCATAAATATTTTGGCAAATTCTTCTGCATCAGCGTGCATCTCTCCATATCCAATATGGTTTATTTCTTCTTTCTTCAATTCCATTATGTTGTGGCGTATAGGGAGTAGTTAATATTCAAACATCTTGGATGTGTATTTGCCACCTTCATCTGTTCGCAGAATTTTGATCTTCTTCTAACTCTGGTTTTCGACAAGTATCTTAAATCTCTTAAAGATTTCAAATACTTTTTACTTTTGATTAATCACATAGATCCATAGCTTTCGACTAAACTCATTGATAAACGAAACAAAATATTTGTTTCCACCAATGGTATGTTCTTCGAATGGGCCATATAAATCTAAATGTACCACGTCGAGTATGTAGGATAATATCATTGGCATAGTCTAAATGAAAGAATTTATGGATTGTTTTTCGACTAAAAACACTTCACAGATTTTGTCTGGCATCTAATGACTTGGGATACCAGTTACCATATCTTGAGTAATTAGTTGATTGAATAATCGAAAGTTCAAATGTCCAAACCTCAAATACCACAACCAACTATTCTTGTGGTAGAAAATATTTTATAGACATTGTACTTCAGGTAAACTGATCATGGTCTTAAACGTCTTCTTCTACGATAGCGAAGATTTTAAGACCAAATTGTTTCGGGTGTCGAACAATTTTAAAGCTCCATCTTTCATGACAATTGAGAAACCTTTTTCAACCAGTTGTCCAACGCTTAACAGGATGCACTTTATTCTAGGTACATAGAATACATCTTTGATCATAGCTTTCCCTCCATTACTCATACGAAAAACTATGTTGCCATTACTTTCTACAATATTTTCAACAAGTTTTACCTTGCTCTTCTTTGGCTCGTTGAAATCTGTCAACCACGCCTTTTGACCAGTCATGTGATTCAAGCAGTCAGAGTTGAGAAACCAGATCTTGGATTCGAGATGGTTGTCAACTGCAGCCATAACTACCCTACCTTCATAATCATCTGAATCTTGGCGTGCAAAATTCGCTCATTTGTCCTTGCCTTTTGTTAATCCCTTGTTTTTCCTGTACCAACAATGCTTGGCCAAGTGCCCCACTTTTCATAGTTATAGCATTGCACACCTTTTTTTGTTCTTTGTCTTTTTTATAGGAATTTCCTTCTCCTTTTTTTGAGGATTCAGAAGCCCTGTCATCGACCTTATTCTTGTGAGGATTCGACCAAGACTTCTTGCCCTGAGTCTTGTCGAATTTGCCTTTGAATTTGTTGGAACCGCCATTCCTTTTCCATGTCTGAGCCTACATTGATTGTATCAAGTCTTGAACTCATTTCCTTTCGACAATCCTAATTTCATGCACTTCTAACGAACCAATCAAATCTTTCAGTTTTAGGATTTCAAGTTGATTGAATTCTTAAATATCTATGATAATGTCTAATTGGACTTGAATTTATGTTACACTACTTGGATTAGGTCTAATATCTCAACATAACCAAAGTTTGATTGAAAAATATAAAATTTGTTCCAAGATTGATTCTATGATTTTAAGTGACATCATTTATCGCACTAAATGGTTGGTGGAAGACATGAGAGAGATAAGAGCATGGAAGCAAAATATCAATTACACCAGATGCGCCAAATGAAATGTATCTGACATAACATATCACAACTAACCAGCACAACCGTCAACCTCTACCCAAACAAAAACATAACTCCCACTATTACACTAGGAAGTTAAAGCAACTTGCACCTACAAGTACATCCACGACAAGAATAGTATAATATTTTGATTAAACATTGTTCTTTTACATTTGCTTTTATAAATATTTTATAGGTAATTCATATAATTAGTTCAAACATAGTCAAATAGCGGTTAGTCCGCTCTCAACTATCCTATTTTTAGAGTCAACAATAACTCTGATGTCCATACACATATTTCACTATTAATTTATAATTAAATAAAACCCCTTAAAAAAATTCATGATTCAACTGAATCTAACTTCAACTTCTTACTCAGACCAATGTCAAAAAATTGAAACAACTCTGATGTCTACAGTTATGAATTATTAAAATGAAACAACTCTTGAGCTCTTAAAACTAAGTCTCTCAAAAATTTCAGACAATTATTTAAACACAAGTAAAAGTTTTATGAGCAACCAAGATTTGGTTTCTAAACCATAGTAGAACAAAGTCTACCTTATTTATTTTAGTACTAACTCAAACTCTCCAACAATACTCATTCAATTGAAAACTCAAACAACATAGAATGTTGATACTTCTCGCCCGGTCGAACCACAACAGATGGGAAATGTGACTGGTTTACCGCATCAGGGAATCCTTGTGTCTCAAGACATAATCCAGCATGCTTTCCATATACAGCGCCTCCTTTTCCAGATACATTGTTGACGTAATTTGCAGTATAAAATTGCATACCGGGTGCGTTCGTCCACAAGTTAAGTACCCTTGAACTTGATGGATCTCTAACTTTGGCAGCATGCTTCAAACCAGCTTTCTCTTCGCCGCAATTGAGGACGTAGTTGTGGTCATATCCTAGTCCAACCTGACTAATGGTGTCACCTATTCTCCTTATTGCCGTGAAATCAAAAGGTGTACCCTTCACTGGCATGATTTCGCCAGTTGGCACTGTGTTCTGATCTACAGGAGTGACATGGTTAGCCGATATCTTAATTGAATGATCAAGTATATGGCCTGAGTTATGGCCAGCTAAGTTCCAATAGGTATGCTGAGCTAAGTTAACAATTGTGGGCTTGTTCTTAGGCACTCCTTCCATGTCGAGCCTCAGAGTCGTGCTTGAGGTGAGTGTGTAAGTTGCGGTAACAGTGATGTCTCCAGGATAACCTTGTACCATAAAAACAAAAATCAGATAAAGGGAATGGAAGAGCATAGTGGATGTAATATTTTTGAGAAATAGAAGTGATTGTATGTAACCACAAGTGTCAGTGTCGTGCTAGTGTCGTCAGACACGCAGACATGCCTTCAATCTAAAGTGTCAGTGTCGTGCAGTGTGAGAGACACTCAAACATGCCTTCAATCTAAAGTTTCAGAGCTACATAGCTACGATACTTAAAAGTGAAGCGGAAAGAGGAAATAAGCACTACCTTCTTCTCCATCGTGACTTTCATACTTAAAAGTGATTGAAGGAGTTTCGCCTTTTTTATATTCAATTACCTCCCACACCTTCTTATCAAACCCAACATTTCCACCTAAAATTTAGACAGAGATCAGAAATCAGCCAGCAGAAATCATAAATTGTTCTAAATTCGACTTTAAACCAGATGAATGTTATCGAATATTAACATTTCATAATCCATCCCAAAAAGAATTAAAGATTATGCATTCATAGAATTGGCATACCATGGAGACTGTTTGGGGGTTTGTTGAGAGGCAGAGAGTGCTCAACCCCATCAAGCTTAAACTTTCCGTCCTTAATCCGATTTGCAACCCGACCCACAATGCAGCCAAAATAAGGAGCAAGACCTTTCTGCGATGGAACAATCAACATAAAAAAGAAAATCAACAAATCACACATAAATGTAGTTGAAACAACATGACCTAGTTCGCGACCGAGATTGACTGTATTTGATTGCAATTCTCGGTAGTATCAAGGATCATGATCGCGACCGCTATTTAAAACCCTCAGAAGATCAAGAGTCACATTTGTTAATGCAATATCAAGGATTGTGACATATACCGAATGACCACATTTAAAACCATGATTACATTGTAAGATCTTGTCAATATATACAATTCTAATTTCTCATAGGATTATGAATGTTATACATGAAAGACAGAATTTTGAAAAGGGGGCATAATAACCCTCAATGACAAAGACAGATCTAACTGAAAAGTAAACAACCCAATTACAAATAAAAGGTAAATTCAAACCTGATAGGATTCAACAGAGTCGAGACCAAGAACAACATCGGATAAGACACCTTCATGTTAAAAGACAAAAACATCACAAGTACGTCACAAAAAATTAAGAAAAATATGAAAATTGAAAGAGAGAGAAAAGAACCATCTTTGTTGGGTACAGAGAAGGAGGTGATAGTGCAACCGAGATTGGTAACGAGAAGCTGCACGGTTCCATTGTTGAGTTCAAAGATCTCAGCTTTTTGGTTGTGATCCGCCATTGAAAAGAGAGAGGGATATTGTGATAACGGATTAAGAATGTTTCTATAATGTGTTGGCGTTATCAGGTTGTGCTTGGTTTTCTTAACTGATGTTTATTATTTTTGTCGGTTATATTTGAAAATTAAAGTTTATATCGTTATTGTTATTATTTTGACTAAGTTAGTAGGTAACTACTAACTAGTGTATTTTTTGTATCACTTCCACACAAACTATTTTTTTCTATTTTTATAAGAAAAATTAATATGTGCCGCATGACACATTTTAAAGACATATTTTTAAAAATATTCAAAGTTTCAAAACTTTAAAATGGTGTATAGTTTTAGAGTATTATATTTAAATATATTAAAAAAATTTAATTATAATTTGTTTAATATGTGTTCTTAAGACAGTATAATTTTTTTTATTTATAAATAATGATATAGGTATGTTTTTCGTTCAAAGAACTTAAAATAATAAAATATGCATATTTCCTTCTTGAAAATAGGAGTGCTGCTGCTGACCTTCATTTGTAGAAATTTACTCCTTCTAGATGAATTTATTTTTTAGAGGTTAACGACGGATGGGTCAAATATGAGATTTACTCTAATATAAAACTATAGTAAAACTGACACTCACACTATTTTTAGTTAGAGAAAAAAGATATGAGGGATAGTAAAATATTTTTATACTATTATTTAATAAGAAATATATATTTAATTAGAACATAATTTTAATTTAGAAAAAGTAATATGATAAGGCAATTATAAAGATTTTGATTTATTATATGTGTAATGTTGATTTATTCAGTGCACAATCTTTAAACTTTTTTAATTTGATAGTATTCAATTCTTTTACTGTTTTTTATAAAATGGTAGGGTTAAATCAAATTTATCTTACATAACCAAAATTTTAAATTTTAATATCTAATTAACTGACTTTTCTTTATAATTTCTAATATATTTGAAACAAAGATTATGAATTAGAAAGAAAATGCCACTTAAATTGACAGTTTTTAACATTTTTCATATATCAGCGTATTTACATGCGGATTTTATGTTATTTATGGTGTGTTTTGTTTTAAAAATTATATTAAATATTTCTGCGAACTATTGACAAATAACATTTTTATATTCAATTCAAGTTTTACAAAATTATTTTTAAAATTTTTTTATTTTTTAAAGAATATTATTTACACATTAATTTTTTATTTTTATTCCAAAACATAAAGGATAGTAATAAAATATTTCCATAAAAAAAATTTCAATCAACTAAACTTCTCACTATCTTTCATATTTACTATTATATTTTACATTTTTATAATTTAAAATAAAATGTTTTTTCATAATTATTTCAAAGAATCTAAATTCTTACCAAACACATAGATAAAACAATATTTCTAAAAAAATTAATTTTAAAAATACTATTTTAAAATATATAATTTTAAATCTTGAAACAAACACTCAGATACAGATTTACGTGTGAATTTGCCTCCAAATATAATAATTAAAATATCTTCAGATAAATTTACAATAAATCCGCAAATAAATAAAAATTAATAATAATAATAATAATAATAAACGTTAATTCAAGCGGCGTTTCTTCTTTAATTTATATATATATATATATATATATATATATATATATATATATATATATATATATATATATATATATATATATATATATATATATATATATATATATATATATATATATATATATATATATATATATATATATAATTTAAAAAAAAATTCGATTCTTTTATTAAAATTTAATTTTTTTAGATATTTGGAAATATATTCCATTTAAATCACTCAAAACAACTAAAAATTTGGAAAGATAAATGTGCACAAATACAATATAATTTGATTTTTGGCCAAATCTCAATTAAAAAGAAAAGAAAGCAACTCATATCGGAAGGAAGTCGTTACTTAAATATGATATCATGATACAATTATACCGCATCTATATAAAAATTCGGGAATCATAATTATAATTATATCTCATTTATGTAAAATTGTGAATCTAGTAAAACTGCAAGGATATGGAAAATGACAAAACTTAGGTACAATTCTCTATGTATGATTTTTACTTTATTCTAATAAAATATGATAAATATACTTAAATATTATTAAGGAAAAAAATATGAACAATTTGTATGAAAATATAAGCAATTTGTATATGTGTAAGAAAAAATTATACACTAGTCATATTTTTATTGGAACAAAGTATGTACATAATTTTTCTCCTATGAAAAAATGGGAAAAGAGTGCATATATTTAAACTGCATTTTTTTCTAAAAATAAGGATAAATAACCTAAAATTATTAGTAATATTGTATTTTTATTTTAATTTTTGCTTTTTGCATTTTCAATAATCAGAGTTTATATCGAGAGGGTATGATACTCGTCAAATATTATTTCTACTACATATTGAACATTGTATTTTTTAAATCTTATTTTTTAGAAGGAATTAGTTAACCACTCTAACACAAATGGTTGAATCTAAAAAAGTGTGATTTTGTATGAGAAATTTGGTTATGATTAAAATGTACAAAATAGAAAACAAAAATTATTGTTTTGCTTATTATTCAACAAGAATTATTTTCACCATAAAAGATTTAATTTATTAATAAATAACAGTTGTATACATGATATGATAGATTTAATTTATTAATAAGAGATTAGGTCACATGTGCCAAATAACTTCATTAGTTTGTCTCTTAATAGATTTAATATAACATCTCATAAAATAAATACCTAATAAGTATTTATATTTTTTTTGATAATTTTCCAAACTCAAACAAAATTGACGATTGACTTTTGTTGAAAATATAATCTTGTGTTAAAACATTATTTTGACAAAGGTTGTTGTTGTCGAAATTGTATACTTGTCGAAATATCGAAGAAGTGTCTCGACAAATTTAGACTTAGCTTTATTTTGTGGTTTTAGTTGAGTTAGGTTAGTTGGAGATTGCTTGATATATAAACAATCCTAGCCTATAAATAGGGAGATACCTATCATTTGTAAATGCAGTTGCATAGACAAAAAATTGAAGAAAAAAACTTCATCTTGAAGGCAGAGAGA
The DNA here is from genome assembly GCA_021764765.1 of Vicia sativa. NCBI lineage: Eukaryota > Viridiplantae > Streptophyta > Magnoliopsida > Fabales > Fabaceae > Vicia > Vicia sativa. Next base: position 268,859,676 of record CM038792.1, read on the forward strand.
AACTCTGCAGACCGTTTGTCTCAAATCCCAATTTTTCTTTTCTTCTCCAATTCATCTTTTCTTTTCTTATTTCATAATCAATGTGCACCAAAATCATCTTGCCATTAAGGTGTGGTTGATTCACTCGAGTGAAGAGTGAAGAACAAGAGGAAAAATTAATCGGAAGAATTGATTCTTGTTCATCAAGATTGATTCAGAATTCTCCAAGTTTTGGTGTAATTCCAACTTCTGGTATCTAGAGCATTAGTTGTGTAATTCTTGGGAAGCATATTGTAACACCCATAATTAATTAAAGAAATTTAGTTTAATATTATAGAGTATTTCCGATTAATTGGTGACTAAGTCGAATTGTAGGTGAAATCGTTAAATTAGTAATCGGGTAAAATTAGTCAGAAGGAAAATAATATTAGAAATTTATTTTATAATTAGAATTACTAATTAATATGGTGAATTAATTATGAGGGTGAATTAGCATTTTAGGAGTGTTATTTAGTAGACCAAATTGTGCTAGAGGCCCATTATTTAATTAAATAACCTAGTGGCATAAGGAAGTAGCATAGTTACAAAAGTAAAACCAAAGCCATAGTCGTAGCAGAGGCAAGCAGAAGAGAAAAAGGAAGTAATTTAGGAACAAGGGTTGCTAGGAGGGATCAATTGATGTCCGAGAATTCGCTATTTCTGATCGATTTTCCGAGTTCCCTTCAATCCAAAGGTAAGGGGTGGGGTTCGACTTATATAATCGATTGTAGGATAATTTTTATGTGGGGTTTAGGGTTGCATAAAATTACTGCTAAGTTGCAATTGCGATGAAAATTCTGATTCTGTGTTTATTTGTATTGTTACTTATTCTGCCTGTTATGAAAATATTGGTTTTGATTTCATCATATTAAATCGTTACACCGTCTGGGGAAAATAAGGTGAAATTTTCCATTGTGTGGACTAAGGGAGGCGACCGCCCCTAGGTGTAGAAGAAGAATGGAGACGGCCGCCCTGCAAGGAAGTTGGAGAGGAGGAAGCACGTGTGGGCCCCACCAGCCATGGGAGACGGGCACCTCAGGCCCTGGGGTGGGCATCTCACACATGTTCCTCCTGTTTGTTTTGGCAGCACGTGGAGGGTTGGGGAGTCTTGGCAACATAGCTGATTAGGATAGTAAGAAAAACCAGTGGCTTGGCTTAACTAAATGAAAACAATAAGTAACATGTAGTGTGACTTAAATTATGCAGTAAGCATGATAGCATAAAACACTCTAGCAGCAATAGATAAATATACCAGAAGAATAGTATTTAGCAGCAACAATTAGTTTCTCAGAATTGGACGAAATTTTGCAGAATAGTTCGGGTATACGGGTAGTTAAGTCAAACTGTGTCATTTCGTTGAAATTCGCGTTGGTTGCTGGATTTGCAGGTACTGTCGGAATGATGTTAATTGTCCCTGAATTGGATGATCTAGGCATCGTAGGCTTAAATGGCCAAAGTCGAAAAATGGAGTTGATTGTATTAATTTATAAATTGCATTGCGTTGACGTTGTTATTTGTTGTTAAAGTCGATGTTGGTTGATTAAGTTGATGTCGTTCATGCATGGTTTTATGTTGTCATTGTTAAGATGTTGTTGGAGATGAATTTGTTACATCGTACATGGCATGTGCATTTTCAAGTTGGCCTGGATTGGCACCACGTTGTAAGTTGAAGGCTTATGCCTTGTTGAATGCCTCGATAACCTGGCATGATTTTAAGTTGGGAGTTTACTCCAAATGGATCCACATGCATTTGCATTTGTCGAGTCGCATCTGAGTCACATTTTAAGTTGTTGTTGATTATTATGTTGTTCCATGGAATATCGTACGTTGATGATTAAAGTAGTAATTATTGTATGATTCTTTACCTAGCATATGAATTATTGTACTTTTGCTTATATATTTCGATATCTCACCCTTTCTATTTTGTTGGTCGTTACCTTTATATTGGTAACGTGCAGGTAACGAGGAGTAGAGGGTTTAGTAGCTTATGGCGTCGTTGCTCTGATACGTAGCACTCAGTGGGGAAACGAACGCTTGTTTTCTTTTATGTTTACGCATTTCTTCCGTTGAACTATGTTGTGGTTTTTGAGAAATAATTTGTGGTTTTTCCGTTGTTTCAAAGATGCTATGCTATTTTGAAATTATTCATGTTGAGAATCTGCTGCGGTTTATTTATTTAAATTGAATTGTTGAAGACTAGTTATGTTTCAATTGTTTCGTATTCATTATGTGCTATGTATCTGCCAAGAGTTAACTTGTTTTAATGTTGATTTCAAGTTATGGAAAGTGTAATGCCTCAAGTTTTAATTTGAAATTTTGGCACTCTGATTTATAAAACGTTTGGTAGATATTGGGTGTTACATTAGTGGTATCAGAGCAGGTCGGTCCGTTCGGTCAAGTGTTGTATCGTTAATAATCGAGTATTGTTAATTACTTTATCTAACTGTTGATTATGTTGCAGTGCTTAGTTGAAATGGCTGGAAGGAATGATGCTGCTTTGGAAGCAATGGCTCATGCTCTAGAGAATCAGCCTAATGCTGGTGGGGATGCTGGATCTTGAAGTTTGGCAACCTTCCAGAGAGAGAATCCACCGGTGTTCAAAGGCAAACATGATCCTGATGGTGCTCTAGTGTGGTTGAAAGAGATTGAGTGGATCTTTCGCGTGATGAATTGTACTACTGCACAGAAGGTCCGGTTTGGAACTCACATGTTAGCTAGTGAGGCTGATGACTGGTGGTTGGATACGGTTGCAAGATTGAAATTGAATTCCTTGAACTGAGGCAAGGTAATATGTCTAATATTGAGTATGCTGCGAAGTTTGTGGAGTTGGCCAAGTTCTATCCGCATTATAGTGCGGAAACTGCTGAATTCTCGAAGTGCATTAAGTTTGAAAACGGGTTGCGTTCTGAGATTAAGAAAGCAATTGGGTATCAGAAGATCCGTGTTTTCCCTGATTTGGTGGATAGCTGTCGTATTTTTGAGGAAGATAACAATGCTCACTACAAGATTGTCAGTGATAGAAGAGGCAAGAATCAGCAAAATCGTGGTAAACCGTATGATGCTCCAGCGGGTAGAGGTAAATAGAGAGCTGCTCCGGGTCAGAGAACTAGTGGGGGAGGTGCTCCTGCTGGTATTGTTTGTTACAAGTGTGGGCAAGCTGGTCACAAGAGCAATGCATGTACTACTGAGGTGAAGAGGTGTTTCTGTTGTGGACAAACTGGGCATGCAATATCTGATTGCAAGCATAAATAAATGATATGCTTTAATTGTAGTGAAGAGGGACATATTGGGAGTCAGTGTAAGAAACCGAAGAAGGCACAATCTAGTGGGAAAGTGTTTACTTTGGCGGGTGATTCATCGGGCAATGAGGACAAACTTATCAGAGGTACATGTTTCATAAATAGTACTCCTTTAATTACTATTATTGATACTGGTGCCACTCATTATTTTATTGATGTTGAGTGTGTTAAAAGATTGGGACTTGTGTTGTCTTCTATGAATGGTACAAAGGTAGTTGAGGTCCCAGCCAAGGGATCAGTGACTATTTCTCTTGTGTGCTTGAAGTGTCCTTTGTCAATCTTCGATAGGGACTTTTCTGTTGATTTAATTTGTTTGTCGTTGAGTGGGTTGGATGTGATTCTGGGTATGAACTGGTTAGAGCATAACTATGTTCATATTAATTGTTATAATAAGTCTGTGAGGTTTTCAACTGCTGAAGAAGAAGAAGTTGTTTTGGTGTCGCCTAAGCAATTGCAACAGTTGTTGAAGGAAGAAGCTGAGATGTTTTCATTGATGGAAACAATGTCAATGGGGAATCAAGCTATAATTGATGAATTGCAGGTGGTGTGTGAGTTTCCTGAAGTTTTCCCTGATGAAATTCCAGATGTACCACCGGAATGGGAAGTTGAATTAGGTATTGATCTTGTGCCTGGTACCAGACCTATTTCTATGGCATCGTACAGGATGTCCACATCTGAGTTGGCAGAATTGAAGAAGCAGTTGGAAGAACTACTTGAGTAAAAGTTTGTCAGACCAAGTGTATCACCGTGGGGAGCTCCAGTGTTGTTAGTGAAGAAGAAAGATGGAAGCATGAGACTTTGTGTTGATTATAGGCAATTGAATAAAGTGACGATCAAGAACAAGTATCCGCTTACAAGAATTGATGACTTGATGGATCAATTGGTGGGTGATAGTGTGTTTAGCAAGATTGATTTACGATCAGGTTATCACCAAATTAAAGTGAAAGATGAAGATATTCAGAAGACGGCTTTCAGAACACGTTATGGACACTACGAATATTCTGTGATGCCTTTCGGTGTTACCAATGCGCCGGGAGTATTTATGGAATATATGAACCGCATCTTTCATAATTATTTGGATCGGTTTGTGGTAGTGTTTATTGACGATATTTTGATTTATTCTAAGTCAGATGAAGAGCATGCAGAGCATTTGAAGACAGTGTTGCAGGTTCTCAAAGAAAGGAAGTTGTATGCTAAACTGTCCAAGTGTGAATTCTGGTTGAAAGAGGTTACTTTTCTCGGCCATGTCATTTCAAGTAGTGGCATTGTTGTGGACCCGTCTAAAGTGGATGATGTGTTGCAATGGGAAACTCTGAAGTCAGCAACTGAGATTAGAAGCTTTTTGGGTTTGGCTGGTTATTACAGGAGGTTTATCGAAGGATTTTCCAAGTTGGCACTTCCACTAAAAAAGTTAACTTGTAAAGGTAAAACTTTTGTGTGGGATGTAGAATGTGAAGCGAGTTTTGCCGAGTTGAAAAAGAGATTGACGTCGGCTCCAATTTTGACGTTACCGAAACCTGAAGAACCTTTTGTAGTGTATTGTGATGCTTCTAAGATGGGGTTAGGAGGAGTGTTGATGCAAGATGATAAGGTTGTTGCTTATGCATCAAGGCAGTTGAGAATTCATGAGAAGAACTATCCTACACATGATTTGGAACTTGCTGCAGTTGTATTTGTATTGAAAATTTGGAGACATTATTTGTATGGCTCTAGATTTGAAGTGTTTAGCGACCACAAAAGTTTGAAGTATTTGTTCGACCAAAAAGAATTGAATATGAGGCAGCGAAGATGGTTGGATTTATTGAAAGATTATGACTTTGGTTTGAATTATCATCCAGGTAAAGCTAATGTGGTGGCGGATGCGTTGAGTCGAAAGACTTTACACATGTCAGCAATGATGGTTAAAGAGTTGGAATTAATTGAGAAGTTTAGAGATATGAGTCTTATATGTGAGACGACACCGCAAAGTGTTAAGCTAGGAATGTTGAAGATTAATAATGAATTCCTGGATGTGATCAAAGAAGCACAGAAGTTGGATGTGAAACTGGTAGATTCGATGGTTGGAACTGATCGGTCGGAAACTAGTGAATTTAATGTAGATGCGCAGGGTGTGTTGAGATTCCGTGATCGGATCTGTATTCCTGATGATGTAGAGCTGAAGAGATTAATTCTAGAAGAAGGGCATAGAAGTAAATTAAGCATTCATCTGAGAGCTACTAAAATGTATCAAGATTTGAAGAAATTATTTTGGTGGCCTGGAATGAAGCGTGATATTGCGCAGTTTGTGTATGCATGTTTAACTTGTCAGAAGTCGAAGGTTGAGCATCAGAAGCCTGCAGGGTTGATGCAACCGTTGGAGATCCCAGAGTGGAAGTGGGATAGTATTTCGATGGATTTCATAACTGGATTACCAAATATTGTGCGAGGACATAATTCCATTTGGGTGATTGTTGATAGGCTTACCAAGTCGGCTCATTTTATACCTATTGACATCAGTTTTCCTGTACCGAAGTTGGCAAAGATTTATATCAGGGTGATTGTTAAGTTACACGGTGTTCCATTGAGTATTGTGTCGGATAGAGACCCGAGGTTCACATCTGATTTTTGGAAGAGTTTACAGAATGCATTGGGTTCTAAGTTAAGGTTGAGTTCAGCATATCATCCTCAAACTGATGGTTAGACAGAAAGGATGAATCAGTCATTGGAAGATTTATTGCGAGCATGTGTTCTTGAAGAGAGAGGTTTGTGGGAAACTTGCCTTCCATTGATAGATTTCACATATAATAATAGTTACCATTCTAGCATCGGAATGGCACCTTTTGAAGCGTTGTATGGTCGGAGGTGTAGGACTCCATTGTGTTGGCATGAGACGGGAGAGAGTGTAGTGCTTGGACCTGAACTAGTTCGAGAAACCACCGAGAAGGTGAATCTTATCCGTGAAAATATGAAGGCTTCCCAAAGTAGACAGAAGAGTTATCATGACAAGCGGAGGAAAAGTTTAGAATTTCAGGAAGGTGAACATGTATTCTTGAGAGTTACACCAGTAACCGGTGTTGGACGAGTGTTGAAATCGAAGAAACTTACTCCTCGCTTTATTGGTCTATACCAGATATCGGACAAAGTTGGAAAGGTTGCTTATAGGGTGGCGTTGCCACCGAATCTTTCGAATTTGCATGATGTGTTCCATGTGTCGCAACTCCGGAAGTATATTCCTGACTCGTCTCACGAGATTCGTATGGATATTGTGCAAGTGCGAGATAACTTGACCGTGGAGACAATGCTAATACGAATTGCAGATCGTGAGACAAAGACGTTGTGTGGAAAGGATATTGCATTGGTGAAGGTTGTCTGGTTAGGAGCTGCTGGAGAAAACATGACGTGGGAGTTGGAGAGCAAGATGCGGGACTCTTACCCCGAGTTGTTTCAATCAGGTAATTTCTGAGGACGAAAATGTTCTAAGTGGAGGAGAGTTGTAACACCCGTAATTAATTAAAGAAATTTAATTTAATATTATAAAGTATTTCCGATTAATTGGTGACTAAGTCGAATTGTAGGTGGAATCGTTAAATTAGTAATCGGGTAAAATTAGTCAGAAGGAAAATAATATTAGAAAATTATTTTATAATTAGAATTACTAATTAATATGGTGAATTAATTATGAGGGTGAATTAGCATTTTAGGAGTGTTATTTAGTAGACCAAAATTATGCTAGAGGCCCATTATTTAATTAAATAACCTAGTGGCATAAGGAAGTAGCATAGTTATAAAACTAAAACCAAAGCCATAGTCGTAGCAGAGGCAAGCAGAAGAGAAAAAGGAAGTAATTTGGGAACAAGGGTTGCTAGGAGGGATATATTGCTGTCCGAGAATTTGCTATTTCTGATCGATTTTCCGAGTTCCCTTCAATCCAAAGGTAAGGGGTGGGGTTCGACTTATATAATCGATTGTAGGATAATTTTTATGTGCGGTTTAGGGTTGCATAAAATTACTGCTAAGTTGCAATTACGATGAAAATTCTGATTCTATGTTGATTTGTATTGTTACTTGTTCTGCCTGTTATGAAAATATTGGTTCTGTGTTATATTGGTTTTGATTTCATCATATTAAATCGTTACACCATCTGGGGAAAAGAAGGTGAAATTTTCCATTGTGTGGACTAAGGGAGGCGACCGCCCCTAGGTGTAGAAGAAGAATGGAGACGGCCGCCCTGCAAGGAAGTTGGAGAGGAGGAAGCACGTGTGGGCCCCACCAGCCATGGGAGACGGGCACCTCAGGCCCTGGGGTGGGCATCTCACACATGTTCCTCCTGTTTGTTTTGGCAGCACGTGGAGGGTTGGGGAGTCTTGGCAGCATAACTGATTAGGATAGTAAGAAAAACCAGTGGCTTGGCTTAACTAAATGAAAACAATAAGTAACATGTAGTGTGACTTAAATTATGCAGTAAGCATGATAGCATAAAACACTCTAGCAGCAATAGATAAATATACCAGAAGAATAGTATTTAGCAGCAACAAAAATTATAGCAGGCAGTGTAATTAAATAGTGAATGACAAACCAAAATTGCAGAATGATAATGGTACTGGCAGAATTAATTAGTAGAACGTATAGGACTAAGTATTAATGTTGCAGGAAACTAAAAACAGAGCAAAAAATTAGACTGTCAATCGATTTAAGTGGAAAAATTAGTTTCTCGGAATTGGACGAAATTTTGCAGAATAGTTCGGGTATACGGGTAGTTAAACTGTGTCATTTCGTTCAAATTCACGTTGGTTGCTGGATTTGCAGGTACTGTCGGAATGATGTTAATTCTCCCCGAATTGGATGATCTAGGCATCGTAGGCTTAAATGGCCAAAGTCGAAAAATGGAGTTGATTGTATTAATTTATAAATTGCATTGCGTTGACGTTGCTATTTGTTGTTAAAGTCGATGTTGGTTGATTAAGTTGATGTCGTTCATGCATGGTTTTATGTTACCGTTGTTAAGTTGTTGTTGAAGATGAATTCGTTGCATTGTACATGGTATGTGCATTTTCAAGTTGGCCTGGATTGGCACCACGTTGTAAGTTGAAGGCTTATGCCTTGTTGAATACCTCGATAACCTGGCATGATTTTAAGTTGGGAGTTTACTCCAAATGGATCCACATGCATTTGCATTTGTCGAGTCGCATTTTAAGTTTTTGTTGATTATTATGTTGTTCCGTGGAATATCGTACGTTGATGATTAAAGTAGTAATTATTGTATGATTTTTTACCTAGCATATGAATTATCGTACTTTTGCTTATATATTTCGATATCTCACCCTTTCTATTTTGTTGGCCGTTACCTTTATATTGGTAACGTGCAAGTAACGAGGAGTAGAAGGTTTAGTAGCTTATGGCGTCGTCGCTCTGATACGTAGCACTCGGAGGGAAACAAACGCTTGTTTTCTTTTATGTTTACGCATTTCTTCCGTTGAACTATGTTATGGTTTTTGAGAAATAATTTGTGGTGTTTCCGTTGTTTCAAAGATGCTATGCTATTTTGAAATTATTCATGTTGAAAATCCGCTGCGGTTTATTTATTTAAGTTGAATTGTTGAAGACTAGTTATGTTTCAATTGTTTCGTATTCATTATGTGCTATGTATCCGCCAAGAGTTAAACTTTTTTAATGTTGATTTCAAGTTATGGAAAGTGTAATGCCTCAAGTTTTAATTTGAAATTTTAGCACTCTGATTTATAAAATGTTGGGTAGATTTGGGGTGTTACACATTTGCGATGAATCATCCGAACTGACATTTTCTAGTGATTCTTCTGATTTTGAAAGATGACAACTTTGAGAATTAGTGTAATCATATGAAGACTATTTTTTGTTATTAAGATCTTTGTGATCTTGTGAAAGAAGGAGTAAAGCCATTTGCAGAAGACGCGACAGATGAACAAAACACTGCACACAAAGAGTTGAATAAGAAAGATTATAAAACTCTCTTTATAATTCATCAATGTGTGAGTCCAGATAAATTCGAAAAGTTGAGTGATGTTGAATCAGCAAAAGAAGCATGGGAAATTTTAAAAAAATCGGTTGGTGGTGTTGAGAACGTAAAAGAGGTGAGATTATAAACTCACAAAAGAACATATGAATTACTTCAAATGGAAGAAAGTGAAGTCATAATTGATTTCTTCACTAGGATTACAAAATTGGTGAATCAAATAAAGATATATGGATAAGTGTTGACATCAAGATCAATCATCGCAAAGATCTTGAGGTCATTGACTCCAAAATTTGATCATGTGATAGTAGTCATAGGGATCAAAATAATTATCAACATTGAAAAACGAAGAGCTTCAAGGAACGCTTTAATCTCATGAAAAAAGAAAGGCTGAAAGAGCTGCAAGCAAGTTGAAGAGTGATGTGGCTCTGCATGCACAATCAACAAGAGAAAATAAAGGCAAAGGAAAATTGTTCGACAAAAAAGGTAGAGGAGACTACAACAATTTGATTGGTAGAGGAAACCAACAAGAAGTAAGTTCATCAAATCAAAGAAGATCCACACACCAAAGCAACCATAGAGGTGGTGTTACATGTAGAGTAAGAGGTGTTGGACGAAAACTTGACAAAAGTTACATTCAGTATTTCAATTGTCAAATGTATGGTCACTACTCTAGTGATTGTCCTGAAAAATAAAATAATCAAGAAAATGATGCAAGGCTTAGAATACCTGAAGAAGAAGAAATATTATTGACGGTCGCAATGAGAGATGAAGAAAAGTTCAAGGGCCAATGGTACTCTGATTCCAGATGCTCATCACACATGACTGGTCGAAAATATTGGTTTGTCAACATAAAATCCTCGATTAAGGGGGCATAATAACCCCTAAATGACAAAGACATATCTAATTAAAAACTAGACAACCCAATTACAAATAAAAGCTAAATTCAAACCTGATAGGATTCAATAGAGTCCAGGCCAAGAACAACATTGGATAACACACCTTGATGTTAGAGAGAAAACAATCACCATTAGATCACAAAATATATGGAAATTGAGAGATATAGTGAAGAGAAAATAACCATCTTCATTAGATACAAAGAATGAGGTGATTGTGTAACCGAAATTGCATCTTGTACTCTAGCCTAATTCAAAGGCATTTTCATCAATAAAGTAATTTATTTTACAATTGTGTTTTTCTCTTTCCGACTTGTTTGCAAAATACGAAAAATATTTCTTGTAAATACTGTGTCAAAATTTTGGGGATTTGACAAAACAAAAGTATTGATAAAATGTCAAAATACACATTGATTAGAAAAATGTCAAAGGAAATCCACGCATGCGCCCGCGATGCGATCATCAAAAACGCATTGACAGTGTTCACCACAAACATATCCAAATTCAAATCAACTTAGGGACGGCATAATCATCCTATTTTGTGAAAATCTCATTAGGAATCATCAAGCTTCAGGCAAACTTCAGTGTTCGAGCAGATTCAACCCACAAAAATCATCATTTGTATGTTATTTTTGAGTTTTTGCAGTTAATATAATTTCACCTAGAAATTGTGTTTTAGGCTACATAATTCTAGTTTTTTTGTACTCTTTGCAAGGTTAGGAGTCATAATAAACGTGTTAGATTTTTTTTATGATCAATGGTCATTTTTTAAGGTCATTGGGGTTGTACTTCGCCATTGAAGAAGCTGAAATGTTACAAGTCGTTGCGTAGATGCATTCCTGGTTTTCTTCAACGTTTATATCAAAAATTGAAAATGCATATCCGATTTTAGTCAGTCTGCATTTTTCCCATTTCTTTGAACATGGGTCACTTTGTTAACATTTGTTGCATACTTCTACAAGAGTAATGGATGAGTGACCATCTAGGTTGAGACGTGACATGCTTGCACAACATGCTTCTGTGCGGAGGGAAAAAAGTCGTGCATCTCAAACTTTTTCTGCCTCTGGACAGGTTGTGCCAGATGTGCTACAGGTTCTAGTGTTCATGTTTCTACACCTACTTCATCGTCCTCCCGCAACATATAAGGTTCTTCAGCCCATCCTTCCCCGCCTCTGTCTTCTCGCAGATGCACTGCCTCGCCAATGGTATTTAAGACAAGAGAGACGTTAGGGTCACAATCGACACATGAGGCCACCCAGTCGACGTCGGATGCATCCCAACCACAATTTGCACCCCAACCTCAGTCACATAAGCCTCCTAAGGAGGCACCTGAGGCAACACCACCTAAAGCCCAGGCAGCTAACATAGAGGGTTTTGGAGAAGGGCCTTACGATTTATCATTTTTGCCTATGTACCTGGACCATGTTGCCAAATATATTTGAGACGAAGAGGTGTGAATTTTGTATTGTTCATTCTATCAATTTTTTGTTGAATTTATTTTGTTATTAATATTTGTTTAATGAATTTTGTTAAACCCTGTTTGCAGGAACGTGGTCAATTGAAGATCATTAATCATGTGAGAAAGATCATTAAATTTGTAGCTCCCCTTGAGCCATGGTTTCAGGAGCTCTTTATGCTTTCAGGGTTGAAAGACTTTACCCTTTGTGGACTATCGTTAATCATGGTATGATTAACACTTTTGTTGAGATATGGCACCATGAGACGTCATATTTCCATCTACCACATGGTGAAATGACGATTACATTGGACAATGTAGCGTGTCTGCTGCATCTCCCGATTAGAGGGGGTTTTTAGACCATGGTAGGTGTGATGAAGAAGATGCGTGGGAGTTGTTCGTAGAGACTTTGGGAGTTACCATTGAGAGTGTCATGGCTGAGATGGACTCCACCTGTGGCGCTCACGTGAGATTTAGTTATTTGAAAATTGTTTTCACAGCTAAGCTACAACATGCACGAGACATGCTAGGGGTGATCCCGAGCAGCTAGCTCATCATGGGAAGTGTGCTATGAGATCATCACCAGTGGCACTTACACTTATGTCATGTACCTAAGGTACTTTGACGATTTTGAGTAGATCGTGAGTGGAACTAGGGGACTGCTTGTTTGGTGTACTTGTACCATAAGTTGTCTGAAGGTTATAAGTGGAAGCCGAAGCAGATGATCAACATGATCACACTTCTCACGGTAAAAAATCTTGGTCTTATATTGTTAGTGTGTTGTTTTGTTAATTATTGTGATGTCGATACTGACTAATAATTCTTGTTATTTTAAGTCTGAATCCTACAACACTTCCCTCGAATATTTGGTTGGTCACTTGATCTTAGGTATAGTGAAGAGAAGCCTCGTGCCGCTGCATTTGACCCACTCCAAGGGAACCAGACGACAGACTCGTTCAGGGTGTATATAGACAGTTTGGTCTTTGAGGATTTACACTTCCATACATACGTAAATCACTGTGAGACGATTTCCTTTGACGACATTGTGTTGTACTCGGGATAATTGACATGCGGTTCGCTCAAGACGACTGCTCATTTGCTAGAGTGCGTCATGCGCGAGTGTGAGTACATGCATTACATTCTGATGCATTCTTCTAAGGCTGCTCAATTTTACATGGTATTTTGGTTGGCAGGTGTATTAGTGGGAAAATGGTTGAGTACATGCATTACATTCTGATTCATTCTTCTAAGGCTGCTCAATTTTACATGGTATTTTGGTTGGCAGGTGTATTTGTGGGAAAATGGTCTCCGCCAATCCGTAAGTGTTGCACCTCAGCATCACGTCAACCTTCTCGGCTTGTAATGGTGTTGGCTGGGAAATGGCGGATGTGGCCAAAAAACGACTGATTGTGTTTGGAATTGGCTAAGCTCGCACAAAATTAACGATTTTACAATTTTTTTCACAATTTGGCTACAACACGCGATTCTACTTAATATTGAAATCATTGAGGGTGAGTGAAATCACCTAATCGTAAAATTTTAAGATCTAGATCTAGATCTTGGCAACCATGTTTTTTACGTTTGAAATGTTTGACTCTATTAGCAAAGAGATTGGTTGAAATTGTTTTCATTTGATAAGCAAAATCCCTTTTATTGTCTAATCAAATTCTAAGGATGAACAAGTTACCTTGCTTTCTCAAAAATTTCCAAGTACAACTGCAAGACTCCTCAAAAGAAAAAGTATAAGTGTAAGTCAAGTAAATGAGAAATGCAATCATTTATTGAATTGAAGATGTTGATAAATAATAATGAATCAATGATGAGGTAATACTCTTTATTAGGAAACTGCATAATAACAAACTAACATGCAGTTAATAGACACCATTAATCCTAGCAAATAAATCTTGTAGTTCATGCTTTTCCTGCTGAACCAAACAGACGCATCTTTTCTGCAACGACAGCTTTCATAGCTTCCTTTGCAGAAGCCATAACATGAACAAGATCTTTTTGGGGAGTAACGAGAGAGTCCATGTATGCTTGTCTTACTTCAGTGTTGACATTGAACTTTCTAACACCTAGATTTATGCATTCCTGTCACGAATTAAGAAACTCGAACAAGTTTAGCAATATATGTGATGTAATAGCAACTCTATCTTTAACTCAGTGCTCATAGCATGTACATGCTACTTGGAAGTCAGAAACAAAACATTAAGTTTACTTCCCAAAAAAGTTATGTATATGATTGTACCTTAACAAGTGCTTCTCCCAAACCCGATGCACCGTGAAGCACTAGAATAACTCCTTTCTTCAGGCTCAAAGCATGCAGGTCCTAAACATCGCAGAATGTCAAAACCTAATGAACAGAAATCTCAACTATGGTTTCGATGGATATTACAAGAAAAAGTATATAATCACCTTAAGCAAATCTAATCGGAGCTTTGGTCCACTTGCCGGGTACTTTCCATGCACATTACCGATACACACAGCCAAAGCATCTATGCCAGTCTCGTCAATGAATTTTTCAGCCTGAAATTAATGAGACCGGCATTAATAAAATTAGAAATGTCGAGCAATGAAGAATAGTTTGAGATCTTATATTAAAGAGGAGATCATGACCATATTAACATCTGTTAGCTTGGCTTCATACTCTTCGACAGTCAAGTCATCCTCTGTCCCTGACAATCTTCCCAACTCAGCTTCAACCAACATATCCTTTGAGTGAGCCAATAATGATATGAATTTTGTGTATGAAACATTTTCATCGAACAAAAGATGTGAACCATCCACCATCAAAGAACTGAATCCCTGGAGTTGTTGCATTCATATATATATCTTAGGAAAAGTATCGAGATAATAAAGCAATAACTGACCATAAATGCATGCCACATCATCTTTGATATTGCATTTGTGTTGTAGTATGAGTGTTATGCAAGTAAAAATGACAATTACCAGTTCAAGAGCTTCCATAAGATCTTGCTTTGAAGTTCCATGATCAAAGTGAACAGCGATGGGCACCTGCTAGAAATATTGATAGTGAAATATAACAATACACAAACTAATATTTATCCAAGTCTAAGTAAAGATCTCCGTGTTCTCCTCACGACACATGATCACTGCAAATCAGATATTGAGTAACATCCTCCATTTATTTTATTAATTGATACTAGTTTCTGAGTCATCCAAAGAATATGAAACACTGAGTCTCTGTTTACTTTCTGAAAACATTTCCAGTTCTTTAATTTCTATTTTTCTTCCTTTTAAAATGCTAACAAGAACATGAAAAAACACATTTAATGCTTAACTGTGATCAATACATGATATGATGAAAACGAAGAAAGAAAAATTAAATGTAATAAAATAATTCAAATCATCATTGCCACTTACACTAGCACGCTCTGCAGCAGAAATGCAACAAGCAACCAAGGGAATTCCTCCTTGCTTCCAAGAACCGGGATGAATCTGAATATTATATATGTTATACAAAAGTACTTTAGATAAGGTGAGGAGAAGACAATGGAAACAGCTTAAGATATTCTAATATGATATAAAAGACATCATAAGATATACTTTCTTATAATCTAACATGTTAAAATATAAGAAAACATATCATAATATCTTATAATATCTTTTAAATACCTTATCTGAAACAATTGATCAACAATGCAATAAAGTTTAGTTGCTTCAAAATTAATCCAAAACTCTTCATGCTATAACATTTCTATTATTCCCTCAGACAAATTTGATCACCAAGCCATAAAAGTGCAACTTTCTATGATGGAAATTGAAAATAATGGAGGATCATGGAGTTATATGTATTACGTTATTCTTAGAAATTTTAGAATTTCCACTTCAGAGATGTCATTACTTTGCAAATTTATCAGCAAACAAACTATCCTAGGTTGGTATGTGAAAGCATATCGAAATGGGTTAATATTTAACAAATCTCCTCATTCAAGAACCCTTTGGGCTTGAAGTGTGCTTCTGACCTGTAATATTGCAGGACTTTTCTCTTCTTCTGCAGCAGAAACAACAGCGTCAACTCCTTCCAAATTATAGACATTAAACGCTCCAACAGCATATCTACCATTTTCTGCATTCTTTATGACAAAAAGAACAAAATTCAACATTCACCAATACTTGCTATGAAACCTTGAACCATATTATCCTTACGTTAAGAATCTCTTTTGTTGATGAAAGTGCCGTTGGACAAGTCCAGGACTTCACGACTTCTGCCAATGCTCCGCTGTCACCAACATTACCTACCAAAGACAGATTATTCTAGTTAATTAACGATATCTAGAATGATGGTATACCAAATACTCAGCTTAGTTAGAAAGTGTGACTTTAAAAAATGGAAAATTACAACCAAAAAAAAAACTTACCTGGGAAGACAATGTAAGGAACTCCAGGATGTCTACTTTCAGGGCCTAGTTGCCACAAAGGAATACCGGCGAGTGCTTGTCCAACAATCTTGGCACATTTTGCACCAAGGGCTTTTGTAGCAAGGTCTGAAGAGGTAATACCACCCTAGAAAAAGTACTATTTGTCAGTGTTAGATCAAAACTAGGGACATATTCAAAAGAAAGGATGTGTCTTTGGGTATTAACTGATCAACCATCAAATACAAACAGAAACATTTTATTAACTTATGAAAAGGAGAAGGTGAGATGCATAAGCAACAAAATCTTCTATACATAATCAATAATATTTAAATATTAGCTCTTAATACAAACATTAACAAATTAAACATCAGAATGCATGTTCACTAAGTCATTTAAACATAGAGTACCTTTGCAATTATGTAACGAGGTTTTATCGTTATTCTTTTCAATATTTCCACCAGAGCAGAACTCACTTTATAGTTAATGTCCAAACTCTCAGAGGCAGCTGCAAATTTGAAAATAAACCAGAAGATTAGAATGAGGGGCATAAAAATTGTTTCCCAAATTTAAATACACTAGCGTTCTTTGTATGGTCATAACAAGAACAGAGAAGCTGTCTTGGAGATGATTTTGGATGCTAAAAAATATTATAAAATTTTGGCAAGAAAAAAGAAATTCAAAATAAAATGGAGACAAACATTTCCCAGTTATGAGATTTCGGCTGGTCATTATAAGTGTGTCTTTATGAGATTTAAGATATACGTCCGCTAATTCAGCTGCTCTACTGATTTCATCCTCCCTCTCCTCAATAGACCCCATTGCAAGTTTTTCAACAGAAACCTATTACAAAAAATCATAATCAGACCAGCAAATAAAATTTAAAAAGAAAGATTGTACTAGGCATAAAAATGAATGCTTTCACTAAACATATTTTCATTATAGTTCTTTACATGAGAGGATTTAAATTAACAACAAATGATGAAAAGAAAATTAGGATGTCGATCACCTCGATATTTCTTAAGTGACCACACTGTAATTTAAGCTGCTCAACCTGAGATTATAAGCACGAGAGAAAAAAAATGAGAAAATGGATTTGCTTGGGAAATTAGATTTCAATAACTTGATTTAATTTTTCACCTGCTTTGTCGTTTTTGGAACATACGATCCCACAATTATCAAACCTCCATTCCTTTCTCTAGATATTCCTAGATCCTTTGGCAACACCGGAGGCTTAGAGATGATTCCGAGGCAGGCAGATACAAAGCTAGCAGCAGTGCGACACAAGAAACGTTTCCCTGTCAACTCTGCCTGTTAACACGTCAGAACAATAGAAGAACATTTTCATCAGTAAAAAAACACGCAGAAAGGGAGGGGGAGGGGGGACCCAAAGGAGGAGAAAGAAGTTTTGCCTTGATCATTCCAAGTGCAAATACAGTCATGTCTCTTTCACTGGCTGAATTAACTATGCATACGGACCCCTGCTTAATACAATATACTAAACTCAGTAAGTGAATTGAATACCTCCTACTTAATCATAATATCTTGATTAGGCAAAAAATCTCGTGTTCTTAGAATCGACCATATCTCTAATTCTGTATACCTTCTGCAAACTGCATAGATGCTGACAAACTGCATCTGGCCCCCCATTCCTCAAAAGGTGGATAGAAATCGATACAACATTACTTGCAAGTACGCGGCCATTTGTTTTCTCCTCTACCCACTATATTTGGATAAAAAAACACTTCAAACCACTATTTTCCTTAACAATAATAAGAAAAATATAAACTACATAGATCAAATAAAGGAGAGGGACAAAAACTTTTACATCACGTAGGTTTGAAGATTTGTAGCCAAAGGAAGCATCTTTAGCAAACTCTGTTTCCCCTGCTGGAATAAGCCTGCGGGCAAAATTAAGTTGGATTATAACTTTGTATGAATTTATGATCCCTATACTTAGTTATGAATGAAAAGACATACAGTTCGGAATCAGCAACAAAATGTGTATCGTTAATAGTGTAACGGCCTCCCTGGAGGAAAAATGGACAAATAATCCATGCATCCATTTCACCCAATACTGAAGTAACAGCATCTGGTTCCTGTAAATAACAGCCATGTCATTATCCAAATTGAAGCATAATTCTCATTATCATAGTTTACAATAACTACTGAGCTAAAAAACATGTCATCCTTGCCTCTGGAAAATGACCGCGCAAAGTTGAATCTCCCCTCAAAACCACCGTATAGTCAATTTTGTCAACTGATTTTGCTGCAGTGTCTAGATTTTTGCAAATCTCTTTTATCAATATAGTGGCCTGTCAAAGATTAAATGTAAACTATGAACTTCATGGCACTCTAAATTACTGATCATTGAAATATCTTATAGTTTGACTCTGGTTTGGAGAACGGCTCATGCATCAGGTTTCTTTTGAAGAATTTTATGCTGTCATTTAGATGCATCAGTGCTGCAAAGCAACTATTACATAGCTTACGTGGATTTGGATTTATTGGTACATGTTGACTAAGCTCTTTACCTTGTCAGAACTCAGCGCCCTGGAATTTGTCAAAATAAAAAAACATTTTGGACTTCTTTTAAACTGCCCCATCAGTGAATCAACAGTCCTGCACAGTATTGAGAAAATCTCAAGTCTCACATTGGTTATACATAGAGTCTAAAAAGAGTTTATATAGAGTTACACCCCTCACCTTACAATTTGATTTTGTAAGGTTGAGTTAAGCTAAACTCTAAACATAGAGTCAGAACATGTGCAATAAAACATGTCCAATTGATAAAAACAATTTGGACATGTTTACATAAAAAATAGCGGTCTTAATATTATAATATTAAAGGTTCAAAGGATTCTGCCAAGCACTGAGAAATGACCAAACAAACTGAATAACACTTACCATTCTGTTAATACCTCAATATCATGAACAGTTTGTGTTCCTGTTGGATCATCATCCAGAACGACCAAAATCTTTGAACTGCTTTCTTTTAATTTTTGAATGTCAAGAGCATGATCTTGAGGCCACTCTGGTGGAAGAGAATGCAACACGGTATCTTTCCTGAGAGACTTGAGTTTTCCTTCCACTTTAACACCAGTAAGTGTCTCATAAAACTGTATAAAAAGTTGACACAGCCTTCTGATTATTCTAATCAAAGTGTTTGTTTACTTAATGTTTATTATTCTCTTAACAAAATCATCTTAGAATTTTAATGGCTAGAGAATAAACACAACTATAGCTGATGATTGTCACATTGTCAGTACCGATAATTTGTTTTTGGGTGGGGGTCAATGGAGAAGGAAAAGAATATTAAGCACTGCTGTAAATCTGCAATTATTGTCCTAGGCACAACTTATGTAATTATTAGCAATGGTAAATTTGCAATTGTCATTAGTTGTTCATACCTTGACAACACCAGCATCATCTTTTCGTCCCCAGCCAGCAGCAGAACCTATACAACAATGTTACAAGTTTGAGCAAGTACTTCTAACAATTTCTAACAGTCATTTCCCCCTTTTTTATCTACATTACATTATTTGTTGAAAACTAATGAGATTCACAATAGGACATTTTGAATCTGTTATTTCCTATCCCCTGCCTCGAAGGATTATGCTTTATTAAAAAAAATTAACAATAAAAGTTGGCAATCGGAATGACCAAATTGAAAATAAAAAAAACATCATAAAATTCATAAGTAATATCCAGCACCTGACAGATACAGTTGGTGGACTATAGTTGATAGTTGTAGTGGAACTTTTAAGGAAGCAGATTCACGAGTAACGATTCCCTGAATGTAAAAACATATTCAATAAAAAAATCTTAAAATGTTATTCATATCAAGTATCTCCCAGTGCCCCTACTAAACATAGAGAGAGAAAAATATATTCTTTTTTACCATATCCTTCACGAAGATATCAAGTGCTGAATAAGGTGTGTAATCATTGTCTAGCATGTGTGGAACGCGATTTTCAAACATCCTGAAACAAGAGACATCTCTTAAGCATAGCAGTAACACTTTCTATTCTAATCTATGACTGTTGTTTAGTCTTCCAAATTAAAAGTTGAAAATAAACGATGTTCAGTGACTATCCTTTGAAATAGCCATGAGCAGACTAGGGAAGAGAAGCCATGAACACACTCATGACATCAAAAGATGGTTATGAAAATATTTGAATGACTTCGGTTTTGTTCCTTATTTTTCTTATTTGGCCAGGGGAAGAGGAGAGAGAAGAAAGTGATCACTTCATGGAAGAGACATACCAGGATGTTCCCCCACTAGTTGTAATAAAATCAAACAACAATCTGGTATTCAAACCCAATCTTGCTGCAAATGCCATTGCCTCGGCAGCTGATGCAATATGAACTCCAGCTAGCAATTGGTTAACCATCTTTATACCACTGGAGAACAAAATAGACCAAAATGATATTATACATTAGTTTGAACTAATGTTATCTCATTCACTCAACTAAGTAGCACTAGTATGCGACAAATGACTAATTTGGATAAAGAATGATTGACTTATATATTGAACAATACCTTCCAGAACCACAAACACCTTTGATAATATAAAGCTTTTCGCTCAAGGCTGGTTAAAAAGAATCAACATGAATTAGCCAGAAAACTATTTCAGAAATCTGTTAACCCAGATACAGAATTAATATTATTCACTTCTATGCTAAGTACTGCTTACCTGCTAAGACATTACCGACACTCGTGAGAGCTTCATTAGTCCCTGAAGCCATTATCTGAGAAATATACGTGACTTCAGTGGCTCGATCCACAAAATCAAAAGAGCAATTTAACTAAAAACCAAAGATGTAATTAGTACCGTAAGTGTTCCCAATGATGCCCTCTGAACACCACCAGAAACAGGGGCATCCACCAACTTTAAACTTTTTCCTCCATCTGTATTATTTCCATGTTAAAAAATTAACAATTAGACAACTAATTTCTTCATTGAAGGAATAAAAACATGCTACAAAATGACCTCTGAGAAACAATCAGGATAAATAAATAATATTCCTTGTGAATGTCATACAGGCAAGCAACCGTGACTAAGGTTCAAATTGCATTTATGTATATACTTTATCATGTTGAATTGTAAGTGCACAGTAATTAAACTCACAAAAAACAATTATGTACAAACTTCTATACAAGTACATTTTTCTATTCGATCATAAAAACATGGTCCTAAAATAGAAGAGGATTCGGCACATTTAGACTAGTATTATCATACATCTTTTTAAGAATCTGATATATATTTAATGTGGAGAAAACGAACATAGATAAATTGTCCTAAGAGCTTTAAGCACCACCATTAAACTTCTAGCCAATTATCAAATCAAGATATAGACATTATATATTGCTACGGTAAACCACGTTTCAGAGATGAGGAGTGTTCAATGTCCAGAAAATTTAATCAATGATTTGTAACAGTAAATAGTTCAATGTGTCACATTGGGATAATTGAAACAGTCTATTATTATATATTCAAACAATTTACAACTAGGCAAATAAATTTATACAATCTAGTTTTTCTTTTCCTACTTGTTTGTCGCATAACTTAATCACAAAAACTCAAGCCCATTATAACATTTGTGAGTTGATAAACCCAAAATTCAAATTCTCTTGCATAAAAAAGGAAATGAGAAAATAAATTCAGAATCATAATACGCATTAGATAATCATCACAAAGGAGTAGTGACATACTTTGCAATCTACGCTCTAGCTGACTCACATATGCCGGAGAAACTGTAGAAGAGAGAATGATAGATGCACCCGTAGGAAGAACTACATAGTGCAGAAAGAAGGATCAGTACAAGGATATATAATATTAATAATAATAATAGTAATAAGGGCAAGTAAGATACATATGCGCACCTGAAACAGCACCAGATTCTCCATATAAAACATTCTCTGCTTGAACTTCATTCGCAACCATGATTATGAGAACATCAACATCTGGAAGCAATAATATATGAATAACAGATTGATGAAGAGGACTTGAAATGTGATTGAGATATTTTTATTTGTATGAATCTAGCAAATTCATTTACATGAAAAAATACCATTTAGCAAAAGGAAATAAACAAGATCAATATTTGTCTAAGGCAACTCATATTTTCTGTGATCATGCATAAAGCTAATTACCACCAAAGATCATTCTGCACTCTAACAGCTTACATAGAAGATCTTGGTTCTAATAGTTAAACCATTTAAGTTTTCCTAGCATTTTATGGTATTTGCGACATGTTTCTTCATTATGAATTTGTTTGGTAAAATTAGCGGGTTGGGTGATAAGCTACCTGATAGCTTATAGCTTATGGCCGATGACGGATAACTTATAGCTTATAGTTGATGGCTGATGACCGATAGCTGATAAGCTAATTAAAATGTTTGGTAAAATTAACGGTTTAACTAGCTGATAAATGTAAAATGACATAAAAAGACATTTCTTAATTAATAATTAAATGTATATTTAAAATAATTAAAAAAATTTAAGAGTAATAATGGAAGAAAAAATTATAAGCAATAAGCTAAACGCTATTTAAAATAGCGTCTAAAAAATAAGCTATAAGCTAGTAAAATAAGCTATAAGCTCATGATGAAAAGACTGTTACTAAACATGTCTTTTATTATCATACAAACTTATAAGCTATAAGCTCGAAATATGGTTTACCAAACAGAATGTAATGCAGAATGCTTGTATCAATTTTTCAGCGGAAGAGCCAGATACACTTGATCTAGGATAGGCTCTAATACCTTCTTAGAATTTGGGCTGGGCATCCCTACAAAACCGACTTATAGGTAAAGATTTCCCCTATTTATAAACACATCATAGGTCATATCTCTAAGCAATGTGAGACTAAATTCACCCCTTCAAATCCAATACAGTGATGGTGTTGGAGGCTACAATGAAGACAAGCCAAATGCCACAATTAAGGTGACTAAGGACGGACCGCAATGAAGGCGGAAATTCCAAACTGTTAATAGTACCCTACCCACTGAAAACATAATGCAGTTAGAACAAAATATGGTAAAGTTTGACTTCATTTACATTTACATGATATACGGTTGAAAAACAATTCCTAGTGTCAGTGCCAATTTTTCAGGCCTTTTTAGTATTACACAAGAAAGAAAAGTCACTTTTAGTCTTATTATTCATTACATTACAAGATTATTTCTAGGTCTATAGGTAACTACAAATTTTTTTGGGTATATACTTCATTGTATGGTATGTATCAATTTACCTTTACTAACTTCCGCTGGAGAATTTCCAGTAAAGCCACCAGCATCTGAAAATCGGACTCGAGTTGGTTCATACACCTAGAAGCAAAAATAAAAATAAGGATTTGAAAAGATACTTATAGTATTCATTCCAACTGGAAAATTCTTTTTAAATACCACTGCTATTGATATAGTGGAGAAAAGTTTGCATCATTGACGGATACAGTCACCAACTCACTATTATGACACCATTATCAACTTTTAGAGCAAATTTAAAAATTATTTAATGCAATAGAGATTAAGATCCCAAAGAGAGAAATTACATCATAACCGAAAACACTGAAGTTTGATTTGACCAAATGAGTTGCCATGCCAAATCCCATAGCTCCAAGACCAATAAAACCAACCCGAGTCCCACTTTTAGAAGAAGCAATGACTTCAGATGCAAGTTTCTCAGGGTTATATGCCTCTTCATTTGCCGCATCTGAAACTTTCACTCCATAAACATTGTCCCAAATCTGTCATCATAATGAATTAGAAGAAAACTTATGTTAATTTTTAAAAGATAAGAGAAACAAAAGGCGTATGATGAAATCATGTGTTAAGAACACACGGATATTATAAATACAATCACAAAGAACCATGGTTACAATAATTACACGATAATATAAAAGAGAAAATCAGCCCATAATGTTTCGATTTACTTTATTCCTAACAGTAAAGAAAAGACACTACAGCCTTAAAAAACAGTAACTTCTGATTGAAATACTCAAACAGATGAATATGAAATTAACCTTAATTAATGCTGTGTCACCACCATCTTCAGAGCCAGCGTGTGAAACCCCTGAAAAAATGAATTTGCTAAACTATGTCTGCTGCAGATGTATTGCTTTTTGTAAACTCGACAGCAAATGCGTACTACATAGTTTACTAGAATTCGTACCATGAATAAGTTGTTGGTGAGTTGTCGCCAAAAGTGGAAGTGGAAAAGTAAGTGACTTAGCCATATCCAAAATTGTTTCCTGGAAGAAAAGCAAATTCAGTTATTGACAAGAAATGTCTAGAAAAGAATAACAACAACAAGAAGTGATACTGTAAAATAAACATAACACTAATTTTGAAAACAAGACCCAAATTAATACAATAATATGACTCTTTTCCAACTAAAAAGTAATAAGAGATTTCATTACCACGGAATAGAAATTCAAAAGTGGAACGTAATGAGAACTTCAAAAGTTACTTCTCTGATTCTAAAGATCTTACCAATTCCTTAATCAAAGTGTTAAGAATTTGATGCTTAACCTCTCCCTTTAACAAAAGTGGAACGTTATTCTTGAATACCCTGCAAAATAAAAGAAATATCACCACCTTCTGATAATTGAGAACGAGGAGTTGCAGTTAGAGAATATTTGGACAAAATTATACATGGCATGTTTTAATTACTAGCACTCTATTTGTGCCGAAACAAGAATATTTTAGTTTATAGACATCAGAGAATATTTGTAATAACGGAAAGTCCCCTTTTTCAATATTTTTCAGTTACTCATCCCGCGTTCAAATTTTTTTTTGCAAATAAACAATTTTTTTAAATAAATGTAGTATAAAACATCAACAATTGTAATTCCGTACGACTGTGCAAGAATTTGTTTAATGTAAATTTAGCAGTATTATATTGACTAAACACGTACCATGAATTTCCAGCGGCATTAGAAATTATATCAGAGATTATCCATGGATGAATTCCAGCTTTTACACCAAGAGAAAGAGCCTCCACAGAAGCAATGAAATGAATTCCTTCCAGCATCACAGAGACCATTTTAGCCTTACTGCAATGAAAAAGAGTGGTAAATATTTTTAAATTTAAAACTCCGAATAGAACAAAATATAGTATAACAGTAACATTTTGTAGTAACCCAGGATTTTGCAAGGGAAAGAAGGAAAGTGCACCTGCCACCACCAATTTCACCCTCAAAAGTGAAAAGCTTATCACACATTGCTGTCAACAAAAAGCAAATATTAACTAGTCTGATGGGAAAAAAGATACTTATTTTTATGGCGTATCATATTTGTGTATTGTATATCCAAACAGGTCTCAAAACTTTACCTGAAAGAAGAGGCTTTACTCTTGCAATGGCATCTGATCTTCCAGAGGATACAATCTAAGTAGTACAAACAGCAATAACCGATGCAAGATAGGATGATTAAGCAATTGATCAAAATCAGGAACTTTATTTTTAGCTGAAAAGACTTGCAACATATTATAAACATAAGACAATAACTTACAGTGACTTTTCCCTTCAACAGATCAGACCTCGCATAAGAGGCATATGCATCAACAACATAAGCTATCTTCTGAAATTCTACAGAATAAACAACAAACATGGTTACTTTTGAGCAGTATCCCACTATCACTGAATTCCTAAATAATCATAAGTTTGAAAATATCATTCCTGAATACATGTAAATTTAGCATGCAATGGTTTTAGTTGATACTCCCTCCATAACGATTTATAAGCAAATTTGACTTGTTTGGTACATTTGACAATTAATGTATGTAGTCCATAGACCCTGAAAATTTGGGCTTTCGGTTGTAGACCTTGATGTTGTTTGACTTAAGCAGTAGGAAACATAAAGCAGTATTAACAGATGCATCATATTGAGTCATTGACTCGAAAAAATTCCGATAGCTTCATACTAACGTGAGAACTGCTAAAATGCTCAAAGGGCTAATTATGCATTTTGAATGCAGAGGAATAAGCATCATTTGTTAGTAACTCCTTTTACAAGAATAGAAGGTGCGTGTTACCTTCCAAATCTTTCTCCAGTTTATGGAGAGCTGATGGTAGTATGGTTGAACAAATAATAAGAACTGTATCTGGGTTTAAACCTACATATTCAAAAATTGATGTTATTTTAAAATGAATCAAGATCTTTCTGTAACAATAAATAATGTCTTATGTCCCAAGGCTCCATATAGACCTTTTAAAGCACCCTCGTCCCCGAAAATCAGATCATGAATCTGATCTGTGTGAGATATAAGGACAACTAAAGCTGCTACACCTACAAGTGAGAAAAAGACAATGCATTATTGAAGTTCATATCCACCATTTAAAAGCACATAAGTTATTAAATTTGTATAATATGTTATCTTACAAATTTTGTAACTCAATTTAAATGGCCTAATGCAACAAATGAGGACAAAGGTTGTTAAACAGTGTAAGGGATAAGTTTGGTCTATGAAAAAGTTAACAATATAGCTGAAAGAACAATTACCTTTCCCTGCTTCTGAAGGGCTTGCACATCTAATTCCTCCAATCTTTACAAGTTCTTTTATGATGGGATCACTTATCTACAGAAAAATGGATAAAGAATTAATAAAATAAAAAGGTTCAAAATGGAGAGAAAAAATAAAAATCTATAAACTACTTAGCTAAATTTCTTCAAGTTGCATCTCAAAAAATATTATAAGCTAGTAAGATAAAAAATATTATAAAAAAAAGGTGTCAAACAAGCTTATAAGCTAGCTTAATAACCTCCAAACCAAACTGAACCTTACAAGTTGGATGTATAAGCCCCAGCATGTGTATGTCAATTTTTTGAGCTTATAAATATGATATTATGATTTATGATTTTTCTTTTATTGAATTTTCAGTTTAAAGTCCAATCATGAACACTAAAAATTGAAGACATGTTTTTATGGAGCTTAAATTGAACACACGTTATATATGCCATGAAGTAACGTATATTTTTCTCCTTTGTTTATGTTAAAGAGTTTAGTAGCAAAATTCATACTGAATATGAAAAGAGTGTATTGCATCTTCCAATATGCTCTCTAATATTTAGTTAAATATTTTTATGGTTTTTTATCATCTGAGATCTGATTACGGGCTTCTTTTTTTTTATATTTAGAAATTATTTACTCCTCCGTAATTACCACTCGAATGATTTTTTTGACATATTATGCTATTTATTTCAAAATGAATAAATGTTTAAAATTTTGAATAAATATTAAAAGAATTCAAAAATAAAAAATAAT
Source organism: Vicia sativa (assembly GCA_021764765.1). Lineage (NCBI taxonomy): Eukaryota > Viridiplantae > Streptophyta > Magnoliopsida > Fabales > Fabaceae > Vicia > Vicia sativa. The sequence goes on from CM038792.1 coordinate 268,886,962, forward strand.
ATATAATAAATTTATTAAATTTTATTTAATTAAATTATACTAATTATATAATTTCATTATTAATAATTATGTATAATTCAAATATATAGTTTCATTAAACCCGCTAGCTGCTGTTTCAATCATCATTAACTCTTTAAAATTTAACATTTTTAAAATAGAACCTAATAGAAATGCAATTACTTTTACACTATGATCTATTAAAAATTAATAATATATGATGTTATCAAAATAATTTTAAAATTTTAACATGATATAACAGAATGCACATTAGTAATTAATGTAAAATTATTATTAATTTATATCAGACAGAGCATAAAATAAAATAAAATAAATCTATTTAATAAGATAAGGATAAGATAAGGATGGTAAAATAAAATAAAAAAGTCCATGTTACTTTGAATTTGATATCAACTTGGTACTATTAAAAAATTTCATATATACCATTAAAAAGTCTTTGTTACCCTAATTTAATAAAAATACTTCGAAATAAGCACAATACTAAAATATACTATTTACTTGAGATATTTATTAAATGATAATTTAATAAAAAATACTTTAAAAGAAACATAAAATTTTTTTTATTTTAAAAAATACAAATAAATGTTGCTGCTAAAACTCAAACTCTAGACCAAACACAATTGGCAATTGTCAATTGTCAAATGAACACTCAATCAAATATACTAATTGAAAATAACAAACGACATTTAAATTTTAAAATTATTTTGCTAACATCCTATACACCATTTTACAATGATTCTATTTTGTGATAAATTAATCATTTTGTTTATGAATTACTCATTTGGTCCCAAAATATATGTCATAGTCGATCCTTTTATACAGATTAAAAAAATATAACAAATGAAAGAGAAAATAATATTTTTACAAAATCATCTTTTAATCTATTCAAATAATTTTAAATGCAAAATAAAAAATAATAAATTAAAAGTGTAAATTAAAAGACATAATTAAAAAATTAAAATTGCAATGAAAGCTAAAACAACATTTATTTTAAAATAAATAATTTTATGAAAGACGACACTTATTATTTTGAAAGGGAGATAATATTAAAAAATTTAGTGAGATGACGAGACAAAAGGTTCCGTGTAGATGGTGAATGTCCATTAAATAAGAGTCGTGATGGATCCCATCTGTATGGCAATATTGATAGTGGTGTGAATTATAGTAACAATATTTTATTTATTTTATCTAAGATAAAGTTAATAACTATGGCATTTTCCGATAGCTTTTCCAGTTTATCGTTTGATATCTAACACCGTTCAAATAACGTGAAACTTATTGAGAGCAGAAGCATAAAAGATCAAAAACTAGTAATTTAAAATCAAAAATGGAAGAAGAAACCTCAAAAGCTTGAACAGCGTAGCCATGGCGAAGAAGCGAGGATGCGATCTGTAATCCAATTTCATCTAACCCAACGAATCCGATCAGTTTCCCAGACTCCATTGTTGATCCTTTCAATTACAAAATAATCAGAGTGAGAGAGGGAGAGAGAGAGAGGAGAGAGAGAGTGTTTGTGTTAAAAATGAAAAGATGATAGAATGAGTTAAAAGGAGAATGAAGGTGCAAAGAAATGGTACTAGTATTTCTGATTTGTAATTACTCGTGTTCGACAAAATCCGGATCCTCCTTTATTCCTTTCTGCCTTTCATCAATAAAGTAGTCCTATGAATGTGGTCCCGTTGAAAGCTTCCGCTAAAGTGACGTGGAAACTTTTAAAGCTCAACATTTTTCTCCTTCAATATAATACATTTAGTAACTCACTTCTAATTGAAATTGGTTGGTGATATTGTTAGATAAGCAAAAAACCTTTTAGACAGTAAAATTAAATATTACTATCATAATTGACATTGTAAAATAGTCAATAGTACCATTGAAGTTATTAATGATAATTTATTTTTATAAAATGCTTTTTTTTAATAATAATTAAAGTGTTATTCATTGTAATTTATTAGTATTTACTAATCTTTCTTTAAGTTTCACTTAAGACACATAAGATGAAATGAGCTATTTAAGGTATGAATAAGTAAGACCTATTCAAAGGGATCTACACTCTTATTTACATCAAATTTATGTTATTTTTCTTTAAATAGAGCATATGGAGTTGTCTATTTTAACTTTTTTTCGTTAAATAGACCATGTTAACTTATAGTAACAACCATCTTATTAGGAGAAAAATTCTCAATAATGTCTTTGTGATTTGAGCCAATAGAGTTATGTTAGATAGGAATAGATTTGGTAAATATTAATAACTCTTGTATAGAATATTATAAGGAAAAAATTCATTTGATATTGAACGGTTGATTCTAAACTATCGTTCGCGATCAATCAACATTTTAAAATTATGTTCTTTCATATCTTTCCTAAACCAGCGTTTATTTAGATATTTTCAGAAAATTGATTTGGGAATTCAAAATTATCTTTGACATCTCTTCATCTGAATTAAAATTCTTGATGCGGAAACACATATACAATTTAAAATTATGACAAAAATAAAATGTATAATTCTTGAGTTGTCTACCTCCCTTCGAACGAGGAATCCTCTAAACTAAAATTCTTAATAAAAAAGAAATATCTTTGTATTCAAAAGAGATTCTTTGTTTATGTATCATACAGTTTGATCTTTTAGGTCAAGAGGTCACCTCGACGGGTATGCCACGATGTTTTAAAGTCATATGTGATTGACAAACTTATGTATTAATGATATATTTTAGAGAATTTTCTCCCCACCCTTTCACCTTCTTAGCCACCTCTGTAGAAATTTCATTTCCCACAAAATTCGGAGATTTATCTTCGAACGCACCAGAGTTTAGCTTTATTGGGTGATTTCGGAGATGTATTACAGAAGTTACGAACTTTTATTTTTTGGGGTGAGTTCGGAAGTGTATTTCTGAAGATACCCAATGTTATTTCGGATGTACATTTCCAAAGTAAACACTTAATGGTTTCAACAAAACAGAAATTTTGAAACAAAAAATTATGTATATATAACATATATATTGAAACACTGATAGTACATAGACATTACATCAACAAAAACATAATTTAACATTACATGTTGTTATAAACAGGTAATTGAGTACGTCATAACATGTTGATAATCTCTTCATCGGATCTCTGAATCTTTGCCTCCAATTCAATCAAATCCTTAGTAGAGTATCGGCGTGTCCTCACAGAACCTAAATTGAAGTGGCGGCTTCGCACCATTGAAGTAAACAAAAGCAATGTGAGGATATGTTTCTGTCATATCCGATTTATGGTTTGCGATGTATTTTTTTGTTTTATGATGTTGAATTAATGGTTTATACACCCTGTTTATAGAAGATCTGGGGCAATTTAGTCACAAGAATTATTACCATGTGTTAGTGTATGTTTCGAAAATATACTTCCGAAACAACCCCTTAGTTTTTAACAAAGAAGGGGTGTTTTCGGAGGTGTACTTCCAAAACATTCCCTAATTGTTTTTTTATTTCGGAAACGTATTTCCGACTTATGCAGAAATAGAACTCTATCTTGGCAAAGTTAATATCATTCAAAGATAAATTCACAATTTTGATAAAAGTATAAATCGGTAAAATGTTGAATATATATATATATATATATATATATATATTGAATCGTCTAGATACATTCCAAAATGATTTGATTATATTGTGCACGACAATACATATAAGCAATGGTTCAATTACATTCTAAAATGTACCGAACAAATGGTTACTGCTTAAATCTAAAGTCGGTTCTTTCTCCGACTTCTCCTATTTGATTCTCTCTCAACTTCTGACAACTTGGTGAATTCAGTCATCCTTTCCAAAAAATGATTCGACCAAGTTTCGACCTCTTTTTACGAAATGTGTCGTCTATGGCCCATTTCAGGAAAACACATCCACTTGTTAGGTGGTGCAGAACCAGTAAGACATGGAACAAGAGAGTTATGAATAAAGAGTGTTATCTTTAAACTGGTGTTCTACCACTGTTATGCTTTGGCCAAAATTTGTTTGAATTTCATTATGTTGGTTTTGAAGCATTTGGTTCATTGTGTCCCATTTTCTACAAAGGTCTCCCTTGCTATCACCCAACCATTACTTCAATGTCGCGTGCACATATTTGACTTTATTAGTTGTAGTGTTTCCCAAGTGTCGAACTCGGTTCGTCCAAGCACACACCACTTTCTCTTTCACTTGATTAAGAATAGTAGTTTGAACGTAATTTAGAAAATTTTGAAACTTGATACTCAAGCTCCTGAAATGTACCACATTCTCAGCATACAACTCTTCTATAAAAGAATTCAATATATTTGCACATGCATCCATTATATTCTCCACCACAACACTAGCTTTGACAATGTTTCCGTCTTCACCCTTGAAATATTTGGTGCCAACCACCAGTTTGAGCTTAGCTCTCACATTTTTTGTTGTATGATATCGACAAAGCAATGCATATGATATTGGAAACATAGATACGCACAAGCCATATAGACTATGACACTGGATCTAGAGGGAGTGAATAGATCCTAAAATAAAAATACCTTTCAAAATGATTATTTAAAATTTATTTGAAAAATAATGTTCAACGAAAGATTTTTGACCTAAATCAATATAGTAGTCTACACGAACCTAGTTATTGGAAACTCAGATATGCACAAGCCATATAGAATTAACATGATGATAAAATCAATCAACATAATAATGTCGCAATTAACCATTTAATATCCAACACAACGGTTTCCTATTTCTAATGAAGTCGTGTTAAAACCATAACTTGACAATTTATCGAATATGTGACGCACAATCAATTTTTTCAGAATTTTCTTTGAGCTTTGTTGATATACAAAAGCGCTTATAATTATAGTGATTATAAACTAATAAAAAAATTAATTTACACTTTAATAATCAAAGAGAAATTCTATATGAATCAATCGATCAATCAACATGTTTAACAAATTGCATATAGAAAGTAAATGAGAGTAAGAGATAGATCATAGCAATTTTCCTTTGAGTTAAACAAGCTAAACAATTTATCGAACACTTGGAATGCAAGTGAATTTTCAGAATTTTTCCTTGATTAGTGTTTATGTACAAAACCACTTATAATCAAAAGTGATTATAAGTTATATCCACACTTGAGTAAAATCAAAATCAGTTAAGAAAATTCTTACAATTCAATTGATAACACAATGTTATTTGATAAATTAGTTGATGAATATTGTAACACCCCAATTCTACCCAACGGTTATAATAAAATCAGAGTGCGGAATTTTCAACAAATACGAGGCGTTACACTTATTCAACTTGAAAAACAACATTAACATAATTCACTTCTTGGCGGATACGTAACACGTAAAGGAATACGAATAAAATTCACCATAATTAAACTTTAACGATTCAACCTTAAATAAATAACCGTAACGGAAATCTCAACATAATAAATCAAAACGACGTAGCATCTTTGAAAACAACGGAAAATCATAAATGCTAATTCAAAACCAGGATTTTTATTCAACGGAAATAACTGCATAATCATAAATAAGACAAGGCGTTCGTTTTCCCCCCGAGTGCTACGTATCAGAGCGACGACACCAAAGCTACTAATCTTCTTACTCCTCATTACCTGTACGTTACCAATATAAAGGTAACGGCCAACAAAAGAAAAGGGTGAGATATCGAATAATATAAGCGAAAGTACGATAATTCATATGCTCAAGTAAAGAAACATACATTAATTACAACTTAATTCCACGACATACGATATCCACATAAAACAACTGAATAATCAACGACAACATAAAATGCGACTCAATGCGACTCAACAAATGCAAATGCATGTGGATCCATTTGGAGCAGAACTCCCAACTTAAAATATGCCAGGTTATCGAGGCATTCAACAAGGCATAAGCCTTCAACTTACAACGTGGTGCCAATCCAGGCCAACTTAGTAATGCACATGAATATGTATGCTACAACGAATACAACATCAACAACGACTTAAATCAACAACAACTTGAAATATGCATAATTCTGCATCAACTTAAACCATCAACTTCAACTTTCGACAATAATCAACAACGTCAACACAATGCAATTATAATTTAACTTAATCAACTTTATTCTTAGCTTTCACCACATAATTCCACGGTCTTTAGATCATCTAATTCCTACATAAACAACACGTTCCGGCTGTATAGACAATCAAGCAACCAATGCGAATTTCAACGAAGTTTTACCGTTTTAATTAACTACCCGTATACCCGAACTGTCCCGTAAAGTTTCGTTCGATTCCAACAAACTATTTTTTCCGCTTAATTCGACCGACAGTGTTATTTTCTACTCTGTTTTAATTCCCTGTAACATTGGTAATCTGTCCTAATTATTCCTCTACTAATTATGACAGTTCCTTAATAATCCTGCATTATGATCTATCAGCTCACTTATTTATTTTACACTGCCTACTAATGGTTTGCTTACTGCTAAATACTTCACTTTTGATTTAATTACCTATCACTGCTAGATTAATTCTACTACTGCTGAGGCTAATTACACATACTGTCTTTTGGTTCCTTCATCCTCTGCTATGGCTCTCTATGTCATGCTAAGATCACTGTTTTCCTATTATACCATTCCACGAATATACCCGCATTCCACTTCTAAATGAATCAGGTGAAAGATTACAGAATATGCAAAAACTGAGACGGGCCTCCCATCTACCTGAGGCGGTCGCCTCAACTCCATAGTGACCAAGGGAGACAGTCGTCTCCTTCACCAAGGCGGACGCCTCACCTTTATTCTCCCCAGGAGGCGGTCGCCTCGCCTCCTCCATGCCACGCAGGGACGGTCGCCTCCCCTAGCATCGACCCAACGCAATTTTGCACGGAACAGTAACGCATAACAGAGCTAAGCATTGACACCAATCACACGGTATAACCATACATCACAGAATAATTTTAACACAGAATAATATAAATCATTCCAAAGAACGAAATTTTACCGACGAAAATTTAGCGGATAATTAAGCAGCCCTAAACCCCACATACGAACCATCCTACAATCGATTATAAAACCCGAATCCCACCCCTTACCTGTGGATTGACGGGAACTCGAAAATTCGATCGGAAAATAGCGACTTCTCGGACAGAAAATCCTTCCTAGCAACCCTTGGCTTCCAATTTCTTCCTTTCTCTCCTCCTGATTTACTGCTATGCGGCTGTGGTTTTCTCCTTTGGTTTTGCAAGCAACAAAAATACTACCCTTGTTTTTCTAGGTTACTTAATATATATAATACTCCTTATTTATTTGGTTTATTAAATCTTATCTCTCAATTACTAATTTACCCTACTAATTAATATTTATATTAAAACTAATAATTCTACTTAATAAAATAATTCTAATAAAATTTTCATTTCTCGACTAATTCGATCCGATTATTAGTTTAGCCTTTCTACCGACGATTTTTAACTTATACACTAAATTACTCGGAAAATACTCTATATTCTTAATTAATTTATTTTAATTAATAACGGGTGTTACAAATATCAAAGAAAGTAAAAGAGAAAAGTAAAAGAGACACAAGGATTTGCTTACATAGTTTTCCATTTTCGTCATCACATGTGGGTATGTCTGCGTCCAATTCCAATGTGGAATTTAGATACTTTCTTACTTCGCAAACAATATTCTTACAAGAGAAATATTCAGAGAAACTATACAAACTTTCATATTGATGTTGATACATCCCTTTCTCCTCTTTTGATCTTCAACTAGACCAAGACCGATAGATGCAACCTATTCTCCACTTAAGCTACTTCCTTGCAAAGATTTCAAACACTCAAAGGGATTTCACTCGAGTAAATCTAGTTCCACTCTATGAACACTAGATCACCAATTCTATCATCCAATTCTTGCTATTTCCTTGAATAGACTTCAAACGCTCCAAGGTTCCTTGCAAAGATTTTAAACACTCCAAGGTGATTCACATGGACGATTCCTTCTCGAACGATCCTGCACGAAAACCCAAAATCAACCAATGATCTTGGAGGACAAATCGATGGTTTTTCCGGATGAAGACCCCTACAAATCTCAACCCAAACTCAATTGAAAAATCTCAATCTTCGTCTAGATGGCACCCCAACAGAACATCATCACAATGTAATGTTAGTGTGTATGCATAGATTGGAAGGTTGAAAAAGAAGAACAAATGTAGACTAATCTTATAGTATCATCAAGTTGGAATGATGCATGAATGATATATTCATAGTTGGACTCTTTTTAAGTAAAAGAGCATAGTTTCAAAATAAAATAAAAAATGACCCACAAAATAGTATGTGTCGACCTTAAAAAGTTGTGTGTCAACACATGCAAAATAGTAGCTACTTTAAAAATACAGTACATGTGTCGACATGAAAACCGTATGTGTCACACATGTGCATGTGTTTTGAAGCAGATATGCTGAAAGCTTTAATATTGCAGTACATGTGTCGACCTGAAAAAGTTATGTGTCGACACATACTAAAACTTTTAAGAAAATGTAGAAATGCAGAATTTATGTGTCGACTCATAGAAATTTCAGGTCGACACATAAATGTTGATTTTATGCAAAAACTGATGTTTTATGATTGGGACCAATTTTAAAATTGTTTAAAATGATTTCTAAAACCTCTAATACAAAGGAGTGCGACAAGACATAAAAATATTGTCCACTACACTGAAATACTAACTCTCCAAATTTTAATATCACGTAAAACATCTAATAATAAAATTGCACTCACATATATTAATTCAAAATTAATCACTTTTTTCTTTATTTTTTCTTTGACAACCAAGGAAATGAGATTATAATAATTTAAAATTCATGTCAACAGATATAATATTGGCCAAATATTATTTTTACTATAAATCAAATTCAGTTTTTTCTGAACCCTCGTTCTTTAGTAGCTTAGTTCTCCTTCAATCCAAATAATTGCTTTAATCACTATTTATGTCTTAGTCTTAACGAAGAAGTGACTATGTTCTTTCTCATCTTGTTTGGGTGTTTATTTAATTCAAAATAGCAAATTGTCTTTTATTTAAATATTCAATTAATAACTTTTATGTCATCAACATTACATGTCCAAGACACACTTTTTTGTCATCAACGTTGTTTTGTTGTTGATGTGCTCTATTAGTTTGAGTGAGTATGGTATTATTTTTATATAAAAAAATGCAAGTGTCAATGTTAAGCACTTGTGTTCTACTAAAAAAAATTAAGTATTTGTGCAAAATAATATTGTATGTGTACTCTTTTCAAAATAATAGTATGTAAAAGAAATATGAGTTTAAAGGTAATCAATAAGTATAAAATGTTTTACATAATTAATGCATCATAATTCTTATGTGATTTTAAAAAAAAACTAAATTTTTATAAAAATTAATAATTATAATTTTATTAGCAGTATAAAAATGTTTTACACTATTGATGTATTTTCATTAAACTTAAAGGTTTTCATTAATTTATTGGTAATAAATATAAGGAGAAATCTTATCAAACAACACACGTCGAGTCTAACAATTGAACACCTTAGTTAATGTATGAGCGATCAAATTCACTTGACACTTTACAAACTTATCTTCAAAGTAAGAGAAATATAATAACAACGATTTAATGGAAGAAATAATAAGATTAAACTCCGAAGAACCATTAAGGTTCGGCCGAACACCAAGAACCATCACTTGAGAATAACTTTCAAACACTATGTTGCCAAAATTACGAGAATTTACTTCAAGAATAACTTTCTTAAGAGTTAAGGATTCTGCTGTAAGAATGGATAAGGTGCCTCTATCCTAGGCAGCCTCTGCATAAATAAAATCCACATGATCATTGCAGAGACACCAACCACGGTTCGTTGTACTTAAGGATTGGTTGAATCCTACATCCACGTTATACTTAAAATAATCATTCGATCGCGGAGTCCATTACATCAAATCTTCATTAATGACTTCAGTATATTTATCTTGTTGAACTATGAATCACTCTTGCCACTTATGAAAGACTAACCAACCAAATTTAAGAACTTCTTCCTTTTCATTATTCCAAATCCATTTGTTCCTATTCAACTATTCCTCCATAAACCTTCTACGAGATATTGGATCTAACTCTATTGGGTTGAAGGTAGTATCTTGGTTCGACGGTTCGAAAGAGTTTAACATGCAGTCGAAGATTGCTCACATGTTGTTGTCGAAGTGTTACAAGTTGTAGTTGAAGTGTGTTCTAGCTTGTAGTGTCGAAGGATGCTAGGATTGATAGCATTGAATTGGGCCTGTTTGTCATGTCCAATTGGTTAAGTTAGATTATAATGGGTATTTGTGATAAAAGCCCATTAGTTTAGTATGTTAGGTTTATTATAAACAGCATACTAGTCTCTCATCATTGCATACTGCAAATCCTATTTTAGGGTGAGAAGGTTATTTGTTATTCTTGTATACTTGTAATCTTATTTCAAAAGTAAGGAAAGAATAACAGTTAATAACCAATCCTTGTGTTCATCGTGTTCTTCATTCTTTCTTCTACCCTAATTGTTTCTTGATCATTAAGCAACAAGTTTATTTTTTGTTCTAAGGCATCCAATTCACAACAAATTGGTGCGGTGAGCGTGGAGAAGATGCCTTTGACAAAGTATGAGATTGAAAAGTTCACCGAAGTGAACGATTTCGGTCTGTGGCACTTGAAGATGAAAGCCCTACTGGTTCAACAAAGTTGTTTGGAAGCGTTGAAGGGAGAATCAACCATGAACGAAGCGTTAACGACAACTGAGAAGATGACAATGATAGAGAAGGCCCACAATGCAATTTTGTTGAGCCTTGGTGATAAGGTTCTTCGACAGGTATCAAAGGAGACGACGGCGGCAGGGTTATGGGTGAAACTTGAAAGTTTGTACATGACCAAATCGTTGGTGAATCGACTCTACCTGAAGCAAGCTTTGTATCATTCAAGATGATTGAAGACAAAGTGTTGGCTGAGCAGTTGGATATGTTCAACAAGTTGATTCTTGATCTTGAAAATATTGACATGAAGATCGATGATGAAGATCAAGCGCTATTGTTGTTGTGCGTGTTGCCCAGATCACATGCTCAATTCAAAGAAACTCTCTTGTATGGAAGGGAGTCCCTGACCTTTGAAGAAGTTCAATCAGCCTTGTATTCGAAGGAATTGAACGAACGAAAGGAGCATAAACCTTTGACGGTTGGTGAAGGTTTGACCGTTAAAGGAAAATTCTTGAGAAAGGATAATAAGTTCGACAAGAAGAAAGGTAAAAGTCAGCTGAAGTTTTACAGTGGCGAAGCATCTGGTATTCGATGCTATCATTTTAAGAAGGAGGGTCACACAAGAAAAGTGTACCCTGAACGCCTGAAAGATCATGGAGGAAAGGATAATGGCAATGCAACTATTGTTCAAGATGATTTCGACTCATCTGATGTTCTTGTGGTTTCGAGCAGCAACCCGTCGAAGGAGTGGATTATGGATTCTGGATGCACTTGGCACATGACTCCAAACAAAGACTTGTTCGAGGAATTATGTGATCAAGATGATGGATATGTATTGCTGGGAAACAACAAAGCTTGCAAGATTCAAGGTGTTGGATTTGTGAGATTCAAACTCCATGATGAGTTGATAAGGTTATTGACTGAAGTCAGGTATGTACCTGATTTGAAGATGAATTTGATTTCTCTTGGTGAATTTGACAAGAAAGGATATGTTTTTCAAGGAGAGAAAAGTATCCTAAGAGTCATGAAGGGGTCGAAGGAAGTCTTGAGAGACGTGAAGAAACAAAGCTTGTATACCCTTGAGGCCGAAGTTGTAAGTGGTTCGACAAATGTTGCATCCACTAAACCTTTGTCGAAGACAGAAATTTGGCACATGAGATTAGGCCATGTCAGTGAAAGGGGTCTGGTAGAATTGGGGAAACAAAATTTGCTGGGTGGAGACAAAGTCGAAAATCTGAAGTTTTGTGAATCCTGTGTACTTGGAAAATTTTGCAGAGTGAAGTTCAACAAAGGCAAACAAAGAACACATGGATCCCTTGATTACATCCATGCTGATCTTTGTGGACCTGCAAGGTGTCCATCACATTCAGGAGCAAGGTATTTTCTATCCATAGTAGATGACTATTCCAGAAAGTTATGGGTATTCACTCAGAAGACTAAGGATGAAACTTTTGAGAATTTCAGAGGTTGAAAGACTTTGGTTGAAAATCAAACTGGCAGAAAGATCAAGAGGTTGAGAACAGACAATGGTCTTGAATTTTGCAATGAGGTATTCGACAACTTTTGTGATTTCTCTGGTATTGCAAGGCCTAAAACTACTACAGGCACTCCACAACAAAATGGTTTGGCTGAAAGGTTTAATCGAACCATCTTCGAGAAAGTTAGATGCATGTTGACTAGTGCTGGGTTAAAGAAGGTGTTTTGGGCTGAGGCTGTTTTGACAACAACATATCTGATAAATATATGTCCTTCGACTGTGTTAGATGTGAAGACTCCTGAAGAAGTTTGGTCGGGACATCCACCAAATCTCGACAAACTGAGAGTATTTGGCTGCGTAGCCTATGCTCACATTAGGCAAGACAAGGTCGAACCTAGAGCTCTTAAATGCATGTTCATGGGATACCTTGAATGAGTCAAAGCTTATAGGCTATGGTGCCTAGAGTCAGGTCACAGAAGGATTATCACCAGTCGAGATGTTGTTTTCAATGAAGCTGAAATGGATTTCAAGAAAACGAATGATGTTGGTCGGCGCGTATCCGACGAAGAGTCGAACAGTAGAGATTCCTGTTGAGGTGGAGCATGTTGATGCTGAATTGCATATCCTAGATAAAATCAAAGAAACAGAGGATGCTGATAAAGTTGAGGAAACTGTCGATGACTATCTATTAGCAAGAGATAGGACACGAAGAGTCATCAAACCACCTCAAAGATTTGGGTATGCAGATCTTATAGGTTATGCCTTAATCTTTACAAGTGAGGTTCTAGACGAAGAACCAAGAGACCATAAGGAAGTTATGAGGAGTCGAAATAAGACTGAATGGCTGAAGGCCATGAATGATGAGATGAAGTCTCTTCATGATAACAACACTTGGGAATTGATCAAGAAACCTGCTGGAGCCAGGTTAGTCAGCTGTAAATGGATTTTCAAAGTTAAGGAAGGAATCGAAGGAGTGGCGTCGAAAAGATACAAGGCAAGGTTGGTTGCAAGGGGTTTCACTCAGAAAGAAGGTGTAGACTTCAATGATGTGTTTTCTCCTATTGTGAAGCATAGGTCTATTCGAATGTTTCTTGCCATGGTGGCACAGTTCGATCTTGAACTGGAACAGATGGATGTGAAGACTGCGTTCTTGTATGGTGACCTAGATGAAACAATCCTGATGAGGCAACCTGAAGGGTATGTCGAAAAGGGAAAGGAAGATTAGATGTGCAAGTTGAGATCTTTATATGGGCTGAAATAATCTCCTAGACAATGGAATAGGAGATTCGACAAATTCATGGCACGCATAAGTTTCGTTAGAAGTCAATTCGACCACTATGTTTACTTCAGATTTCGTCCTGGTAATTCATTTGTTATTTTGTTGCTTTATGTTGATGATATTCTCATAGCAAGTAACAATGTCGAAGAGGGATTGAGGGTGAAGGTTGAACTGAATAAGGAGTTCGAAATGAAGGATCTAGGAACAACTTCCAAGATTCTTGGGATTGACATTCGAAGAGATAGAAAGCAGTCGATATTATGCTTATCTCAAGAGGCATATTTACGGAAGATTCTCGAAAGTTTGGTATGTCGAATTCGAAGCCTGTTGTGACTCCAACAAACCTTCAATTCAAGTTGAGTATTAATCAGTGTCCCAGTACTGAGGTCGAAAGAGCTTATATGAATAACATCCCATATGCTAATGTAGTAGGTTCTTTGATGTATGTTATGGTTTGTATTAGATCCGACATAGCATATGCAGTAAGTCTTGTAAGCAGGTACATGGCAAATCCTAGAAAGGCTCACTAGAAAGCATTGAAGTGGATTCTAAGGTACATAAATGGGTCTTTGAACAAAGTCTTAATTTATGGTGGAGCCTTGGGTGAAGATAGTAAAGCAATAATCGAAGATATGTCGACTCTAATTATGCAGGCTGTATAGATTCCAGAAAATTTATTTCTGGATATGTTTTCACTTTGTTTGGTACAATAATTAGTTGGAAAGCAACACTTCAGAAGGTTGTTGCATTATCAATCACTGAAGCAGAATAGATTGCTTTAACTGAAGTTGTGAAAGAAGCATTATGGCTTGAAGGTTTTGCTAAGGAGCTGAAAATTTGAGGTGAAGTTATCACTGTTAAATGTGATAGTCAAAGTACATTACACCTGTCGAAGAATTCAGCCTATCATGAACGAACCAAGCATATTAATGTGAGGTTGCATTTCGTCAGAGGGGTAATCGAGCGTGGAGAAGTCCAAGTGCTGAAGGTTTCGACAGATCATAATGTTGTTGATATGATCATCAAGACATTGTCTAGTTGCAAATTTTTTCACTGTATGCAGTTGATAAAGCTGCATGAAGAAAACTAGTTCGTTAGTTGATAATAGAGTTTGTTCCAAGGTGGAGATTTGTGAGATATTGGATCGAACTCTATTGGGTCGAAGGTAGTATCTTGGTTCGACGGTTCGATAGAGTTTAGCATGTAGTCGATGATTGCTCACATATTGTTGTCGAAGTGTTACAAACTGTAGTCGAAGTGTGTTCTAGCTTGTAGTGTCGAAGGATGCTAGGATTTATAGCATCGAATTGAGCCTGTTTGTTATATCCAATTGGTTAAGTTAGCTTGTACCCTAAGTTAGTTTGTAATGGATATTTGTGATAAAGGCCATTATTTTAGTATGTTAGGTTTATTATAAATATCATACTAGTCTCTCAGCATACTAGTCTCTCATCATTGCATACTACAAATTCTATTTTAGGGTGAGAGGATTATTTGTTATTCATTTATACTTGTAATCTTATTTCAAGAGTAAGAAAAGAATAATAGTTAATAACTAATTCTTGTGTTCATCATGTTCTTCATTTTTTCTCTTACCCTAATTATTTCTTGATCATTAAACAACAAATTTATATTTTATTTTAACACATTATAATCACAACACCTTCAATCAAAATTGTCATTCTACCGACTACTTTACTATCTTCTTTATCTTCTTTGTAGCATAAAAATATATCTTATTTAAAATTAAAATTTGTGCACTAACTTTTGAAATAAATTTTACTAATTTTATTTCAGAAGGAGTAATTTATCATAAAATTCATTTATAAAATACATTAAAATGCTTCATATTTACGTGTAACATGCTTCTAAAAATATTTTGCTAATACTTAAACAAAGTCAATTAAATACAAATTTCTTTATTAGCGTTTTTAATTACAGAAAAATCTTATATTTTAAAAGGGGGTGTTATTATTATTTTATCTAATAATTTAATAACGAAATTAATAGAATGTTCTAAACTCTAAACCGTAAAGCTAATTAATCATTTTGACAATGAAACTTTAGTAGAAAGAATATCTTATTTTGTTTCTTCATCTAGATTTAACTAAAGAATAAGAAAAAAAAGATCTTATCCATTATGTTGCTGAGTCATTTCAAAGTCATGCATTGCTTTGCATGCTGATTTACTTGCCGTAGTATTCATTTAATAGTCCTTTATGGTGTACCATAAAACTGGCATTCCCACCGGTCAAAAACAGACGTGGCATCCATTCATCACATCCAAACCTGCTCATTGTATTTTGATAATTATGACTATTAAAAAAATTATTCGTCCGCACGAATACATTTATTTATAAATATTAAATTATTCGATAAAAATGTATTTAAAATATAAAATAAAAACTTAATTATTTATATTTTTGTTATAATACATCTTTATATATATTAACAATAAATAATAAATTAAAGTTAAATGTACAATTCTGTCAGTTATATAAGTGATCTTTGATTTATCTCCTTAATTTTTTTTTATTATCTTTTATAATTTTTGGACAGCATATAAAAACGGGGATAAGTACAAAAGATGTTTATGAAAAACAATTTTTAAATTTAAGAGACAAAAGACTTTAATATTTTAAATTTTAAGAAGTATTTCAAAAAAAGTAAATTAAAGAGCATAAACCAAAACCCCTTTTATTACAGGGGAAGAATCGTACATTTAACCCTAATAAAGAATGTATTCAAGACACATCAACTAACAACAAAATCAAAAATATTCTTATGCTAAATAATAAAATCAAGTATTCTATTTACTTGTTGATTATATATTAGAAAGACCTTTCACTAAGCCTCTGTTTGATTTTGCATTGGTCTGTTTGATTTTGTGATTGAATTGAGTTTAGTTAAAATTGAGTTGAATGTGAATTGATATATGTTTAGATATTTCATGTAAAAGTGATTCTCAGCAATTCATATTATTTGGATAGTTTGAATCAAAATCACTTTTAGATGTGTAATTACTAAAATGAGTTTTAATTATATTTAAAACTATATATTTCTTTTATATTATAGATCATTATTTAAATAATTTAAAAAAAATTAAAGATTAATAAACAAAAAAATCAATTAAGTTTTATATCTATTATAATAAACATATTATATTTAAATATTTATATTTATTCAACGCATAATATTTTTCATTATGTGCATGGTTAATTAAAAATTGGGCCTGTTTTATTAGTAAAAAAAAATAAAAATCCTAAAAGGTATTTTAATTGTAAAAAAAAAAGGGCCTTTGAGCCCAATGTCTCTTCATCTCTACTCTAACCTAGAGACTTCCTCTTCAAAGAAGAAAAGAAAAAGGCAAAGTGCATTTGAAGGAAAAATGGGTTGCTAACTCTGGATATTTTCGTCCAAAATATGAATTTTGTGGCATGAACTTGATAATCGATTTTATCTCATCGTGGAAGGTGAGAATTGAAGCTTCAAAGTGAACGCAACCACCAAAAAAAGCTAAATGCAACCACCAACTGCTGCCCGCTATTCATTATCTCCGGAAAAACACCTCTCGGTTAAACAACAACATCATCAAGGATTCCGATGAGAGAGAGATGGTTGTTACATGTGGATAGGTTTTTTACAAATCGAAAAGAGAAAGGGGCGCCGTTAGGGTATGAGTGTGTCGAAGAAGATGAACAAGTTAAGGAGACTAGAGAGACGAGACAAAGTGAAATAGTTTATTTTTGGGGAGAGAAAGTAAAGTGAGAAATGGTTAATGAAGTGTGTAATGATAAGAAGTAAAACACGTTATTACCCACGTTAATATATGTATTAGCCAATATCCAATAAGGAGAAAAAAATCAATGTGTTAAATCTACTGTTCCAAATTTCAAAGTGCAGAAAAAAAGAGATACATGGAAAATATGGAACTAATAATGAAAAAATGTGGGAAAAATGAATTGAAATTTGAATATGAAATTTGAATATGAGAGAGGAAAATTTGAATATGAGAAAATTAAAATATGATTTTGAAATTTGAATATGAGCGAGGAAAATTTGAATATGAGAGTGGCTACTTGGCAAAAAGGATCTCCTTCATTGATCAGTTTAATTTGATTTAGTCAATTATAATAGGGTTAAATAAGTTTTTGGTTCTTATAAATATCTCAAATTTCGTTTTTAGTCCCTCTAAAATTTTCCTTCAAAGAATGGTCATTCTAAAAATTTAAATTTTAACTTTTGGTCCCTCGTGGCAAAGCCGTCGCTAAAACCGTCGTAAAAACCGTCGCTAAATTAAAAACCGTCGCTAAAACCGTCGTAAAAACCGTCACTAAATGTAAAAATCGTCGCTAAATTGCAGGAGAGACCAAAAGTTAAAATTTAAATTTTTAGGAGGACCATTCTTTAAAGGAAACTATTAGAGGGACTAAAAACAAATTTGAGATATTTATAGGGACCAAAAACTTATTTAACCCATTACAATAAAGGGCAATTTATAGTGTAAAGTAAATATGTTAGAAAGGGTAAATTCGGGAGATCAGTGACATATTGACTAGTAACTAAAAACCATACTTTCGCATGCATTTTACAACGAAACGCTCATTTAACTTAACTGTGTTGTATAGATACGGGTATGTACCCGATTGATGCGGTATGTACCCGGTACAATCTTACTAATACGATATTTATAAAAAAAACTAAAGTACATGTATGTTAATATAATTTTAAAAAAATATTTTTATAAAATAATAAACAAATTATATTATATTATTAAAAAAACAACAAAATATTAAAATTAAGAAACAATTTACTTAAAAAAATTAATACTCTCGCAATAACAGAAATAAATCACACTTAAAAATATCAATAAATCATGAAATCATGGTTAAATATTAATATTTTTCTCTGTAAAAATAAGTTTCAGTTTTTGAAAGAGCATTGTGAAGAAAACAGTACGGCAATGATAGAATACAAGGGTTAAAATTTGGGTTTTCTTTATATATATATATATGATAAATAACTTAATTTTACCTAATAAAAAACCTAAATTATAATATTTGGAAATTTTTTTGAAAAATATTGGGTACGTGGTACCAAATGTGTAACCATTGATGTACCAATATTATAATACAAATAAATAAATTGATACGAACTTAGTACGTACCGAATGCATATCGTACGCATACCAGTATTCGGTACCGATCCTTACCCATGCTTCATAGTCATTTAGTTGTAGATGTTATTTTTTTAGACCTTACTGTTACATAAAAAAGGAGTGAAATAAAATAAAAAACATTATATTGTTATGGTGTGTATTAAAAATTAGTTGAAAAAGTGATAGGAACCTTAATTTAAAAATAATAGGTTTATTTAAAAATAACCTAAGCAAATTTTGATAAATGAGGTTGGTAAGATAAATTGAGAATTTAATTTGAATTAGAATCAAAATTGAGTATGTTTATAGGAATTTTATAAGTAAATATAAATCCTATAATTTAATGGGTCAGATAAATTGGGAAGGCCTATTCACATTATGTGAAAGCCTAATAAACATTCGGGAAGACAAAAAGAATGTGTTTATTCTAGAAGTTCAGAAAGATGTCTCTCATTGTATCTTTAAAAGTCACATTCGGTATCCTCACCATACAAGGATTTGCACTGAAAGAAAAATCGTTTCATTCAAAGATGGTAGTCGATGATTCCGTGATCGGTCCGCGTGAGAGGTTTGTTATATTTTCTTGTACGATTTTATGCATGTCTAAAAAAAGTTATGGCACGAACTTGTTTGTGATTCGTGTGGGTTTTGAAACATGACAGGTCAAGTCAAGATACGGAGCGTGAGGCTATATGGAGAAAAATGCGGCTTGATGAGATCTACCAGAAATCTATAGCGGAAGCTGAAAAGCGTTCTTTTGTGAACAACAACCAAGCCCTTGAAACTGGTGTTGGTAGTTCACTATCGGAGGATGGTTGCATGATTGCTGGCATGCGTAAAGACGATAAGACTAAGGGCGTTGTGGAGGATCTTTCATATGAAGGGAAGGAAGCCATGCAATGCATGGAACAATCCAAAGTACCATCTGAAGGGTTGGTCGGCAAAGGAGTAAGTAAAACCTTACCCTGACAGAATGAAGGCATAGTTTTTTTATCTGACAATCGTTAATTTTAATTTACGCACATAGATGTAAGTATAGTTATTAATGTGTTTAGATTCATCCGTTTGTAATCATTAAAAATATAACTTAAGGTTGTTTTGTGAAGAACAAGCAGGACTCTGAAACTGGTGTTGTTAGCTCACAGACGGTGGGTGGTTGCATTACTGCTGACATGCATAAAGACGAAAAGGCTAAAGACGTTCTGGAGGATGTTTCCACTGAAGGGAAGGAAGGCATAGACTGCATGAAACAATTGAAAGGACAAACAGATGGGTTGGCCAGGGAAGAACTTGGATCACTTGGACGGGTCTTCGTATGGAGAAGGAAGATCAACTCACGAAGGATTGCAAGGAAAAAAGTTCTTGTAAGAAAGTAACTTTTAAAATACATAGTTGTTTATCTGCACATATACTGTGTTTAACTTAATGTCTCATATTTGGAAATGCAACAATTGCCCCAGAAAGTAATTAAAGAATGTCTAATGATCGGGCACGAGAAAATCCGTCTTGTTGATTCAGACTTCAAAACTTCAAGGAATTGTGTGTTTCATTTCCCCTAACGTGAGTACTGCATTGAGAGGTATATTGGTCAATAATGGTATGAGTTTGTATGGAAAAGGAAGCTAAAAAAAGGTGACAGGGTTGGTTTCAGTTTTAGGTTTCCTTCAGCCAATGTATTGGTGGTAACAGATTGGAAGTGCAAGAAGACCTGTCCTTGAAAGCGAAGTGTGTAGGTTTTGTGACCGTTGTTCGTGATACTGATAATGTAATGCTTATGTAGTTTATGAAGTTTTTTTGGCTAGGAATTGTATTTAAATATGCTTAACAACAAAAGGCACTACGCCAAAAATGGTTTTAGGTAGCGCACTTTAGACAGCGGTTTATACCAAAAGTGCTGCTATAGGTTAAATAAAAAATAAAACACGGAAAATATAAACGAATTTGTAAAAAGCGCTGCTAAAGGCCTACCTTAGACAACATTTTCCATAAGCACTATTAGAGGCCCGTATACTAAGCGTTGTTAAAAGCCCACATAAGACAGCGCTTTACAAAAGCGCTGCTAAAATCCCTCCTTAGATAGCGCTTTCCAAAAGCGCTGCTAGAGGCCTATATAAAACGCTGCTAACCCCCCTTAGACTGCGCTATCCAAATGCGTTGTTTGAGGCTCATCTAAAGCGTTGCTAAAACCCCCCATTAGACAGCGCTTTCCAAAAGCGCTGCCTAAGGTCTTTTTTTATAAAAAAAATCATAAATATGTTCCGATCTATTCTTCTCAAACTGAAAACCCTAAAATCCCAAATCGACTCTCGTTCTTCTTCTTCTCAAACTGAAAGCGATCGTAATTCCTCTTGTCATTCCTCATTCTACCATTCCCATTCGTCATTCCTCATTCTACTTCCAGGGTGTTGATATCAGTAGTCGTTCTTCTTTAGCCAAAACGAAGAAACTGAAACTGGAAGTGATTATGGAACGGATAGTTATACCTAAGCACTTATCAGCAGTCATTAAGGTAAACCATTTCCATACTGATTCTTTGCTATTTATTTTTCTTATTCTTTGCTTTGTTTCTAATAAGAATAACTTATACATAAGCACTTATTCGATAAACACTTATATGTATCTGTGTGAGTCTACATAGATATCTGTGTATAGCAGTGTGAAAGTGAAAGTGAAAGTGAAAGTTGTATAAGTAAAATATAGGAGCTTTTGAATTTGTTTAAAGGAATTATGTAAAATTAGTGCTTCAATGAACTTAATTGATTGTAATGATGATTGTCTTCTGAAGTAACAATCAATGACAATGATAACACATAACCAGTTACCTTTAAACATTCATGTAGTGTAAAATCAGAGATGCCATTTTTTTTTACTTTTTGAATTTGAAACACCTAAGTTGGATGATGTTAACAATGTCATATAGTTTTTGAATTATTGATAAAAAAAAGACTTTATTGGTTATGTATAAATATCATTTTGTTTGTTGGAGGTTAAGACACAACAGTGATACAATTGTGAAACATGACATGTGTGTTATGGCTGTGATTTCTCCACTATTGTTGTGTTAGTTTCATTTTTGTCTCACTACTCTAAAAATGAGTTTTGGCAGCACTACATAGAAAGCGCTTTTAGCAAAAAGCGCTGCTGTAGGTTAAAAAAAAATTCGCTTAAAAAAAAGCGCTTCTAAAGGGTACCTTAAGAAAACGCTTATTAAAAGCGTTGCTAAAGGCCTTACAAAGACCCACCTTAGAAAGCGCTGCTAAAGGTTAACCTTAGAAAGCGTTTTTTAAAAGCGCTGCTAAAGCTGGCCTTTCGAAAGCGCCTTTAAAAGCGCTGCTATAAGCATATGAAATGAAAACGCTTTCTAAGGAAAAAGCGCTGCAAAGCTGGCCTTTAGAAGACGCTTTTTAAAAGCGCTTTCGTAGCTAATTTTATAATTAAAATTCATAAACCCTAAACTAACACAACACGATTTATTTTCTCAATTTCTCCATTCTCACACAATTTCTCAGTTTTCTTCAATCTTCCATCTTAGTCTTCAATCCATCTTCGTCTTCCATCTTCGTCTTCGTCTTCGTCTTCCTTTCTTTGCTTCTGACCGTATTCGCTTCTCCGTCTTCACCTCAGCCATGACATACTCCCTCTATCAGCTAACCTCGCCGTCGTAGGAACCTTCTTCGCTTTAGTTTCCATTGTTCTTGCTGGTACATTCTCGTTTTCTTCTTTTTATCTTCTCTTTGCTTTGATTTTGATTGTTTCATTTTGATTGATTTCTGTTATAATTGTTTCATTGTTATGAGTTTGATTACTGTCTTGTTTAGAGAGATAAGTATATAATATATTGTACTATTTTTTGATTAAGTAGGGTTTTGTAATTTTGATTTTGATTTCGCAGCATCTGAACATCAACAAGCGGCTTCCATCGGCATCTCATCTTCACCGTGCACCTCCATTTATTCGAATCATCACCACCATCCGACGTTGATGCATTTCGGTAACTCTATTTCTCTTTATTTTGTAACTGATTTTGTTGCGAGATTTATTGAGGGTTGCTGTTGAATCTTGTTCTATTATGCTAAATTTGTGCTGAAATTTGTGTAATTTTATAATAATGAAGATGTTTGTTTGTTCAATATGAGGTTCTAAGTGTTTGTCTGGTTATGTTGATTCGAATAAAGTATTTTTGAAGTCAATACAATAAGTTTGTTTGTTGATGAATTAACATAGATTTTGGTTGATACAGTATTAGAGGTTTCGACTGAGTTAATTGAATGAAATTTGATTATTGATTAATTGTGGCATTCTTCTGTTTCATATTGGTGAATTTCTAATGACTATGCAGTTAATATGATATGTTAGTTTCGATTGAAACTTTTATTGGGCATTATGTCGTTTCTTTTGTGTGAATTTGAGTGAGAAAAGTCATTTTATGTTGAGTAATCGATTGAATTGTGGTTGCCTGGATTTGTTTTAGTCGATTAATTTTGAATTTGAATTCAACTGTGTCCACTGTTATGCTACAAATCTGAAGAAAGTGATTTGAAGTTGAATTGAACAAATAACATGCGTTTTTGGATTCCCGGTTTTGTTTGTGAAGCGATAATCATGTTTAACGTTGCGTTTACTTGAGTTTAAGTGTGTTTAGTACAATGTATATAATGCTGATTTTTTACATGTACATTGAATACTAAGTTTTTTTTCTTGTTTCTTACTTGTAAATATTCTTTTGTTCATATCATTCATGCAAGTTTCATTCGGTTCATTCTAATTCCATTGTAAATACGCATTGTTCATGTACATTCATACATTCTAATTTCATTGAGCATGATTGGATTTAGGTAGTTAAGACTATTATGTTGTGAAATCTGTTGGTTTGATTGTGATAATCTCGGTTCGATTGTGATAATTTGATTCCACTGTTATGCTACAAATCTGAAGAAAGTGTTTTGATCGATGTACAAATGTTATATTGTCCGATTCTGTTTGTTGTAGATGAAGTGATTGTTGTTTAATTCCGATTGTGATCTGTTTCAAATTTAGATTCATAGTTTGCTTTTGGATGTACATTTACATTGCTGATCTATTTTGAAATAGAGTTTATACATTTGGTTTTGTGATATCCTTGTTGAGCTTGTTTGTAATTCGGCTTTGATACTATGAATTCATTATTGAAGATTAGAGGATGTTGGTTTGAGTGTAAATGTTAGAGATAATGATTATTGTTTGGGATTGGACTTAAATGAGAAAATCGATTTGTGATACCATTGTATTTCCGATAGATGTTTGATTGATTTGAATTGAATTTTGGGTCGTTAATTTATTCTTACTTGTGACTGTCTGGAGGTTTGTTTGTTTGATTATGTCTTGTTGTGAACTTTATTTATCATGTTTTGAAGTTGAATTGAACAAATAGAATGTGTTTTTGGATTCCCGATTTTGTTTGTGAAGCGATAATCATGTTTACCCTTGCGTTTACTTGAGTTTAAGTGTGTTTAGTACAATGTATATAATGCTATTTTTTGTACATGTACATTGAATACTAACTTGTTTTTTCTTGTTTCTTACTTGTAAATATTCTTTTGTTCATATCATTCATTCAAGTTCCATTTGGTTCATTCTAATTCCATTGTAAATACGCATTTCTCATGTACATTCACACATTCCAATTTCATTGAGCATGATTGGATTTAGGTAGTTGCTGCCCGAATTTTGGTTTAGGGGTTTAGAACTTACTTTGAATTTGATTTTCCATGTTTCAATGTGAATTGAATAATAACTTGAGTTTCTTTGGTTTTAGTTTCATTTGTGAATTGAATTTCTTGAATGATTGATTACTTGGTTCTTGAATTGTTCATGTGCATCATATAAGTTTCTTGAATTGTTTTATATGTTATGACTTATCCTTGATGTTGTTTTATATGTACAAAGCTCATTCTTTGTGTTTCCGTCAGTTTTACCTTCTCGTTTCAACTTCTCGACGTTTCTGTTCGGTAAATGCGAGGTAAATTTCTTCATCAAATTACTGGTATTGTGATGAATTTGTCTATAATTGCGTGAATATGTTGTGTTTTCTTGCTCCGGATCCATTCCGTGTATACTTTGCGTTTTGACAGAAACACATTATACCGTTTTGTGCCCTAATTAGTTGTTTTTGTTTAGCTCAATTAGTAAAACAATGGATACGACATGGATGTATTCAAATCGATTGTCAAAAGAGTACGGGAATGGGGTATCGGAATTCGTTAAGTTTGCTGTTGCGCACGCCAAAGACCCTAGTTGAATGACATGTCCTTGTTTGGGTTGTTGTTATGGGAATTGGGTTGACGCGACTCAGTTGGCACCGTATTTAATACGGTATGGAATTGATAGAAGTTATACATGTTGGAATATGCATGGTGAGAAAAGTAACGAGAATGTTGAATCAGGGGATAATACGACCTATGCTTCAAACGACAATTGCACAGATACATATGATTATGATCGAGTCGAAGAGATTGTAGAAGCGCTTGAAGAAAATCTTAATAATTGTCCCAAAATGTTCGAGAGGTTGGTAAGTGATGCAGAGAAACCGTTGTATAATGGTTGTACAAAATTCACAAGATTGTCTGCGGTATTAAAGTTGTACAACTTAAAGGCGGGCAATAGATGGTCAGATAAAAGTTTCACAGAGTTATTAGCCCGTATGAAAGATATCCTACCAGAGGAAAATGTTCTTCCCAATCGAACGTATGCGGCCAAAAAGATGTTGTACTCTATTGCCATAAGCTATGATAAGATACATGCATGTCCAAAAGAATGTGTTTTGTTTCGAAACGAGTATGCGTCGTTAAATGAGTGTCCTAAATGCGGTGCCCCTCGATATAAGAAAAAGTTGTCTCCGACAAAAGTCTTATGGTATTTTCCTATAATTCTAAGATTTAGACGCATGTATCATAGTGAAACCGATTCAAGACACTTGACTTGGCATGCAGATGAAAGAATTATTGATGGAAAGTGTTGACATCTGGCAGATTCACCATAGTGGATGAAAATTGATAATGATTATCCTGAATTTGTAAAAGAAGCAAGAACCATTCGCTTGGAATTGTCTACTAATGGAATAAACCCATGCGGTATTCAAAGTATCTCGCATAGCACATGGCCTGTGATTCTTATGATTTATAACCTACCTTTGTGGCTATGTATGAAGCATAAGTATATAATGTTATTTATGTTAATTTCTGGGCCTAAACAACCAGGGAATGACATAGACGTATACTTGGAACCTTTAATCGAAGATTTGGTGGGAGAACGGTGTGGAGGTTTATGATGGGTATAGGAAAGAAAGTTTCAACTTGAGGGCGATCTTGTTTGGAATAATTAACGAATTTCCAACATACCAAAATCTATCCGGGTATAACATTAAAGGTGAAAAAACGTGTTCTGTATGTGAAGATGGAACCGATACAACGCGATTGAAATCTTGTTAGAAGAATGTCTTTCTCGATCATCATAGATTCTTAAATTCTAAACATCAATATCGTGGATGGAGAAAAGCGTTCAACAGAGATACCGAACAACGTAGAGCTCTGCCTGGATTGACAGGTGATCAAATTTTTGAAAAGGTGAAAGATGTGAGTATTCTGTTTGGCAAGTGTAACACGGTGGGAGAACTGACTTTTTTGTTTTGCGTTTGATCGCAAATGTTGCGGATACTAGAGTCGCCACCGACTTTTCTTTTATCCAATTAAGGGAAGGCGAAGAGAACAAAAAAAGACCTTCGTTTGATTCTGAGTAAGGGAGGTGGTTATGAAAAGGGAAGGTGTTAGCACCCTTTCCATCCGTAGTTATCTACGGGCTCTTAATTGCTTAGCTTACTTTAATTGTTTTTGTATGTGTGTGTTTGAAAAGATTTTTGAAAAGACATTTCACTTTGACTTCGTAATGATTCACGCTGGAATGTATACGAAGTATTTGGAAATGTTTTGTTTTGGAAAAGAAACTTTGTAATGATTCACGCTGGAATGTATACAAAGTGTTTGGAAATGTTTTTGAAAGTGTGAAGTGTGAAAAGTATTTTGAGCAAGTAAAAGAGACTTATTACCTACTCAGAACGGTCGTTTTCGTGTTATTTTGCTTTTCTTTAGAATAAGGCTATCCATACCATTAGTTGGTAGGTAACCTTATTCGTTGGATGTAAAAAGGGACATTCGAAGGGACATCGGATGGTCATAGAAGGCAACAGGTAGGGACATCTTAGCATATTCGTAGGGACGATCATCACTTTTTGTAGGCAACAATCGAGGGACGAGATCATGTATTTGTAGGCAACATCAAGGGACTATGATCTTTAATTCGAAGGGACTATGATGATATATTATAGGCAACTACGCTAAGATACCCCCGCGTTCGAGGGACATGACCATTTTCGTAAGGCAACGAGAGAGGATACCCTAAAGGGAGTGCAAGTGTGAAATATATGCTATATTCGGATATTTTTATCTTGTATTTAGTGATCTAAATTGGTTTTTATCTTGCCATACACGCCTAATTACTAGCAGTTAAAGGGTGCAGAAAGTAAATTGCGGAAATGTAAAGTGCGGAAAGTAAATGTCCTACGCTATTACATGGCTTTGTGGCAGATACATAATAGGAAGTGCGGAAAGTAAAAGCAGAAATATAAATCTACGCTATTACATGAAAACAACCTTGCAACCTATACATCCTTTCTAGAATTTAAATGCAGTAGAAAAATAGGAAAAAAAATGGTCTAAGTGAAAACCTAAATCCTAATATTTTTGGTATTTTTGAAAGTTAATGTTAATGTGGGAGGAACCCTAATTCTAATTGATTTTAATTAATTAAAAAAAGGTTTAATGAAAATTATTAACCTAAATTAAACTAATTAAGTTAATTAATTAAAAAAAGTATGGAGAAAATTATTTGCGAAATTAACCCTAATTAAGCTAATTATTTAACCTAATTACTAATTAAATTAATTAGTTGAATTAACTAAAGAAAAGGGAATAAAAAGCATAAAAATAAATAAAATAAAGAAAATCCATCAGAGCTTCTGACGGAGGCTGCCACAGAAGCCAAGCCTTCTGTGAGTGGCGCACCTTGGGCATCCAGAAACTGGAGTTTCTAGAGAGGATCCTGCTGGGAGTGCCCGGGCTTCGATCCGGTCCGGGGCTTCGGAGATTCTTTGGGGACGCCCGTCAAGCTGTGGAACCGTGTCTTGAAACATCCGAGTTGGAGCTTGGGGGCGGAAGGGTCCGTCGTGGCTACTGGAGATTATGTTGCTAGGGACGTCCATAAGCTGGAGCTTCTGGGGGAACCTAGTGCTGGAAACATCCAGAAGCTAGAGCTTCTGCGGGGTCTGGAGCTGGAAGGGTCTAGAAGCTGCGGCTTCTGGAGATTCTGTTGTTGGGGACGTCTAGAAGCTGGAGCTTATGGGGAATCCGGTCAGGTACGCTAGAAGCCGGAGCTTCGGGGATTCGATATGGGGCGGTTGGAGCTTGAGGATTCGGCGGGAAGTCCGGGAGCTTCGGAGGACTCTTCGAGACGCCTACGAGATCCGGTTAGAACTTCTGGAGATGCCACCGAAAGGGAAACTCCGGTCATCTTCTTCGGTCACCACCTTTTATAAAACCTGCGAAAACGAACAGAAAAACAAAAACAAAATATCCAGATTTAATATTTCAACCCTTGTGAACACGATGGTGGGATTCGTTTGTCTTAAAACGGCCTGTAACTATGGTTTTGGAACTCAACAGCTAGCTTGCCCTAACCATGACAGTTAACAATTTGGCCACCAAACCTTGCAAACGATGGATGAAACCTGTCTTATTTGATCCCAGGAAGACATTAGTGGTGTTAATTTTGATCAAAACAAGCCATAACTTAAAATACGATTTTGAAATATTCACAAACGGGATGCATGCATATTGGATGATACAGCCAACATGAACTATGTACAAGAGTGTATTCTTACCTTTACCTACCTCAGGAACACGATTGAATGATTGAAACGGCTGGAAAGTGGCTACAAAGGGTTGCACGATTTTGCCAACTTTTGGATTTTTTGAGAAATTTTAGGGTTGTTGTGGAGGCAAGGATTTCGTGTAAGAAGTTGGCCAAGAGTCCTCTTGTCTTGTGGTAATGTTAAGTATATATAGAGGAGTGGAAATAGGTCAAGACTTTAAGAGAAAATATTCTCCTTAAATGAAAAAATATTTGATTGGAAATTTGCATGAAATCTTTCCAAATTTGCTCAATCTTCCCCTCAATCTTCTTGCACGAATTTGACAGCTATTTTGGGCTTCCTTGGTCCTCAAGACATGCACAAATCAAGCCCACCTTGTATTAATAATTTATCTTTGTATTTAATTTAATTAAATTTGAATTTAAGCCATTTAATTCAAAAATAAATAAATAATAGGATAGAAGGCGTGGCATGCATAATGGAAGTCATGGATAACCTTATAATCAAGTTTGGATCATAAAATCTTAGGCCCATTTGGAAAATATTTGCTTTTGCCAGGTATTTCCCTTCATGCACCTCCTCAAAAATGCTCAACTTGCACAATTTGTATCTTGCTCAATTTTCAACATTTTTGGGTGTTCTTGGACTTTTTGAAAGCTCAAGATTTCTTCTAAACATCCCTTTTGGTTTCACCTTCATTGAAGTTTCGATGCTCATGAACACTTCTTTGCAAAAAGATGACTTTTTGTTGACTTTTTAAGAGGACCTGTAATGTTTTGATCCATAACTTCCAAATGAAGCATTTCCATCCAAAGCTTGTGAGACATGAAGTTGTAGAGAATTGAATTCCCTTTAAAATGAGCTTTGGTGAAAATTTCTGATAAAGTATGTGAAAGTTAAGCTTGGTCAAAGTTCTGTTGACTTTTGTCTGAAAAACCCTAATTTAGAACCTTTGACTTTTGATCAAATCTTGATTTTTCTTGATGAATCTTGGTCAACCCTTGATCAAATGATGAATATTACTTCAAAATATTGGTGTTGACAAAAAATTATGAAGTTTGACTGTATGTTGATCACAGTTGACTTTTTATCCAATACAGCTGATTTTCAACCATCTGAGCAATTGAATGAGCAATCTTGAATTGTAAGGCTTGAAACTTGACATAGTGATCCTTGGAAACCCATCTTGATTTGAGAGGAGAAAAACCCTAGCTTGGATTGATTGCTTAGGAGGGGTTTGTCTGGTCAACCCTTATGGAATCTTTGAGGATGGAGTGATGGATTATCTTGAGAAGTAGGAGGGAAAATTTTGGGGTATAACATCAAGCCTTTTGCACATAAAGTTGTCACAGGTGGGTGGAAGAAGAGGTCGATTTTTTTTGTATTTCCATAGTGCAAATCTTTGTACGTAAGACATTTTCTTGATGTTATGCATATTGAGAAAAATGTATTTGACAGTGTTATTGGTACGTTACTCAATATAAAAGGGAAGTCTAAGGATGGCCTTAAAATCAGGTAGGACATGGTAGAGATGGGAATAAGAACTGAATTGGGATGCGTGAAGAAAGGAAGACGAACATATCTACCACCTGCTGTTTACACTCTATCTAGAAAGGAGAAAAAATATTGTGTAAGTTCCTAAGTGAAGTTAAAGTTCCAGAAGGCTACTCATCAGATATTAGAAGACTTGTGTCTATGAAAGACCTCAAGTTAAAGAGTTTAAAGACGCATGATTGCCATGTTATAATGGAACATTTTCTACCGATATGTATACGTTCTAGTCTGCCAAAAAAAGTAAGAAGCGCAATAACTAAATTGTGTTTTTTCTTCAAGTCAATTTGCAATAAGGTGATTGATCCTGAGATCTTACCAACATTGCAAAAAGAAATAGTTGTTACTTTGTGTGATCTTGAAATGTATTTTCCTCCTTCGTTTTTTGACATAATGGTTCATCTTGTCATTCATCTTGTGAAAGAGACAGAATTGTGTGGACCAACTTATATGAGATGGATGTACCCTGCTGAACGATATATGAAAATATTAAAAGGGTATGTGAAAAACCAAAGTCGACCAGAGGGTTGTATTGCCGAACGATACATTGTTGAAGAAGTGGTTGAGTTTTGTACCAAATATCTGTCAAATGTTCAATCAATTGGACTCCCCAAATCTCATATTGTTGAAAAAAAATAAGGTAAGAAGCTAATTAGAAATAAAGTTGTGACAGTATCAAGGGTCGAACGGGATCAAGTGCATTTGTATGTTCTGCACAATGAGATTGAGGTTGAGCCGTATGTTGAAATGCACAAGGGTGTTCTTCGAGGTTTAAATCTAAATAGAAATGAGAATTGGATAGTACGAGAGCACAATCGAAGTTTCATACCATGGTTTAAGGAACATATTTATTCAAAGTATCGTTCAGATCCCGCTTAAGTAACAGAAAGGTTGAGATGTTTAGCATATGGTCCAAGTTTGGTTGTGCTTTCTCATACCAAAGAACTGGATGATAAAAGTACTATGCAAAATAGTGGTGTCACCTTGGTAGCTAAAGCAATGCACATATCAAGTGTGAAGGACTTAAACCCAAAATTTGCAAATCTGTCATATTTTGGGGTTATCGAGCGCATTTGGGTGTTTGATTATGAGAAGTTTCAGATTCCTATATTTGGTTGCAAGTGGGTTGAAAATAATAATGGCATACAAATGGATAAGTCAGGATATTTGCAAGTGGATCTTAATAGGGTGGGGTACAAAGATGAGCCTTTCATTCTAGCCTCTCAAGGTAAACAAGTGTTCTATGTCACTGTTTTGACAAGTACGAAATGGTCTATAATGCTTTTATTTAACAAAGTAATTGATGAAAACAATGGAGATCAAGGTGATATTGGTGTTGACATTGAATGTTTTACCAAAAATGATCAAAATGAGAATGAATCATGTACTAGAAATGATCATAATGAGGGTATTTGAGTCAATCCAACCGTCCGCGTTGTTAAGAGACGAGTAGAACATATTCCTACCAAGAAAAGAAAGAGACGTTAGTGAAAAAGGTAGTAGTATATATAATTATAGCCTATATCATTCAATAAAATTTAAATATACGTCATTTTATATATATTCAATATATATGGATTATTGATTATTGATTTTTATATTTGTCATTTCATTTTTATTTTTTTTCTTTATTACAGGTCAAATGGCTAGTAATCAAGAAAACTCACAAGATGCAAATGCTCCAGATGATACTTCAGAAAAAGATATTACATGAGGCATAACTATTATGAAGGGAATCATTTGTGATAGAGAAAGAGGAGTAACATATAATGTAGAATGGAATGATGAGGACCAACTAATTGGGTCTAATGCTGCAAAGTTGACAAGCTACATTGGTACACTTGTTCGTATGAACATTCCAATCACCACTCCTAGATGGAAAAGAGGAGAGTTGGATGAGGGTAAAGAGAAAATTTGGACTGAGATAAAGGTACCATATATGGTTCTTGTTATTTGCTTTATCTTGACGATAATATGTTTAAATTACTTATACTAACACACTCTATGCATATGTTTTTTCGTAGAGATCTTTTAACATTGAAGATACCTGTAAAAAGTATATACCTGGTTTGGCCGGAAAAAGACACAGAGGATGGAGATCTTTTTTAACAAACAAGTATCTTAAGGATGAGGAAGAAAATTTTGTTGAAGAGGATCCGGAACGTCCAAAGAAGTATGAGAACTTCATTACACCTGACGAATGGGTTTCTTTTGTAGGCCAAAGAAGAGACGAGAATTTCAAGAAAGTGAGTGCCATAAATCGCGAGAGAGCGTCAAAACCCACATATCCATGCAAAAAAGGGAGTTTGGGATATGCACGCTTACAGGAAAAAGTTGTAAGTAAAAATAAATGCTTCGATCTTATTAATTCTTGTCATACCCCAATTTTTGACCTAAGATACCACCTTACATATGCATCACTGCATCGCTAACAGTTTCATAACAGAATAGATCGTGCGTGACTTCTAGAAGTCAAGGTCAGGGTTTCTTCAAAATTTCATCTGTTCAAGATGTGATCAATTAGGGTTTGAATTTCCACTCACCTAAAATGATCTATCTTAATCAATCATCAACATTTGATCTTCAGATTCCCAACTTTTTCTCATGATCTACCTTGAATCGACCAATTAGGGTTTTGATCGAAGATAGTGAATCATTGACTTTCTGCTCAATGGATGACCTATTTTATTGAAGATTGATCTTAACATCTTCAATGAAACATCTTGACCTAATTTCTTGATTCAGAACATTGCAAAGTCCATGTTTCTTCATCAGACAAATTCTGAAGCATTTGATGAAAATTCATCTGCTTAAAAAAGTCAAACTTTGACTTTTGGTCAACTTTTTAAAGACTAAACTTTTTCAATCATAAAAACATTTCAAATAATCCATCATGATCATAAAAAATCAAGAAATGTGAAAAAGTCAACAAAAAGTCAAGATTTAAAATTTTTCTAACACTTAGAAAAATTTTCAAGTGTTAAGAAACATGGTTTTTTTCTCACTTTCTAGGCCATTTTTCACTTAGATCCATTTGGATTCAGAAAAAACTGAAAACATGAAAGTTGTAGCCCTTGTTACAAGCTTTCCAAAAAGTCCAAGAACTTGCA
Source organism: Vicia sativa (assembly GCA_021764765.1). NCBI lineage: Eukaryota > Viridiplantae > Streptophyta > Magnoliopsida > Fabales > Fabaceae > Vicia > Vicia sativa. The sequence goes on from CM038792.1 coordinate 268,920,240, forward strand.
AAAACATTTTGTCTAGCTATGCTTTTGATTTTGAAACATAGAGCTCCAAAACCATGGAATTTCAAGTTCATGCTTCAAAATTACAAGTCATTTTTCATAAATCTCCCTTCTAGAAGCCTAGTCATCAGCTAGGGGTAGATTATAACTAATAAATATCAGTTTTGCATGATTGAGGAGAGGATTGAATCAAAGAGAAATTTCTAACCATGGTTAGAAAAGTAACTTTTGCATTAAATGCAAAAGATTCCTTCTTACCACTTAAGCAAGTTGCAAAGCTCTCTCAATGATAACCATGCCTTGTCATTCAGATTTCTTGGCCTATAAATAGAGGTCATTTCTTCATTTTCAAATCACACCAAAGCTATCATAATCAAGCTTTCCTTCTTTCTTTCTTAAATTACAAGTTTCAAAGTTCAAAGAGGGAAATTTTGCAATCTTCAAACCTTGCAAAATCTGAGTGAATTTAAGTTTCTAACATGTTCTAAACATCAATTAGAAGTTGTCTAAGACTTAAAACCACCAGAAAAACTGTCCAAACTCAGAATCATACTCCAAAATCCATAAACTAGCAAATTGAGCCTTAACTTGCCATTTCTCAATTCACTTGTGTCATACCCCAAATTTTGACCTAATATACCATCTTACATTTGCATCATTGCATAACTAACAGTTCAGACAACATTAATCGGGTATAGCATTCACAGGTCAAAATTAGGGTTTCATCAGATTTTCATCTGATTCAAGAGCTAACCAATTAGGGTTTGAGATTTTCTCATCTTATTTGGTCTATCTTGATCAAATCATCAACCTCTGATCATCAGATATCAAATTTTCTCACAGATCAATCAAGGATCGACCAATTAGGGTTTGGATTGGGCATGAGGATTCTCTGACTTTTTGAGCAAGAAATAACTTTTTTGGATAGAGATTGGTCATCACATCTTAGATATAACCTCTTGACCTAATTTCTGGATTCAAAACATCACAGAGGTTCACAGAATTTATCAGTCGTTTTCAGAAACATCTGATGAAATTTCATCTGCACAGAAAAGTCAAACTTTGAATTTTGGTCAAATTTTTCAAAACAAAACTTTTTCCATCATCAAAATACTTCAAATGATCCATCATGATCATAAAAAATCAAAGAATTTGGAAATGTCAACAAAAAGTCAAAATTTCTATAACTTAGAAAAATTTCTAAGTGTTGAAATTTCACATTTTTTCCAAACTTCAAGCCATTTTTTCACCTAGTTCCAATTGGAATTTGAAAAAACTCAAAACATGAAAGTTGTAGATCATGGAAAAAGCTTTCCAAAATGTCCAAGAACTCTCAAATCCATGGAGTCTAGATACACTTTTGAAATTGAAACATAAGGCTCCATGAAACTTAATTTTCAAAGTTCACAACTTCAATTATAGGTCATTTTGTGATTTTCTCATTTAAACCACTTGCCACCTTGCCAAAATGAGTCATCAAACTGATAAACATCAGTGAGAAGTGATAATTGAAAGATTGGATCAAGTTGAATAATTTTGCACATGGTAAAAAAAGGAACCTTCCTTTTCAAAAGCCAAAGGACAATCTTGCCCTCTAAGTTATCCATGATTCATCCAAATGCCATGAAATTCTTGCCTAACAAATTCAGACCTCTTGCCTATAAAAGGATCACCATTTCAAGTCCAATAAAACACAAAAAAATCAATACACAAATCCATGCTTTTCATTCTTTTCTTGAAAATCAAGTAACATGAGCAAAATTGCCAAACATAGCATTTTCAAAAATCCAATGAAAACATATTGATCTTTAGTGTCTAACATATCATAATATCCATATTGAATCTGTTTAAGCATTAAAATCAACATAGGGTAGGCAAGAATTCAGAATCACATTTCATGTCATCTTCTTAACCAAAACTGCCTTAAGACACGAATCCATGGCTTGGCTTGATCAAACTGTGTTATGATCACTCAAACATCATCACCATACATCATATGAGTGATCCAGATCATTGGTAACAACCTGTAACACGACTTACACCAAAATCCAGTTTCTGTTTTTCATTGATGCAGGTCGACTTGGTTAGAGTTATCCAAGCAATTCCATGAGGTGCAGACCATTCATACACGATCCATACATGCCGCTGGTGCTCTAAAGATCAAGAAAACACAACTGGAAGTGCTCTAGAACAGAAATCGATCTCAGCTTTTTCAGGTTAGAACACAAACTTCAAACTCCATATTCCTTGCACCAATTGAGAAAAACTCTTGGCCATTCTCTTTCTGCACTCATAGCGATCATTAACCCTCAATAAAATCAAACAATCATCAATCATACATCATTTAATTTGAATTCTCAGTTTTAGGGTTCATAGTGGTTCCCAGAAATCCAAACGTGCCAGGCTTAATATAAATGCAATTAACAAGTACCATCGTGTTCGTGATGAAAAATCGAGCAAGTCTCATGTTTACATCATGGAATTTCATTGAGAAACGAGAGAGATAGCTTGGATCAAAGATTCTGAAGATCAAACTATAAACCCAGAAAATTCGCGCGTGTTCATGTGTTCTTCATTTTCAAAAATTCAAATAATCCAATATCATATTAACGCGTGTCATTTTCCACTAACACACTCAGCGCGTTTGGCTCAGTTGGTTGCTTGCTTGCTCTTAAGGCTCTTTGCCACGCGTCCCACTCAAAGGTCATGGGTTCAAAACCCAGCAAGACCATTTTTTCACTCTTTTTTCACAAAACTTCCATGTTTTCATGTTTTTTTTAACAAACTTTCACAATTTTTTTGATCAATCAAAACTTCTCATTTTGAGATGATTTTTTAAACACTTGTCAATAAATACATCTATTTTGTGATAATGTAAAAATTTTCAGAAAAAAATTTCATCTGATTAAATTTTAATAGAGCCGAAAACGACGTTCTGAACACTTTTCAAACCTCCTTAAAAGGTGAATTTTTCATGTTTTCGACTTCCGGTTTTTTTCAAAACTTATCATAAATGAACTTCACATTTCAAAATATTTTCAAATCTTTTTTTCAAAACTTTTCATCAAACTTGCATCTTTTTACCATGTTCGATCCAATTTAAACGATGAAACTGATTTCGTCTTCTCTCAAATTTCTCGATCGATCATGGGCCTCCCTCACGGTGTATGTCCCATAACATTCTTTTGTGTACATAATATTTCATTGTACATATATCAAAATTTTTTCAAATAAAACAAAATTTATCTGTACATAATACAGATACTTCTTTTATACTAAAATACAGACAAACCGCGATCGTCTGTTTTTACTTCACTTGTGTATATTCAAATCAACATTTTTCATATACGTGTACATTTCCCTTGTACATATCAAATACTTTTCATGAAAAATAAAACTTTTATCTGTACATAACACAGATACTTTTTTGAAAATACTTTTACAGAAAAACTTCGATCTTTCGTTTTTGGTTTATCTGTACATATACACTGAATACCATTGGTATTGAAAGAAACATTATTCCCTGTGAAAATACTTTCAAATCAATGGGCCTCTCTTACGGTGTAAGTACCAACCCTCCTGTACATCCATCGTTGTCTGTACATAAATACGCGTTCGTGTATATACTCACTTCCCTGTACACAGATCAAACTTGTAAATAATCAAGTTACGCTCGTTTTAAACGTTCGTTTCACAAACACTTGTTTATATTTCCTTCATAAACTCCTGCAAATAAACATCATGCATTGTTTATATTTCCTTCATAAACTCCAATGAATACATATCACACACACACTTGTTTATACAACTGTCTAATTATAACATAACAATTAGACTAATCAATAAGTTCCCCACAGTATAGCCTCCGCTTGGGCTTTATACAAGACAATCAATCCCCAGCATGAGTTAGCCTCCGCTTGGGCTTCATACAAGACAACTCATTCCCAATTGAGTTTAGCCTTCTCTTGGGCTTTGTACAAAGAAACTCTCCCCGCAGAGTTAGCCTCCGCTTAGGCTTCATATAAGACACACTCCCCTGTTGAGTTAGCCTCCTCTTGGGCTTCGTTCAAAAGAACTCCTTGTTGAGTTTAGCCTTCTCTTGGGCATCATACAATGAAAGAGATAGGAAATCTCTTAACAGCTTCCTCTTGGGCTTCCAATACAAAGAATCACCAGCTAAGATAGAACCACGAAAGGATGGTTTCCGGTGAAATCACTTTCAAATTCCCAGTAAAATTTCCGGTGAAATTGCTCTTATTCAGAAAAGGATGATTTCTCGGTGAAATCCCTTTCAAGCCAAAACCAGCCATACCCTATAGCTTCCTCTTGAGCTTCATACAAGGACCCTCGATGACCCTCAATGACCCTCGGAATGCCTCCTCTTGGGCTTACAATACAAGGACCCATGGGCTTCTTAAAAGCATCCCTTTAATCCAATCAATTTCTCCTCGAGATTTAGACATCTATCATCTCTATGGAAGAAGTATCTAATCTATCACATCACATACAGTCAAAAACTTTTCAAACTTCTTTTCAAACTCTTTTCAAACAAAAACATCTCTTAATTGTAAGTGGTAACGCTTGTACACTCAAGCAAAACACCCAATGCTTACAGTTAAAAGATTCAATCATCTTTTTCAAACATCTTTCTTAAACATGTAAGTGGTAACGCTTGTACACTCAAGCAAAACACCTAATACTTACGACGAAAGATTTTCAATCAAACTTTTCAAAAATGTATGTGATGAAATAGATTAGATACATTTTTCATTAAGATGACATTTGTCTGTCTCTTACTAACATCCCGTTGCTTTCCACTAGCATAAGTGGGAACTACGATTGCTCTGACTTTCTCAACATCCTTTTGAGAATACGTAGGCACAAGGTCTCATCCTTGGCGAGCAAATTTCTATCTCTCTCAGACCAAACAAACCATAGAACCCTTTAGATTCGAGCTACAAATGCTCTGATTCCCACTAGGGGATATGTATGCAGAAGATCCACAGATCTTTGCGAGCACAATAATAATAAACCCTAGGATCCCACCTAATCTACGTTTCTTAAAATCCCAGAGGAGAAACTTTCCCAATCATAGAAATAGCAAATTAAAACACACAAACATATTAAATATATTCATATATAAAGTGAGAACTACATATATTTAGGGTGCTCCATCTATTCCCTTTATATAACAATCCCCTTACTCGAATCTCCCCGATGCGTCTAGTTTGCGCTAGTCGTTCGCATATCAATATCAATTGAGGGTATTTCAGCTTTCCCCTTTTTCATAATCATTAAATCATCTTTCTTGTGTTGAAAATAATAAAGCTTGATGCTTGCGGCATCTTTATAAACAAATCAAAAGATTTAAATCGTTACGTGCCAGAGAATCCGAACTCACGTTCGCATCCCTCTAGCGCGTCACCTTTTAACGCGAACAACTTGTTCCAGCCTTGATTTATCACTTCAAATACCTTCCATACACTTCATATAAGTGATCCAAGTCCTCATCACTGATCTATAACATCTCCAACTTCAAAATCGAAACTCACTTCAAGAGATTGCAGTTGGACTTGGGTGGAACGATCCAGGTCATTTCAATTCAAGCTAAGCATCCAGGTACCTTCCATAGGGTCCAGTGAAGCTATAGCAATCATCAAAACACAACTGGAAACACTCTAAGCAAGAATTTGATTTCTACTTATAAGAGGTAAGTTGTTCAACTTGGAACTCTTTGATTTCTGAATAACAGTTCAAACGTTGCCATGCCATCATGTTTCTGCACCTATGAGGATCATAAACCCTTAATCAATTGTTTGATTTGTTGCACAAACACGATTTCATAATCATTTTCAAAGTTAGGGTTCTTCATGTTCATGTGAAAATTAATCACCTTACACTTAAAATAAATGAAATTAATCATCACCATCATGTTCCTGGGATTAAAACGAGCAACTTTGATGTTTACATCTTTCAATTTCATTGAGAAATGAAGAAGTTACAAAATCAAAAGCTTGAGGAAGAAGAAGATGGAGTTACGCGCGTTTTCTTGTTTTCAAATTCAAATAATTCGGTTATAATATAATAACATGAAATAAAATAAATAAACGGATGTATACCCACCCCAGTGGTAGTCAGCGCGCTTTTCAAATCATTGCCATGCCATAGGTCCAGGGTTCGAATCCCCCGGAACCTTTTTTTTAATAAAAGGCTTAGCAAGCTTCTAAAGCTTGCTTCTCCAGAAGCACTTCTGAGGTTCAACCCTCCAGAAGTACTTCTAAAGCTTCTACCCTTAGAAGCTCTCCATTTACACTTTATCCAGAAGTACTTCTAGTACTTCTATCCTTAGAAGCTTCAAGCTTCTAATGCTTCTACCCTTAGAAGCAAGCTTTCCAACATGCTTCTAACGCCTCAAGAAGCAATGCGCTCCTTCTCATGCCCAGAAGCTGCCAGCAACACGCTCCAGAAGCAAGCCTCAAGCATCCAGAAGCTGCTAGCAAAAGCTCTTTCTCACGCTCCAGAAGCCAGTTAGCTTCTGATCCTCCAGAAGCAAGCCAACTTCTGAACCCTTCAGAAGTCCAACTTCTGGACTTTTTCCAAACTTTCTTTTTTTCAAAATTCCTTCTAAACAAGGTAATTAAATGACAAGTTAAACAAATGGCTCAATGGAAAGTCTTCATTTCTAAGCCAAATGTCCAAGGTTCAAACCTCCCTAGGACCAAAATAACTCTTTTTTTCTCAAGTTTCTAGCAAACTTAAAACATTTTCAAAAACTAATCAAAACTTCTCATTTTGAGATGATTTTTTGCACACTTGTCATTTAATATGCCTATTTTATGACTATGTCAAAAAAATCCAAAAATATTTTCTTTTTGATTATATTAAGTAAAAAATGAGGCATTTTAAGTATTTCTTAATACTTTTCAAAGATGTTTTCTTTCCAACTTTCAAATTAAATCTTTTTTCAAAACTTCTTGTGAATATACTTCACTTTCCAAAATCATTTTCAAAACCTTTTTCAAAACATTTCAACAAACTTACACACCTTTTTTCCATGATTAATTAAATTTAAAGATAAACCAAACCAGGTTTCTCCTTGAATTTCTTAATTGATCACGGGCCTCCCTCACGGTGTAAGTCCCAAAACCTTTCTATGTACATATTCATTTCCTTGTACATATTCAATCATCTTTGTAAATATTCAAGCATAAACAAACTTCTTTCGTTTGTTTTCATTCGCTTGTTTATACACCAATTCCATTGGTATTAAGAGAAGCATTATTCCCGATGAAACTGCTCTTAAACCAATGGGCCTCCCTCACGGTGTAAGTCCCAACCCTCCTATGTACATATTCATTTCCTTGTACATAAACACCCCTTCGTGTACATATTCATTTCCTTGTACACAATCAAACTTCGTAAATATTCAAGTTACACTTGCTTTAAACATTTGTTTTATACACTTGTTTATATTTCCTTCATAAACTCCTGTGAATACACATCACACACTTGTTTATATAACTGTTCAGTTATAACATAACAATTAGCCTAACAACTAGGTTCCCCTTTAGCCTCCTCTTGGGCTTCATACAAGATAACTCATTTATTGAGTTAGCCTCCTCTTAGGCTTCGTATAAGAAAACTCATTTACTGAGTTTAGCCTCCGCTTAGGCTTCATATAAGACAACACTCCCCTGCTGAGCCAGCCTCCTCTTGGGTTTCGTTCAAAAGAACTCCTCATTGAGTTTAGCCTTCTCTTGGGCATCAAACAAGAAAGAGACCCGAAAATCTCTTAACAGCCTCCTATTGGGCTTCCAATACAAAGAATCACCCACGCTAGGATAGAACCCTAAGAGGATGATTTCCCGGTGAAATCACTCTTGAAATCGTAAGAGGATGGTTTCCCGGTGAAACCACTCTTAAAGCCAAAACCAACCATACCCTATAACTTCCTCTTGAGCTTCATACAAGGAACCTCGATGATCCTCGGAATGCCTTCTCTTGGGCTAACAATACAAGGACCCTCGATGACCCTCGGAATGCCTTCTCTTGGGCTTACAATACAAGGACCCACAGGCTTCTTAAAAGCATCCCCTAAATCCAATCAAATTCTCCTCGAGATTTAGACATTTATCATCTCTATGGAAGAAGTATCTCATCTATCACATCACATACAATCAAATACTTTTCACACTCTTTTTCAAACAAAAACATCTTTTAATCAGTAAGTGGTAACGCTTGTACACTCAAGCAAAACACCTATAACTTATAATTAAAGATCCAATCAACTTTTTAAACATCTTTCTTAACTCGTAAGTGGTAACGCTTGTACACTCAAGCAAAACACCTATAACTTACGATGAAAGATTCAATCAATCAAACCTTCAAAATGTATGTGATGAAATAGATTAGATACATTTTTCATTAAGATGACACTTGTCTTTGTCTCTTAATAACACCTGTTGCTTCCACTAGCATAAGTGGGAACTACGGTTGCTCTGACTTTCTCAACATCCCTTTGAGAATACGTAGGCACAAGGTCTCATCCTTGGCGAGCAAATTTTTTCTCCCTCAAACCAAACAAAACCATAGCTCCCTTTAGATCCGAGCTACAAATGCTCTGATTCCCATTAAGGGATATGTATGCAGAAGATCCCAATGATCTTTGCGAGCACAATAATAACAAAACCTAGGATCCCACATAATCTACCCTTCTTAAAATCCAAAGGAGAAAGTTTCCCAAAAATAGAAATAGCAAATTAAAACACACAAACATATCAAACTATTCATATATAAAGCTATAGATAACTATATATATTTAGGGTGCCACATCTATTCCCTTTATATAACAAACCCCCTTGCCCGGAATCTCCCCAATGCGTTGCGTCTAGTTCGCGCTAGTCGTAATGCATATCATATCAATTGAGGGTATTGCAACTTTCCCCTTTTTCATATCATTTTTCTTGTGTTGGAAATAATAAAGCTTGATGCTCGCGACATCTTTATAAACAAATCAAAAGAGTAAATCGTTTCGAGCCAGAGAATCCGAATTTAGATTCGATTCCCTCGCACGTCACTTTTTAACACGAACAGAAAAAATGGCGACTCTGCTGGGGAGTACGCTAAACTTTTATTTTCAAAAAAAATTGTGACTCTGCTCAAGAGCACCAAGCTTTTTTTGTTTTCAAAAAGAAAAAAAGGGGTTAAGATTTCATATGTGCATATGTTTGTTTTTCTTTATTGTGTGTTTCGCGATTTCATCTGATGGAAAGAAATCCTAACCCGGATTTAAGAAACATTTTAAGATCTAGGTGGGGGTATAATCCTATTAACTTGTGGGAAGTTTCATTACTTACTGAGTTAATTTGAGATCCCTCTCTCAGTGGAGGTTGTCTTGGGAGTATTTGTGTTTAGCAAGTATTTGCAAAGACATTTTGCTTTCGAGAGAACTAACGAAGCTGAGTGGTTGTAGAACACATAACCCATCCTGGCTATTTAGGATGTAGTGCAGAAGCTATTCAGGCGTAAGCTTAGAATAGTTGTCATGCGAGACTACGATCAGGCGAGTTTTTCTTGAAAAATATTATTGGACTTCGGGTATTCAACAAATCCGATAATATTTCAAAGAGAAGCGTTGAACCTGTATTATCAATAGAACCTGTTTCAAAGATGAATAAGCCCTTAGAACTTACCCACGTTTGGTTCTTATCGTTGGCCTCATGCTCGTGACTTCAAACGCTTGAACGTGTGTATAACCACTAACCATGTTTGTATCTTTGTGGCATTCATGCATGCATTAAAAAAAAAACTTCATTTCTCTTCCCATTTCCAATGAATTTAGAGATTTTTCTTTGTAAATATTTTAGGTTAGAGTGATGGACGTCAGAGGAAGATTTACCAAGAAATACACTTTTAGAATTTCTGATGTAGGAAAGTTAAAAGAGTTAGCATCCTTGGTAGAAGATACCTCGGATTTCAGAAAACGCTATGGAACTCTTTTAACTGTCCTGAACACTAACGTTGATGAAGGACTTCTCAAAACTTTCGTTCAGTTTTATGATCCAGTATATCACTGTTTCACTTTCCCTAATTATCAGTTGATGCCTACTTTGGAAGAGTACGCACACATCCTAGGTATCTCAGTATCAGACAAGGTGCCTTTCAATGGTTTAGAAGCCATTCCTAAGTCACCAGTCATTGCAATAATGACTCACTTAAGGAAATCTGAGATAGACAAAAACCTAACTACCAAAGGAAAACTCTTAGGACTAACTTCAAAGTTCCTAATGGAGAAGGCTCTTAAATTCTCTGAAGAAGCCGGTAGCATGGTAGCCTTTGAAGCTGTTTTAGCTTTGCTCATCTATGGATTGGTGTTGTTTCCCAACGTCCCAAGTTTCATTGATATCAACGCCATAAGGATCTTTCTGATTGGAAATCCCGTTCCCACTTTGCTTGGTGACACGTATTTCTCCATTCATCAGAGGAATCGTCAAGGAGATGGAACTATTGTGTGTTGTGTACCTCTGTTATTCAAATGGATTGTCTCACACTTGCCTAAATCTCCTATCTTCCACGAAAACAAAAACGGTTGGCATTGGTCTCGAAGACTCATGTCTCTTACAAACGACGATATCCATTGGTATACCTTGGCAAACAATGAGATGGAAATCATTGAAAGCTATGGAGAGTTCGCCAATGTACCTCTCATTGGTACGAAAGGAGGAATCAACTACAACCCATTCTTGGCAAGACGTCAACTCGAGTATACAAACTCTAGTAAACCCCTTGGTTTTACAGTAGAAAGCTACTTTTATCATGAGGGGGAAGATTCCCAAGGTTTGAAAGCCAGAATGATAAGAGCTTGGCATCATATCCGAAGGAAAGAAAAAGGTCATGCAAGGAATTGTGTAGCCATGGAAATCTACACTTCTTGGGTGAAGAAAAGAGCGGAGGAATTCCGAATGCCTTATGCTTATGAAGAACCCATGTTCCCAGTGGTATCTAAATCGACCACCATTCCCGTTGAGACTATGGGAGAATACCAAGAAGCTTTGGCCAAGATGAGGTTAGAGAAAGAAGTTTTGGAAGACAAGTTTCTTAAGACTGACTTTGAGAATGAGAAGCTTAAGAAACAGGTCAAAGATCATGAGAAAATGCTTTATTTCCAAGATGAATGGCTCATGGAGAAAGATGAGAAGATTCGTCGGAAAGATAACGCGATCAAAAGATACATCAAGGAAAGGAAAAGAAAGCTTGAAGAAATGACGACTAGCAATCCTGCTCCTGACGATTGGAAGAGAGTCATCAACAAGCTAAAAGCCGAGAAAGTTGAACTAAAAGCTTACTATGGGAAAGAAATCCTAAAGCTAAAGCTACATCAAGCCTTTGGTTCTTCATCAGACGAAGACGCTTAATTAGTTTAGCTTTATTTTTATCATTTATTTTATCATTGTAAGAGCTATGCTCCAAAAAAAATTGTTGTAATCTTCTTTCAATATAAATAAAACAAGTGTTTTCCATCCAAATATTTACTAGAAATTTCTCTTTTAGTATAAATTCTTTGGAAATTCTTTTCTCTTTGCATTCATAATCATGCATCATACTTTGCATTTCGATTTTGTTATTTAGAGTCTTATCTTTTTTGAATTTTTTCCAGAGAGAGAAAGATCGTCAAGTTGTCGCGTCTTAGAGTTTCTTGACTACGTTCACAGTCAACTCACAGATACAATACTCGTACGAATAGGAGAAAAGCAATGAAAAATTTTGAACAAGAAAATGTTGAGCTTCGTAGCACAGTGACAACACTTCAGGAAGAGGTGGAGAGACTCACTTCTTTAGTAAGTTCGTTGGCAGCTACACAAAATCAGCAAACAACATTAAACAGTTAAAATCAAGCGGCGATCTCAGAGATCACTACTACTCCAGTTTCAGCTGTTGCAGTCAGTAATCCTCTCTTCAGTATGCCAGAAGGTTATCCATGGGGCATGCCTTTCAATTTCGGCATTGGATTTCGTCAACCCACTTCTGAGGTACAGGCAACCACGATTGAGGTTCCTACTTTACAGAACTCAGCATTTACTCCACAGCATGGAGTAACTTTTCCGCAAGTCACTATGAAGGTTTCTCAACCGATCATGACAAACTCAACTTCTGTAGTTCACGCTACTGCGGACGAAGAAGTCTATCATAACCCAGGCGACAACACGAATCCTCGTGGCCAAATGGAAAATCTTTAGGAACAATTCCATAAGATGCAGCTTGAGATCAAAACAATCCGTGGAAAGGAATTGTTTGGGAAGAATGCCCACGATCTATGTTTAGTTCCTCTTGTAAGGATACCTGCTAAGTTCAAAGTCCCCGATTTTGAAAAATATAGAGGAAATTCCTGCCCGCAGAGTCATCTTACAATGTACGCTAGGAAAATGTCTATGTATAATGACAATCACTAATTGCTCATTCACTATTTCCAAGACAGTCTCATCGGTGCCGCACTGAAGTGGTACATGGGGTTAGATAGTGCAAATATCCAGACATTCAATGACCTAGGTGAAGCCTTTGTCCAGCAGTACAAATTCAATTTGGACATGGCTCCAGATCAAGATCAACTTCGTTCTATGTCTCAAAAGGAAAATGAGACTTTCAAAGAATACGCCCAACGTTGGAGGGAAATTGCTGCCCAAGTTAATCAACCGTTAGAAGAAAAAGAAATGACCAAGGTTTTCCTGAACACTCTTGGCCCATTCTACTACGAACGCATGGTCGCCAGCGCTCCCGGAGATTTCACCAAAATGGTAAGCATGGGGATGTGACTAGAAGAAGGAGTCCGAACAGGACGCCTAACCAAAGAAATGGGGTCTTCAAGCGGAACCAAGAGAGTCGGAACTGGTTTCCCGAAGAAGAAAGAACATGACGTTGGAATGGTATCCCGAGGGAAACCAAGGAAAAATGTCAGTCATCAACAACAGGTAGCCACAATAGCACCAGTTGTTAATGCAAATTTAAACATGGGTATTACCCCGCAATTCCAGAAGAATCAACAGCCTCGACAGTAGGCTCAACAATTCAACCACAATCAGAACCGTACTCCTCGAATCTCGCAGTTCGATCCAATTCCGATGACACACAGAATTATATCCTGCCTTGATAGAAAGAAATCTTGTGCAAACAAGACTACCACCTCCGGTACCAGACAAGTTACCTTGGTGGTACAAAGCAGATGTGTCTTGCCCTTTTCATCAAGGGGCACCGGGTCATGATCTCGAACACTGCATAGCACTAAAAGCCGAAGTTCAAAGGTTAGTGAGGGCTAATCTTCTCTCCTTCAGGAATGCAAATCCAAATGTACAAGCAAATCCACTTCCCAATCATAGTGGACATACCGTGAATTTGATATTAAGAAATACATATCAGTATCTTGTCACCAACATAGATCTAATAAGAGGAAGCTTAGTACAGCTCCACGCTGCAGTCAACATAATGGGCGCCTTCGCTAAACATGACTACACAGCCTGCAGAATCTGCTTTACAGATTTTCGAGGATGTCCAATTGTGAGAGCAGACCTTCAACGGTTAATAGACATTGGCGACATTCAGATCTTCAGAAACAGGAACGATTATGACGTGAATATGGTAGGGCATTATCCGCATGAGCTTTTAGTCTCAGATATCAACTCGGAAATCCCCGAAGCAAACGTCATTATCCCCTATTTCCTAAACCCTATTCCTCAAGAGGATTATGTTCTTGTTAATAAAGACAATCTCTACGAATCCGAAGATTGGAGCACTTATCTTGATAGCTCTGAATATGTGTCCCAGGAAGAATCGTACGCACCATTCTATCCTCCTACAGACGAATTCAAAGGCATGTCCCTACAAAAGAATGAGAATGAAATTCCACCTATCCCATCTGAATTTTGGGATACCTTGGGAGAACCAAGTGAAAAGTTTGACTTCATGGTAAGATACACTGCACCTGAAAGCTCAAGAATCAGAATTGAAGACATCCAACCAACTGGATGGGACGATCCTCTTGAGTATACTAGTCAACCAAAAGAGTCATACATATCTTCTCGATCTCATCATCAAATTGAGATCCCAAATGAAAATCTCTGCTTCAATACGCCCGCCGAGGATGTTAAACCAGATTTTGACTATTACTACGTCAACACAATTACCGAAGAAGATCAGGAAGACAATTCTGGAAACGAGTTGGAAAACGTCGCAGACAATGAGTCTCTTCACCCAAAAGATTGGGAAGAACATCCCAAGAATCCAGAATACATGCCACTTGAAAGCACATATGCTGCATACTATGCTCCTCGACCTGTCAATCAAGCAGAAGAAGATTTCTTCAGCAGCACAAAAGGCAAGGTCAACCGACCAGAGTCTTCAAAGCCTGTTCGACCAACGACCAAAGTCTACACAAGAAATGAGCCAAAAGGAAAACTGCCAGAATATCTTGACTTCCAAGGAGTTCGCCACTATTGGAAGCCTGTTAAAGCTCATACTGATGTTCATAGTTCTAAGTAGTTTATCTTGCTTTTGTTTTGAACTCTCGCCTCGCCCAAGGCGAAGAGATGTTTTATAGGGTTTAGCTTTTAAATAATTTCTCTTTGTCTTGCCCAAGACAAATGAGTTTGTATTTAGGGTCCTGTTTCATATAGTGAATCATAAATAAAAGCGTTGTTTTGATTCCACATTCTGTGTTTGTTTTTCGTTTTTTACCCTTTTCTTGGAAATGGTAATCCTAAAAAACCCAAATAAAAACAAACAATCTTTAACAAAAAAATAATAATAATCTGCATACACTTTCACATTAACTTTTTTCTGAAAAAAAAAGAGAGAGTTAATTAATCAAACATGCAGATTAACAAATGGACAAATCCATTGAACGCAATGACTCTACGCCCTCTCTCAACTTTGAATTCCCTGTGATTGACGCCGAGGAAGAAGATGAAGAAGAGATCCCGGATGAGATTTCCCGACTACTTAAGAACGAGGAAAGAATCATTCAACCTCACAAAGAGCCTTTGGAAGCAATCAACTTAGGTTCTGAGGAAGACAAAAAAGAAGTAATTATCGGAGCTCTACTCGACAACAACGTCAAGGGCAAACTGATAGATCTTCTCAAAGAATACGTCGATGTGTTTGCTTGGTCCTACCAGGACATGCCAGGTTTAGATACCAGCATCGTGGAGCATCACTTGCCATTAAAACCGGAGTGTCCTCCAGTTAAACAAAGACTGAGAAGGGTTCACCCAGACATGGCTGACAAAATCAGAAAGGAGGTTCAAAAGCAGCTCGACGCAGGTTTCCTCGTCACTCTGAATATCCTCAGTGGCTAGCCAACATAGTGCCTGTCTCCAAGAAAGATGGAAAGGTCAGAATGTGTGTTGACTACCGAGACTTGAACAAAGCAAGTCCAAAAGACGATTTCCCACTACCGCATATCGACATGCTAGTGGATAGCACTGCTAAGTTCAACGTCTTTTCCTTCATGGACGGTTTCTCTGGCTATAATCAGATCAGAATGGCTCCCGAAGACATGGAGAAGACATCTTTCATCACGCCATGGGGCACATTTTGCTACAAAGTAATGCCGTTTGGATTAAAGAATGCAGAGACGCAACTTACCAAAGGGAAATGACTACTCTCTTTCATGACATGATGCACAAAGAGATCGAAGTCTATGTGGACGACATGATAGCAAAGTCTGACACTGAAGAAGAGCATATAGAATATCTCTTAAAGTTGTTTCAGCGACTAAGGAAATTTCAGCTTCGCCTGAATCCTAACAAATGCACCTTTGGGGTAAGATCCGGAAAACTCCTAGGTTTTATCGTCAGTCAAAGAGGTATTGAAGTCGACCCTGACAAAGTCAAGGCTTTTCAAGAAATGCCTACGCCACATACAGAAAAGCAGGTAAGAGTTTTTCTTGGACGGTTGAATTATATTTCCAAGTTTATCTCCCAGATGACTGTTACTTGTGGGCCGATATTCAAGCTTCTCCGCAAAAATCAAGAGGTTGTGTGGACAGAACATTGCCAAAAAGCGTTTGACAGTATCAAGGAATACCTGTCAGAACCGCCAATATTGATTCCTCTAATTGAAGGAAGACCATTAATCATGTACCTTACCGTGCTAGAAGATTCCATGGGCTACGTGCTTGGACTGCAAGATGAAATCGGTAAGAAAGAGCATGCCATCTACTACTTGAGTAAAAAGTTCACAGATTGTGAAACTCGTTACTCCATGCTCGAGAAAACATGTTGTGCTTTGGTGTGGGCTTCGAAATGTCTCTTCCAGTACATGATCAATCACACGACTTGGTTAATCTCCAAATTGGATCTAATCAAGTACGTCTTTGAAAAGCCTGCCTTAACAGGAAGAATCGCTCGATGGCAGATGCTATTATCTGAATATGATATCCAATACCGCGCCCAAAAAGTGGTCAAAGGAGGCATTCTCGCCGATCACTTGGCTTATCAACCGATCAACGAATACCAATCTCTCAAGTTTGACTTCCCTGACGAGGATGTTGTGTACTTAAAGATGAAAGATTGTGACGAACCATTACCTGAAGAAGGTCCTGATCCAGAATCTAGATGGGGTTGAATCTTTGATGGAGCAGTTAACGTCTTTGGCAATGGAATTGGGGCAGTCATCATTACTCCCGAGGGTTCTCATATCCCATTTTCCGCCAGATTGTTATTTGATTGCACCGACAACATCGCAGAATATGAAGCTTGTATCATGGGTATCGAAGAAGCCATCGACTTGAGGATCAAGATCCTTGACATATATGGAGATTCAGCCCTTGTGATCAATCAAATCAAAGACAAGTATGAAACCATCATCTTGGTTTGATTCCCTATAGAGATTATGCAAGATGTTTGTTGACCTTCTTCAACAAAGTTGAAGTGCATCATATCCCTCGAGATCAAAATCGAATGGCAGACGCCTTGGCCACTCTATCTTCCATGTTCAAAGTCAACCATTGGAACGATATGCCTAAGATCCGTATCAGACGCCTTGAAAGACCTGCATATGTGTTTGCAACTGAAGCAGTCATCGATGATAAACCGTGGTTCCACGACATCAAACGCTTCCTTCAAACTCAGGAGTACCCACTCGGGGCATCGCAGAAAGATAGGAAAACTCTAAGGAGGCTTTCTAGAAATTTCTTCCTGAATGAAGATGTGCTATACAAAAGAAACTTCGACATGGTGTAATACGGTGAACTGACTTTTTTAGGATTTTTTGTATCCAAATGTGCGGATAGCAAGAGTCGCCACCGACTTTTATTTTTATCCAATTAAGGGAAGGTAAAAGTACAGAAAAAGACCTTCGTTAGATTCTGAGTACGGGAGAATGGTTATGAAAAGGGAAGGTATTAGCACCCCTTTCCATCCGTAGTTATCTACGGGCTCTTAGCTGCTCTTAGATCATTTTGAAAAATTTGTGCTTTCTGTGTGTTTGAAAAATGTTTTGAAAGGCATTTCACTTTGACTTTGTAATGATTCGTGTAGGAATGTATACAAAGTGTTCGGAAATGTTTCGTTTTTTAGAAAAAGAACTTTGCAATGATTCACGCTGGAATGTATACAAAGTGTTTTGAAAGTGTGAGGTGTGAAAAGTATTTTGATTAGAGCAAGCAACTAGGAGACTTGTTACCCACTCAGAATTGGTCGTTTTCGTATTTTACGTTCCTTTAGAATAGCGCTAGCCGTACCATTAGTTAGTAGGTAGCTCCATTCGTTGGATGTAAGCGGGACAATCGAAGGGACATCGGATGGTCATAGAAAGCAACTTGTAGGAAGTATCCTAGCACATTCGAAGGGACTATCATCATTTTTCGTAGGCGACAATCGAGGGTCAAGATCATGTTTTTCGTAGGCGACATCGTGGGCCAATGATCTTTGTATCGAAGGGACTATGATGATTTGATTTGAAGGCAACGGTGCTAGAATACCTCTACGTTCGAGGGACATGACCATTTAATCGAAAGGCAACGAGAGAGAATTACCCTAAGGGGTGCATGTGTGAAAGAGTGTGTTGATTTCAGAATATGTTATCTTTGAAGATTAGTGTGAGCTATGTCCAATTATTATCTTGCCATACACGCCTATTTACTAGCAATTGATAAGAGTACGGAAAGTAAAATGCGGAATGTAAAGGTGCGGAAATGTAAACCTACGCTATTACATGGCTTTGGGGCAGATACATAATCAGAAAATGCGGAAAGTAAAAGTCCTAGATTAAACTATTACATCCCATGAGCAATTACATTATTGGAAAAATAGAAAACAGTAAAAGAAACCATCGGAATCGGAATAACCTGTGAAAAGATGAGAAAATCGGAAAATATGATGAAATCGAATAAGAGGAAAATGTTAGTAAAAATGCAAATTTTAATATGAGAAAATTTATGCATGCTGGAAATAAGATAAATAAGCTATAATAATTTTTTGGGAATTTTTGGAAAAGATTTAATAATTAAAATGCAATTTATAATGATTTAAATGCAAAAATAAAAATAAAATAAATATGCATGCAAAAATTATATTTTTTAATTTATTAAATTAAATAAACATTTTTGTGGAAATAATGTAAAAAGAAAAAAATGTTTTTGGTATTTTTTAATGCAGAATAAAAATGTAGAAAAGAATTAAAATATGATAGAAAATATTAAATATAGAAAATATGAAGAAATAATGAGTTTTGGAAAAAGAAAGGCAAAACTGGTCCCTGGAGGGATCGAACCCATGACCCTGGAGCGAAATCTCAAGTTCACATGCCTTGACCAACTGTGCTAGCGTGTTCTACTGTTTAGAAACGGAGGAATTTGAAAATAACACGCGTCATCTTTCCTTCCTCTCCCGCTCGCGCCAGTTCGTCATCTTCTTCATTTTGAATTTTCTGAAGCTAGCGTCGGCTTTCCATGGACGCTACGTTCCTGGCTAATACACAAAATGCAATACACATAATATAAATTATATTTGAAACCATGGTTCGATTCCAGACGTTGTCCCGAATTCAATGGTGCAGGTCTCGTTGGCCAATTTTTCCTGTACAGGAAAACCCTAAAACGATCACATAAACCCTAATCATGGTAATGCGCGATTTCGGCCATAGAAATCCAATCGAAGTGCCCAGAAAGTTTGTAAGCTTCTCACTAAACACAAAAACACAATCAAAACAAGTTAATAATGCATGAATATGAATAATCGAATTTGAGATTTTCAAGAACAAACCAAACTGGAATTGCACGATTCTGAATGGATTTGAATGATGTAAAGGTCTGGACTGCTTCAGAACAACCCAAGGAATGCAATGGAATCCTCAAATGCGATTGAAAGTGGCTGGAACTAGGTCTGCACTTTGCTTGAGAGGCACGAAAATTTGACTTTAGGTTAGGGTTGGCTGGAGCAATTTTTTCTGTCTTCTCTTGATTGATATGCATTGTATATATATACTGGAAGGATTTGAGATTGATTTTGGAAAGAATTAATCAACATTGAATGGAAATCAAATTTGATTTTTTCATGAAAATCAAATTTTCAAAACTTGATCAATTTCAATCCAATCTTGCCAAATTTGATTCAATTTCGAAATTGCTGGCATTTATGAGTTGATTGGATCACAAGAAAGCAATAAAAATCAATCTTCCGATTAAACTTGATTTTATAATTTATTTTAAGATTTAATTTGCATTTAAATAAATAAATTACAAATTAAATAGAAAAATAAATCAAAAATTCGTGGCTTTGGGCTTGGATATTCCTAATTGTATGAGGAATAAGTTAGGATGAAGAAAAAGTAGGCCCATTTGCAAAAGATTTGATTTTTTGAAGTAACTCTCTTTGTGCATTCTTTCAAAATTGCCCAACTTGTGAATGGTGCAACTTGCTCAATTTTCCACATTTTTGAGAGTTCTTGGACTTTTTGGAAAGCTCTAAGAGTCCTCTAACCAATGTCTTTGGTTTCACTTCAATTGGAGTCACCATGCTCAATATATGTTCAAAACAAAAAGTTGACTTTTTGTTGACTTTGAAAAGGACCTGTAATGTTTTGAGCTATACCTCTCAAATGAAGCATTTTTTGGACATTCTTGTGAGACATGAAGTTGTAGAGAATTGAATTTCCTTCAAAACAAGAGGTGGTGGAAAAATTTCTGAGAAAGTATGAGAAAGTTATGATCAGTCAAAGTTCAGTTGACTTTTCACCTAGAAACCCTAATTTAGAAAGTTTGACTTTTGAGCAAATCTTGAGTTTTCTTGATGAATCATGATCAACCCTTGATCAAATGATGAATGTGACTTCAAAATGAGGATGTTGACCAAAAATCAGAAGTTTTGACTGTATGTTGACCACAGTTGACTTTTTGACCAATACAACTGATTTTCAACCATCTGAGCAATTGTCTGAGGAAACTTGACTTGTGAAGCTTGAAACTTGACATGGAGAATCTTTGAAGCATATGAGGAGGCATGAAAACCATTGGAGGTGTTAGAAATCCATCTGGATCTGAGGAATGCCAAACCCTAGTTTGGGTTGATTGTATAGGAGAGTGTTCATCTGATCAACTCTTGAGGAATCCTTGAGTATGGATGTATGGAATGTCTTGAGAAACATGAGGGCAAATTTTGGGGTATGACAGCTGCCCCTGTTCAATCTTCTTGTACTGGAAGGGATAGATTGGCATGCTTTGCCTTTCGTGACCTGGAGGTAGAAGATGATTGAACACTAGAGTACGCCTGAAAATTTGCACTCGCTGTTGGTTGATAATGCGGGAATGGGCTTATAGATGCCATTTGGAGAGGTTGGAGACTTCGCTGGGGAATGAGTCGTACGCTAGACTCGAGACTGTTGTATAGGAGATGGGCTTAGGATGCCATCTGGAGGGATTGATGCTGGGGAGTGAGCCGTACGCCAGGCTCTGTAGATGTTTCTGAGAGGAGATGGGCTTAGGATGCCATCCGGAAGGAGTCGTACGCTAAACTCCGCGCTCGCTTTTGAATGAAGTTATTGGTTTGTATTGATTTTTAACCAAATATGCAGCATTCTGAAAGTGGAGAAATGTTGACAAGTAGTCGGAGATGGGCTTAGGATGCCATCCAGGGCAACTGAGTCGTACGCTAGACTCTCGTAGTTGCTGTTGATAATAGGAGAGGGTCAGAATAGTTCTTCGTGCTGACTGCTCTGGGGGGACAAAATGTGGATGTTTCCCTGTTGTGCATCGGGTGTTGATCCACTGCCTGTTATCGGAGGATAACTTGTGATCGTTCGGATAAGGTTTCCCGTCTAGCTTCGGGTATTAATCCTGGATCCGTTGTTGGAGAACAACGAGGTTGGTCGTTCAGATATTTTTCCCGCCTGGTTTCGGGTATTAATCTTGGACCTGCTTGCGTCAGAATTGACTTTTACCTGTTTTGGCAAAACAAGAGAAATTTTTGATAGAATACTGTTAGTCTTATGCAAAGTATGATGCATGACGATGCGTATGAATGATATATGCACAAATTATGACATTTATGAACGATGTATGAATGATGGATGCTATTGTATTTTAAAACATATCCATCTTGAGGAAGATGGGAATATCCCGCTTGAGAATTTCTGACTTCTGCTTGGGGATGAGACGGATCGGAAACCTTGAGAAGGAATATAGCTTTGAATTCTCCGATGCACTATCTGACCAAGTCTCGAGCCTAGATACCGTTGCGGATGGGAAAGACTGAGGACCGTGCCGCCAAAGATCTTGTTTATGGACCCGGCTGGGGAAAATTCAGGAGGCGCTTCATTGGGATAGGTTAGGAGGCACTCTACCGGGGAATCTTGTGTATAGATCCTGCTGAGGAGTAGTTGATAAACTGCCTGGAGGCCGGGTCGGAAAGATCTGGAGCTCGTCGAGATCTTGGTCTGGGGAATAAAGGATGTAGGTTTCCTCCGATGCACTATCTGACCAAGTCTCAAGTCTAGACACTGCTGCTGTCGGGAGAAGGGTATTGTTGAAAGGCATCCTGTTGGGGACGAATGTCTCTGCTGGAGATAAAGCTGCTGACGATGATGAGATTTTGAGAAGGAAATCTGTATTCTGATGGGGAGAATTTGTAGTGAGTAGTATCTCTGTGGGGATTATACTCTGCAGGGGAATGCATAGGTGACTTTCGTCGTCATCTCAATTCCTGGAGTCTGTAGTAATTATCCTTGTTCATTCATTTTCCGTATGTTTACGAACGGATTTTTATTGTCGGATGCGTATAATCATTCAAAGCAGACGTTTGGACTTTATGCAAACAACAACAAACAGAAATGACAAAGAAGAAGAAACTTGCATTTATTTGAAAGGTGGCGTATGGCCAAGTAGTTTGTACAAGAGAAAAGTAAAAGGCTATGCGGAAACAATCTCGTTAAGTTCCAACTATGCTAGTACTCATATATATCAACTATCTCATCTCCTTGCTGTCGGTAGAAAGTGATTGAATTGATCTTCGCCATTTGAACCTTGAATGCTGATAGTAATAGTCTGAAAGTAGGTGATCTGGACGAGACATAGTCGTACGCTTAAATCCCTAACTTTTGCCTAGACCGCCTTTCGGTTTTCGACCGGATACCTTTTTGCCCAAGCCGCCTTTTCAGGTTTTCGACTTGCCGGGTGTACATGTTTTGTATATATCCTTAACTTTTGCCCGAGCCTTTTGGTTCGCCAGGATGCCCTTATTTTTGCCTAGGTCAGTCGACCTAGCGGGTCTCTTTATGCGTAGTATTTTTGACTATGTCTCGTTCACGGTGTGGGAAGTCTTCGCCGTCCATGGTGCTAAGTATCATAGCTCGCCGAAAACATCGCTTGACTACAAATGGTCCCTCATAGGTGGAGTCCACTTGCCTCGGATCACCTTGTGGAAGAATGATGCGCTTGACTACTAGATCACCGACTTGGTAAACTCGATGCTTAACCTTCTTGTTAAATGCTCGATCATTCGCTCGATAAATGTCCATGGCGATGGACGCCGGTCGCTTCTCATCAATCAAGTTAATCGGTCAAGGCGATTCTCGACCCAATCGCTTCGCTTAACTCTGCCCGGAGGACTCGGTTGAGGGTATCTGAACCTCAATTGGTAGGACGGCTTCCATACCGTACACGAGAGAAGGGGTTGCCCTGATGTCCGTCTTGAAGTGCGATAACCATGAAGAGCAAATGGTAACATCTCATACCAATCTTTGTAAGTCACCGTCATCTTCAGATAATCTTCTTAATGTTCTTGTTGGCGGCTTCCATCGCGCCATTCATCTTAGGCCGATAAGGAGAAGAATTGGATGCTTGATCTTGAACTGCGAGTTCGGCGATCATCTTGTTGTTGAGATTGGAGCCGTTATCCGTGATAATCCTTTCGTGAGCGCCATATCGACGATAAGATTATGCTTGATGAATCGAGCCACAACATTCTTGGTAATGATGCAAACGAGGCGCTTCTACCCACTTGGTGAAATAGTCAATTGCCACAAGGATGAAACGATGTCCATTGAAGTCGGGCTTGATTTCTCCGATCATGTCAATGCCCCACATTGCAAAGGCCAAGGAGCCGTAGACATTCGGAGGTACCGAGGTACGTGCACTTTGTCCGCATAACCGCACTTGTGACAAGATCGAGCGTGAGGATGACAATCGCCCATGGTGGACCAATAGTAACCTGTTCTCAAAATCTTCTTAGCCATAGTATGCCCACTGGAGTGAGTACCAAATGCGCCTTCGTGTAACTCTTCCATGATACGTATTGCTGTTTTCTGGTCTACACAGCGTAGTAAGCACAAGTCATGATTGCGCTTGTATAAGATGCCGTTGCTGAGGAAGAATTTGGATGCAAACCTTCTCATGAACTTCTTATCATTGACAGATGCCCCTGCGGGATATTCCTGAGTCTCAAGATACCTCTTCACATCGTAGTACCAAGGTTTCTCTTCTGCGTCAAGCTCATAACAATACGCGGGTTCGTCAAACTTCTCAATGATAATCAGGGGAGCCTCGTTGTCCCATCTAACCTTGAACATAGATGACATAGTAGCTAATGCGTCTGCCAACTGATTCTCGTGGAATGTGATCAAAAGTAATCTCTTCAAATAGGGATCGACTCGTAATATGCTCGATACGGAATGAGATTCGGATGCTTCAGATCCCACTCGCCTAATCGATCGATCACTAAAGCCGAGTCTCCATACACTTGCAAGAACTTGATTCTTAAGTCAATAGCGCCTTTAATACCCATGATGCACGCCAGATTCGCCATGTTGTTGGTACAATTGAAACATAATCTGTGAAAGGCGTGTGTCCTGTAGGGATGTAATGATGGCGCCAATGCCATTGCCAAGTGCGTTGAGGCTCCATCAAAGACCATGGTCCATCGGGATCCTTGTTCGGTCCTTCGTCGGTCCGGTTCTTCGCAATCAGTAACTAACAAAACATCTTCATCTGAAACTCGAACGCATAGACCGATAGTCATCTACGGCTTGATGAGCCAAGTGATCGGCTACTACACTTCCTTTGATCGCTTTCGAGAAGTGTCCGGATGTCATATTCGGTCAAGATCATTTGCCATCTTGCTATTCTTCCGAAAGAGCGGCTTCTCAAAGATGTATTTTATCGGATCCATCTTAGAAATCAACAAGGTAGTATGAGTCAACATATCTGCCTTAGCCGTGAGCAGCCCAAGCCAGCGTTGTAAGTTTTCTCGAGTCAGAGTATCTTGTTTCACGTCGGTAAACTTTTGCTAAGGTAGTATATTGCATGCTCTTTTCGACTGACTCGTCATGTTGCCCCAACACACACCCCATTGAGTTCTCTAACACCGCCAAGTACATGATGAGAGGTCTTCCTTTGGTAGGCGGCATCGGGATAGAGGATTCGTAGGTACTCCTTGATTTTGTCAAAAGCGATCCGCAATCGTCATTCCATTCTACCACTTGATCTTTTTTAAGTAACTTGAAGATTGGCTCACAAGTAGCGCTAGGTGTGCAATGAATCGCAATGTAGTTCAATCGCCCAAGAAACCTCTGACTTCCTTCTCGGTACGGGGAGCTGGCATTTCTTGAATAGCTTTAACCTTGGCGGGGTCAACTTCAATACCTCTACCGCTGTCAACAAACCCTAGGAGTTTACCGGATCTGACTCCAAAAGTGCACTTGTTGGGATTAAGCCTCAGTCTGTACTTCTTCAATCTGTCAAATAATTTCTGCAAATGATCAAGGTGTTCTTCCTCTGTCTGTGATCGAGCTATCATGTCGTCGACATAGACCTCTATCTCGTGATGGATCATGTCATGAAATAGTGCCACCATGGTACGCTGATAAGTAGCGCCTGCGTTCTTCAACCCAAATGGCATAACCTTGTAGCAGAAAGTACCCCACTGTGTAACAAAGGTAGTCTTCTCCATGTCTTCGGGAGCCATCTTGATCTGATTGTAACCGGAGAAACCATCCATGAAGGAGAAAACCTTATGCTGAGCGGTATTGTCAACCAGAACATCAATATGAGGAAGTGGAAAATCATCTTTCGGACTCGCTTTGTTCAGATCTCTGTAATCCACACACATTCGTACTTTGCCATCCTTCTTTGGTACGGGTACTACGTTAGCGACCCACTGGGGATAAGAGGTGACGGCTAGAAAACCGGCGTTGAACTGTTTCATAACTTCGGCTTTGATTTTCTCTGACATTTCCGGACGCATACGACGGACCTTCTGTTTCACTGGGAGAAAACCTTCTTTAGTTGGCAATCGATGAACCACAATATCAATGTCTAAACCAGGCATGTCTTCGTATGACCAAGCAAAAACCTCAATGTAGTCTCGTAGCATCTATCAACCTTTCTTTAACACCGCTCAAGGCCCGCCTATCTTGATCTCTTTTCTGCCTTCGGACTCCAAATTCACAACCTCAACTCGCTCTTGTGGTCATAACTCGATCCTCTTGCTGTAGCAATCGACAAGTTCTCCGGCACTTCACAATCTTCCTCACTTTCATCTTCTTGGTAGATCGGATTATCAAGTCATATTTAGCACTAGCATAGTATTTTCGAGATGATTTTCCACGTGGTGTGTGTAAGAACACATAGCCTTTTGAAGGGTGATAAAGCAAAAGAAAGAAAGACATAATTGAATGCAAAAGTTTATTGAATGAAAATACGCAAACAACAAATAAAACCCTAAACGAGCCATGATGCCCGTAAGGCACCGGCTTTAGAATTTATTGTTCAAAACATAGAAAATACGAAAAGCAAACAAAACAAGAATAATTACTCCTGACTAAAGGAGATTGGTATGACGTCTTCGGTCTTCCAATTGTCGAGCCCACGATCCGAGTTGGAAAGATCCATTTGTCGATGTCGTCGCGTCGTCATCTTCTATAGCATGAATTCCACTCGACCGATGCGGAAGGGAAGTTGGCCGGCACGCTCGCGGCGTATCATGTTCTGACCCTTGATAGTGAAACCTAAACCAGTCTTGTCAAACTTGAAAGGAAGATCGGGGAGCTGTCCCCAAATAGCACTACCACCTTCTTCAATGAGCATCTTTCGTGGAGGCCATCCTAGGAGGAGCTTGTGTCACCAGAGTAACGGAGAGTCAACAGCATGACTGGGATCTGTTAAAGCTTGACAGGAGTCTCAAGAATTCACCTTCCATCTCGAGATATCGAACGATCAGATGACCGACCATATACTCTTCTTCACCACACACGTAACAACTTTTCCTTTCACCGGTACTTCACGATGCAAGGTAGAGGTAATACGCCCATGTATCCAAGGCGCCCAAGTAGGTAAGAGTTGACGGATGTCCATCACAAAGAAAGTAGAGTCAAAAGTCTGGGAACCGACTTTGACAGGCAGAGTGAGCTCTCCGAGCACTGTTCGCTTGGAACCATCAAAAGCTCGCACAATAATGTCACTGGGTCTCAGAACCAACCCTTCGACGTCAAGGCGATCAAAAGCAGTCTTTGGTAGGATGTTCAGAGCAGAACCGGTATCCACCAAAACATGAGATAATGTAGTTCCCTTGCATTCCACAGAGATGTGCAAGGCTTTGTTATGTTTCCTTCCGGCAGGAGTCAAATCAGCATCAGAGAAGCCTAGGCCGTTGTTGGCAGCCAGACTAGCAATACAGACTTCAAATTGATCAAGAGTAGTGTCTTGCGGTACGTGAGCATTCTTCAGAAACTTCACCAAGGCATTAGCATGAGCCTCGGAGCACAAGAGCAGAGCAAGCATGGAGATTTTGGACGGAGTCTGTCCCAATTGTTCCACAACATTGTAGTCACTCTTCTTGATGATCTTCAGAATTTCCTCCATTTCTTGTTTGGAGGTGTCTTCAGCAACTTCCTTTGGTACTTCTGGTTGAGCAGGATGAGTCACTGGTTCTTTCCCACTAGCTGGGGAAATTGGTTGAGTAGCTGGAATGCGAGCTGGAGTCGCGGTGTCTTTTGGAGGAGAGATATCTGGAGAAAATACCCTTCCGGTTCTGGTCACTTTACTTGATCCGGTGATGTTGTCAATGTCAGGAATGGTAGCTTTAACGGTAAGATCTTCAACGGTCAGAGGGTCTTGCTTGACGCCATGATAGTAAACATCAGATCCATAATTCCAAGGGATAGCTTTGTCAGAGGAATATGGAACTGGTCTTGGAGAAGTAATAATGAGAGGTGCCACTCTAGGCACAGGATCAGCAGAGGAAATCCTTATGGTGTTAACATCAGCATAGTCTTCTGGGAAGTCGTCACCCCATCCGGTTGCTTTAACATCTTCAATAGGAATCTTGTAACTATCAGGAACGGAGTATTTCACCATGTAATCATACTTTCCACTTGGCTGCCCCAAGGTATCCCACACAGAGGGTTCGGTTTCATTTGCATTGTCAATCTTCAACTTAGACATATCTTCACACAGCTTCTGCACAGGTGGTTTCAGAAATAGTATCTCACGATTATCCATCATGCACTGAACACGTCTTCTCAACCAAGCACAACCATCGGGTGCAGAGGGGCACCAACGACAATTCTCTGGGCATCCTGGATTGATACCGGCTTGCAGCAAGTTCTTCTTAACAGTCATCAGAGGAATAGTCAAGTCATCTATGTTGAAAACATAAGTATCGTCACCAACAACATTGGAACTCTTGTCATGGTTAGGCATAGGAGCGTTGATCACATTCGAGTCTCAACAGAGGATCAAACTCAATCGCTTAGCTTCAATCATATCTTGAATCTTGTTCTTGAGCCCAACAGCTGTCGTGTCGTCTGGCTATTGGAGTGGTAAGCACACTTAGCATTAGGATTGTATTTCGGAGAGGAAGTGTTGACATTCGAGGAGGATCCCTCAAGGTAATCAGCTCGCTTTCAGATGTGTTGCAAGGCTTGCGACAACGGCATGTTGATCTTCGAATCCTTCGTGGCGCTCGCTACGCGTTGTCTCACCGAGGTTGTCCGATGTAGGATTGAGATCACAACCGCCCACGATTGAGCGGTCGGTCTTGGCTCGGCTTTTCGACCATACACGATTAGCTTCTTTCTTACCACCAAAAGATCTCTTCGCAGATTCGATGATGACTCTACATGAATCTTTCCACTCTTGATACCACTTCAATACGCTTGTCAAGATCACCGGTGAATCCGGTGAAGAGTTTCCAATCGATGATTGAAGAATGGACGACAATGTTCCCATAAACATATCAACCAACTCCCTATTGGACAAGGGTGGTTGAACTCGCTAGATCTCTCCATTTCGAGCATACTCCTTGAACTTCTCGTCACGACCCATAGACATGCTTTGTAGTTGCATGCGAGTGGGTGTCAATTCAAAGATTGTACTCATATCCAGAAAGCATCGCCAAATCACCCAAGTACGGATACGGTCGTTCTCTAGTGATAATACCACTCCAACCGAGTTCGGACAAACTCTCTTGAAAATAATGCATCCACAACTTTCTCATCATCGGGGACCGATCTTGAACATAGGACTTCAAATGCACGGACAAGAAATGCCATCATACTTGGCAAAATTAGGAACTTTGAACTTAGGGGGAATCACAACACCAGGAACAAGACTCAGATCATCAAAATTCAGCCCGGACATTTTCAGATTTTCCACAGCATTCAAACGGTCTTCAAGTTGCTTGTACTTGTCATCTCCGTCAGAGTACTGGTCATCATCATAGTGGTCTTCTCTGTCTTTCTCAGGCTCACGCTGGTTGCCTTCGCCATCACCCTTGTTACTCCCTTCATTCTTAACACTGTTGTCAGAGTACTCAATCCGACTGACCACTCTAGGACCACCTTTGTAGCGTCTGCCCATGTTGAGTAGACCCACAACCTTCTTCTTCTTGTTGATGAGCTTCTTCAGATCTTCTTGGCCTTGGACCAAGCTAGTGAACATCTGCTGAAACTGAGCATTCTGAACCTGGAGATCTTTGACAGTCTGTTCGAGAGCCATTGCTGCTAAAATAAATAGCAAGAGGATGAGAAAACCAATCTCCAATGTACCTGTGATGCAATGTTATGTTATGATATGCAATGTTTATGCGAATGCAATGCAATGTTTTCAAGGACCTCTAGGATTTAAATTTGTTAAACAAGCAATGAACAAACAAACATTAGTTCTCTTTTTATTCTTTTTCTTTTTGAGTACAAAAGATAGTTCAAAATAATAAAAGAAAAACATAATATAAAGCTTCTAGGTCTCCCATGGGCGCTTCCTCTTGGTGCCGAGGTAGGCGTTGATATTGCGCTCCTCGTGAAGTAGCTTGGTCAACTCTAGCACTTTCTTCTCACTTGCATAACACTGAGCTTCAAAGGTATCCCTCTCTTCTTTTAGCTGAATCCAGGATCTCTTCAAATCTTCAAAATCAGTAGGCATATCAGGATGGAGAATAGTATAGGATACGTCACCTATAGCAACAGGTTCCATAATTACGGGTACAACAGGCGTGAATGGCATCATGAGGTTTTGAGCTCGAGCTCGCACCCATTTGAGGTAAGGCTCCCAAGGAGTGGGATTTTGGTGCCCCAAAGTCTTGGTATCAGTCTTCTTTACCATGCCCCAAGCGTGTGTATGAACCTTCGTCGGTAATTCTGGAGATCGTGGTTGTAGTCGAACACAACATCTTGGAGAAGTATATCATGCGGACCATCTCTTCGAGCAAAACCAAACTGACGTAGAGCTAGAGAAGGGTTGTAAGTAATACCTCCCCTAATACCAAGAAGCGGTACATTAGGGAATTCTCCACAACGTTCTATGAAGATGAAGTCCTTTTGAGAGAAAAGGCTCCAACGGATATCTGAATGAGAGAGTGACATTAACCTTTGAGACCATTTCGTCCTTTGTTCGTTCTTCAAAACTGATGGAGGAAGGTGCGAAATAAACCACCTGGATAGTAACGGTATACAACACATGAGAGTGCCTTGTCTTTTAATAGTACGAGTGTGGAGAGAATGTAGGATGTCTCCAAGTAAAGTAGGCACTGGATTGCGGGTAAGGAACAACTTGATGGCATTGACATCTATGAATTGATCCGAGTTAGGGAATAGAACCAAACCATAGATTAGCAAGGCCACGATGTTTTCAAATGCATGGAAACTCATAATTTTGAGGAATTCTCGAGCTTTCTTAATGAGGAACTTAGAAAGTAAACCCTTAACTCCGCTTCTAGTTTCCCAATTGGCTTCAAAGTCTGAGCGCTTAAGATGTAAGGCTGATGCGATGTCTTCGTACTTAGGAGCCTTTTCTAAACCGGTGAATGGCATTTGGTCAAGAATAGGTACCCCAAGTAACTTAGAGAACTCTTCCAAGGTAGGAACTAACTGATAGTCTGGGAATGTAAAGCAATGATGTTTCGGATCAAAGAACTGGAATAAGACATGCATCATATCTTCTTCAAAACCGGAGATAACCAAATCAAGTAGATAACCATGTCTTTTGATGAACTGAGCATGGTCGGGAATTTCTGAAACCAATTCTTTGAGTTGAGAAGGTATACCCATAAAGTTGATTCGGATAGTCTTTCTAGAAGCCATAACACCTACAAAACAGAGCAAAGATAAATCCCTAGGTCCTTGAAATGGTTAGAAATGATATGCAATGCAGATGATGTCATGATGTCATGTATAGCACACACAAACAAATCACACAATGAGCCTATGGTTTAAGGCTTGCATGAGGTCTAGGTGATTACCCCACCAAAAGTTTGAGTTGGTTCATCCTGTCCTATAATAGTAACCGGGTTCTAGGAATCTCACATCATTGATCTTTCTCGTAGGCGCTTATTTCAATGCGACTACCAAGTGGTCGATCGAAAATGTCCCAAAAGTCTGATCTCAATGAGCGTAGCATCGAGTATCAACCAACCTCGGTCTACACCAAAGCCGGCCATCTCACTACCTTCTAATGGCCAAGATGGGTCAATTAAGGTTCTAAAAGTTTAGTTAGCGATGACACCACGCAGAAGCCAAATACTATCCTCAACTTGGAAATGAGGAGCATCGGACAACCAAAGTGTCACGCTAACGTAGCCATCATGTTGACCGTTAAGTTATCGTCTAGCGGTCGCAATGATCTAATGCCACTTACCTAAAGGAAACCCGATCCGGTGTAGGATCCCAACAATATAATACCCAAGCAACCCTTAAAGATAAAGCAAGCAAGTCAAGAAAGCAATAAAATGATCTATGAATCCTTAAGGCAATTCTCTTTAGGGTGTTTCCCAGAGTCGCCAGTTCTGTAATACGGTGAACTGACTTTTTTAGGATTTTTTGTATCCAAATGTGCGGATAGCAAGAGTCGCCACCGACTTTTATTTTTATCCAATTAAGGGAAGGTAAAAGTACAGAAAAAGACCTTCGTTAGATTCTGAGTACGGGAGAATGGTTATGAAAAGGGAAGGTATTAGCACCCCTTTCCATCCGTAGTTATCTACGGGCTCTTAGCTGCTCTTAGATCATTTTGAAAAATTTGTGCTTTCTGTGTGTTTGAAAAATGTTTTGAAAGGCATTTCACTTTGACTTTGTAATGATTCGTAGGAATGTATACAAAGTGTTCGAAATGTTTCGCTTTTTAGAAAAAGAACTTTGCAATGATTCACGCTGGAATGTATACAAAGTGTTTTGAAAGTGTGAGGTGTGAAAAGTATTTTGATTAGAGCAAGCAACTAGGAGACTTGTTACCCACTCAGAATTGGTCGTTTTCGTATTTTACGTTCCTTTAGAATAGCGCTAGCCGTACCATTAGTTAGTAGGTAGCTCCATTCGTTGGATGTAAGCGGGACAATCGAAGGGACATCGGATGGTCATAGAAAGCAACTTGTAGGAAGTATCCTAGCACATTCGAAAGGACTATCATCATTTTTCGTAGGCGACAATCGAGGGTCAAGATCATGTTTTTCGTAGGCGACATCGTGGGCCAATGATCTTTGTATCGAAGGGACTATGATGATTTGTTTTGGAAGGCAACGGTGCTAGGATACCTCTACGTTCGAGGGACATGACCATTTAATCGAAAGGCAACGAGAGAGAATTACCCTAAGGGGTGCATGTGTGAAAGAGTGTGTTGATTTCAGAATATGTTATCTTTGAAGATTAGTGTGAGCTATGTCCAATTATTATCTTGCCATACACGCCTATTTACTAGCAATTGATAAGAGTACGGAAAGTAAAATGCGGAATGTAAAGGTGCGGAAATGTAAACCTACGCTATTACATGGCTTTGGGGCAGATACATAATCAGAAAATGCGGAAAGTAAAAGTCCTAGATTAAACTATTACATCCCATGAGCAATTACATTATTGGAAAAATAGAAAACAGTAAAAGAAACCATCGGAATCGGAATAACCTGTGAAAAGATGAGAAAATCGGAAAATATGATGAAATCGAATAAGAGGAAAATGTTAGTAAAAATGCAAATTTTAATATGAGAAAATTTATGCATGCTGGAAATAAGATAAATAAGCTATAATAATTTTTTGGGAATTTTTGGAAAAGATTTAATAATTAAAATGCAATTTATAATGATTTAAATGCAAAAATAAAAATAAAATAAATATGCATGCAAAAATTATATTTTTTAATTTATTAAATTAAATAAACATTTTTGTGGAAATAATGTAAAAAGAAAAAAATGTTTTTGGTATTTTTTAATGCAGAATAAAAATGTAGAAAAGAATTAAAATATGATAGAAAATATTAAATATAGAAAATATGAAGAAATAATGAGTTTTGGAAAAAGAAAGGCA
Source organism: Vicia sativa (assembly GCA_021764765.1). Classification (NCBI taxonomy): domain Eukaryota; kingdom Viridiplantae; phylum Streptophyta; class Magnoliopsida; order Fabales; family Fabaceae; genus Vicia; species Vicia sativa. The sequence goes on from CM038792.1 coordinate 268,953,504, forward strand.
AAAACTGGTCCCTGGAGGGATCGAACCCATGACCCTGGAGCGAAATCTCAAGTTCACATGCCTTGACCAACTGTGCTAGCGTGTTCTACTGTTTAGAAACGGAGGAATTTGAAAATAACACGCGTCATCTTTCCTTCCTCTCCCGCTCGCGCCAGTTCGTCATCTTCTTCATTTTGAATTTTCTGAAGCTAGCGTCGGCTTTCCATGGACGCTACGTTCCTGGCTAATACACAAAATGCAATACACATAATATAAATTATATTTGAAACCATGGTTCGATTCCAGACGTTGTCCCGAATTCAATGGTGCAGGTCTCGTTGGCCAATTTTTCCTGTACAGGAAAACCCTAAAACGATCACATAAACCCTAATCATGGTAATGCGCGATTTCGGCCATAGAAATCCAATCGAAGTGCCCAGAAAGTTTGTAAGCTTCTCACTAAACACAAAAACACAATCAAAACAAGTTAATAATGCATGAATATGAATAATCGAATTTGAGATTTTCAAGAACAAACCAAACTGGAATTGCACGATTCTGAATGGATTTGAATGATGTAAAGGTCTGGACTGCTTCAGAACAACCCAAGGAATGCAATGGAATCCTCAAATGCGATTGAAAGTGGCTGGAACTAGGTCTGCACTTTGCTTGAGAGGCACGAAAATTTGACTTTAGGTTAGGGTTGCTGGAGCAATTTTTTCTGTCTTCTCTTGATTGATATGCATTGTATATATATACTGGAAGGATTTGAGATTGATTTTGGAAAGAATTAATCAACATTGAATGGAAATCAAATTTGATTTTTTCATGAAAATCAAATTTTCAAAACTTGATCAATTTCAATCCAATCTTGCCAAATTTGATTCAATTTCGAAATTGCTGGCATTTATGAGTTGATTGGATCACAAGAAAGCAATAAAAATCAATCTTCCGATTAAACTTGATTTTATAATTTATTTTAAGATTTAATTTGCATTTAAATAAATAAATTACAAATTAAATAGAAAAATAAATCAAAAATTCGTGGCTTTGGGCTTGGATATTCCTAATTGTATGAGGAATAAGTTAGGATGAAGAAAAAGTAGGCCCATTTGCAAAAGATTTGATTTTTTGAAGTAACTCTCTTTGTGCATTCTTTCAAAATTGCCCAACTTGTGAATGGTGCAACTTGCTCAATTTTCCACATTTTTGAGAGTTCTTGGACTTTTTTTGGAAAGCTCTAAGAGTCCTCTAACCAATGTCTTTGGTTTCACTTCAATTGGAGTCACCATGCTCAATATATGTTCAAAACAAAAAGTTGACTTTTTGTTGACTTTGAAAAGGACCTGTAATGTTTTGAGCTATACCTCTCAAATGAAGCATTTTTTGGATATTCTTGTGAGACATGAAGTTGTAGAGAATTGAATTTCTTTCAAAACAAGAGGTGGTGGAAAAATTTCTGAGAAAGTATGAGAAAGTTATGATCAGTCAAAGTTCAGTTGACTTTTCACCTAGAAACCCTAATTTAGAAAGTTTGACTTTTGAGCAAATCTTGAGTTTTCTTGATGAATCATGATCAACCCTTGATCAAATGATGAATGTAACTTCAAAATGAGGATGTTGACCAAAAATCAGAAGTTTTGACTGTATGTTGACCACAATTGACTTTTTGTCCAATACAACTGATTTTCAACCATCTGAGCAATTGTCTGAGGAAACTTGACTTGTGAAGCTTGAAACTTGACATGGAGAATCTTTGAAGCATATGAGGAGGCATGAAAACCATTGGAGGTGTTAGAAATCCATCTGGATCTGAGGAATGCCAAACCCTAGTTTGGGTTGATTGTATAGGAGAGTGTTCATCTGATCAACTCTTGAGGAATCCTTGAGTATGGATGTATGGAATGTCTTGAGAAACATGAGGGAAAATTTTGGGGTATGACACATGGTCCTGCTTAGATGTGTAGACAGACACGAAGCAGACATGATAATTCACGAAGTTCATGAAGGGTCCTTTGGAACCCATTCAAATGGGCATGCAATGTCCAGAAAGATCTTGAGGGCAGGATACTATTGGATAACAATGGAATCCGATTGTTGTAAACATGTCAAGAGATGTCACAAGTGCCAGATCTACGCAGATAAGATCCATGTGCCACTGACTCTACTCAACATTCTCTCCTCTCCGTGGCCTTTCTCCACGTGGGGCATCGACATGATTGGGATGATTGAAGCAAAAGCGTCCAACGGACATCGCTTCATCTTAGTGGCTATTGATTACTTCACCAAATGGGTCGAATCTTACGCCAACGTTACAAGACAAGTGGTTGCGAGGTTCATCAAAGATAATCTCATTTGCCGATATGGAATTCCAAGTAAGATCATTACAGGCAATGGATCAAACTTGAACAACAAAATGATGAAAGAACTGTGTGAGGAATTCAAGATCGAGCATCATAACTCATCTCCTTACCGACCAAAGATGAACGGCGCCGTTGAAGCTGCCAACAAGAACATCAAGAAGATCGTCCAGAAGATGGTCATCACCTACAAAGACTGGCACGAAATGCTGCCATTTGCTCTGCATGGGTATCGTACTTCAGTACGCACTTCAACAGGGGCAACTCCTTTTTCTCTAGTATACGGCATGGAAGCAGTGCTCCCCGTAGAAGTTGAGATTCCGTCAATGAGAGTTCTCATGGAAGCTAAGTTATATGAGGTCGAATGGTGTCAAAGCAGATACGACCAACTGAACTTAATCGAAGAAAAACGCCCGACTGCTCTGTGTTATGGACAATTATATCAAAGAGACAAATAAACAGAAAATTATCCTGACAGATTGAAAACCTGAAAAGGCAATCTAGGCAAAAATTAAGGATCAAAATGACAAAGTAACTGCATCAGTCCGTACTTTGTCAATCTGAAGAATCTTCCATCAGCGAATCTTCAATCAAATCTTCTAAAGCAACAAGCACAGTTGGAATTCAAAGTTGTTAGGGATAATAGTGGTTATTGCTTTCAATGTAGCCTTTTCCCAATAAATTATAATTTCCAACTTTTGTAAATAGTTCATGGAATCACGCCTTCGGCTGATTACCATTCTATCAATAAAATTTGAGCCTTGTGCCCATTTGTTTGCAATTCCTGCTTTATTCTGTTTTGCAAAATAACGCTTTTTCTTGTGAAAATCACTTTTGAAACTAAAAAAAAAAGAGTTTTAAATGAATTTTTACTGCAAAATTTTTGAAATAAAAGCGAATTTTTCTTTGAACTATGAACACAGAAAGAACTTCAAACAGTTTTCTCCATGAGTGTTTCGACCTCTGAAAGATAAAATGACTGCTAAGAAGTTTTCTTTTCCTCAAAAGAGATCATCAAAGGACGGTATTCTTATCCAAAAAGAATCCCCAACAAGGTTGCTAGTAAAATGCCTTTTCCAGAAAATTTTAAAGCATGCAACTCAGATTCATCATCAGTGACGTCTACACCATTGCTGCAGATTTCGCTGAGTATTTGTTTGAACTGCGACGTAGTCCTTTTCCCAAATACCCTTTTTGTTGTCTTGTCAAGTATCGTCAACATGCATATGACATTCATGACATTCATCATTCATACATAATAGCATCATTAATGCATTCCTGCATTCCTTAAATGTTTGCTTCACAATCACTTGTTTAGGTGGCATTTATTCCCAAAAACGAGTTTGGATGTGTCATCTCTCTAGTAGATTATCCCCCAAACAGAAAAATACATCTTTTTTCTACCTGTCCCCCAATCGAGATCATTCCTCATTGGGTACAACGTCTGATTGACCATTTCTTCCCAGTTCATTCCTGGATAGAACTTCGTCTCTGACCAAACTCAGGTCTAGATTTCACAGAAAAATCTACCTACAAACAATAAGCAATAGCCTCGTCATCCGAGCTGCTTATTTTCTTTTCATCTTGCAACTTATCATAAAATGATTGTTCTTTTCAATCAAAATGCCTGCATCTTCTCAAGAGAGAGATCCCTGACAAGATTGTAGCTGTGAAAATAGAAACTCATTTGAGATCTGTTTCCATCATTCTCTGTTATTCACAAGGCTGAATACTCGGTAAAATTAAAAAAAAAAGAATTACCTTGTTATAGTTATCACTTTGCTGATAATTGGTAATATCTTTAGAACGCATTACCATAAACTATCACAAAGCTGATAATTGGTAATATCATCTTCACTTACCTTAAACATTGTCACAAGGCTGACAGAAGGTAATCTCCTCGTTTCCCAAAGCGAAACAGATATTCACTTACATTGTGAATCTATTTTCCCAGTGAAACATATTGCTTGTTTCCCAACAAACAGGATTCTCCTTTCTTATACAGATTGAGTCGTCCTCACAAATCCTCCCCCAGCATATCATTATTTGATATCTCCTGGGTAAACTTTTTGCAATCATTTTGTATCATTCGCATTTTTTGGTATCTTAGGTCCAAAATTTGTGTATTCTGATATTTAAGTCTCTTCACACCTATCAAGACGAAGATCTTCATCTTCATATCTCAGGTTAAAGAAACTTAAATAGGGGCATCTGTCATACCCTAATTTTTGACCTAAGACACCACCTTACATATGCATCATTGCATCACTAACAGTTTCAGAACAGAATAGATCGTGCGTGACTTCTAGAAGTCAAGGTCAGGGTTTCTTCAAAATTTCATCTGTTCAAGATGTGATCAATTAGGGTTTGAATTTCAACTCACTTAAAATGATCTATCTTAATCAATCATCAACATTTGATCTTCAGATTCCCAACCTTTTCTCATGATCTACCTTGAATCGACCAATTAGGGTTTTGATCGAAGATAGTGAATCATTGACTTTCTGCTCAATGGATGACCTATTTGCTTGAAGATTGATCTTAACATCTTCAATGCAACATCTTGACCTAATTTCTTGATTCAGAACATTGCAAAGTCCATGTTTCTTCATCAGACAAATTCTGAACCATCTGATGAAAATTCATCTGCTCAAAAAAGTCAAACTTTGACTTTTGGTCAACTTTTTCAAGACTAAACTTTTTCAATCATAAAAAAATTTCAAATAATCCATCATGATCATAAAAAATCAAGAAATGTGAAAAAGTCAACAAAAAGTCAAGATTTGAAATTTTTCTAACACTTAGAAAAATTTTCAAGTGTTAAGAAACATGATTTTTTTCTCACTTTCTTGGCCATTTTTCACTTAGATCCATTTGGATTCAGAAAAAACTGAAAACATGAAAGTTGTAGCCCTTGTTACAAGATTTCCAAAAAGTCCAAGAACTTGCAAAAACATTTTGTCTAGCTATGCTTTTGATTTTGAAACATAGAGCTCCAAAACCATGGAATTTCAAGTTCATGCTTCAAAATTATAAATCATTTTTCATAAATCTCCCTTCTAGAAGCCTTGTCATGAGCTAGGGGTAGATTATAACTGATAAACATCAATTTTGCATGATTGAGAAGAGGATTGAATCAAAGAGAAATTTCTAACCATGGTTAGAAAAGTAACTTTTGCATTAAATGCAAAAGATTCCTTCTTACCACTTAAGCAAGTTGCAAAGCTCTCTCAATGATAGCCATGCCTTGTCATTCAGATTTCTTGGCCTATAAATAGAGGTAATTTCTTCATTTTCAAATCACACCAAATCTATCATAATCAAGCTTTCCTTCTTTCTTTCTTAAATTCCAAGTTTCAAAGTTCAAAGAGGGAAATTTTGCAATATTCAAACCTTGCAAAATCTGAGTGAATTTAAGTTTCTAACATGTTCTAAACATCAATTAGAAGTTGTCTAACACTTAAAACCACCACAAAAACTGTCTAAACTCATAATCATACTCCAAAATCCATAAACTAGCAAATTGAGCCTTAACTTGCCATTTCTCAATTCACTTGTTCCAGCCTTGATTTATCACTTCAAATACCTTCTATACACTTCATATAAGTGATCCAAGTCCTCATCACTGATCTGTAACATCTCCAACTTCAAAATCGAAACTCACTTCAAGAGATTGCAGTTGGACTTGGGTGGAACGATCCAGGCCATTTCAATTCAAGCTAAGCATCCAGATACCTTCCATAGGGTCCAGTGAAGCTATAGCAATCATCAAAACACAACTGGAAACACTCTAAGCAAGAATTTGATTTCTGCTTATAAGAGGTAAGTTGTTCAACTTGGAACTCTTTGATTTCTGAATAACAGTTCAAAAGTTTCCATGCCATCATGTTTCTGCACCTATGAGGATCATAAACCCTTAATCAATTGTTTGATTTGTTGCACAAACACGATTTCATAATCATTTTCAAAGTTAGGGTTCTTCATGTTCATGTGAAAATTAATCACCTTACACTTCAAATAAATGAAATTAATCATCACCATCATGTTCCTGGGATTAAAACGAGCAACTTTGATGTTTACATCTTTCAATTTCATTGAGAAATGAAGAAGTTACAAAATCAAAAGCTTGAGGAAGAAGAAGATGGAGTTACGCGCGTTTTCTTGTTTTCAAATTCAAATAATTCGTTTATAATATAATAACATGAAAGAAAATAAATAAACGAATGTATACCCACCCAAGTGGTAGTCAGCGCGCTTTTCAAATCATTGTCATGCCATAGGTCCAGGGTTCGAATCCCCCTGGAACCTTTTTTTTTATAAAAGGCTTAGCAAGCTTCTGAAGCTTGCTTCTCCAGAAGCACTTCTGAGGTTCAACCCTCCAGAAGTACTTCTAAAGCTTCTACCCTTAGAAGCTCTCCATTTACACTCTATCCAGAAGTACTTCTAGTACTTCTATCCTTAGAAGGTTCAAGCTTCTAATGCTTCTACCCTTAGAAGCAAGCTTTCCAACATGCTTCTAACTCCTCAAGAAGCAATGCGCTCATTCTCACGCCCATAAGCTGCCAGCAACACGCTCCAGAAGCAAGCCTCAAGCAGCCAGAAGCAGCCAAAAGCTGCTAGCAAAAGCTCTTTCTCACGCTCCAGAAGCCAGCTAGCTTCTGATCCTCCAGAAGCAAGCCAACTTCTGAACCCTTCAGAAGTCCAACTTCTGGACTTTTTCCAAACTTTCTTTTTTTCAAAATTCCTTCTAAACAAGGTAATTAAATGACAAGTCAAACAAATGGCTCAATGGAAAATCTTCATTTCTAAGCCAAATGTCCAAGGTTCAAACCTCCTTAGGACCAAAAAAACTCTTTTTTTCTCAAGTTTCTAGCAAACTTAAAACATTTTCAAAAACTAATCAAAACTTCTCATTTTGAGATGATTCTTTGCACACTTGTCATTTAATATGCCTATTTTATGATTATGTCAAAAAAATCCAAACATATTTTCTTTTTTATTATATTAAGTAAAAAATGAGGCATTTTAAGTATTTCTTAATACTTTTCAAAGATGTTTTCTTTCCAACTTTCAAATTAAATCTTTTTTCAAAACTTCTTGTGAATATACTTCACTTTCCAAAATCATTTTCAAAACCTTTTTCAAAACATTTCAACAAACTTACACACCTTTTTTCCATGATTAATTAAATTTAAAGATAAACCAAACCAGGTTTCTCCTTGAATTTCTTAATTAATCATGGGCCTCCCTCACGGTGTAAGTCCCAAAACCTTTCTATGTACATATTCATTTCCTTGTACATATTCAATCATCTTTGTAAATATTCAAGCATAAACAAACTTCTTTCGTTTGTTTTCATTTGCTTGTTTATACACCAATTCCATTGGTATTAAGAGAAGCATTATTCCCGGTGAAACTGCTCTTAAACCAATGGGCCTCCCTCACGGTGTATGTCCCAACCCTCCTATGTACATATTCATTTCTTTGTACATAAACACCCCTTTGTGTACATATTCATTTCCTTGTACACAATCAAACTTCATACATATTCAAGTTACACTTGCTTTAAACGTTTGTTTTATACACTTGTTTATATTTCCTTCATAAACTCCTGTGAATACACATCACACACTTGTTTATATAACTGTTCAGTTATAACATAACAATTAGCGTAACAACTAGGTTCCCCTTTAGCTTCCTCTTGGGCTTCATACAAGATAACTCATTTATTGAGTTAGCCTCCTCTTAGGCTTCGTATAAGAAAACTCATTTACTGAGTTTAGCCTCTGCTTAGGCTTCATATAAGACAACACTCCCCTGCTGAGTCGGCCTCCTCTTGGGCTTCGTTCAAAAGAACTCCTCATTGAGTTTAGCCTTCTCTTGGGCATCAAACAAGAAAGAGACCTGGAAATCTCTTAACAGCCTCCTATTGGGCTCCCAATACAAAGAATCACCCACGCTAGGATAGAACCCTAAGAGGATGATTTCCCGGTGAAATCACTCTTGAAATCCTAAGAGGATGGTTTCCCGGTGAAACCACTCTTAAAGCCAAAACCAACCATACCCTATAGCCTCCTCTTGAGCTTCATACAAGGACCCTCGATGACCCTTGGAATGCCTTCTCTTGGGCTAACAATATAAGGACCCTCGATGACCCTCGGAATGCCTTCTCTTGGGCTTACAATACAAGGACCCACAGGCTTCTTAAAAGCATCCCCTAAATCCAATCAAATTCTCCTCGAGATTTAGACATTTATCATCTCTATGAAAGAAGTATCTCATCTATCACATCACATACAATCAAATACTTTTCACACTCTTTTTCAAACAAAAACATCTTTTAATATGTAAGTGGTAACGCTTGTACACTCAAGCAAAACACCTATAACTTACAATTAAAGATCCAATCATCTTTTCAAACATCTTTCTTAACTCGTAAGTGGTAACGCTTGTACACTCAGGCAAAATACCTATAACTTACGTTGAAAGATTCAATCAATCAAACCTTCAAAATGTATGTGATGAAATAGATTAGATACATTTTTCATTAAGATGACATTTGCCTTTGTCTCTTAATAACACCCGTTGCTTCCACTAGCATAAGTGGGAACTACGATTGCTCTGACTTTCTCAACATCCCTTTGAGAATACGTAGGCACAAGGTCTCATCCTTGGCGAGCAAATTTCTTTCTCCCTCAAACCAAACAAAACCATAGCTCCCTTTAGATCCGAGCTACAAATGCTCTGATTCCCATTAAGGGATATGTATGCAGAAGATCCCAATGATCTTTGCGAGCACAATAATAACAAAACCTAGGATCCCACATAATCTACCCTTCTTAAAATCCAAAGGAGAAAGTTTCCCAAGAATAGAAATAGCAAATTAAAACACACAAACATATCAAACTATTCATATATAAAGCTATAGATAACTATATATATTTAGGGTGCCACATCTATTCCCTTTATATAACAAACCCCCTTGCCCGGAATCTCCCCAATGCGTTGCGTCTAGTTCGCGCTAGTCGTAATGCATATCATATCCATTGAGTGTATTGCAGCTTTCCCCTTTTTCATATCATTTTTCTTGTGTTGGAAATAATAAAGCTTGATGCTCGCGCCATCTTTATAAACAAATCAAAAGAGTAAATCGTTTCGAGCCAGAGAATCCGAATTCAGATTCGATTCCCTCGCACGTCACTTTTTAACGCGAACAATTCTCTCAATGTGTTATAATTGATGATCTTATTATTTGTGTCAATTTGTAGTTAGACAAGACAAAAAGTGATGAAACATCACTTCCAACACATGTGTTGTGGAAGGAAGCTCGTGTGGGCAATGATCAAGTTATTAATCCCGATGTTCAACATATTTATGATGAATGTGTAAGTATAACATTGTGTCTTTAATTAAATTAAGTTGTTAATACTGATGTTCAACATATTTAAATCAATATGTAAATGAATTACAGGAGACCCTATCGCAATTAGTATCCACAGTTGAGGACCAGGATAATAGGAGCGTACTTAGTCGAGCACTAAATGTTGCTGAGTATCCCAGTCGGGTGATGGGTAAAGGTCATGGTGTGGCTCCAACCTCTTTGTATAAGCATCCAAGGAAAAAGAATCAGCAATGCAGAAGTGATACAAACGTTGTAGGAATAACAAGCACAAATCCGTGAATTACAAAAGGATAAAGAGAGATATATGGCGCAAAAGAGAAGTTCACAGTTGAAAGAAACTAGTGAGAAAGCTAGTATCAATTGTCAAAATAAATTTCCTGAGGTATTTATATATGTTATTGTGAAATTAAAATAGCACATTTATGTTAATTGACATATATACACATTAATAGTAAAATATTTATTATTGGTTTAGGGCATTTCATCTTGTCAGCTATACTTATCGCCTAGTTGGAAAGGGAAAAGCGCATAACACTTTGGGAGATTTACTTCACCATAGACCGCTCCCGGATGGACACATGAAAGTATCGATTGATGTTGCTTTAGATCTGGATGCGTTTCTACTGGTACCTACCACTATTTCAGAGACCATATTGTTGCGAGATGCAATAGGATCTTTTGTTGCATGGCCATCGGACCTCATTTTCATAGATGATCAGGTATGTTGAAAACCATTATGAATCTTTAAGTATTCATCTGTCAATTTTGACCCCATTTTTTTACATGGTAATTTTAGGATAAAGGGATTTTGCAGCACGACGAGTCTGTTGCATCACAAAAAGAGGTATGTTTAAAGTGTTAATTATATGATTCGAATAAAAAACTGCATGATTTTATAGTTTACCTAAGTTATATGATTTTTAGGTACCTGCTCAAGGGTCACAAGAAGTGAGCCAGAAAATTGGTAGCGTACCACCCAAGAAAAGGGTTCTTCTCAGAAAATATGTGCCTCGATTCTGGATGTGTCTTAAAACACTTATCATAACATCAAATTTAATGAATGGTGGTATTCGTCAAATTGATATGGATGAAGGTATCTTTGGTTTTTCTTGCAATGAAATAATTGGACAAGAGGACATGGAAGATATTTTTCATCATAGAGAATTAGGCGTCAGTGTTATGCACTCATACATCCGGTAATCCGATCAATATATTATTTAATTAGTTGAACAATTTATTTACATATTTCAATGAAATTATTCTAATGTTTAATATATTTTTATTTAAGGTTGTTATATGACAAATTGATGCGCGAGAATCACTTGTCAAACATATTCAATTTGGTGTCTTCCTCCCGTGTCAGCAGAGCGACAATTGTTAGGGAATCAGAGTCAGTAAGAGAGTACTTAGTCGAGAGATTCATGGCCACCGGAAGTACAAAATGCTTGTATCTTTGGGCGTATAATACTATTTCTACAGGGTTAGATTTTCATTCTAAGTTTATTATAATCTTTGTTTCTTTTGCGTAGAAAATTTCCATATAAACGCTTGTTTTAATTTATAGACGTCACTGGTTATTGGTTGCTATGGGTCCTATAAAAGAAGTGGTCTATTATCTGAATGCGGTAGATGGTGATTGGACTAATTATCCGGATATGAAGTTAATGATTGATACATAAGTGAGATTGTTCTAAATATTCGTGTATATTTATATATTTAATTATTTCTGTGAGATTGTTCTAAATATATGTTTTTATTTTGTTAGATCAATACAAGTATTCCGAAGTCAAAGAGAAGCTCAAGTACAACAGTCTAAATCCAACAACATTACATGGATCAAAGTGGAGGTACATTAATTTTCACAATTTTGCTTATAATAGTTATGCTACTTGATAAAACAAGACAACTATACATTCTTATTTGTTTTTCTATGTAGTGTGCTCAAAAGCAAAACGATATAGATTGCAGATACTTTGTTTTGAGGTTTATCAAAGAAATCCTTCAAATGAATCAAATAGAGATTCCAGTCACGGTATGTATTTATAACTTAGGATTTGTTTTATTATTTATCGGATATTTCATATAATTTATTACTTTTAACTAAATCATGCATATTATGTTTTGTTATGTAGTACTTCGATGAACACAAGTGTGCATATTACACGAAACTTCAGTTGGAAGAAATCAAAGAGGAATTGTGTCAATATTTTATTGAGCAAAGAATCATATAAGGTATGAATACATTATTGTGTGAAAAGTGTTATGAATACATTATTGTGTGAATACATTATTAACCGTGTTATTATGTTCATACCTTGCAGGACCAGGACCTTGAATACATTATTGACTGACTTTTGTTCATACATTAGGGCTGATTTAATTATTGTTAGGGCTGATTTTGTTAGGGTTGATTTTGTTATTGTTCTAGATGACTTTTTAAGGCTGATTTTGGTTGTGTTAGAAATATGTGAATTGAATTACAATGGTGTATATATATTTTGGATTACAATGATATATAATGGTATTATAATGCATTTTTTGTATATAATCTCTTCTTTGTTGAAATAATGGGATTACGATTGTAAATTACAGGTTTATGGGATTACATTTGTAAATTACAGGTTTATGAAATAATGCTGCAAAAAATGCAGATTTATAAATTATATAAATTATAGGTTTATTAAAAACCCCAAAGAAAGCGCTTTTTCAGGAAAAGAGCTGCCTTAGGCCTACCTTTGAAAGCACTTTTTAAGAAAAAGCCCTGCCTAAGGTATACATAAGACAGCGCTTTCAAAAGCGCTGCCTTATGTATACCTAGACAGCGTTTTTCTTTAAAAGCGCTTTCAAAGGTAGGCCTAAGGCAACGCTTTTCCTAGAAAAGCGCTTTCTAAAGATGCCTACATAAAGCATAAAAGACATTCTAAAGTAGGAATAAGAAAGCGCTTTTCCAGGAAAAAGCGCTGATAAAAGCCTACTTAAGAAAACACTTTTTAGGAAAAAGCGTTGGCTTAGGTATACCTAAGGCAGCGTTTTTGCCTAAACAAAAAGCACTGCTAAAACCTATAGCAGCGCCACCTACGACATCGCTTTTAAAGGCCAAAAAAAGCGCTTTCGTAGGTCTTTTTAGCATAGTGTCTACATTAACTTAAAATATATAGCAGTGTTATGTTGTTAATTGCTAATCATAGAAAATAATGGATGGTTCAAATTCTAACTTATATTCCGTATATATCGTTGGTTACGTGTTTGGTTCTGATACTTTATGTTTGCTTGAAATAAGGATGGTGGATTTAACATTCTCATGATAATGTTATGTATGATTTTAAATATATGAACCATACTAGTAGTTATGTAATATGTTTGCGTCATATCATAACTGTACGTTTAAGTTAATTAATGAAGGAGAGAATAAAAAATGTAAATGCTAATTACGTTTAAGTTAATTAATGAAGGATGTTATTCTCATACTAATTATGTTTAAGTTAATTAATGAAGGAGAGAATGTTAAATGTAAATACTTTGAATTACAGTTTTGGCTAAGATATGATGATACAAAAGACTAAGCCTATCTATCTCGCTCTTCAATGCCTTTTGATGAGCTGCATTATTAATTATAATAAACTATAAGTACTAGTGGTAGTAGTGGTAATAGTAATCTTAATAACTACATGTTGCAGACACATCACATGGAATTTGATTTTGTTGGTGTTTTATAAAACATATGAATGTGTGTGGTTGGTGCATTTAAATAAAGAATGGTTAGAAAGATATGAATGTGAGAAGAAAAATAAGTGTGACACAATTTGAAAGAGATAGTGATGATGTTTTGGTTTCTTTGTGTTTAAATTGGTGATAGCATAGTTGTGTTGTTTCCGTTGATTTTGTGCATGATTGAAACAATTTCTATTGAGCATTAATAGTTTACATAGTTGCTGCCCGGAATTTGTTTTGGTTGATTTAAGCTTGCGTTGGACTTGATTTTTTCATGTGTTAAACTTTAATTGAGTAATAACATGAATCCTTGTCTTTTGTTTTGAAACTCTCGTAATATTGATGGTAGCTTCATGACAATATTTGTTTGATAAATATAAGTTATTGATAGCTCAGTTTTGTTGCTAGAATGTGAAGATTATAGGCACATTGTGTGAATGTCAATTCTGATTATAAGCTACCTCTACTATTTTGTTGACTTTGTTCTTATGAAGATGTTGTGGAATTATTGATTGGGGATAATGATAGGATGTTGTTTGAATGAGGAATGAAAGATGTTGTTGTCTATTGTTAGTGTTGTGGTTAAATTTTGTTGGGATTATGATGTTGTTGTTAAAAGTTTTCTTTCCTTTGAATTAGAAGCGTTTCCCGGCCTAGATCGACGTACAATTCTCATTCCCTGCGTTTCCCTGAATTCGAGGTAAATTTCTTCCTCAAATTACTGGTTCTGGTGTGAGTAGCTTACTAAATAGTAAAACCATGGATAAAAAATGGTTGTGTAGCTTAAATTACTTAGTGTTTTTGAGGTAAATTTCTTCCTAAAATTACTTAGCGTTTTTGTTTAGCTTACTTAGTAGTAAAACCATGGATATAAAATGGATGTCTGTCGATTGATTATCAAAAGAGTATGAAAATGGGGTAATAGAGTTTGTTAAGTTTGTCATTGAACACGCTAAAGACCCCATTAGAATGAAATGTCCTTGCTTGGGTTGTTGTTATGTGGGTCGGGTTGGCGCACATGGATTGAAATTGCATTTACTGATGCATGGAATTGAGCGAAATTATATGTGTTGGATATTTCATGGTGACAAAAGCAGCGAGAATGTTGAACCGGGGGTGAAAAGTAATGCGACCTATGCTTCATACGACAATGTCACGGATACATACAATTGTGATCGAGTCAAAGAGATTGCAGAAGCACTTGAAGAAAATCTTTAGGATTGTCCAAAAATGTTTGAGAGGTTGGTAAGCGATGCAGTGAAACCGTTGTATAAAGATTGCACCAAATTCACAAGACTGTCTGCAGTATTAAAGTTGTACAACTTAAAGGCGCGCAATGGATGGTTGGATAAAAGTTTCACAGAGTTATTAGCCCTTTTGAGAGATATGCTTCCTGAGGATGATGTTCTTCCTAATCGAACCTACGAGGCCTAAAAAATGTTGTGCTCTATTGGTATGAGCTATGATAAGATACATGCTTGTTTAAATGATTTCATTTTGTTTCAAAACGAATATGCATCGTTGCATGAGTGCCCTAAGTGCGGTTTCTCTTGATATAAGAAAAAATTATCTCCAGCAAAAGTCTTATGGTATTTTCCTATTATTCCGAGATTTAGACGCATGTTTCGTAGTGAAACCGATGCAAGACACTTGACTTGGCATGCAGATGAAAGAATTATCGATGGAAAGTTTCGACATCCAGCAGATGCACCACAGTGCAAGAAAATTTATAATGATTATCCTGATTTTGGAGGAGAAACAACAAACCTTCGCTTGATGTTATCTATTGATGGAATGAACACACATGGTCTTCAAAGTATCTCACATTCCACATGGCCTGTGATTCGTATGATTTATAACCTACCTCCATGGTTATGTATGAAGCGTAAGTACATGATGTTATCTATGTTAGTTTCTGGGCCTAAACAAGCAGGGAATGACATAGACGTATACTTGAAACCTTTAATCAAAGATTTGAAGATTTTGTGAGAGAACGGTGTGGAGGTTTATGATGGATATAGGAAAGAAAATTTCAATTTGAGGGCGATGTTGTTTGATACAATTAACTATTTTCCAGCATACGAAAATCTATCCCAGTATAGCATTAAATGAAAAAGTGTGTCCTGTCTGTGAAGATGGAATCAATACGATGCGGTTGAGACTTTGTCAGAAGAATGTCTTTCTCGGTCATCGTAGATTCTTAAATTCTAAACATTGATATTGTGGATGGATAAAAGCGTTCAACAGAGATACCGAACAACGTAGAGATCCACCTGGATTATCAAGTGATCAAATTTTTGAAAAGGTGAAAGATGTGAGTATTCAGTTTGGCAAACCTTTTGCATATAAAGTTGTCACAAGTGGGTGGAAGAAGAGGTCGATTTTTTTTGTTCTTGCAGGAAAAACCTTGTTAAAGATATTTTAGGGATTTGGAAGCTCAAGTGTCGTAACTCAAGTTCCAAGCTTATGATTGTCTTGCTTATCCCGCTGGCGGGAGCCCTATTTATATCTATCCTTCCATGGAGTTATCCTTCCCTTCCGTAACTGCCCTGGCGCATTAACCATGGCTTGAAAGCAGGAAGTTAACTGTTACAGATTGTCATGATTTGCTCTGAAACGTCTCATAAAGACTCTTTGGAACCCTTCCTCTTCATAGTTGATAACGTCTACTCAAACCTCCATCCTGAATCAACTGCCGAGTTGCACCTCGGATCCAGACCGACCTTATGCCCTTCTCCGAGATCCATGTCGGATAAGGACCTCATCCTTGAGTCCGAGACCTATCCCGGACCCCTGCAATCTTCCCTCCAGACATCCATCTCGGCTGAGGATTTTATGCATGATCATAAGCCCCCTTGGTCGCACGGTTTTAAGCTCCTTGAATCCGTGTCGACCAAACAGTTCTGGACCCTTAATCCCTTAGCGAGATGCATACATATTTTTAAACCTTTAAAAGGTATGGCACGTGACCCACGTGCCACCAGCCCAACGGTCACCCGAATCTAGCATGATTGCCCTATAAATAGGGAAAACCTGATTTCACGCCTTCTTTCCCTCCTAATCATTATATTACATTTATTTGTTCTCCAGGAAATTCTCCTCTAAATATTTTCAAACCCTACTGCACTCTTGCCGTCAGTTGCTTCAAAAACACCCCTCTTTCAGTCAATCGATCATCAACTCAGGTATCCTCTTTTCTTTACATTGCTTTTTGTTTTAATCCAAGCATGGTCGTTATTAGGGAATGCGATGATTTTGGTCGCAAAATCCATTTAGGAAACGAGGAACGTAAAATTCTGTTTGAGGAATGGATGCGCGAGATGAGTGATGCCCAGAGGGTAACTGACCTAAAGAGAGTTACGGACAGGGTTTGCGCTGAAGTTTTTACTTCTGATAGTGATTCTGACCCTGACTCTTCAGGTTCGGTGGAGCTGATAATGGAAACCAACCGATTGATCAAAGGAGAAGCTGTAGGCTTTAAGCGAAGTCTAATACAGGATGAGGAGATCGCTGCTCTGCGTTCTCATTGGAGTGTCTCGTCCACAGGAAACGAGGATGACGTGATTCTGGAGTCTTGTGAGTCTGGGGAGAGTGTTTGTATGATCCGCCCTAAGGGCGTCGAATCGGAATGGTTTTACTTCTATACTGGAGTGATCGAGGAGTTTGGCATTCAATTCCCACTCTCCGACTTCGAAACTGATATTCTCCGAACCATTAACCTGGCCCCCTCCCAACTCCGTCCAAACAGCTGGGGTTTCATCCGGGCCTTCGAAGTAATTTGCCGAACCCTATCAATAACCCCCACCATTGGATTGTTCTTTTCTTTCTTCGAAATAAAAAGCACCGAACCTGGAAACTGGGTTGCCATCAGCGGCATCCCAAAAAGAAGTTTCCTCCAAGCCTACACCTCCAATTTCAAAGGCTACAAAGAGCGTTTCATTCGAGTAAGATGTGGGTCTCGGTGCCCTCAAGTTATTTATGGTGCTGATGGGCATCATAAATTCCCTTTATACTGGACTTGTGACCCACTTCCTATTTCCGGCTTTGACTATGACAGTCTGAGTAGTTCTTGAGATCCTTTCTTTAGAATTACTTGACTCCTTCAGGCCGATCAGGGTCAAGGATTTACTTGCCTTGTCTCCCGAGGAAGTCCCCGACTTCCTAGGTAAGATTTCTCCAATTAGCTTTACTTTGCTACTCTTTATTTGTATGCTTAATCTCTTTCCTTTGTTTTATTTCCAACAGACAAGATGACTGACATGTCCGTGAAAGAGCAGAGGAAGCTAATGGCCGCGGCTCGTGCTGCTCGAATGGGTGAGGGCGGTCCCTCCGAGACCAAGTCCAACTTGGCCGGGCTAGAAGTGCGCATCCCGAAGAAAAAGAAGAACGTCACGATCCGTGACCCTGCTCCCGAGACAAACATCATCACTGCTTCCCCAAGCGCGAACCAGCCCCGAGTCTATCCCAAAGAAGCTGAAGACCGTCATGGGAAACGAGTCCAACTCGGCAGATTGGGCTATCTCCAATTTGCTAAAGGAGACTGGCGATAGTTCTGGCCGAGATTCTACAGAGAATCGGTTCTGGGCTGCTGACTTTGATGGCCTTAAGTTTTTGTATGATCATCTCAACGCCACCACCGATGTGAACAAACTGACAAATCTAGGTTCGCAGCAGATCACCAAGCAGCTGAGTTCGTACTTGATGAGGTGTGTTGTACTCACCCGAAGTTTGTTCGAGTCTGGTGATCTCGTGGAGAAGCAGAAGACCGAGCTGGAGGCAGAGGTCAAAAGGTTAGCTGACAACGAGCAGTTCCTTCTCAATGCCAACAACGTATTCAAGAATAAGCTTTCGGAAGATGCCGATGACATTACAAATCTTGAAAAGAAGAATTCAGAAGCTAGTAGCCGGATAAAGACTTTGGAAGACGAGCTTGCCCAGATGTCAACCAAGTTTCAAGATTCTGAGAAGTCATGTTCCGAGCTAAAGGACGCACTGAAGAAATCCCAGATGGGTATGCTGGATGCTGGGGATTTAGCTTTTGATCGGGCCAAAGCTCAAGTCAGTTGCCTATACCCCGACATAGACATCTCGGAGGTTGACTTCTTCAAGACCATCGTAGATGGGAAGCTGGTGGAGGTCGATGAGGATGATAGCGAGACCACAATTAGCGAAGAAAACGCTAATGTGGATGCCAACTCTGCCAACCCCAACCCTTGAATTCTTTGTTTTTCCGTTTGTGTTTTAGAATTTCCGTAGTTAGTCATCCCTTTTGGCGGATGCATTTTGTACTATGAATATTCGCTCTGCCGGGCTATTTTAATTGCTTTCAAAGTTTTTGCTATTGATTTCAATGCTCCACTGAATGCTCATTTAATACTCCACTGAATGCTCATTACGTGCATAATTGTGAACTTTTATGTAGCACTTACTAGCCCCCCGAGCCATAGGATGCGGCAAGCAATCCTAATGGTTTAGAGATGACCACATAACAATTGTTCGCAACTCCAACATACGCCCCCAGGTAACCCTGGTTAGCCGTTTTGAAGGTTGTTCCGAGGTGGAATAGAGCCTTTTGAGGTTCAGAGCTTCTATAGGATTGACCCGAGACGGATGCAGAGCCCAACCGAGGTTGACCTGAGGGTTCAGAGCCTCTTCCGAGGTTGACCAGAGGGTTCAGAGCCTCTTCCGAGGTTGACCAGAGGGTTGTTCCCAATGGAAACAGAGCCTTTTCAGAAGAAGGTTTCACCGCAACTGAGAGACGATCTGGGACCGAGCTCAGTGCGTACCTGACGATTCCTGCAATTTAAAGATCAGATGCCGCAATACAATTTTATTGGATAGGTGCCTCATTAAAAACCCTGGCCCTTGTCTAGGGAAAAGAGTGCACCGTTTATTATTACATAAGAATGCTCAGCTAAAATAAAACTTAAGATTAGCAATGTTCCAGGTCCTCGGCAACTCTGATCCGTCCAATGCTTCCAACTTGTAGGCCCCGTTCTATAACTCCTCCAATACCCTGTATGGTCCCTCCCAATTGGGGTCTAACTTACCCTTCTTGGTAGGATCAGTTACTTTTTTAAGTACCAAATCTCCGGCCTTGAAACCTCGTTGTTTCACCCGTAAGTTGAAACGTCTGGTCATTCTCTATTTTGCCGCCATTTCCCTGATATGGGCCGTGTCCCTTATCTAATCCAGCAAATCTGCCTCCTCAAGCAAAGCCTGCTTATTGGACTCTTCTTCAAAGTTTTCCCGACGCCAAGAGGGCAAAACCACCTCCACCGGTATCATGGCATCGACTCCAAAAACCATCCTAAAGGGAGTCTCTTGTGTCGTGGAATGAACTGTGGTATGATAAGCCCACAATACCTCATGTAAACATTGTGCCCACAGCCCCTTGGCGGAATCCAGCTTCTTCTTTATAGCATTTAATATGACCTTGTTAGCCGACTCGGCCTGACCATTTGCCTGTGGATGCTCTACGGATATAAACTTGTTTTGAATTCCGAGCTCCTTGCAGAACTCTACCACCGAGGTACTTGCAAATTGTGCTCCGTTGTCTGAGACAATGACCCGGGGTAACCCAAACCGGCAAATGATACACCTCCAATAAAAACGCCGAACTCAATCCGCCGAGATCCGAGACACCGCCTCTGCCTCCACCCACTTAGTAAAGTAGTCTACAGCTACAATCAGGAACTTCAGCTGTCCCGGGGCCACTGGGAACGGCCCTAAGATGTCAGCCCCCCACTGATAAAAAGGCCACGGGGCCAGAACGGCATGCAGGAACTCGGATGGAGTATGAATGGCTGGAGCGAAGGTTTGACACTTTGAGCACTGTGCCACATATTCTAGACAATCCCTTGTTAGAGTAGGCCTATAATACCCGGCCCTTAAGATCCGACTGGATAGAGCTCTTCCACCTCCATGATTTCCACAAACTCCCTCATGAACTTCTTTCATCACCACTGACATATCCTTCTCCCCCACACAACGTAGCATAGGAGCTGCACGACCCAGCCGGTAAAGCTTCCCGGACTCCACCACAAACCTGGAGGAGACTTTCTTAAGTCGTTTGGCCTTTTCACCGTCCGCGGGTAACGTGTCTTGTTGTAGATAGCAAATGATCGGACTCATCCACCCGTCTTCCTCATCATGAACAGCCAGGGACTCTTCCTTTTCAACACTGGGCACGGGAAGCACTTCTCGAATGACCGACTTGTTTATCCCGGAATCCTTTGAACTAGCCAACCGAGATAGGAGATCAGCTCGGGTATTTTCTTCTCGGGCGATATGACATATTTCAAATACCTCGAACCGTCGACTTAGTGAAACAGCTTGCTGTACATACTTTGCTAAAGTAGGATCCTTTGTCTGAAACGACCCGTCTACCTGCCCCGCCACTAATTGTGAATCAGTACGGACTAACAGGTGAGTTACCCCGACCTCCAAAGCCAGCCTCAGACCAGCCAGCAGAGCCTTGTATTCCGCCTGATTGTTACTTGTTGAGAACCCAAAATGCAAGGAGTATTCTAACACCATTCCTCCAGGGCCTTCCAGAACCACTCTGGCACCACTGCCCTTAAGATTAGATGAACCATCCACAGACATAATCCATTTTTGAGTAGGGGCTTCTCCCGGCAGGGAAGTAAGCTCCACCATGAAGTCGGCCAGGGATTGGGATTTGATACTGGTATGAGGACTGAAACTGATTTCGTACTCTGAAAGCTCCACGACCCAAGACACCATCCTTCCGGCCAGATCTGGCTTCTTGAATACCTGCTTCAGTGGAAAATTGGTCTTCACCTGGACGGGATGCCCAAGCAAGTAATGCCTGAGCTTCCGTGCAGTCGTCACAAGTGCCAGTGCTAACTTCTCAATCTTCTGGTACCTGACTTCTGCCCCTTTTAAAACTTTACTTACAAAGTAAACCGGCCGCTCTCCCTCTTCCGTGTCTTGGACCAATACTGAACTAATCGCTCCGTCCGTTACTGCCAAGTACAGTGTCAACTGAGAACCTTCTTTGGGTCTGACTAGAACCGAAGGTGCTGACAATAGTTGCTTTAATCTGTTGAATGCTTCTTCGCATGCTTCCGTCCACTCGAACTGGGCTCTTTTCTTAATTGCCAAGAAGAAGTGGATGGACTTATCACCTGCACAAGATAAGAAACGAGACAACGTGGCCAAACGGCCAGTTAGCTGCTGCACTTCTCGTACAGAGGTCGGACTTCGCATGTCGATGATCGCTTGACACTTATCTGGATTGGCCTCGATACCACGATTTGTAAGCATGAAACCCAGAAACTTGCCGGCCTGCACCCCGAACGTACACTTGTCCGGGTTCAGACGCATATTGAACTTCCGCACTGCCGCGAAGGTCTCTCTAATGTCTGTCACATGATCTGCCCCTGATGTGGTTTTGATCACCATGTCGTCTACGTACACCTCAATATTCCGACCAATCTAAGGAGCAAACACCATGTCCATCAGCCTCTGGTAAGTTGCGCCGGCATTCTTTAAGCCAAACGGCATTACCCTGTAATAAAAATTTTTCCGCTCCGTCATGAAGGCGGTCTTTGATGCATCCGCCGGGTTCATCCGGATCTGATTGTACCCCGAGTACGCATCCAAAAAACTCAGGAGGCGAAACCCGGAAGAACTATCGATCAGCCGATCAATGTGAGGGAGGGGGTAAGGATCCTTTGGACATGCCTTGTTCAGGTCGGTGAAGTCTATACACATCCTCCACTTGCCATTCTTCTTTTTTACCATAACCACGTTGGATAGCCAAGTTGGGTATTGCACCTCACTGACGAAACCGGCTTTTAACAGCTTCCCCACCTCCTCTAAGACAGCTTGTCCCCTTTCTTCTCCCATCTTCCGCTTCCTTTGTGAAACCGGCTTGATCCCGGGACCTATTGATAAATGGTGACACATGATCTCCGGATCTATACCCGGCATATCTGATGGTTTCCAAGCGAAAAGGTCTAGATTCTGCCTTAACACCTGTACTATCTCGGTCTCCTCCTCCTTTGTCAACTGAGTTCCCAGATGGGTGACCTGTGAAGGCAACGGCCCAATCTGGACGTCCTTGATTTCCTCCTGAGGGGTGAGTCCGTCCTCGCCTGACCCCTCTCTTAGATCGATGTCGACCATGCCGACTTCGTGTTTCGGAGAAGCCTCTGATGGACCCGACTTCATCTTGGCCTTCAAACTGTCTTTATAGCATTTTCGGGCCAAGCCCTGGTCTCCGCGGACTATCCCAACGCGCCCGTTGCCAAGGGGATACTTCATGGTCAGGAACAATGTTGACAGTACTGCCTCAAGTGCATTAAACGATGGACGTCCGATGATAATATTGTAAGGTGATGAAGCATTAACCACCAAGTACCTGACCTGAACAGTTTTGGCACTTTCTCCATCCCCGAAAGTAGTTAGCGCAGGAAGATACCCCAGAACTTGCACCTGCTCGCCGGAGAACCCAACAAGGGTCCCGCTGAAAGGTAATAGCTCATTCGGCTCAAAGCCCATTCCTTTGAAGGCTTCCCAGTAGAGTACATCTGCGGAACTCCCCGGATCGATCAACACGCGCTTAACACCCCAGTCCCGGATTTGTACCTCGATCACCATGGGATCATTTTCATGTGGCAAAACCTCTTTGGCGTCTTCACCCGAGAAGGTTATCACCCCGGGATCAAACCTTGAGGTTCCGATGCGGAGTACCTGCCCGGACCCCCGAGCATACCTCTTCCTGGCTGAACTAGTGGAGCCGCCTCCCGCAAAGCCCCCTGAGATAGTGTTGAGAGTGTGCCGGGTTGATCTCGCCTCTTTCACTTCTTCCACAGCCTTACCCTTCTTCTTGGATCGGGAATCAGAGGCCGAGTCCCTCCTCGGGGACGAATCGCGTTTACTGGTCCGTCCAGGATCTTCCTTTACGTATGTCGACAGCTTGCCTCTTTGCACTAACTTTTCAATCTCTCTTCGCAACTGTATGCAGGACTCTGTGGTATGCCCCTTCAGACGATGAAACCCGCACCATGCTCCCGGGTCACTCCCCAGAACCGTATTAACAGTCCACTTACTGCTGTAAGGAGGAGTAAGTAGTTTCAAATGATTAATGTCACGGAGGATGTCTTCCCTTCTGGTGTTAAGAGGTGTGAACGTCTCCCTGGGGCCTAAAGCCGACCGCGGGCGTGACTGCGGCCGCCTGTCCCGGGCTCGTTCACGAGTGGTGGAAACATCTCGTGGTCGGGTACGTTCGTCCCGCCCCGACCTCCTGTCCTTAGAGTCTCGAGCACGTTTCTCCATGTTGCTTTCTTCTCCCTTCACATTGCACTCGGCCCGAGTAATGATCTCGTCCATGCTCTTGGCGGGCTTTTGGGCTAAAGACTCATTGAACTGACCGGCCTTAAGGCCATGCTGGAATGCGGCCACAAATATCTCCTGATTGGGGTGCGAGACTTTGATGGTCTCCTCGTTGAACCTAGCCATGAAGTCCCGGAGTGACTCAGAAGGGCGTTGCTTCACGTTGAAATGGGAGGTGTTGGCCACCTTGCGATGTCGATTGGCCGAGAACTGTTGAATGATCTTTCGGTTGAAGTCTTGGTAGCTCACCACAGACAACCGGGGCAGCCCCATATACCAGCGTAAGGCCGACTCTCTAAAGGTACCAGCCATCAACTTGCACTTAAGGGAATCGGTCGCTCCAATAAGCGCCATTGTGTTGTTGACCGCAATGATGTGTTCCTGAGGATCTGTCTTGCCATCATACGATGCCAGTACAGGGGGTTTGAAATTATCTGGAACGACATCCTCCCAGATTGCCTGGGACACGGGCTGTGGCTCCAGAGGTTCTGCTTCCTGTTCCTCTGCTTCGTCCAAACTCTTCAGCTGAAGGTCTTGAATGTTGTCCTGAAGAGTTTCGTTATGCTGGCGTAGGTCATCGATCATGGCCAGCAACTGGGTTAGATCCGGTGGATCCGTTGGCGAAGTTTGAGACATTGTTGTTAGTATGTGTTTATGTGTGTGTGTGGCCTGGGACTGATTTCACCGAGGCCCCACGGTGGGCGCCAATGTTCTTGCAGGAAAAACCTTGTTAAAGATATTTTAGGGATTTGGAAGCTCAAGTGTCGTAACTCAAGTTCCAAGCTTATGATTGTCTTGCTTATCCCGCTGGCGGGAGCCCTATTTATATCTATCCTTCCATGGAGTTATCCTTCCCTTCCGTAACTGCCCTGGCGCATTAACCATGGCTTGAAAGCAGGAAGTTAACTGTTACAGATTGTCATGATTTGCTCTGAAACGTCTCATAAAGACTCTTTGGAACCCTTCCTCTTCATAGTTGATAACGTCTACTCAAACCTCCATCCTGAATCAACTGCCGAGTTGCACCTCGGATCCAGACCGACCTTATGCCCTTCTCCGAGATCCATGTCGGATAAGGACCTCATCCTTGAGTCCGAGACCTATCCCGGACCCCTGCAATCTTCCCTCCAGACATCCATCTCGGCTGAGGATTTTATGCATGATCATTTTTTAATTGCCATATTGGAAATCTTTGTACGTAAGACATTTTCTTGATGTTATGCATATTGAAAAAAATGTATTTGAAAGTGTTATTGGTACATTGCTCAATATAAAATGAAAGTCTAAGGATGGCCTTAAATCAAGGGAGGACATAGTTGAGATGAGAATAAGAACTGAATTAGGACTTGTGAAGAAAGAAAGACTGACATATTTACCACATGATGCTTATACTCTATCTAGAAAGGAGAAAAAATATTGTGTAAGTTTCTGAGTGAAGTTAAAGTTCCAGAAGGTTACTCCTTAGACATTAGAAGACTTGTGTCCATGAAAGACCTGGAGTTAAAGAGTTTAAAGACACATGATTTCCATGTTATAATGGAGCGTTTTCTACCAATAGGTATACGTTCTATTTTGCCAAATAAAGTAAGAAGCGCCATAACTAAGTTGTGTTTTTTCTTCAAGTCAATTTGTAATAAGGTGATCGATCCTGAGATCTTACCAGTATTGCAAAAAGAAATAGTTATTACTTTATGTGAGCTTGAAATGTATTTCCCTCCCTCATTTTTTGATATAATGGTACATCTTGTTGTTCATCTTGTGAAAGAGACACAATTGTGTGGACCATTTTATATGAGATGCATGTATCCTGTTGAGCGTTATATGAAAATATTAAAAGGGTACGTGAAAAATCGAAGTAGGCCAGAGGGTTGTATTGTTGAACGATACATTGTTGAAGAAGCAGTTGAGTTTTGTACTGAATATTTGTCCAATGTTCAATCCGTTGGACTACTCAAATCTCATATTTTTGAAAGAAAGGAAGGAAAAAAGTTATTTGGAATTAAAATTGTCACAATGTCAAGGGCTGAACGGGATCAAGTACATTTGTATGTTCTGCACAATGACAATGAGGTTGAGCCGTATGTTGAAATGCACAAGCATGAACTCCGGGGTTTAAATACGAATAGAAATGAAAGTTGGATAGTACTAGAGCACAATCATAGTTTTATACAATGGTTCAAGGATCATATTTATTCAAGTAATTATTCAGATTCTGCTTCTGTGACAAAAATGTTGAGATGTTTAGCATATGGTCCGAGTTCACTTGTTTTTTCTTATAGTGCATATGTGTCATACCCCAAAATTTGCCCTCCAATTTCTCAAGATATTCCATACATCCATGCTCAAGGATTCCTCAAGAGTTGATCAGATGAACACCCTCCTAGACAATCAACCCAAACTAGGGTTTGGCATTTCTCAGATCCAGATGGACTTCTAACACCTCAAATGGTTTTCATGCTTCCTCAAATGGTTTTCATGCTTCCTCATATGCTTCAAAGATTCTCCATGACAAGTTTCAAGCTTCACAAGTCAAGTTTCCTCAGACAATTGCTCAGATGGTTGAAAATCAGTTGTATTGGACAAAAAGTCAATTGTGGTCAACATATAGTCAAAACTTCTGATTTTTGGTCAACATCCTCATTTTGAAGTTACATTCATCATTTGATCAAGGGTTGATCATGATTCATCAAGAAAACTCAAGATTTGCACAAAAGTCAAACTTTCTAAATTAGGGTTTCTAGGTGAAAAGTCAACTGAACTTTGACTGGTCATAACTTTCTCATACTTTCTCAGAAATTTTTCCACCACCTCTTGTTTTGAAAGAAATTCAATTCTCTACAACTTCATGTCTCACAAGAATATCCAAAAAATGCTTCATTTGAGAGGTATAGCTCAAAACATTACAGGTCCTTTTCAAAGTCAACAAAAAGTCAACTTTTTGTTTTGAGGATATATTGAGCATGGTAACTCCAATTGAAGTGAAACCAAAGAAATTGTTTAGAGGACTCTTAGAGATTTCCAAAAAGTCCAAGAACTCTCAAAAACATGGAAAATTGAGCAAGATACACTATCCAGAAGTTGGGGAATTTTGGACAATTGCACAAAAGGACATATTGGTCAAAATGCAAAATTTTCCAAATGGGCCTATATTCTTTTTATCCAAACTTGTTCATGACATTACTTTTGACCCATAAATGCTTGGCCTTGGTGATTTTCTATTTTTATGATTTATATTTGAATTTTATAACATTCAATTCAAAAATAAATTGTATAAAATATGAAAATAATATCTTTTTTCAATTGGGTTGATTTTATACCTTCCTTGAAGTCCAAGAAAGCCCAAGACTCTTGCCAAATTCGTGATAGCATGCATATGGAAAGAAAAAATCAAGTTTTTAAGAAAATTTGATTTGTTTTAAATGGAAAATATTGCACAATCAAGGATCAATCTTTTTTGCTTGATTTTTCTCTCCAAATATTCTCTATAAATACTCAGCATTGTGTACAAGCATCAACACAAAACCCTAACCCTTAAAACCACCCAAACTCTTGCAAAAATTTTCAAGAATTGTGAGAAATTCGAATTTCAAAAGCAGCCACTTTCAGCCTCCAAACATCATTCCATCGTGCTCAGAGAGTAAGTTTGAGTAAGAATGCATTATCCTCATTGATCAAACCATCCAGAATCGAGCCCTGTACATACATACATATTCAATTTTGTTTGATTTTTGCATTCTATTATTCTGCTTATTTCGATTGATTCTAACGCCTTTTTTGTGTTCATGAGACTCCATATACACGATCTGGGCAATCGCTAGCAAGGTTGAACGTCCCAAACTCATGATGCCATGTTTAGGGTTTCAGAGCTGTTGAGTTTCGAACTGGCATTTAGAAGAACTTTTAGGAAAAACTGAGACCACCATCAGGTTCGCAGACCCCGATTTAGGGGGGGTAGCCTTAATCCCAGCTTTCGATTTTGTGTTTTTGTGCAGGTTTAAGAAATAGAGTCGCCGGGGAAGACGACCGGAGCTAGGGCTCCGGCGTCGCTGACTTTGCTTGACCGGCGAGGGATTGCGTGGCACGATGGCATCTTCTGATTCGCTCCTTCATAAGTTGACTGGGCCCGGCTTGCTGACTGTGTTTAATTCAAATCCACGACACGTCGACACTTATATCCAAAAGCTTCCAGTTTTTCAAACACCAAAGACACGTTGTCCCAGTGGTAAAGGCGTTGGTTTGCAAAGATACTCTCCCATGTCCTGAGTTCGAATCCTGCTTGCACCGGTTTTGTTTTCCTTTTTACAAAACTGCATATTTTCTATATTTTGCTATTTTCTAATTATTTAATATTTTTATGTCATTTTAATTTCTTTCCAATATTTTATTTCTGCATTAAAAAATCATCAAAAAATATTTTTCTTTTTACAGTATTTTCATAAAATGTTTATTTAATTTATAAAATTAAAAAAACTTAATTTTGTATACATATTTATTTTCATTCATAATTTAGCATTTAAATCACTTTTAATTGCATTGTAATTATTAAATCTTTTCCAAAAAATCCCAAAAAATTATTTTAGCATATTTATATTATTTCCAGCATGTATTAATTTTCTCATATAAAAATTTGCATTTTTACTGACATTTTTCTCTTATTCGATTCATCTCGTATTTTCCGATTTCTCCTTCTTGTACAGGTTACTCCGATCCAGACGATTTTCTTTTATCGTTTTATTTTTTCCAATAATGTAACTGCTTATGGGATGTAATAGTTTAAATTAGGCTTTTATTTTCCGCATCTTTAAATTATGTATCTGCCCCAAAGCCATGTAATAGCGTAGGACATTTACCTTTCCGCATCTTTACATTCCGCATTTTAATTTCCGCACCCTATAAACTGCTAGTAATTAGGCGTGTTTGGCAAGATAAAATTGAACTTAGCCCACTAATTTTCAAGATAAAATATCTGAAATCAACACACTTTTTCACACATGCACCCCTTAGGGTAATTCTCTCTCGTTGCCTTTCGATTACATGGTCATGTCCCTCGAACGTAGAGGTATTCTAGCACCGTTGCCTTCAAACAAATCATCATAGTCCCTTCGATACAAAGATCATAAGACCCACGATGTCGCCTCCGAATACATGATCTTGACCCTCGATTGTCGCCTACGAAAAATGATGATAGTCCCTTCGAATGTGCTAGGATACTTCCTACAAGTTGCCTTCTATGACCATACGATGTCCCTTCGAATGTCCCGCTTACATCCAATGAATGGAGTTACCTATCAACTAATGGTATGGATAGCGCCATTCTAAAGGAACGTAAATAACACGAAAACGACCAATTCTGAGTAAGTAATAAGACTTTTAGTTGCTTGCTCTATCAAAATGCTTTTTCACACCTCACACTTTTTTCAAAGTTCAAACTCTTTTCAAAATGAAACATTTCCGAACACTTTGTATACATTCCTACATGAATCATTACAAAGTCAAAGCGAAATGCCTTTTCAAAACATTTTTCAAACACACAGAAAGCACAAGTTTTTTCAAAGTGATCTATAAAGCAACTAAGAGCCCGTAGATAAACTACGGATGGAAAGGGGTGCTAATACCTTCCCTTTTCATAACCTTCTCCCTTACTCAGAATCTAACGAAGGTCTTTTTCTGTACTTTTACCTTCCCTTAATTGGATAAAAATAAAAGTCGGTGGCGACTCTTGCTATCCGCACATTTGCGATACAAAAATCCAAAAAAGTCAGTTCACCGTATTACAATATGCAATTAACAGATACACATTTTATACCAAAGAATAGGATGATAAAAGTACTATGCAAAGTAGTGGTGTCACCCTGGTAGCTGAAGCAATGCACATTTCCAGTATGAAAGACTTAAACCCCGAATATGCAAATTTGCATTTTTTGGGGTTATCCGACACATTTGGATGTTTGATTATGAGAAGTTTCAAATTCCTATCTTTGGTTGCAATTGGGTACATAATGGTGGCATACGAATGGATAAATCAGGATTTTTACAAATGGATCTTAATAGGGTGGGGTACAAAGATGAGCCCTTTATTCTAGCCTCTCAAGCTAAACAAGTTTTCTATGTCACTGATCTGAAAAGTACAAAATGGTCATAATGCTTTTATCTAACAAAGTGATTGACGATAAAAGTGTAGATTAAAGTGATATTGATGTTGAGAATGAGTCATATAGAAGAAATGATCAAGATTAGAATAATATAGCGGATGAATCATATATTAGGAAGGATCATAATGAGGGAATTTGGATCAACCCATCATTCCGTGTTGTTAAGAGGCAAGTAATTCATACTCAAACCAAGAAAAGAAAAAGACGTTAGTGAAAAGGTAATTGTGGGTAATTGTGTGTATGTTTTTATATTGTGTTTATGTACTTATATTATGTTTATGTTTTTATATTGTTTTTATACATTAATTTTCTAACTGTCACTTTATTACATGTCACATGGCTAGTAACGAGGACAACCCACCACATGAAGCTTCTAATAATGATGATGGTACTTGTGTTTATGTTATTATATTATGTTTATTCATTCAATACTATTCGAATTTTCTAAATATGTTTGTGTTTTTACATTGTGTTTTCTTAATGCCACATTTCAACATAATTATGGAAATGAAACAGTTAAAGATGCGGAGAAGGATATTAGACGAGGAATAACCATCATGAAGTCAATCATTCGTGACAGGGATAGAGGAGTCAAGTATGACGTACATTGGAATCAAGATAACCAATTAATTGAGCCCAACGGTTCAAAGTTGACAAGTTATATTGGTTCCCTTGCACGGAGAGAGGTTCCATGATCGATGGAGTGGTAAAGCGGTGAAACCTGCTAAGGAAAAAATTTGGAGTGAGATAAAGGTACCATAAGTGATGTTTTTTGTTTTTGTTGACGAATATGTCTTTAAATTACTAACGCACTCAATGTATGTTTTTTTTTGTAGTGGTCTTTTAACATTGAGGATAAACGAGAGACCTATTGTCCTCAACTGGCCGGAAAAAGACATAGGGGATTTCAAACTTTTTTAACAAGAAAGTACCTTAAGGATGCCGATGGAAATTATGTTGATGGAGAATATCCAAAAACGTGTGTCGACTTTGTCTCACATGAAGAATGGAATAGTTTTAAATACAAAAGAAGAGACAAAAGTTTTCAGGTTGTGAGTGCGGTAAATACCGAAAGAGCATCAAGTCCGCTGTATCCATACAAAAAGGGGCGTACGGGATATGCACGCTTACAACAAAGAATAGTAAGTACTTGTTAAATGCTATGATATACTTGATGTTATTATTTCTCATGTGTTATATTCTTGATATTAATACTAATTTATTTCTCTTGACGTGTAGGTGGATGAGGAAAAAAGTCAAGAAATATCTCTTTCGGAGCATGTTTTGTGGCGGGCTGCCCGTGTTGGCAAGGATGGAGTTGTTAAGGAAGATGTGCAAGAAGTTTATCAGAAATGTGTAAGTATATTGTTATTTCTTGAATTAATACAAATAATCCATGCTTCTTAATCACCACTAATTTCGATATGCATATGAATTTCAGGAGAGTCTATCTCAATCTTTAACTCTAGGCGAAGACCATGATTCCAGGAGCTTACTTAGTCAAGTGTTAAATGTTCCTGAGTACTCCAGTCGTGTGAGGGGTAAGGGATTTAGGGTGACTCCAACATCTTTGGGTATCAAGAATAAGGGGAAAGTTCATAGCAACAAAGAAATGATGGAGGAGCTAGAAAAGTTAAAGGCTAAAATTTATGAGCTGGAAAAGGATAAAGAAAGACGTCAGGCAAAAGGGAAAGGTTCAGGGATCAAGGATACTAGTGAGAAAAATAGTATCAATTGTGATTTTCAAATGAAATTTCCTGAGGTAATATATATAATTATGAAATTAAATTTGTGTAATTTATTTTATATATATATATATATACACACACACACACACACATTAATATTGTCATATTTATTATTGGTTTAGGGCATTTCATCATGTCAGCTATATTTGTCGTCACCGACTTATCGCATGGTCGACAAGGGAAAAGTGCATAGTACTATGGGAGATTTACTTCACCATAGAGCCCTCCCTGATGGACATCTGAAAGTGTCAGTTGATATTGCATTAGATCTGGATTCCTTGCTACCGATACCTGACATTGTCTCAGAGACAACCTTGCTGCGAGATGCAATCAGATCGTTTGTTGCATGGCCCTCATACCTCATTATCATAGATGACCAGGTATGTTGAAAACCATTATGAATCTTTAAGTATTCAAATGTCAATTCTGAACCGTTACAGTACTTTTTATATGGTAATTTTAGACTCCTACAAAACCCGCACCTAAGGATAAAGGGATTTTGTGGCTCAACGAGTCTGTTGCATCGCAAAAAGAAGTACATTGAAAGTGTTAATATAATTCTATGATCCGAATTCAAAAACTGCATGATTTTATAATTGACCTAAGTTATATGATTTTTAGGTACCTGCTCAAGAGTCAGAACAAGTTAGCCAAAAAATTAGTAGCGTACCCAGCAAGAAAAGAGATCTTCCAAAAAACGTGCCAAAAAAATAGTACCTCGATTCCGGATGTGTCTTGAAACACTAGTGGGAACATCAGATTTGATGAATGATGCTATTCGTCAATTGGATATGGAGGAAGTTATCTTTAGCTTTTCTAGCACCGAAACAATTGCAAAAGAGGACATGGATCAAATTTTCTTGCATCAAGAATTAGGCGTCGGTATTGTACACTTATACACCTGGTAATGCGATCAATATATTTTTTAATTAGCTGAACAATTTATGTACACATTTCAATGAAAATAGTCTAATATTTATTATGTTTTTATTTAAAATTCTTGTATGACAAATTGATGCGCGGAAATCAATTGTCAAATAGATTCCATTTTATGTCTTCCTCCCGTGTCAACCAATAGTCTATTGGTGACGATCCGAATTCAGTAAGAGAACACTTAGTCGAGAGATTCATGGCCAATAATACAGAAAGTTTGTATCTTTGGGCGTATAATACTATTCCTACAGGGTTAGATATTTATTTTAAACTTTTGTTTTAATTTATAGAGAAAATTTCCATCTAAACTTTTATTTCAATTTATAGACGTCACTGGTTGTTGGTTGCTGTGGATCCTATAAAAGAAGTGGTCTATTATCCGAATTTGGTACATGGTGATTGGACAAATTATTCGGAAATGAAGTTAATGATTGATACATAAGTGAGACTGTTATAAATATTCATGTGTATTTATATATTTAATTATTTCTGTGATATTGTTTTAAATATATATTTTTATTTTGTTAGAGCAATACAAGTATTCTGATGTCAAAGAGAAGTTCGGGTACCACGGTCTAAATCAAGCAACATTACTTGGATCAAAGTGCAGGTATATTAATTTCCACAACTTTGCTTATAATAGTTATGCTACTTGATAAAACAAGACAACTATATATTCTTATTTGTTTTTCTATGTAGTGTGCTCAACAACTAAACGATATAGATTGTGGATACTTCGTTTTGAGGTTTATGAGAGAAATCATTAAGTTAAATCGAATAGAGATTCCAATCACGGTATAGATTTATAATTTAGGATTTGTTTTATTATTTATCGAATTTTTCTTATAATTTATTACTTTTAACTAAATCGTGCATATTATGTTTTTGTAATGTAGTACTTTGATGAATACAAGTGTGCTCATTTCACGAAAAATAAGTTAAAAGAATTCAAGGAGGAACTGTGTGAATATTTTATTGAGCAAAGAATCATATAGGGTATTTGTAGTTGAAAAGTGTTAAGAAAAATTAGGTTATATGTTAGGGTTGATTTTGGTTATGTTGTAACAAATGGCTTATGTGTATAATGAACTATAATATAATGATGTGTATATATTTTTGATTAATGGTGTATATAATTTGGATTGTTTGTTTATAATGGTGTACATATTTTTGATTATAATGCCTATGTTTATAAAGGCTTGTTTGTTAAAATAAATTAAAGGCCAATAATGATAATATAATATTTGTAATGGAATTAAAGGTTTATGGAATTACATGAAAAATATATCAAATATATAAAAAAATTCATTCACTTTAGGAAGCGCTTTTTTTCAAAAGCGCTGCCTAAAGTAAACAATATGCAACTTTTTTGACTAAGAAAGCACTGCCTAAGGAGAAGAGAAAGAAGCTAGGGTTTTGGAAATGAGGCAAGAACAAGGAAAAGAGCTAGAGCCAAGGTTTGGAGCTGCCATCAAAGAGGTAAGGGTGGAGTTCTAACTCTATAACGGGATACATGATGAATCGTATGTGGGGATTGGGTTATTGTAATTACTGTTATCGTGTGATGTTTTGTTGTGAATGATTGTTGTAATCGATGTTGAAATTGGTTATTATCGATGAATTAGTTGTGCGCAATTGATCTATATTGTTTGGGTACGATTTCTATATCGATGTGGTACTGTATTGGGTTGGTGAAAGATTGGTGGAGATGAAAGTTGCAGGAAAACATATTGAAAACAGAAGTTTGGAGTTCTACCCTGCATAGTTCGCGACGCCAAATGAAGGACGTGACACAAACGCCTTTTTTGTCAAATTCGCGGCGCGTACTGTTTGTTTTGCTTCAAAATAATTTTTGAGAATGAGTTGGTAGTAGGTTCCGTGTAGGTTGCAGAATCTTTAAGTAGAAGAATTATTATTATTACTAGTATGGAAATTTATTGAATCGATCAAAGTAGCATGTCGGTGGATTAATTTGAATTAAGTTGCAGTAACGATTATCTTAAGTGAAGTATGACCCTTAGTAGAATGGAAAGGATTGTGTAATCTATTGTAGTAGTGATAATCATGGTTTGTGTAGTGGGCAGTGACAATGACTGAAGCGAATGGATACATCAAAATGATGAATGTACAATGTTGTTGGGATTTAATAAGAAAATTTAGTAAATAATGAATATAGCATAATAGTAGCGTTGGTAGTAAATTAGCAAAATGGTTGAAGATAAGGGATGGTGTTTTGGTTAGCCGAGGTATCGTAGTAGCTTTGAAATGGTAGAACTCGGTTAATTGTCGTATTGTGGACTAGTAGTGTACTTAATGACTAGAATCAATATACTAATTCAATAGTGAATGAATAGTAGCAGGATGATTGTTCATAGTAGTGCAAAATCGAAATACTAGTAATCCCAACCGATGAGCAGTTGACTAGAATTAGATGAAAATAATCCGAATGGTTGTAAGTTGAATTGTAGAATAAGTTACTCAGGGATTAGTGTAGTAACTAGTAGTGGATTATTGAGTGAATGAAAGTAGTATACGTTGACCTTAAGTTGTAGGCTTTTTAGCCAGTGATGAGTTGTTGTTAATTATGTTGATTACGTTGTAGGCTTTTAGCCGATGTAGAATTGTCGTTGATATGTTGATTACGTCGTAGGCCTAAGGCCAGTGTTGAATTGGGATTACGTTGATGAGTTGATTTCGTTGTAGGCTTCTGGCCAATGTTGAGTTGATTACGTTGTAGGATTTTAGCCAGTGTTGATTTGTTACTAAGTTGCAGGCCTATGGCCAATGTTGAATTGCGATTGACCAAGTTATTATGTTGTTGTTGTCACGTTGTCGCGATTTTGTTGATTTAAGGTTGAGGTCGCATGGCATACATTGCATTATTATGTTGGCCTTGATGGGAAACACACTGTTCATTGGGGGAAAAGTTGATTACATTGAAGGCTTACGCCTTGATGCCTCGGAATTACTGAAAGTTGATTACGTTGGGAGTGTTACTCCAATGGTACCACATGCATATGCACAGTTGAGTCGCATTTCGAAGTCGCATAATTATAGTTGTTATGTTGATGTGTCGGTTGATTTAGGTTGTTGTTGTTGTTCACAAGTTGTGAAATGGTTGTTATGTTGCGTTGGAAATGTTGTTGTGATATAATTGTTATAATTGTTGTCGTTGCTAATTGTTAGTATATATGTTGCTGTAATCGTTGTTGGTATTGTCGATATAAATGTTGTTTGGATTATGTGAAGCGGTGAATTATATGATCTACATTCTAATATATTATTTATCATGAATTCAATTATATTGGTAGATATCTCACCCTTTCATTTGTTTCGCCGTTGCCTTTATACTGGTAGCGTGCAGGTATTCAAGATTGAAGAATTTAGTTGCTGTTAGTCCAAGTTGGTTTAGTTGCTTTGGTATGTAGCACTCGGGGGATGTTTAGTTTATGTCGTTTACGTTATTGACTCTTGTTGTTCTTATTGTGTTGATAAAAACTAAGTCGTGTTGTTGAATAAATATGGTTAGTTATTTTGAAGTTGAGTATATCGTTGTAAATGTTTCCGCTGCATATTAAATAAAAGGTTGTTTTGTTTTAAAAGCTGAATCAAGTGTTATGTGATCCCCTGATAATAAAGGTGTTATGTATCTGACAAGTTTGTGTTGTTAAAGTTGAAATGTGGCATCCCATGTGTTGTGTAAAAAATTAAAAATACTCTGATTTTCTTTATATTTTTCGGGTAGAATTTGGGGTGTTACAGCCTCCTTAGGCAGCGCTTTTGACTTAAAAAAGCGCCGCCTAAGGGCCACCTTAGGGCCACCTTAGGCAACGCTTTTGGAAAAAGTGTTGTCTAACACCTTAGGCAGCACTTTTACATTAAAAAGAAGCGTTGCCTAAACCTATAGCAGCGCAGGCTTAGGCAGCGCTTTAAAGCGCTACCTAAAGCCAAACAAAGCATTGTCTAAGGTCCTGTACGGATGTAGTGAGGTTATCAAAAATGGTTCTTCTATAATTTTGGTGGGCATGCTTACGATGTTATAAGTAGGGCTTATAATGTTTAACCCATCTTGCATGCCATTTTTGATGTAATTCTGAACAAATTTAGACGGATTCCTAATGTTTGTATGTGAATTTAATTTGCATGGAAGTTAATATTATGTTGTTGTACTTAATATTATGTTATTGTAGATTAAATAATAGTCGCCATTGAGAGATGTTTGGAATAAACATATATTTTAAGGGTGATATAAATGTGGCCCACCAATATATTTGTTTATGATATGTGCTTTGTCTAAAAGAGAATTCGATAGATGATATGGCACACTAATCGAAATTGTTTTAATTGTATAATCAAAAGTATTGTAAGGGTAAGATCGTACTCTATCAGTAGCAATGTTAAATGATAAGTGTTGGTTGAGTGTCCCATTGAAAAGTTATGTCCATTTGAATGTGTAAGGTTGAGAACTAAATAGATGGTTATGACCTCCTTGTTTTGCAGTGTGAAAGAAGGGAAAAAATATAACAACAACTCTTCCTCTCCATCTTTTGTTGAATATCAGGTTGTTTAGAAAGACATCGAAATGGAAATTTGTGGAATTCTAAACCATTATGATATGATTGATTATTTCCTAATTGCAAAGATCTCGTCACAGGTAAGTAAATATAAGTGTACTTTAAATGAATCTCACTAGATGTTTGTAAGAAAGATCTTCATGATTTATGTAATGGAAATATTTTGTGTATATTTATATGTTTGCAGTCGTGTGCAGAAATTGATCCGTCTTTTGTGAAGTTATATGGAGCTGGAATTTCAAAATGTTGGACTCTCATGAACAGTTAGGGTGTCCACCATGAATTGGTCTATAACCAACAGGAAGTACGTCCCCACATAATTAGCGATTGGCCATGCATGGAGTCTCACTATAGTTTACCATGTGATGTTGTTCTGACGGTTGATTATTATGGTAATAACAACTTTAGGATTTTATCATGGATGGAGGTGCTCAGACCCCAACATTTACCATGTTTTCACAGTAGATATGTTATTGAGAAGGAAAAAAAATTTGACGTCACTTTGAACCCGTTTAGCGTCGATCTACCAAAATTAGTTGAGTTCAATTTCTCTTGGCATAATAGATAATTTGCATATTTAAACCCATTGTAATATTTACTATAATTAATATATGTTTGGATTGTAGAAACTGCAGGAGGACTTTGCAACCGTCTTAAAAGACCATTGTAATACGGTGGGAGAACTGACTTGTTTGTTTTGCGTTTGATCGCAAATGTTGCGGATAGCAAGAGTCGCCACCGACTTTTCTTTTATCCAATTAAGGGAAGGCGAAAAGAACAGGAAAAGACCTTCGTTAGATTCTGAGTAAGGGAGGTGGTTATGAAAAGGGAAGGTATTAGCACCCTTTCCATCCATAGTTATCTACGGGCTCTTATTGCTTAGCTCACTTTAATTGCTTTTTGTGTGTTTTTGAAAAGAGTCATTTCGCTTTGACTTCGTAATGATTCACACTGGAATATATACGAAGTGTTTGGAAATGTTTTATTTGAAAAGACTTTGTAATGATTCACGCTGGAATGTATACAAAGTGTTTTGAAAAGTTTTAAAAAAAAGGTGTGAGGTGCAAAGAGTATTTTAATTGAGCAAGCAAAAGAGACTTATTACCTACTCAGAACGGTCGTTTCCGTGTTATTTTGCTTTCCTTTAGGGTAGCACTATCCACACCATTAATTGGTAGGTAACTCTATTCGTTGGATGTAAAGGGACATTCGAAGGGTCATCGTATGGTCATAAAAGGCAACATATAGGGATACCTTAGCATATTTGTAGGGGCGATCATCACTTTTTGTAGGCAACAACCGAGGGACGAGATCATGTATTCGTAGGCGACATCAAGGAACTATGATCTTTTAAGTCGAAGGGACTGTGATGATGTGTTCGAAGGAAACCGTGCTAAGATACCCCCACGTTCGAGGGACTTGACCATTGTTCGTAAGGCGACGAGAGAGGATACCCTAAGGTGGGTGCAAGTGTGAGAAATGTGTGTTGTATTCAGATATTTTATCTTATGATATGAGGTGATCTATGTAACACCCCCTTCTATTTACCCGCGTTTTATACAAAATGTAATCAGAGTATTCAATCATAAACTAGAAGGCGTCACAATTTAAATAATTTAAAATCAAATAAATACAGCTGTCATGCTTCACTGAAGAAACTTATTAAATAAACAATGCCACAGTTATGTTTAACAGCGGAAATGAAACATAACTAAGTTCCGAATACGCCATTCATAGTATTCCAGGACATTAACCAAAACATAACTCAAATTATTAAAAATTATCCATTAAGGATTCAAACAACCGTTCCCCAGTGTTACATCTACCAGAGCACGACACTGACACGCGGACTAATAAACTGACTAGACTCTAGAGCTATCCTCACCACTCCAAGCAGCTAATCACTTCGGATCTAAAAATGTAGAGTAAGGGTGAGATTTCAATTCGATATAACATGCATTATACGTTTCTAGAATACAATAGAATAATCAGATACGTTATTCCACAAATCAAACACAAGTTCTAATCAATTCACAGAACAGTTCACACAATGATCATGTATATATCAGACAATGGAAATTGCAACACTGGAAACCATCCTAACATGTTACAATCCCATATGCAATGCAGACTCTATGCATGTGGTACCAAAAACGTGAACCGAGTTCACCCACTGCTCCGTTTACATATGGAAAGACAGTGTAATCCATGATTCGCCCATAGCTATTGGGTCAAGAATCCAGCCTCACTACCTCAACCTCCGGGTAAGTCTATTGGCTCAACCAGTTCGCTTCCACACAATGGGAATGAACCAAAATCAACAAATGCGTATGCATGCGTCATAAAAGCATGCAACATTAATTCTCAGATCATGATATCAACATATATCACACAATGCCAGTTCATCAACATATCTCATTCAATCATAATGAATATCAAGATACAACACAATAGCATCAATATTTCATCCGGTACTTAGACCAATAGTAATAGTTCTCCTTCATCAATAAATAATCACTCTTTTCAAAAACTCGGGAACGCAACTATTTTTGAAATAATTTTAGCAAAAGAATATTTTTCTCCTTTCAAAAGGTAGGATTTTAAATTTAAGAAATAACGCCGAAAATGGCACTCGAATCGGAGTTACGGTTTAGAAAATATGAAGTTTTGAAGTTTTGGAATTTTTAGAAAAATACACTTGGAACCCGGTTCCTACCTATACAGGAACCGGTTCCTGAAAGTTTTCAAAAAGCACGTCCCTGTTTTTTGAATGGGGAACCGGTTCGTACCTATACAGGAATCGGTTCCTGAGTGTAAAAAGTCCCAGTTTGTTGATTTTAACACTGGGAACTCGGTTCCTACCTATACAGGAACCGGTTCCCACGTCCTGCAACAGCATTTCTGCTACATTTGACAGCATTTTTCATCCATTATCACTACCAAACTTCCATACACGAATTGGGACATTAGGAACACTATTTCATAACCATTTTACACCATCTAATCATCAAACAACATGGTTCATCCATACCTATTAATTATTTGACATATTATGAACCTAAATTCCAACACCGACACAACTAGGGTTCATTTCCTATAACTCATAATCATCAATTTCAACCTTTCTAACAATACCTAATTATTCCTATGACTCCCAAAACCCATAAAACATGATAACCAAACGAAATCACCCCTTACCTCGCGATGAATCTTCGATTTCTCTCGGCGTCGGCTTTTTCCTCTCTTTTCCTCTTTCTCCAACTCTACGTGAATGATTTCTCCAAAACCTTCTCTTTTCCTTATTTTTCCTTTTTATACTCCTTTTAATATTCCTTTTAATATTCCTTCATTTATTTTATTTTTCCAAATAAAATGAAATAATAATAATTAGTAGAGTAATTCACTCCTCATACCCACTAATTACACTTACACCTCCAATCTTTCCTTTATTAAAAGACCCAATCAATCCAATAAAATTAATACTTAAGACTTTAATTAATTAAATAATTAAATTCTCACTTATTTAATATTTAAATTAAATCGGGGTGTCACAACTCTCCCCCACTAAAAGAGTTTTCGTCCTCGAAAACATACCTTAGACGAACAGTTCGGGATACGAGTCCTTCATCTGACTCTCCAGCTCCCAAGTTACATTTCCTTCAGCTGGTCCACCCCAAGCTACTCGCACCAGTGCTATCTCTTTACCTCGCAATTGCTTCACTTTTCGATCCTCAATTCTTGCGAGCCGCTTCAGATCAAATTATCCCTTTGAGCGTCATCTACTTGAATCTCATGAGACGGATCCGCAATGTACCTCTTCAAGCTGAGATACATGGAAAACATCATGCAAATTCAAGTGGCGGTAAGCGATCGATCAACTTTCCCAACTCTCTTAGTAATCGAAGCGGACCAATAAAGCGCGGAGTCAACTTCTTTGACTTCAAGGCTCGACCAATACCCGTCATCGGAGTAACTCTCATGAACACATGATCTCCTTCACTAAACTCAAGATCTTTCCTTCTCTTATCATGATAACTTTTACGACTGAGAAGTCCTCATCTTCTCTGAATCATCTTAATCTTTTAAAGTTTGTTGAACAATCTCTGGCCCAATCACAACACTTTCTCCAGATTCGTACCAACACAACGGTGTCCGACATCTCCTACCATACAATGCCTCAAACGGAGCCATACCGATGCTCGAATGAAAACTATTGTTGTAGGTAAACTCTATCAACGGCAAATAGCTATCCCAAGCTCCACCTTTCTCTAACACACAAGCTCTCAACAAATCTTCTAACGACTGAATCGTTCTCTCCGTCGACCATCATGCATGGATGATATGCAGAACTCAATCGTAACTTAGTACCCAGAGCTTCCTGCAATCTTGTCCAGAACTTAGAAGTAAACCTCGGATCCCTATCCGACACAATGCTAGACGGAATACCATGCAAACTTACAATCTTCTCGACATACAATTCTGCCAATCTCTCCATCGGATAATCCATTCTTATCGGAATAAAGTGAGCAGACTTCGTCAATCGGTCGACAATGACCCAAATAGAATCACAGTTCTTCATTGTCCTAGGCAAACCAGACACAAAGTCCATTGAAATTCCATCCCATTTCCATTCCGGCACAAACAACGGTTCCATCAATCCCGACGGCTTCTGATGCTCAATTTTTGATTTCTGACAAACCAAACATGCATACACAAACTCGGCAATTTCCTTTTTCATTCCAGGCCACCAAAATAATTTCTTCAAATCATGATACATCTTAGTAGCACCAGGATGAATACTCAATCCACTACGATGTCCTTCTTCCAAAATACTCTTTCTGATCTCAGCAACATCTGGAACACATACTCTATCACCAAATCTCATAACGCCATTCTCGTCAATTCGGAACTCACCTCCTTGACCTTGGTTAATCAATGTCATCTTATCCACCAAACCAACATCAGATTTCTGCCCATCTCGGATCTCTTCTAAAATACCACTAGTCAGCTTCAACATGCCCAATTTCACACTATTCGGAGTAGTTTCACATACCAAACTTAAATCTCTGAATTGTTCCACCAAGTCCAATTCACGAACCATCAACATTGACATATGCAAGGACTTCCTGCTCAACGCATCTGCCACGACGTTTGCTTTACCGGGGTGGTAATTCAAACCAAAATCATAATCCTTAAGGAATTCCAACCATCTTCTCTGCCTCATATTCAACTCTTTCTGATCAAAGAGATACTTCAGGCTCTTATGATCACTGAACACTTCAAACCGTGAACCATACAGGTAATGTCTCCACAATTTTAAAACAAACACAACAGCCGCCAACTCTAAATCATGAGTCGGGTAATTCCTTTCATGAACCTTTAACTGTCTTGAAGCATAAGCCACAACCTGCCTATCTTGCATCAAAACACCTCCTAAACCCATTAAGGACGCATCACAATATACCACAAAAGATTCTTCCGGATTCGGCAAAATCAAAATCGGAGCACTAGTCAACCTCCTTTTCAACTCCTGGAATCCTTTCTCGCACTCTATATCCCAAACAAATGCTTGACCTTTTCTCGTCAACTTAGTCAACGGTAATGCTAACTTAGAAAATCCCTCAATGAATTTCCGGTAATAACCTGCAAGACCAAGAAAACTACGAATCTCTGAAGCATTCTTCGGCGCTTCCCACTGAGATACCGCTTCTACCTTTGTAGGATCAACAGCAATACCATTCTTAGAAATCACATGGCCAAGGAAGCTTACTTTGCTTAACCAAAACTCACATTTAGACAATTTCGCATACAACTTCTTCTCCTTTAACAATTCCAATACGATTCTCAGATGCTTTGCATGCTCATCATCATTCTTCGAATAGATCAGGATGTCGTCAATAAACACCACCACAAACTTGTCAAGATACGGGTGAAATATCCTATTCATATACTCCATAAACACACCAGGTGCATTAGTAACTCCAAATGGCATAACAGAATACTCATAGTGCCCATACCTCGTTCTAAATGCAGTCTTCTGAATATCTCCCGCCTTAACACGAATCTGATGATACCCAGACCTCAGATCAATTTTGCTAAATACACAAGCTCCGACCAACTGCTCCATCAAATCATCAATCCTCGGCAATGGATACCGATTCTTGATTGTCACTTTATTCAACTGTCTGTAGTCAACACACAGTCTCATCGTTCCTTCCTTCTTTTTAACCAACAATACAGGAGCACCCCACGGCGAAACACTTGGACGAATAAACTTCTTTTCCAATAGCTCTTCCAATTGTTTCTTCAGTTCTGACAACTCAGATGCCGACATGCGATAAGGCGCCATCGACACCGGACTAGTTCCCGGAATTAAATCTATGGCAAACTCCATTTCTCTTTCAGGTGGTAACTCGTTAACTTCTTCCGGAAACACCTCTGGAAACTCATTAACAACTGGTAACTCTTC
Source organism: Vicia sativa (assembly GCA_021764765.1). NCBI lineage: Eukaryota > Viridiplantae > Streptophyta > Magnoliopsida > Fabales > Fabaceae > Vicia > Vicia sativa. The sequence continues at coordinate 268,997,194 of CM038792.1, forward strand.
GCTCTTAGCCTTTCCTTTCACTTCCGTTGAAGAATATAACATAAACACCACAGCAGCACCATCTCTGACAGCTGAATTCATCTGCTTAACTGACATAGTCCCATTTTCCACTTTAACTTCTTCAGGAAATAAGACTGTCTTCTCAAAACAATTGATATGAACTTGGTTGAAGACCAACCAGTTCATTCCAAGGATAATATCAAGTTGTTCTAAAGGTAGGCACACTAGATCCATACCAAAACCTCTATCAAAAATAACAATAGGATAATTCCTACAAACATACGAAGTAGTCACTGAACCCGACGCAGGGAGTGTCAATAACCATACTTCCATCCAAATTAGAAATCTCCAGATTCAATCTCTTAGCACAATCCAAAGAAATAAAAGAGTGTGTCGCTCCAGTATCAATAATTGCTATTAAAGGTATGCCATTAATAAAACATGTACCTTTAATCAACCGATCATCTGGTTTAACATCTGATCCTGACAAAGCGAACACCTTCCCACCAGCTTGCTCTTTCTTTGGCTTAGTACACTGCAGACGAGTGTGTCCTTCCTCACCACAGTTGTATCATGTTAACCTTCTGGACCTACATTCAGCAGCTAAATGACCAAATCTTCCACAGTTGTTGCACTTCCTCGCATCATTCTTGCATTCAGGAGCTCGGTGACCCAATTCACCACACCTGTAACACTTTACGGAAGAACTGGAAGAACCAGAGTCTCCCCCACTAGGCTTCTTCCAACCTCCAAATCTCTGATTATTTCTATCATATGGCTTACCACGATCCATATGCCTCTTGCCCTTACGATCAGCATAACTCTGAGCATTCGACTTAGTACTAGCAAGATCTTCCTCCAGAATCCTACTACAGTCAACCAAATCAGGAAACCTCCTAATGCGCTGATACCTGATACCCTGCCTGCTTAATTTCATCACGCAAACCATTCTCAAACTTGATACATTTGGAAAACTCTCCATCTGCATCGTTAGGATAATTAGCATAATACTTCGCTAATTTAGTAAACTTGGTTGCATACTCACTCACAGACTTGTTGCCTTGTTTGAGCTCCAGAAACTCAATCTCTTTCTTACCCCGAATGTCTTCAGGAAAGTACCTTCTCAGAAAAGCCCTCCTGAATACAGCCCAAGTCAATGCAATCCCATCTTCTTCCATTTCAGTTCTGGTAGCAACCCACCAGTCATCAGCTTCTTCTGCCAGCATATGAGTACCATATCTCACCTTCAGTCCCTCAGCACAATCAATCACTCTGAAGATTCTCTCGATCTCCTTCAACCACTTCTGAGCACCCTCGGGATCATGCGTGCCCTTGAACAATGGAGGATTATTCCTCTGAAAATTCCCCAATTGTCTGTCAGCACCAATCGCAGCTCCCTGCTGATTCCCTCCGAGTACTCCAGCTAACATTCCCAAGGCCTCGGCAATAGCATCATCATTCCTTCCGTTACCTCTTCCAGCCATTGTTCTGTAACATTACAAAACAATCTACATCAGCACACAAGTATCGACAGTGTTAATTACACTAATCGCATACTAAAAGGGATAACGACACTAAGACATGACCGACAATGCTCTGATACCACTATTGTAACACCCCCTTCTATTTACCCGCGTTTTATACAAAATGTAATCAGAGTATTCAATCAAAAACTAGAAGGCGTCACAATTTAAATAATTTAAAATCAAATAAATACAGCTGTCATGCTTCACTGAAGAAACTTATTAAATAAACAATGCCACAGTTATGTTTAACAGCGGAAATGAAACATAACTAAGTTCCGAATACGCCATTCATAGTATTCCAGGACATTAACCAAAACATAACTCAAATTATTAAAAATTATCCATTAAGGATTCAAACAACCGTTCCCCAGTGTTACATCTACCAGAGCACGACGACACGCGGACTAATAAACTGACTAGACTCTAGAGCTATCCTCACCACTCCAAGCAGCTAATCACTTCGGATCTAAAAATGTAGAGTAAGGGTGAGATTTCAATTCGATATAACATGCATTATACGTTTCTAGAATACAATAGAATAATCAGATACGTTATTCCACAAATCAAACACAAGTTCTAATCAATTCACAGAACAGTTCACACAATGATCATGTATATATCAGACAATGGAAATTGCAACACTGGAAACCATCCTAACATGTTACAATCCCATATGCAATGCAGACTCTATGCATGTGGTACCAAAAACGTGAACCGAGTTCACCCACTGCTCCGTTTACATATGGAAAGACAGTGTAATCCATGATTCGCCCATAGCTATTGGGTCAAGAATCCAGCCTCACTACCTCAACCTCCGGGTAAGTCTATTGGCTCAACCAGTTTGCTTCCACACAATGGGAATGAACCAAAATCAACAAATGCGTATGCATGCGTCATAAAAGCATGCAACATTAATTCTCAGATCATGATATCAACATATATCACACAATGCCAGTTCATCAACATATCTCATTCAATCATAATGAATATCAAGATACAACACAATAGCATCAATATTTCATCCGGTACTTAGACCAATAGTAATAGTTCTCCTTCATCAATAAATAATCACTCTTTTCAAAAACTCAGGAACGCAACTATTTTTGAAATAATTTTAGCAAAAGAATATTTTTCTCCTTTCAAAAGGTAGGATTTTAAATTTAAGAAATAACGCCGAAAATGGCACTCGAATCGGAGTTACGGTTTAGAAAATATGAAGTTTTGAAGTTTTGGAATTTTTAGAAAAATACACTTGGAACCCGGTTCCTACCTATACAGGAACCGGTTCCTGAAAGTTTTCAAAAAGCACGTCCCTGTTTTTTGAATGGGGAACCGGTTCGTACCTATACAGGAACCGGTTCCTGAGTGTAAAAAGTCCCAGTTTGTTGATTTTAACACTGGGAACTCGGTTCCTACCTATACAGGAACCGGTTCCCACGTCCTGCAACAGCATTTCTGCTACATTTGACAGCATTTTTCATCCATTATCACTACCAAACTTCCATACACGAATTGGGACATTAGGAACACTATTTCATAACCATTTTACACCATCTAATCATCAAACAACATGGTTCATCCATACCTATTAATTATTTGACATATTATGATCCTAAATTCCAACACCGACACAACTAGGGTTCATTTCCTATAACTCATAATCATCAATTTCAACCTTTCTAACAATACCTAATTATTCCTATGACTCCCAAAACCCATAAAACATGATAACCAAACGAAATCACCCCTTACCTCGCGATGAATCTTCGATTTCTCTCGGCGTCGGCTTTTTCCTCTCTTTTCCTCTTTCTCCAACTCTACGTGAATGATTTCTCCAAAACCTTCTCTTTTCCTTATTTTTCCTTTTTATACTCCTTTTAATATTCCTTTTAATATTCCTTCATTTATTTTATTTTTCCAAATAAAATGAAATAATAATAATTAGTAGAGTAATTCACTCCTCATACCCACTAATTACACTTACACCTCCAATCTTTCCTTTATAAAAAGACCCAATCAATCCAATAAAATTAATACTTAAGACTTTAATTAATTAAATAATTAAATTCTCACTTGTTTAATATTTAAATTAAATCGGGGTGTCACAATCTATATTATTTTTAATCTTGCCATACACACCTAGTTACTAGCAGTTAATAGGTGCGGAAAATAAATTTCAGAAATATAAAGTTCCTACGCTATTACATGGCTTTGGGGCAGATACATAATAGGAGGTGCAGAAAGTAAAGGCAAAAATGTAAATCTATGCTATTACATAAAAATAAACTTGCAACCTATACATCCTTTCTAGAATTTAAATGCAAAATAAATAGCAGAAGAGAAACTACATCCTAGTATTTTTGGTGTTTTGAAAATTAGTGTTTATGTGAGAAAAACCTAATTCTACTTGATTTTAATTTTAAAAAAAAAGATTTAATGAAAATTATCCTAAATTAAACTAATTAAGTTAATTAAAATTATTTGTGAAATTTCCTAATTAAACTAATTATTTAACCTAATTAGTAATTAAATTAATTAATTAATTAGAAGGAAAATAAGAAAAAAGCAGAAAAGAAATAAAATAAAATAAAAATAAAAAGGAGCTTCTGACAGAAGCTGCCTCAGAAGCCAGACCTTCTGTAAGTAGCGTGTTGTGGGCATTCAGAAACTAGAGTTGCTGGTGGTAATCCTGCTGAGCGTGTCCAGAAGCTGGGGCTTCTACATCTGAAGGGGTCCGGAAGCTAGGGCTTCTGGAGATTCTGCTGTTGGGGACGTCCAGAAGCTGGAGCTTCTGGGGAATCTGGCGCTGGAAGGGTCCAGAAGTTGGGGCTTCTGGAGATTCTGGATTTGGGACGCCCAGAAGTTGTTGCTTCTGGGGGCTCTATTGCTAAAGGGGATCTAGAAGCTGGAGCTTCTAGACGTGATGTCTCCTATAGGGATCCAGAAGCTGGAGCTTCTAGACATGGTGTCTCCTCTGGAGATCCAGAAGTTGGAGCTTCTGGACACGTTGCTTCTGAGGGGGGTCCAGAAGTTGGAACTTTTGGAGTTGGAACCAAAATGCGCCAAGGGTCGTCTTCTTCATTTGAATTTCCAGACCTATGCCAACGGATTTTCTGCATCCTTTGCCTATGAGACCATGGATCGATTGGAATTGATCCACTGAACATGACCATGCCCTTGGTTTGGTCTAATTTTCGCTAAAACAGAGAACCCCAATTTGAAGGTCCAAACCCTAACAATGGCAGATCTTGGTTCCGGTACCTAAACTTAAATCAAACCATCCCAACAGCTTCGAAACATTGTTCTAAACACAAACAAGCAATCAAATCATGTTAAATATGCATGTATGATCAAAATCAAATTTGAAATATATGAGTGCAAACCGTGGTGGTGATTACGATTCTGGATGCTTGGATGGCTGGTAATGATTGGAAAAGCTTCAGAGAGTATCAAGGAACGTGTTGGAACACTTTGTTTGGCTTGAATCGATCCAAAAACCTGGCTGCAGGTGACTTGTAATGCACGGTTTTTTGAAGCTTTTTTAGGGTTCTTGGAGGCAAAAAAAGTCGTCCTCAGGCATCTGGAATCAGTGTGTATATATACTAGGATAGATTAGGTCTTGAATCATGAAGGAATTATATGTCAATCAATGAGAAAATATTTGATTTGTGATGAAACCAAATATTTCCTTTTTTGAATCAATTTCAATCAATTCCGTTGCCAATATTGATAATTTCGAAAATGACAGCTTGTGTGGCTTGCTTGGACCTCAAGAATGAGAGAAAATCAATCTTGCATTTAAAATTTGATTTTATATCTTTTATTTTAATTAAATTGGTTTTAAATGAATAAAAATCCAAAATAAATTAAAGATAAAAGATAAAAAAAACGTGGCCTTGGGCTTGTAGGTTCTATTTCAGATAAGAAACAAGTTTGAACCAAGAAAAGTTAAGCCCACTTAGAAATAATTTGATTGTTTCAAGTATTTCTCTTTATGCACCTCCTCAAAAATGCTCAACTTGCACAACTTGTATCTTGCTCAATTTTTAACATTTTTGGGTGTTTTTGGACTTTTTAGAAAGCTCAAGATGTCTTCTAAACAACCCTTTTGATTTCATCTTCATTGAAGTTTACATGCTCATGAACACTTTCATGCAAAAAGATGACTTTTTGTTGACTTTCTAAAAGGACTTGTAATGTTTTGACCTATAGCTTCCAAATGAAGCATTTCCAGCCCAAGCTTGTGAGACATGAAGTTGTGGAGAATTGAATTCCCTTTAAAATGAGCTTTGGTGGAAAAAATTCTGATAAAGTATGTGAAAGTTATGCTTGGTCAAAGTTCTATTGACTTTTGTCTAAAAAGCCCTAATTTAGAAACTTTGACTTTTGATCAAATCTTGACTTTTCTTGATGAATCATGATCAACCCTTGATCAACATGATGAATATCACTTCAAAATATTTTTGTTGACCAAAAATTATGAAGTTTGACTGCATGTTGACCACAGTTGACTTTTTATCTAATACAGTTAATTTTCAACTATCTGAGCTATTAGATGAGCAATTTTGACTTGTAAGGCTTGAAACTTGACATGATGATCCCTTGATGCATATGATGAGATATCGTGACCACTTAAAGTACTGGAGATCCATCTTAACTTGAGATGTGCAAAATCCTTGTTTGGATTGATTGCTTAGGAGAGGGTTTATTTGAGCAAACCTTGTGAAATTCTTGAATATAGAGTCATGGATTGTCTTGAGAAATAGGAGGGAAAATTTTGGGGTATAACAACCATGGATACGAAGATATTGTGCTTTATGGAGACAACAGAAAGACAAAAATGATGTTGTTGTTCAAAGTTACTGATCCTGGCCACACAAAGTTAGGAAATAGATGGGACAGATTTTGCAAGTCGAATAAGTCAAATAAATATGTTATGTATATTTATTACCTTAAGCATGATAACGTTGTTTTGGTAGGACGGAAAGTCCAAAAAACACCATAGGTAAGTTATGTGTTTATGGTATTAAGCTGCATGAAGTTTTTGATATACCTGCTTAAGACCACATTGATTAGTAAAACACAAAAATATATAACTTTTACAAAATATTAAAAACATTATCCACCTAAAACACTGAACATAGATAAAAAAATTTAACACAGAATACATCACCCCTTATCACAATAAGGTTGAATGGGTCATAATTCCGGCAGGGTTGAATATAAATCTAAATCACGAAAATAGACATTAGGCATTCTACCCTATATCCACAGTACATTAGAAACAACAAAAATTTATGTAAAGACAGATCATAAATATAACACATGTTGCCAAGAATCTTGTGTAATTGCAAAACATATTGAAAACATAAAAATACCATGAATGGCATCCTGTCATGACCGTGGTTATTTATTCCAAACCATTTACAACAAAGGTAGTTTGTCAAGTGAAATGGACGAAGTTGCCTGCCAAAAAAATTAATTATTACTGAAGCAACTCGATTTTCAAAAATCTTTTAATTCTCGAAAACAGTGAAATCGCCACCTAATTTTATTCGTTCTAAAAAGAACGGGGAAATATAGATAAAACCCCAAACAAGCGGATAAGGCGGTCTACGTGACCAAAAAAGTGGGATCGGGAGTCGGTTATGTAAGGGGAAGGTATTAGCACCCCTTACATCCATCGTACACGATGGGACCCATTTAATTCTACGCGTTTGTGTGTGTGTTTATTGCTAAGTTATGAATACCCAAAAGAAAAAGAATTTGTTTATTATTATTTTGAGTTTGGCACGGTTTCAGAACCGTGTGCCTACATATTCCCTTGTGCAATGGGAAAGTCAAAACTCTGTAGTTCCTCTTAAAAAGGCTTTAATTGGTTGTATTGATTTTATCTGAAAAATCGTGCGCTTAGACGTTTCAAATGCTTTGAACTAGGACTTGTTTTGTTTGTTTGAAAAGCTTAAGTCCTTGTTCGTATTTGAAGCGACTATTGCACACTCTTTGTCGGAAAAGAGTTTTAATGATCGCGTATGAGCGAGAAAAGGGTTTTGAGTGAGTTGAATTGTTTTTAGGTGGATGAAAAAGTACCGAACAATGAGGCTAGCGTCTCACGATTCAAATACTAGAGACCCGCGGAACTGGTGCTCGCACGAATCGTCTATCACCCAAAAATATTTTCTTATGAAAGAGTGAGGTGAAACGAGTTTCACGTTGTTTAAAGGTCTTTAAGCAACTGGCCTAGCGTCCAATGACTTACAGACTAAAAGTTCATTTAGGACAAGTTTTTTTAGCAATTGGTCTAGCGTCCAACGACTTAAAAACTTGGATTTTATTATGAAAAGAATTTTTGAAAAGACACTCGACATTGGATCGAGGTTTGGAATTTTATTATGAAAGTGTTTTAGATGGGGTTTGGTAACGGACCAAAAGAGAAAGAATGATTCGGGTTATGATTAACTAAAGCAACAAGGGCTTTAATTAACCTCGTGAGGATGGCCATGCCCATCCTCAACTAGGAAACCCTTTAAGAAATCGGCCTATGAGCCAAGAGGTTTTCCTTATGAAAAAGAAGTGAAACAAATCTCACGTTAATTAGAAGTCTTTAAGCAACCGGTCTAGCGTCCGACGACTTAAAGACTAAAAGTTTATTTGGTGACAAGTTTTTTAAGCAATTGGTCTAGCGTCCAACGACTTAAAAACTTGTATTTTATTATGAAAAAGGTTTTGAAAATGCACTCGACGTTGGATCGAGGTTTGAAATTTAATTGCGAAGGTATTCTGATACGCGTGCTGAGATGGAATGGAAGCGGGTTATGATTAATCAAGTATATGGACTCAATTAACCTCGTGAGGATAGATGCTCCTATCCCCAACCATGAGACCCTAGTGCATGGTGATTGGTATATAGACCAATGTTGTTTTCGGGTTATGATCGATTAAAGCAACAAGGGCTTTAACCAATCTCGTGAGGATGACCATGCCCATCCTCAACCATGAGACCCTTTAAGAAATTGGCATATGAGCCAATCAGGATGAAATCGAATTGATTTTAATTTTAATTGTGTGCAAAGTGTACATTGGTGAATAAATACTGAACGAGTAAATAAACAGACAAAATACCATGCAATACAATCGGAAATTTAAATAATTATTAGAGATGATCTTTTCTGTTTGATGAAAAATCGGCTAATAGTTTAATCGATAAATCATCAAACACAAACTATCAGATCCAATAATTATTTATTACATCGCAACAAGAATATTATTTACGATAAAATAAATTAATTGAAATAGAACGAAATTTAGAAATAGCTTGGATTGCCGTGATTCTGGACGGTGTGGGAAGAAAACCATCTAAACTTGATTATTCCGCAAAAATTCATCGTATTGCTGGCGATTTGAGTGCACCGGATCGTTCTTCTTCGAAAATATTCCAATGGGCCCAAGTGACATAACATTGTATTTTCTACAAATTTTCTAACTAGCATTTCTTTCCTTTTTTTAAAATTAAACTAAAAATGAAAAAAACAAATGAAAAGAAATAAAAGAATTTTTATTTTAAAAAGCAAGGTGGTGACACTTGTCACCACCAGACACATCATTATTATAAAAACAAATAAAATGAATTAAAATAGTTTTGCTTTTTTTAATTAATAATTTTTAAAAAGAAAAAGGAAAAGGAAATTAGGAAGAACAGATTTACATCTGTCTTCTCTCTCACGCTCGTTCTTCTCCTCTCTCACTCGATCTCTCAAACCCAACTCGCCGCTCTCTCTCTCGCCGGACCTCTCTCTCTCTCGATCCCTCACCGGTTTCCCTCGATCGTCTCTCTCGCTCGCGATGTCGCTCTCTCTCTCTCTCTCTCGATCGCTCCGACCCTTCATCTCTCTCTCGCCGTGATAGCTCTCATCTCACTGTCGCGATTGTTTCTGCTCTCTCTCTCGAACCCTTTGCATGTTCTGATTTTGGTTTCTGATTGTTTGATTCGGTTTTGTTTTCTGATTATGTGTTACAGATGGATGATCTTGACTTTGGAAAACCAGAATCTCCATGGCGGTCGGAAATCGTACCTTGCCGTAACGGTATCGGGTGAGATCGTTCTGATTTCTTTCCCTCTTCTTCTTTCTCGATACAGAATTTAATTTCTGAAAAGAACACTGACTGAAGGCGTTTGGATAGGGAAGATGATGTATACGGCTGTTTGTTTATGTTTTGTGTCTTGTTTATGTCAGTAGAACAGATATTGCAATTTGTTCTGGTTTTTGAATAACAACGTTTTTCTTTTCTTCTCTTTGAGTTGAGAACTTCCTGTCTGCTTTTGAATTTTCTGGTGTGTCTTTTTAAATATCTTGAACAGATATTATCATTTGTCTTAGTCTGTCCATGCTTTCTTGCTTGCAATGTTTGTTAACAGCCATGCTTTTGCTCTGCTCTGCTATGTCCTGCTCTGACTTTTGATAGCTTACACCATGCTTTTGCTTCTTTTCCTCCCGTCTTCTCAACTGTTCTCTGTTACTTCTTCTTTTTCTCTGATTTTGTCAATTGTCCCTGTTGGATTTAAGCTGTTGGATTAATGCTTGCTGTGTTGACTTGGATTTAAAACGTTGCCTCAATGTATATTGTTGCCTTGTTGTGAACTGATATCTGCTCTTTGACTTTAGACATGCTGCCTGTTGCCTTTTTGGGATTAAAATATGAACTATTATATGTATATGCTGCTTCCCGGAAAAACTATCGCTTTGTATGCTCGTTGTATGCTTGTTGGAATCGAATCGATTGCCTCTATTTCTTTGCTGCCCGGGATTTAAAATTGTCGATTCGTTTGCTTGCTTGTGAACCGGGCTAGCCCGTGATTTGCAAGCAAGTGTTTTTCGCCGATGATTAATATTTTTACAAGATTCTGAGGCCTAGTGTTCAAAACCTGATTCCCGCCAACGCCTAATGATGAACCTTGGCAAAAAGAAAAACTCTTTGATAATTTCGCGTTTTGTTTCGTTTATGTTTTGTAACTTCTAACCCGATTTTCCTTTCTTGTTTCATGTGACGGAATTGGCAAGCTTGAAAAGAAAATGGCGACATTTGAAGAACATGGACAGAGCAAAAGATAGGAGAGCTTGAAGAGAAGATGGTGATGATTCGAAGACACGGCTAGAAAATAGTTTTAGGATTTAGGAATTTGTAGAACTTGTAACAATCTAAAATCAACTCTTATGTAGTTTGGAAACGATACAAATGTAAACCGCTTGAGTTTAAATAGATGTTGAATAGTTCCATCATTACTCGTAACAATCCTGAATTGTTCTTTTGAAATTTTAATAGAATTTGAATTGGTACTTGAAAATGGCACAATTTGCACAACTCATAAGAATTGACGCAACATTGAAGTAACTCGAAACAAATATATTCAAGCCTTTCCATTGTACTTTTTGAACCTTGTAAAAATCATTCCATGCTTGTAATAACATAACAATCCTTTGAAATTGGTTCGGATGGACTTGTATCGATTATATTCCTTGTGTCCCGCAATTGATATAGAACTTGGATGTACAAAAATAGCCTAAAACTCAAATATTTTCGTAGATCAAAAACCTTTGAATGAACTTGAAAGAAACCCGAGAATGGAGTAATTGAAATCATAGATCATGAATTCCAAAAAACTCAAAACCATGAATCTTGACAAATTATTCATTTCGAGTCGCTTGAATCAACTTGAACCTTGAATGAATTTCGATAAAAATCCAAATGAGGTACTTGAAACGGTAATAATGACGTATTCCAAAAACTAAGAGTTCTAAGAATTTCAACACAACAAATCTTAGCATTATTCACTCGAGTCACCAAACTTTGAATCCCGAGCAAATTATTCGCCTTAAATCTCTTGAACCACTTTTGCATTTTGTAAAATCAGATTAACACAAACTAAATTCTTTCAACTTCACAAAGTTTCGAATGAACTTGATTTTTCCGTTGTACAGTACTTGAATGTATCTTGAACCAAAGTTTGAGTTAATTCCGGTTGAAACAAGGAATTAAGCATGAATATGTTCCAAGAAAAATATGATAAGGAGGGTAAATTTTGGGGTGCGACAGTTGCCCCTATTCAATCATCTTAGACCTGGTAAGTGAGAAAGATTGACAACTTTCGAACGTTCAAGGTGGAAGAGGATTGAATACTAGAGAACCCCGAAAGTTTGCCCGACGCGGGAAACCAATGCCACAAAAGAAAACATATAACATATCTTGACTACGGAGCCAAGAAGAAAAAAAACGCTTGAAGAGAAAACTTGCTAAGCACCAACAAAATGCTTTAACACAAGAGTGCCCAATTAGGAGATTTCAACAACACTGGGGATAACCGTGTAACCGAAATGACTTTGACAACAATTTTAATGAAAATGCTATGAGAAGAGAAACGAACTTCTCAAGCGAAAAGAGAAACAATATACTGAAAAATTGACATGACTGAGAACTTAACAAAGAGTTCTCTGATAATTAAGGAATACCTGGAGACCTTAAACAAAATTGAAAAACGACACGATTGAGAACTTAACAAAGAGTTCTCTGATTGACAAGATTGAGAACTTAACAAAGAGTTCTCTGAACAAAATTGAAAAATGACACGATTGAGAACTTAAAAAAGAGTTCCCTGATTGACATAATTGAGAACTTAACAAAGAGTTCCCTGATAATTAAGGATTGAGAACTTAACAAAGAGTTCTCTGATAATTAAGGATTGAGAACTTAACAAAGAGTTCTCTGATAATTAAGGATTGAGAACTTAACAAAGAGTTCTCTGAATATATGGCTAGAACAATATCGGAATTGTTGGTGCACGAAAGTGCGAGGAGCCATGGCATGTTGAATGTCTTTGACCGTGTAACCTTTGAGTTACCCGCAGAATAAATTCAGTAGCGCACCCGAGAGTACCATTCTCTGGGGATAAACAAAACAATATCCAGCACACCGGCGTGATATAGATGTTTATGAAGTCGGTAAATCTTGTTTCCGACATTTCTGCTGATGAGAGATCTTACGGAACATGTATGGACATGTTGAACAACTTTTGAGTTGACAAGATCTTCAATTTGTATGCAGATAGCTTTACCGTTGATAGAAGAATCAGATTCAGCGCCTGTGACTGAAAAACTTCTAGGGTAATGAGCTTCAATTTGCTGACATTGTATGGACAATGCGTTGTAGCAAGTGGATATGTAGATCAACTTCTGAATTGGAGAAATATCTTGAGATTTGAATAAACATCCCGCCGGGTGAATATTTATTTGTTGAGTAGTTGATAACTTACTGGGGAAATAAACGCACCAGAAGTTTGATGTAATTTTCTGATAACAACTCAGAGGAGTATATTGTGGAAGCCACTGCCAATAGTATTTGCTGGGAAGATTCTTGTCTGAAAGAAAACTTTGAAAATACCAAGAATAATGTTGTAGTAATCCTTTCTGAAGGAGATTCACTTGGGGAGAGAAATAAGCTTCGCTGGGGAAACTTCGTAAGAAAACCATGTGGAAAATTCACTGGGGATTCCCGGTTGAATAATTTTGCTGACATTAGAGTCTATCTGAAAGAGACAACTGTTTCTGTGGAAGAAATCTCGATTGATGAAACCATCAGTTGTTGAGATCCATACAAGTATATCACTTGTGCTGACACTGTAGAAAAAGAGGATAATTTGTCGTCTGAGAACTAATCCTTCAATTTTGATCCTTACGAGGATATCTACGGTTTCAGTTGAAAAACCTACAAAATAGATAGCCGAAGCTAATGCATGAGTATGATATGCATGATATGATTTTTTTTCTAATGCAAATGATGCATGATTTCCTGACTGTTGAGAGAAGGAAGATATCACTGGGGAATCCAATTGAACGATCTTATTATCATAAGAGTTCACTGGGGATGATCGATCGATTCTCTGGGGAAGAGACTTCACTGGAGAATTGACACTATTGTCGATTGTCTTTCACACAAGCATTCTCCTGGCACTGGGGAGAAAAGCTAGATTGTCATCTGAGAAAAGTATCCTGCTTGTACTGGTGTACTTTTAAAAGGAACTCTATGAAGAAGAATCATTGGAGAAATCCCGAATAAGAAGCTTCATTGATACAAGAGTTCGCTTGGGGAAACCCAATCACTCTGGAATAGATTCGATTTGAGAATCGTCATTGTTATAGACCAATTATGGTCAAGCCCTCAAACTTGTGATCGGAAGAACTAAATTTGTCATTCAAAATAGTCTTCAAATTATGATTCTGCTGAGAAAAATCACTAGCAGATCTTGGAATAACCCGAGTCCTGGCTGAGGTTTATGAATGAATGTGCTATGTAGTATATGATATGAATGCATGAATGAATGAATGCATGAATATCTTAATTAATCTGCTATCAAACTGAATCCTTGACACCGTTAGTCCGGAGGATAAAAGAACATGGCACAACAAGATGATTGACCAAGCTCCACATGTTGAATTGCCCCTGGAAGGGCTGCAATGCTAATTCTTGTAGAAAGAAGAATAGCAAACTTTTGAGTTGGTTAGATAAATATGAGAGGCGTGCTCCATGCGTGGGAATGCAGCTGCATTAGATTTTGTGCTTCAGAATCTCAACCTGCCCCGGTCTGGTAGACCTTCTAAAAATCTTTCCCGAAGAGGAGTGCCCCGGCATCCAATACTTTACTGATCATCAGTATTTCAAAGGAACTGGATATTCTGATATGGGAATATCATGCCTTGATAGGAGTCTTGGAGGTGTTTACGCATCTCAAAATAACCTCCTTAGATTTATCAAATCTTAGAGTGGCATACTTTGCGTAGATAGACGACATGCCCCAGGATGAACATTGGAGAGACTCCAACGTCTCGAAGTAGTTGATTCAGATGAACCTTTTCAGCAAGCTTGCTTTAGAATGAGTCTTGGAAAGACTTCTTCATCTCGAGTATTTTCCTCAGGTTGACTGTGTCTGAATAAGGAGCTATGCGAGCATCGGGAAGACATGCCTCAGGACGAGCTTTAGAGAGACTTCACCATTATGAAGTAACTGCTTCAGATCAACAACAAGTGAGCAACTAACTTGGTGGAACAAGAGCTTTTGAAGGCTTCCACGCGTCGAAGTAATTATCTCAGATTGATTGGAACCGAACGATTAGTTCGAAATGTCCCAATGTAAACAGCCTTAGAGAGACTCCCATGTCTCGAGGTGATTGCTTCAAGTTGACTGAAACATGGAATGACAGTTGTCCCAGGCTAACTGCTCTTTTGAGAAGGACTAACTCAATTGATGATTGCTCTTTAAGGATTTGCCCCGGATTGGCAGAAATTCGAGGAGCTGAATTTCGATTTGATTGCCCCCAAATTAACAGAATCTTGAGAAGACAACTTGTGATATGCTCAAAGGAGTCCTTAGACGTCCTGCCCCTTGCTACAAATAACTGCTAACTCAGCAGAATAATCAAGTTTCTCTTCTTTGGACAAAGTTAAACTCTTCACTGATGTTCATTATGAGAACTTCTTCAATGTCAAACAATTGTTTTACATGTAGAAGAATGTTTGTTGTGACAATTATAATGCAACATTTATGCGTCTTGAAGTTTTGTATGAAAAACATTATGATTTTTTGTGAGTGAAACACTTTTGGAGTGCAACACTGAAAATTTTCTTTTTGAAAGATAAGACGAGCATATGATACCAACACAGAAACTTAACACGCACTGTAGGAGTCAGGTAAACGCGATATCTTCGTTATATGCTTTTGAATTAACCCACGCTTCAATTAGGACTTTTAAGGGTTGTAACGTGGTCTGGTTCACGGTTTTTACAAAAAAGATTTTTAGGCTCAAAATATTTGGTGCCCGCCCATTCTCCATGATGTCCTTCAGTCCTAAATTCAACTATCATGATACAAGCACTCATCTCTCGAGAGGAGTTGATGATGGTTGAGGAACCAATATGAGGTTTCTTGGACACGACAGTCACTCTCATTTTGTCTTTTGGTATTTGACCACACGACTTGTTCTTTGTTGAGAATTTTTCTCTGAAAATGCATTTCGAGAATTTCTTTTTTCTTTTCCTGACTTTTGCCTGACTTTTGCCTAAGCGACTTATTAATAAGTTTCGACTTAGCGGGCTTTTTGTCTCTTTCTATTCATCTTTTTTTTTTGAACAAGTCGTGGATCCTTACACAATCATTGATTTGTTAAAGTGATGGTGACTGTCTGAGTCCTTAGGGTCGTATTGTCATCTGTTGACCTTCTGATATGCGAGAGATACCCAACACGGTATCATTCTCCTTTGATGCACACTATTGATAGATGGAGGTCGACTACTGTGGTTTTGACCTTTCTCAACCTTTTGAAGGATAGCCATTGTTGTATCCTTAAATGCGTACTCTCTTGATGAGTTCTGAACGCTCGATCAGATTAACTGAACACTACCCGCCCACAGGGTAAAAATGATGAGGGTTTTTCTGAACAGAAAAGAAGCTCCTACTTCAAGGCTCAAAGGGGTTAACGAGGGTCTATCTCCCTTATAACTCCGGTGTTTGGGGGATTTGAAACAAGGCCTGTACATCATCAGCAAGGTTTTACTCAAAATCACATGACTAGAGACCTGGCGTTTTTCAATTATCGTCATCCTCCCTCCAATCTTTGCCTAGGCGAAAGATTCGGTAACGTTGGTATCAAAATGCTCGCAAATCATTTAAAGAGTGATAACGAATGGATTGAGTGACAACGAATGGATTGCTTCAAGACAAACATATTCATTGCATTAAGATAAAAACAAACAAGTTTCTACATGCAAACAAAGTTTAAACAATTAAACAAGGTACACATGAAAATGCAGTAAAGAAATAAAAGACTGTCATTGTTGAGGAGACCTGAGCTCTGCCTTGACTTGTTGATTTAGATGACTTTCAGTAGTCTTGGCATTCACTTGAGTACGGGGTTTCCATTCACAAACAGAATTCCTCCTTGAAGAGTCAAGTGCTTCTGGTCAATCAATTGTTGAACTTTGGCTTTGTAGGCGTTGCAGTCTTCTGTTGAGTGGCCTATTGTTCCAGCATGGTATCCAAATCGCACGTTATGATCATAACCAAGCGGGAAAAAATTTGGTGGGTTAAGAAATTTGGGAACCACCAATGAATTTTGAACCAGGTATGGCAGAAGTTGACTGTAAGTCACTGGAATTGGATCAAGAGGAGCCTTCATTCTTTCCAAATTATTCCGAGGCACAATTTGATTTTGAGAGTTCTGACTCTGAAGTTGAGGAAGATCAGACAAAAGTTGTTGATGCAAAGATTTAAAAGATGGTAATGGAGGATAATGAGTTGGTGTTGCAACCGACTTCCCTTTGCTAGAACTTGAGATATCTTTGTTGAAGGTTTCCACCTTTTCTGAAGTGAACATCTGGTCTACTTCACCACTACTCTTCAAAGTCTCAACTTCCTTTTGGCAAGCAATTGTCCCAATGAGTTTTGGAAGTTCCTCAAAATTGCTATGATTAGACCTTGCAAGCAAAATGTCTAAGCTCGGTCCATTCTGTTTGAAAAACAGAATCTTATCATCAATTAGCTCTTGAACTGTGCATTTGAAGGCCGAACAATTCTCAGTTTCGTGTCCTACAGAGTCAGCATGAAAAGCACATTTAGCTCTCTCATCAAACCAAGCTTTAGCAACCCCTGGTACTGGCTTCAACTCCCTTGGTATCACAACACCACTCTGAACCAAGCAAGGCAAAAGTCGAGAATATGATATCGGGATTGGCTGAATATCCTGTTGAGCATATCGGCGATAATGCGGATTAATACGCTGATTTGGATCCTTCTTCTTCGATCGGGGAGCAAGCAATCGCTGCTGTCGAGGAATCTTCGAAGGTGAAGGCCGAGGATGATACTCAGTAGGAGAATTTCGAACTGGAGAGTTTGCCACATGTGGATGTCCTTGACCCATGGAGACATCAGATGATAAGAGCAGCAACCAAACTTGCGGAGATTGGTGCGGTGTTGCACTCTCTCTTCAACACAACTTGCAAGAGATCCCAGACCAGACTCATCTGACTCTTCAAGTGCTTAACTTCTGCCTTCAATAGTTCCTGACCACGCTGAAGCTCGTCTATAGTCCTCTGAGACATCCTTGGAGTCCTGAACGTGCGTCGAGTAAACAGTTTGATATTTCTGGACAGAAGAAATGAAATGAGCTTTCTGATGAAGATGAAATCCATGCATTAAAGAATGTAATGTAATGGTAATGCATGTAAGAATGCAATGTAATATAGTAGCAACGCATGTAAGAATGCGATGTAATGGTAATGCATGTAAGAATGCAACATGACGGTAATACATATCAGAATGCCATATGATGGTGATGCATGTAAGAATGCGATGTGACGGTAATGCATGTAAGAATGCAATGTGATGGTAATGCATGTAAGAATGTCATATGATGATAATGCATGTAAGAATGCCATATGAGGGTGATGTATGTAAGAATGCCATATGATGGCGATGCATGTAAGAATGCAATATGGTGGTGACGCATGTAAGAATGCAATGTGATGGTAATGCATATAAGAATGCCACATGATGGTGATGCATGTAAGAATGCAACATGATGACAATGCATGTAAGAATGCAATGATGGTGATGCATGTAAGAATGCAATGATGGTGATGCATGTAAGAATGCAATATGGTGATAATGCATGTAAGAATGCAATGTAATATAGTAGTAACGCATGTAAGAATGCGACATGATGGTGATGCATGTAAGAATGCGATGTGATGGTAATGCATGTAAGAATGCAATGTGATGCGATACATATCGATGTTATGCGCAAAATCACATGTAAAGTTAAATAGCACAAGGGTTTAAAAGGACGGTCGGACATGGTTTCGACGTCTACCCACAATTCCCCAAACAAGGTTGGTTCTAATGTTTTTTATGCTAAATGCTTCTTGGAGTCTCAGATCCCCTTTTTAGAAACACTATCACCACGCGATCAGACTATGTGGGGATAGTACTTCCGAAAGTATACTCCAAGAAGCGGCTCTTAAAGGGATACTCAAAAATCCTTTGAGCGGTCGGCTTGTTTTGGACGTCCTAATACTTAGAGTTATAGGCCCTTTGTCCAAGAATTATCATCCCGCACTATCGTGTGGTGCAATAACTCCCTTATAAAGACCAACTCTAAGTTGTGGTCTTCACGTCGATCCAAAAGACACGGATGTCTAGTGAACCTAAGCTACTCAACCACTCTAAGCTTATGTTTCCTAGAAGCCTGGGTATTGGGCTTATCTATGAACCATAACCAACAAATGCCCCAATATCAAAATACATCAACAGGATATAAAGAAATAAAAGGCAATGAATAGTAAACACACAAGCGAAGAATTAAATTAGGGTTGACTCGCTTAGTCAAAAATAACTTTCAAAAGTAATCCCCAGTGAAGTTGCCAACTGAAGCAACTCGATTTTCAAAAATCTTTTAATTCTCGAAAATAGTGAAATCGCCACCTAATTTTATTCGTTCTAAAAAGAACGGGGAAATATAGATAAAACCCCAAACAAGCGGATAAGGCGGTCTACGTGACCAAAAAAGTGGGATCGGGAGTCGGTTATGTAAGGGGAAGGTATTAGCACCCCTTACATCCATCGTACACGATGGGACCCATTTAATTCTACGCGTTTGTGTGTGTGTTTATTGCTAAGTTATGAATACCCAAAAGAAAAAGAATTTGTTTATTATTATTTTGAGTTTGGCACGGTTTCAGAACCGTGTGCCTACATATTCCCTTGTGCAATGGGAAAGTCAAAACTCTGTAGTTCCTCTTAAAAAGGCTTTAATTGGTTGTATTGATTTTATCTGAAAAATCGTGCGCTTAGACGTTTCAAATGCTTTGAACTAGGACTTGTTTTGTTTGTTTGAAAAGCTTAAGTCCTTGTTCGTATTTGAAGCGACTATTGCACACTCTTTGTCGGAAAAGAGTTTTAATGATCGCGTATGAGCGAGAAAAGGGTTTTGAGTGAGTTGAATTGTTTTTAGGTGGATGAAAAAGTACCAAACAATGAGGCTAGCGTCTCACGATTCAAATACTAGAGACCCGCGGAACTGGTGCTCGCACGAATCGTCTATCACCCAAAAAGATTTTCTTATGAAAGAGTGAGGTGAAACGAGTTTCACATTGTTTAAAGGTCTTTAAGCAACTGGCCTAGCGTCCAATGACTTACAGACTAAAAGTTCATTTAGGACAAGTTTTTTTAGCAATTGGTCTAGCGTCCAACGACTTAAAAACTTGGATTTTATTATGAAAAGAATTTTTGAAAAGACACTCGACATTGGATCGAGGTTTGGAATTTTATTATGAAAGTGTTTTAGATGGGGTTTGGTAACGGACCAAAAGAGAAAGAATGATTCGGGTTATGATTAACTAAAGCAACAAGGGCTTTAATTAACCTCGTGAGGATGGCCATGCCCATCCTCAACTAGGAAACCCTTTAAGAAATCGGCCTATGAGCCAAGAGGTTTTCCTTATGAAAAAGAAGTGAAACAAATCTCACGTTAATTAGAAGTCTTTAAGCAACCGGTCTAGCGTCCGACGACTTAAAGACTAAAAGTTTATTTGGTGACAAGTTTTTTAAGCAATTGGTCTAGCGTCCAACGACTTAAAAACTTGTATTTTATTATGAAAAAGGTTTTGAAAATGCACTCGACGTTGGATCGAGGTTTGAAATTTAATTGCGAAGGTATTCTGATACGCGTGCTGAGATGGAATGGAAGCGGGTTATGATTAATCAAGTATATGGACTCAATTAACCTCGTGAGGATAGATGCTCCTATCCCCAACCATGAGACCCTAGTGCATGGTGATTGGTATATAGACCAATGTTGTTTTCGGGTTATGATCGATTAAAGCAACAAGGGCTTTAACCAATCTCGTGAGGATGACCATGCCCATCCTCAACCATGAGACCCTTTAAGAAATTGGCATATGAGCCAATCAGGATGAAATCGAATTGATTTTAATTTTAATTGTGTGCAAAGTGTACATTGGTGAATAAATACTGAACGAGTAAATAAACAGACAAAATACCATGCAATACAATCGGAAATTTAAATAATTATTAGAGATGATCTTTTCTGTTTGATGAAAAATCGGCTAATAGTTTAATCGATAAATCATCAAACACAAACTATCAGATCCAATAATTACTTATTACATCGCAACAAGAATATTATTTACGATAAAATAAATTAATTGAAATAGAACGAAATTTAGAAATAGCCTGGATTGCCGTGATTCTGGACGGTGTGGGAAGAAAACCATCTGAACTTGATTATTCCGCAAAACTTCATCGTATTGCTGGCGATTTGAGTGCACCGGATCGTTCTTCTTCGAAAATATTCCAATGGACCCAAGTGACATAACATTGTATTTTCTACAAATTTTCTAACTAGCATTTCTTTCCTTTTTTTAAAATTAAACTAAAAATGAAAAAAACAAATGAAAAGAAATAAAAGAATTTTATTTTAAAAAGCAAGGTGGTGACACTTGTCACCACCAGACACAACATTATTATAAAAACAAATAAAATGAATTAAAATAGTTTTTTTTTTATTAATAATTTTTAAAAAGAAAAGGAAAAGGAAATTAGGAAGAACAGATTTACATCTGTCTTCTCTCTCACGCTCGTTCTTCTCCTCTCTCACTCGATCTCTCAAACCCAACTCGCCGTTCTCTCTCTCGCCGGACCTCTCTCTCTCTCGATCCCTCACCGGTTTCCCTCGATCGTCTCTCTCGCTCGCGATGTCGCTCTCTCTCTCTCTCTCACGCGATCGTCATCTCTCTCTCTTCATCGATTGTTTTGCTCTCTCTCGAACCCTTTGCATGTTCTGATTTTGGTTTCTGATTGTTTGATTCGGTTTTGTTTTCTGATTATGTGTTACAGATGGATGATCTTGACTTTGAAAACCCAGAATCTCCATGGCGGTCGGAAATCGTACCTTGCCGTAACGGTATCGGGTGAGATCGTTCTGATTTCTTTCCCTCTTCTTCTTTCTCGATACAGAATTTAATTTCTGAAAAGAACACTGACTGAAGGCGTTTGGATAGGGAAGATGATGTATATGGTTGTTTGTTTATGTTTTGTGTCTTGTTTATGTCAGTAGAACAGATATTGCAACTTGTTCTGGTTTTTGAATAACAACGTTTTTCTTTTCTTCTCTTTGATTTGAGAACTTCCTGTCTGCTTTTGCATTTTCTGGTGTGTCTTTTTATATATCTTGAACAGATATTATCATTTGTCTTAGTCTGTCCATGCTTTCTTGCTTGCAATGTTTGTTATGATGCTTTTGCTATTTCCTGCTTCTCGACTTTTGATAGCTTACACCATGCTTTTGCTTCTTTTAAATCCTGTCTTCTCAACTTCTCTGTTCTTCTTCTCTTTTCTCAATTGTCCATTGGATTTAAGCTGTTGGATTAATGCTTGCTGTGTTGACTTGGATTTAAAACGTTGCCTCAATGTATATTGTTGCCTTGTTGTGAACTGATATCTGCTCTTTGACTTTAGACATGCTGCCTGTTGCCTTTTTGGGATTAAAATATGAACTATTATATGTATATGCTGCTTCCCGGAAAAACTATCGCTTTGTATGCTCGTTGTATGCTTGTTGGAATCGAATCGATTGCCTCTATTTCTTTGCTGCCCGGGATTTAAAATTGTCGATTCGTTTGCTTGCTTGTGAACCGGGCTAGCCCGTGATTTGCAAGCAAGTGTTTTTCGCCGATGATTAATCTTTTTACAAGATTCTGAGGCCTAGTGTTCAAAACCTGATTCCCGCCAACGCCTAATGATGAACCTTGGCAAAAAGAAAAACTCTTTGATAATTTCGCGTTTTGTTTCGTTTATGTTTTGTAACTTCTAACCCGATTTTCCTTTCTTGTTTCATGTGACGGAATTGGCAAGCTTGAAAAGAAAATGGCGACATTTGAAGAACATGGACAGAGCAAAAGATAGGAGAGCTTGAAGAGAAGATGGTGATGATTCGAAGACACGGCTAGAAAATAGTTTTAGGATTTAGGAATTTGTAGAACTTGTAACAATCTAAAATCAACTCTTATGTAGTTTGGAAACGATACAAATGTAAACCGCTTGAGTTTAAATAGATGTTGAATAGTTCCATCATTACTCGTAACAATCCTGAATTGTTCTTTTGAAATTTTAATAGAATTTGAATTGGTACTTGAAAATGGCACAATTTGCACAACTCATAAGAATTGACGCAACATTGAAGTAACTCGAAACAAATATATTCAAGCCTTTCCATTGTACTTTTTGAACCTTGTAAAAATCATTCCATGCTTGTAATAACATAACAATCCTTTGAAATTGGTTCGGATGGACTTGTATCGATTATATTCCTTGTGTCCCGCAATTGATATAGAACTTGGATGTACAAAAATAGCCTAAAACTCAAATATTTTCGTAGATCAAAAACCTTTGAATGAACTTGAAAGAAACCCGAAAATGGAGTAATTGAAATCATAGATCATGAATTCCAAAAAACTCAAAACCATGAATCTTGACAAATTATTCATTTCGAGTCGCTTGAATCAACTTGAACCTTGAATGAATTTCGATAAAACTCCAAATGAGGTACTTGAAACGGTAATAATGACGTATTCCAAAAACTAAGAGTTCTAAGAATTTCAACACAACAAATCTTAGCATTATTCACTCGAGTCACCAAACTTTGAATCCCGAGCAAATTATTCACCTTAAATCTCTTGAACCACTTTTGCATTTGGTAAAATCAGATTAACACAAACTAAATTCTTTCAACTTCACAAAGTTTCGAATGAACTTGATTTTCCGTTGTCAAGATTTGAATGTATCTTGAACCAAAGTTTGAGTTAATTCTGGTTGAAACAAGGAATTAAGCATGAATATGTTCCAAGAAAAATATGATAAGGAGGGTAAATTTTGGGGTGCGACAATTACTAACCACATTGATATAATATGCAAAAGTTTAAGTGTTGATAAAATCTTAGGCTCAACCAAGAAGTAAAAATGCTCTACCTGAAATAGACAACTTTCAAATATTGTTGAAAACCTCTTTGTGTACAACGTTGATAGTTGTCGACTTTATCTTACCGTTTTCATCATATATCAATATTTTTATTTCTTGATTGGTTGTGACCCTTGATAGTGTGACATAGTTTTGTCCATGAGTGAATAAATCTCTCGTCAAGTATAGTCTGACTGTATCAAGAGACTATTCTTGTGATTTTTTTATTGTCATTGCATATGAGACAATAATTAGGAAATGACGTCGATTGAGTTTAAAAGGCCAAGGGGATTGTGAGGGTGACGTATCCATCTGAGGGATATAGACAAGGTTTACATATCCTTTTCCTCCCATTATTTTGGCTTCAATGACATGGTTAACCATTTTTGTTATCATTAACCTAGTGCCGTTACACAAACCTTCTGACTGATCTATGTTTCGCATAAGAATAACAAGTGTTCCAACCTTCAACTTAATGTGATGGTTAGGTAACCCTGAAGTAGTTAATGAACTAAGAAACTTAGGTGTCAGAATATCAACAACATTGGCGTCATGAATTTCAAATTTATCGATAGAATTGGAGTTGTAGTAATCTTTGATCTCCCCTAAATAATTAAAATTCGCATGCTAATTAATATAATGAATAATATATAGAAATAAAAACAAATATGACAACCTGTCATCTTCTAAAGGACGTGATCGTTTATCTAATCAACAACTTCTAATGTAGAAGCAAGTATTACGCGACTTTTGAGGTAGTCATTGTTTTGGTAATGAAGGATAAAATACCGGTATGTACTATTGACAATGGAAACAATAGGATCGTCATAATCTGTAATCAAAAGTTCCAACGACAAATCAATTTCAGCAAATCCATAATTTGGCTCAGAGACGTTGCCTTCACAAATTTTCAACAGCCACTTCGAGAACTATGCAATTTCTCTCTTTACAGATTCCTCTGGGCCAGATTGCAGGCGCGTGTTTTGGGTTAAAGTTAAAACTTGAACCGAATTCCATATGTAGGAAGCATTTATCATAGTGTGTACGATATCTGACCGACTCCCTTAGGGAACAACAAGCAATATCTGTCTAAAATCACCTCCGAATACAACAACCTAGCCACCGAACACATCCTCAAAATTACTATACATACTCATCACATCCTTTAAAGTTTGGTCGAGTGCTCTGAAGCAACTCGATTTTCAAAAATCATTTAAATGAATTTTCAAAAACAATGAAATCGCCACCTAATTTTATTTGTTCTAGAAAGAACGGGAAAATATAGATAAAACCCACAACGTCGGATAAGGCGGTCTACAAGACCAAAAAGGATGGATTCAGGAGTCGGTTACGCAAGAGGAAGGTATTAGCACCCCTTACGTCCATCGTACTCGATAGGACCCGTTTAGTTCGAAATGTTTGTGTGTTTAAAGTAAAAATGCTATCTTCTAATTAATGATCAAGAAATAAGAAAAGAATGGAACGGGGTTTGTTTATTATTATTTTGAGTTTGACACGGTTTCGAAACCGCGTGCCTACGTATTCCCTCGTGCAATGGGAAAGTCAAAACTCCGTAGTTCTTGTTGAAAATGTTTGAATTGGTTGTATTGATTTTAGTTGAAATGTTTTTGATGATCGCGTATGAGCGGAAAAGGAATTTGAATGGGTTGAATTGATTTTAATTGTAGATGACAAGTACCAAAACGTCGGGATATCCTCTAACGATTCGATACTCGAGATTGGTGATTGAGGTCAACCGATCATCTCTCATCCAAAATCTTTATTATGAAAAGAGTGAGGTGAAACAAAGTTCACTTTTATTAAATGTTATGGAATAAAGTATTCAAGTCATTGGGTTACCCTCTAATGGCCCAAATACTTTACATTCTAATTAAATCATCGGGCGAACCTCTAACAATTTAATTAAATACCATATCACTATGTTTTTTTTGTTTTAGAACATGGATTTGAAGTTTCTCAATTTATTGGGCTATCCTCTAATCAATTAGAAACTTCGATTTGTTTTAATCGTTGGGCTAACCTCTAACCATTAAAACAAATCTTATCCAAGTGTTCTCTTTTTTTGAAATTCATTTTTGAAAACAAATTCAATTAATTAATTTAATTTGAAAGTGTTTTAAGGGTTTGGTTGTGGATAGAATTCGATTAGGAAAACAAGCGAGCCCATACAAGGTGGCTTTATGTATGCTCCTAAAAGTGGGACTAGCGTGACACTAGTATTCTAAACGACCGATTGGAACAATCGATCGAATAGTTGTCGCTGTAGAAAAGCCCAGGACCAAACTATAAATGTGTGCAGGTGTGCATTGTGTATGTTTACCTGTTCCTTGATGAAGAGCCCAAGAGGAGGCTATGTGTTCTAATATGATAGGCGCATAATTAAACGGTAATTAGAACACACAAGGAAATAAATCTTAAGCTATTACAACCAAATCGAATTAGTTTGAATAATTGAATAGCTTTTATGTGGTGCAAGAATTGAGCTCCAAGTAGTCTTCAAGATCGGATAAGGCTTGATGCATCGGATGAACACCAAATGAAGATTCCTACATCACTCAAGATACAAACAAAAACTATGCGAGGAATGTTGCAATGCTTAAGTATGCATTATATTAGAATAGATATGTTTGCATTCAAATTCATTCGAAAATTGAATTAAATTCCAAATTCGAAATTGCAACACAAAGATTATTACAATGTAATTGAATTTATTTACAAATGGATATGAATAAAGTTATAAGAATAAAAATAATAAGTATATTTACATACTAAATATAAGAAATAAAATACTAAATACATTACTAAATATCATATCAAAATAATAATAGAACTATAATAACAATATAAAAAAAGGAAAAAAAGTATATAGATGCAATAATAGAAAATATGTTCTTGAACAAATGTTGAATGCCTTCACCAATAACAAACATGTTAGTAGCATAGTGTGGATAAAAAATAAAATGAAATGGAATTGCAACAAGTTGGAAAATGGTTAGTAAATATAAGCAAAAATAATAAAATTGGATCAAGATAAAGTCAATGGAAGTTAGAAAATAAAATCCCATAACCTAAATGATGATTAAAAAACCTAATTAATCTAATCAATTTTATTTAATCATGTAAAAATGTAAAAATGCAAAATAAAAATTAGAAAATGGAAATATATTAAAAATGAAGTCTAATATTTTTATTTATTTTTTTTGAGAAATTTTGAACTTGAGAAACTATTTAAAATAAAATTGACAAAACCATTTAAATTGAATAAAAATTTAAAATAGCATAGATCTTCTACATTTGATCAAAACAAGAAACATTGTAAAAAGTTCTAGCTCATAACCAATCATGCGCTAACACATCATCATCACTACCAAAATTCCAATCCTAACGTATTCGAAACAGGCTTGCACGTGATGTTCAGGACCATATATCTCAACCAAATCAAACAAAATTTGAATAAAAAATATAGTTCTCATGGAGATCTACAACATAGCATCAAGGACGAAATCAAATGAATGCTTAATCATGGAGAAAAATGCACTCAAACACCACTGCATGAACATGAACTCAAAAAATGAAAAGCTAAACCACAAATTTCAAATCCAATTTTCTTACTCATTACTCAACCATTTTGCACGATCCAAACATCAAAACTCATCACAAAAATGAAAGGAATACGAACATACTCTTAGATTTACCAAAGGATGCAAGATCTAAACAAAAAAATGAGCAAAAATGAAGTGATTCCACAAAATTTTCAATCAACCTTTGAACAAGAATTAAGCAATGGTTCCAACCAATATATACATCAGATCTAACATGCGGCCAGCTAACATGATGAGAGCAATATTTACACTACAACTTCATACTTAAATGATGATTCGAAACGCGAAGAAACTTACTTCATGGAGTGAAAAATAAATTCACTGTATGCCTCTGTTTAGTATAGAAACTTGTAGATCTTCTTTTCGAGCTTCAATGGTGGTGAATTGATGGATAAATGTGAACTGGAGCAAGAGAATCAAAGTCTTCGAAGCAAAACTTTTCTGCCACGGAGAAGGCAGAGAGAAGGAGAAAGTTGAGGTGATGATTGAGGGGTGGCAGCTTCGGTGTGGTTTGGAAGGAGGGAGTTTCCGGCGAGGTGGTGTAGCAGAGGCCGGATGGAGCTGCTGTGTTGACGGTAAGCGAAGGAGTGAAGGTATGGAACGAACAGAGGGAGAAGGATGAAGGCGACAATGGAGAAAGCGATTGAACGGTAAAGATGGGTTTGGAAAAATGAAGAAAAATCTTATTCTTTTTGGATTTTGGATGAAGATGGATGAGGAAAATTTTTTGGAAGAGAAAGATGAAGTCTCTTTACTCAGATCCGTCGTTGCCTCTTTGGATTTCCTCTCTGCCTCCCGTTGTGTTTTTAATTTTCGCTCCCTCCTCTTGCCAATCATAACATGTATATATATAACATAAATTAGGTTTAAGTTATTTTTTTTTTAAATACCAAAAATGCCCCTCATGATTAAATGGGCCACAAAAATGGGTCACTTAAAAATTAATAAGCCCAAAAGTATTTTGTTTGATTTTTTTGAGATAAAAATTTGACACTTAAAATTGTTAAAAATGACATAAATTCGAACAATAAATTATCCGAAAAAATAAAATGAGCACATTAAAATAAACTACGGGTTTCAAAGATTAAATAAAAATTATTGAAATAATTAAAATCGAAATACAACGATAATAAAGAATACCTGATTTTAAAACACTTACGGTTAAAAACGAGACTTCGAAATGTATCGAAAAATTAGAGAGCACATTTCATGATCTACGCGACACGTAGATTCATAAAGCAGTGAGTTAGAGGCGAAAATTTGAATTATTTTTCCCACTAATTTTCGTACAGTGTCGAATCGTCTTTAACGGTCTGTTTATAAAATCGAAATATCGATATCATCGACATATAAACAACTTAAAACGATACAATAAACAGGTAAGAAGATAAAAATGAATGAAGTGGAATACCAGGTATTTTATAATTATAAAACGATGCAGATATCGATTTAAACTAACTTTTAGTCAATTTAAATACGACGAAATGATGCATATGCAGTGGATTAATGACTGTTTAATGTCGATGACATAATGGAAGCGTATGCAGATGAATGCGAAGCGTAAGCCAGATAAAATCGAGATAGGAGGGTAAATTTTGGGGTGCAACAGCTGCCCCTATTTAATCGTCTTAAACCTGAAAGTGAAATTGGCGATAGCCTTTTGAACTTTCAAGGTAGAAGAAGATTAAATACTAAAGGAACCCTAAAATTTGCGCTCCGAAGAACAAGTAGAAATATTTATGTTTTTTTGTTTGCCTCCACTAACAAGCTTTGGCGGATAATGGTAAGATATTCCCAAAAGATTTCCTCGAAGAGGTGAGGAATTATGTTGCCTATCTGCAAAGATGAATGGAAGACAAAATGATGTTTAACCAAGCGTACTTGCAAAAGGGTGAACACAAACTCCGTTGGGGAGTAACATTTCTCGCGCACAAGGCAGAGAAAAGACACAATGAAGATTCACAACTGGACGACTCAACAGTAAGGTTACTGGGTGACGACCAAGTTTTGAAAAATAAATGTTGGTAAAAAAAGGCTCGACTTCAGTATGGTTACTGGATTACGAGTCATTTAGGCGATTAGAATGAAAATGATATCAAAATGGCCAACATCGGTAAGGTTACCGGGGGATCACAATCAGGTGATTGGAAAAGAAAGCCATAGTGAAGTCATTATCATCGGTGAGGTCACCGAGAAACAAGTATTTGGAAAGAAATTATGGAAAATTTACTAACTTTCGGTTGAAATGATATCAAAGTGGCTAACATCGGTAAGGTTACCGGGGATCACAATCAGGTGATTGGAAAAGAAAGCCAAAGTGAGGTCATTATCGTCGGTGGGGTCACCGGGAAACCAAGGAAGTAGTAAGATCCATAACATCGGTAGGGTTACCGGGGAATCACAATCAGGTGATTGGAAAAGAGAATTAGCAAAGTTGCTACAACGGTAAGGTTACCGGGAGACATCGATCAGGTGATCGGGGAAACAAAATTAGCAAAGCTGCTACAACGGTAAGGTTACCGGAAGACATCGATCAGGTGATCGGGGAAACAAAATTAGCAAAGCTGCTACAACGGTAGGGTTACCGGGAACATCGATCAGGTGATCGGTGGTGAGACATCTGATGGAGTTCGGCATCGGTAAGGTTACCGGGGAGAAAAGTTTTAGTCAAAGGAGAAACAACGAACTCCAAACATAGATCTTTAGCACGAGTACACTTGAATAAGCGGCTTCGTAGATCAAGAAAGGAGAACTCATAGATCTTTGGAACGAGCATACTTGAATAAGTTGCTTCGCAGATCAAAAATGAGAACAGACAGATCTTTGGAACGAGCATACTTTAATAAGTTGCTTCGCAGATCAGAAACGAAACCAGACAGACCTTTGGAACGAGCATACTTGAATAAGTTGCTCGTAGATCGGAAGGTAAGAACTCATAGATCTTTGGAGCAGCATACTTCAATAAGTTGCATCGAGATCAAAAATGAGAACAGGTAGATCTTTGGAGCATACTTCAATAAGTTGCATCGCGATCAAAACGAAACCGACGGACCTTTGGAGCGGGCATACTTGAATAAGTTGCTTCAGATCGAAGGTAAGAACTCATAGATCTTTGGAACGAATACACTTGAATAAGCGGCTTCGCAGATCAAAATGAGAACGGGTGGGAGTATATGTCAGGTAAAGGTATTAGACACACACAAGAAGGAGGCCGACTGGAGCAGACTCACTGGGGAGAAGATATATGGAATGGTAAAATCGTCGGTCGAAGACGAATTTACGGGGAAAGAGGCCAACCAAAGAGACTCTAGCAAGGATTGCCAGGCTATGTTGGACTTTAAAAGGTTGCAAAAGTGCAAGAAATACAGTATCCCTCAGGCCAAAGGCAGGGTGTAATTCTGTAAGAGAGGCAATTATATGAATTACCACACACCAAGTATGGATACTCAAATAACCGAGAAGCAAGAAAGGTTAGACACCGACTCTTACTCGCACTCTAACGACAGAGGCAAACACGGGTAAGATAACCAAAATAAGAATTTGCAAAAAGCAAGACGCTTGGTAAATGAATTGAATTGAACGGTGTAAGAGACTGACACGAGGTCAAAGATGCAGATAGCAACAACAAGAGGATGTGTCTTGAGGAAAACTTGACAGGGAATACCACTTGGGATTTTTTTTTGATGGATAGACTTTCTCTTCGGAGACGCAAAAGGTACTCGAGAAACACTTTAATCTGGCTTGTGCTTAGATGCATGTTTGAGATTTTTTTTAACGTAATGCTCCATATATGGAAATGCTACGCATTTTTGAGGATGCTATGCAATGAAATGATGATTACTATATGCAATGTGTTGAGGTAAAGACATCTGTTGGAACTCAATGAATAGAATCCTGCCTTCTGACTTTCGTTGAAGGAAACCAATAACTAGGAGTTAAATCCCGATCTCTGATGAGCTAAGGATGACGATCCTGACTTGAATTGGAGATAATGATCCTTAATTTCTGATGGGGAAAAGTCAGCACAAACTTAGATCTCTGATGAGCTGAAGATAACGATCCTGACTTCCTGACATGCCATTCAAACCCAACGGTTGTTTAGCTTGCGCCTGGACTTGACCTGATTAATTATGAGGTGGAGGAATGCCTCTCTGCATAATGCTTTGCCCTGGTCTGTAGAGACTTTGAAGAAATTAGCCTCGAGAAGGCTTCCTGAGATCTGTATCATCAAGATAATCTGCCCCAAACTTGGAAACATTGCCCCTGACTAACCAAAAGTAAAAAAGGTTTCAACCTTGCTCGGAGGAATGCCCCTGATTACTCAACACTTTGAGATATTTTCCGAATCTCGACATAAATGCCCCAGATTGGCGGAACTTTAAAAACATCACCTACTCAGGGTGGTTAACTTATATCTTGAATGTAGGCTACTTCACAACCTTACTTCTTGACTCGAACTGCTTTTTGCTCAATCAAATACTTGAAGCAATACATCTCTTTAGGACAATCAAATTACCCATCTGATGCTCATTATGCAAGCTTACTTGATGTTTAAGCACTTATCTATATGCAAAGAATGTTTTATTCTACGAATGATAATTCTAATGCAAAGTTCATGTTTGTCTTGAAGTTAAAGAAACTTTTATTGAAAGGATGTCGAAACATCGAATCTTTTTGTAAAAGATTGAGTGATACCAACTCAAATGTTTAGCAAGCCTCCTAGGAGTCAGGTTACCGTATTCTTGTAACAATTTTGCTTTCGAATTAACCCATGCTTCAATTAGGACTTTCAAGGGTTGTAGCATTAGTCAGTTCACGGTTTTTAGAAAAAAGATTTTTAGGCTCAAAATATTTGGTGCCCTCCCATTCTCCGTGATGTTCTCCATTCCTACATTCAGATAACTTAATGCGAGCATTCATCTCTTGAGAGAAGTTTATGATGCGGTTGAGGAACCACTGAAGTTTCTTGGACATGATAGTCACTCACCTTTTGCTTTTTGTGTCTGATCACACGACCTTGTTCTTGTAAGGATTTTATTTGTCTGGTAATCCTTTTTTTTCTATTTTTTCTTTTGCCATTTTTGCCTAAGCAACTTATTATGAAGTTTCAACTTAGCGGGCTTTTTGTCACTTTTTATATCACTTTTTTTTGAACAAGTCATGTAATCTTCCACCCTTGTTTTATTGGAGGTGATTGTGACTGCTTGAATCCTTGGCGGATGAGAGATAACAATTATGGTATCGTCATCTATTGATTTCTTGTGCGAGAGATAACCATTACGGTTTTGACCTCTTTCGATGCACACTATTGATAGACGAAGGTTGACCATTGCGGCTTTGACCTTCCTCGACCTTTTGAAGGATAACCATTGTTATATCCTTGGATGCGCACTCTTGACGAGGTTTGAACGCTCGATCAGATTAACTGAACACTACCCTGCCCCAGGTTTTAAAAAAAAATGAGGGGTTTTTTCTAAATAGAAAAGAAACTCCTACTTCAAGGATCAAAATGGGTTAACGAGGGTTTCACTCCCTTATATCTCCGGTGTTTGGGAATTTGAAACAAGGCCTGTACATCGTTAGCAGGGTTTTTACTCGAAAGCAAACCGTTTGAGATTCTTGGTAAATTATTCGTCATCCTCCCTACAGAGGTGTTGCTTTATTAATAAGAGTTGAATATCAATAGCATATAAAAACATTTAAGAGTGAATACGAATGGATCAATTCAAGACAAACATATTCAATGCATTATGATTAGTATTCAGAAATGAGCAAGTTTTGCATACAAGAAAGTACTAAACAAAACAAGAAAAATTACAAATGAGCATGCAAGATAAAACTAGAAGTCTCCATGTTGAGGAGACTGGTCTCCGTATGGATTTCTTGCTTCAGAAGATGCACTTTGTAGTCGTGGCCGAGTCAAAGAGAGTTCAATTGATGCGTAGGCCCTCTGGAGTGAATGTGATTGCTTTGGAATCAATGAGTTTCTGAACTGTGCCTTTGAAAAGATTACATCCTTCAATTGTATGGCCAGATGCCCTAGAATGGAACTCACAGTAGGCATCAGGATCATATTCCAAAGGATACGGAAAAGGAGGCGGACCGAGTTCCTTTAACTCCACCAAAGAATGTTGGAGTAGGTGAGTTAGCAACTCACGATGAGGCATAGGGATTGGATCATGCACTTTTCTTGGCCTTATCAGATTCTTCCCACCTTGTTGCTGACGATTTTGTTGATAAGTTTGTTGTCAAGGAGCATTCTGCTGCTGGAGAGCATACTGTCCTGGTGGTTGACAAATAGTTGCAGCACAGATTTGTGGAGCACATAGATTTGAATTAGCTTTCGTCACCTGACTAGGAATTTGAAATGGAGGGTAAGCAGGAGCTTCTTCTTCGTCCTCGGAAATTGTACTTGCCTCTTCATCAATTTTCTCAAAATTCGGAAAATATTGTATCTGAATGTTTATCTTGAGACCACCTTTCGATCTCGTTCCACCCTAAACTAACTAGTTGTAGTTATAAATACATCCAACAAACGGTGGGACCATAGCAAGGTCATTATTTCATCTTTGAATTTTCTCGATTGAAAATTGAACCTAACAACTCAATCTCATCCATGAAGCTTTTCTCGGTCGTTGGACAAGATGGATATATGATTTTCATTGGACATTGCTGAAAGGACCTTTGATAAACATGATCGGTGGTGAGACTTGCTTGGATGATTGGAATCTTGAGATTCATTGGATGGATGAGGCGATGATCTCTGATTGAGATGATGAGATGATGATGGATGATGGATGATTGATGCAAGTGATGATGAAATCAAGGGATGATATGATGCTAATTAGAACAACTTATTTAGGTGGGCTCCTAAAATAGGATAGCTCTAGGTTTTCTACCCAATAATCCGAACAAGGTGGTTCTAATGTTTTTGCTAAATGTTTCTTGAAGTCTCGGATCCCTTTTAACAAACACTATCATCGTGAGGCCTACGTGGCGATAGTATTTGTAAAAGTATACCCCAAGAAACGGCTCTTAACGGGATGCTCGAAATCCAGAATTTGAGCGTTTGGTCTTGGTTAGGACAACATGAACAAACTTAGAGTTATAGGTCATTTGTCCAAAGATTGATGTCCTGCGCTATCGCGGGCCAACAACCTCTTTAAAATAACCAACTCTAAGCCGGAGTCTTCGCTTCGGGCCAACAAGACAATGGAGTCAGGTGGACCTAGGCTACGCAACCCCTCTATTCCTAAAAAGGTGACCTAGAAGCCTGGTGTTAGCTGAAGATTTTGATACCTATGATTCGAAGTAGAGCCATGAAGCTCGAAATGAGATGGTGATAAAGTGTTCGTGGAAGACACAATGAGGATTATACGTTTGGAATAAATGGTTTAGCTCTTCGAATGGACAGAACGGGATTTCGAATGAAAGAAATGATGACATGAGTAAAACAAGCTTCGATCTCGATGAATTATATACGAAGGAATGGGTTCGAAATCGAAGTGAGTGGTACATTTGAAATTCAAAATGCGGGGATAATTGGGAGTTAGAACGCTTGTTGGAAAAGCAGTTGACGTGGAAGCAAGAGAAGCATGGTGTTGCATGTTCTAAACGTGTCAAAATCTTATAAGTTAGACCGTTATGGTGAAATAGTATAAATAGGAGTCTTAATGTTAGGATTTCGTGTGTCATATCTATTGTACTAAAATTGATTACATTCAAAATACCACATGGCTAGGAAGCGAATGCACGAATGATATACGTATGATTTGCACCAAAGCTTTATTATTCACAATGTATCTTTACATTTCAGTTTAAATCACTTTTCATCAATGTCTTTTAATCTCTTTACATTTCAAAGTCATTTAACTTTCTGCATTTAAAATATCTTTTTAACATTGTTGAAGTTCTTTACTTTTCAAGCTTTTACATTAAGAGTTGTTACTTTCGAGAAAATCTTTATCGTCCGTTTGTTTCTTGTCTTTTACGTTTAAGCGATTATTTTGAAAGCCTTTTGCGCTTTAGCGTTTATTTTAAACTTTCTTGCATTTTACTTTATTGATGTTCTTACATTGAATTAGTCTTACTCTGTTTATTGGATCTTATCATTGAGATATTTATAAATCACAATCGAAACGCAATTAAACACAAATCAGACATTCTAAAGACAAGTTTCTAATATGATCAATTATCTTAAGTTCGCATAAAACGGCCAACACCCCCTAGGATCAATCTAGTCGATCCTGCGAGTTACCAGAGGGATTGAATAACATAACAGTCATCACGCTTATTCAATAGTTTGGAAGACTAGCGGTTGTTTCACCAGAAATCACTGTGAACAAAATGGCACACCTGGTGGGACCAAGTTTGCCGTTGTAAGTTAAGAAAACTTATAATCACAATTAGAATACAAAATTTCTTGCTGAGTGAACAAAGTTCATTGGTATATGAACCTTAGGAGTGGTAAGATAACTAATAGTAACCGAC
The DNA here is from genome assembly GCA_021764765.1 of Vicia sativa. Classification (NCBI taxonomy): domain Eukaryota; kingdom Viridiplantae; phylum Streptophyta; class Magnoliopsida; order Fabales; family Fabaceae; genus Vicia; species Vicia sativa. The sequence continues at coordinate 269,032,909 of CM038792.1, forward strand.
CTTTACCCAGAAGAAATCGAAGAAATAGAATGTCTAATACAAACAATCAACAAGGGGAACAAAATGCCCCACATGGAACAGGCACTAATGCGTCTGTTTCGACGGGAACGTCCAGTGCGATCCCTTCGAATATGCAGTCAGGAGCATCTTCGACTAGTAATATAGCCACGAATGGATTAGGTGGCATGTCAACAAATAATTCAATTTTAGGCCATACTGGAACAAGTGGTTACCCTGGGGGATCCGTCCCACCATTAGGGACACAAACTCATTTCGCTACCCCACTACAAACTAGACCACCTAGTTTCGAGGGCAACAGACCCAGAAACCCTTCTTATGGGATGCCAACATCTTTTATGGCAGGCTTGCAGACTTCAACGTCAAATGCATCGCCCCAATTGGGATCTGGATCTGGGGTTAATCAACTTCTCACGAATAACCAAGGGCTAGGGGGATATAATGCCTTACCCACCTTAACCACAGAAAACCAAATGGCTTTTAGGCAATTGATGGATGATAGTAACCACAACATGATAGGAGTTTTAGCACAAACGATGCAAGAAATCTTCGCCCCAATAGTTCAGAACGTAACTGTGACGAATAGAGAAAATGCAGATAATATGAGTAGAATAGCTGATTTCTTCGCTCCGCCAGAGAGGCGTAGGCAAAACCAGACAATGGTTCGAGCGAATGTACCTATCGTGGAACACGTCATTGATCACCCACCTTATAGGCCAATTAGAGAAGAGTTTAACCCAGGGGCAGAGTTACAAAGAGGAAATGCCCCAGTGATTCGAGAAGAACCACTCAGGAGGTTTGTAGAACCAGTAGGAAGGATCGAAAGATATGATGCTCCACTGATTCGAGAGGAACCGCAGAGGGGAGTTGTGGAACCTGGGGCAAGGCTCGAAAGGCAAGAGGCCCCAGCGTTTCGAGAGGAACAACCTAGAGGGGTGGTTATGGTAGGTAGAAACCAAGATGCTGATGCAGTTGTCCATAGAATTCGAAATGATAATATCTTGGCAGAAAATAACTTAACCACCATGATAGAAAGGATAATGGCCCAAAATGGTATCAATACAGGGATTAGGAGGCCAAATTATGCTTCTCCCATAGCAAACTATGTGATGCATACTGATTTACCAAGGGGACATAAGATCCCTAAGTTTACCAAGTTCGCTGGAGATACTAATGAATCAACAGTTGAACACATAGCTAGGTATTTAACTGAGGCGGGAGACATAGCCAATAGTGAGAACCTTAGAATTAAATACTTCCCAAGTTCCCTCACAAAAAATGCCTTCACCTGGTTCACCACGTTACCACCGGGATCCATAGATACCTGGGCCCTTTTAGAAAGATTGTTCCATGAACAATTCTATATGGGACAATCGAAGATAAGTTTGAAGGAACTAGCTAGTGTTAAGAGGAAGTTTACTGAGCCCATAGACGAATATTTGAATAGGTTCAGACTATTGAAATCTAGATGTTTCACAGTAGTCCCTGAACGTGAATTAGTTAAAATGGCCGCTGGTGGTTTAGACTATTCGATTCGGAAAAAATTAGATACACAATACTTGAGAGATATGGCTCAGTTAGCAGATAGGGTTCGACAAGTCGAAAGACTAAAGGCCGAAAAGGCCAGGGCTTTCAAAAGTAATAAGAAAGAGAGGATATCCTATGTCGAAACCGAAGAGTTCGAGGATCCTCCCGACTTCGACCAGGTCGAAGTGGATCTGGCAGAATTAAAACAAGCCCCACCCTACTCTTGTAAACTTTTAGTTCCCACAAAAGGTAAAGAAATCATTGAAAACGAAAAAAGTGATAAATTCCCAAAGAAGGTGTATACCTTCGATGTGACAAAATGTGATGAGATTTTTGATTTGCTTGTCAAAGATGGCCAGCTGATTGTGCCATCAAATGTCAAAATACCTCCTTTAGATCAAAGAAAGAAAAGAGGATTCTGTAAATATCATAGCTTCTTAGGCCACAAAACCTCACAGTGTTTTCTTTTCAGGGATTTGATTCAGAATGCAATCAAAGAAGGCAGACTAAAGTTTGCTGACAAACCCAAGATGAAGGTAGATGAAGATCCTCTGGACGTGGCAGACACCAACTACTCCGAGCCTTCAGACATGGGGGAAATAAATATGGTGGAAGCTGACCAAGGGGTCAAGACCTTAGAAGGAGATAACACTGAGAATGAGAGTTGGGTGCTGGTCGAGGTCAATAATCAAGTCACTAACGATGTCCAGCAGTCACCAGAGGTTTCGATGAAACCAACACAGTTGCTTGTTTCGAAGGACATCCAGGCTACTAAGGGCCAAGAGGGTCAGGAACGAGAATTGGTACAGGCTACTGAAGGTCTGAGACGCCAATTAGAAAACATCCAAATTGCAGAACAAACTTCCTCTGAGAAAGAGATTTGGGATACTTTGGGAGAGCCCAGTGGAAGATTTGACTATCTGGTAAAATATTCTGCACCAGAGAGTTCAAAAATTCCAATCGAAACCATCAAACCATCAGGCTGGGGAGATGAGGATACAACTGAAGAAAAGGGACGAGACAACGAGCTTAAGAAAGAAGTTTGGGACACTCTGGGAGAGCCTAGTGGCAAATTCGACTACTTGGTAAAATACTCTGCCCCAGAGAGTTCGAAAATACAAATCAAAGACATCGAACCATCAGGATGGGGAGATGACGAAGAAAAAAATGGAAAGATGGACGTAAACATGGTAGACATGGAAAAACCCTGTTCTGAGATGCAGGAGATGGAGAAATATCTGGAAAAAGAAAAATACAAGACAGAAGATGGATATGCTGCGAATATCACCCTAAAAGATTACCTCATGGTGTGCCATAAAGGAAACGCTGAGATGATGCTTTGTCCCGGATCGACATTATCGCAATGAAAGGGCTATGCGAGTTCGAAAGGAGCCAAAGGGCTCGAACTGGCGTCAACTGGCGCCAAGACAATCAATTGTTTAGATGCTATCCTCGAGCTGGAGAGAGTGTGCTGGAATTCTTAGTTCGTTGCCATAAAGGGACAACGAAGTGTTTAATTTGCCCAAGGTGTTCGTGATATGACCAAAATATGGCGGGGCATTGAAACCATTCCTTCGCGCCATGTTGGAATCACAGGAAATGGGTCAAAAGAGTCAATACTTCAAAGAGAAACACAGTCAAAGCAAGCCTGATAGTCCATACCCCAAAGGCACTCGAAGAACAACATTCAGAATTCCTGCTGAAGTGCCAACTGATAGATGGTTGCATGTCAAAGCAAATAAGGGAAAAGGAAACGGAGAAATGATGAGCGAAATACACGCGCCATGGTATACGAGACAGTTCAACAACAAAGAAAAGAAGAGTTGAGGCGGAGAATTACAAAGGGAAGAATCCCATGTCACGGTCCCAATGGCGAAGGCAGCAACGCGTTAGGAAAGCTGAAAGGGAGATGCTGGCAGCCAAAGACACAGTTTCGACCAGCAATAGAGAAATGTCCAGTACTAGCAAACCAATGACAAGCAAGCAACCTCAAGACAAACCTCCAGTTAGCAGGAGACTTTTTGCTGACACAAAAATAGATGAATCTAACGATTACACTCCGGGCCCAGAGGAAGATGAGGACATGTTGACAGATAACTTTGAATCAGAAGGTGAGTCCTCACTCAAACTAAACTGCAATGTAGTGTCTGTGCTCCCTGCTGAGTTTGGGCAAGAGACTGAAGTCGAAGAACACGAAGAGGATGATACCATCGATACAATGAAACATAGGCCAGTCTGCTACTATGTCATGGATAATGGCGCAGTCGAAGAGCAGAACGCTTTCTTTGAATATCCAGAACCAGCAATGAAGAACCATCTGAAACCGTTGTTCATTCGAGCGAAGGTTAATACCCAAGGTGTGAATAAGGTTCTAGTAGATGGAGGTGCAGCGGTGAATCTAATGCCTCAATTTATGCTAAAGAAGCTGGGGATACAAGAGAGCGAGGTCAAACCACATAATATGGTTTTGTCAAATTATGAAGGGAAAGTTGGACAGACATTGGGAGTGGTGCAGGTGGAGCTAACCATCGGTTCGAGTTGTAGGCCCACAATGTTCATGGTAATCGAAGCCAAGGCCAACTACAACCTGTTGCTTGGAAGAGAGTGGATTCATGGTGTAGGGGCAGTTCCTTCATCAATGCACCAAAGGCTAGTATTATGGAGAGAAGATGGAATAGTAGAAAACATTGAAGCGGATCAGAGCTATTTCATGACTACAGTCAACCTCGTCAACAAGAGAAACTATGACAAATATCTAGCACGAATAGCCCCTTGTGCTCCAAATGACGAAGTGAACGAAGTCAGAAATGCCCAATACTACATGACCCTTCGCCATGATGGCATGTATTGGGATAGGAAGATAATCAAAGGAGATGAGGGACTCGAAGGTACTTCGCGAAGACGGCCAACAGGCTGGGAAGTCAACAACATTGCTCATGATTGAGTCCTCCTTCTTCGAAAGGATTTCGGCCTACATGGCCGAGAACAACTGGATAGCAGCTTCAGAAGCTGAAACAGATAGTATAGGTGAAGAAAATGAAATAAAAGGGTTTGGTTCGAAAGACTCACCCTGCGAAGAAAATGAAATAGAACAAAGGCTCGATGCTATATATGACACAGAACCTTTGGGCTTCGAGAGGGATCCCACAAACTTAAATGCCAAAATGATGGCACAAGATCAACTTGAAGAGGTAAACTTGGGGGATGACAGCAACAAAAGAATAACTTATATAAGTGCAAGACTCAGCCCAAACCTCAAAAAAGAAGTGATCGAAGTACTCAAGCAAAATAAAGATTGCTTCGCGTGGGATTATGACGAAATGCCTGGTTTGAAAAGAGAGTTGGTAGAGCACAGACTTCCAATTAAAGATGGCAAGAAGCCCATCAAGCAAACTCCTAGGAGGTTCGCACCAGCAGTGCTCACGAAGATCAAAGCTGAAGTCGAAAGGTTGCTGCGCTGCAAATTCATCAGGACCACAAGGTATGTCGAATGGTTAGCTAATATAGTACCTGTTATTAAGAAAAATGGTTCCCTGAGAATATGCATAGATTTTAGAGATTTAAATACAGCAACCCCCAAAGACCAATACTCTATGCCTGTGGCAGAAATGTTAATAGACTCTGCTGCAGGATTCGAATACTTAAGCATGTTAGATGGATACTCTGGGTATAACCAGATTTTCATTGCTGAAGAGGACGTTGCTAAAACAGCATTTCGTTGCCCAGGAGCCTTAGGCACCTATGAGTGGGTAGTAATGCCTTTTGGCTTGAAAAACGCTGGAGCAACTTACCAACGAGCAATGGATTCCATTTTTCATGATTTTATTGAAACCTTTATGCAGGTGTACATTGATGATATAGTCATCAAATCTGTCTCTTCAGAAACCCATCTGCATCATCTGAGCCAATCATTCGAAAGAATGAGAAAACATAGCTTAAAATGAATCATAAATGTGCATTTTTTGTGCAGACAGGAGATTTCCTGGGCTTTGTGGTCCACAAAAAGGGAATAGAAATCAATCAAAATAAGACAAAAGCCATCATGGGAACCAAAGCACCCACATCAAAAAGGGAGTTGTAGTCTTTGCTGGGGAAAATTAATTTTCTTAGAAGGTTCATCTCGAATCTCAGTGGAAAGACTCAAACATTCTCTCCCCTACTTCGCTTAAAGCAAGGACAAGCTTTTGTGTGGAATCAAGTACATCAGGAGGCCTTCGACGAAATCAAAAGATATCTTGCTCATCCTCCTATCTTGTCTCCACCTTCATGGGGGAAACCCATGAGATTGTACATTTCTGCTTCTGAGTTTACTATAGGTAGCATGTTAGCACAAGAAGACAGCAATGGCATCGAAAGAGCCATATATTATTTAAGTAGAGTGCTTAATGATGCAGAAACTAGATATAGTAACATAGAAAAATTATGCTTATGTTTATATTTCTCGTGTATGAAACTTAAATATTATATAAAGCCTGTTGATGTATATGTCTCATCTCACTTCGATGTTATCAAACATATGCTGTCAAAACCAATTATGCATAGTAGAGTTGGCAAATGGGCTTTAGCCTTAACAGAATACTCTTTAACCTTCATGCCTTTGCGAGCTGTGAAAGGCCAAGTGATTGCTGACTTCATTGTAGACCACTCACTGGTCGAAAAGATGATCTTGGGTTATGTTGAGACACAACCTTGGAAACTATACTTTGATGGTTCGACCCACAAGGAGGGCAGTGGTGTTGGAGTTCTCATAATTTCTCCTGAAGGAATTCCAACAAAATTCAAGTACAAGTTGGATGGCCCCCGCTGCTCGAACAATGAAGCTGAATATGAAGCGCTTATTGTTGGACTTGAAGCTTTGTTGGAATTGGGGGCAACTAGAGTCGAAATTAGAGGTGACTCAGAGTTAGTAGTCAAGCAAATAACAAAGGAGTATAAATGCATAAAGGAAAATCTGATAACATACTTTGTAATAGTTAACAGATTGCTGAAAAAATTCGAACACATGGATATCCAACATATACCAAGAATAGAAAACCAAGAAGCAAATGACCTAGCACAGTTAGCTTCAGGGTATAAGGTCTCCACAAAAAACCTTAAAGATTTGATCGAAGTAAGGGGTAGGGTCATGGCTACCAGACTAACGCCATCAGACTTAGAAAATATCAAGTTAGGTTGTAGTGATAAAGATAAATTTGAGGTGTTAGCCATAGATACCTTATCAGATGCAGATTGGCGAAGTCCAATTATAAGTTATCTAAATGACCCAACTGTAAACGTAGATAGAAAAACAAAATATAGAGCACTATCATATGTCCTTATGGGAAATGAATTGTTCAAGAAAACCCAAGTATTACTCAAATGCCTAGGAGAAAGTGAGGCGTATCTAGCGTTATCGAAGTTCTAGCAGGGCATGTGGGGCACATCAAGCGAGCCATAAAATGAAGTGGTTGCTATTTCGATATGGTATGTACTGGCCTAGTATGCTCAAAGATTGCATAGACTTCGCTAAAGGATGTGAAGAATGTCAGAAACATGCAGGGATTCAACATGCTCCTGCAAGTGAGCTGCATTCGATCATCAAACCATGGCCCTTTAGAGGATGGGCGTTAGATTTAATAGGAGAAATCAATCCTGCTTCGTCTAAGGGTCAGAAATACATCTTGGTAGGAATAGATTATTTCACTAAATGGATCGAAGCGACACCATTAGTAGTTGCAGATCAAGAAGCCATTATTGAATTCATACAGAAACAAATAATCTATAGATTCGGATTGCCAGAAAGCATAACTACAGACCAAGGATCTGTGTTCACTGGTAAGAAAATGCAAGAATTTGCTCAAGAAATGGGATTTAGACTATTGACATCAACGCCATATTATGCTCAAGCAAATGGTCAGGTCGAAGCAGCCAACAAAGTAATAATTAGTTTGATCAAAAAACATGTTGGTAAAAAGCCAAAGAACTGGCACAAAACTTTAGACCAAATATTGTGGACCTGTAGAACATCCCCTAAAGAAGCTACCAATACCACACCTTTCCAATTAACATTTGGCCATGATGCAGTCTTGCCCGTAGAAATTCATCTACAGTCAGTTCGAATCCAAAGACAATACGAACTCCCTTCTTCATTATACTGGGAAATGATGATGAACGAGTTGGTCGAATTGGACGAAGTCAGATTACATGCATTGGAAATACTAATAAGGCAAAAGGAAAGAGTGGCCAGGGCATATAACAAAAGAGTGAAAGGTAAGATATTCAATGTTAATAACCTAGTATGGAAAGTCATATTGCCCATGGACAAAAAGAATAAAGCATTAGGTAAATGGTCACCCCATTGGGAAGGACCTTTTCGAATAGTAAAAACATTTTCGAACAATGCATATGAAATAGAAGAGCTGGCGGATGATAAACGAATCCTAAAGGTAAATGGGAAGTATTTAAAGAAATATAAACCACACCTGCAGGAGATTCGAATACCAGCAAATTAATCACAATATTATAACGAAATGCCAAGATGGTAATAAAAGACCAAAATGGCGTTGTTCAAGCATTACAAACATTTAATCAGTTGTAAGAGTTAAAATAATAGAGTGAAAGTCAAAAGTGGGGATTATTCCTCAAACGATTGAAGATGTTCTTGTAGGACTCGAGTCTTTTGTGAGTAAAACGCTTCGCACCTTCGAGGATGGCAACTTCGTTTTTAAGTTGCTCAGCCGCTTCCGTCTCAGCAATACCCCTGTTGAGAAGCTCTTCGAATCGGTTACCAAAAGTGTTGGACTCATAGGCAGTTTGTTGCTGCTGGGCCTCTTTGATCTTATGCTGAAGCTCTTGGATCTGCTTTTCCCAGAGAAGGATAGATTGAGAGCGAAGTTCATAATCAACCTTAGCTTGCTTGATATGGTTGGCATGCTCTTCAACCTCTTTTGAGAGCTTCGAAGCATGTTCATAAGCAGCATCCATTGAAGCCTTTTTCTCTTGAACCTTGAGTGCAGCAGATTCATCCTGGAGGAGGCACCCAGTCACATTGTCCAATAACGATTGAAGCTCGAAAAGAATAGTACTAACTTCCAGGGAGCATGTAGCGAGGTCAACTTGGTTCAGCAAACCCTTCATAATGAAACAAGCAGTACTATCTTGTTTGAGCACCTCGAACAGATCCACATCAAGGATTGTTTGCCTAATCCGACGAAGGATTACCACCCTATCATCAGAAGATGCTACATTCGAAGTCGAATCAGCGCCAGCCTTAGAAAGAGGAGTATCTTTTTGGGCCAACTTAGCCTTCATATACCCAATAGGGTCATTTCTTTTCAGGTTGGCTAACTCCTCTTCAGCCGTTTGGGGCTGAGAAGACCCAGGAAGTTCCATGCGTAATGGAGTAACATCCATTTCGAAGTCCATTGGTTCATTGGTGCGAAGATCATCGTCGTCATTTTTGGCACCTTCATTGTCTTCTTCATCATCAGTCAAGTCCACCACTTCGATGTCATCATTCTGATCACCACTAGCTTCAGACCCTGTTCTTTCGCTCGAAGCCTCTTGAGCGTCTTCTTTTTCTTCATTCTCAAATCCTCCCTCACTAGAACCTTCGCTCTCTTGAGAGGCAGTAGCTTTTTTCCCTTCAGTCTGAGTTATTGGCTCACCCTCTTGAGGAACTTTTGAAGGGGATTCTGGATGAGGAACCTCTGCAGGCACCTCTGTAGCAACTTCAGGCATGGCTTCGTCAGTCTCCTTGAGAGGAGGCGAAGTACCTTGATCATCGGCTCGATCAAAAGCTCCAGTTGGGATAGCCATGTTAGAGGAACCTCTGTTCTGTACTGGGTTATTTGAATCTCCATGGGGAGAAGAGTGGATCGGAGTAGCTACTGGCGGAGGTGGAGTCGAAGTAGTTGGGATCGGAGCGGAAACATCCTGCGCATGTAAAGAAAAGTTAGGAACTTATAACTAAGGTACGAGTAATGATTCTAAACAAAATTCGAAGTAAAACTACCTGTGGATTATCAGTAGATATGTTACTGTCTATATGTTCCAACATTACGTTGGAGGTCGAAGGTGGAATTTTGGATTGGTGTGAGGGAGCTGCATCTCTAGAATCGAGTCCAGAGACGTTACTGTCCTTTGTTGCGTTTTTCTTTTGCTTCTTTTTCAAAGCTGTTGGAGAGCTTTCCCCAGTTTTGAGAGTCCTCCCAATGGTGTTGGTTTTTCTCTTCTTTGGAGTAGTTGGTGGGAGTTGATTCGTCTGAAATGATACGAAACAAAAGTAAGATGTCAATTTATATTAATCAAACCTAGGTCGAAATACCAGGATAAACTGTTTACCTTTGTAGTTGGAGCAGTTGTTGTAGTTGTTGTGATTGGAGCAGTTGTTTTCTGTGTTGTGGTGTGAACAGTTGTTGGAGTTGGTACATCAGTGTTCGTTGTTGTAGTGGCAGGAGTAATGTTTGGAGGCACTTCAGGCACGTTATCATTTGTTTCGTTGGTCTGCTGAGAACTACTTCCTCCTTTGGTCTTCGATGCAACAGTTTTGATCCTGAGGGCTGGAAATCAAAGCAATTAAAATGAGAGGTTAAAACAAAGAGAGTAAGAAATATTTGGGATTTCCCAAACATTCGCACCTGTGCCCTCTTTCGAAAGAATCGATATGGCAGAAAGGTCATAGCGAAGATGTCCTGGGAAATTATGAAGCCAACATCGAGCCCATGTCACAGTCTCAGATGGCTTTGGTTTCTTATGGGATTTGTATTTGAGCATTTCGCTACAAATTAACCACCAAGGATATGGAGGAAACCAAGCCAGAGCCAATTCTGAGGTAGGTAGTTTAGGAAATTTAGGTGGATGCATTTCGAGTGCCAACCTATACCTATCCTCAGGTGACAAACCTGAAGGAAGTTTGAACTTAGAAATTTTTTCTTTAAATTTTTCCTTCAAGGTTTGAGCCGCTCGATACACAGTGGTCTGCAGGCGCGTTGGATCATAAGTGGTTTCAAAGTAAGTCTGAAAAGCTTTAATCTCCTGAGCGTGAGTCAACATACCTTTCTTTTTATGTACCTGCACATCGAACGCAGCAGTCAGTTTAGCTTGAATGGTAAGAGTGTCAAACATATGAGACTGATAAAACTTCGTCCACCAATCTAAAAAACCCTTCGAAGAAAAGTGAGTAGGTTCGAAAGGTATTAAATCGAATTGGGCGAAATCTCGATACTGCTCTTGTTGAAGTTTGGCATCCCTGGCTTTAAAGGTTCGACCGGAAGTGATGGCGCTTTGGGACTGGAAAAGAGGTTCGGGTATTAATTGACACAAACCAAACTGTCTCGAAACGAAGTTAGGTTGATAGGCAAACAAGAGGATCTGATTTTTGGTCGGGGTAATCCTTGAAGAGATCAGTCTTGGTAACAAAAAGGCTTTCCAGATGTCCTGGATCTCTTTGCATTTAGCAGCCTCCGAAAGGGACATAGTGAACCATGAAGGTCCATGAGTCCTCGAAGCAAAGGGCGCCATAGTCTCTTCAAATTTATGCCGTTTAGAAAGAAGCATAATATACTGTGAGAATGAGACTTGGAAATCAGCCTTGTCGTCACTCGGAGTCAGCTTTCTCAACCTCACCCCTTCAACGTTTCGATCAGCAATCTCTGGATCTTGCTCATTGATAGTGTCTGCAGTAGATAGCGAAGATTCGAACATGGCATTAAGCCATAATTGAAGTAACCAGAAGGGACCAGCCAGCAAGATATTTTTGGAGGTATGGGATTTTAAGCTCGAAACAGCTGACCTTAAGCTTTCGTAAAGGTCCACTAGAAGGAGTTCGCTTAAATTAATCCTCCTATTCTCATGCAAATCTCTTGCTAGAGGTATGAACCTACTGGCCATTTGAAGTGATCTGCTGCAGAAAACGTATCTTGATAGCCAGAGAGTAAGGAATGCAATGTGCTCAACATCAGAGACACTATCACCTTCTGCGTGGTAATGACTGATGAACTTGGAGAAACTGGCTAGCTTAATATCGAAATCAATAATGCTGGAATGTTCCTCAGCGTCAGGAATATATGTCTCCCCTATTGGTGATAATCCGGTGATGGCAGTGATGTCAAAAAGAGTGGGTGTAATCATTCCCCCAGGGAGATGGAAGGTATTATAAGTGCTATCCCAGAAATACAAGGATGCAAATAGTAAAGGGTGACTATAAGTGAAGCCTGGTTTGGATAGTTTCAAAAGGTTATAGATACCTAGTTCTTCCCACTGTTGAGACTTTTTAACTTCTACTTTAGTAAACCCGTTCGATCGCTACATCGTGATGAGATCGAAATGGCTTAAAGTTGTTTTTAACATAGTCCAAAACGAAAGGATCCTTTGGGGGAATCTCAGGAGTTTCTGTATCTTTTGAAACAAATGGTTCATTGACAGTGTCAGTCCCTAACCTAGGGGTTTCCATGTTATTCAGTAAGGGTTTGAAATCATAACATACAGGGAATATAGTTCGTACATCTTTAAGGATCTCAAAAACAGTGAGGGGACCCATTAGGGCAAATCTTTTCCCAGAAACGTTGGTTGGGATAAATACCTGAGAGGAATACAGGAGTTCTTGCTCTTTAGATATGCTTTGGGGTATCAGTACGGATTGATTGTGATGAATGCCAACCTTGCTTTCCAGAACTGCTCCGGTGTTCTTGTTCTTCTTTTTTGAAATCTTTTTCGCTTGGGATGTTGATGAAGACATTGTTGGAGTTTGTTTTTGTTTAAAGATTAGGGTTTTTAACAGAAAGAGAGGAAAAAGATTCAGAGTGTAAAAAGTGAAAAGGACTGAGTTTGCTTGGTTTTATAGTGAAGAAGTTGAAGCACTCATCAACTAATGACAAGATACGTGGGAGACGTGGGTTGGATACTTGGTGAGGTGGCGTGGGATTAACATTAGTCATAAGCATGATTAAAGATAATCATTATCTTTAAAAGCGCACCATACCTTGTTTACTGTGTGAAAGTGGTTCGGAAACCCAAGAGCCGTCATGATTGACGTGATGGAAATTCTGTACAGTGTCATAATCACTCAAAGTCACATCAAAATCTTGAGGATATATTTAAAATAAGTATTTCTCAGAAAGAGATTCGAAATACATATTTTAAAGGGGCATTTTGTTAGCTGAAGATTTTGATACCTATGATTCGAAGTAGAGCCATGAAGCTCGAAATGAGATGGTGATAAAGTGTTCGTGGAAGACACAATGAGGATTATACGTTTGGAATAAATGGTTTAGCTCTTCGAATGGACAGAACGGGATTTCGAATGAAAGAAATGATGACATGAGTAAAACAAGCTTCGATCTCGCAGTGAATTATATCTGAAGGAATGGGTTCGAAATCGAAGTGAGTGGTACATTTGAAATTCAAAATGCAGGCGGGATAATTGGGAGTTAGAACGCGCGCTGGAAAACGGTTCGAAGACGTGGAAGCAAGAGAAGCATGGTGTTCTGCATGTTCTAAACGTGTCAAAATCTTATAAGTTAGACCGTTATGGTCGAAATAGTATAAATAGGAGTCTTAATGTTAGGATTTCGTGTGTCATATCTATTGTACTAAAATTCAGTTACATTCAAAATACCACATGGCTAGGGAAACGAATGCACGAATGATGTACGTATGATTTGCACCAAAGCTTTATTATTCAGCAATGTATCTTTACATTTCCAGTTTAAATCTGCTTTTCATCAATGTCTTTTAATCTCTTTACATTTCAAAGTCATTTAACTTTCTCTGCATTTAAAATATCTTTTTAACATTGTTGAAGTTCTTTACTTTTCCAAGCTTTTACATTAAGAGTTGTTACTTTCCAGAAAATCTTTATACGTCCGTTTGTTTCTTGTCTTTTACGTTTTAAGCAGTTATTTTGAAAGCCTTTTGCGCTTTAGCAGTTTATTTTAAACTTTCTTGCATTTTACTTTATTGATGTTCTTACCTGTTCGAATTAGTCTTACTCTGTTTATTGGATCTTATCATTGAGATATTTATAAATCACAATCGAAACGCAATTAAACACAAATCAGACATTCTAAAGACAAGTTTCTAATATGATCAATTATCTTAAGTTCGCATAAAACGGCCAACACCCCCTAGGATCAATCTAGTCGATCCTGCGAGTTACCAGAGGGATTGAATAACATAACAGTCATCACGCTTATTCAATAGTTTGGAAGACTAGCGGTTGTTTCACCAGAAATCACTGTGAACACCTGGGTAGTGGGCTTATCTATGTAACAATGCCCATGAATTCCCATCACAATAATATATCAACAGATTAATATACAAAGCAAGAGAGAAAAATAAGCAGATAACAAAAGATAAGCAAAAAGAAGAAAGCGATAAACAAACACACAAACATGCGAAGAACTAAACTAGGGTTGACTCGCTTAGTCAAAAAAGTTTTAAAAAGACTTCCCCAGTGAAGTCGCCAACTGAAGCAACTCGATTTTCAAAAATCATTTAAATGAATTTTCAAAAACAATGAAATCGCCACCTAATTTTATTTGTTCTAGAAAGAACGGGAAAATATAGATAAAACCCACAACGTCGGATAAGGCGGTCTACAAGACCAAAAAGGATGGATTCGGGAGTCGGTTACGCAAGAGGAAGGTATTAGCACCCCTTACGTCCATCGTACTCGATAGGACCCATTTAGTTCGAAATGTTTGTGTGTTTAAAGTAAAAATGCTATCTTCTAATTAATGATCAAGAAATAAGAAAAGAATGGAACGGGGTTTGTTTATTATTATTTTGAGTTTGACACGGTTTCGAAACCGCGTGCCTACGTATTCCCTCGTGCAATGGGAAAGTCAAAACTCCGTAGTTCTTGTTGAAAATGTTTGAATTGGTTGTATTGATTTTAGTTGAAATGTTTTTGATGATCGCGTATGAGCGGAAAAGGAATTTGAATGGGTTGAATTGATTTTAATTGTAGATGACAAGTACCAAAACGTCGGGATATCCTCTAACGATTCGATACTCGAGATTGGTGATTGAGGTCAACCGATCATCTCTCATCCAAAATCTTTATTATGAAAAGAGTGAGGTGAAACAAAGTTCACTTTTATTAAATGTTATGGAATAAAGTATTCAAGTCATTGGGTTACCCTCTAATGGCCCAAATACTTTACATTCTAATTAAATCATCGGGCGAACCTCTAACAATTTAATTAAATACCATATCACTATGTTTTTTTTGTTTTAGAACATGGATTTGAAGTTTCTCAATTTATTGGGCTATCCTCTAATCAATTAGAAACTTCGATTTGTTTTAATCGTTGGGCTAACCTCTAACCATTAAAACAAATCTTATCCAAGTGTTCTCTTTTTGAAATTCATTTTTGAAAACAAATTCAATTAATTAATTTAATTTGAAAGTGTTTTAAGGGTTTGGTTGTGGATAGAATTCGATTAGGAAAACAAGCGAGCCCATACAAGGTGGCTTTATGTATGCTCCTAAAAGTGGGACTAGCGTGACACTAGTATTCTAAACGACCGATTGGAACAATCGATCGAATAGTTGTCGCTGTAGAAAAGCCCAGGACCAAACTATAAATGTGTGCAGGTGTGCATTGTGTATGTTTACCTGTTCCTTGATGAAGAGCCCAAGAGGAGGCTATGTGTTCTAATATGATAGGCGCATAATTAAACGGTAATTAGAACACACAAGGAAATAAATCTTAAGCTATTACAACCAAATCGAATTAGTTTGAATAATTGAATAGCTTTTATGTGGTGCAAGAATTGAGCTCCAAGTAGTCTTCAAGATCGGATAAGGCTTGATGCATCGGATGAACACCAAATGAAGATTCCTACATCACTCAAGATACAAACAAAAACTATGCGAGGAATGTTGCAATGCTTAAGTATGCATTATATTAGAATAGATATGTTTGCATTCAAATTCATTCGAAAATTGAATTAAATTCCAAATTCGAAATTGCAACACAAAGATTATTACAATGTAATTGAATTTATTTACAAATGGATATGAATAAAGTTATAAGAATAAAAATAATAAGTATATTTACATACTAAATATAAGAAATAAAATACTAAATACATTACTAAATATCATATCAAAATAATAATAGAACTATAATAACAATATAAAAAAAGGAAAAAAAGTATATAGATGCAATAATAGAAAATATGTTCTTGAACAAATGTTGAATGCCTTCACCAATAACAAACATGTTAGTAGCATAGTGTGGATAAAAAATAAAATGAAATGGAATTGCAACAAGTTGGAAAATGGTTAGTAAATATAAGCAAAAATGATAAAATTGGATCAAGATAAAGTCAATGGAAGTTAGAAAATAAAATCCCATAACCTAAATGATGATTAAAAAACCTAATTAATCTAATCAATTTTATTTAATCATGTAAAAATGTAAAAATGCAAAATAAAAATTAGAAAATGGAAATATGTTAAAAATGAAGTCTAATATTTTTATTTATTTTTTTTGAGAAATTTTGAACTTGAGAAACTATTTAAAATAAAATTGACAAAACCATTTAAATTGAATAAAAATTTAAAATAGCATAGATCTTCTACATTTGATCAAAACAAGAAACATTGTAAAAAGTTCTAGCTCATAACCAATCATGCGCTAACACATCATCATCACTACCAAAATTCCAATCCTAACGTATTCGAAACAGGCTTGCACGTGATGTTCAGGACCATATATCTCAACCAAATCAAACAAAATTTGAATAAAAAATATAGTTCTCATGGAGATCTACAACATAGCATCAAGGACGAAATCAAATGAATGCTTAATCATGGAGAAAAATGCACTCAAACACCACTGCATGAACATGAACTCAAAAATGAAAAGCTAAACCACAAATTTCAAATCCATTTTTCTTACTAATTACTCAACCATTTTGCACGATCCAAACATCAAAACTCATCACAAAAATGAAAGGAATACGAACATACTCTTAGATTTACCAAAGGATGCAAGATCTAAACAAAAAATGAGCAAAAATGAAGTGATTCCACAAACTTTTCAATCAACCTTTGAACAAGAATTAAGCAATGGTTCCAACCAATATATACATCAGATCTAACATGCGGCCAGCTAACATGATGAGAGCAATATTTACACTACAACTTCATACTTAAATGATGATTCGAAACGCGAAGAAACTTACTTCATGGAGTGAAAAATAAATTCACTGTATGCCTCTGTTTAGTATAGAAACTTGTAGATCTTCTTTTCGAGCTTCAATGGTGGTGAATTGATGGATAAATGTGAACTGGAGCAAGAGAATCAAAGTCTTCGAAGCAAAACTTTTCTGCCACGGAGAAGGCAGAGAGAAGGAGAAAGTTGAGGTGATGATTGAGGGGTGGCAGCTTCGGTGTGGTTTGGAAGGAGGGAGTTTCCGGCGAGGTGGTGTAGCAGAGGCCGGATGGAGCTGCTGTGTTGACGGTAAGCGAAGGAGTGAAGGTATGGAACGAACAGAGGGAGAAGGATGAAGGCGACAATGGAGAAAGCGATTGAACGGTAAAGATGGGTTTGGAAAAATGAAGAAAAATCTTATTCTTTTTGGATTTTGGATGAAGATGGATGAGGAAAATTTTTTGGAAGAGAAAGATGAAGTCTCTTTACTCAGATCCGCCGTTGCCTCTTTGGATTTCCTCTCTGCCTCCCGTTGTGTTTTTAATTTTCGCTCCCTCCTCTTGCCAATCATAACATGTATATATATAACATAAATTAGGTTTAAGTTATTTTTTTTTTAAATACCAAAAATGCCCCTCATGATTAAATGGGCCACAAAAATGGGTCACTTAAAAATTAATAAGCCCAAAAGTATTTTGTTTGATTTTTTTGAGATAAAAATTTGACACTTAAAATTGTTAAAAATGACATAAATTCGAACAATAAATTATCCGAAAAAATAAAATGAGCACATTAAAATAAACTACGGGTTTCAAAGATTAAATAAAAATTATTGAAATAATTAAAATCGAAATACAACGATAATAAAGAATACCTGATTTTAAAACACTTACGGTTAAAAACGAGACTTCGAAATGTATCGAAAAATTAGAGAGAGCACATTTTCATGATCTACGCGACACGTAGATTCATAAAGCAGTGAGTTAGAGGCGAAAATTTGAATTATTTTTCCCACTAATTTTCGTACAGTGTTGAATCGTCTTTAACGGTCTGTTTATAAAATCGAAATATCGATATCATCGACATATAAACAACTTAAAACGATACAATAAACAGGTAAGAAGATAAAAATGAATGAAGTGGAATACCAGGTATTTTATAATTATAAAACGATGCAGATATCGATTTAAACTAACTTTTAGTCAATTTAAATACGACGAAATGATGCATATGCAGTGGATTAATGACTGTTTAATGTCGATGACATAATGGAAGCGTATGCAGATGAATGCGAAGCGTAAGCCAGATAAAATCGAGATAGGAGGGTAAATTTTGGGGTGCAACATGCTCCAAAAGCATTCTTGTGTGTCATGGGTGCTTCATCTCATATAATTAGCTTAGTCTGCCTCAGAAGCTCTGCAACGTCATCATCATAGTTGATTTTGCAGGTTGAATTATCCATTTTCGGGACGGGTATCTTAAATTTGGAATTTGCAGTTCTACCTCCCAACAATAACAGAGAAGCTATTCCACTTGTTGCAACGGTTAAACATATATCATGTTTGGATCTCAATGCACTTTCAAGTGTTCGACACGTGAAAGTTTTTCCGGTTCCACCGTAACCATGTAGGAAGAACACCCCACCTTTTTTAGCATGGACAACAACCATAATTTTTTCATAAATTATCCTTTGCATATCTAAGGAAATACAACAACAATAGATGTATCAAATGAAATTCACTAAAAAGGATAACGCTTAAACAATCACGAGTAAGTACCTGTAAGAGAATTGAAAAGGTTTGTGAATTCGAATCGCATTGTAGACACATCATAACTTCGTTCGTCATAAATAAGTCGGTTGCCTAAATGTTGTAGAACATATTCGTCTAGATATGGTATTGGTTTAAAATCTTTGAGACTCCTCCTATTTTCTTGAAGTAGTTTCTCAATCTCAGTCAAGGTCAAATTCAACAACTGCTCGTCAATCAAAACCAATTCTGCTCCAATCATAGTAACACACTGAGTGAGTGTAGAGTTATCAACTTTAAGTTTTTGACATGATACAAACATTAAACATATCAAACATTAAAACCATTATTAACATCTAGAGGTTTTGCAATATAATGCTCAACGAACATGGTATGATGTATCTTGTTCATTGGGGATATAAGGTTTTATAATCAAAATAACCAAAATTTGAATAGTTATAGATTATGCAATTAGTATAGAAGGAAAGTGTGAAATTACATATGAATTATTTTTATAGCATAACAGGGAGTACACAAACTCCAATTAATTAAACCGGGGAGTAATGTTAGAAGTTGGAAAAACCTTTGAATAATATATATTCCACTAAATTTGTATTAGACATGTTATTGTTTTGTATAACCAAAAACATTGATGTTGAATAAACTATCAATGTTTTAAAGTAAAAAGCAAGGTATTTTTAGGAGTATTGGAAAAAACCTATATTGTGAGCCAACACTCTTTGTTCTTGCAGCAGTCCGTCAGACAAAAGCATCCATGATTCGTTCCACACATGAGCAGGTCTATTAACAGCCCCGAACAAAAGCATGACTATGAAAAGCTTGCGGAGAAAATGACCTGAATCCCACTCACTCGCCTCCTTTATCGCCCCAATGTATTCTCGGTCATCTCCAAGAAATCCCATTGCAAAGCATACATCCCTAAAGTTTTCATATTGCGTGTCGCCAACTTTGAAAATTTCTTCATATGTGCAGGGTCCCTTAACTATCGTCAACATCATTCACAGATAAAATAGTTCTCTGCAGGTCGGTAAAACCCACATCAAACGGCTAATGGTGAAACCCTTTTTACGCGGTTTTCACGATCTCGTCCTCTTTTCATAAACAAACTTAGAGAAAAATTCACCATAGGTGAGTGATCGTGCGTCTTTGTATTTCGCGTTAGCACGAAACCAAGCAGTGAACATTGATTACGTCACACTTGCTTTTTCCAGTATACTCTCCATTATGGCGTGATCGGGGTAGTAAACAACATGTTCACCTACTAAATGATAAAACATACGTTCCACTGCCGGTTTCCGACCATGAAGGTTGTAAGAGTATATTCTCCAACACACTTTTGCTGGGGAGACATACCTATAATCCAGATACTATTTTATCTCATCAAGTGGTTCATTGTCCTTCCCTGAGTTGGCGTTTGAAGCTACAATTGTTGTTGTGATTCTATCAAACCCTTTGTGTATATACTTGAATAAATATTTGATAGATGTAATTTGGTTACACCATTCCATGTTAATATGTGCATGGTATTTCAAAAGTAATCTTGTATTGTAAGGTACAACATATCGATTGTCCAAAGTAATACCATTTTTGAGAATCACATGAGAATTAGAACGTCTTCGGTAGAGGGGATAGCCATTCACATCAACAATTGTAGCTTATTAGTTCTTTTTTGGGAAGAATTTAGAGCATTTCCTATTTTTCATACATGGTGATTTCATACTTGATGGTCCACAAGTTCCATGCATCATGTGGGAAGACAACAAGTTGTATATTGTCGGATGAACATCGGGGTCTGATATTTCAGCATAAATGATTTTATCTATGTCGGATGGTGTCGGGTATTTGCTCTGAGGGTGTAAAAAAAATTAAATATGTGCATGCGACAAACCTCTTTCTGAAACTCAATCGTGTATATAACCATAAAATAAAAAAGAGATATTATCACTTAGTAATACTTCATATGAAATACTGTGAATATATGTATGTCAAATTTTTGTAATACTCCATATGAAATAATGTGAATATATGCATTTCCAAATTGTGCTACGAACACTTACATGCTAACACCTTTCCCAGCACATGGTGTTTGGTTATATCAGTCATTAGTTCGTCAAATTTAATTTTGAAAACTTTAGTAATCAAATTTGGTCTATCACATGGCTTTAACGTAGTATTGGACAGTGCACGTGCAATTTCTGGCCAAGCAGGATTGCAGGTGAATGTAACAAATAAATCAGGAAATCCCAACTTACTGGAAATGGCCATATCATCAAAATAAAGTTGATCCATGTATCGCTTGCTTCTAACAAAATTTGATGGTAAGGATGTCTATGGGTCGGGGTGGGGTGGGGGGTACATTCCCATTTTAATTCCCACTCTCGGATTTATTCCCCATCCCCGTTTCAGGTCCCCACCATAGAGGGATTTTGTCCCCCATCCCCATCCCCACGGATCCCCGCGGATCTCCACGGATCCCCATGATTTTTGTGGATATCGATAAACATATATTTTTACTTATTATTTTTAACTAATTTAATAGAAAAATTCAAAAACTAACGACAATAAATTAGTAAACTAATCATCTACGATAAATATATTATTTTAGCAATATTTAATCTTGAGATTCATGAACACAAAATTTTCAAACTTTAAAAATTAAAATAGTCATTTAGATCTCTCTCTCTCTCTCTCTCTCTCTCTCTCTCTCTCTCTCTCTCTACTAACAAGTTATTTGAAATGATAAATAAACCTACATAAAAATGTTAAACTATATATTAATTAACGATATTACGGAATTCTAGTGCGGGACGGGGGACATGTTCGCCATCCCCATCCCCAAATTGCTTCGGGGGAACTTTATTTCCCATCCTCGCGGGGAGAAAATTTTCCATCTTTGGGGCTCCAAATGGGGAATCCCCAAGGGGATCCCCACTAACGGGTGCAAATTGACATCCCTATTTTTTGGCAACACTACACGTTTTCCTCACTTTGGTGTCGTATTTTCTTCAGCATTCTGACTTTGATCATTCAACTGGTTATATTTTCCTACTCGTAACTTTGATTGATTAGTCCTGAACCAATTTAGTTGCTCAGTCTCCATCATTGAAAATCTATCAACCAAGAATTGTTGAAATAGCCATCTTGAATGAAGCAATGTCTTAGCCTCTGAATGACGCTTCTTCAAACGGAATGATAGTCAATCTTTGATTGATTGATGGTTTTTCCTGGTAACCTGATGTTCATGCTCATATTTGTAAAGAATATTTTTCCTGTATCCATCCTCCCCATACATAAATATGAGAGGGTATTGATAGGCCAAGTACGCATGATGGAACTCATCAATTCATTGCAGATTTCCATCGCATGCATGAATGATGATGTCTCTTGGTGTAGTAGGATCGATATCTCCAACAATAAGATCAACAACCTCGGACACTGTCGGTGTGTTGTAGACACGACCATCTTCGGGTCTATCACTAATCAGCCTTATCTTCAAGTCTAAGAATTCTTTGGCTCTTAAAAGATCTATTGCCATTCGAAAAGCCTTAGCATGAACGTTGCAGTCGTCTAACATAACCTTCAAGTCACCGATAATATCCATGTTGATCACCTTGCTGCCCCTGCCATGGTGTAACATTGATTGTTAATTTTCACATATGGTGTTGAATCTGCAATGAGTTGTTAAGTGACTAAATAAAAATACCTGAAACATTTCATTCAGTTATCTATTTTATTGTCGATGTCAAAGATATATAGCTGAGCGTATTGCGGAAGATGTCCATCTTCCATCAACATTCTTATTTGATGACATGTTTGTCCGTACAGTCTTAAAGTAGGTGGGCCTCCTTCATTAGAAAACGTGTTGTCAAATTTCATTCCAGGTGAAGTGAATGAAAACATGGCGTTGTATGTTTGAATGTTGTTGTGGTAGTTTTTACTATCTTCGTATGTTCCATTACATAAGAGATGTTGCAGCAGTTGTGGCGGATCCTTTAGTAACAAGAAAGCAATCTTTCCACTCTGGTAGCACCGATGGAACTTAGGAATAGTCATATGGTGTGCTTTATCCATGCGTTCCTGATATCACATAGAGGCATGGCATTACGGACATTCCCAGACCCGATAGCCTATGTTAGAGTATTATGCATTGGGAAGTTCAAAAAGATTTAAAACATACATTGCAAGTTTATTTTATGGGACACAAGGCTAACATACCTTGTACATGGTCTTCCATAA
The DNA here is from genome assembly GCA_021764765.1 of Vicia sativa. Classification (NCBI taxonomy): domain Eukaryota; kingdom Viridiplantae; phylum Streptophyta; class Magnoliopsida; order Fabales; family Fabaceae; genus Vicia; species Vicia sativa. Next base: position 269,055,605 of record CM038792.1, read on the forward strand.
GCGATTCATTAATTGGTGTGGGCAACCCTTTACAATATGCTAAATTGTTTTGAATGATAGCAAATGCTAGATTGTGTTGAATGCTAGCAAAGATATATGCTTGATTGTCAAATTGTATCAATGTACATGTGTGATTGTATGTCCAAATGGAAACATGCATAAAAGTGGTCAAAATATCATGTTTGTCATGCACCAACCTTCTTGTATCGACTCATACATACCTGCATCGATACATAGCCTTTTGTGAATTCATAAAAAATGTTTTTACACAGTATGAGCCGACTCATACGTGTTATGAGTCGATACAAGCAAGTTTGAAGGTTCAAGACAATAAGGCTTGCATCGATATGACCATGGATCGATACATACGCATCTTGCATCGATACATACCATTTTGCATCGACTCATATATACATCCTAAATTGGATTTCAGTTTTGTTTTAGTTCTTCTTTGTATGCCTTAGAGCTTGTATCGATACAAAATATCTTGTGTCAATACATGACTAACTTGTATCGCTACATACGATACTTGCATCGGCTCATACTGAACCAAATTCCTCTAAAATATATTCTAACACAGTATACATTGATAGAAAAACTCTTGCATCAATACATAAGCCATTTGCATCGACACATACGACATTTGTATCGACTCATATGTATGTTTACTCTCTGGAATCACTTCCTAATATTGTATGCATCGATTCAAACTCTCTCAGGATGACTCATATGTCTCTTGTGTCGACTCATACGAGTTATGTGTCGACTCATAAGTTTGTTTTTCAACTAACATTTTTTGTTTCCATATATAAGACAGTTTGGCAATATTAGTTAATGCACAGGTGTTACAAAATCAGTTTGTGAGCATCCAATTTCTAAGCAAATAGAAACCTGAAAATACACTTCATCATCTTCTCAATCACCTTGGTTCGAGAACCTTGACACATAATCATCATTGGTAATTAGATCAAGGGATCAAAGAGATAACGTTCAGTGGTACGATATGTGATCTAGCTGAGTTGAAGTTTGGAAGGGGGTTTCGAGGAAAAACCAGAAGGTTTTTCCAGCAAGAACGGAGGTGTCTTGTGGGTTTGTTAGTCACGATTACACGGAGCAGATTCAGTCGCAATGCAGGGTTTGGTGATCGGGGTTATCGCGCAAACAGGTCGTGGAACCGGTGAATTGTTTGTGTATCTTGCAGGTGTTAGTCACAATTGCACAGAGCAGATTCAGCCATAGCGCAAGGTTTGGAGATCGGGGTGATTTTGCAAACAGGTAGTGGAAGTGGTGAATTGTTTGTGAATCTTGCAGGTGGTTCTTGATTAGCTCAGGTCAAGGGAAGGTTGATACAAGAAGAAGAAGATCTGCAGGATTTGTTTTTCTGTCTTTGTATTGCAACCTTGTAAACATTTTTCAACATATTGATATAGAAGTTCTTAATTCCAATTTGGAAATTGAGAGGGAGACGTACCCACATGCGAGGATGAACATGGGGAACTTCCTTACCAAATCGCTCCGCGTATCGTATTCTTTCTCCCTATCTCTTTACTTTTACAATACGTTTGTGATTCAATTGGCGTGCAATCTTTCTGTTCATTGATACAAGGCGGGAAGAAAATATTTGTCAAAACTCCATTGTCATTGATCATTGAACAAGCATCCTCCAATTGTTTGACAAAAGTGTTAGCTTAAATTCATTTCATTGGAAAGAGTGTTATAGTGATAAGTGCATTAATTCAACATAGGTTCTGTGTTAATTCATTTTATCATCTCAATTAAAATCCAACAATCTATCGCATGTCCGGTTTTCTTGTAGCTGGTTAAAAATAGAGGGAAGTTAATTCAAGATTGTGTGTCGCTTTCCACAATTTTAGCATTAACTCTAATAAATAATTTTAAATTAGTGATAATAAAGAGGTGATGTATTCACCCCCCCCCTCTCGATCACTTTCCACACCGTCTAACAATTGGTTCATCATCATTAGAACTATCTCCCAAGCTCATGTCATTTTTAGAATTAGACTTGTTTTCATCTGAGTAATGAGCTGTGTTGGCCACATTAGTTGTTACATTGTGACAATGTGTAGGGGAATTTGATGTAGATGCGTGATCGGTGTTAGAAAAAGGTCGACATGTTTCATTGAACTTTGTGAGTAGATTGTTGGCAGAATTAACATTGCAAAAATGTTTTTTATGACTTATATCATGATTTAAATGTCTTTGTAACGGAGTCGTGTTTCTACAGGTAGATACATTGGAAAATACTGGTAGACGCCTACTAGATGTCGGTGTTGGAGTGGTGATAAATACATTTTGATTGGACATGGAAACATTACTGTGGTTCGTAAGATTAGGTGCATTCCTCTTGTTCACAAAGATAATCCTCCTCCTCTTTCTAGCCATTGAAGGTTGTTGTACCCCAAAATTCGTCCTCTTCATTTTTTAATAAATAATTGGCTTACACATAATCAATAGGTGCATACATATCATTCATGCATTAATCAGGATATCTAATTTTTCTAATTGTGCGAGAGTGCACAATTCTGAAGAAGTGGTTCGGTTCCCAAAAGCTGAATATCTGAGGTTCTGTTATTTCAAGTATCATCTCAATATGCAAGATGTGTGCATCTAAAAGCTTCTAATTATCTCTCGAGAATCAAGGTTTTGGAGTTCTGATTTCCTCTCTTGCAGATATTGATTAAAGGTCTCGAACTACAGTGTGTTGTGATCGAATATATGATCCCGAAATAATTATATAGCCTTCTGTGAGCCTTAAAGTATATGTATACGGCTTATTGATCTATGTGATTCATCAGAAAATCAAGAACGATCGGATAAAAAGAGATTTGGGTATGCGTACTGAAAAGTCAACAAAAGTCAAAGTTTGACCGGTTGGAATTTCTGGTCAAAATTATTGTAAAAAGTCGACATTTGAGAAAATGCGACTGTTTGTTGAGGAAAGTCGGGAGAATCGGGTGAAAATAAGATTTCTTGCAATTTAAGTAATCTTGGACTTAGAAATTTTTTCTAAGTTTTGAAGACTTTATGTTCCTGGAGCCATATTGTCGACTCTCTATCTCACTCGTCTATGGTCGAAATTTCACGAATTGGTAGTCGTTTGAAAGAGCGTATTTCGTACTCCGAATTTGTCCTTGTGAAGATTTCTCCAAAAATGCCTAGATTTTGAGTTATGAGGCTCCAAAGTTTAATGTTCATAACTTTGGAAGTTCATACTTAGTGAAATTTTGAGTGTTTTTTAACATGTTCAAGTGCTCGACTCTGGAGGTATTTTACACGTGTTTCCAAGCGTCATTTTGAGTCAAGTTCAAAATCAAAGTTGTTCATCTTGCGACAATCTACAACGTTATTGAAGAAATCGAGTTCATTCGGGACTCGAATCGGAAGTTACGTAGGTCAGAAAATAAGAATTCATCATGTTTACAATATTCAAAAAGTTGTTGTGCGCATGTTCGAGGCTGTTTTTCTCATCGATTTGATCACCGCACGGAAAAACTATGAGCATGAAAGTTGGAGTTTGCCATGTCTTCTACAAGTTTCGTTCAGGAATTATGTCGTTTCGGACGTCGCAGCAAAATATACGAAGCCCCGAAGTTGGTGGGTTGAGGTTGCCAAAACGCGAGATGGCATATACATTTTTGCCATGCCTACGAGAACATTTTATCAAATAGTTGTTGTGCGCATGTTTGAGGTTACTTTTCTCATCGATTCGACCATCGCACGGAAAAACTCTGAGCATGAAAGTTGGAGTTTGCCATGCCTTTTACAAGTTCCGTTCAGGAATTATGTCTTTTCGAACGTCGCAGCAAAAGATACGAAGCCCCGAAGTTGGTGGGCTGAGGTTTCCAAAACGCGAGATGGCATATACATTTTTCCATGCCTACGAGAACATTTTATCAAACAGTTGTTGTGCGCATGTTTGAGGTTATTTTTCTCATCGATTCAATCACCGCACGGAAAAACTTTCAACATGAAAGTTGGAGTTTGTCATGTCCTCTACAAGTTTCGTTTTGGGCGTCGCAACGGAAAGTATGAAGCTCCGAAGTTGGAAGTTTGAAGTTGGAAAATTATTGGATGTCATGCGCAAGACTTGACCAGCATGGCCAAGACTTTCATCGAATGGTGGTGAGGTAAAGTTCATACTTATTTTTCTCTATGATTTAAGCCTCATTTGAATTCGTGATGAGATACAAAGTTTCTCTATCATACGCACTCTTTCCAACGGTGCCAAGTTTGTATCGTTTGGTCGAGTATCGAAGAAATTATGAAGCCGTGAAGTGAGGCACTTGAAGTTGGTAATTTAACATTTTCTTTGGGGGCATTGTGAGGCAGGTCGTGCATTTTTTCTAGTACAAGGTATCTTGCAGCCAAAAGAAAAATGAAGATTACCGGAAATAGAAATTTTTTCCAAAACTTGCAAGCTGGCACGTAACAAAAATGTAACAAACTCGCCCTCACCACACACTCGCTCCTCACTAAGTTATTACCACCACAACAGTAACAAACCTTCTGAAAACCATTACTCTTTCTTCCACGATGCTCTCACACTTTCACCTTCTCTCTCTCTCTCCATCTTCACCACCCTAACAAACTCGTAACAAAAAATTCCGGCCACTGCAATAATCTTTAGAGACCTGCAACGTCCACAACAACAACCATTTCTTCTTCATGCTAACAAACTTCATCCATTCACTCTCTTCACTCTCGCTCAACCATAACCTTCATCCATTCACGCTCTCCCTCGCGTCTTCTTCCACCATCACCATCTCTTCCAGGAACCACCATCCTCCGTTCCCTACTCCCTTCACTCTTCTCTCGTCACCACCACATAACAGACTCTCTCTGCCATAACCGATTTCACGCTACACTTCACACTAGTCTTATTCTGACGACCGTTGTAACAACGAAAAGGGTGTAACAAAGTCAAGAAAGTAGATCTTATTCATCATGTTTTCTCTTCCTCTTCCTCGCATGTGATTCAATTCTCTCACTGAATAAGTCATCACCTTCATCGTGCAACTAGGAGGAGCATTGCGTCAAACTCTTCGTCACCATCATCTTCAAGGATGCAAGAGGTAGGTTGAGTTTATTTCTCAGTATACGAGTCTGGTCTTCTACTACCATTGTCAAGATCGTAAGGGATTGCTGCAAGTTTTCTGAAGAAATAGTGAAATCCATCGAATGTTTCCACGGATCTTGTTTTTATACGTTGTGATTTCTGGACAATGGCATGAGGATAATCAAAAATGGAAGTCGGATTCATATTCCTCACAAAATTATGAGCAAGAACCTTGTATTCCTTCTCATCTTCGACAGCAAAACCATCGCTGGAGAAGGCAATCAGAAGGTGCAACTCCGGTGGCCTTTTCTTGAAGCCCTGGGCGTGTTTTTCTTTAACTGGTTCATGCATATTCCCTTATCGCCAATCAGGTTCCGCCACGTGTCCCTTCTTTTTTATATTAAAAAAATCTTATAACTTGATTAATTTGGACCAATTGATAATCATGTGTAGCAAAAATAACGTGACAATGTGATAATAATAATAATATCTGAATAAAACCATATTATTGTTTGGACAAAAAAGAACAAATGGGCTTAAACATAAGTTTAGTACTGGGCCTTGTGCATTTTACTGACTCCTATCCACTGCATTTTGGGCTTTAGCGCCAGAATAACTAGTTTTTAGTTATTTCCAGAATTAGGCAATACACCCCCCTATTTCTTTGCAAACCATATTAATACATAGCTCAATTTTGCTTCCGATTTCGATTGTTTTGACATGTAAAAATATATAAAAATAGGTTCCTGACTTTTTAATGTCTTGGGATATTTTTGATATTTTTTGTGGATTTTTAGTAATTTATTTCCATTATTGTTTAGTCGATTTTCGATAATATGTTTAGAAATATTTTTTTTTCACAATACCTTGTATATTTCGATACGATTTTCGACCGTTTCTTAACAACAAAAATTCCTAAAAATAACATTATGATTCTATGATGTATTAGGAGATTTTATATATTTTTCTCATATTTTTTAAGATCTTTTTAGGTCTTTATCCAATTTTTCTTTTGTGCGTACACAAAGATGCATAATTGCTTGCTATTTCACCAAGTTAGGAATCGATCTTTTGCATGCGGTACCTAATTTTCTTTCTATTCTTCAACTAACCTCTTAATTAAAATATTGACATGTTTATGTAGTTCTTACCTTGGTTTAGAATTGATAATTGAGTCATATGATTAGGGTACCATGATAGTTAACCCTTAGAGCGACGATGGATCGTTTTTTACTTAGTTTTTGTGCACAAATATGTTTCAACCATGATTTTTCTTGTACATTTTGTTTGAGGCTATTTAATATGATTTAGCTACTGACTTGTAGAATTACATGTCTAATTTAACTCAATACTCACTTAATTCTCAAGTTTCGATTAGCTTGTGTCGTTTAAAAACATGTTTCTCCTTTGTCATTTGAATTGACTAGTTGTAGGAGTGTAATACCATGTGTTTCTTAGAAACTTTAGGACTTTTTCCCCAATTTATGTAAACCTTACCTTTGTGTTGTAAGTAGAATTTTAGAGCTAACCCTTAGCGGTATAACCCTTAGAAACTAGTTTGATATTGTATAGTTCTTCTAGGTTCCTCTTGCATGAATAATTTGCAATCTTTTCCTCTATCTTTAGAGATGTTTAGGTAAGCTTTAGAATGTGCATTTTCGCTGCCCTTCATTGGAAGTTAGGTTTAAGGTACTTCCTTGTTTTTGGTCTATTGATGCTTAGGCTTGTTTTGGCACTTGTTTATCGTAGGCCTTGAGCTTTGTCGATTTAGATATGGATTGTATATTCCGTATTGTGCGATTATATGGTATCTTGTACGAATTGTATTTCTTGTAGGTGGTTCCATTTGTGATATGGACTTGTATGTTCCATATTACTTTGATACATATATTTGTATGAATTATATTTCATGCAGGTACTGTTTGTAACATGGATTTGTATATCCGATGTTACACCGTGAACTATTTTCTGCCCGAATTGTATTTCTGGCAGGTGGTTCCGATTGTAGTATGGACTTGTCTGTTCCATATTAATTTGACACCTCTTTGTGTGAATTGTATTTCATGCAGGTGTTTGTTGTGATGCGGATTTGTATATCCGACATTACAATTATTCTGGTTTTCTGCCTGGATTGTGTTTCTTGCAGGGATTCAGTTTGTGATTGGACTTGTTTGTTCATTATCACATTGTTACACCTCTTTGTGTGAATTGTATTTCATGCAGGTGTTTGTTGTGATGCAGATTTGTATATCCGACATTGCAATTATTATGTTTTCTGCCTGGATTGTATTTCTTGCAGGAATTCAGTTTGTCATTGGACTTGCCTGTTCCATATCACGTTGTTACACCTCTTTGTGTGAATTGTATTTCATGCAGGTGTTTGTTTACGTACTTAGTGAGCACGTTTAAGTGATTGACCATTTGGGTATAAACGTATTGATTCACATTTTTCTCATATTATCCTGTACGGTTCACATATCCGATCTTTTCAATAGTAGATCGTTTAGACGATTGAAAATTCAGGGAGATTTCGCATTAATTTTGAAAAGCATAAAATTTTAAATAAACGATATGTTCAACCCCCTTTCTAGATCGATCACATCGTCTAACACAATTTAATACGATAACAAAATTTCGTAATTCCAGTGTTTTGTCAAACAAAGTCGTATAATAAGGGATAGAGGTAGTATTAAATTAATCAAGAAAAAAAATTAACAATCACATTAATATTTTAATAAATAATAATTAATTAATCTAATGATTAAAATTTATTCTCCTCATCTCTCATTTTAAATAAATTGTTTAAGTAGTCTTCTGATTCATGTAAGTTAGTGAGTTTTTGAATTTGATCCCTAAACTTTTTTTCGTCTCAGTCTCCATATGTCCATTTCTAATCAGCGTTAGTCCATGCTGTCGAAGTTCCGTTAAAAAACGCTTATGTGGCACACATCGCTCAAATTTTTTTCTTTTTTCAATTTTTTTTTAATATTCAATCATTTTCACTTAAATTTTTTTAGTTTGGTTTTTTATTTTGATCCTTAATCTTAATGTACAAATAGAAAATGTGGTTTTAAGAGACATTAAACCCATAACGTAAGTCCTTACTTTGCTATTGAAAAAGCGCTTATGTGGCATAAGTCACTCTTTTTTTTAATATTTAGTCATTTCACGTAAGCTTATTTTAGTTTCTTTTTTGATTTTGTTCTCTAAATCTTAAAATGTAAAAATAGAAATTTGTGGATTTAGAGGTGATGAACCCATAACCCTTGTAAGGACAAATTACTCTCATTCCACCATGCCAGCCTATCTTCTTGTTTAAATAACTGCAATAAAAATATATACTACATATATACTTTAATATTATCAAAATAGTTTATTAAATAGTTTAATTTTTTCAAATCACTAAATAATTTAGATTAAATAGCTACTTTATTAAATAGTTTAATTTTTTCATATCACTAAATAACTTAGATTAAATAGTTACTCCCTCTGTTCCTTTTTAAGTGTCATTTTAGCATAAAGTTCTTCAACCAAGATAGTGCTATGTTAGAGTTAATTTTTCTATTATACCCTCATTTATTTTCTCTTTCCTAATAAATTCACTCTTACACTCTCTCTCATTTATTGAGAAAGTAAGGGTATAATTGATAAGTTATGGCATTAAATTATAAAACGACACTTAAATAAAAACAAAAATATTTTTCTAAAACGACACTTAAAAAGGAACAGAGGGAGTATTTTATTAAATAGTTTATTAATTAATAAAATAATTTATTAATTAGTTTATTTAATAATTAGTCTATTAATTAATGATATTAATATTGGACAAGGCTAATATGTGTCTTAAGGACACACGTTATGAAACCTATAATTAGAAAATTTGTCTTGAAAAAGTAATACAAAATTAATTATATAACTTTAATAAATTTAATGCACAATTTCCAAGATAGAAATTATTTTATCTAGTTACTAATATGTGTCTTAAGGACATATGCTATCATTACCTATTAATTTATTTTTTTTGGTATTAGTCAAAGAAGAAATCAAACTCAAGACCTCTGATTAAGTTAATAGAGACTCACTCCATCTCATTCAAATACTCTTGAGTTTATCCATTAATATTTTATTATAATTTAATAAAATAATTGAAATATAAAATATTTTATAAACTATTAATATTTAATAAACTATTTAATATTTTAATTGTTAATATTAAACAAACTATTTAATCATTAATTAGTAGATGAAATATTTCAATATCAATTTTGAGTTTAAAAAGTTTTGGATTCGTATGAAGGTTGGTGATAAAGATATATACACAAATTCAGATTTTTGTCTTAAATAATCTTTTTCGTCCCTGTAAGATGACGTGTTTTTGGGTTTAGTCACTAAATATTTTCTCTTTTTTTTTTGTTTACTCTATAATATTGGGTTTCACAATAAAAGGTTTTGAATCAATTGTACAATTTCAAAGCTCTTGAGTAACATTAGAAATGGAAGTATTTAACTAGTAAAGAAGTAAAGTTGATAAAATCATGAATCTAATATAAAAAAACACTTATATCATTGTAGAATATGAACAAACTATAAGTTTAACTATTTGTATAAGCATTAGCAACATGAAAATTTTCACACACAAAATTTGCATTATACCTTCACAACAACATGTCACTTATTGTTTCACAAGTAAAATAGAGTAAAGAGATTTAGAAGATGAGGCATATATTCTAGGGTTTCATATTAAAGTGATAGTACAATTGAGAATAATGGTTAGAATGATTGAGAGAAATGAATGATGTTGTGCATGATAAAATAGATGTTGGAGATGAGTTTAAAGGTAAGAAAAATAGAGAATGAGATGAAGATGAGTTTAGTTTATTACTAACGCATTTATGTAATATATATTTATGTTGCAATGTTGTTAAGAAATTGAATGGTTGATCTAGTGGAAAGAGAGTAACTTGTCTTTGCAAAAGCCACACATTTTTAATTTTTATATTTTAAGATTTAGGGATCAACATTAAAAAAATACACCAAAAGAAACTTATGTGGAATGAGTATTAAAAAAATGGAAAAAGAAAAAAAAGGTCGTCACATCAGCGACGTCAGCCACATAAGTGTTTTTGTGTTTAGTTCAAATGAAGGGGATGAGAGGGGTTTTAATAGAGGGAAGGGAAAAGGAGGAAAGATGAAGAAATTTTATATATATATGTGTGTGTGTGTGTGTGCGCGCGCGCGCGCGCGTGTCTGGCTCAATAGAGGGGAGGGGAGGAGAAGAGAGGAATTTTAATAAAAAATATGTTTGATTCACAAAGGAAGAGGAGATATTTTATTAATAATTTGCATTTTTATCCTTATGAGCTTATATACGTTATATGATATTCAAAGTTGATAAATTCTTAAATATATTTTGGTAATAAAATATATATAAATAATTAAACACAGTTTATAATATTTATCTATTAAAAAAAGTTTATAATATTTATCTATTAAAAAAAGTTATAACCTAGTGTTAAAATAATTGAGTATATTTTATTTAGATTATGACACTTCGACATAAATAAAATTATATGTTTATAAATCGTGATGAAACATCTAATAAAAAAACATAATATAACAATGTAATAGACAAAAAAAATGGTTTAATATTGATGTAAAATAATATACATAACAAAATTAGATTAAAAAAACAAAAATAAAAAAATATATTTAAAAAATGATGGTGTGATTATAATGTATATTAGGTATAAAAATACCAAAATAATTTGAAGTCAAAGAATAATTACAATAAATTGATGAAAGATACATAGAAAATCACGCAAAAGACAAAAAACAAATAATTTTAAAATAATAAAATAAAATTGAGAGTATTTTAATAAATGTAAAACAAAGTTAAATAATAAAAATTAGATCACCTCCTTCTCCTTCAAATCTCTCGATTTGAATGACAGGAAATATATACTTGGGAAGAAATTTGCTCCCTTCCGACTCCCTTATTTTCCCGTTCTAAAATTTAAATCAATTAGTAATATTTTATCCCTCCCTCTCTTTTCCATCTACCTCAAACCAAACACTATCAAAATTTTGACAACAAAGACCATCACCAACAAAAAAAATAAAAATATGTAAATTTATTTTTTTAAAATTTTTTGAACCAAATTCAAAAACAAGAAAATAATTTTCTTATGAATTAACCATATCCATGTTAGATATAGTTTTTTTTTTTTTTGAACAAGAAAAATGTTTTTATTACCTAGGCATAAGTAATGCCCAATAAGTCGAATACAACATTAAATCTTTTGGTTATTATAATATACATCACGAACCTATATAGCCAAAAAATGCTACTAAAATCAACTATTCAACCACAACGATCCAAACCACATAGCAGTAACTCCTAGACCTGCTTGACAAAATTATATTTGCTACACCCAGACACTAGAGACATGCCTAACAATAACCCAAACTGATCCAATTGTCGTCACTGTAAAGAGCGATGACTCCTCAAATCGAACAAACCTTCGACATCGACGATGGAATCCTGAATAACAGATTGACAAAAATTCAAATATATATATATATATATATATATATATGTGTCGCATTACAGTCCACAATTCGACGCTCAAAAGTTTAGAACCTGCCCACCCAACCGATATAATCCCTTGGATTCAAGAACCATTTATTGATATTGCAATCAATTCTGCATGATTTAAATCTCTCCAAGCTAAGACTTTTGCCGATTCCACTATATCTTCTGCTTTGGTTTCCTTGTTTTTAAATTGCTTTTCATTTCTCGCCTTCCATATGCTCCAAAGCACTTTCGCCCAAATCACTTTGAGTCTGCTTCTAACTTCTCTGCTTCCTCCTATAAGCCCTTCAAATTGCACCAGATGCGACATTCCTTCATTTGTGAGCATTGAAGATACTTCTAAACAGTTATGAATCAAATTCCAAGAACCTATAAACACGGGACACTCAAAGAATAGGTGAGATATTGATTCGTCCCTACCACATTCCCCTATGCATTAGCTGCCGACCTGCCCAATTATTCCTCTCCTGATAAGATTGTCTTTTGTTGCTATCCAATTTTGAAACACTTTCCAAATAAAATAAGATATTTTAGACGGAATTAACTTATGCCAAGCCTTCGCCACACCCGGTTCCTCCAATCCCTCATTTTCTGACATAATTTTCTTATATCTTTCCTTGATTGAATATTCGTTACCCGACTCACCTAAATCTAGATTTAATGAAGCAGTGTCTCTCCACCATAACGAACCGTTACTATCACCTCGCCTCACGCCTCCCTCATTTAATCTGTACCAAATTACCAATGCTTTATACCACAAACCCCTGACTTTTGCTCTAAGTTTCCACTCCTATTTACCTAAGAGAGCTATATTAAAAGATTTCAAATTTTTTATGCCCAACCCCCACTCTTCTATCGGTCTACAACCTTTTCCCAATTTACTCAATTAATCTTTCTCTCATCCTCACTCCCTCCCCAAAGGAATTGGCGCGCACAATCTTAATTACTGGTTGCCACGTAGATATCCTCCCTGGGTTTGCACCAATGAGCAAACCTAAGTATTTGAATGGTGTGTGTCTCAATTTACAGCTCAGAATGTTTGCCGCTGCTTTTATCCAATTATGATCTATGTTAATTTCTACTAGGAAACTTTTATAAAAATTGACCCTAAACCCTGACATCATTTCGAATAACTTCAAATCCACCTTAATTATCCGAATATTTTCCCATCCTTTCCAACCAATATAGATATTTGATGAAAAATTTAACTTTTATTTTAAACATTTTATATAAATATTATTCCGACCTAATTTATAAACAAAAATTCATTTTCTAAATTTCCCGTCTAAAATGGAAACGAATTAATCTCATTATAAATTACTACTAGACAAAAATAAAAAACCAAGAAAATGCATCCATTACCACTTATGGTTTGTATCAGAAAAACCAACTTGGTGCTGCACTGAACTCAACTGCCGATAAAACCCATCGGAAAGTCCTACCGGACTACGTCACCGGTCGTCACTCGCCAGAAACGGTAACTATTTCCGTTCACGTTTTCCCTTTTCTTCCAAATCAATTTTTGCCCTAAAAATTCCCACATTCCGTTAATTTCAGTTCCAATTCCTCAATGGAAAGTTCCGACGAAGAAACCGACGTCGCCGTCGGTAACCACGCACCCAAGGAACTAACTCGATTATCAACTACTGGTGCAAAATTCGTTGATGAAGTGCTTAACGGTCCAAATCAACGTTGTTTGGATAATTTCCGAATGGATAAACAAGTTTTCTACAAGTTATGTGATATTCTAGAAACCAAGGGTTTGTTACGTGACACAAATAGGATCAAAATTGAAGAGCAATTAGCTATGTTTATGTTTATTATTGGTCATAATTTGAGAATTAGGGCTGTTCAGGAATTGTTTCATTATTCGGGTGAGACCATTAGTCGGCATTTTAATAATGTTTTGAATGCCGTTATGTCGATTTCGAAGGAGTATTTTCAGCCTCCGAACTCGGATGTTCATTCGGTTATCTCGGGAGATTGTAGATTCTTTCCTTATTTTAAAGTAAGACTTTTGATTGGTTATTTTGATATGCTTGTTGTTTGGGATTGATTGTGTCTCACTATGGTTATGTTTGGATATTTCAAAACGAAAGAGAGCGGAATGGAGTGGAGCGGAATGAATATGTGATTTCATTGTTTGGATATTTTAGGATGGAATGTAAAAAAAATGTCATTCTGTTCAAATCGGATGGATAAAAAATGAGGGTAAGTAATGGAATTGGATGAATTGTATCCCATCCTGCCCCGCTCCATTCCATTCTCTTTTTACCACTCCAAACAATGGAACATAACATTATTCCATTCTGCTACATTCCATCAATCCAAACATAGTCAATGTGTTGTCCAATAGAAAGTATAGCGTAGCAAATCTTAAACAAATAGTTATTGTAACACGATACACTATTTTGTACACATGAGTGTTATAGTGTTGGGTAGTAGAAAATAGTGGTTTGTTTGAATTTCGCTTTGATAGAGTATTACCCGGTTTCTATCTTGCATCTATTTGACAACCCTTTGTACTAAATATGTAAAATATGTAATGTAAGACAACAGGTTTTTGTTAAAATTCTGATTTATTATAGTTCCATCTAAGCCGTCTCAAAATTTTGGATGTCTTGTGTTGTGTAGGTTAACCTCAGTTTAACAATGGTAGTTTAATCATGGTAAAATAAAAAGTGACTCTATTTAACCATGATTTTCCTATGAGAAATATTTTATGAGGCTCTTTTTAACCACTGATTAGCCGTAATTAATTTTGCACGCTCTGTGTGGTAGCCCGCCTTTCACGTCTTTAAAGACGGCCCTGGGCATTATAGTGCAACTATAAGCATTATTTGACAACATTGGTGCAAAGTGTTGTCAACTAGAGGGTATAGCGACAATGTAGCATAGTAGAATTTGAACAAATTGTTATTTTCCACTATCTAGAATTGACAGCACTGGTCTTACTTATTTAGTACTATTCTTTAATAGGATTGTGTGGGAGCAGTTGATGGTATATATGTACCTGTGACAGTTGGTGTAGATGAACAAGGACCTTTCCGCAATCAGGACGGGTTACTTTCACAAAATGTTCTGGCAGCATGCTCATTTGACCTCAAGTTTTGTTATGTTTTAGCTGGTTGGGAAGGGTCTGCTACAAACTTACAAGTTTTTAATTCAGCAATCACTAGGAGGAATAAATTGCAGGTCCCCGAAGGTAGTACTCCTTATCTGTATAATGCAATTACGATTTACGATTTACGATTTTGAGTTCTCCCTCTTGACAATTGTTGGGTTACTGGATGTTATGTTCTCTCTGCACATGTCCATTAACTTGGTTTGAAAAATAAAACAAATACCTCTAAATCAATTTTTATCACCTATCCTTTAACTTCGGTGACTTGAAGATATATTTTAATTCTGTAGTTCTCAACCTTTATTTGGTTGTAGCTGTAATTTGGATTAAACATTTTTTATGACACAGGTAAATACTACCTGGTAAACAACAAGTATCCAAATGTGCCGGGTTTCATTGGTCCATATCCTCGTACTCCCTATCACTCTAAGGATTTTCCCAGTGATTACCACCCACAGGATGCATGTGAGCTGTTCAATCAACGACACTCATTATTACGAAATGTCACCAGCCGAACTTTTGGGGCTTTAAAGGAGCGATTTCCTATATTGATGGCAGCTCCTTCATACCCATTACAAACACAGGTAAAGTTAGTGGTGGCAGCTTGTGCATTACACAATTACATTCGTGGGGAAAAACCAGATGATTGGATTTTTAAGATGTATGATAAAGATGCATCATTTACAATGGAGGAATCACTACCTCCGTCCAAGATGGAAATACATCCGAAAACAAATGTCGAGACCCACAACCAGTATCAGGGTCTTAGTTTTAATGCTGATGAAATTGCACTTGCTTCACAGTTAAGGGTCTCTATTACAACTGAAATGTGGAACAAATATATCCAGGATATTCCCCTCATGTAAAATTTGTCCAATTAAGTTTATGTTCTCAGGTTAGGTTTGAATATTTCCAAGGATCTTCATGATACATACAGTAGAAGAAAACTGTTGATTTCTTCTCTGATAATGTACATTTGAATTATGTTCATATAACACAATTTGCTGGTTGGTCACATCTCATCTTATAAACTTTGGCCTTTAACTTTAGGGGCAAATGGATTTTTCATCCCTCCCTAGGAATGAATATGATGTTTAATATTCTTTATTGAAGTAAAAGAGTGGAGTCAAAATCAATTCAGAGAGCTCATAACCATCACAGAGAACATGTTCATTGTATGGTTCAGGCCCTGAAAATGTACGGTTAGTGTAGAGTATACTCAACCAATTTGTTCATGGGACCTTGTTCAGAATATGATGTTATAGATAGCTTGCATATGTGACATTAATTGCATGAGAAAATGAGGGTACAAAGACAGCTAAATGACTTGGCTTGCAAGTTTAGTCATGTTAATGTCATATTTTGGTTGTTTGGTACTTTGGGTTCAGTGTTTTTGTGCTGCAACTTTGGATTCAATTTGAATAAGGTTTCTGTGTCTCACAAACATTTTACATGAAACTAGTTAAATATTTAGTTGTAATAGAAATTTATAACCAAAATTTGTTGTATAAATGCAAAATATTGAAATAGATATATAATCTAAATTATGTCAAAGTAGATGAAATGTATTTTGACAATTATATAATTCAAATATTGATTATACAACAAAAAACAATTACAAATATATCAGAAAAAAAGTAACCTATAGAAATAACTTCATGTGAATCCAAAGTGATTTGCATTAATAATCTTGTTGCTAAATAATTTTAAGTGACAATTGAAAGTAGTAAGTAGAACTAATATAGGTGAAAGTTATGTAATACGTATCAAATGTTGTGATTTTTTTTAAATACAACTTTTTATGTTATAGACAAATTTTATCTTATTTTTGTTTTGACTCTAAATATTATAATATATAGTTGATTATGACTAAAAATTTATCTTTAACAATATAATTTGACACAATTGGAAGTCCTAGGGAATAGCATGTGCTAAGGGTCTGATTAGTAAAAATAGCATTGACTGATAAGCTAGTTAATAGCTTATAGTTTATGGCTGATGATTGGTAGCTTATAGTTGATGGTTAAGATTGGTGGCTGTCGACGCCTATCGAAAAATTAAATTAATAATAATTCGATTTATCGAAACAATGAAGTCGCCATCGAGATTTATTTATTCCAAGAAGGAAAGGGGAAATATCGAATAAAACCCACGAATAAAGAATAAGACGGTCTACGAGATTAAAAGATGCAGGTTCGGGAGTCGGTTATGCAAGGGAAAGGTATTAGCACCCCTCACATCCATCGTACTCGATGATACCCATTTAGTTCAAAGCGTGTTCGTGTGTTTACGTGAAAATTTACGATCTTCTAAGGTGGAAAGGAGAAAAGAAAGAGAGAAGAAATATTTTTATTATTTTTTGCTCGCCTTTGATCGTAAGACTTAGTGCCTACGTACTCCCTCGTGCAATGGGAAAGTTAGAGCGTCGTA
Organism: Vicia sativa; assembly: GCA_021764765.1. Lineage (NCBI taxonomy): Eukaryota > Viridiplantae > Streptophyta > Magnoliopsida > Fabales > Fabaceae > Vicia > Vicia sativa. Next base: position 269,072,828 of record CM038792.1, read on the forward strand.
GTTCGACTAGAAAATGATTGTTTGTTGATTGATTTTAAATGAAAAGACAAGTCAACATTTTTAAAGGAGAAGACTCGTCTAAACGCCCACAAGGTGTGATAAAGGATAAAGGACTACGCACCAACATGAGGGAGGGTTTGAGAACGCCTCTAGTACTCAAGTGGAGAAGTCTAAAACCATGGGGATAGAGGAAAGAACATCTCAATTATAAATGAATCATGTCTAATCATGAAAAGAGTTTTAAAGGTAAAAGGTGCTCGAACGCACAAAAGGCTTAAATGTGTTAAGATTGATTTTAAGTTGTGGATGGCAAGTACTAAAACATTAGGCTATCATCTAATGATTCAAATACTAGAAATTGGTGAGTGAGCTCAACCAATCATCTCTCATCCTAAAAACTTTATTATGAAATTAGTGAAGTGAAACGAGGTTCACGTTTATTAAGTGTTTCGAGTGAATAAAAGTATTTAGCTCATTGGGCTATCATCCAACAATCTAAAGACTTTAAATTCGATTGAACCGTCGGGCTATCATCCAACAATTTAACCGAATGTCACTCCACTATTTTTTGACGCGAATAGAAGTTTTTAACTTATTGGGCTATCATCCAACAATCTAAAAACTTTAAGTTTGCTTAAACCATTAGGCTACCATCTAACAATTTAAACAAACATCATCCAAGTTTATCGTGAAAACATATTGAAAACAACTCGACATTGGATCGAGGTTTAAAAAGAAGACTCGACATTGGATCGAGTTTTTATTGAAAGTGTTTTAAATGCTTGGTGAATGGAGAAAGAATGAATTGGGTTATGATTAACCAAGCCACAAGACTTGATCGATCTCGAGAGAATAGCCAAGCCTACTCTCTACTATGAAACCCGTATGGAAATGAGAAAACTTGGTATGTGGACCAAGGCGCGAGAGATGGAGGAGAAACGAATAATTGCAATCAAATCAACAAATCGAGAAAAGCCCATACATGGTGGCCAACACAAACATAAAGTGATTAAATTACACGTGTACTAACAAAGTGGGCTAGTCTACTAAGACGACTAATTGGAATAATTAATCGAAATAGGCTCACTGTAAGAAGGCCCAGGATCAAGCGTACATGTGTGCATGTGTGGTCATCACGACGCTTCTAAGCTTTGTTGACTTACAGGTTTAAAATGATTCACAATTATTAGTTAAAAAATAATTTTTTTTGGTTTTGTGTAAGTGACGATTAAATTAAAAATAAAACAAATGCGAACTAAATAATTATTACAAGCCATTTAGGGAGAGGGATACATTGATTACAAATGGGGATTTAAAGATAAAATAGAAATAGAAAGCAATAAATTATTTACAACGCAACAAGGGAGCGGGATACATTTTTTACGAATGGGGATGAAAATAAAATAAAGAGACAATGATGGATTGATTACAACGGGATACAAATAAAAATCAATGTGGAGAAGCAAATATTGATTATTGACCATTTGCATATTATTTTATTAATTAGAATAGATTATAGAAATTAATTCTAAGAAGTCAAATAATATATTTGTGTTCAATACATATTCGAAAGTCAAATTGAATTCAAAGTTCGAAGTTGCAACACGATGAAGATCACTTATAATATAATTTGAATTTTATTTACAGATGAATTGAATAATATATAAGAATAAAAGTAGTATGTATAATTATATATTTACATTTCTAAATATAAGAATAAAAATACTAAATATTTGTATATTTATAAATAACAAAAACTAGATATTAAATCGAAATAGTAATTCCATATTAAAGTGCTAGTGAGCAAGTGTAGATGTGCCAATGAAAGTGAATGCTTTGAACAATCCTTGAGTGTCTTCACAATAACAAACTTGTTAGTAGCATAAGTGTGAGTTAAAAAACAAAATGAAATTGCAATAAATTAGAACATGGTTAGTAAGCAATCGAAATGAAATAGAATGAATGATGTTCATGGACAAATGAAGAATTAAACATCTATTATTCAATTCAAGTTCAAAACATGGACAATTGGCACTAAATCGAGCTAGGATTAAATCGAACAAAATTCGGGCAGCAATGAACATAAATAAATAACACTAAAAAATTCCACTTAAATCAAATGAATGCTACGAGAAGAAATATCCTATTGTAACCAAGACTTCATCTTTTGAATTCACAAACACAAAGCAATTTGCTATTCATTCGAATCGGTTCAAACAACGCGACACAGAACTAAATTCAAAATCAAGATTTAACAAATAAATTGGATTCCGGGAAGCCACCATTCAAACAAATGTACACAAAATAAGCATGACTTTTCTTGCTCAAATACGATACAAAGGAAATGACATGATACCCCCAAAAGTTTCTCGGCCATAATCTACGCGAATAAACGCGACATAGACATTTTAACCATCATTGAAACCAACATGGACTCCTCAATCAGTTATTTACAATAAAGATTGACAAAGTGCAATCATCACAAACCAAACTGAATGTTCCCAATGTATGCGTCCATACGGTTTTCGAAATCCAAATTTAATTCAGGTTTCGAAATCGCAACGGAATAGAAGATGTAACAATATGCACTCATAGTTTCTCGGTTAGATATACACGCGAGTAACGCGACCTCATCATTAAACCATCATCGAAACTAAACCCGAATTCGAACATAAATCATTGCAACTTCGATTGAAATCAAAATGAGAACAAAACACCATTGTATGAATACCGAAACTAATATCATACTTTCAACACAGATTCCTTCAGCATCATATCAGAACAGATTTACGACATAAGAGTTCTAACTTAACAGATCAAACAAAAACAAATACAAACCCATAATGTTTACCACGGAATACTGATGCCACATAACATAATAATTTGTCAATAGATCGAATTCAGAACTTAAAAGACTATTAACATAGAAATTTAACACTAGCTATTCTTATAGTCCAACAGAGTCAACTAACGGCATCATAAACCTTCAACCCAAACAAACACAAAATAATTATTAAAAAAAAGATCGAAAAAGTACCGAAAGGTTGGCGGTTGCAATGATGCTGATGAAATATGAAGGAAGAATCGGTATCAGGCTGGAAGTATGAGAGGAATCGGTTGAGTCACTCACGGACGTTTTTGATGCATGGTTGTTGAGTTGAGATAGTGGGTTCCGGCGGTGGAGGTGAAAAGATTATGGGTGGTGGAGAGTTATAGGTTGCAGTGAGGGAGTATTGTGTATGGTCTGTTAACGAGGATGAAGAGGAATTCTCATTCAAGATATGCCCCCTTCTTTTTTTCTTACGTTTTTTGTTTTCTTGTTTTCTCTCTTTCTCCCCCTTAACCAAGTTAATATATATATATATACCAATAAAATTAGGTTAAGTAATTTTTTTAAAATACCAAACATGCCCCCTTCTGATTAAATGGGACACAAAGATTGGATTTATTGATGAATCTTGAATGTTAGGTATCTTGGAATTTTGAAGTTCTAGCGTTAGGAGCAGAAGTTCTGGCCGTTAGGAGAAGAAGTTTTGTCCGTTAGGAGCAGAAGTTATGTCCGTTAGGAGCAGAAGTTCTGGTCGTTAGGAGCAGAAGTTCTGACCGTTAGGAGCAGAAGTTCTGGCCGTTAGGAACATAAGTTCTGGTCGTTAGGAGCAGAAGTTCTGGCCATTAGGAGCATAAGTTTTGGCTGTTAAGAGCAGAAGTTCTGGCCGTTAAGAGCAAAAGTTCTGGCCATTAGGAGCATAAACTTCTGCAGGATAGAGAATCAAAACCTCAAAACCTCGATTCTCATGAGATAGTCAGAAGCTTCTGGATGCACATATCTTGTATATTGAGATGAATTTTGAAAAAATGGAACCTCAGATATTCAACTTTTGAGAATTAAACCTCTTCTTCAGAACAATGTATATTCTCATAATCGGAAAATCTTGATCCCATGGTTAATGCACAGATGCTATGCATGCAATGCACCTATTGATTAAGTGTAAGCCAATTATTTTAAAAAAATGAAGTGGGCACATTAAATTGAAAATAAATATGGAATGCGAATAAAAAATGAAAGTAAAAATTTAAATATGATGTAAATAAATGAATGTGAAAACTCAGGGTAAAATTTGGGGTACAACAGTGGCCGATAAGTTAATTGAAGTGTTTGGAAATATTAGCGGTTCAACTAACTTATAAATGTAAAATGACATAAAAAATATTTAATATATAATTATTTTATGTTAAATTAAATTATTGAGGATAAAAGTGGGATTTTGTTAACATAATAAGGTTAAAAAAGGAAGAAAAAACAATAAGCTTTAAGCTATAAACTTAAACGCTATTTGAAATAGCGTCTGGAAAATAAACTATAAGCTAGCAAAATACGTTATAAGCACGTGATCAAAAGACCGTTACCAAACAGGTCTAAAATATCATATGAGCTTATAAGCTATAAGTTATAAGACATAAGCTCAAAGATCGGTCTTACCAAACAGACTCTAAATTTAGAATGAAAGATAATCCCTGGAGTCCACCAAGAATAAAGAAACTTCAAATTTTATTATAAGAAAGAAAATCTTTATGGTCATGTCAAAGGTCGTTAAATATATAAAACATAATAATTCTAATAGACATTTAATTCAAAACAGAATTAAATGAAAAAATAGAAAATCACTTAAATATTAAAATGATTTCCGACATGCAATATCTTCTTCGATATGCGTAACTAGCCTTCCTACATTAGTCTCTTCCACCTCTGAAGAACTCGACTTCGAGTTCTCTTATTGATAAAGAGACTTATTTGCTTGATACTCATGAATGTCAGTAATATTAAAGGTATTGGATATATTCATGATATTTGGGAGAGCTATCACATAAACATTATCATGAGTCTTTCAGGTCACTGTGAATGGTCTATATTTGTGTGGCTGCATTTTGCTGTAAGTACCAACCAGGAACCTCTCATTATGCAGAAACACTATCACGTTGTCTCCTATATTGAAACCTTTGACTCTCATGTGTTTGTCATCAGTGTGTGTGCGTGTGTGTGTGTGTGTGTGTATGCGTATGTATGTGTACGCGTGCATGCGCATTTGTGTGTCGCATAGGGAGTTGACATTTACTGCCTGGGAGCCGATCCATGATGCCTGGGAGTCGACTCTAAAAGGAGATGGAATTTAGACTAAAAAGCTTCCAGTACGAGTCGACCCATTCGTGATGTGTGTCGACTCCTAAGCCCAGAGTATCGACTCATCCTGGATAGGGATTTTGATTCAAAATTTATTTCGGTGGATTCGACCCATAGCTCGAGGGACTCAATCCAGTTTTGATATGTGTCGACTCCAAATACCTCTGTATCGAATCCAAAGTAGCAAGGAATTTTGTTTTCATTTTTCTTTTCAGAGGGAGTCGACTCCTAACATGGATGTTTCAACTCCACACATAGTTTTTCATGAAAAATCATATTTTTGACTTATCCAAATGCCTTTGAATTGTTCCATAAGTGTTCTAAGATGAAAATGGAACCTTAGACATAGAGAAAAAAATGTCTAATGTAAAAATACTAATATTGCCTAGTTTTGACATCATTCAAAATATTTAAGAGGATTTTGCACTCACATACTCCCCCTTTTTTATGATGTCGAAATGTACGACAATATATTTATAGTCTTTGATCATATCTTCCTTTGAATACGTGCATCTCCCATTTAATTTGAAAACAAACTATGTTACTTGTTCTTACATAACTCCCCCTCCCCTCCTTTGACAAAATCAAAAAGACAAAAGGCCACAAAACGTAAGAAACATCAAATAAAATACACAATCATGGGTATACCATTCAAAGGCGTTGCAATGATGAATTGATCAACGATAACAATAATCACATAGAATAAAGTTAAAGTGAACATGCATAAACATAAATAACCAGTAATACATTCAAAATCATAAGTAGTTTATTACAAACATATTGTAAGATTGTTAAACGAGAAATACAAGAAAGATAAATAGCATGCCTAAGTGTAATAGATTCAGAATTGATTCAAATGTGAAGAATTTATATCATGGGTCACATATGATGATGAAATACAAAAGAGTAAAACATGAAATCACTGTAAACAAATAGATTGAAAACACTTATAGGTTAACAACAATTTTTTCAAAAATAAACAGTAATGGAATTGCATCATACATCAAATATATCACATTTCTTTGGAACATTAACATGAAATCAAATACAAGAGACATAGATAAGTAACACTGATCAGTGCATTTTCATGCACATTCTTCCATGTTTGTATCTAAGAATTTCCTTGTTTTCCTTTGATTATTTTTATATTTTATATTGTTTTTCTACTTTATTCTATTTTTGCACTTATTTCATTTTCGTATTTAATTTTCAGCATTTGCAGCTTTCGCGGAAACATTTATAACTTGAGCTACAGGAATCGGATTGAGGCGTTTGACCATGCGTTGGAAAGCTAAGAGAAAGATCTACAACTCTCTAGTTGTGGCCAGAAGCTGATTCGGACTGTAGCAAGGTTAAAAAAGTCGTTGAAGTTGCAGCATTTTTTATATTTAAGTTTTGGGTCATTTGTTTTGGGCCTGAGTTGTGTTTTTGACCCAGTTGGGTTATGACCCGAATCCTTGTCCTTGCTATACCTAGCAGCCGCTACCGTAATTGGGGGGGACCTTTCATTATTCAGAAAAAAATACTTTTTGTTTTTGACAATTATGATGAGGAACTAAACATCCATAGTCGATCTACTGTATTCAGGTTCCAACACTTGAGATTATTATAATGTTAATTTTAGTTTAATTCCTTTCAATAATATTTTGTGTTATTGTATGCTTAATTCGATTGCATGAAATATATTGATTCAATTTGGTTGATTGTATGATCCTAACTTAGACTCATCGCGTTTGCTTAATTCGTTATTGTGTCTGATCAATCATGTTTGCTTAATCCATGAAAATTTATCCCGTTTGCTTAATTCGGACAATAGGATCGTACATCTCACAAACTTCACCGCTTGTCAGAGTTTGTATCCAAATAGGAATAGACAATCGCTTGGTATTAAAATTATAATAATCGATGATAGTAGGCGAATCGGTAGATTGACTTATTTTATAATCACTTATTTTAACCGCTTATTTTACGCTTTTCTTAATCGATCACCAAACCAACCCCTAATTCGATTTACCTTCGGTTAGTAATAATCAAGAATCCTTGTGAGACGATTCGAGTCATTGTCGCTATACTACGTTTTCCAAAATTACTCGTTTTTGATCCGCGACAATGATCAAATTAGGCGCTGCTTCTTGTTGTTATTAACTAATTTTAGAGTCTTAGGATTAGTGTTCTCGCATTTAGGCCCTAGTTTCCTCAGGGTTTTGGCCAATTCGCGTTTAGAGTCGGAAAAAAACAGGTTTTTAGAAAATTTGTGTCCGATTGTATAATATTTTTGCCTACTGGAAGCAGAAAAATCGTGCGATCAATTCTCCCTTACTCTTTAGAGTAAGGGATTCCGACGTAAAATTGCCAAATTCCTCTTTTTTCTATTTTTAATGATTTATTTACTGTTTTCATAGAGTCGAAAAAAATCAAAAAAATTATCAAAATTCTATTTTTCGCCCATTATAAGAATTTCATGTTCAGTTTATTTTTTTGAAAAAAATTTAATCGTTTTCCTTCTTTGTGTTTATTTTTGCATTTAGGGACATTGTTGGTATTTTGGACTTTGTTACCATTGCTGCGTTTTAGTCTTGGCTACTAAGTCCTGTTGTCCTCAGCTTGTTGCTTTTGATCCTGAGGTAGAAAGAACATTGCACACACAACGTAGGAGAGTCCAAGTTAACATTGCTTTTGAGTCTGAGTTTGATTCTGATTACTTGCACTATCTGTTTGATTCTGATTCTGAATTTGTTATTGATATGGCTGACCAAAGAACCTTAAGGCAATTGGCTGCCCCTGATGTAAATTATAATGGCATGTGTATTGATTATGATAATGTTGCTGCTCCTTTTGAATTAAAATCGGGTTTAATACACTTGTTGCCCAAGTTTAGTGGTCTTGCAGGTGAGGATCCGCACAAACATTTGAAAGAATTCCAGGTGGTGTGTTCTACACCATTAAAGCCAGAAGGGATCACTGAAGATCACATCAAACTTCAAGCTTTTCCTTTTTCATTGCAGGGTGCAGCAAAGGATTGGATATATTATCTTGAGCCAAATTCAATTGCAAGTCGGAATCTTGAAAAAGTGTTTTGGAGCGATATTTTCCTGCCTCTAGAGCTGCCTCAATAAGAAAGGAAATTTGCGGTATCAGACAAGGTAATGAGTCACTCACTGAGTATTGGGAGAGGTTCAAGCACTTGGTATCCAACTGTCCTCAACATCAGATCACCGAGCAATTACTCATCCAATACTTTTATGAGGGGTTGATACCGATGGACCGAAACATTCTTGATGCTGCTAGTGGTGGAGCACTTGTTGATAAAACTCCATTGCTAAGCTCTAATAGAAAATATGTCTCTTAATTCTCAGCAATTTACCACTAGAGAAAATTCTGCACAAAGCAAAGGAGTGAATCAAATTCAAGCTTCTTCTTCCAACAAGGCTTTAGAGACCAGAATTGATGAGCTCACGGCACTAGTCAAACAACTAGCAGTAGCAAAAACTAAAACATCAACTCTGTGTGGTATTTGTACTTCCCCTGAGCACCTGACTGATACATGTCCCATTCTGAGAGATGAATCTATCACTGAGTTGCCCCAGCTTATGCACCAACCTTTACAACCAAAACAGTACAACAACATTCTGATCATCCACCAACAAATATCATCCGAATTGGAGGAATCATCCCAACCTTCGATATGGAAATCCACAAACCAGCCAACAATGAACCCACCTCAATCAGCCCTGCACCTTCGGACCATCCACGGAGGATCTTGTTAAACAAATGGTCATCAACAACCTTCGGTTCAACAAAGGACCGATTCTAGCATTCGGATCTTGAACACGCAAATGGGACGACTTGCTACTCAAATAAATAACATGCAAGCCCAAGGTTCGAACCAACTTCCAAACGGTTGTAAATCCGAACGGTCCAAATGCCAATGTAAGTGCAATTTCTTTGCGATCGGTAAGGTTCTGGACCACCTCGAGGTAACATCTGAACCTTCTCTCTTTTTCTCCTTCTCCATCTTCTCTACCTTCTTCCGTTGTTGTGAATGAAACTGGAAAAAATAAAGAAAGAGAGTATGTTCCACGGTCCCTTCCCACATAGAGTTTTGAAAAATAAAAAAGTTGATGAGGGGGACAACGAGATTTTAGATGTATTTAGAAAGGTTGCTGTGAATATTCCTCTTCTTGATGTGATTAAGCAGGTACCAAAGTATGCGAAGTTTCTGAAAGACTTGTGTACAAACAAGAGGCGGATGAAAGGAAGTGAGCGAGTAAACTTGGGACGAAATATTTCTGCATTTATTCAGCCCAAGCCTTCATCCGAAAAGGTTGTAGGCGAGCAAAATGTTTTAGCCCTCACTACTCAGTTGTTGCCACAAAAGCAGAAGGATCCAGGAACATTTGCTATCCCTTGTACCATTGGGGATAAGCAATTTGATAATTGTATGCTTGATTTAGGAGCGGGAATTAATGTGATGCCCACTTCTATTTATAATAACCTTTGTCTTGGTCCTTTGCAGCATACAGGTATAATCATTCAGTTGGCGAACATGAGTAATGCCCGCCCCGCCGGCGTAGTCGAAGATGTCCTTGTTCAAGTTAATGATTTGATTTTTCCTGCAGATTTTTACATCCTGGACATGGAAGGAGAAACAAAGTCCAGCAAAGCTCCCATTATTTTAGGCAGACCATTCATGAAAACGGCAAAAACAAAGATTGATGTTGACGATGGAACCATGTCCATGGAATTTGGTGACATTGTCGCAAAATTTAACATTTTTGATGCCATGAAGCATCCATTGGAGGAGAATTCTGTTTTTCATATTGAATTAATCTCTGATTTGGTGGATGAAACTTGTTCTGAATTGTTTTCATTAGATTTTCCATCTTTATCTGCATTTGATGATGTTTATTCTTGTGATGTTTGTACTGACACTAAAATTTGCTCTGTTTGTGCTGAAATTGAGGCGGCCTTGCAAGTTGATATTCTTACTACAGATGAGGTTGCAAATGAAGTTGTTCATGAAGATGAAACTCTCGACACCCCGGCTGCCCGGAACAAACCATCCATCGAACAACCACCTTCCCAAGAGCTGAAACAAATTCCTGAAAATCTTAAATATGCTTATTTAGAGATGAATGAAAAGCTACCGGTTATAATTTCTTCTAACCTTAATTTTTATCAAGAAAATAAGCTTTTGCAGGTTTTGAAGAAGCATAAGAAGGAGATTGGGTGGACTTTAGCCGACATTCCCAATATTAGCTCATCCATGATTTTGCACATGTTCTCAATTGAAGGGGAAGATGAAACAAAAGTAGTGAGGAAGCCCTTCAATCTTTTGATCTCCGATGTTGTTGAAAATAAGATCACGTGCCCATTCGACACTTTTACTTATCGAAGATTCTTCTTTGATCCTGGAATAAAAGGCGAAGGCAGTGATAAAATTCTCAAGTTCAATGGAAATTACCCAAAACTACTCCATGAGAGCCCCACTTTGGAAGAAGAGAATGTAGAAGATCTCTCTTTGAGAAAGGATGCTTATGTGATTACTTATCCTCCTTGACTACTCGGGTGTGTTCTTTCCTTTCTCTCTCTCACTCTTATTTAGTAGTTATGTCTTTTCATTGAGGACAATGCTTGTTTTAAGTGTGGGGGAGAGAATCCTTTGTTTTATTTGCTTTTGTTTCCTGTTTTCTTGTTTTGTTTTGTTTTTAGTTATAAAATAAATTGCATCTGGTTTGAAAGTTCTGGGGTTAGAGATTAATCTGAGGTTACTTGTGGAGACTTGGGAAAAGTTCATAAGATCGGTATCGTCTTAACACTGTAAGTCTCCTGCATATGGAAATTGATTTGAATTCTTATTATGTAAAGCCTTGAATTCTCATTCTCTGACAGCTCTTGAGTAGTTTATTTCAGCAGTCAGCACCATCTCACACACACTCTACGCAAGGAAGCTGATGAATATAAGTGAGTGTTCCGGAGAAAAAAATTTAAAAGAGGAAGAAAAAGGAATGCGCCTTCTAAGTTTGGTGACCCTCACCCGGTCACTTAACCCAACGGTCGTAGAGCCTACAAAAAAGAGAGTTGATAATAAGACTCATTGTTAGTTGGTTCAGCGGTTTCTGGTGCTGAACTTGGTAGGGAGGATTACGGTCCGATCCCCCGCAACTACAACTGAGTAAGCAAAGGGTTATGCCACGTAAGTACCAGAACCCCGTGCAAAAAGGATCAGAGTCACTAACCGGTCGATTTGCTATGAGTGTGTGGAGATAACGGGCTTAATGTGATTGCGCCTGAATGAAAATAGAGCAAAAAGGAGGATGAGTAAGTTAGATTTTAGCATAATAATTTGATTTGAATTGGATTCTATATTCAGGAGATAATATTAGTGTTTCTACGATATCCTTAGTGTGTAAGATTAGTACCTATTGATGCAATCTTAACCGAAGAAGAGTTTGTAGCCTAGAACGAGTAACTGATGATGCTTTTGTGTTTCTTTTTACTTTATTTTGCTCGGAGTGCAAAAGTTCAAGTGTGGGGGAATTTGATCAGTGCATTTTCATGCACATTCTTCCATGTTTGTATCTAAGAATTTCCTTGTTTTCCTTTGATTATTTTTATATTTTATATTGTTTTTCTACTTTATTCTATTTTTGCACTTATTTCATTTTCGTATTTAATTTGCAGCATTTGCAGCTTTCGCGGAAACATTTATAACTTGAGCTACAGGAATCGGATTGAGGCGTTTGACCATGCGTTGGAAAGCTAAGAGAAAGATATACAACTCTCTAGTTGTGGCCAGAAGCTGATTCGGACTGTAGCAAGGTTAAAAAAGTCGTTGAAGTTGCAGCATTTTTTATATTTAAGTTTTGGGTCATTTGTTTTGGGCCTGAGTTGTGTTTTTGACCCAGTTGGGTTATGACCCGAATCCTTGTCCTTGCTATACCTAGCAGCCGCTACAGTAATTGGGGGGGACCTTTCATTATTCAGAAAAAAATACTTTTTGTTTTTGACAATTATGATGAGGAACTAAACATCCATAGTCGATCTACTGTATTCAGGTTCCAACACTTGAGATTATTATAATGTTAATTTTAGTTTAATTCCTTTCAATAATATTTTGTGTTATTGTATGCTTAATTCGATTGCATGAAATATATTGATTCAATTTGGTTGATTGTATGATCCTAACTTAGACTCATCGCGTTTGCTTAATTCGTTATTGTGTCTGATCAATCATGTTTGCTTAATCCATGAAAATTTATCCCGTTTGCTTAATTCGGACAATAGGATCGTACATCTCACAAACTTCACCGCGCTTGTCACTGAGTTTGTATCCAAATAGGAATAGACAATCTGCTTCAGGTATTAAAATTATAATAATCGATGATAGTAGGAACTGAATCGGTAGATTGACTTATTTTATAATCACTTATTTTAACCGCTTATTTTCTGCTTTTTCTTAATCGATCACCAAACCAACCCCCTAATTCGATTTACCTTCGGTTAGTAATAATCAAGAATCCTTGTGAGACGATTCGAGTCATTGTCGCTATACTACGTTTTCAAAAATTACTCGTTTTGATTCGCGCGCGACAGCGGATCAAACACATAATATAAAAACTTACGAACAAAGAGATAAGTGAAATGATACCACCTCACCGGACAACAAACAAAGGATGCACTTGTAACACTCTATTTCTCCAACGCATAATTATACAATAAATTAGAGATTTTTCACATAGTATATATGTTACACATCTTAAAACACATACACTTGCTGAGCATCTAACAATTAATTTAAATAAAACAATTCAACATAATGTTTTAAGATAAACAATTGCACTTAGGATGTTTACACGACATCCAACTCATCTGATGGCATATTAGTGGAATCATAATTAAGACATACAAAAATTTAAGTCTTATAATAAAATTTCATATTAAAATAAAAAAAAATCAACTCATAAATCTTCTCCAAATGCTTGTCATACTAAAACATAAACATACGAGAGCATATATTTTCTCTCAGAATATCTCAACATAGAACAAAAAATTTCTCTCCAATTTTACATATCAAATTATAATCCTAAACTAAAACCAAAAAGTAAAATAAATACCTCCAGAAGCTAGCTTCCACTCATAGCAGTATCTCTACTCTAGAATGTATGTATTATGTTCATATAAAGACAACATTCAAACAATAGGGGTGAGAAATCACAATTAATAATAGGCATATACTACAAGGTATGATATTAAACACATCATATTCTACACCATCTCAATCACAATATATCAATCACATTACCACACCCAACTCACCAAACCAATCATAACTCAACAAAGGTAACTCAACAAATATAACTCAACAATATACATATAACTCGTTATGCAATGCAACTCGACTATATAACTTAATACATATGTATGTGTTACCAACTCAACATTTATTTCTCTTTGGAACCATGTCCCTTCTTTTGAACCCCTGAGCTCCTTCTTCTCAACTTCAAGCTGCATCTCTAAGCTTGAGATAAACCATCAGTCCCCTCTTCTGAACTGGTGAACATACCTCTTGACACAACTCAACCTAAATGTATAAACATTGTTGATTCTCTATTTTAGGATTGGCTTTATGTTTGGTAAAACTAATTTAGCAGCAATAGGTTAAATAGGATTTATAACTTGTAAGGAGAAAACAGGTTAAAGTTCTATTTAATGAAGAAACATGTTTGATAATACGAAGATGTATCACATATTTGGCTTGATTTACATAGATTATGTCTATATTTTATTTTAATTATGTTGCTTTATGTTAGTATTATGATGGTATTTTAATGTATTTCAGGAATTTAATGTTTACAAGGCTTGCTTGAGAAAAGGAGTAAAAATGAGGTGAAATGAAGTAAAAATGCATAAAATATAAAAGAAAATACATAAGGCCCAAGAAGAAGCCCAAGATGAAGCCAAAGTGTGTGGTCCACCACAAAGGTGTGACAATCGTCACACCCCCTCTCTCACCAAGCGTGCCGATCGACACACATGCCCAGGGTCACTACTACTTTTGTGACGAACGTCACACTTTTGAAGGAGACTTTTTCTCCTTACTTGTTGCGAACCGCAAGGAAGGTTACATGAAGATCCTATATTTTCTCATTAGCCAAGTTTCCCTAAGACTCTCACCATGAGTAAATTACTCCTAATTTTTCTCCAGAAGAAACTATATAATGTGAGCAATATTGTTTTGAATGATGACAAATATATATGCTTGATTGTCTAATTGTGTCATACATGTGTGCTTGCCTTGACATGATTGCATGCATCAATACATACAACTTTCCATCAATACAAGAAGGCATGCATCAATGCATAACCTTTTGAGTCAATACAAAAATCAATGCATCAATACATGCATCAATGCATAACCTTTTGAGTCAATACAAAAATCAATGCATCAATACATAAAACAATTTTCCATTAATGTGAGTCGACTCATAAAGTTTTGCATCGACATATATATATATATATATATATATATATATATATATATATATATATATATATATATATATATATAAAATTAGGATTCATTTTTGCTTGTATCAATACAAAATCACTTGTGTCGATGCATACCAATTCTTATTTCTGGAAAATAAAATTTTACACTGTATGCATCGATGCATACGTGTTTTGCATCGACTCATGTAAGAATTGAGGCTCTGGATATTTGATCTTGCATCGATACATAAGTGCTTGTATCAACACATAACTCACGTGCATCGATTCATCCGTGCCATGCATCGACTCATGTTTTGATTAGTTTTCTGGAAACATTTAGAATAGTAGTATGTATTGATACAAAGTGTCATGTATCGACACATAAGTAGCTTGTATCGATGCATACGAAATTTGCATCGACTCATACACAATTTAACTCTCTGGAATTAATTTCAACACAGTATGCATCGACACAATACCACTTGTATCAATGCATCAAGTCACTTGGGTCGACACAATACCACTTGTATCAATGCATCAAGTTTGTTTTTCAACTAACTTTTGATGTTTTCCATATATAAAACAGTTTTGCAGTTTTACACAAGACAGGTTGTTACAACAAGCAGTTTTGTGAGCATCCAAATATTCTCTGAGCATATAAATCTGAAAGAGACTTCATCTTTATCATCTTCTCAATCATCTTGGTTCAAGAAAACTGACACATAATCATCATTGTTCGTTGCATCAAGAGATCAAAGAGATAATGTTCAGCAGTACGATCTGTGATCTAGCTGAGTTGAAGATTCGAAGGGGGTTTCAAGGAAAAACCAGTTGGTTTGTCCAGCAAGAACGGAGGTGTCTTGTAGGTTTGTTAGTCACAATTGCACAGAGCAGATTCAGCCATAGCGTAGGGTTTGGAGATCGGGGTGATTTCGCAAACGGGTCGTGGAAGTGGTGAACTGTCTGTGAATTTTGCAAGAGTGTTCTTGATCTGCTCAAATCAAGAGGAGGTTGATACAAGAAGAAGAAGATCTGCAGGATTCGTTTTTCTGTCTTTGTATTGTACCCTTGTAAACATTTTTCAACATATTGATATAGAAGTTCTCAATTCCAATTTGGAACTTGAGAGGGAGACGTACCCACACGCGAGGACGATCGTGGGGAACTTCCTTACCAAATCGCTCCGAGTATCGTATGCTTTACCTTTATCTCTTTACGTTTACAATACGTTTGTCATTCAATTGGTGATCAACTTTTCTGTGCATTGATACAAGGCTGGAAGATAATCTTTACATAAACTCCATTGCCTTTGATCATTGCTTAGCATCTACCAATTGTTTGATAAAAGTATTAGCTCAAGTTTATTTCATTGGAAAGCGTTTTTGTGATCAGTGCATTTATCCATATTAAGTGGTGTGTTACTTCATCATTCTCATCTCAATTAAAACCCAGCAATCTATCGCATGTCCGGTTTTCTTGTAGCCGGTTCAGAATAGACGGAAGTCAATTCAGGACCTTTTGTAGTTTCCGCACGTTTGATTGAAACTCTGATAAAATTCTTTAATCCGTAAAGAAAAAGGAGGTGATCTATTCACCCCCCCTCTCCATTGCCTTCTGAACCTAAGGGGGTTTACACTAGAGCTCCTGTTTTTAACGGTGAAAACTATGGCTATTGGAAAGAATGCATGCGAGTACACATAAACTCAATAGATAGGACTGTATGGACTGCCATTCAGAATGGACCTTTTGAAATTACCATGACGAATGCTGCAGGTGCCATTGTGCCTAAACTTGAGGACAATTGGGATGAAAAAGATGAGAAAAAGTGGTCTAGCGATTGGAGAGGCCGAAATATGATAATTTCAGCACTTGGTGTTGATGAGTATTATCGGGTATCTCATTGCACGACAGCTAAAGAAATGTGGGATGCTTTAGAGGTTGCTCATGAGGGCACGAATGATGTTAAGCAATCTAGAATTAACACACTCAACCAAGAGTTTGAGCTCTTTCGCATGAAACAAGGAGAAACTATTTCTGACATGCAAAAGAGATTCGTTCATCTCACTGGTCGTTTAAATGCACTTGGAAAACCTGTTTCCAATGAAATTGTCACTAATAAAATTCTGAGATGTCTTAGCATGGAATGGCTAC
Source organism: Vicia sativa (assembly GCA_021764765.1). NCBI lineage: Eukaryota > Viridiplantae > Streptophyta > Magnoliopsida > Fabales > Fabaceae > Vicia > Vicia sativa. The sequence continues at coordinate 269,089,650 of CM038792.1, forward strand.
CAAAAGTTACAGCAATTAAGGAAGCCAACGACCTCACAACGCTCACCATTCCAACTCTGTTTGGTAAGCTGGAAGAACATCAGCAACAACTGGAAAATCTTGAAAAGTATGAGAACAAGAATAAGAAGGAGAAGAATAGAGACAAGGAGAGTGAGAAGAAGCCTATTGCTCTTAAGGCTTCTAGCTCTAAGTCCTCAAAAATAGAGCAAAACGATGATGACTCAAGTAGTGACTAAGATTCAGATGATGAGGAAATGAGACTGTTTGTTCGGAGATACAATAGATTTATTCGAAAGAATGGAATAACTCACTCTGACAAAAATCTGTCTAAATTCAGGAGAAAATCCATGGAGTCAAAGCAGGAGGAAAGTAAGAAATATAAAGGGAAGGGATCATGTTTCAATTGTGGGAAATCTGGACATTACAAAACAGAATGTCCTATGAATAAAAAGGACAGAGGAAAGGCACCACCAAATAAATTTTCCAAACAAAGGAGAGCCTACATTGCGTGGGAAAGTGACAGCGAATCATCAAGCGATAAAGGCTCAAGTGACAGCGATGAGACTGCTAATTTGTGCCTCATGACTCACATTAATAACCAGTCCAGCCACAAGAAGAAAAACCAAGTGAATAAAGTAAGAAAAGCATATTACAATAATTTTGATTCTTTGTCTTTCTCTAAACTGAAAATAGCTTTTGAAAAACTGCACAACGAAGCTGTAGACGCCTTTAAACGCTTATCCTCCAACAAACAAATATTTTCTCATTTGGAAGGTAAAGTGTATAAAGCTGAAAAAGATTTAGAATGTCTAAAGGCTAGTATTGCAGCAAGTTCAAAAGATATTGATGTAAGTGGATGTATTGAAACTGTTAAATGTGGAGTTTGTCACATTTGGCAAAAAGAGGTTAAGACTCTTAATGTCAAATTAGAAAAAGCTTTGCAACCCAAAATTACTTATGCTATTGATCCTAGGATTTTTAAGAAATCAACGAATCCACCCTATGCCAAATACTCTTTTGTAGAAAAGACTCCAATGGATTTAATTAGCAAAAGCAAACAGGTTCATCATCATATATTATGTCATTACTGTTGTCATAAAGGTCACACCATCGAGAAATGCAAGTTTAAGAGATTCCTTGTTCCTAAAGGCATTTATCAATGGAGGCCTAAAGGCAACCATGTTACCACTTACCCACATGGACCCAATGAAAATTGGGTACCTATCTCTCTCTTTTGATATTGCAAATTGAATGTCTTGCATGTGTAGATAGACGATGGTTTCTGGACAACGGATGTTCAAGGCACATGACAGGTGACATATCACTCTTCATTGACTTCAAAGCAAAGAAGAAAGGTTATGTTACTTATGGAGACAATAACAAAGGAGCAATACTCGGCAAAGGTAGTGTAGGTAATCCCTCTACCACTACTATTTCTGATGTCCACCTTGTAGAGGGTCTTAAACATAATCTATTAAGTATAAGTCAATTGTGCGACAAGGGTTATAAGGTAACCTTCACAGAAACCTGTTGCATTATTGAAAATACTGAGCAGAATATTATGTTTAAAGGAATTAGAGTAAACAACATCTATATGCTGGATCTTTTTGATGTACCATTAACAAGCAATAAATGTCTAGCCACCTTGAACGATGATTCTTGGCTTTGGCATAGACGTCTAGCGCATGTTAATTTCGATTTGTTAAATAAGGTTGTATCCAAAGATCTAGTAGTCTGTCTTCCAAAAATAAAGTTTTCAAAAGACCACCTATGCGACGCATGTCAAATGGGAAAGCAAACAAGGGTGTCTTTCAAATCCAAAAATGTTGTTTCTACTTCACGGCCCCTTAAGCTTCTCCATATGGACCTCTTTGGACCCTCAAAAACAAAGAGCCTAGGTGGAAACTACTATGGTTTTGTAATAGTTGACGACTATTCTAGATTTACTTGGACAATATTCCTTCACAGCAAAGATGAAACTTTTCCTGCTTTTAAAAGTTTTGCAAAACTGTCCCAAAATAAAATGGAGTCAAAAATAATTACAATTCGAAGCGATCATGGAGGTGAATTTCAAAACAGTCTCTTTGATAAGTACTGTGATAAGCATGGCATTGAGCATAACTTTTCTGCTCCTAGAACTCCACGGCAAAATGGAGTTGTGGAGCGCAAAAATCGTGTTTTAGAGGAGTTGGCTAGAACAATGCTCAATGAAGGTGGTTTACCAAAATACTTTTAGGTTGATGCGATTAGCACAGCCTGTTATGTCTTAAACAGGATATTAATTCATCCCATTTTGGACAAAACTCCTTATGAGCTTTTGAGAGGAAGAAAGCCAAACTTATCACATCTTCATGTATTCGGTTGTAAATGTTTTGTTTTGAATAATGGCAAAGAGAATCTTGGGAAGTTTGATGCAAAAGCAGATGAAGGTATCTTCCTTGGTTACTCTCAATCAAGTAAAGCATATAGAGTGTATAATAAACGTTTACTTACTGTTGAAGAGTCTGTCCATGTTTCTTTTGATGAGTCTTGTCCGAAGAATGTCGGAAAAGGTATTTCTTTTGATGACGCGGTTATATCTTCAGAAGACATACTCAAGGGAGATGTAGTGGAAATTAATCAATCCAAACCAGTAGACAAAGATGAAGAAGAAGTAGAAGAAGGAACAACAGAAGTAGAAAGTCTTCCACCATCCTGGAAATCCTCAAAAGATCATCCAATTCACAACATATTGGGGGACATTACAAAGGGAGTGATGACTCGTTCTAAGATAAGTAATTTATGTTATCACTTTGCATTTGTTTCACAAGTAGAACCTAAGAATGCCAAAGAGGCCTTGATTGATGAATTTTGGCTAATGGCCATGCAAGATGAGCTAAATCAATTTAAAAGAAATGACGTTTGGGAACTTGTTCCTCGTCCGCGAGATCATCATATCATTGGCACTAAATGGGTTTTTAGAAATAAACTTGATGAAAACGGAGTGATAACTAGAAATAAAGCTCGCTTAGTAGCACAAGGGTATAACCAACAGGAGGGCATAGACTATGAAGAAACTTATGCTCCAGTTGCTCGCCTTGAAGTTATACGTCTTTTGCTAGCTTATGCTTGCTCTAAGAATTTCAAACTTTATCAAATGGATGTAAAGAGTGCTTTTATAAACGGTGTCATAAATGAAGAAGTATACGTCTCACAACCTCCTGGTTTTGAGAATGATGAATATCCAGATTATGTTTACAAACTAAAACGAGCTCTGTATGGTCTTAAGCAAGCCCTTCGGGTTTGGTATGAAAGACTCAGCAAATTTCTGCTTGATCATGGATATTCAAGAGGTAAAGTGGATACCACTCTCTTTATTAAACGTAAAGGAAAGCACATTCTTTTAGTTCAAGTATATGTAGATGATATAATTTTTGGTTCAACTAACCTTCACTTGGTCGAAGAATTTTCAAAAGTCATGCAGGGGGAATTTGAGATGAGTCTTATGGGAGAGCTGAATTTCTTCCTTGGTTTACAAGTAAAACAGCTTGATGAGGGCACGACAGTGTGTCAAACAAATTACTGTAGAGAGATTCTTAAGCGATTTGGAATGAATGACTCAAAGTCCATCAACACCCCCATGGCTACAAATGGGAACTTGGATAAAGATGAGCATGGTAAGAGTGTAGATATCCAGAAGTATAGAGGTATGATTGGATCTCTCTTATATCTTACTGCATCTAGGCCTAACATTATGTTTAGTGTCTGTTTGTGCGCACGATATCAATCGAATCCTAAGGAATCACACTTGAAAGCTGTCAAGCGCATACTTAGATACCTTCATGGCACATCTAAATATGGGCTTTGGTATTCCAAAGGAAGAGATTGTAGCTTAGTCGGATACTCCGACTCTGACTTTGTTGGCTGTAAAATAGATAGGAAGAGTACTAGTGGCATATGTCACCTATTTTCAAACTCCCTAGTCAGTTGGCATAGCAAAAAGCAGGTCTATGTTGCATTGTCAACTGCTGAGGCTGAATACGTCGCATCTGGTAGTTGTTGCGCCCAGATTTTGTGGCTAAAACAACAACTACAAGATTTCGATATTCAACTGAAACGTATTCCAATCAAATGTGACAACACTAGTGCTATTAACCTAACCAAGAATCCTGTTTTACATTCAAGAACTAAACACATAGAGATTAGGCATCACTTTCTTCGCGATCATGTTGAAAAAGAAGACGTTGTGTTTGAGCATGTAGACACTAAAAGTCAACTTGCTGAGATTTTCACCAAACCATTATCAACGGAATCCTTCTTCAACATCCGTCGTGAGTTAGGGATCTTGGATCTTTCTCACGTAATGTCTTAAGCATGCATGTACCTACTTATGTGTGTGTGTATATATATATATATATATATATATATATATATATATATATATATATATATATATATATATATATATATATATATATATATCCATGCTATTAAGATGTAGTTTAGCTCTTGTACTTGTATATTTAAAAAGTTCATCAAATCAGGTAATAGTGTTCCCTTACATACTCTATTTACATTCATTAACCTTGTGTATGTGCAATATGTTCCTTAAATGATCATTGGTATGCTTGACTTTACATAAATTGTTGGAATATCATCATTATCATCCTCATTACATTACCATTCTACATAATCACTCATTACTAATCCATTCTGCACTGACATTCATTCATATTTGGGTCAAAATGGCATACTGACTCTGAAATTCAAAGTAGAACTCAGTTTCACCAAATAAAGGTCGACACAAAATGGCATGTATCGATGCATAATCTGCTCCGATCGACACATGCATCGTATGCATCAACACAAACTTTTGACATTTTTAATTTTCCTAAATGCCTTCAGTATGCATCGACACATCCGTGTTTTGCATCGATCCAAATTTTCCTAATTTTCCAAATTTTCCTAATTTTCCTAATTTTCCTAAATACCATTAGAATGTCCTAATTTCTCTCCCAACATTTGTATTGTTTTCATTGTTTACTTCATCATTGTACTGGATGTTTTGTACTAATTTCTATGACAATTTCACTCTTTCTTAAGTTTTATTTGTTGTTTACTTACATTCTTGCACTCTATGTGAGTGAATTTAAGTGATTGCTCTATCTCTTGTCAATCTATGTGACTGACTTTCTCTATATCATAAATGTTGTGCTTGCCTTACTGCTAATCCACACTATTGTCTAATATATTGTGCTTGCTTTTAGTATTTCTCTCTTTTTGATGTTGACAAAGGGGGAGAAAAGAGGCAGATGTTAGTTATGATCAAAATTCATGCATAAACTCAGGGGGAGCAACTCTGCACAATTATCAACCAACATACATCTTGCAAAAATTTGCCATCATCAAAAAGGGGGAGTTTTTGAACAATATTGTTTTGAATGATGACAAATATATATGCTTGATTGTCTAATTGTGTCAATATACATGTGTGCTTGCCTTGACATGATTGCATGCATCAATACATACAACTTTCCATCAATACAAGAAGGCATGCATCAATGCATAACCTTTTGAGTTAATACAAAAATCAATGCATCAATGCATAACCTTTTGAGTCAATACAAAAATCAATGCATCAATACATAAAACAATTTTCCATTAATATGAGTCGACTCATAAAGTTTTGCATCGACATATATATATATATATATATCAGAAATTGGGATTCAGTTCTGTTTGTTGCTTGTATCAATACAAAATCACTTGTGTCGATGCATACTAATTCTTATTTCTGGAAAATAAAATTTTACACTGTATGCATCGATGCATACGTGTTTTGCATCGACTCATGTAAGAATTGAGGCTCTGGATATTTGATCTTGCATCGATACATAAGTGCTTCTATCAACACATAACTCACATGCATCGATTCATCTGTGCCATGCATCGACTCATGTTTTGATTAGTTTTCTGGAAACATTTAAAATAGCAGTATGTATTGATACAAAGTGTCATGTATCGACACATAAGTAGCTTGTATCGATGCATACAAAATTTGCATCGACTCATACACAATTTAACTCTTTGGAATTAATTTCAACACAGTATGCATCGACACAAAACCACTTGTATCAATTCATCAAGTCACTTGGGTCGACATATAAGATCTTGTATTGACACATAAGTTTGTTTTTCAACTAACTTTTGATGTTTTCCATATATAAGACAGTTTTGCAGTTTTACACAAGACAGGTTGTTACAACAAGTAGTTTTGTGAGCATCCAAATATTCTCTGAGCATTGAAATCTGAAAGAGACTTCATCTTTATCATCTTCTCAATCATCTTGGTTCAAGAACACTGACACATAATCATCATTGTTCGTTGCATTAAGAGATCAAAGAGATAATGTTCAGCGGTACGATCTGTGATCTAGCTGAGTTAAAGATTCGAAGGGGGTTTCGAGGAAAAACCAGTTGGTTTGTCCAGCAAGAATGGAGGTGTCTTGTAGGTTTGTTAGTCACAATTGCACAGAGCAGATTCAGCCGTAGCGTAGGGTTTGGAGATCGGGGTGATTTCGCAAACGGGTCGTGGAAGTGGTGAATTGATCTGCAGGATTCGTTTTTCTGTCTTTGTATTGCAACCTTGTAAGCATTTTTCAACATATTGATATAGAAGTTCTCAATTCCAATTTGAAAATTGAGAGTGAGACGTACCCACACGCGAGGACGATCGTGGGGAACTTCCTTACCAAATTGCTCCGAGTATCGTATTCTTTACCTCTATCTCTTTACGTTTACAATACGTTTGTCATTCAATTGGTGATCAACTTTTCTGTGCATTGATACAAGGCTGGAAGATAATCTTTACATAAACTCCATTGCCTTTGATCATTGCTTAGCATCTACCAATTGTTTGATAAAAGTATTAGCTCAAGTTTATTTCATTGGAAAGAGTTTTTGTGATCAGTGCATTTATCCATATTAAGTGGTGTGTTACTTCATCATTCTCATCTCAATTAAAACCCAACAATCTATTGCATGTTCGGTTTTCTTGTAGCCGGTTCAGAATAGACGAAAGTCAATTCAGGACCTTTTGTAGTTTCCGCACGTTTGATTGAAACTCTGATAAAATTCTTTAATCCGTAAAGAAAAAGGAGGTGATCTATTCACCCCCCCCCTCTCGATCACTTGCCACACCGTCTAACATATAAATAGTTGACATTTGACTACAAAGGCGCTCTCTCTCTCTCTCTCTCTCGTCTATTATTCCAATTTTTTATAGAGTATTATTCATAGTTATGTTTTAGACAGGAAATTACCATTTGTAAAAGTGGTATTTCTCACATCAAGGAACTACCACACCATTAGATTTAGAAGTAATTCCAGTTTTCCTTTTTGCGTTATTTATATGTTCCTCTTTATCGCGTTTCTTATTTTTATTGTTTCGTTTGTTTAATTTAATTACCATGATATTCTTAATTGCAATCCTTATGTTTAGTTTGTTTACACTTGATTCCATGTTTAACTAATTATTCTTGAGTCTGGTGTATGAGGATTGTTGTTACCGACGGACTCGGTAGAAAATAATAGGTGCGAACTTATGATTAAAATTGTGTTTTGGTTTTAATTTCCAAGTCTAATTTAAATAGCTTTTTCACGAGAGTGGGAGGTTATTTAACATGATTTTGTCACGAGAGTGAGAAATCAATTAGTGTTAGAGCTGGCACTGCGAGAGCGTGGGGACCGAACCAGATAGTGAAAATTAGGCAACAAATCTAAATACAGCAAGAGCGCTTTAGATGCGTTTAGGATATTATTGGCTTTCAAAATATATTTCTTAGTTACCGGACGAGCGAGAGAAAAATCTTGGGATTAGGAAGTATGACTTTAGTTAATATCGCGAGAGCGTGAGGCGGAGTCTTTAAGTTGGTATATTCTACGGAACTAAGTTATAGTCGTAATTAGTACCCTTTTCTATAAGTCCTTAAGGAACGCGGAAATCATATCCCGACCTTGTTTTAGTATTATTTTCTAAGTTCATTTATTTCAGTTTTAGTTCTTAGTTTCCCCCAAAATCTAATTATTCATTAGCCTTAGCTTTACAAAGTAACGATAGATTACAGTAGGTTGACATTGGTCTCTATGGCTCGACAATCTTTTATATTACTTCGATATTTCCTTGCACTTGTGAAATATACCGATCAATGTTGTGTTGAAATGTTTCAACATCTGGAACAACATGTCGAAGAAGATGTCACGACATCGTGGCTGAGCTGACAGATTGGATTCTGTTATGTTTTTAATAGAAGCAGAATATTCCTAAGGAGAATCTTTTGCAGAATTGTAACAACTTATTTGTTGTTACTTGGAGCCCAAATTATGGAGATATATTAGGGAGACTTTATAGGAGAATTTGTTGCAGATTTATAACAACTTACTTGTTGTTACAACTATATGGAGATATTGTGGAGAATATCTTGGAGCAGTTTTAGCAGCAATTTGTTATGTCAGTTTGTTATGTTTTGAAGGATCAATTCCAGTTGAGTGATAGGTTATAAATAGAAGCTTTGTAACCTAAGTTTTGGTACCATTCGAATTTAGTAATGATGTAGTTTTTAGGGATGAGTCTGTAACAACTCTCTAGGAGAGTTGGTTTATAAGTGAACCACCTAGATTGTGGGATGGGCACTGATTTGTATCTCGAAGCCTGTAGGAAAGAGGATTATTTTACTCACCCAGAAGATGTGAAGAAATGAGTGTAGTTGTGTCCTTGGAAGAAGCTGTGAAGCAATTCCAAGTTTTTCTGTGTCACATGTGTGACTGTTTTGTATTGTGTTTAAAGTGTGGTATCTTCAAACTGTTTAAGTTGTGTTTGGAGTGAGGTATCTCCAAGTTGATTGTGTTAGGAGCCAAGCAGTTGATGCAGTTGCTGGTGTGATAGTGACTGATAGACATCACTGAGGTGATTGGAAGTGAGCGGAGGTTCTCATATCTAAGTGTGGTATCTTGGGTAGAAGGGTCATTGGGTTGTCTGATTAAGTGAAGAGTGTAAACATGGAGGTTTCCCTCTGAATTAATACTGCTAATAGTGAACTTCATTCCTGGCTTGGTATGCCCCCAAATGTAGATTGGTTAGAACCAAACTGGGTTAACAACTCCTTGTGTTCTTTTGTTTTCTGCATTGTTAATTGTTATACTCTACCTTGTCTATTTTAGAATGTCAGATCAGATGTCATGACATCCTGAGTTTGTTATCACTAGAATTTCAATTGGTATCAGAGCAGGCATCCTGTCTATTTCTAGATGAGATCCATGGGGGATACTTTCTGGTTGTATACAAGGTAGAAGATTTTTTAAACAAGGAGTGTTTATATTGTATGGTCCCTTGAAGTGGAGGATGGACCTATTTGTTGAAAGCTAGACCAACCTAACTAAAACTTATGTACATCTTGAAGAGAGAAGATAATGATGTTGGAACAAGAAAGTTAAATTCAAACACTTCATGTGGGAGTGAGGATTTTAAATTGTGTTGTCCAGCCTATAATCAACACAGAGAAAAGATTGTCAAAACCTTCATGCGGGAGTGAAGCTATTGATAAGGTAACTTCTGTGCTATTGTGTTTCCATATTGGTCAGGATATTGGTTGGGTCTAGTTTGTTGATTGGTGGAGAGGCAAGCTTATTGTAGGGTTGATTTATTTTCAATCCTTATGTGTTATGCTTACAAGTGAATTGTGGAGTAATCATTGTGTACATTCTGTTGAAATATGGCTATATTTCGTTGCATAGTCTCTGATGTAACCCCTAAAGTGAAAGAAGGATCCTAGGGTTATTTTTATTCAACAGAATATTGAGAAGATCTTACAACCTATTAAAAGTATCAAAGATACTTGAGATTTCCTCATGTCCACTCATAAAGGCATTTAGTAATAGAGTTGATGAGTATCAATTGATCGATGATTCTCATATACATCTGCAAGTTGAAGACCTTGAATATTATTAAGGATGATGAGTTCCAAGGATATGGAACCGATGTTCTATAGGATGCTAGAACATTACTATTGGTATGCAGTTACCAGTTGAAGAATAGATGTTCTGGGAGCTAAACAAATGTAGTGTGAGTACATATGTTTGGAGCCTGCTCCTGATCTGGAAAATGAGACATCTGTATTAGTTGATCATGACACGATCAACAAGCTCTTATACTCCAAATGTCAATTTATTTCTGACCTAAGCATATGGGAGTATAGAAGTCAAGCTCAGTTCAAGTAAAAGACTCATAAAGGTATACCCCTCAATCCCTTTATGTGAGATCAAAATGAGCTTATATTTGGTACATTCTTCTGATCAAAGGAACCAGATATGTGGAGATTTGTTCATGACCATGGAACAGATTGGAGCTTAGTACTGTGTCTTAACCATAGTGAAACATGGTCATGAATGTTGACTTCCCTAATTATTGTCCTGGAAGGGTATTGCCAAGAAGAATCAAGGAAGTCAGTTTTCTATCTGAATATTTCTGTGTCATGCCATAATAAAGTCTGTTCCAGAAACCTAGTTGAGGGAATCTCCTCTATAGGTACAGACTATGGCATCCATCATCTCAAAATCAGAAATGAAAGTCTAAAGAAAATCTTATTGAGATGTGGATCATATAATTCCTTGATCATGTTAATTGTTTGGATGTAAAGTTGGTGTATATTGTGCTTCCTATGTTACCCCCAAATGTTATGGATGAGATATTATGGATGTTAAACCCAGAACCATAATGGATGATGTTGTGTCAGATGTTGAAACATCACCTTATTGTCTTCAATCATGAGAAGTGTGTATTGTTTCCAGGAAGTATGTGAGTGTGAAGATGTAATCAGTCAGGATGATCTAGTGTGAGTAGACAATTCTAACTGACTAATCTGGTAGGTACTTTGACGGGAGACTTAATACTTATTAGTATGTAACCTAAATACCAAACCACTTATACTCTGTAGGGAGTTGAGTATTTGTCTGAAGGATTCAAGGTATATGGTGAACTGAATATCAATATTAAAGTTCATTGTGATCTTCACAAGTGTAGGATGTGTGGCAACATTGTCTGGTGATTAATTGAAGAGCTGATTCAATTTAGGAGATTCATATAGATGCTGTCAAATATCTTGATGAGAGATGGATATTTGTGTGATGAATGTGTGAAAATCTGAATCAAGAACAAATGAAGTATGTGATGTATAAAATAAAAAGTTCTACATGAAGATGTAACATCACAACTGTTGAAGACATCAGATATTGAAGAAGGAAGATAAGGTTCAGACTTATCTTTTGAAGATGTACGCATGGTGAACTATAAGGTTTCTTCTATTACAAGTTACAGAGTGTGGCAATCTGAACCTTGTGTAGCAAGAAAACTAAGGATTCCTAATTTGGAAACTGTGAAATATTCCAAATAAAGAATGTTTCAAGTATTATAAGGACTAACATCAAAGATGTCCTTTTATTCTGTGCAACTCAGGGGGAGTAAAAGTATATGGTAACCTTCATTCTGGAAGCTAAAAGGAAGAAGTACTGATACTAAGGGGGGGATTGTCTGTTAATTGTGTGTGCATATTTGAGTGTCCTATCTGATGTTTAAACATCTATTCTTTCTGATGCTGATATGTATGCCAAGTTGCTATTGAGGGGAAGAAATTGTTCATTAGCAGATGTGATGGGGAGTGTATACTGTTATATGTTGAAATGTCCTGAAATATTGAAGATGCAGTTCTATAGTAAATTTGATGGTGTCCCAAATGATGTTGCAACATCATTGTTGATGATAGTCTGGTGAAGAGACTTGGGACTATGGATCTTGATATTCTATCACCTCATTCAGAAGTGGCAGTTCTATCTTTGGTTTAGAATAAGAAGATTCTAAATTTGTTTCGAGTAGTATGCTCTGGCAATGCATAGCTACTATTCTAGTTTGAAGACTTTACTAGTATCAGCAACTACTAGTAAATATAATGTCCAGAAGGAGGAATTAATTAGCATGGTTGCTCAAGTATATAGGGTGTATTTTTTATTTATTTTTTCCCTTCAATTTTTGCAGTGTCTTCGCTTGTTTTACTCTCATGTCCTTAGTTCGAATATAGGTAAGTTTAGAGTCTGTGAAGGTTATGTTTGTCAACTTGTGGCAAATATAGTGAAAAAAGGGTAGTGTTCAGATGTTGTTAAGTCTGAGGTTAATCTTTGCAGTTGTTTTTGCAAAGATGTTGAATAGGATGTGTATTCTGAGTTATCCAATATAGAGTTTTGGCTCTCTATGTCTGTAAATGGATGGTTCAAGTGTTTGTTTATGTTAGTGTGTTCCCTCTTATGCTCTAAAAGAGGATGTTGTGTTAATCTGTGTCGAAGCATAGTTCTCAGTTTGAGGGGGGTATTTAATATCTTCTTCCTCAATTGCATCATGGCCTCAATTTTTCTCCTTCTTTGTGAAGACGTGTTATGTTTCCTGTGCTATAGTGAGTTCTTCTTCAACAAGCCTTTGTCTTATTATGGCCAAAAAGGGGGAGAAGTGGTTATGTTATGTTATCTCTAAAGAGAAACTTTTAAGGGGGAGAAACTTTGTGTGATCTGTGGGATCCTTAAAAGAAAGAGAGAACATTGGATTTGAACCTGCCAGAAAGATGTCCTAGTGTGATGTTTCGACATCCTAAAAGAAGCCTGAAGACTGTCACATGTAGAGTTTGGAACATCATAAACAGTGACTACTGAAGACTTCTAAATTGCTGCTGCTGGTTATGTAAATTAGTTTTAGCCAAAATAAGCCAAATAGGGAGATTGTTGATTCTCTATTTTTAGGATTGGCTTTATGTTTGGTAAAACTAATTTAGCAGCAATAAGTTAAATAGGATTTATAACTTGTAAGAAGAAAACATGTTGAAGTTCTATTTAATGAAGAAACATGTTGTGTTAAAATGTTTCAACATTTGGAACAACATGTCGAAGAAGATGTCACGACATCGTGGCTGAGCTGACAGATTGGATTCTGTTATGTTTTTAACAGAAGCAGAATATTCCTAAGGAGAATCTTTTGCAGAATTGTAACAACTTATTTGTTGTTACTTGGAGCCCAAATTATGGAGATATATTAGGGATACTTTATAGGAGAATCTGTTGCAGATTTGTAACAACTTACATGTTGTTACAACTATATGGAGATATTGTGGAGAATATCTTGGAGCAGTTTTAGCAACAGTTTGTTATGTCAGTTTGTTATGTTTTGAAGGATCAATTCCAATTGAGTAATAGGTTATAAATAGAAGCTTTGTAACCTAAGTTTTGGTACTGGCCGAATTTAGCAATGATGTAGTTTTTAGGGATGAGTCTGTAACAACTCTCTAGGAGAGTTGTTTTGTAAGTGAACCACCCGGATTGTGGGATGGTCACTTATTTGTACCTCGAAGCCTGCAGGCAAGAGGATTATTTTACTCACTCAGAAGCTGTGAAGCAATGAGTGTAGTTGTGTCCTTGGAAGAAGCTGTGAAGAAATTCCAAGTTTGTTTGTGTCACATTGTGACTGTTTTGTATTGTGTTTGAAGTGTGGTATCTTCAAACTGTTTTAGTTGTGTCTGGAGTGAGGTATCTTCAAGATGATTGTGTTAGGAGCCAAGCAGTTGATGTAGTTTCTGGTGTGATAGTGACCGATAGACATCACTGAGGTGATTGGAAGTGAGCGGAGGTTCTCATATCTAAGTGTGGTATCTTAGATAGAAGGGTGACTGGGTAGTCTGATTAAGTTAGGAGTGTAAACATGGAGGTTTCCCTCTGAATTAATACTGTTGATAGTGAACTTCATTCATGCTTGGTATGCCCCTAGATGTATGTTGGTTAGAACCGAACTGGGTTAACAACTCCTTGTGTTCTTTTGTTTTCTGCAATGTTAATTGTTATACTTTACCTTGTCTGTTTTATAATGTCAAATCAGATGTCATGACATCCTGAGTCTGCTATCACCAGAATTTTAAACATGTTATCAAATTCAATGCGTTAAGACCATTCTTCTGACCCTAACATACATGCATTGACAAAATCTTGTATTCCTCTCTTGGATTACCGCAACAACTTAATACCATATTCAACATAACTACGCAACTAAATCACGTATAATAATTCAACTCAATAAATTATTAATTCACATATATGCAACTCACTATTAACTTAACAACACATCAAATACACTATATATACTACATTAATTCATACTTATAACACATAAGATATTAATCATAGCATTCAACGTCAACAACTCATCCACATTACACAAAATTTTCATCAATTATTTGATTTTTATAACATGTTAAGCCTCTAATTTTATTGCCACTTATTAGTAAATTGAGTTATCTTTCTAACGCTTCAAACGAAATTTCGTTTATACTTACGGTTTAAAAGTTATTATCGAAACATCCAGCAAACCAATAGATTATCGCCATAAATCAATAGATTGACGTTTAAACAATTCATCAAAAATATACATGGACCAATCAATTGATTGAGGGAGTCAATCGATTTTCTCTACTCTCTGTTACGTGTTTTTCACAAAAAATGGATGGACAAATTGATTGTCCTTGAGCCTCAATCGACTATCCCAGTCATAGTTTGTGTTTTCTCAACAATTTTCAGGAAACCAATCGATTGGTCTAGGCCAATTTTCCAAATCATGTAGCTTCACATTACTTAGTTGAATCGTTTAATTTTTCAAACCCTTACCAAATTCCCCCTAACATCCACATAACTTATTTTGAGTTTCCAACACAGCAAATCAACATGATACTATAATCTAATCACATTCTCATCAATTCACATCGATTTAGCAATTTAATAAATATAACATTGATTTATATACTACCTCAATTCTCTAAAACCTTCAAACATCACCAATGGTGAAAAATAATGAACACATCAAATCAAAATTTTATTCCCGCATTAACATGTGACATTCAACACTCATTACAACAATAAATCACATAGAATAATCAAATTTAAGATCGTCAACAAACATCCATTAGTTCTATTAGAGGTTAAAGACTGCACTACCTCACCTCTCATGTATAAGCCCTTATTATTAAAAGCTATCCCCCCATTATCTTAAATTTTCCCTTGCAATTTTTCCAAGCTTCTCTAATGGGTGCTCTTTTATAGCCTAGCCTTCACTTTCCTCTTGCCTCATTTTCTCCGTTTTTTCTACGTATTATAAACTGATTTTGTTCCAATTTCTCTCTTTTTCTAATAACCTTATTTTCTCCTAATTAGGCTTTTTCTCTTATACCCACAACAATTTTTCATAATTACCAGCTTGCCCTTAATTTCTCTACACATTCTTATTTCTTTTATTTTATTTAAATAATTAAATCAAATCATTATTTTAACTAATAAAATAATGGGTTAAAAATGTTTTTGTCCCTACAAATATCTCAATTTTCAATTTTAGTCCTTACTAAAAAAATAATATATTTTAGTTCCTATAATTTTTTTATGCATGCAGTTTTAGTCCCTGTCATTTTCTAAAATTTTGAAAACTGTTTAATTATCCATAAACTTTTAAACTTTTGAATTAGTTTTTCCATGCATGTTTAGAATACTATAAAGTATTTCTTTAGAAAATTTTAGAACTTTTTAAAATGAGAAGAATTAAATGTGAATTTTTTAAATTCCAAAAGATAATGATAAGTAATAAAAATCTCGATTTAGAAATCGAATTTTGAGTTTCTTTTTTTTCGAGGAACTTTTTATAACGTTGTAAAGATATATGCAAAATAATCATTTAAAAATACACATTGGTTTAACAGGAGAGACTAAAATTACGTTTATAATAATTTTGTAGGGATTAAAATATATATATATTTTTAATAAGGACTAAAAATGAAAATTGAGATATTTATAGGAACCAAAACATATTTAATCCTAAAATAATTCTAAGTTATTTCCTCTTTCTCTAATTACTCTTTGTACCCTACCATAAGGTCACACGCCCTTCCTCTCACTCACATTTTTTAATCATCCACATATAATAATTAAATAAACATATAAAATTATAATTAAATTAAACTAAATAAATGACTGAAATTGGGGTGTTACACTTACAACACTCACTTGAAATAGAACTTTCTAGCGAAAGTTGAAGCACGCGTAAAAAGTGTCTCTATACCTTTTGACGTCAACGTCCTTACCACTTTCATAGTTGTCTAAGTTTCCATTAGTGGACATTGAAGTGTCAATTGACTTTTCCTATGCTATTCCGAAGCGTTTAAGCAACTCTTGGCAGAATTTTGATTGTCACATAAACGTCCCTTCTTTGAGCTGTTTGATTTGAAGTTCGAGAAAGTAATTCAACTCTTTCATTAGACTTATTTCAAATTCACTTTGCATTAACTTTGAGAACTCTTTAACCAATTTCATGTCAGTAGAACTAAATATAATATCATCAACATAAATTTGAAATGGTTTGACATCTTTAGAGCATGCAAAATCTAATAAAACATGTATAGCCTCGAGGCGGTCAACCGAAGAATGAGTTTTCTCATAATATATATCCTCATGTTGGTTATATTCTTCAACTACTAACTGAACAATGTTCCTTGTTATCACTTCATTTTTGTCCAAATTATTTCTAAAAACACACTTAGTACCTATAACTTGATGATCTCGTGGAGGTGGGACAATCATTTCTTATAAATTGATTCAACTCATCTTTTATGGCTATAAGGCAATGCTATCAAGTAGGTCTTTTACGTTTTTAGATTTAATTTGAGACACGAATGCAAAATGATAACATAAATTACTTACTATCTACACAATAATTTGATCTTTCGTGACATTTACACTTTTAACAACAAATTTAATATTATATTAATTAAATCCTTTAATTCTTGACTAATTAAAATAATGACACTAACATCTTAAATATTACATTAGTTATCTAAAATTTTAACATATTAAACCCAATAAATTCCAGAAATACAATTCTAAATTTTCTATAATATTTTAGTGTGTCAGAAATATATTTTGATATTTAAAGAGCATTTTAAAAATACGAGAGTATGGTATAATCCTCTAAAATAAATACAATCTTTCACTTGATAAGCTAAAAGATGCTTATAAAGAAATATGAAAAATAAAATATCTAAAACATGAAAATAAAATATTTAAAATGATAATAATAATAATAATAATAATAATAATAATAATAATAATAATAATAATAATAATAATAATAATAATAATAATAATAATAATAATAATAATAATAATAATAATAATAATAATAATAATAATAATAATAATAATAATAATAATAATAATAATAATAATAATAATAATAATAATAATAATAATAATAATAATAATAATAATAATAATAATAATAATAATAATAATAATAATAATAATAATAATAATAATAATAATAATAATAATAATAATAATAATAATAATAATAATAATAATAATAATAATAATAATAATAATAATAATAATAATAATAATAATAATAATAATAATAATAATAATAATAATAATAATAATAATAATAATAATAATAATAATAATAATAATAATAATAATAATAATAATAATAATAATAATAATAATAATAATAATAATAATAATAATAATAATAATAATAATAATAATAATAATAATAATAATAATAATAATAATAATAATAATAATAATAATAATAATAATAATAATAATAATAATAATAATAATAATAATAATAATAATAATAATAATAATAATAATAATAATAATAATAATAATAATAATAATAATAATAATAATAATAATAATAATAATAATAATAATAATAATAATAATAATAATAATAATAATAATAATAATAATAATAATAATAATAATAATAATAATAATAATAATAATAATAATAATAATAATAATAATAATAATAATAATAATAATAATAATAATAATAATAATAATAATAATAATAATAATAATAATAATAATAATAATAATAATAATAATAATAATAATAATAATAATAATAATAATAATAATAATAATAATAATAATAATAATAATAATAATAATAATAATAATAATAATAATAATAATAATAATAATAATAATAATAATAATAATAATAATAATAATAATAATAATAATAATAATAATAATAATAATAATAATAATAATAATAATAATAATAATAATAATAATAATAATAATAATAATAATAATAATAATAATAATAATAATAATAATAATAATAATAATAATAATAATAATAATAATAATAATAATAATAATAATAATAATAATAATAATAATAATAATAATAATAATAATAATAATAATAATAATAATAATAATAATAATAATAATAATAATAATAATAATAATAATAATAATAATAATAATAATAATAATAATAATAATAATAATAATAATAATAATAATAATAATAATAATAATAATAATAATAATAATAATAATAATAATAATAATAATAATAATAATAATAATAATAATAATAATAATAATAATAATAATAATAATAATAATAATAATAAATAATAATAATAATAATAATAATAATAATAATAATAATAATAATAATAATAATAATAATAATAATAATAATAATAATAATAATAATAATAATAATAATAATAATAATAATAATAATAATAATAATAATAATAATAATAATAATAATAATAATAATAATAATAATAATAATAATAATAATAATAATAATAATAATAATAATAATAATAATAATAATAATAATAATAATAATAATAATAATAATAATAATAATAATAATAATAATAATAATAATAATAATAATAATAATAATAATAATAATAATAATAATAATAATAATAATAATAATAATAATAATAATAATAATAATAATAATAATAATAATAATAATAATAATAATAATAATAATAATAATAATAATAATAATAATAATAATAATAATAATAATAATAATAATAATAATAATAATAATAATAATAATAATAATAATAATTGAATGATTAAATATGTAATTGTGTGTTGCCAATTGTGACTTCTAGTTGGGGAATTGAATCCTCTGCAGTCAAGACACCACACAGTTTCTGCATTTAGTATATTTTGGAGGCATTTGGAAAGCTATTGTTGTAATTTCCAGCTCAATATTATGTCTTTCTAAAATTTCTATGGTCAATTTTACCTAAATGCAATGCCCTGCAGTTATTTTTGTGACTGCAGAGGATTCAGATCCTCTAGTTGGATGGTAGTGAGAGAAGTTTATCTAAAGTGAGTAATGCATTAAGCATATATTCACCTTTTAGTTGGGTCATGTAGATATGTACTATCAGTTGGGATATTACATCATGTGATAGTGCTCCTTTTCAACTTAGCTTTGTCTTAAATTGAAGATTTTCAACCTGTCTTTGTCGTTTAATTTATTTACATCATGAAGAGAAATTATACTTTTGACAATAAATTTAGGTGTCAAAAATATATTAAATATAATTTTTTAAATGTAATAATATTTATTAGAATAAATAAATAAATAAACATATTAATATATAATTGATATACATCATCAAACATTAGATGTTCTAATAACATTTACAGTGTGTTTGAATTTTCTTTTAGAAGTTTCAAAATTAATTTTAGAAATATAGAATTGATTCTGGATAATTTTGAGGTGTTTGATTTATCAAAAGTAGAATTGATTCAGTCTCCAGAACTGATTCTACTTGAAATTAGAATTTGTAGCTTCTATTTCTATAATTGATTCTGAATGATTTTTATACTGAAATTTATTATTCAACTTACTTTTACATATGTATATTCAAACATAAATCAATTCTACTAAACTCAATTCTACTAAACTCAATTATATTAAAATCAATTATACCAAACTCAATTATGTTATAATCAATTTTATGCACCGCCAATCCAAACACACTCTTAGTGTATGTTTGGTTTCACTTCTACAAGAACCAGAATCAATTTTAGAGATGTAGAATTGATTCTGAGTGATTTTGAAGTGTTTGGTTTGTTAAAAATAGAATTGATTCTATTTAAAGTTAAAATTTGTAACTTGTATCTTCCGAATTGATTTTAGATGATTTTTATACTAAAATTTATTGTTCAATTCACTTTTACATAAATATATTCAAATATAAATCAATTCTACTAAATTCAACATTTTAAAATCAATTTATCAAACTCAATTTTACTAGAATCAATTATGACATCGTCAATCCAAACATACACTTAATTAAATTAAAGCAATTTTTCTCTTAAGTTAAATAGTACTCTCTCCATTTCAAAATGAATGTCGTTTTAAAAAATTTGTTTTCTTCTTTAAAATAAGTGTTATTCTTACATTTCAATGTAATAATAATAACTATTTTTCTAATTATATCCTATAATTATTACACTTTACACTATTTTCAATACATTAATAAAATTAATTTAATAAAGAAAATACATTAATAAAATTAATTTAATAAAAATATAATGTCTCGTGATAATATAATCGCATTTCTTAATCCGTGTGAAAAAATCTTAAACGACACTCATTTTAAAACGGACTAATAAAAATATATTTTTCACTTTATTTCCACCCACGTGCTCTAACAGTTAACCTTCAGCTTTGTTTCAGGTTTCAAATCATTAGTTTATCATCAATGCTTCATTAAAAAATTATCAACAGTAGATCTTATTTAGATCTATTGTTTACATCAATGTTTCTTTGGGTATAATTAATAAATAAGGTTTGAAGCTTAAGATTTACAATACTCACTAGTATAGGATTTAAGCAACATTTTCTTATATTTTTATATTATATTTATAAATTAACAACTTTAAAAAATTATATTTTTGAGTTTCATCACATAAAATAATTAAAGTAAGTGCATAAAATTAATTGTTCAATAGTAGTAAGTAAAAATTGTATAATTTATTTTTACCTAAATCTTTTTACTTTATTTTTCAAAATGGACCATCATTTCAAACTCCTTTTTTCATGGATCTCCCAATATTTTCTTCTCTCATCCATTCATTCACTCCCAACTCACAAACCTTGATTGGTTAATACATATAAAAACATAAACTCAACACATTCATGTTCCCCACTATTCCCTCTCCTCTAAAACCTCCAAAATCCATCTCTCTCAACACACACCACAACAATGCTAGATCCAGCTAATGATTTGGTTCCACCACCATCTTCACCCTCCATCTCTTCCATTTCTTCATCTGATCTTGACACTGAGGTATCAATCTTCATCATCCATTATCCATTCATCAAACTCAATTTTCTCTTTCTTTCTTTTTTAACTACCCAAAATTTTAATTCAAATTTCCCATAAAAAAAAAAAAAACTCATTTTTCAATCAATAATAAACTTAGTAATTTTTTCAACAACCCAAGATTTGAAGAGTATAAATTTTGAACCTTTTTTCATTAATTAGTTTAAATTTTGAATCTTTTTCTTTTGGGTTTGTGAAATTTTCAGTCTACAGGATCATTTTTTCATGATAGAAGCACAACATTAGGGACTCTAATGGGAGTGAGTTTTCCGGCGATTACATTCAGAGTCCCATCGCAGCACCGGGACTCACATTCCGACGCCGGAGCCTGCAGCGGTGAATCCATTAGAAATGCTTCTAACAAAAAGAAGAAAAGGACCTCCGCCGCCGCATCGGTGGCGGCGGAACGGCGGCGAAAGTGGTGGCAGCTGTGTAGGGACAGTGACGCAAGACCGGCTTCGCTCGGAGATTTTTTGGAGGTGGAGCGGCGGTTTGGGGATGGCGCGTTTTACGAAACGGCGGCGGAGCTTGAGGGGATGGTGGCTGTGGCTGACCGCCACCAGAGGAACGGTGGGAGAGTGCTTTTTGCTGATGGCAGGGTTCTTCCACCGGCGGAAGATGTTGGTAACGGTGAATCTCCGGCGGAGAGTCTTTGTAATAGGTTCCCGGTGTCGCTCGCCGGGATATGCAGCGGCGGTGCTGGATAGGTGTTGGGTTTTTTGTTTTTATATTTTTTTTTTCAGAAAGAGAGTAAAATTATAAAAAAATTGTGATTTATTTATTTAATATTTTTTGTTAATTTTTGGAGTTTGTTTGATTTTTACTTAATTTATAAATTGAGATTCTTTTTGTCTGTGGTTTATGTGCAAAAAAGAAAGGTTTGGCTTTTACCTTTTGTTTTTCCTTTTTTATTCTTTTGATGTAACCATAAACTCCACTTTTATGATCAAAATGATGATTAATCAAATAGTACTCCATAATAGTTTTGATACAATAAAATTTCAATTCAAAGAGACTCGTGCAAATTTAAAGTTGATCAAAGTATTATACAAGATTTATACATCTCAACCTAATAAAATATCTTTTATAAAGAATGGAAATTTTATACCTTAAATAGATAATATTTTGTAATCTTAATTATTTTTTTATAAATCATTTAATATATATATATATATATATATATATATATATATATATATATATATATATATATATATATATATATATATATATATATATATATATATATATATTTCAATTTTATATATATAATTTCAATTTTTATGTCTCTAAAATAATTTGGAGGTAATATGATATAAGTTGCATTATACTATTTGAAATATGGGAAAAAATAATTTGACCAAGTGACTTCCATATTAAATGTTGTTGAAGTCAATTGTCATATGATTTGTATTTACGTGATTATCTCTTCACAAAAGTGACAATGATAGGCTTGATGGAAAATAATAGAGACCAATCCATGGCCCAAAATATTGAACCAAATTCAAAATTGTCATCTTGCATTTTTTGAATACCATTTGTCTTCAATCTTCTAATTAATTTTTGTATTTTTTTAGTGCCGACATTTGAATAAGTATTATCTAAAACTAACACACACAAAAAAAAGAATTTAGAGATGAATTATGATGCAATTTTATTGTTAGGGAAAAAAATCTTCGATAATTTTGTCATATGTTTTCACATTAATAGTTAATCATTCACACATATTTCTAACAGCTTGAATATAGATAATCTTAACCTCTCTTTTCTAATACTTTTTAAAATATTTTTATATACATTTTATTTTATTAGTTTTCTATTTTATATTTAAGTATAAGTTTTATTATCAATTTCATATTGCTTAATCATATGTTGCAATAAGTAGATGCTTTTATGGTTAACTTTTCACACATAAACAACTAATAGTACTATTCTTATCGTATTGAGTGGTTTCAAGCCTATCTAATCGACTGATTACATCTCATATATTAAGGGGATGAGACATCCACCATTCTCTCTAATAGGTCAGAGACATGTGGTAGAGATTAGAAGAAAAAAAAAACAAATCCATCTGCTATAGTTATCAACTATGATTTAAAGGAATTTGATCCAATTCATCTATTATAGTCATCAACTATGACTGATTAATACTAATTGAATCAAATAAATCAATGTGAAGTAGTTCCAAGACTATGGAGGTAAATACGTTTTTAATTTTAAAAGAGGTCTTATTAATTTTTCCTATTTGACATGCTCCAAAAAGAATATCTAATTGATAGTTAAGTTTTGGAAAATTTTGACAAATTTTAACTTATTAAATTTAGAGAATAATATCCGAATAACAAGACTTAATTTTATGTGTCATGTCCACTTTTCATCACTCACTGATGGAAGACTATAACAATAAATTGTGTCAAAATTTTCGTCGCGGTGGTCTTATACTTTAGTTCTATTACGAAATAAATAGAAAAGCACACTTATCGGTTATATACTCTTTACGTTCTTTTTTAAGTATTATTTTTAAAAAACATTTGTTTATTTTTAAGTGTTATATATCAAAATTCAAGATGTATTTATTGTAGTTTTGTCAAAATTACCCCTAATTATTATAATAGAGAAAGAGAAAAGGTTAAATAAACTATAAAAAATTAAAAATATTGTTGTAAAAATAAATAATTATTTAAAAAATAACAATAATCATTAATTATTTTGGTAATATAATTCCTTAAAAGATGAAAATTAAAAAAAGAAGAGGTAGCACTATGTTAGATATCAGTTGCTACAAACATTTATGACGTGATTGGTCTTAATCATATGCTTCATTTGCGCAAAAAAATACAATGAATGCTTAAAAGTGATGAAGTGATAATTAGAAACAGATTTCTTATTATTGCACACAATCAATGTCCAAGTCATTTTGCAAATAAAATATTGGAATTGCTTACAATCCAAGTAATATATTACTCTAAGCACTTTCACTGTCTGAGTTTGATTCAGTAGTTAAATCTTTTCAAGTCAAATTTTTAGTTTACTTGTTTCTAAATGAAGAAAAAATCAAATAGAAACTCACATATATGTTAGCTATATTTAAGTATCTTCAATTCAAAATTAAATGAGATGATGTTAATTAGACTTTTTTTATTTATCATCACTGATATAGTCCGGTTTAGGGGTCAATTCTGTCAGTGATTCCAACTCTCTCCCGATTGTCATTGCGGGGATCGAACCGTGGTTCTCCTTACTAAATTCAGCACCAATCACCATTGAACTTGATGTCAGTAGTTATTTATAATGATTTTTATTTATTGTTCGAAAACAAACATCTTTATAAAAATATTAATCAATTTTTTAAAAGCTAAACAACTTTGAAATCTAAAATGTTAGAAAGTAGTATAAGTTAAATAGAAAAAATAATTAATGTAAGAAAACAATAATTTTATTTCTATAATTTAAAAAACTAAATAGTTTTTTATTTTTAAAAGATTATCTGTGAAAATTTCTTAATCTATCTTATGAGATGGAAAAGGAACTTATGCAAAATAGAAAATGTTCTTCAGTTTTCAAAAATATATTTCTAGACGCATCTTTTGTATCACACGCCAACGAGTAAAAATAAATTCATCCTATTTATAAATTTAATTTTATTCCACCGATATATCTCCGTATAATAATATCAAGAAATTGTCTATTGTCCATTCTAGGGAGTTATACAGAGATGTATATTATAAAATTTAATGCGGGAATTTTAGAAGTCTATCACTTTTACATGGCAGATTATTTCGGAGATGCATATTCGAAAAATCAAATGTGTTATTGCTAAAAACAGTCACCTGCATGATCAGGTCCCATATCCAATTTTTTTCCATAAACCCTCTCCAAAAACCTACTATTCTCAATCAAAGATTTTCACTCCAAAACTCCATTCTTGTGTTTCATCAAATCAAAACGAGCAAAAGAACTTAGAATTTAAAGTAAAATTCATTCATTTCAACCCTCATTGCTCATATTAATCATGTTTTAATGCTGGAAAGTGTTTATAAAAGATCTCGCATTAGCAAACCACCTCCTTCACCGCATCCATAAAAAATCTCATTCATTGAGGAAACGCCAGTTTTTATACCCAAATATATTGAATGAATCATCAATGTCAAGGGTGATGGCAATTGTAGTTTTTGAATTGTTTCTGTTTTACTCTGTAAGGAAGATGATGATCAGACACTTGTCTTCCATCAACTTATCCAAGAGTTGAGGGTCAATAAAGAATCATAAACACAACTATACCGGAATAAAGAAAATTTTGAAGCAATTTATCACTCTCTCGATCCTTGCATTAGTGGACCTGCACCGAAGGGTATATAAATGCGTTTCTCTGAAATGGGTTAACTCATAGCAAGTGTGTATTGGTCTTACAATATACGGTTTCTCGAAGAAAAAATTTTCATTGCGCACTACTCCACCTCAAAATTCAAATGATCGTATTATTTGTGTTGGATGGGCTTCAAGTTTGAGGCATTTTGTTCAAGTTTATTTGAATCTAGGATGCCTATACCACTTACATCATCAGAGTGAGCAACTCATTCTACAACCAAAGTCTAGACTTGGCCGAACCAATTTATTAAAATGATGCAAGAGTTCACCAAATTCAGCAAGATTGAAAGATAAATAAGTAAACAAATAGTGTCATCAATAGTTTTAGATTTGGCCGGCGACAAATCTTTCGGTTCATTATAGTATTTATTTATTAATGCATTGTAAGTAACATTGTATTAATGTGTTATGATGTTTAATATATATATTTTGAAGTTTGTCAAAAAAAATATATGCATTGATTACATATTTTGTTTTGTTCAGCCTGAAAAGGTTTCAGAAATACATCTCTGAAATAAAGGGTGGTACAGGAGATGCATTTCTAAAATGTGCTCTGGTACAAGATAGAATTTCCGAGGTGAATATTAATTTATAACTACTATAAATAGATGTCATTTGTCTACTTGTTTCATACCAAACACGATACAAAAGAATGAATATCATTTGACATGTCCGAAATATTCACTTTAACGGTGTTACGCCCTCAAAAGAATTTAAGATCACTAAGTAAACCTCTCTTGAAGATCTGAAATACACATTGCAGAAGTTTCTATCATACGACAATCAGAAAATTGTAAAGATCGAGTACCGCTCACACAAAAAAGAGAGGATCGAGTTCATCAACTATGAGTTGAAGACAGACGCTGATTTAAGGGTGCTATGTGGAAACAAAAAACATTTTGAATAAAAAATTTCAATTGAGTTGGATGCGGTTGTTTCGAGATCGGTCGATAACATTATCAACATGTTGCAACGTCCATCTGGATATTAAAATGTAATGTTTGATATATGTTAAAATCCCTTATGTATTGTTGATTTTATGATATCAATGGTAATTTTATTTTGTCAGCATGTTTTTTCGATATTGTTTTTCTAATTTTGCTTCATAACACTCCGAAAGAGATGTTATGAGCATTGGCTAAAACTTGAAGAGGAAATCATTTCTCAATTCTAACCTTTTCCAAGATCATTTTTCCAAGTCTCTTCATGCAAAATAAATCTTTAAAAAAAAAATTACAAGAGCAAACTTAAATCATATCCTCAATCAAATGGTGTTCATACAAGGAGGAATTATTAATAAAATCTTTAAAGTATTTGAAACTCCATCTTTCAAAATATTTAGGTATGTACACCAAATGCTAGACGGGAGATTTCAATCGTGCCCCTTTTTACACTTTCTCTAGAAAATCATTTGAGTGTAAAAGAGAGAATTTTTCCAGCCACCCCCATTTTTGAATCTGGCACCTCCATATTTGCATATTCCAAAAATACCTCTGATTCTATTTACTCGAAAAATTTACTTTTTTTATAAAAAAAATTACTGCTGATAAAAGAAACCAAAAACGAAATTTCCGGTAGTCTCTGGAAATTTTTGGTACCCTTTATAGACGAATACCGGAAATTCTTTGTTGTTCACAAATTTCCGGTACCAATATACCAGATATTTACAAATTACCGGTACGATTTACCAGAAATTGCCAAAAAAATCTGGTATTTTTGCTTTCGTTATTTCAGGTACCGGCAATTCCAAAATTTCCGGTACATAAACAATATCGGAAATTCCAAATTTACAGTATATATCAGAAATTTCGTTAATACCTGAAATCTCTAGTATGGCCGAGGAAGTGTTGTATATTTGTGATCCTGAACCGACACCTTCAGCTTCTTCTACGGATTCATGTACTGATCTTACACAGTACTTCATCACTGATACGGTACACTATACTTGACTTTATACGCATTTTCATATTTTTTTTTAAATTGATCTAATTTAGCTAATTATATGTTTATGTGATTGCCAGATTTTTGAATCACGAGAGAAAGTTCTTGAATGGACACGATCAATAGGAAAAACTCATGGTATTGATGTTGTTACTATCCGAACCGACACTGTTAATGGTATGCGAGGGAGGAAGGATAAATTGATTATGGGCTGTGACAGATGAGGTAATTACAAAAAGAAAAATAAAGATGCAGCTCCTTCCGATGACACTTATTCTATGAAGGTTAAATGTCCATTCAGACTGAGATCTATTCTGAGTGGTGATGGTTGGAAGGTGGTGGTAAGATGTGGGATGCACAATCATAAACTAGACAAGGAATTGGTAGGGCATAACATTTTGGACCGTCTAAAAGAGGAAGAAAGAAAGTTTATGAATGAAATGACGAAGTACAACATGGCTCCAAGGTACATAGCTTCTGCTTTAAAAGACAAAGATCCAGAAAATCTTACGAGTATTACCCAGATATATAAAGCTAGAGCAACATACATAATGAACAAGAGTGGTGCAATGACAAAAATGCAAATGTTATTGGGTCTTGTTCACCAAGAGAAATACTTGTATTGGTCTAGAAATAAGGATAATTCAGATATGGTGGCTGATATCTTCTGGACACACGCTGATTTTGTGAAGTTGTTGAATATGTTTCTGATGGTGTTGATTTTTTATTGCACTTAAAAACAAATAGGTAAGAATTTTAAGTTTAATTTCATGACATCTTAAAAATATGTTGAGTGAGTTTGTCGTTGAATTGTCTGTGTTTTGTAACTGTGCATGTACCAAATACCACTGCTTGAGGTTGTTGGTGTTACATCAACAAAATTGACGTTTTCAGTTGCTTTTGCATATTTGGAACACGAAAGGGAAGAGAACTTCACATGGGCGCTGGAGAGGTTGAAAGAGTTGTTTTATCTTGAGAAGTTGCTACCAAATGTCATGGTGACGGATCAGAAGCTTGCATTAATGAATGTCATTGAGACGGTGTGTCCGAATGCTTCTCATATGATGTGTACGTTTCACATTTTAAAAACGTTAGCATGAAGTGTAAGGAGTATGTGAAATCAGAGAGACAGGAACATGTCATGGATCAACGGAACAACGTGATGTATTCAAATACAGAAGACGAATTTGATGTACATCTGAACCATTTTGAGAGTGTTTGTGGTGATATTCTTAAATTTGTGAAGTATGTGAAAGAAACATGGTTAACACCATATAAAG
This sequence comes from Vicia sativa, assembly GCA_021764765.1. NCBI lineage: Eukaryota > Viridiplantae > Streptophyta > Magnoliopsida > Fabales > Fabaceae > Vicia > Vicia sativa. The sequence goes on from CM038792.1 coordinate 269,118,538, forward strand.
AATAGTTTGTTGCTGCATGGACTAACAAAATCACTCATTTAGGGAACACAACAACAAACAGGTACATTCTTCTAACATGAAATATGTTTATGTTTATGCGTTCAATTGAGAGTTGTTTATGTAATGTGTTTTTGATGTCTAGGATGGAGTCTGCACATTGGAGACTGAAAAACATGTTGACTACAAGTCGTGGTGATTTATGTGCAAGTTGGGATGCTGTGAACACAATGTTGAAGTTGTAGTTAGGTTTTATAAGGGTGTCGTTTCAAAAAAGTATCGTCAATATTGATCACAAGTATAACACCCCATTCTATTCTAAGTGACACGGTTTTGTTTCAAGACAGTGTATACAACTCATTGGAAAGAAACTTGAAAGAGTCAAATATGTTGGTGCAAGCAAAAAGAGGTGTTGTTGTTTCATTAGAACAACACATGGGTTACCGTGTGTGTGTCAGCTTGCAGGTTTTCAGATTTTAGACACACTTATACCTTTGGAAACAATTCATGTGTTTTGGACAAAATTTCAAATTCTAAAATATGAGGAGGTTCCTGAAGAGAAAAATTGGGATTTAGAAGAGGAGTGCGAAGAGTGGAAGAAACAGTTCAGTGCTCTAGATATTGTGGGACAAAGAGTGTTGAAAAAAAATCTGTGACTTAGTCTATCCATTAACAACTTCAATGTGTCCACCGCTGGTAAAATATAAGTCATCAAAGAGAAGAGTTAAGAAGAGTAAAAAGGGTACGGAAAGTGATGTGCATCGTGATTCAAGTCAGTGAGAATATGTTGAAGCTTCGCAAGGGAGTCAGACTACAGATAGATCATGCACACAACCAAGTGGGAGTCAATCGTCAACCATACCGATTCATAGGCAACCTTGTACCAATTCTGCAAAAGGTGAGTACTTGCCACAATTTCCTACTTTCTTTCATCCATACATTGAAGATATTATTGATGTAGAACCGAATGAAAACTGTGGTTACCGTTGTATTGCAACTGCGTTGGGATGGAACACAGATGCATGTTTTAATGTTAGGAAGTAGTTGGATACTTATATCCATCAACACGAAATATTGTTTTCCTAGGTGTTCTACGACACTGTGCCTTATGTGACGAATTCATTAATCGTGAAACACTTGGGTCCTCAGGGTAGGGAGAAATAGATGTCGCTTTCAGATATGGGTTACCCTATTGCTTGTAGATATAATGTTGTTTTTGTTTCTTTATCCATGAGAATTAGCACAACATTTTTCCCGTTTCACATACCTCCACCCCTATACACGAGTCGTCATACAATCGTTGCAGTCGATTTTGTCAACGATAATCATTGGGTTATGCTAAAATTGAAATCCAATTGTCCATTGCCTCCCGTCACAAAGCGTTGGAGGGATAATTATTGTGATGTTGCAAAAGGTTGGAATCAACATATGCGGTCGGATCAAACATTGAGCAAGTGATTGTATTTTATTTGTAATGCATTTATGTATAACATTAATTATATTTGTTGACATTAATTATATTTATAATGTCTTTATGTATGACATTAATTATATTTATGTATTCTATTTAAGTAAAAGTCTTAAGTAAAAGTACTAAAAAAATTATGAAATTTTTTAAGTCTCAGTGGTACCAGAAATTTGAAATTTCCGATACTGTTTTTATATCGGAAATTTAAAACAGGTATCGGAAATTTGAAATTTCCGGTAACATTGTAGACTAAAATACATACCGGAAATTTCAAATTCCCGGTTCAATTGTAAACTAAAATATATACCATAAATTTGAAATTTTCGGTACAAAAACAGTACCGAAAATTTCAAATTTACGGTACTGAACATTTGAAATTTGCAGTATTCAAGGATGGTAAAATGGTAACTATTTCAAAATTTCCGGTACGTGCCAGAAATTGTGACTTTTCCGGTATTTTGCAGGGATATTTTGATAAAATTGCCCTATTTGAGAGTGCCAGGTTTAATTGGGGGATAGCAGGATAAAATCTCGCAAAAGAAAGAAGTGCTTGTGTTACCAAGCTTCACTTCTCTCTTAGGGATTTGGGAACTATACTATTTCTTCTTGGAATAAGATCAGCTCATATTTGTAACAACTCACTATATAAACCCATATGGAGTTCTACATTTAGTAAATTTAGTTAGTGATGTATCAACAAGTATAAATAACAGTTGTATAAAGGATATATAAATAATATAGTATATTATTAGAGAACAAGAAGTAAATTAGAAATTACAGCACTAAGAACCTTTATGCCATTGTCATCGTTGTATTATAAGAGGGATATAAATTTACAAGCACAAGAAAATGATATCTCAACTACATACGTGATCCTACATACAAATGATAAGCAGCACATTAGGAACACATCTGCAAAGGTGAATAACAATGTTAAAAAGACAATAAATCAATGCTAAAATAAGTTCAAAAAAGCATGTACATTGGCCACAACTAGAATCGCTAGCTAAGTTGTAGTACAATTGTTCTAACTCAAATTTAGGCGTACCATCATCAGTATAAATCTGGGTGCAGCAAAAGTATCTTACCAAGTTTTACCATTTGTACAGATCTTCAGCAATCATTTCTTGATGCAGCTCCTCGACCCCTACCTTAGGAAAGTCCATTGGTTATGATGTTATATGTGATGTTCATCAAACATATCAAAAGATGCTGAACAATCTCTTATGCAATCATCGCTCTTTGACCTCTATATAAACAATCGATTAAAGAATAGGCTATGACTATAAACTTAGTCAATCCTCTTTTCAACATTAGGTTGAATAGTGCAGTATCCTAGGCTACATGTTGTATTTTGCAAAAAGCATCTAATAAGGTATTGTAAGTAACAACATCAACCGGTGGTCCACCAACATGCATCAATTTGAAAAGCTCCCATGCATCGGAGATTCTCCCGGATTTACACAAGCCATTGATAAGAGAATTATAAGTTACAAAATCAGGAACCAAGTTTTTGCTATGCATTTCATTCAGGAGGTTCATGGCTTCATCAATCCTCTTAATCTTACAATACCCATTAATCAAGATGTTATAAGTTGAAACGTTAGGAGTCAATCCCCTTTTAAACATTAGTTCAAATAAGGCAATTCCCGTGTCAATATCTTGGATTTTGCAAAAAGCATCTATCAAGATATTGTAAGTGATAACATTAGGTAGTGGACCGTCAACGCTGATTGTACTAAAAAGTTCCCACGCATAAGAGAATCTTCCAGATTTGCACAAACCATCGATAAGAGAACTGTAAGTTACAATATTAGGATCCATATTTTTGCAATGCATTTCATTGAAGAGACTCACAGCTTCATCAATCCGTTTACACTTGCAATACCCAATAATCAAGATGTTATAACTCCAAACATCATGCAGAATTCCCCATTCAGTAACTGTATCAAATAATTTTCTTGCCTCGAGCTCATTACCGTGTAAGCAATGTCCACTCATCAAAGTGTTGAATGTAACAATGTCGGGTTGCTGACCTCTTTCAATCATCAAATTAAACATACCTTGAGCTTCTATCATCTTTCCTTTTTTACAAATTGCATCAATTAATATATTGAAAGTATAAACATTCGGCTCGATGTTTTTATTAATCATTTCACACATCAATAGATTAACTTCTCCCCATTGACCCGTACTACAAAAACCACGAATTAGAGAAGTGTAAGTTAAAATATCAGGATTTATTCCCAGGACAAGAATTTTCAAGTATAAATCCCGAGCCTCAGTTACAAGTCCGTCTTTGCATAAACTATCAATGATCATGTTGTAGATTACTATGTTAGGCTTAACCGCTTGTCCTTCCATCTTTTGCAGCAACTCAAAGGCATCTGTTGTATGTCCTATTTTACACAAACCATTGACCAAGGTGCCATAACTAACTTCATCGAGCAAAATTCCTTCTGCTGCCACATTGTCTTGAAAGTCCAATGCTTTCTTAACCTCGCCGTTAATACACAGCCCTTTCATGACCGTTGTCAAGGTTATGCTATTGGGTTGATATCCCCTCTTGAAAACTATGCCGAGTATGGAAAAAGCAAAACCCATCTCACCCAAATGGCAGTAACAATTGATCCAAATACTCAAAGTGACTATAGAAGGAGTAACTCCTTTCAACGCCATTTGTTTCAAAAGAGAAATAGCGGTAGGGCAATGCTTCATCTTCACTACAGACCCTAAAATCATGTTAAATTGCACGACAGATGGAAGCGGTTGTATATTAATCAAGCGATTGAATAAGGTAACAGCATCCTCAATGCCATTAAAGGATAATTTTTTTGCATTTTCTTTCGGGTAATGAGAAAAGAGCCTCAGAAATGTGTGGAAGGCATACCTTAACCTTGTAGTAGCAGTACACAACATCACAACCTTCTCCCCTAAGTTGAAGAAGATTGCAATTCTTGGATAATTCCATTCAACACTTCTTCTCAAAACACTCTCTCACACTCTTCTTTGTTCAGACTACTTTCTTATTTCATTGTATTGAAACGATCAGATAAGCAATCTGCACATAAGACAAGCAAAGTGGAACATCAATCAATAAGAGGAAATAAACATCTCTGGGTGGATCACAAAGATAATAATGGAAAACTATAAAAGAGAACATGTTTATGTAAATAGCATTTGGCTCCTCTAAATTGAACAATTCAATTTAGAGGATAAAGTAAGAAATCTCCAATGATGATTAAAAAACCAACAGTTGATATTCCAACAAATCCACTATTTGTTTATGCACATGGAAGTAACATTAACAGTTGATTTTAACATCATAGGGTTCATGTTAGAATCAATTCTGAAGATAAAATCAATTATACTAAGAAAATATCAAAACATGTCAAAATCAATTATATACGTCTAAAATCAATTATGACACCTCCAAAAATGGAACCTAACATATCACATATTAAATTACTCACTTGAGACAAGCTTAGCATTGTGCTGGGAAAAAAGGATTGGACAGAAAGATGAAATGTCTTGTTTTACCATATACACAGTGAGAGCTAAATCTAAATGAGCTACATTCTATGTTGTTAATAGAAATTGCGGATTTGTAGCGCAGAGTAGAACTCTGGTAAGCTCCGACACAATTCCAGGACACGCACATCGAGCTGGAATTGCATCCTCGCACAATACAGTAGAAGCCTATAAGGGAAGAAAAATCTGAAAAATAAACAAAAATAGGAAATTATGGATGGAACTTCTAACTGCATCAGGAGGGTCGCCAACATAAACCATAATTTATGAACTACATAGATTCAAACAACATTTCTATATGAAAAAAAACTATACATTGCCAATCATACAATTAATTTTCTGTTTGAAGAACGCCCTAAAGACCGCCATTCTTTTTATCGCCAATTATACGGTGCTATAGCCATAGTCACTATATCTATATAAAAAGCAAAATTTGCCTCCCTAACAAGAATGCCACAAAATTCACATCTAAATTTGTACCAAATCAACTATAACCTTTGTTTTCTACTCTCTTTATTTTCAATAGTTTTTGAAGACCGTGAGAGGATGAATTTGTAGCTTCAAGTTGTGAATCTAGAGCACAATTGACACCACTACATGCTGCTAGTACTATGCTTGCAACTTCAATAGGACTTTTAAGAAAAGCTTGTAATAGACTTTTTTTTTTTTAAACCTTGAGTGAAGGAGTGGATGGATATCGAGGGCCTCAAAGTGGACTGTGTTGATTCTGGTGAACAGTTGAGTGCAATTGAAACAAAGCTCAAGAGCTTTGCATTGAAGAGGGTGAGAGTGTCAATTGTGGATAATTCACACTGCAACGACCGCAATCAAATACATGTACAAACCGAAAACGCAAAGATCTTTACGCGCTGCGAGCGCTTTTTAAAACCTTTGCGGCCTTCCGATAGATTGTGCTAAGAATGATGATGCAACAAGTGCGTTGAGTGAAATAGTGAATATGTCAACAAACACGGTTATTGTGGGAGAGACTGTTTCTAATGCTGAGGGAAATTAACCTAAACTAACATTCAACAACAAGAAGAAGATATCAACATTCAGCAATAACAGAATTTCAGAAAACAAGTGAAAAACCCTAAGTTACCTAACGATGAAAGAGACGCGCCGGAGAGGGAAGGGAAGGGCGGCAGACGGCTGCACTGAGGAGGGAGTCACTCGCGTCTACACAAAGCTCCGCCGTGTTTTCTGGTGAGCTTTTAGTTTTTACCGCCGATTCTGTTCAATTCGACTTGTTTCTGATACAAGGCCCCAGCGCCTGACTTTTTCTTTTTAATTTTAAATTGAGGATGTTAAGCATAATCCTCCCTTTCTACTATATATGAAAACTTAATGTTATGTGTTTTACCAAACTGCCTTGTTTAACCTATGCAAAAAACTTCTACCTAATAAAATATTTATTTCATTTTTATTGGGAAACTCATTTTTTATTTTATAATATTAATATATTGTATTGCATATTAGTGGTCTTTTCTTCCTTCCATCTAGTTTGTCATTTTGGCTTTCCTCATTTCAATATCACTACTCTCTCTTCAACTCAAAAACTCAACTTTCTTCTATCTTGAACCCTAAACTATCTTTCATCTTCAAAACTCAGGCAAATTCAGCGGCGACCTCCGACCTGTCCTTATAGTAAGATCGTTGGAGAAGATTATTGACATCAACGACACCAAGAAATTATGGAAGGGAGCGGTCAGAGTAGCGCATAAATGAAATGTACTCTCCAATAATAGGGAACACTTTGAAATGATTTTCGTAGACAAAGAGGTAACATTCAACACTAATAACAACACTATGCATAACTACGAAGTTGATTTCTGAATATTTTTTTATGTCTATATTGGTTATAATAATCATACTTAGTTTGATTTGTTATGGTATTTTACTTTCTATTAACCTTATTTATTGGTTACATGTATGTCTTTTTACAACTTATGCTTCTGTTTGTTGTACTTCCTATGTTGAGAAATTATTTTTGTATATGTTTTTTTACTTCCCATGTGTTTCTAATATTTTGCGTTATATGTTGTTTTTTATGAATATAAGAATTTATGTTTTCTAAATTGGTTACAACAGTCATACTTAGTTTGATGTATTTTAGTTTTTTGTTAACTATTTTAACAAGTTACATGTTTGTCTTTCTACAAGTTTTGCTTTTATTTGGTGTACTTCTCATGTTGACCTTGTGTTTCTTAAAGTTAAATGTTTTATTTTTACTTCTCATGTGTTTCTAATATTTTGCGTTATATCTTGTTTTTTCTAAATGAACTTCTCTTTTGTGTTGATGATTTAAGACACGTATGGACAATCCGATTGCGATGTTGATGATTATGATTAACGCCGATTATTAGGAATGACTTTCGCGACGATTATTGGTGTTTGACTATTTTTCCGTATTTGGAATTTGGTGAATAAATTGATAATGATGTGGGGTGATTAAACATTATATTTGCGACGGTTTATTTATAACGAATACTTGATGATATGCGATGCGATGATATGTTTATCTTGATGTGGATAAATATGGCGATGTGGACTTTATGTCAATTTTGATGAGCGATGATGATGTTTTTGTTGTGTCGTGTTTGTGATGTTGTATTGTCGAGTCACATACATTACATAGGCGACGAGGGCTTTTATGCCAAGCGACGATGGGCTTTATGCCGAATGTTCCTAATTATGGACAAAGCGACGGGTACCACATGCATAACATAGTCGTGTCTCATGGAGTCGGTTATGTTTATGTTTGAATTGTTTGGCGTTGGGTTTTAATTGATGGCTTATGTTGAATTGCGATGTTATATGATGCTTTGTTTTTAATACATGTTGACATACTCTTATCAACTTATATCATTTATAATTCCAAAACTATTTATATATTTTATCATGCCTTTAATTATACGTTTTGGAGTATCTCACCCTTTACTTGTTTCGCCGTTGCCTTTATATTGGTAACGTGCAGGTGATCCACGAGGATGATGAGGATTAGCTCGAGTCTCTTTATTTTGAGTCGCTCTGCTCTGATCGTAGTAACACTCGGGTTTTGGGCGACGTTATTATTTTGATAGGATAGTTTATGTATACTATCTTATGATGTTATAACTTTATGTATTGATGATAACATGATGATATGTATATTTTGTGAACACATCCGTTGTGCTGTGAATAGTCATATGTTTATATGATGAATTATGATATGAATCGGTATATCCGACTTTTGATTTTTGTGATGTGCATTATAATGCAAAGTGATGAAAACACGAATATGTGATGCCTCAATTTATGTTGGATGAAATTTTGAAACTCTGATTTTATTATTAATTACGAGGGGTAGAATTGGGGTGTTACAATAGTCCCTTCGATACAAAGATCATAGTCCCTTGATGACCCTCAATGTTGCCTACGAATACATGATCTCGTCCCTCGATTGTTGCCTACAAAAAGTGATGATCGTCCCTACGAATATGCTAAGGTATCCCTACATGTTGCCTTCAATGACCATACGATGATCCTTTGAATGTCCCTTTACATCCAACGAATAAAGTTATCTACCAACTAATGGTATGGATAGCGCTGCCCTAAAGGAAAGCAAAATAACATGGAAACGACCATTCTGAGTAGGTAATAGACTCTTAATTGCTTGCTCTATCAAAATACTTTTCAAACCTCACACTTACTTTCAAAAATATTTTCAAACACTTTGTATACATTCCAGCGTGAATCATTACAAAGTCTTTCCAAAACAAAACATTTCCAAACACTTCGTATACATTCCAGCTAGAATCATTACGAAGTCAAAGTGAAATGCCTTTTCAAAACATCTTTTCAAACATACACACAGAAAGCAATTTATAAAGTGAGCTAAGCAATTAAGAGCCCGTAGATAACTACGAATGGAAAAGGGTGCTAATACCTTCCCTTTTCATAACTGCCTCCCGTACTCAGAATCTAACGAAGGTCTTTTCCTGTTCTTTTCGCCTTCCCTTAATTGGATAAAAGAAAAGTCGGTGGCGACTCTTGCTATTCGCAACATTTGTGATAAAATGCAAAACAAACAAGTCAGTTCTCCCACCGTATTACACCTGTTATGCTCAAACATTTAAGTAGGTAAAAAATGACTCACATTTAAACATAACCCAAAGATACTGCAAAACCATTGATTCTTAAAACCATTGATACAATTAAAATACTGCAGAAACATAAGTACATCGATTGTCAAAAGGCACAAAATACTGCATCATAAAATCCACTTAAAACATATTACTAAGCGATTAAAACAAATATCATGGATTTATCACAGCTTCTACTTCAAATGTCCTTCTATTCCTATTTCCTCTGTAACCTGACATACAAAATTTCTTCATCTGATTTGTATGTGCAATGAAGCTTATCACCAACTTTCAATTTTTTGGACTTGGCAAAAGAGTACCATCCTTTTCCAAGATACATCTCCACGTTTGGCCTGTTTGATTTTATGATCTTACAATGGAAGATACTCACGCGTGTGAAAATCCCGAATAAGACATGAAGTAATGTCGGGACGGAGGACCTTATGTATCACTACAACGGGAAAATTCTACATTAATTCATTTGTTGTCAGTAAACATAATTGATAATGGTAAACTGCCACATAAGGTATATTTTAGCATGTAGCGTTGGAAATAAGACAATTGGTTAAGAATATTCATTACAAAAACTTGGGTTCCTCTTTTCCCAAACTTAATGATTTTTTTCAACCAAGAAAACTCTTTCTACAACCCGCCAACATTGTTACTGGCGTTGGAAGGTTCTCCATCTTCTCTCTCCTTTTTTACTTCTTTCAATGTAGCATTAATCTTAGGATCCTTAGGTATGAGACCTCTCCCACTTCCCTTAAGTCACAAACAATGACAATAAAAAAATTCAAAAGAATTAGAAGATGAACTTCAAGAACACATAATCACTCTTTACTTAGAAGCTTAAGAATGATTGACAATAGTTACAACTCAACTAACAACCCAACTCAAGTATAAAACAATACAAGAATGACTCACAATTAACCCAGTCCAACCCTACTATAGAGTGAATCACAACTAACAGTGGAACACAAACCCCAAAGGCTCAATAAAAATTACAATATATTCCATACTTACATTAGGTTTGAAACCTTCTACTTATAACAATCTTCAGACTAAATTGGGCTTCAAAACTGCAACTGACCTATAGGAAATAAGAATGCAGAAATATCTCCTAAAATTTAGGACATCAATCATTAGTTTCCTAATTTATCTTCTTAAATAGAAACTAACATAACTCCTTGATTTCAGATTGAATCTCTTATTCCCTGAACACCGCATAGGATAACATAATATTCTCAGAATATTTTGCATCTGTAATAAACTAAAACAACCATTTGTCCAGCTACACACAAACGTGATGTCGAATGATTCTGCATAAAGCATTTTTATTCGACATGTTTTTCTTGATGATAGAACTTTTTAGTTTAACATCTCTGATTCCTCCATCTTGGACACCACACATGATTACTTAATGTTCCCAGAATATTCAGTAATTTAAATCACATGTATCCAAACTATAACAATTGTAGCAGACCAGATGTCCTACACTTCTAATTAGGACATCACATTTAACATGTTGAAACTGCAAGCTAAAACATCTTGTTCAACATCTTTCTACTAAGTTAGTACATCCTATTTAAGATGTTGCTGCCTAATTTCTTTTACTAAAATTAATGTCAATCATAAAATAGAGAATTAACAAGACTAAATGTCATTACTTACTTATCTTTCATAATTGTTGATGGGAATTCAGCTGCGACGATACCTTAAAATGGAAGTGAGCATAAGATGACATGTTATGAATGTTTTATTATATGAATATGTGATACCGATCAGATAAGTTGGATGTCGTGTAAACATCTCGAGTATGAATCAGACGAGTGGGATGTGGTGTAAACATCCTAATTACAAATGAGTGTCTTTAAAACTATTATGTTGAAACATGTATTCCAGAGCATGATTTTATTTTGATGTGTGTAACACCCTATGTGATTTTATTTTATATCTAAATTATGTGATAATTGATCGTGGGGTTTAGGGTGTTACATGATAAGCATAAAATCACCAACCTTTGTTTTGTTTATGATTTGTTGATGTTTATGAGAGGGGATTTGGAATCAATGAAATTGCTGATGGAGAAGATCCGAGATTTTTTTGCAACCACATGTTTACAAGCTAGTATTCCAAAGAGCAAAATCTATTTTGGAGGTGTTGATGCAACTAATCAGAAGCTTAATTATCACGAACATAGATTTGATATTGGTATATTACCGTTTAAATACTTGGGAATCCCTCTTGCCAGCAGTAAATTACCGATAACAGTAAATTGTCAATAACTTATTTATAGGGACCAAAAACTTATTTGTATATTTATAAATAGATTACTTACACTCTATTTTTTTCCTACTGCAGGTTCACTGAAGCTATAGGTGCTCCCACGCACAGCAGGTTTCATTCCCATAAACCCTCTCTCCCCGATTCTTCATTTCTCGTCGTTTTCTCTCACACCCATTCTCCCGATGCCACCGTCGACGCCCACCGCCAGAGCCCTCGCGGAGCTCCGCCGTATTTCCACCCTCACCCGCGGTGGCACAAATTCCAATCACATCTTCCTAGCCAGACTGTTCAGCTCCGATGCAGTCATTTCACCCGTATCTGTTTCCGACCCAGCGATTTCTTCTTCCTCTGATTCAAATGGTATCCTCTCATTCAACGTTGTTCCCTCTGCCTAAAAGTTCATTTTTTTTTATAATTTTTGATTTTTTGGATTTATGACAGGAAAAGCTTCAAAGTGGTGGCTGTATCTACCTGGGGCAATCGCATTTGGTCTTGGGAGTTGGCAGATTGTTAGAAGAGAAGAAAAGGTGTGTGTGTGTGTCTTTTTTGCCATTCAATTCAATTCAATTCATTACAATAATAGCGGTTTGTCCGCGATTTTTTAAGTGAAACGGTGTAGTGCAAAGTGTTGTTAGAATGCGTTGTAGCGAACCATAATTTGAACAAACCACTATTTTCTGCGATATTTGTGCCAATTCGTGAAATATCTCCAACTCTAGTAGAATATGTGTATTATTTATTTGTGACTGACTGTCAAGATTGTGTGGCGTTGTTCTGTTGATGTTAGTGATCTAGATAAGTTTCTTAAGCTCGATACGTTAAGGCATTGCAATATTTAAGCATTTTGCTTTTGATTTGTTGAATTTACTATTGGGTAACATATATTAGACTGTAGGGATTCTAGGTAGTAGGTGTTGATACAATTCATGTTCAACCAATTTTGATGGAACATGTCTTGAGGATAGAGTTTATTTTATATGGGTTCTTGAGATTCCAAATTTAGGCATCAACTATGCATATTATCTCAAATGATAATTCTTTTCATCTTACAATGCTATAGATTAAAATGCTTGAGTACCGAGGGAAGAGGTTGCAAATGGAACCATTGAAATTCAGCGGTGCTTATCCATCGAGCGAGGAGTTAGATTCTCTGGAATTTAGAAAAGTGGTGTGCACGGGAGTTTTTGATGATAAAAAATCAATCTATGTGGGGCCACGTTCAAGAAGCATTTCAGGAGTTACTGAAAATGGTTACTTTGTTATAACACCTCTTATGCCAGTTAATAATCATCCTGACAGGTAAATTGTAATTATTAAGAGCTTAAATGAAAGTAATGCATATGCATCAAGTCATTAGAAACTTTAAATATTTTACACTTTGCATATGATGAATGATTTAAACACATGAGTAGTTTACAGAGATATGCTCTGGTCTAGTCTACGTATTTTGTTGCATACTACAATGGATGTTTCAAAATGTTACTTCAACTCAACTTATGGAGATTTCATGAGGTAGCATATACTCTTGAAGTTTGAAAACCTTGCATATACCAACTTTCGGATATTTATTGTTTTGAAACCGCATAGTACAAATCTTCATTTGTCCTGAATGAACTTTAAGCATATCCTTTTGGTTAAAGGAGTAAAGACTATTCACTTCTTGCGGCTCAATATGTATGTTTCATTGCTTCTTGCAGTGTGAGTTCTCCAATTCTAGTTAACCGAGGATGGGTTCCCCGCAGTTGGAAAGAAAAGTTTTTAGAGGCTTCACACGATGAACAGTTTGCAGATCCACTTCCTTCCCCTACACAATCTGATGGAACCAGATCTTGGTGGAGATTCTGGTCTAATGAGCCTGTTAGCAGCGAGGTTGAGGTTGTCTCTACCTCTTGTCATAGTCCCATAATATCATTCCTTGTTTAACACAGAAAATTGTAGATTCAAACTTTTTCCAATTTTCAATGTTTTAAAATCCAAACCCGAGCATCGAATCAGCTAGACCTCCAAGTCACGGTTCAACTGCTTTAAACCGTTTTAACCGGAAGGAAACCGCAGTTGAACCGCTCAAATAATTGAACCGAAGACAATGTTGAATCACGGTTCAACTGATTGAACCATCCATTTCGGTTTAAAAACTTTTTTTTTTTAAACATTGCTCATTTACAGGAACAGGTCCCATCTGTAACACCTAACAAAGTGGTTGGGGTAGTTCGCGGAAGTGAGAAACCAAGCATATTTGTTCCTGCAAACGATCCCGAGTCTTCCCAGTGGTTCTATGTTGATGTTCCTAGCATTGCTCGAGAGTGCGGCCTTCCAGAAAATACTATCTATGTTGAAGATGTTAATGAGAATGTCAATCCAAGTAATCCTTATCCCCTTCCTAAGGATGTCAATACCTTGATTCGAAGTTCGGTGATGCCTCAGGACCACCTAAACTACATATTGACATGGTGCGCAACTCTTTGTTCTTTTCTTGCATATTAAATATCGGGCATTTTTTTGTCCGATTAAAATTTATTTTGTAGACTAAAAATATTTTAACCCAAAAATAAAAGATGTAATGTTGATTGTATTTTTCGGTTTCTGGGACAGGTACTCTCTTTCTGCAGCAGTTACATTTATGGCTTTTAAGAGGCTAAGACAGAAAAATAAGAGGAGATAGCAAATTTGTTATTGTTGAATTTTGCAGACACATAACAGCTTCATTTAGCATATGATAACACTTTCAATCTCAATTGTCAAGGATCATTTTCAAGCAACTTGTGATATTTAAGTGAATCTTCTCAGAAGGTTACTTCTCACCTCAAAAACACTTGTAGAATGAAAGTGAGGTGATATTTATTGAACAAAATAATGTTTAAAAATTCTGATGCAAGGTAATAAATATGTGGATAATTTATTATCTTTTGATCAATATTTGAAAAAGATAATACTAATTTGTAAAATGGATGCTGGATTAGAGAAGGTTTTGTTGGATTGAAGCACTGAGCTTAGTTTAGTTGTTTATCCAAACAGTCTACCATGCTTTTACTTTCTTCCTTATGTTCCCTACTTTTGTTAGTTGAAATTACTTCAAAAAAAGTATTGATAATATCTTGTTGTATATTTCACTAGATTCGTAAGAAAGATAAATGCGCCGAGACTAGGGTGGTTTTGAACTATGAAGCACAAATCCCACGACACCAACACTGTCACGTCAACACCGATAATAATATGAAAAAAATATAATCGAAAATGTGAATTTTGGGAACAAACATTGATATAAACAAATTTTTTCCGGAGGTGTCGGTGCTATGTCCTAGAGAGGTTCTTAAGTGGAATAAATTAATAAATTGCGGTTCAACTCATATATAGGTCAGAAGTTAAAAGAATGAGTATGTACAGACTCAAAAAGAATTAATAAAAATTGGATTTGATCCATCAGTTAATGGCATTGGATCACACTACCATTGCAACATTAAAAAAATTTCAAAATGCATGTTGCACTACTTGATAGGTTCTAAATTCATGTTCTTAACTCCTTTGTTAGTCATGACATAAAATTCAAGAGACAAGTTTTAACAGTGAACAATCTCATACATAAGACATGTTTTTTTTCTTTCTTTCTCCTTAGTATGCAGAAAATACTAGAGCAGTCAACAATGTAACAAAGCCAGATACACCAAAATAAGTGATTCCATATGGAGTAATCATTTTTGTTGAGTTAGGGTTAACTTCAGAACCCTCTTCAGCTGCTGCTTCATCTGGAAGCAGAAAATACAGTATCAGTCGACTCTATATCGATTAACAGCTTAAGATCGATTTGACAGAATTAGATTAAGTGTTATCTGGTTTTCATACAATGATTGAGAACTCTTTTGAAATGATTTTAGTCCAAATTTTGTTGAATAAAATTCTAATTTTTCATGGTACAAAAAGTTTTAACATTTATGGACCTAAGTATGTATGTCAGATGATTTACCTTCTTCTTCTTCTGATGATACTGATGTAGATGATGTTGCAGGTGTGGTTCCTTGTGCTGTGAAAGAAACAAAAACAAGTTGAAAGTTAGAACTGTGCCTTCAAAGCAATGCTAATGAAAAAATTAAGGACAAAGATAGGATTAAGGACATTGACAAAATAGATTTCACCTAATACATGTGCAATTCCAAGATAACACAATAAACATACAAGAGTGCAAAGATACAATGAAGAAACTTTTAAAACAATCTCTAATTAATAAACCATTACACATGCAACATATTTTTACAATTTTTTTTTAATAAAACTCATATTTTCATTCAAACAAATTAGGTTTATCAGACGGTAAGATTAGAGATGATAAACATGTCTGCCCACCCTGCAAAGTCCGCTAAAAAATGGAGTGGAACAAACATAGTAGAAGGAGGGATAAAAGTCTTGGCTCCTCCTGCTAAAATCTAGGGTGGGGAGAGTTTGTCAAAATCATAACCCCATAAGTCTAAAAGTGACAAAAAGTTATGTCTGTCTCATTAATGAACACACCCACAAAAATCTACCAAAAAATGGGACAAAATGGGTATCAGAGGGTGTGAGCCTAAAATTTTGGCTCAGCCCGTCAAAAATTGCCGTCAAAAAAAAGTTCGAGTGAGTCGGATAGAACCTACATTCCTTAAGTCTAAAAATGACAAAAAAAAAAACCATGTACGTTCCGATAATGCTTGTGCCAACAAAAATTCACAAAAAAACGACACGAAACAGATATAAATTTGATTCGGTCCGTTAACAATTGTGGAAAAAACAAACATGGCTGACGGCCGAATCTATTTTGTCATTGGTTGGTTGTTGTTAGCAACTGTGGACATATTTTTGTCTAGTTGCCATTATTTAAATTATGTTCCTTCTTAAATTGCTTAGGCTATTGCCATTGAAATTAATCAAAATTTTCAAATAAAGAAAAACTCATGAAATGAATTACCTGCAGTGGAGGCATTGCACTTAGAGGTATCAACATCAATACCACAGGCAGTAGGAAGCTTTACCAATTGTTCCTTAGTAACATCAAGGGACATAAAAAGCTTAGGATTGGTAAGAACATTGCAAAGACATTCACTTTCACTTGTTGCCATTTCCTTCAAAGGTGTACAACATGCTGGTGGAGGAGTGGTTGGAGACTTCAAAAATGGTTGACATGGAAGCAGTTTTTGCATGCAATGTGCATTTTGCAAAACTGCAGATTGGCCCAAACCAGGAAGAAGCTGATCGAGATCGCTAACGTTGGTTCCGTCGCATAAAGAAGGGTTGAAAAATGAAGATAAATTTATTAGGAGAAATGAGAGGAAGATCTTAGAAGTTTTAGCCATGATTTTCAATCAAGAGAGAGAGAAGAATAGAGATATTTTTTTAAGAAAAAACTAAAGGAAGAAAATTGTGTTTTTTTTGTTCTTCCTCTATTCCCCCAGTGGTTTATTGTGGTGGAAAGTTTGTTATATAAAATAGAGGGAAGTTCTATTTTTAAAAGGTTGTTTTTTAGATGAAATTGAGCCAGCCATCTTTGATCATATCACACTTAATTTAATCTACAACTATGGAATTTAGAAAATCCAAGTGTAAAAAAAAAATTAAAAAAAAAAGTTGTCTATTTTTTCAATATTATTTTTACTATTTTTAAACTGTAAAATTGGAAATTTAATTTTTTTAGTAATATAAATTTATATTAAGAGAGATGTGCCTCGGATAAAAGCATAAGAAAACTATTAAATCATAACAAGTGTTACGAAAATATGTAATTATATTTGTTAAATGTAATGGACAAATTTTTTAATGTTAAACTTAAATAATATCTTTTTGGTAGGAGAGATGATATTTGGATATCTTAAGGAGCAAAAGAAGTTGGAATTTAAGATAATGTACATGTATTTCTTTGTTCATTATTTTGTAAAATCTAGTTTTTGCTTTGAAAAGATGAACATTGCGTCAAGAATTGTATTTTTGGACTTTTGTTGAATGTCACATGAAAATGTATTTTCAGATTAGTTCAATGTTGAATTTGATAAGTTTTTATTTTTATTTTGTTATGTTTGGCCTTAGATATGGTGCAGTTTGATGTTGCCCCCAAAATAATTGTGCCTATGAATGTTAAATAGGTTTATGTCAAGGTATGTTGATAAATAATTTATAAATAAACATGAGTTTGTTATTGGTGAACATATGCTCCGATGGATGTGCATAGAGCCTGCCAAATTGGGTTTCGATGTTGTAATTGGGAGGTCAAATAATGATTATTATAAAAAGAGACATATTTGATATCGAGATACCAAAAAATAAAATAAGTATACAAAACTTATCTGAAATTGAAACATGATGACACCAATTCGAGGAGATGTAAGTGTCCTTTTAATTTGCACGAGTACCTTATAGAAAATAATACATGGATATTTAATGTGATTTATGGTATACATATGTTACAAGTTAAATAATCATCCCATTGCATGTTACTTAATCTTGAAAAGAAAAAACTTATTTTTGACATAAAATTGAACAAGATGCAGCCCAAAAACATACTTACAACTTTGAAATAAAAAAAGACCTCAAAATATCTCAAATATCAATCAAGTATACAATGTTCGTGCCCAAAACAACCAATCGACCAGGAGGTTACAAAAATTAATGTGGAATTGCATTTTATCTCTCTCTCTCTCTCTCTCTCTCTCTCTCTCTCTCTCTCACACACACACACACACACACACACTCTGTAACACCCGGAAAATCACTTAATTATTTAAATGAAGTATTAAGGAATTAATTGTTGGAATTTAGTGGAGGAAGAAATTATCGGAATAATTATAAGGGACGTTAACGGATTTATAAGTCGGTTTAAGAGGACTAAATGAATAATCAGTTTAGTCAGAGAATTATTATTATGAGTAGGAATTAATTAACTAGAATATTAGTGAGTTTATTATAATGTGAGAAATAGAATGAGAAACATTATTTAATTGGCCAATAAAATATATGATAGAATAATACTTGAATTATTAAAGGAGTAGAATAATTAATTTAATTAATAATAGAGTATGATATAAAGGAGTATATAAAGGAAGTAATAATAAAAAAATAGGGTTTACGGGAGAAAAGAAAACCAATTGAAGAAGGAGGAGGCACAAGGGCTAGGAGAGGATACCAGAAGTGCACAATCGGAACCGGAAAATAGAAATTCGATCGGAGTTATAACCACCGTCAAATTTAAGGTAAGGGATGGAGTTCTAACTTTCTAAACGGGATTATGATAAATCGTATGTGGGGATGAATTTATGTGAAATTATCTGTGTTTGTGTAGACCGTATGTGAATTAAATGGTTAAACTTTATGTTAGTGTTGCTGGTAATAATAATGGTTATGTAAAAATTGTGGCACGATGGAAGAAAAAGTCACAGGAATTGATCGATTGAAGGATGGAAGTTGGACGATAGCCACAGGGGTGGGGCGGGCGCCCCCTGTACCACAAGTAGTGGAGGCGGACGCCTCAGAGAAGAAGAAGAAAGGGAGACGAGGGCCTTGGAAGTGGAGGCGGGCGCCTCCCTTGTAGAAGGCAGGGGCCACGCATGCTTCAAATTTCGCCTCTTTCAGTTTTTGCTAGGTTCCATACATGCTTCTTCATGGTTAAGCTAACTTAGTATTAGTTTGGAAAAATAACCAACCTGAATGTATTATATTAAATAAGATT
Source organism: Vicia sativa (assembly GCA_021764765.1). Classification (NCBI taxonomy): domain Eukaryota; kingdom Viridiplantae; phylum Streptophyta; class Magnoliopsida; order Fabales; family Fabaceae; genus Vicia; species Vicia sativa. Next base: position 269,137,628 of record CM038792.1, read on the forward strand.
AAGACATGAATGATAAATTGAATATTATATTGGATAGGATTAATGTGTGAAATGGTAATTAGATAACCTTGATTAAATGATGTAATGAATATAATATATGGAGTATCATAATTGGTACAACATGATCACTATAGAAGAATATTGCACGTGCCATGTACTGTAGCAGCAGAATTGGAATGAGTTAGAAATAGACCAAATTTAGTACAGAAAGTGATAACATATGATATAGTTGGTGATAAATTGGCAGTGGGGCATTAAGATAGAAAATAGATAGAAAAATTATTCTGTTGGATCGAATTAGCCGAATTAGGCGGTATAGTTAGTTGTTCGGAATTTAATAAAAATTTATAGGCTAGCTAATATTAATTAGTAGATAATTGTGGTTGTTTTATTTTGTTGAAATTGTGTGAATGGATCGTGTCGTCGAATCGTTTGTGAATCATTAGTGATGAATATGCTGTTGTATGTTGAATTGTGTGAAGTTGCAGGATATTTTCAGTGACGATAAGTACCTCTGATTATTGATAATAACAGTGATATAGGCGTATGCCTTGTGAAGTGAATTTATGTTGTTATTGCATGTTGTTGGCATCGCATTTTCATTTGCATTTGTGAAGGCCTGTATTGGCGGAATTGTGAAGAAGGCTTATGCCTTGTGCCTCTGTTAACTGGAAATTAGTGAAGGGAGTTTACTCCACCGGTACCACATGCATATGCATTATTGAGTCTCATTTGAAGCCATGTCGTTGTTAATTGTGAAGTAATTATATGTTGTTGCTAACGAATGAATTAGTGTCGTATGGTTATTGTTTGGGAATTTATTGTGACGTGTTATTTGTGATGTGGTAATTTTGTATGATTTGATCCTAATATATTATTTATCATACACCTGTTTATATTGGTAGATATCTCACCCTTTCTTTTGTTGACCGTTACCTTTATATTGGTAACGTGTAGGTAACGAGGAGTAAGGAATTTAGTTGCTTATGGCGTTGTCGCTCTGATACGTAGCACTCGGGAATGGACTCATATTTGATTTTATATTGTTTTCCGTTGCATTGTTGAATTTTAATACCTTGAGAATTGTTCCCTTGAATTATAAATCTGCTGCGTAGTTTTTGAATAAATATGAAGAATTTTTGAAGGATAAATAATTATTATAAACTCCTTGAATTAATATGTGCTATGTATCCATTATGATATGCTTTTTAAGTTGACAGTTTGATTATGAATGTAATGCCTCATATTTGTGAAATATTTGGCACTCTGATTTAAATAATAAACGTTGGGTAGAATTAGGTGTTACTCTCTCTCTCTCTCTATATATATATATATATATATATATATATATATATATATATATATATATATATATATATATATATATATATATATATATATATATACATATCATATGAGAATGAGAATGAGAATGTTATATAAGAATATGAGAATGAATAAGAACCATTAGATTTGAAAATGAATGGTCGAGATTAAATTGTAATCTTCACTAAATCTCTTTCATATGAATGACACATGATTTAGTGAAGATTACAATTTAATCTCAATCATTCATTTTAAATCCGATGATTCTTATTCATTCTCTCATTCATATATGATATGTCATATATATATATATATATATATATATATATATATATATATATATATATATATATATATATATATATATATATATATATATATATATATATAATGTAGTAAGCTAAAATTATAATGTGAAAAATCATGTTATATTCTTTCATTTTTTTTATCTTTCTGATTACATTTTTGATCTTATTTAAGATAAATTTATTGTTGTTTTGTTATCTGAAATGCATACTAAAAAATATATATTGAATATTCTAAGAGATTTACGTTTGAGGCGGTCAATATGTAATGACAATATTCATATACGTTTCAAATTTACTTAACGGTTCATTATATTACAAATTTCTTTTTTACGAGCGGTATTCAACCAGTCAGATCGACTAATCCACATGGAGAGCTTTCGCCCCGCGTAGTTCTTGAAGGTTATTTTTTTTTGTGATAATTCATATTCGAACTCGTGACCTAAGAGGAGCAAACCCTTAGGATCCGATCTCCCTTCTGCTGGGCCAAACTTATCAGGTTTTATAATAAAAATTTAATAATTGATATTACAATTTTCACACTAGTAATTTATAATCTCAATCCTCGAATCTCCACTCTGTTGAAATATTTGATATAATATTAGATATAATTCAAAGAAGCCAAGTCCAATTAAGGTTTGTTAGCTTTTTTGTATACAAGTTAGTTCTATATAAATAGACTAGTTTGTAAATTAGTTTGTAACAATTCAATTTAATAATACAATCCTTATTTCCTTTATTCTCTCTTTCCCCCTCACTAAAAGTGCCTCACGCACTAACAAATTGGGATCTAGAGCTTCAGTTAGATTCTTGATCTTGTTTTCAAGAATCACACGTCAAAGATTGTATTTTTAAGATTGTGGGTTATTGTCAATAAATCACCGTGAAGATGAACAGTAACAATAGTATTCCGAATTCTCTTCCAACTCTTGACGACAAGAATTAGATTTGATAGAGAAAACATATAAAATCTCTGCTTGGCTTTCATGAAACCCTAGAATTGGTTAGTAGTGGCGTTCCCCTGCTAGTTGCAGATTCAACCGACGCACATAAGACAATCCACAATAAAGCCAAGAAGAAGGATTACAAGGTTGCGTATTTCCATTAGACGACGATCGATGCAAAAAACTTTGACAAGATATCTCATACTGAATTAGAGAAGGAGGCATGGAATATTCTTGTCCAGTACTATGAAGGCGGTGAGAAAGTCAAGGTTGTCAAGTTATAGACCTTGCATCGAGAATATGGATTGTTATCGATGGGAGAAGACGAAATGATTGTAGAGTATGTGTCAGAGGTTCACAAACTCGTCCATATCATAAAGGGTTGTAGTGAAACCCTAACTGATAATATGATAGTTGAGAAGGTAATGCATACGTTGACCTCTCACTTTGATCGCGTTACCGTAGCTATTCAAGAATCCATTCAACTTGAAACCCTAAAACTTGAAGATTTGGTTGGTTCATTGGAAGTGTATGAGATCATGATTGTCGAAAGGAAAAGAGTTTAAGACTCGATACAAGCTCTGCAGGCTCAATCATGGAAAAATAATGGTGGTTCAAATAAATTCAAAGGCAAGTTCGACAAGACTCAGGGCAAGTAGTCTTGGTTGAATCCCCAGAAGAATAAGGTCGATGATAGGGCTTCTGAATCCTTGAAAGGAGGAGGAGGAAACTATCAAAAGAACATAGAAGATAAAAAGGTGTGTAGTGCTATAACTATGAAAAATGAGGTCATTTTGTCAAGAATTTTTGGTACAAGAACGACAAGGGATTGATAGGCAAAGACAAAGGAGCAAACCTTGCACGCCAAGATTAAGATGATTCTGAAGGTTTGGTGGTTATGGTTGCAGTTGCAGATAAACATGTTGAATCCAAGATTTGGTTCATGGATTCTGGTTGCTTGATCGCGGCTTTATCGTCTTATAGAATCTAGACCACAAGTATACAGTCCTATCGCTTGTAGTTTTAAAGATTATCGAATCCACAGGGACTAAATGTTGATCTACCGCTATCTTAGGTTACCACGTAAATCTAAGGCTAGTAATATAAATAATGTTTGGTTTTAGGGAACCTAACTGATTAAGATCTAATTAGATTCAGAATAGAAGTATCGATATGTAATGGTCGGGCTTAGGGATTTAGCGACTTATCGACTTAAATTGTATTATCAAAATGTGTTTCAGTAGGAAGTACTTGTTTAAAAATCCTCTTCTCATAATCACACGATGCAACTCGAATTGTACGTGGTTGATAGGCGTTACGTTTAGAAATATGGAATCGGGATCTGACATTGATGATACAAGAATGACACGAAACCATAAACATGTTCCAAATCTTCCTTCCTGTGCAAACCAGGCCAAATCATGCTATCATAGCTCAACCTAATTTTTCTCGTTCGAAATCAACCGCTTTCATTCTAGCGCAATCACATTAAGCCCTTTATCTCTCGCACGCACATAGTAGAGCAGTTGGTTATTGATTCTGGTCAAATTTTTTACAGGTTCTGGTACGCAAGTTGGTAACCCTTTTTCTTTTCCAAATCATAAGTCTTGGGAGATCGAACCGTGGTTCGCCCTACCGAGTTCAACACCAGATACCACTATACAGGCTTACAAATGGTTTTCACTTTTTTTTTTGTAGGTTCTGCAACTGTTGGATTAAATGACCTGGTGAGGGTCACCTGACTTAATTAGCGCATTCCCTGTTATAACTTGATTTTCAAAGTTTTTCTAATAATGACCAGTCACTTATATTCATCATCTCCCTACGTAGTTTATGGTTTGTGGATAAGACGGCGGCGACTGCTTGTATAAACTACTCGGGGTTGATCTAAAATTTAAAACTTAAGGTCTCGGTATCATAGTTACTCAAACTGCTCTGCGCGATCTGGAAAACTTGGGTGTCAAGGCGGTATTATCTTTGTCGAGTCTTGTTCAAGAAATCTAATGCAGCCTTACGAGCAACCTATATACTTTTCGGAAGTACCGAGCTAATGCGTTGAGATAAATTTTTTAAAATCTTTCGTTATGGATCAAGAAACGTGTGGAAGTAAGAATAACTTACGAAAATGAATATCGATCTGAAACTCTCTTTTTATTTAATGGAAAGGGAAATAACTGAAATTTAAAGCTTACTAGAAATTGAAGACAAAGTTTTCCTCCCCTACACATGGATTGAGCATTGTCCTCAATGTGACAACTAATAGTGGGAAAAAGAAAACAAACGAAGAACCTAAGGAAAATAAAAGAAAATAAGAAAATAAATCAGTCTTCATTGTCGTCTTCAATATTTCTGCTAGTTGATGCTTCACCTCGTGTCCTCGCTCCACTTCTTCTGGGTCTAGAAGGCTTCTCACTAGTTCCGTAAACATGTGCATGCAAGCCTTCAACGCGAAATGATAGGCGGCGCATTTTATTAATCAAGTCAAAAATGTCGCGATGGTTCCAATAAGCGGCATCGCGTTGATCGCGCTGCATCTCTTGCATCAACTGAATCAGTTCCTACTGACGTTGATCTTGAAGAAAAAGTGATGCATATATCGCATCGAGTGTGGCTGGCTGAGGGTTATCTCATGGTTGTGCCTGTGGTGGAACATCTGGTTGTGGTGGTTGTTGATTCACTTCTGGTTGATTGTTCTGCATGTTTGCTCCAGGGGTTGGTGCTTGAAGATCGTAAATCCAGTTCGCAATAATATCAATTCTAGTGGCCGTTGGATTTGGTAGAATAAAGCCTGAAACCACTCTGTTGTTCACCATCAGATTGTATCTCCCATCCCTCCTTGCTTTGACAATATGACCATACTGGCAGTAATCAATATCTAAGAATTCAGATTTCTAGAATGGTAACTCATCCAACTTGTCTTGCAAATCCAGATATTGGGCAATAACTGTGACTATGCCTCCAATACAGAAAGGTGATTTGCTTGCATTCCTTGCTAACAACGTCTGGATGTGGCTGAGAAGGAACAGAGCAACATTTATTCTCAAACCCAGATTAAAAGTGCAGTGCAAAAAGTACATCTCCCTAGCGGTTACCTTGTTGTTGTTTGCTCGTTCGAACACTGTATTAGCTAGGACTCGGTGGAAATAGCGGATACACGGGTTGTGGATGTGAGTAGACCAAAGTTCCGCCCAATTATCAACTCGAGTTCCAGTTAAATGCTCCCATGTTTCAAATGATCTTGCCGTCCAATATTCAACGTGCGGAATTCGGTATTCCACACCCTCTCCATGATGAAAATGAAGTGTTTGTCTCAGAGTCTCCTGGTTCATGGTATACTCCGTGTTGAATAATCTGAAGGTTGCTGCACCGATCAGGTATTGTCCGGCTTCTAGAGTAGGCGGTGTTTGGTATGCAAAAGAACTCAAAAACTCTAGCGTGAGGGGTTCATAAGTCGGCAGATTCATAGTGGCAATGTGGTGTAGACCGAATTCATGAAGCATGAGTTGCATACTATCTAGCAAGCCCAAATCACATAAACAATCTTCATCAATGTATTTTGTGGGAAAAATAACTCTCTGGTTAAATCTCCGGTAGAGTTGTTCTTGTCGGACTCCGGCTTCTCCATCTCTGAACACCATATTTATGAGGTCTGGTTCCTCTCTATCTTCTTGAGCTCTTCTAGCCATTTTTGTGAAGTGCTTTGGAAATGAAATGGTTTTAAATGGTAGAAGGGTTGTTGAAGAAAATTGGAAGTAAAAGTGGTGTTTTTTCTAAGGGTTTTTATAGAAAGATGGTGAGGAGAAGATGAATGGAGGTATTGAATGGGAATTAAGGGTGGTATTTATGGTGAAGAAGAAACTGATGGGAGTATTTGAATTGATTTAAATTGATAATGAATGGGAATGATGGCGTGGTCGTTTTAAAAAAATGCATGGCTAAGGGATGTGTAACGGTCGTTACACATGGTTCATTTTTTTTCACGCCAACATGCTGCCCTTGTAACGGTCGTTACAAGGTGTATACAAGGGAATCTCACGCCCTGCAACATTCGCGGCAAGTCAATATGCATGCATGAGAATCTTGGTGACCGTGGCATGGCAAGTTGTGTCACTTCATTGTCTCAATTAAATAAATATAAATTGAGAATGGGGGACAATGAATGACATATTGGGGTGTGTTATTCAATGGTAAATGTATACTAGGACTAATAGGTTAATATTCATGAATTTTATTTTTTTAGATGATACTTAATCATATCACAATGACATCATATCATAATAATAACAGAACACAATGAGAAATATAACACATAAAAATAAATGATGAAATGTTAAATAAATTAATTGAAATAACTAAATCTAAAAATGAATAACAAAAATACTGAAATAAATCTACTGCGATGCTAACGAAAAAATAAGAAAAGTGAAATCCTCTAAATCTAAATCTAGACACTCCTCCCCTACACTTGGAATGAACAATGCCCTCAATATTCTGAAAACATAAATCAGCCACTCCTAGAATTCAACTGCTGGTACAGGTGATCTAGATTTGCTGTAACAAGATCCATGAAACCATAAAAATCAGAGCGGAGCAATGTAAGATCGGAGCGGATAGCAGCATGCTACCTCGTTAGTGCATCAATGGCTACAACATAATCAGGTTGTGGAATATGGGCGTCGACAGCAGTAGGGGCTATAGGTGGATCCCAAGCCGGGATGCAGTCAAGCAGAGGTGGGGTAACAGGGTTAAATTTAATTGTATCAATCAAATCCACCATCTCTGGGTCGTCTTCATCTAAAGCTGCCGGAGGGTCATAATAGTGGGGCGGTGTCACATGATCTACTTCTTCTTCCTCCATATCATTCTCTGTTACACCCTCCATCTCATAAGTCCAATTCTTCTTGTCGTGCACACTGGATCATGCAATGTCGGGCAACGTAAAGTGGTAAACTGGCTCGCTTTGAATCAGCAACTGGTACTGATTCGGCTCCATATATCTAATCATCCCAACATTAAAACAAAAAGACAAATCCAGCAGGATATGGTCAGCAGCAGGGGTCAGACGAGATAATCTCTCCCTCTAAAATAGGGCAGCAGCAATCATAGTCACTAAGCCTCCCACACATATCGGTCTATGAGGGGCTTGGGCAATACTCAGAAGACGAGCAAGCATAAATGAAGTACCTACCACTGGACTATATATGAACACATAAAATATAATGAATAACTCCTCCTTGGGCACCAATGTATCATTCTGAGGTTTCCCAAATAAGGAAAATGACAAAATCATGTGAAAATACCTAATCGTCGGGTTATGAGTCTCCGACGAGTGTCTCGGGATAGAGCCGTCGTGCCTTAGAGTAGATATCACTCCCCAAAAGTAGTAAAGTTGGCTGTCCAAATACTCATCATCTGGAATCTCAATGACAACATCAACACTAACTGGGAAATCAAGTAGATCAGCAAGCTCACGAGTGGTGTATCTGTGGGTGAAATCAAATAGTCTGAAAGAAACCACTCCTCTAGTTAACCCTAAACCAACATCAGGGTTGTAATGCAAAGAACTGAAAAACTCCAGTGTCAGGTTGCGGTAGGTGGGATGATGATTATGAATGAAATAATCCCACCCAATCTGGTTGAACTCGAAATAGACTCTATCTCTGATGCCTAACTCGGACAATGTGGGATCGTATGCATGGACAGTGGGGCACATCTCTCTCTGAGCAAGCGTCTCGTAGTGTCTCTGCTGGGCCTCATTCAGGAAGGTGAGAGGCATAGTATCAGAAAGATCCATGACAAAAGTCAGTGAAGAAATAAAAATCTTGTAAGTAATTAAAAGTAGTTCTAAATTAGCATCGGCCTAATGCCAAAAATAGAAAAGAAGAACAGAAAATATTTGTAGAAATTTTAAGAAATACATAAACGAAAATAAATGAAATTTTTTAATAAATCGAAGTTTTTATAAAAATGGTGGGTTGCCTCCTGTAATACGGTGAACTGACTTTGAGATTTTGTTTTTGCTTTTTATCGCAAATGCGCGGATAACAAGAGTCGCCACCGACTTTTCTTTTATCCAATTAAGGGAAGGTGAAAAGAACAGGAAAAGACCTTCGTTAGATTCTGAGTAAGGGAGAAGGTTATGAAAAGGGAAGGTATTAGCACCCCTTTCCATCCGTAGTTATCTACGGGCTCTTAGTTGCTCTTAGATCATTTTAAAAATTGCTTTCTGTGTGTTTGACAAAATGTTTTGAAAAGGCATTTCGCTTTGACTTTGTAATGATTCATGTAGGAATGTATACAAAGTGTTCGGAAATGTTTCGTTTTGAAAAAAGAGTTTGAACTTTGATAAAAGTGTGTGGTGTGAAAAGTATTTTGATTGAGCAAGCAACTAAAAGTCTTATTACCTACTCAGAATGGTCGTTTTCGTGTTGTTTTACGTTTCTTTAGAATAGTGCTATCCGTACCATTAGTTGGTAGATAACCCTATTCGTTGGATGTAAAAGGGACATTCGAAGGGACATCGGATGGTCATAGAAGGCAACTTGTAGGAGTATCCTAGCACATTCGAAGGGACGATCATCACTTTTCGTAGGCAACAATCGAGGGACGAGATCATGTTTCCATAGACGACATCGTGGGTCTATGATCTTTGTATCGAAGGGACTATGATGATATGTTTTGTAGGCAACGGTGCTAGGATACCTCTACGTTCGAGGGACTTGACCATTTAATCGAAAGGCAACGAGAGAGAATTACCCTAAGGGGTGCATGTGTGAAAGAGTGTGTTGATTCAGATATATATTAACTTGAAATTATGAGTGATCTATGTCCAATTTTATCTTGCCATACACGCCTAATTACTAGCAGTTTATAGGGTGCGAAAAGTAAATTGCGGAAAGTAAAGTGCAGAAAGATAAAGTCCTACGCTATTACATGGCTTTGGGGCAGTTACATAATAGGAGTGCGGAAAGTAAAAGTCCTAATTAAACTATTACATCCTATAGGCAGTTACATAATATTGAAAAGAAAAGCAAGAAAAATCGTCCGAAACGTTACAACCTGTAAGCAGATACATAATCGGAAAGTACGAGAAAATTGCATAAGAGGAAAAATGTTAGTAAAAACATGATTTTTGAATGAGGAAAAAAGTTTTAGGTTAGTAATGACAATAAGATGATAAGATAATTTTTTGGTAATTTTCTGAATCGATTTCGATAATTCAAAGCAATTAAAAGTCAATATAATGGTTAATTAACAATTAATTAAAATATGCATGCAAAAATATTAATTTTAATGTCAAAAATTAAATAAACATTTTTCTGATTAATATGCAAAAGGAAAATATTTTTGGTGTTTTTTAAATGCATGAAAAAAATGTTTGAAGATTAATTAAATTGCATGAAAAATATTAAGAAAAATAAGAAATAGAAAAAGTTAGTTTTGCAAGCAGTAAAAAGAAAGTGTCACAGCCAGGGATCGAACTCACGCCCTTTGCAGAAATCCACTAACACGTTGCCAACTGAGCTAGGCTGCTTTGGTGTTTGGAAATTGCAATCAGTGGTTTAAAAGGGAAAACGTGTCATGAATTATAATTCAAACACAGTCAACACGCGTGGACCCCAGTTAGAACGGATGAACGAATCAGAACAAGCCATGATGCCACGCCAGCCTTCGCCGGTCTCAGACGGGTCAACGACGCTGGAGCCCTAGCTCCGGTCGACTTCTCCGGCGGCTCCAATTCTCAAACCTGCAAAATAACAAAAATAAAAAGCAAAGGGATACCTTACCCCCCTAAATCGACCATGGCGAGTTCAATGGTGGTGTCCGTTTGGATTGAAAACGCCTGTATCAACCGGTTCGAAGCTCTCCAGTTTTTTAACCCTAACAATGGCAAATCGTGGTTTCTACGTGCAAGCTTGCATGAGATGCATCATTCATGATCTAATGAATGTCCTGAACCCATACAAACAACCAAAAGCAGTTAACAATGCATGAAATAAGAAAATCGAAAACAAGAAAATACCAAATCGGTGAGAGCTAGGGAGCACGATCTGGAAGGCTTTGGCTTCGTGTAAGGGCATGGATCGACTGCTGGGATGTCCAGGAACGCGAATGAGTGCTTGAAACAACTTGAAACTTGCTGGAATATGGAACACGATTTTTGCCAACTTTGTGAATTTTTGAGAAAAATAGGGTTGCTTCCAAGGGCTAGGGTTTCGTCCCTGGTTCTTGTGAATGTGATAGGTTATAGAGTGAAAGATTGGAGCAAAAAGAATGAAAAAAGATACACTCTTCAATGCAAAAATATTTCTCTTTAAATTCAAATCAAATCTTTTCAAAAATTTGATTTTTCTTCCCTTGCATGAGCTAGCACGAATTTGGCAAGTTGTGTGGGCTTTCTTGGTCCCCAAGCTTGATAAAAAACCAATCCAATTCAAATTATACCTTGTTTCCATATTTTATTTAATTTAAATTTGAATTAAAGGCTTTTAAATTCAAAAATAAATCAAAATAAATAAAAGGTGGTCATGGCAAGGAATCAAGAGGTCTCAAATAATATTATGATCAAGTTTGGATCATAAAATTATAGGCCCATTTGGAAAAAATTGGATTTTGTCAGATATTTTTCTTTGTGCAATTCTTCAAAAATGCCCAACTTGTACAAGGTGTATTTTGCTCAATTTTCAACATTTTTGAGTGTTCTTGGACTTTTTAGAAATCTATAGATGTCCTCTAAACAACCTCCTTGGTTTCATCTCAATTAGAGTTTCCATGCTCAATAACACTTCATTACAAAAAGTTGACTTTTTGTTGACTTTGAAAAGGACCTGTAATGTTTTGACCGATATCTTCAAAATGAAGCATTTTTTGACCATGCTTGTGAGACATGAAGTTGTAGAGAATTGAATTCTCTTCAAAATGAGAGGTGGTGGAAAAATGTCTGATAAAGTATGTGAAAGTTATGCTCAGACAAAGTTTAGTTGACTTTTCTCTAGAAAACCCTAATTTGGAAAGTTTGACTTTTGATCAAATCTTGAGTTTTCTTGATGAATCATGATCAACCCTTGATCAAATGATGAATATTACTTCAAAATATGGATGTTGACCAAAAATCATGAAGTTTGACTATATGTTGACCACAGTTGACTTTTTGTTCAATACAACTGATTTTCAACCATCTGAGCAATTGTTTGAGGAAACTTGACTTGTAGGGCTTGAAACTTGACATGGAGATTCTTTGAAGCATATGAGGAGGCATGATGACCATTGGATATGTTAGAAATCCATCTGGATCTGAGGATAGCCAAACTCTAGTTTGGGTTGATTGTCTAGGAGAGGGTTTATCTGGTCAACCCTTGAGGAATCCTTGAGTATGAATGTATGAAATGCCTTGAGAAGTAAGAGGGAAAATTTTGGGGTATGACACCTCCCACAAAGCGCTTTGTTTAACGTCGGAAGCTCGACCTAATTTTGAAAACCGAAAACTATTTAGGTGATTTAGCCGATAGTTGTATAAGTCTCAGACTAGCTGAGAAATCTCTATTTCCGATACAGTGGCAATGCTTCAAACGTTTCCCGTTTACTATAAACGGGTCACTATCTTTTCCTTTGATTTCAACAGCGCCACTTGGGATTACTTTTATAACTTTGAAGGGTCCTGACCATCGAGAACGAAGTTTTCATGGGAATAGTTTAAGTCTGGAGTTAAATAGGAGTACTACATCATCCACATTGAATTGTTTTCTGGAGATGCGTCGATCGTGCCATTTCTTAGTTCTTTCCTTATAAATCTTGGCACTTTCGTAAGCATCTAGTCTAAGCTCTTCCAGCTCATGGATGTCTAGAATGCTCTTTTCTCCAACTGCTTTGTAATTCAGATACAGGGTTTTAATATCCCAATAGGCTTTATGTTCTAGTTCCACAGGTAAATGACATGACTTCCCATAAATTAACTTAAAAGGTGTGGTTCCGATGAGTGTCTTGTACGCCGTCCTATAAGCCTGCAATGCTTCATGTAGTTTAGATGATCAATCTTTCCTAGATGTGGCAACAATTTTCTCCAATATTTTCTTGATCTCTCTATTAGAGACTTCTACTTTCCCACTTGTTAGCGGATGGTAAGGTGTTGCTACACGATGTCGAACTCCATATTTAGCTAAGAGTTTATCAAAGATTTTGGAAATGAAGTGAGATCCACCATCGCTGATGACTAGTCTCGGTACATCGAATCTTGGAAAAATTATGTTCTTAAACAATCTAATCACTACTTGTGCATCATTTGTTGGAGAGACTACAACCTCTATCCATTTAGATACGTAGTCTACTGCAACTAATATGTAATTGTTGCTAAAGGAAGATGGGAAAGGTCCCATAAAATTAATTCCCCACACGTCAAAGACTTCTACTTCTAGGATACCCTTCTGAGTCATCTCGTCTTGCCTTGATATGTTACCAGTGCGTTGACATCGGTCACATTTTATGATGGCAGCATGGACATCCTTCCATAGGCTGGGCCAATAAAGGCCAACTTGTAGAATTTTCGCACAGGTCTTTGATGTACTAGCATGTCCACCACAAGGGGCTTCATGACAGTGAGCAATTACATCTTCTATTTCACTTTCTGGAACGCAGCGACGGAAGATACCGTCAGGACCACATTTATATAGTAAGGGCTCGTCCCAATAATAGTGTTTGAGATTGTGAAAGAATTTTTTCTTTTGCTGATAGGTTAGATCGGGTGGAAGGACTCTCGCTGCCAAATAGTTGACATAGTCGGTACCGGAAATGAGGTGCGGCGGATACTATTTCCTCTTCTTCCTTTGTCTTGCTGTTGCTGCAAAGTTCAGAGCTTAGTTTAATTTCACTTTCAGATTCCATCAGGGCTACTAAGTGTTCATATGGAAAATCGTCATTAATAGGTAGGGTTTCTGGGTTAAGGTTCTCCATTCTAGACAGATGGTCAACTACAAGATTCTCGGAGCCCGGTTTATCCTTGATCTCTAAATCAAACTCCTGCAAGAGTAAGATCCATCTCAATAGTCTTGGTTTGACGTCTTGTTTAGTTAGTAGGTATCTGATAGTTGCGTGATCAGTATAGATAATAATCTTCGCGCTTACTAGATAAGAACGAAATTTGTCCAATGCAAAAACTACGGCTAAAAGTTCATTTTCAGTAGTGGCGTAATTAATTTGTGCAGAGTCCAATGTTCTACTTGCGTAATATATAGCATGGAGTTTCTTGTCTCTCTTTTGTCCTAGGACTGCACCTACTGCATAATCGCTCGCGTCACACATTATCTCGAATGGTAGACTCCAATCAGGTGGTTTTATAATGGGTGTGGATATAAGATCTTTTTTCAACCGTTCAAACGCCTTCAGGCAGTCATCATCAAATATGAATTCAGATTCTTTCATCATGAGGTTGGTGAGCGGTTTGGATATCCTTGAGAAATCTTTTATAAAACGTTGGTATAAATCGACGTGGCCTAAGAAACTTCGTATTTCTCGCACGGTTTTTGGTGGTTGGAGGTTTTCTATTACTTCAACCTTGGCTCTGTCTACTTCGATACCTCTTTCAGAAACTATGTGTCCAAGAACAATTCCTTGTTTTACCATAAAATGACATTTCTCCCAATTCAAAACCAGGTTTACTTGCACGCATCTCTCCAATACCTTTTCTAGATTTGATAAACATCCTTCAAAACTTTGCCCGCACACAGAGAAGTCGTCCATAAATACTTCCATGATATCGTCTATGAAATCGGAAAAGATGGACATCATACACGTTTGGAACGTTGCTGGCGCATTACATAATACAAACGACATTCGTCTATAAGCGAACGTACCATAAGGGCATGTGAATGTGGTCTTTTCTTGGTCACCAGGATGAATGGGAATTTGAAAGAACCCTGAATAATCGTTCAAATAACAGTAGCAGGAATTCTTAGCCAATCGCTCAAGCATATGGTCAATGAATGATAAAGGGAAATGTTCTTTACGAGTAGCTTTATTTAGTTTCCTATAGTCAATACACATTCTGGCTCCACTCACGACTCTCTCAACTATATGTTCTCCAACTTTGTTTGTCGTCACTGTGATCCCCCCTTTTTAGGTACGCAGTGGACTGGACTCACCCATTGACTATCAGAGATCGGGTATATGATTCCTGAATTCAGAAGCTTAGTTACTTCGTCCTTTACTACACTCATGATTGGGTTAATTCTTCTCTGATGTTCCCTGGATGTCTTATAGTCATCTTCCAGTATGATGCGATGCATACAAATGGAAGGACTTATCCCTTTAAGATTAACAATGTTGTATCCTAAGGCTGACGAATATTTTCATAAAACATGTAACAGTTTCTCCGTCTCGAGTTATCCTAAGTCTGTGTTTATTATCACTGGTTTTCTGAATTCAGCGTCTAGGAATTCGTATCTTAGGGTTTTGGGTAAAACTTTAAGTTCTAAGTCTTGTTTCTTCGGACAGGGCATATGATTTGGTGTCAGTGCTAGACATTCACTTAAATTGTCATCACGATATTCGGGACACCAATTATCATCTTCGAAGATTAGGGGCATTAGAATCTTCATAGTTTCAGAATCGGGTTCCTTTACTGACTCCATCTCTTTTACAAATTTGTCTATCACGTCTAAAAGATAACAGGTATAATCGATAGCTGGAGCTTGTAGGAATTGTTTCAAGATGAATTCAACCTTTTCTTCTCCAACTTTGAAGGTTAATTTTCCTTTCTTAACATCTATTATGGCTCCGACAGTGGCTAAAAATGGTCTTCCCAAAATGATTGGGGTGACACTATCTTCTCTAATGTCCATAATGATGAAATCCGTATGGATGTAGAATTGACCTATCTGTACTGGAACGTTTTCAAGGATTCTTATGGGGTATTTGACCGAACGATATGCGAGTTGTACTGACATCTTGGTCGGTCTTAATTCTCCCATGTCGAGCTTCTTAGATATCGACAGGGGAATTACACTAATACTGGCGCCTAAGTCGCATAGAGCCTTATCTATGACAAACTTACCTATATTACAGGGAATAGAGAAGCTTCCGAGATCCTTCAGCTTTTGCGGCATTTTATTCTGAATGATGGCGCTACACTCAACGGTGAGTGTAACTATCTCGTTATCCTCTATCTTTTTCTTGTTATATAAGATTTATTTAAGGAATTTAGCATACGAGGGCATCTGAGTGATAGCTTCTGTGAAAGGTATTGTGATATTTAATTATTTCAGAAGTTCCACAAATTTCTTAAATTGCCCCGCACTTTTAGATTGAGTAAGTCTTTGAGGATAAGGGATCAGTGGTTTGTAAGGTGGCGGAGGAACATAAGGTTTTTCCTTTTCTATTGGTTCTCCATCACATAATCTCTCTTTCTCTTTCGGCTCGCTTTCTTTCTCAGTTGCTTTCCCAGATCTTTGGGAATTCTTCTAACCCATGATGTGGACAAAGCCTCAACATGTCTTTATATCTCTCTCAAGCGTCGAAAAGAGACTCGTTGTCTTTTTTTGTCAAAAATCTATTATTTGGGCTCTCAGCGTAGCTGTCTTACTTGGTGGGAAATATCGGGCAAAGAAGACCTTCTTCAACTCATCCCAAGAGGTAACTGAGTTAGCTGGTAGAGATTGGAGCCAAGCTCAGGATCTGTCTCTTAAAGAAAAAGGGAAAAGACGAAGTCTTATCGCCTCTTGACTGACCCCATTAGCTTTAACTGTATCTGCATATTGCAAAAACATGGATATATGTAAATTAGGGTCGTCCACTGATCCACCAGAAAATTGGTTCTGTTGTACAACGGACAATAGAGATGGTTTGAGTTTGAAATTTTTAGCCTCTATGGCTGGAGCAACAATGTTATTGTATGGTTCATCCCGCGAAGGAATAGCATACAATTTGAGCGGACGTGGTTGATCACCCATGTCTGGTTTTTCAACTGGTTTGGCAGAAATTTAGGATTGAGAAGAGAGTTGATTAGTACGAGGTACTCGTACATGGCGTCTTCTAATGATAGAACGCTCGAGTTCGAGAATTGGTAGCACTAAGTCTACACTTCTAGAGCGAGTACTTGGCATACAATCGGGAATGGTGCCTTAGTCTCTACAACATAACTTTAAGAGTTACGATATCAACTTGTTAGTCCCCGGCAACGACGCAAAAAACTTGATCGCGACTTTATCGTCTTATAGAATCTAGACTGCAAGTATACAGTCCTATCGCTTGTAGTTTTAAAGATTATCGAATCCACAAGGACTAAATGTTGATCTACCGCTATCTTAGGTTACTACGTAAATCTAAGGCTAGTAATATAAATGATGTTTCGTTTTAGGGAACCTAACTGATTAAGATCTAGTTTAGATTCAAAATAGAAGTATCGGTATGTAATGGTCAGGCTTAGAGATTTAGCGACTTATCGACTTAAATTGTATTATCAAAATGTGTTTCAGTCGGAAGTACTTGTTTAAAAATCATCTTCTCACACTCTCGTGTTTATTGATTCAAATCCTATAATCAAGCCTAAGTGAGTGCTCTCGCTGTTTCAATTAGAGTTTAAAAATAGCTTTTGAAAATAAATAAAACCTAATCAACTTAAAAGCGCTCTCGCTGTATTTTAAGTTGATGCTCAATTATTAATGTCTATTTAGAATCTCAAACTCTCACTTTATTGACCCTAACTTCTAATCTGTGTTTTACTCTTATAACAAAACAGTTGCATTAATTACTAATAATTGAAACCAGAAAATCAATCTTTTTAAAACAGAATAAGTTGAGTGAAGTTGCTAAACCCCGTTGGCTATGTGACCCTACATACCGATAACTAAATTTAGCCTAGCATATTTAATGATTCAAATATAGCACGACAGTAATAAACATATGATTCAGATAAAATATGCATTTCAAATAAATCGGGCATAAAATAGATAAATAATTACATAAATTTAATAAATCTAAAAATAAATAAATTAAATAAACTTGAAAATAAAAGGCTGAATATTTTCCAGGTTCCAGGTGTCTCCTACAGGCCGGTGAGATCGCCTTTAATTGCTCAATAATCCAAATGCGATGAAAACAAGGTAAAAAAGCGCAATCCTAACGTAAGGTTAGAATTGGCAAAAGTTCGCAGCAATCTCCGATGTGAAGATTGCTACGAGAAAAGAAACTGAGTACGGAAAATAAAACTGAAATTAAATGCGGAATATAAATTAAAATTGGCAGAGTAACGGTACTGGAATGAAGAAAAAAACGTGTTTCAAGAGTGAACTAAAGTGACATATATATAGGCGTGTGAGAGCTAGGGTTACGAAGTGGTTGGAGAAGATCTCGCCTCCTAAATCTCCTCTGTAGCGATCGCTACGGAGTCAGCTGCAGCTTGCAACGGTCGCCATAGGTCTTGCGTGAGGAGGAAGATTCGCCCGTGATTTGTAACGGTCACCACAACCTTTAGGGCTTGCGTGTAACGATCGTTACACCTTGTAACGTGCTGGGCTCGCTTGCTTTAAGTGGGTTGGGCCTCGCTTCTTTGAGTCTCCTGCGTATTTTCTTATTCACACCCCCATTTCATGCTATGCATACACACTTCAATAAATACTCTCTTTTTGTGGATTTTGAGTGTGATTTATCTGGCTTTTCTCGACTTTCTTCGCACATGCCTAATAATCGGTAGAAACCTAAAAACATAGAAAATACCGGCATAATACGAATAAAAAATAATTTATTTAATTAAAATGCGAATAAAAAACATATAAATTGGCTTAAATAATCGATACATTTTCGTGTTATCATTGCTCGAATCACATGGCTGATCAAAAGATGTGATTGACAGATTTTGATGAGTCAAAGAAGAGCAAGGTAGGACAATTATTATAGGCAAAATATCCTTTTTTTGAAACGAAGTTAACTTTTACTTGTGTATCAAATTTGATGTGGGGTGGAATCAAACCCAATAAACCGTGCATACAAGCGCTTGCCAATTACCACTACAACACATTACAATTACAATTGGTGTTTGTTTCTCCATTCAAAGGTTAATTTATATGCATTTCTCGTATGAAATTGGCAAGCGGTACAATTACCACCAACTTCAATTATTTCCCATGCTCCAGGTACATACGGTAAAATTAAACTACTTTATATGAGAGTCATATTCTTAACTAGGATGAGGAACAATATGGTTTTGTATCTCTAACACAAGATTAAAGGAGATGGCTAGGATTGAACTCACAAACAGCATAAAATTAATCATGATTGTTTTAATTTACGAACGATTAACAGCAATGGTCTAAAGCAATGATGAATTTTGTAAAACATCTTAAAAGCAAGCAATACAAAATTGACATCAGGCTTGAAATATTTTGGAAATTTAGGGTTTACATTTTAAAATGATCATATGCACAACCATTATTTTTTATCATGTTCAATAATTGACCATCCAAAACCTTAAGTTTTATCTGATGAAAAACTGTCAATAAGAAATGTAAATATAAATACTCAAAAAATTACTAATGTAATGTAATCTATGTCTAATTCATGCATGCAGTTAATTTATTTAGTTTTATTTTCAGCTGTAGCTCCTTCTGAACATAAAGCAATGCCATCACATCATGCTCCTGAGCCATTGATTTCACCTCCCAAATCTCCTTTCAACAAAGAAGATCATTCTCCTGCATCTTCACCTTCTACTGCAGTTTATAAGCATCAGCGCACACGGAACATGATAAACAGCCCAGCTCCTGCATCTTCACCTTCTACTGTAGTTTATAAGCATCAACGTTCACAGAACACGATAACCAGTCCAGCTCCTGCATCATCATATTTTGTTTCTCCTCCCACTTCAAAACACCAAGGTTTGGTTCTTAGCTAATCCATTAAATCATGTCACAATTTAATCTTCTTTCTTTCCACTGGAACTGAATATATATTATTTTTTGTTTGATTATTTTATATAGATCAACCAATTCCTCCCTCCTTTCTTCCAACAATTAGACGAAGACATTATGCTCCACCGCCAATGGACAAAGGTGCATTGGGAATTTTGAAGATGTTTCTTCTATGAAATTGATAAGTAAGTAAAGTGTTCAATAACTGACGATTTTCTTTGTTTTAGGTTTTGTAGATTTTCCACTTACCTTCCTATTCAATCACCAGTGAGCCAGGTTTCACCTGCTCCTTCTCCATCATATCAAAGTCTGGATGTTTGTCTGGATGAAATATAATATATATCACATTTGTTAATTAAATCATCATTAAGCGAAGTAGTTTGGTGGTAAATATGTTGTGTTGTGATTAGTGTGTCCTAGGTTTGAATCCTAGCTAGGAGAATTTGTTTTAAATGTTTTTGGAAATTATGCTTACCTTGGATGATATACAGATGCCACATGTATAACCAAGTGCCACGTCATATGACACACAAGCAAAGGTTAACGTCGTTTTAAAAAATTGGACGGAAAGGACCAACGTGGATCTTTTTGAACAATTAAAGGACCACTTTGGAACTTTTTAGAGATAAGGGACCAAAATGTACCCCGAGGTAAACTTAAGGAATCGAAAAGGGTATTTTGCCATTATTATATGGTAATTAATTAAATTGTGTGATTTAGTGAATATTTGGATTATTTGAATATATGTGAGGTTTAGATAATTATAATTTATGGGTAAGAATAATAATTACCTAGTAATGGGCCTAATTATTAGAATTGATGTGGATAAGTAAGTTAAGTACATTAAGAGAATAAGGTAGTAAGAAGAGGAATTAGTTATTGTTGTCATAACACAAAAAGAAGAGAAAGAGGAGAAAAATAGAAGAGAAGAAGAGAAAGGAGAAAAGAGGAAGAAGAAACCCTAGAAGTTGAATCTTCAAGAGGTAAGGGGGAGAATCCTTATTATTATTATCTTGTATGTGATTAGGTAGCGATTAGTAACATGATAGGTTGTTTGATTTCAATTTCTAAGAATCTTTAAATGTTAGGGTTTGAGAAGAAGTTGTGTTTTCTACTTAGAAATGATGACCCATAATTAAAAACATGTTAGGATACCCTTTAATGATATTATTTGACTTATTGGTATGGGTTTCGTATGATAATTTTGTGGGAAGAAGAATATGGATCGTAGCAGAATTTTCTGAGTTTTGCAGATCATGCTTAACGCGACCAGAAGCCTGCTTAGCACGAAAGTCTCGGGAATTTGGGGGTTGTAGTTCAGGTAATCGGGCTTAGGGCGGTATATGGGGCTTAGCGCGGTCTGGAACATAAAATATTGTTTTTGTGATTATTTGACATGAAATCTCATATGCTTATATTTTATAAAGTATTTTTATGTATGTGACTAATCAATTCGACTGGAATTGAATGCGTTTTTGGATTGAAACTTAGTAAACACATAATACTTAATTTTGCTTATGTGTATTGTGTTTTGATGATTGTAATGAATAATCATTGTTGGCTTATGTGCTAAATGTTGTTTTTGAATATGTGGTGATAAATGCTAAATGGTTTGCATTGATATAATGGTGTATGTGTATTTGTGCAATTGGTGAATAATTTAAGGTGTTTGATTATTGAGATATGCTTGATAATTAGAATTGGTGGAGAATCTTAATTTGCATAAGTTGTTGATGAATTGCACATGCATACATGGTCGACTTTGATCCTTAATTGGAAATAGAAAGTGGTGAAATATTGGGTTCACATGAGGCTTTGATCCTTGATGGGAAATAGAGGCAATGAAACTTTGGGTTCACATGTGTTGAATTTGATCCTTAATTGGAAATATAAAGTGGTAAAACTTTGAGTTCACATGGGGCTTTGATCCTTTATTGGAAATAGAGGCGGTGAAACTTTGGGTTCACATGTGTTTACTTTGATCCTAAATTGGAAATAGAAGTGGTGAAACTTTGGGTTCACAAATGGTACCACATGCATGAGTCACATTCATTTTGCATTATATTCTTATGCCTTATTGATAAATGTGTATGTGAATTGTAAGATGTGCTAAGTGGTTAAATGATTACCTGATTTGTTACATTGGCGATGCTTATGTCATATGGAATATCACAGGAAGTGTACAGAGTTGTTAATTAGATGTTCGTTTCTATATTGCTTCTAATTATATACATTTTGATAATGATTTGAAGTTTCACTCTTCTGTTGTATGTGATGTTTTATGCGACATCGTACATGTTCTGAGGATAGCGGTGCTTCGAGACTAGTCGTTAAGATTAGTTACCTTATCCGTTACTCTAGGTAGTGAGTCATTGCTCTGGTCATGTAACATGGGGGTTATTTGAACTCATATTTATTATGAGATATTGTTATGTATGCTCATTTGTTTTGGATTTATATGTTGAGATACTATGTTGATGTGGCCTTGGCGCCGATGTTTGAATTCATATGACTTGATGATGTTATGAATTCATTGTTATTATGTTTAATGGTTATAGTATGGATATAATCATTAATAGTATATGAGAAAAGAAATATTCCGTTGTGATATGCATATTTTGATGAAGCATGAGGTTTAAATATGTGTTATGATTATGATCAGGTGTATGTTAATATTTGTTTTGTTGGTTTTCTATTGTGTGGAAAACAAAATGGGACACCCTTTGTATGTATGCATTCTATTTTACTCTAATTTATGCCATATTTATTTGGGGTTAGAAAAGGGGTGTTACATTAGTGGTATCAGAGCAATGGTCGGTCAGATTGGCCAGGTTATTGATAAATTTAATTCTTGTTGTATTTGATTTGTGTATTTGACACGATCAATATTGTTGCCTGTTATTGTTGGATATCTTAGGACAATGGTTGCTGGAAGGAATGATGATGCTATTGCTGAAGCCTTGAGAATGTTGGCTAGATCTCTTAGGCAGATTCCTCATGCGAATGCTGGACACAGAGATGGGGATGATGAATTACGTGCTTTGGGGAAGTTTCAGAGGAACAATCCTCCTATCTTTGAGGGAGAGCATGAACCTAACAAAGCGCAAGCATGGCTGAAAGTAATTGAGAAGATTTTCTGAGTTATGAGTTGTACTAATGCGTAGAAGGTACAGTTTGGTACACATGTGTTGGAAAAGGAAGATGAAGATTGGTGGGGCAACACTGTTCATAGATTTGAGGAGGAAGGTATTGAGGTTTCTTGGGCTCTTTTCCGTGATTCATTTTTGGAGAACTATTTTCCAGAAGATGTGCGTGGTAAGAAAGAGGTGGAATTTCTTGAGCTGAAGCAAGGTAATGGAATCGTAGCTGAGTATGCTGCAAGATTTCAAGAGCTAATCAATAATGCATACGTTGAGAAGATAATGCATATGTTGACCTCTCACTTTGATCGCGTTACCGTAGCTATTCAAGAATCCAATCAACTTGAAACCCTAAAACTTGAAGATTTTGTTGGTTCATTGGAAGTGCATGAGATCATGATTGTCGAAAGGAAAAGAGTTCAAGACTCGATACAAGCTCTGCAAGCTCAATCATGGAAAAATAATGGTGGTTTAAACAAATTCAAAGGCAAGTTTGACAAGAATCAAGGCAAGTAGTCTTGGTTGAATCCCCCAAAGAATAAGGTCGATGATAGGGCTTCTGAATCCTTGAAAAGAGGAGGAGGAAACTATCAAAAGAACAAAGAAGATAAAAATGGTGTGTAGTTCTATAACTATGAAAAGTGGGGTCATTTTACCAACAATATTTGGTACAAGAAAGACAAGGGATCAATAGGAAATGATGAAGGAGCAAACCTTGCACGCCAAGATTAAGATGATTCTGAAGGTTTGGCGGTTATGGTTGTAGTTGCAGATAAACAAGTTGAATCCAAGATCTGGTTCCTTGATTCTGGTTGCTCTAATCACATGGCTGGGAAAAAGATGCGGTTGGCATATTTTGATGAGTCGAAGAAGAGCAAGGTAGGACTTGATGATAATAGTTCATTGAAAGCAGAAGGTACTGGAAACATATTTTTTTAAATGAGTAATAAAGTGAAAACTATGATCAAATATGTACTTTATGTACTTGGAGTGAAGTGCAACCTGCTAACTGTTGGACAATTGGTTAAAAAAAGGTTTCTCAATTGTCATGAAAGAAGTAGTTTTAAAATTGTTCGACACCCTGAAAATTTTATTCTTGAAATATCCCCTATCAAAGAACATGACATTTAAGATTATGACCAATTCAACATAAGTTCAATGTTTGAAAATATTTGTCGACCACGAGGATAGTTAGTTGTGGTATTTGAGGTTTAAACATTTGAGCTTTCGATCACTCAATTAGATGATTAATCAAGATACGGTAATTGGTATCCCAAGTCTTGAGATGCCTGAAAAACTATGTGAAGGTTATTTAGTCAAAAAGGAATCCAGAAATTATTTCATTTCGACTATGCCAATGAGAGCATCCAGCATACTTGTAGTGGTACATTCAGATGTATGTGGTCCATTCGAAGAGCATACCATTGGTGGAAACAAATATTTTGTTTCGTTTTTAAATGAGTTTAGTTGAAATCCAAGGATCTATCTGATCAAAAGAAAGGACGAAGTTTTTAAAATCTTTACGAGATTCAAGATACTTGTTGAAAACCAGAGTGAGAAGAAGATCAAAGTTCCACGAACAAATGGAGGTGGCGAATACACATCCAAGATGTTTGAAGAATTTTGTGCAGAACATGGTGTCAATCATGTGGTAACTGCTCCTTATATGCCTCAACATAATGGTATTGCAAAAAGAAGAAACAACACCATATTAGATATGGCGAGATACATGTTGAAGCAGAATAATTTGCCAAAATCTTTATAAGGAGAACCTGTTTTGACTACAGTTTATATTCTGAACAAGGTTCCCGAAGAAGTGTGGAGTGGAAAACCATCATTAGTGACTCATCTGAAGTTGCTTGGCTTTATGTGTTACAAGCATGTTCCTGACACAAGAAGAAGGAAGCTTGATGACTAGAGTGAACCTAGGATTCTGGTAGGATATCATAAAAATGGTGCATACATGCTATTCAATCCAATCAAAGAGAAGATCATGATAAGTCGAGACATTGTGATTTATGAAAATTCTACCTGGGATTGGAATTCTCATGATGCAGTTAACAAGTCATTGATGAGCCATGGTTTCAACGAAGAAACGGATGAAATCGAAGTCGAGGAAATTGCAAATATTCTAGTCGAAGTCGAAGCAGTTGCTGACATTCTATAAACGGTCGATGTCAAAGAGGGTATGGCTAGCATAAGCCAAAGGCCTCAAAGAACTATAGTTCTTCCAGCAAGACTTCATGATTATGAAGTGACTGGTGATGATGAAGTAATATCAGATGAAGAATTAGTTCATTTTTCTTTACTTGTCGGTGTTGAATCAATCAACTATAACGAGGCTTTGTAGATTAAACAATGGAAGTATTCTATGGTCGAAGAGTTACAAGCAATTGAAAGAAACAACACACGGGAGTTTGTCGGATTGCCAGCACATATAAAAGCTATCGAAATGAAATGGGTGATCAAGCTGAAGCACAATGTTGAACAGTCGATAACAAGATATAAAGCAAGATTAATAGCTCTAAGTTTTCTTCACAGAGCAGGACTCGACTACTCTGAAGTATTTTCTCCAGTAGAAAGATTGGAGATTGTAGACTATTTGATATAATATTAGATATAATTCAAGTTGTGTAATCAAAGTCTAAGTCCAATTAGGGTTTAGCCTACTTTGTGTATGTTTGGACTGACGGTGGATATAATTGATTTTAACAGAATTAAGTTTAGTAGAATTGATTTATGTTTGGATACATTTATGTAAAAATGAGTTAAACAATAAATTTCAGTGTAAAAATCATCTTGAATAAATTGTGGAGATAAAAGGTACAAATTCTAGATTCAAGTACAATTAATTTTGAAGACAGAATCAATTCCACTTTTAACAAACCAAACACTTCAAAATCATCCAGAATCAATTATACATCTCTATAATTGATTTTGGATAGTTTAGAAGTGAAATCAAACACTCACTCAGTATACAAATTAATTTTTATATAAATAAATTAGTTTATAAATCAGTTTGTAACAATTCAATTCAATAATACAATCTTTATTTCTTTTATTCTTTCTTTATCCTCTCACTAAAAGTGTCTTACACAGTAACACACTACTCTCGTTTAAATTTTTATAAGAAAAATAATAATAGTTAGAAAACTACAATCAATGAATCTATAGATTGTTCATTGTTGTAATTATAAAGGAAATAATATAAAACTTAAATGAAAAAAATTAAATAAAAAAATCATATGAAAACATATGATATATTGAAGAAAAATGCTAAAAGAAAGTGATAATAAGAAAAACTTGGGAAACAAAAGACATATAAGTGAGAAGACCAAAAATGGCTATGAAAATTCTCTGCCAATGATCAAATTAAAGAATTGACCTTACAATTTAAAGAGCATATATATTATATTATCATCTAAACTTCCATACATGATGTTCTTAAGTTTGTAGCTGGTTGAGAACTTGAACCAGAAAAATCAATGGAGAAACTAGCACTATCTGATCCAGGAGTGCTGCTTTCATGTGATTTCTTGTTCACAAAGTATGGTGATGTGCTCAATGCCCTAAGTATGCACACAAAAAAAAGTTTAGCTTAAAAAAAATCAAAATCACAAAAGTTATTGAAAAATTCTAAAATAACATAGTTTTAAAATTTTAAAACGTACTCTAAAGTCGAAAAAATTCCAAAATAACATAATTTTTTATCGGGTAATTTATACTAATAAGTTAATTTTCACAAAGACAAGTTTCCACTGCAAAATCAAAATCAAAATTTTCAAAATCATACTTAAATTTCATTAGAGGATTACCTTTCCTTTCGCTTCTCCAAAAACCGAGTCAAGGATGCTTTTCTCGCTTGAGGCAAGCATACTACTAGAAACAAAACAACAATTTGGTAAGTATCATCGTGTCTTAAAGAATTAGAAAACTTTTAAAATAAATTATTGTTTGTACCTGATTGAATCATTTCTTTAGGTGCAGATCCTATAGAAGTAGAAACAATAGAAGATTCTAAATGGTTATTTGGGACATTTGAAGGTCCTAAAGATCTTATAATTGTGATATCATTGTTGCTACTTGATCCTCCCCTTGTTTGAGAATTTGCATGAGAAGGCATTGGAAGAGGACTTGGCAATGGTGATGGATAGGATTGACTTATAATGAAACCATCATTTTTAGAAGGAATAGAGGTTTCTGGCTGCTTTTTAGTGCCATTTCCAGCTAGTAACATGATAGCCTTAGCCTAATCACAAAAAGTAAAAAATATAAATAAAAATATTTAACATAAAAATAAAAATATTTGTTTGAATTTCTTTATGCTACAATGTTATAGCGTCACTATAGCTGTTATTTGACAAAATTTTACGATGATAAAGAATGTATTACAAAAATGTGTCCGAAAAAAAGGTATACCAAAATCATAGCAATTTATTTAAATTTTATTACACTAAAGTCATTATTTCACAAGGGACTAATTTGAAATTTTAACAGAATTAAAAAAAAAATTAGAGTAAAAAAATTTACCTTCTCAGGAGATATGTCATCATAAACACATACTGAACCACCATAAAAGATAGTCAATTGAGCAGGTATAGTACCATTGGATTTGGAACAATTTCTATTCCTATAAAAAAACATATAAAAAAAATTCTTAATGTTCCATAAAAAATATTTTCTGTAAATTAAAAAATTAAAATTTTTGAAATGTTTAAATTTATGATATACCTTAGGTCAGTAGAGCCAACAATGGAACCTATTGATGGAAGAACAGATAGAGGTGTAGCAGAGGATTTAGAACCGAAAGATTGCGATCTTGTAACCGAATTAACCATGTTGATTCCAGTAGTAGCAAGATTTGGTGGAAGAACAGAAGACATTTGATTATTAGATTGGTTTGGTACTGAAAATATTCTTGATTCTTGATTGCAAATTGTTTTTGCTTCAGAACATTGCATAGGGTAAACTCCATGCTTATTTCCTATGGTAACATTTTCCTAGAAAATAAAATACCATCAATAAAAAATATCAGTTCCAGTACAAAGTGCATAAATATAAATAATTTCTTTATAATTTTATTAAATCAACTCAGTTGATAGTTATACAGAAACATTATACTACTGCAACGACAAGGATTAACGACAAGGATTCGAATCCTCAATATCAGAATATTTCATGGAAAGAACAATCAAACCTGTGTGACACCCAAGAATGATTTATTGTTAGATTCAAAAGAAGCTATTGGATCCAAAACAATGTTTCTTGACCTATCTTCATCATGAGTGTTATTGAAGGACAAGAATTGAGGAAGGTTTGAAACCTTATTTGAGAATGACCACTGCATTCCTGAACTCCTAACTGCATACAATATATTGGTTAAGATATTAATAATGATCTAAAAAACTAAGAAAATTAAATTTTGTTCTTCTCATTGCAAATCACAGCCAATACATATAAGCACTTACTTATATGTCACACAACCTATATTTCATATTAGAAGATGCTCTGGCAGAATTTTCATCACAAGAATCCAAGGTTTTATTTATTTTATTTTTTTCATATTGCATAATTATATTACATGTGACCTTGTTATTTGTTATTTTAGTTTATTGTTATCTAGGTAGTATCTAGCCAGGTGGCATAGAAAATTAAATTCAATAATAAAAGTAACAAAAAAATATTGTAATTCCTTATGAGGCATGTTATTATTTAATCATTTAGTCCACATATAATATAATTATATAATGTACTAAATAGCACTATTTTATTAGCATGCAATATTTTATGATATATGACGTTGTTTTTATTAAAATGTATTCTTCTGTAAAACTTTATTTTATGTAAACATCTTTGCAGCCAGGTAGTCACTACCATTAAAAAATAATATTTAATTTATCAAAGCTTTGCATGCATCATCAATTCCCATGTTAGACTTTTTTCTTTGTGAGATTAATTTAATAGTGCTTTGTTTGAACATTTAAAAATACACATATTTTATATCCTTTTAATACAATCATTCACACGTTATGATCCAAGACATTTATATTAAAAAATATATGATACTAACATTTATTTATTTTACATCAATATTTTAATGCTGCATCAAAATCAAGAAAAAGAAGGACTGCATTTTTCAATTAAATATAAGAATAAAGAGCACTAGACAACCAAGAGCACGTTTTCTAACATAAGTTGTGTAACCAACCATCTAAAATAAAATATATGTACTGTACTATTTATAATTTATTATTTCTACAAAAACAAGAGTGGTGCCCCGTACATTGATAATAATTTAATAAATTTTAAAATTAAATAAACTATTTGTCCTCGTCGAATTTTCTTTTAACAAAAATCATAATTATTTTGAAATTTTATGAATTATTAGTCTTACGATTTTACACAATAATATATTAAAATTTAACTAATTAAATAATTGGAAAACTTTAGTTTATGGTTTAATTTTTATCAACTATATTTATTTATATTTATGAATTATTAATATAAATTAGTAATAAGTTTTTTTTTTAAAATAAATCAAATTCACTTATCTTATGATCATTTTAAAATAAATAAAGTTTCATTAGAAATTATAATTTTTATGTATAAGCTAAAAATATATAAAAAGATTACAAATATATAAAGACATAAACCTTATTCAAAATAATTATTACAAAAAATTAACATCAAAAGCATTTATTCAAAATTTGAAATAAAAATACAACTAGTGACCTACATCTTTTTCTTTTTGACCCTATATTACACCACACTTTTTGTTTTGATAAGAATGGATGGCAATTAAATTCAAACTTATTATCCTCATGGCCTATATATCAACTGGCTAAATAATCATGGTTTCTTACAACAAGTTGCTATTCCCTACCACCACACATACATATCAAACATCAACTTTCAACCATTAATATCATATGGACCCAACCACATGTGCTAAATAAGATTTTTCTTGCATACATAAGTAGCTGTAAGATAGATACCTTACCTTACACAACATAAAAACTCACTTATTTATTTAATGAAACAAAAAATTAAATTAAAATTATATATTACATAATATTTAATTTCAATACAACGAAAAAAAATAATTTTAAATCGTTGATTTATAATTATTAACAATTTTTACATTAATACATAAATATAAATTAATGTTAACAATATATTTAACTTTAGATCAGAAATTTACATTCATTTAATTCAATTAAATTATATCAATTGAGATATCTCTTTTATACAATTCAAAAATCTATTTTTTTATATACTATTTTAAAATAATTATTATATAATTTTTAAATTATATCTATCTAAGTTTATTAAAAAATAATAAAAATTAGTTCGAAACTATTTTATAAACTATAAACATATTTTTATATTCAATAATTTGGATGATTATTGTTGTATATTTTAATATGATAGAAATTATTTAATTTTACAAAATATAATATATCTTACAAAATATTGTATATGAGAAATAAATTTTCATTTTAAATATTTTTTTTAATTTTGTCATCTAAAAAATCATGTTAAAAGATAAAAGTCTTAAAATTATTTTTTAATAAAAAAATTACTTAAAACACTTTTCATTTAATTTAAGAAAAAAACTATTAACAAACCGACACTATATATGGCATGAAAAGGTGCAAATTGCATCTAAAATGTCTTTATACATGATAATCTTAACCAAGTTCAACCTAGGAAACCTGACCATCCTTAAACATAATCTTATCCATTTAAGGGGGGAAAACTAATAGAAAAAATGATTAAATTATAAATAAAATTTCCAAAATATACACAAAAGTTAAATTCCAAATATAATACTTTTAATAAAAAAACAGCTTTATTATTTTTGAATGTAAGGCTAATGCAAAGTTCTCAGATTTCACATCACATAAGAAGTATTGAACCAAGAAAGAACTATGGAAACAAAAAATAGTTAATAATATATAGAAAGTAAATAAATAAAAGAAAAATTGTTACCTTGGTCTTTTGGTTTGTTGGAATCATCTTCTTTGATTGTAATCCATGGACTATTTTTGGAACTAAAGCCAAGAAATTCCCTCTCCATGTAGTGAAAATATCGGATACAAAATTTTTTTGCAAAGAGAAAAGTGAAGGGTTTGAGAGAGTAGAAGAAGGATATAAGAGAAGAAGAGAAAGAGAGAGAGAAGAGATGAGAAATATATAAAGAGAAAAATAGAAGTAAAAGGCAAGTTGAAAATTAGGTTGGAAATAATAATAATAATAAAAAGGCTCGTGTTGGTGATTAGAAACGTGAAATGAATGTGAACCGTTGGATGAAAAGATATTCGATTCTATGATAGATGATGGTTACCGGTTGACAGGACCAGTGGACCACCAGCATTACACAAGTTGGTCCTTTTTCTGAGTTCTGACTGCTTTTGCTTTTGTTTTTACTTTTTAAGGTAAAAAAACTAAACATTGGATAGGAGTGGGTTTGGATGGTTTTGAAACCAAAAAAATTAATCGAATTGTAAAAGAAAAAAAATATGTCGTTCGATTTGATTTAGTTAATTTTAAAATTAAAATTGAATCAAACTAAATTAAAGTAATGTGATTTGAATTGATTCAATTGATTCGGTTTTTAAAAAAAAATTATTGAGTCATATATATTTATATAAAAATATATATATAATTTTGTGTTTAATGATTTATACATTATCATAAAAAACTATTATAATTGTCAAAATAAATTTATAGTTTAATACATAAAATTATGTGTTATAATTTTATCTAAAAAATGATATACATAATATTGCATTATTAAATAATACAAAGAATACGATAAAATATATTTTGTAAAAATAATATTTATTAATGAATAATATTTTATTTTTTATGATTTATAAATTAAAATAAATATCATACAAAAGATATGATAAAATATATACATAATATATGTTGATTTCTCTAAAGAAATTAAAGAAATATATATTAATTAGTTAGATTTTATAACATAATACAGTTTATAACATAATACTGTTTGGTTTGATTTGCAAAATACAAACCGCAAATTAAACTAAACTGCACAGTTCTTTTAAAAAATAACTCAAACATATCCGAATCAAATACAATTTTTTACGATTTTGATTTAATTTAATTTAATTTTACAATTTTTCTATTGGACCAGTTTGTTTTTAAACATCTAACAAAAAAGTCTGCATGACATGTACTAATATACTTGAAACTTAGATCAAAATTACTTATAATTATTTGATTTTATTTTATTTCAGTTCGGTTCTAATCTATCTATTTTATCTTATTTATAAAATTAGTTTTTATATTTTAAATTTAAATATTTTTTATCTACCTAACATTTTTACACGAAAAATTGATGATGTTTTCATTTTTTAAAATACTATTTTCTCGTGAAACATGACAAATTATTAGATATTAACTTATTGTAAGATTTTATAAATAAAATATATGTTAAAAAACAAATATTTTATTGATTTTCTATGAAAAATTGTAAGAGAGACCAAAATTATTTGAATTTAAAATGAAAAAATTAATTTCGTGAATCAGGTAAAATTGAAAGATCAAAACTGTAATTTAATATAATTATTTTTAGAATAAATTACACTCTCTTCTCTTTCTCTTTGGATAATTCATATTACATTATCTTTTATTCTTGTATTAAAATTTACATTCTTCACTCCTCTCGTTTTATATAAAATATATTACATTTCCCTCTTTTGAGAGATGTTCATCTTACACTATTTCTCCTTATTTGTTGTTGCCATAATTTTATATATCCTTTAAAGATAAATAAATAGAATATTGCGGGTTTGAACATGTCCTCATTCAATCACATTCCCCTTATAGATGAACAAATTATACATTCAAATCTCTTTTTCGACAAAACATATTAAATAAACTACACTCTCATTCTCTAAAAAATGAATAAATTACATCATCCTTCTTCCTTAGATTAAAATATATGTGTTCTTATAAACTAATATATTGTTAAGTATTTTAGACTAATTTATTATATTAAAACTTTTATGAGGAACCCCTCATGAAATTACCCTAGTCATGGACAACATGGGTTGTTCATGCGAGATCTCGCTTAGTTGCTCACTTATAATATTTGTTTTATTTTCACCCTCTAGATTTGTTTATATGTTGATAGAGAGTTACTCCTAACAATCACTGTGGCTCCTCCTCAATGTTCATTATCATGATTAGTCATTCTTATTTGTTGAATGTCCTCTTGCGCTGTATGCAACTAATAATTTATTTTCTTCTCCATGGTCAAAATGTCTTTATTTGTTGCTTCTTTAACAATTTCAATTTTTCTCATTTGGGGGCTATCTTCTTTCTTCCTATTTTCCTTAAATATGATTTTGTATTGGGGGCAAAATTTGGTCAACTTTCCCTTCCTGGTTAAAGATTTGACAACATCTTCTAGTTGTACGCATTCTTCTGTGTTGTAGATGTAATACACGTGGAAATGACAATATAGAGATTTATTCACTCCCATATCTTCCCATTGTGATTTTGGTGTTTCAAATTGTTCTTATATAAACTTTGTGTTGATGTATTCTTGCAAGAAACACTCTCTTGATACATTCAATGACGTGCAATCCCTATATCGGGAGACATTTCTCCCTTGGCCTCTCGGTTGGTTCGGAACATTTATTGGCTTCACCTCCTTTTTTGTTTCCCTGTTTGATTTCTTTGTTTCTTCTTTTGCTTGCTTGTTCCTTCTCAAACCCTCTATCATAAATTTCCTTATTGATGGCCGACTTTACCTCGTATTGTATGCAAATTTTTGCCCTTGCCAATAGGCTATTAAATTTTTACGGGACATGCTTCTAATACTTTTGGTGAATTTGGACTCTTGTTTGAGTCTTAGATTTATCAAGTACTTCTTCATGTTCTTGTTAACGCACATGACTATTATCACTTCTCCATTGAACCTCTAGATGTAGGTTTGTAACAACTCCCACTTCCCTTGTCTGGTGGATATTATGCTTTCCACTAACATTGGTTGTCTTATCGACACCGATAAGTGTACAAATAATAAGCACTTCATAGGTTCCAAATTTGTTGAAAGTATTGGAATTATAAGAAGATGTATTTTGTGTTCTTAAGACAATTTAAGTCAATGGAAATCCTGAGATTTATCAAAGAATGGAAAGATAGGTGAATATGATTCTACATCAAAAGGGTCAATAAAAAAGTGATATTGGTCAAAGGCGCCAACGATGAGACATAAACACTACATGCTAAGTACATGACTTCAACTAGGGTCCCCCTTCGCCGAAATTATTAGAATCAGGGCCACTAGAATATTTAATAACTTGGGAAAGCTTTGCAAACAAGGGAAAAATGAGTCACTAAGAAAAATGGAGAATATAATTTAGTTGTCTTTTAAGGAAGGAGATTACCAGTTTTTCTAACATGTTTTGTCAAATAATGGATGTAAAGTACAATTTATTCATTTTTAACTAGCATCTAGTTGAATGTGAGTGGGTTTGAAGCCGCAACATTCTATTTATTCCCTTTTAAAGGGTGAAATTATGCCCACTAGGCAAGTAGAAAAAAACACAAGAGGCAAAGATAATGTGATATGAGTATCTCCCAAGGGATGGAAGTGTAATATATTTTGCATAAGAAAGGAGGTGAATGCATATTTTAACACAAGAGGGTAAGGTGGTGTAATATGAGTATTTATCAGAGTTGAAAAGTGTAATCTATTTTACATAAGAGGAGATATGAGTGTATTTTTTAACGCAGAAGGGGACGAGGGTGTAATATGAGTATCTCTCGAGGGAGGGGAGTATAATTTACACTCAGTTTTAATAAGTGTTTTTTATTTATGTTTGATTTTTATACCAAAAAAACTTAATCAAAATCACTTATAATTATGTATAATAAGTGTTTTTTTTTCAAATATATTCGACTTATTTGTTCTTATATTTCTATTCTATTACAATCGTGAATAGGTTATATTTCTATTCTATTACAATCGTGAATAGGTACGTGTGGATCCACAACCTCGTCAACTCAAATCAAATCAACTTATAAATTATTCAAACTCGTTCATATACAAGTACTACATCAATCAATGGTAATACACATTTTTGGTTGGATATTGATTTGAGTTTTTGAATCGGCCGACTCATTAATGAGACTAATGATTTATTATTTTTTTAAATGATAAAAATAAAATTTTATATGATGACAAACCATTATTTTGTCATAATTATTCATTCACCACCAATACTACTACTAAAATTATATTTTACTTTATTGGTATATTTGTGAAGGGCTCACAAGAGGTGAATTGGAAGGGAAATGAATTAACACCTCACCTATAACACCTTCCTGGCCACTTATCTACTAGATGGGCCGCCTATAATTTGTATGTAACACCCATATTTCATATTGATCTCCCTCTCGTGGAAACATAGATGTGAAGTACCCCAATCCACACCAACAGGAAGAAGTCAATATGGAATTTATCATGTTGTCATGAATAATAGGGGTTAATTGTACCATTCCCCCGCTCTTGGAAGTGGCTGCTACTTCTTGGAAGTTTGTGATCCGTGCCTTATAAATACCTCAATCATTGAGTTGATGAGTAGTTTCAATCTCATTACACAGATACCACGAAGGCAGAGCTTTTCACCTCCTTGCATGAGCTATTTCTGAATGTAACACCCTTCTAAACCCACATACAACTCACATATAATTTACGAAAAGAGATTCAATTAAAATCACCGACAAGGGTGTCACATCTTCATACAAACATCATGTAAATAATTTTGCTCCGTAACACAAGTTTTTAAATTAATTCAAGATAATAACTATTGAAGCGGTAAAGCGGCAAATGTAACACCCCCTTCTAATTCCCCAAATATTATATATATATATACACACACACACACACACACACACAATCAGAGTAAATAGAATGCATAAGAAGAGGACGTCACATGATTTACTTTACAATTAAAATAATACATGCACATTGGTCATAATCATAACACATATTTGAATCTCATGCTTTAAAACAAATCATGCATTTTACAGTGGATTAATTCTTTTTCACAGATAATATCAATGATTACATCCCATACTATAATCATTGGATGAAAAAGCGATGAATCCATAACATACTCAAGTCATCTGAATTCATTCATCGGCACCAAGGTCACATCAGCATAGTATCTCAATCATACAAATTAAAATAGATAAGTATACATAACAAATATCTCATCAAAGCAGAAATCTAGGTAAATCTCGTGTTGCATGACCAGAGCAATGACTAGACTACCTAGTAACGGATAAACTATCTAGACTCATCAACT
Organism: Vicia sativa; assembly: GCA_021764765.1. NCBI lineage: Eukaryota > Viridiplantae > Streptophyta > Magnoliopsida > Fabales > Fabaceae > Vicia > Vicia sativa. Next base: position 269,173,590 of record CM038792.1, read on the forward strand.
AGTCTCGTGCGAAGCACTGCTATCTTCGGAACCTGTATGTTACTCACGTAGAGGCAACATCATAACAGACGAGTGAGAATTCACATCATTATTCAAAAGTATATAAATGGAAATAATGAAGAAACCGCATATATTCATGAATTCCACACACTTCAAGTGATATTCCAAGACAACATGATCATACAAACATTACAAGTATAATATGTTCATACATAGCATAATTATCATCCATTCAAACAATCCAATTAATCCATATGATTAGACATCACAATTTCATTTTACACATTGCATATTCAATAATGACTCATGTGACAATAATGAAATATGACTCAATATGCATGTGGTACCAAGTTTTTGGGAACATTTCGTTAACCTTGCTTTTAATTTATTCATAGAATCCAAGCCCTTACTTCTGATCCAGACAAGACCAAAAGCCTCCACTACTTATTCCCAATGGAATCGAGAAAAATATGAATCCAACGTTTCACCGCTACTTATCCATCATGGATCGAGCCAATTTATGAACCCACATTTTCACCGCTACTTATCCATATAAGGATCGAGCCAAATGTATGCATGTACAACTCACCAAGACGATATATGCAAATTAAGATTATTCACAAAACCTCAATTATCCAAGCATATCATCACAATTCATCTCATGTGAATTATACATCAATTGCACAACATTATATTTCAACAACAAGATCATCACATTTATCTTATACATATCATCTCACATAACAAGTAACATTATGACATATCATTCCATCAATGTTATTCAACACATTCCATCAAATAAGATTAGCACTTACTATACTCAAGTAATCAAACATACATTGAAATAGTATTCAAAACCAATCTAAAACACATTCAATCACAATTGGATCAATTAATCACATATATGAAAATACTACAATAAATATAATCATATAAGATTCCATGTCAAAAGATCCTAAAAATAACATTTTTCATTCCAGGTCACGCTAAGCCCGGCCTATCACGCTAAGGGCACCTCGTTGAACAAACAACCCCAAAGTCAGAACATTTCACGCTAAGAGGGCTCCTCCTCGCGCTAAGCGCGGTCTGCAATACTACACTTTTTCTACTACGAACCAACTTCCCTCTCCCACGAAATAATCACATAAAACTCATTCCAATCAACCAAATAACATCATTAAAGGGTATCCTAACATGTTTCTAGTCATGGGTCATCATTCTAAGTTGAAAAACATAATTTCCTTTCAAACCCTAACATTCAAAGATTTTAGAAATTGAAATTAAACAACCTAGCATGTTCCTAATCATTACCCACAACATACAATCAAACAGTAACATGGATTCTCCACCCTTACCTCTTGAGTTTCCTCTTCTAGGGTTTCCTCTTCACTTTTTCTCTTTATCCTCTTCTCTTCTCTTCTCTTCTTTCTCTTCTTTCTCCAAATGAAAATTCTAATTATGATTCTCTTCTAATCCTTACTAACTAGGATTGTCTTATTGGGCTTAATACTTAACATCTATCTATTACTTTCATTCTCATAAATAGGCCTAATACAAAATAACCACAATTCTACTCATAAAACACAATTATTTAAATAACACACCTTTTCAAATAATTCACATTTAAATTAAAACACCCAATTAAATTAATTATCACATAATATAATATATAATAATAATAATAATTAGCTATTAAAAATCAGGATGTTACAGCAAGCAAAAACTAAAGTATTACTTTACCGGGTGATATATCGGTTATATTGAAACGACCTGGCTGAACATCGACTAATAGGATATATCAATGAATTCGCCATCGAACATTTTTATCTCGCGAAGGAGAAAGGAAAACATCGAGTAAACCTGAAAGAGAAAAAATCACGGTCTTACGACTGAGAGATCTGGGTAAGGGAGTTTGTTACGCGAGGGGAAGGTATTAGCACTCCACACGCCCGTAGTACTCTACGGTATCCACTTTTATTTTCTATCTAGTGGGTGTGTTATATCTATCTATCACTTAATTGCTACAATATATGCAAAAGAAAAGGAAAATAAAGAAAACACAGGGAAAAGAAGGAAGTATTTACAAAGTTTTGCTCGGTCGAGCTCCGTGACAAGATGCCTACGTATTTCCTCGTGCAATGGGAAAGTCAGATCGCCGTAGTTTGGCTCACTTGTTTTGGTGGGTTTTGTGTTCTTTACTTGTGAAAAAAGTTTTAAACACAAAAGAAAGCGCCCGTAGGCGGAAAAGAGTTTGCATTGGTTGGTTGTTTTTACCTTTAAGAAAGGAGTTTTGAACCATTACTAAGTGTTTTAGTTTTCAAAAGAAAAAGAAAGCAAGTTTTAGTTTTAATTACATGTAAGGATGCAAAAGAAACAAGCAAAACAAAAGGGAGACTAACTAGTACTAGCCCTAATATTGTCATGCAAAGATTGGACCTATGGTTGAGGATGATGGGGAATCTCTACCTATATTGACATGTAAAGGATATATATCCTAATGTCTAGGCTCGAGAGCTATCCTAGCCGAGCGGTCCTATGGGAAAGCTATCCTATATCCGTTTTGGTTGTAAAACCAAGGGATGCAAAGGGATAAAGCAATCAAGTGTTTTGGCAGAAGCGCACAAGCAATGCAATGCACAAAAATGTCGTAGAAGCGTAGGAAAAGGAGGAAGTCCCATAGCCAACGTCGGTAACGAATATACCAAAGTCAAACAAGATCCGACACATCCAATTCCCGTGAAGGGTATCACCGCATGACATGAATTGTCAAGTGTTAAGAGAAAATGATGCGAGTTCAGCAGTAAATGCGAACCCCGGGAAAGTGTGGAGAGTCAGAATAGGGAACTCTTGCCACTTTTTATTATTGAATCGATAAAGGAAGCAACATGATTCGCGTGTGTTAAGCTGACACAGAATAGAACTGTGCGGGGGTCGATTGCGGACCCTTTCCGCGTGCCTATCATATCATCATGTATATATATATATCAATAAGTATCAAAGCGAGACTTTTCTTAGTGGTGCCACTCTGGGTTTCCTAGACACTCTGACCTATGTAAGCAAAAATGTAAACACTTACTGAGAATTACCTTCCTATGCATGAAAGAGGATTTTAAACAAACCAAACACAATTAGCACACAATTTGCGGAATGCCTAGCTACATGTCTTTAAACAGCGACTTTGAGCACAACGCTCCTATCCTAATCATGACACAGAAAGCGGTAAACCCCTACTTCTCATGATATCTAAGAAAGCTGTAAATGAATAGGTAAACAAGGTATAGCTAATACCAAACGGATAACAAATTCGTAGATCACTGCGAGCTAGTAATACTCCAGAAAACTTCAAGTACTGAAGCCAAGCAATAAGAGTAAACCAGTGAGAAATGCACAGAGGCATCAAAGCATGTGCGGAGTGTGCGTTCATACACATCCGAAACAATAAACCTGCAAAAGATAATAATCCAGACAAAGCAGATAAAGTATTGCGCATTCGTATGCAAAACAAGTATCAAATTGTGCGTTCGTACACAATTGATACACATACACCTGCAAGAAAGGAGTAAAACCAAACAAGCAGACAATATGATGCGCGTTCGTACGCAAACAAGGACTAGAATGCGCGTTCGTACGCATTCAAATAAAAGGCACCTGTAAGAGAGGAGTAAAACCCAACAATCAGACCAAAGAATGTACACGTATGTGTACAAGCGGTAGAATGTGCGTTCATACGCATTCAAACAAAATCACCTGCAAAAATATAGTAAAACCAAACAATCAGACAATAGAATGTACATGTATGTGTACAAGCGGTTGAATGTGCGTTCGTACGCATTCAAACAAAAGCACCTGCAAAAATGGAGTAAAACCAAACAAGCAGACAATAGAATGTACACCTATGTGTACAAGCGATAGAATGTGCGTTTGTATGCATTCAAACAAGAGCACCTGCAAGAATGGAGTAAAACCAAAAAAGCAGACAATAGAATGTACACATATGTGTACAAGCGAAAGAATACATGTTCGTACGCATTCAAGCAATCAGATAACCTGGAAGAAGGTGTCAATCTAAACAATATACAAATAGTATGCGCGTTTGTATGCATATAAGCATTAGAATGCGCGTTCGCACGCATTCATGATCAGATAACCTGCAAGAAGGTGTCAATCTAAGCAAACAGACAATAGAATGCACACGCACGTGTGCAAGCGCAAAATAAGGATGCTAGAAGTCCATATCTCATGTAAAAGAGGCCGAAGTACCTTGCACATGAAATAAAGTGTCAAAATAAACAAAGCAAGTGCTAGAAGTAAAGCACCTAATGCAAAACTGATTACAAATATGATTATAATCTAGTATAAGCATGTGAGAAGTGAAATAAAATCACAAAAATCAGCTTGGGAATGCGGTTTTTCAAAATCGGAGTGAAAAAGTCAACTTCTCGGGATCGATTAAGAATCGCATAGTTGCTTGCAAAAGCGTCAACAGATTAAAAAATGCAAGCGGTTTTAATTAATTCCGAGTGGAAGTGACATTTTTCAAACCTTAAAGTGGCGGGGCAGCCACTCCGTTTTGGCACGTTGTGCTCAAAATTTGGTTCCAAAACCTCCAAAAATGGTTCCGGAACGTGCCAAAACATAGGGGACATGTACCGTTACTTCATACTTTCAAGGAAAAGTGAGTGTCGGTGTACAAAAGGGCTAAACAATGCTTACAGAATCACAAAAGTCATGTGTAGAATTAAATTCTGATTCAAGTTTATTTTGATTTTGAAATGTGAGATGAATTAAAATTTAATTCACTACATGTAATCAAAAATCCAAAACAAAAGAAACACAAGTTATGTATAAGTTCGATTGAAAATTAGATAAAAAAATGTGCAAAAATGCATGTTAATGCATGTTTCATGTATCTTTTTATGACATTACGATGGATGAAATGTAAATGTATGTGATATCATATGCAAATGATATATACTTAATGAAAATCCTATCTATATGCTATGCAAAACATGTGTTAATATCCATAAGAATCAAGTATGTGATGTGTGTTGGTGTTGTGAAATCATACATGAGAAAATGTGAGTGAAAGTGAGGTTTCGACACACATTAATGTCACAAAAATTAAACATCGACTCATAAACTTGAATTGGTTATTTCATATGTAAATGAATGAACATATAAGGATGCAATTTATATCCTAAGTGTGAGTTTAGGTGCATGTATATGTGTTATGTACAATGCAAATGCACCCAAGAATCAAAATGAAATGAACTCTACTTTTCGACACAAGTAAGAATGCAAATTATGTCTTAATTCATATGTTCCAATGCAATTTAATCAATCTATATGCTCTCTAATGCATGAGCATGTGATAGATGATGCAAATGCACAAATAAGTGGCCTAAATCCAAAGGAAAATAATTATACAAGTGTATGTGTGTGTTATGTACAATATTCCTTCACACCGACACACTTTAACGTCACAAAATCAGAATCAAATCAAAGAATTCAGCAAAACAAATTCAAGAATCAGAATCCACACGGAAAATGCAATCAATTCGACTATTCAATTTCAAGAAAAGCTAAAAGTGAAAAATCACTTAAAATAAGTGCTTAATTGAATTAATCACTTACTTGAACTTGAAGTTTGACTCAAATTGAAGAGGAATTCCTTGCACTCTTCAAAGAAAATACCAAATCTTCATTCAATTGATGATAATAATTGAAATCGGAAGAGGAAAACTTGAATTCTTGAAAATTGGAAAAAATGCAAGAGGAAGGTATCCTCTAGGTTGAACCGAGCAAGGTGATGAGGAGAGAGAGCTGACCGGCTTGTTGTGGTGGCCAGAAGGGCGGCTGGCCGGTTGAAGGGAAGAAGGATCGATCGGTCCATCGATGAGATGGAGGGACGCACGATCTTCGCGCTTGGAGGAGGAGTACCAGCCGGTTTTTCTGGCGAGGGGAGGTGGTCCAAGCAGAGGCCGGTGGTGGCTGGAGGAAGGCTAGTGACCAGACTATGGTGGTCTGGCGTGGCGAGGCTTGTCTTGGAGGGAGGTGGATCGGTTATGAGAGGGAGGAGGGAAACTTTTCCTTTTGAATTTTTTTCTTTGCTCTTCAAGTTTTGAGAGAGAATTAGAGAGAATTGAGATGAAATTTGAGAAAATGATTGTGTGTTCTTGAATTGTAAAGGCATAAATTTATTTGTAGTGTGAAAATTTGGGCCTTAGAGTGCCTTGGATCCACAATTAAGCCGAAATCGCGATTATCCGAATAATTTTCGTAATTAATCCAAAACAGCCCGATCCGTGCAAAATTTGAAGTCAGACTCTAAGTGAAAAATGTCTGGAACGCGATTTGGCATGTAAGAGTCAAAATTTTGAATCGATCGGGAGAATGGTCCAGGAGATACGGACTTTTGAAGTTTCAGCATAATTTTCAGGCGTCTGACACATTCAGAATTTTATTTGCGCACTCCGGAGAAATTGCCTCGAACGAGGGTCTTCTGATCAAACTTTGAACTTGGGTATCACTGAGACAAATGAAACCAATAAAATTTTTGAACTTTTGGCACTAGTCCCATCTCTTTTTGATAAAAATCGAGCGAGATATGATTTTTCGAACTTCCCGTAGCAGATGAAAATTGCTTCGTTCAATCCAAAAATAACTCGTAAGAATAAAAAACTGCTCTTAAATGGTAAGGAATTTGCTCTAGAGTTACAAATGAAAGTCAGATAGGATTTCAATACGGAATTTTAGACACTGGCCTCGCTCAGTTTCTATTTTCCAGCTTGGAATTACGAAGGTTTTAGTGCACTGAGCGCACGGTACAACACTGAAATTCAGTTTAATCCACTTAAGAAATCAATTCCTTTGGGGACCTTTTTCACATAATTTGCGTTCGGCACGTGAATGAAAGTTGTAGGTAATAGTGAGAGAGACTTTCCTATCAAAAATAATTAGAAAATATCCGACGAGTTGAGAGTTGTGCCTCCCGGAACACCTGAAACGCACTAAAAACCCAAAAATCACTTTATTGAGAAATAAGCAAATTAGTTCTTTTCTTGACGAAATAGCCTCTGATCTGAACTGATAAATTGGAGAATAAATTGATATGATCCCAATGACCATGGAATCAAACCAAAATAGCTTTCTGACCATAAAATCTTGCAACAGCCATACGAACCGAGAAATATTGATTTTTGGCTCAAAATGGTATGAGATAGCCGAAACGCACAGTTTCTTCCACCAATTGAAGTATTTGGAACCTGGTAACCATGTGATAAATTCTATGCATATACATACATGCATGTTTATGATAATGCAATTATAATCCAGAAATCTCAGAATGAAGAGGGTAAATTTTGGAATACAACAACTGACCCTATTCAATCATCCTCTAACTTGGGAGCGAGGTTGGCGTCTGCCTTCCAAGTGACAAGGTAAGAGGTGATTGAATACCAAAATGGACTCAAAAATTTACGCTTTGAATCCCAAAAGGCTGTGTCAACAAATAAATCCGAACTTCGGGTGTCAAACCAAAAGACGCGAGAGAATTAATTTTACTTCCAATGAGCCCCACTGGAGAAGGGAATATGTTGTGCAGGGGAACGACTAGATCATAAAAAAAGAAAGCACAGAAAAATGTTGAATTCTATGAAGATAGACACAGGTGTAAACCTGACCCAAAAGAATTGGCCTCGACCCAACTCGACCGCGTTGTGCCAGGGAACGACTGAACATGTCACACGGAGTAAAGACTAGATATGCTGATTAGACTAACCACTTTACGCCAGGGAACTACTGATCCAGTTAGCGGAGTAAAGACTAGAAAACTCTAATTAGACTTTACAAACTCAGAACGCTGTACTCTGAGGAGAGAAACAAGGGCGAAACTTGTTCTTGAAAGGCACATGGGGAAGAATGTAACACCCCATATTTTCAATTATTACTAATTTAGAATTTTAATTATTAATTTAATTAAAATTTAATTTTGGGAATTACTGAATTATTGAGATTATTGGAAATTAAAATAAAGAAAAGAAATTGGGCTTGTGTTGTGATTTGTAGAAGAAGGAGGTGTAAGGAAGTAATAGTCTCTAACTATATTTTATTATGATTACTATAATAGAAGAATTAGAAAAGAAAAAGAATTAGAGACCAAAAGTGAGAAGAAGAGAAGAACGTAAGAAGAGAAGCAAGAAAAAGAAAAAGGAACTCCAAAGCTAAAGAGGACTCAAGATTTTGGGAATAAGGTAAGAGGTTATTACTCTAGTTATTATTCATTATAGATTTTGGGAATAAGAAGAATAGATTAAGTAGATTAAGAATCTCAATTTAGGATTTTGAGGTTTAGGATTTTTGACCCTAAATACATGATTTTTGATGAAATTGATGTGATTGATGATATAGTGTTATTGTATGATGTTATGGTATGTTAATATTGCATTATAATAATGTATTTGGAACTGTTTTGGTGTTGTTTGTGGCTGGATTCGTATTTGGAATGGATTGGGATGATGTTGTTGCTGTCAATGCATAATTTTTGCACCAGGTCTCGTGGGAACCGATTATCCTATAGGGGGAACCGATTACCACTGTGTTAATTTTTTGGAAATTGCAATTTTGGCTTGAGTAACCGGTTACCCCATATGGGGAAGTGATTACCGCATGTTTTAAAAGAAAAGGATTCGCTACTGACTTGGTGGGAACCGGTTACCCTCCTGGTGGTAACCGGTTACCACTGAAGGTTTTGGAAAAATACTTATTTTGAAAAATTCATAACTTCAAACCGTAAGTCCGTTTTAATCGCCGTTTTGGACGTCATGACTTAAATAAAATATTCTACTTTATAAAATGAAGAAAATAGCAGTAGCTCAATTTTATTTTAAAAAGTTCCGATTTTTCTAAATTATGCTTGGTTTATCCATGGTTTGCATACTTTGAATTATGTATAACGATGTGTATGTTGTGGTGCTGTTATGAATGCATAATATTGCTATATTATGTATGTTAGTGATAACATTACGAGTTGGAATGTAATTTCTTGTGTATGTTGTATGTGATTAGAGATTACGATAGAAGTTGTTATCATAACCGGTGTTGATATTGCATGCTTTAAAGATGTGCATGCATACATATCATTGTTGTTGTAGATGATTCCCATTGTGCGGAACTAGTTAGTTGGCCAATAACCATTTCCGGGTTGGAATGGGCGGTGAGGCGTATCCGTGTCCGAGTTGGACTGGAATGGATGTTGATATTGTGTCCGAGTTGGACTGGAATGGATGTTGATATTGTGTCAGAGTTGGAATGGAACAGTATGGTGAATTTATTTCACGATTGGTACCACATGCATAGAGTCTTGTTGCATTGCATTATTGTATGTGTTATAACATGATTGGAAGAATTCCAGTGTTATAATATGATTGTTGTATGTTGTTGTATGTTAACGACTTATGTATTTTCTGGTGACGAAATGATTGAATCTGAATATGCTAAATAGGGTGAAGTAATTGCTTATAATATTTTGATTATTGTATGAATTTATAATGCTTAATAATTATGATGTAGTTCCACCCTTACTGTTGATCATTTTTCGATTGAAGTTTAGCATCTTAGGTGCTTTGGTGAGAATAGCTCGTAGAGCTAGACTATGTTATTATCGAGTATGGTGTCATGCTCTGATTTGTAACACTGGGGAACGTTTGTTTTAGAGTTACTATTAAACTCTTATTTTGTTTAATTGTTTTACTTGGATATTAATTTTGTGGGATTAAGGCATTGACCTTATTGATGATATTTTGTGGTTTTTTGAATTATCCAAGTTATGGAGAATATTCCATTGTGTTAAACATGTTGTTTAATTATTTCAATTGATTCAGTTCTTTAGAAAAGCATGATATTGTGTGAATTTTATTTTACTTAAATTGTGACATCCTTGTTTACATGTTTACTCTGAAATTTATTTTATTTCCGCGGGGTTTTTAGAAGGGTGTTACAAAGGACATGTCCTAAGGGTGTTCTACCAGGGGAAGGATTGGTAGTGCAACAAAAATGAAGATTGGAAATGATGACTAGACTCCTCACATAATGCATGGATATTCTACACTATGATGTATAGGAAGGAGCGTGATACTCGAATTTGTTCAAGAATTGGTAGCGACTTAACTCTTGTGCAAAAGAGAAATTTCTCAGAATAAATGTTGTATCCTGAGGGAGAAAACAAGTGTCGGGCCTGCTTTCAAAGAGAGGTATATGGATAGCCTGATTGAAAGGTGTTGTACCAGGGATAGAGTGGTAGTGCAACAACCAAGGAAGAAAATGGGCATATTGCGTTAGGGAATAATTGGAAACGCAACAGATTCCAAAGGGATATAAACATATCAAAGAGTTCATCCTTGCTTGGATTTTCAGAGAATTGCAAGAGCGTTACTAGGGACAAAGATTATGTTCCTGACTTATAATTCCATGCAATGTATGAGTTTGCTATAGAATAATGCAATGTGATTATGCATGTCGGTGAAAAGATAAAAAATGAATAACATAGGTGTGTTGTAGAGGCAAGGCCATCACCACTGATTTGGCGATCATCAGGGAAACTAAAAAATAGACTTCCTAGGAATATGATTTCCTGGGGAAACCAACTATTGTCAAATAACCACACAGGGGAAATGACTTCATGGAGAATTTATCTTTTGAACAACGATCCACTGGGGAATGATCGGAAACATTTGAAGAAGAGCTTCCACCGTTACACAACATGGCTTCAACTAGGGATGAAAACAACAGTTCACACCTCAATCTGCTGGAAAGCATGCAATGCACACTTGGTCGTATGATGAAGTACAACCTCACTAAGGATATCAAGAGAGATCCACTCTGACTTCAACTAAGGAATAACCAGAATAAACTGGTACTCATATGCTGGGGATATCACGAGGTATGAACTCACTGGGGATAAACATCCTCGGTCAATGGTTCGAATGCCATATTCACAGGGGATAAGGGTTACAACATTCTACCAGAGCATTTTGAAACTCCAATGAGCATTCACTGGGGAATTCCAATTGAAGTAGGCACTAACAATTTGCACTAGGGATTTGTGCAATGTTCTGCAATAATTCTCCAACAATGATAACATCTGCTGGGTAAATTCATCAAGGATACCATGCCGATGATAACCATTGTGTCTAATTGTAATACGGTGAACTGACTTTTTAGGATTTTTTGTATCCAAATGTGCGGATAGCAAGAGTCGCCACCGACTTTTATTTTTATCCAATTAAGGGAAGGTAAAAGTACAGAAAAAGACCTTCGTTAGATTCTGAGTACGGGAGAATGGTTATGAAAAGGGAAGGTATTAGCACCCCTTTCCATCCGTAGTTATCTACGGGCTCTTAGTTGCTCTTAGATCACTTTTGAAAAACTTGTGCTTTCTGTGTGTTTGAAAAATGTTTTGAAAAGGCATTTCGCTTTGACTTTGTAATGATTCATGTAGGAATGTATACAAAGTGTTCGGAAATGTTTCGTTTTGAAAAGAATTTGAACTTTGAAAAAGTGTGAGGTGTGAAAAGTATTTTTGATAGAGCAAGCAACTAAAAGTCTTATCACCTACTCAGAATTGGTCGTTTTCGTATTTCTACGTTCCTTTAGAATAGTGCTAGCCATACCATTAGTTAGTAGGTAGCTACATTCGTTGGATGTAAGCGGGACATTCGAAGGGACATCGGATGGTCATAGAAGGCAACTTGTAGGAAGTATCCTAGCGCATTCGAAGGGACTATCATCATTTTTCGTAGGCGACAATCGAGGGTCAAGATCATGTATTCGGAGGCGACATCGTGGGTCTATGATCTTTGTATCGAAGGGACTATGATGATTTGTTTTGAAGGCAACAGTGCTAGAATACCTCTACGTTCGAGGGACTTGACCATTTAATCGAAAGGCAGCGAGAGAGAATTACCCTAAGGGGTGCATGTGTGAAGAGAGTGTGTTGATTTCAGGTATATGTTATCTTGAAAATTAGAGTGAGCTACGTTCAATTTTATCTTGTCATACACGCCTAATTACTAGCAGTTTATAGGGTGCGGAAATTAAATTGCGGAAAGTAAAAGTACGGAAATGTAAAGGTCCTACGCTATTACATGGCTTTGGGGCAGTTACATAATCAGAAAGATGCGGAAAATAAAAGCCTAATTAAAAACTATTACATCCCATAAGCAGTTACATTATTGGAAAAATAAAAATAGTAAAAGAAACCGTCTGAATCGGAATAACCTGTGAAAGAATAAGAAAATCGAGAAATATGATGAAATCGAAATAAGAGAAAATGTTAGAAAAAATGCAAATTTTAATACGAGAAAATTAATATATACTGGAAATAAGATAAATAAGTTAAAATAATTTTTTGGGATTTTTTAGAAGAGATTTAATAATTAAAATGTAATTTATAATGATTTAAATGCTAAAATAAAAATAAAAATAAATATGCATGCAAAATTAAGTTTTTTAATTTATTAAATTAAATAAAGATTTTAGGAAAATACTGAAAAAAGAAAAATATTTTTTGGTGGTTTTTTGATGCATAAATAAAATATAGAAATTAATTAAAATATAATGCAAAATATGAAAATATAGAAAATATGAAGAAAATTGAGTTTGGAAAAGAAAATAGCAAAACTGGTCCCTGGCTGGTTCGAACCCGTGACATGGAGCTGAAACCTTGAGGACCAACGCGCTGACCGCTACGCCATGTGTGCAAGTATGTTTTGAAACGGAACGAGTGGGTTTTCACACGCGTCGTTTTCCCATTGCCACGATCTCGCGCCAAGAACTTCATCCCTTTCATTTTGAATTCTGGGCATTTTGCGTCGGCCTCAGAGCGACGCTATGACCCCTGCAATTTCTAATTTCTCACACACATAATATAAATGAATTGTGAGTACATGAATCGATTGCAAATTGAATTCTAAACACAATGGTGGTGGTCTCTTCGTCCAATTTTTCCGATTTAGGAAAACCCCAAACTGGTTCAGAAAACCCTAATCATGGTAAATCGTGTTTCAGGCCATGGAAATGCAATCAAACCATCCAGAAAGCTTGGAAACTTCACACTAATCACAAAACAAACCACGAAACATGTTAATAATGCATGAATAACAGAATTCGATTTTTGATAAAGTGTGACAAACCGAAATCGTATTTGCTCGATTCTTGATGTTTTTGGATGATGTAAAGGTCTGGACTGCTTCAGGAGATGTCAAGGAATGCAATGGGATGCTTGGAATCAACCAAATCGAGCTAGAACTGTGGCTGCAAGTAGCTTGAATGACACGGTTTTTTTGAATTAGGTTAGGGTTCCTCCAAGCAATTTTTCTGTTCTTTCTTGATAGGTATGCATTGTGTATATATACTGGAAGGATTTGAGATTGAATTTGGTAAGAATTGATCAACATTCAATGGAAATCAAATTTTGATATTCTCATGAAATCAAATTTTCAAATTTTGTCCAATTTCAATCCAATCTTGCCAAATTTGATCCAATTTCGAAATTGCTGGCATTTATGGGTGGATTGGATCACAAGAAAGCAATACAAATCAATCTTTCAATTAATTTTGATTTTATACTTTATTTTAAGATTTAATTTGCATTTAAATGAATAAATTACAAATTAAATAGAAAAATAAATCAAAAATTCGTGGCATTGGGCTTGGATATTCCTAATTGCATGAGGAACAAGTTAGGATGAAGAAAAAATAGGCCCATTTGCAAAAGATTTGATTTTTTGAAGTATCTCTCTTTGTGCATTCTTCCAAAATTCCTCAACTTGTGAATAGTGCATCTTGCTCAATTTTCCACATTTTTGAGAGTTCTTGGTCTTTTTGGAAAGCTTTAAGAGTCCTCTAAACAATGTCTTTGGTTTCACTTCAATTGGAGTTACCATGCTCAATATATCTCCAAAACAAAAAGTTGACTTTTTGTTGACTTTGAAAAGGACCTGTAATGTTTTGAGCTATACCTCTCAAATGAAGCATTTTTTGGACATTCTTGTGAGACATGAAGTTGTAGAGAATTGAATTTCCTTCAAAACAAGATGTGGTGGAAAAATTTCTGAGAAAGTATGAGAAAGTTATGGTCAGTCAAAGTTTGGTTGACTTTTCACCTAGAAACCCTAATTTAGAAAGTTTGACTTTTGAGGAAATCTTGAGTTTTCTTGATGAATCATGATCAACCCTTGATCAAATGATGAATGTAACTTCAAAATGAGGATGTTGACCAAAAATCAGAAGTTTTGACTGTATGTTGACCACAGTTGACGTTTTGACCAATACAACTGATTTCCAACCATTTGAGCAATTGTCTGAGGAATCTTGACTTGTGAAGCTTGAAACTTGACATGGAGAATCTTTGAAGCATATGAGGAAGCATGAAAACCATTGGAGGTGTTAGAAGTCCATCTGGATCTGAGAAATGCCAAACCCTAGCTTGGGTTGATTGTATAAGAGAGTGTTCATCTGATCAATTCTTGAGGAATCCTTGAGCATGGATGTATGGAATGCCTTGGGAAACATGAGGGCAAATTTTGGGGTATGACACTAATCCTCTGCGAAAAGCATCTTCACTTGGGGAATATTCATTAACGTTTACTGGGGATAAATGCTATTGAATTTTGCATCGGTACGTTGAATACTTGCAAACAAACAAAGATTCCTGCAACACATTGTTAGTGGAATGCCCAGGTGTGTACCACAACTCTGTCTACCACCCGGGTCACACAAGTTTCAAACTAAATTCAGAAGTTTCTCATCATGGTAAAACCAGCAATGTTTCTATATGCAAAATTTTATCATAAAATTCTGAACACTTTTTGCAATCAAACCAGTAAATGAAATAAATTAATTGACAAGCAATACTCATTTTATTGATTTGAAATGGGCCTGTAAATAGGTGAGTACAATAAGAGGCAATTGCAAAAGTAAAATAAGAGGAAAACTAAAATGCATGGCAATGCGATAATGGATCCTCATCGGGTTTCAACCCTTCTATCACTTTTATAACTCCGACTATCTCATCACCTCGCTTTTCCCAAAAAAGATGACTGGACTGATTACTGGCCTTTGGAGTAGCCATAAGATGTAGACATGAGGTGCGACCGTTGAGCCGACACGGGGTGTAGCTGCTTGCTCTTATTTCCTTTTCTCGACTTGAACAAGTCTATGCATAGTATTTATTGACTACATCCGCGTTTATGGGTAGTGGAAAATCTTCTCCATCCATTGTTGCAAGCATCATGGCACCACTAGAGAAAACTTTCTTTACAACAAACGGTCCTTCGTAATTCGGCGCCCACTTTCCCCGAGGATCACCCTGAGGAAGAATTATCCTCTTCAGCACGAGGTCACCAGGCTTGTAGTATTGAGGTCGCACCCTCTTGTTATACGCTTTTCTCATTCTCTGTTAATAAACCTGTCCATGACAAACAACCGCTAATCTTTTCTCATCAGTGAGGCACAACTGGTCTAACTGATTCTGCACCCATTCATCTTCATCGAGCTATGCCTCTTTCACGAGTCTCAATGAAGGGATCTCAACTTCAATGGGAAGTACTACCTCCATTCCATAAACTAGAGAAAATGGGGTTTCCCAGGTCGAGTGTCTTGTAATAAAAGGTCATCAATCTCTTCCAATCTCGATAGGTCACGATCTTCTTTATGTTCTTATTTGCCGCTTATCTTCGGGTGTTCGCGTTAAAGGGTGACGCTAGAGGATCGAACGTGAATTGGATTCTCCGCACGTAACGATTTAAATCTTTTGATTTGTTTATAAAGATGCGAGCATCGAGCTTTATTATTTTCAACACAAGAAAGATGATTTAATGATTATGAAAAGGGAAAGTGAAATACCCTCAATTGATATTGATATGCGTAACGACTAGCGCAAACTAGGCAACGCATTGGGGAGATTCGAGTAAGGGGATTGTTATATAAAGGGAATAGATGGAGCACCCTAAATATATGTAGTTATCTACTTTATATATGAATATATTTGATATGTTTGTGTGTTTTAAATTGCTA
Organism: Vicia sativa; assembly: GCA_021764765.1. NCBI lineage: Eukaryota > Viridiplantae > Streptophyta > Magnoliopsida > Fabales > Fabaceae > Vicia > Vicia sativa. Next base: position 269,189,664 of record CM038792.1, read on the forward strand.
TTTCTATGATTGGGAAAGTTTCTCCTTTGGATTTTAAGAATGGTAGATTATGTGGGATTCTAGGTTTATTATTATTGTGCTCGCAAAGATCTGTGGATCTTCTGCATACATATCCCCTAATAGGAATCAGAGCATTTGTAGCTCAGATCTAAAGGGATCTATGGTTTGTTTGGTCTGAGAGAGAAAGAAATTTGCTCGCCAAGGATGAGACCTTGTGCCTACGTATTCTCAAAAGGAAGTTGAGAAAGTCAGAGCAATCGTAGTTCCCACTTATGCTAGTGGAAGCAACGGGATGTTAGTAAGAGACAGACAAATGTCATCTTAATGAAAAATGTATCTAATCTATTTCATCACATACATTTTTGAAAAGTTTGACTGTTTAAAAAAATCTTCCATCGTAAGTTACAGGTGTTTTGCTTGAGTGTACAAGCGTTACCACTTACATGTTTAAGAAAGATGTTTTGAAAAAGATGATTGAATCTTTTAACTGTAAGCATTGGGTGTTTTGCTCGAGTATACAAGCGTTACCACTTACATTTAAGAGATGTTTTTGTTTGAAAATAGTTTGAAAAGTTTTTGAAAAGTTTTTGACTGTATGTGATTGTAATAGATGAGATACTTCTTCCATAGAGATGATAGATGTCTAAATCTCAAGGAGAAATTGATTGGATTAAAGGGATGCTTTTAAGAAGCCCATGGGTCCTTGTATTGTAAGCCCAAGAGGAGGCATTCCGAGGGTCATCGAGGGTCCTTGTATGAAGCTCAAGAGGAAGCTATAGGGTATGGCTGGCTTTGTGTTAAAAGGGATTTCACCGAGAAACCATCCTTTTGGAAATAAGAGCAATTTCACCGGGAAATTTTACTCTCTGGGGATTTGAAAGTGATTTCATCGGGAAACCATCCTTTCAGGGTTCTATCTTAGCGCGGGTGATTCTTTGTATTGGAAGCCCAATAGGAGGCTGTTAAGAGATTTCCTGTCTCTTTCATTGTATGATGCCCAAGAGAAGGCTAAACTCAATGAGGAGTTCTTTTGAACGAAGCCCAAGAGGAGGCTGACTTAACAGGGGAGTGTTGCCTTATATGAAGCCTAAGCGGAGGCTAACTCTGCGGGGAGAGTTTCTTTGTACAAAGCCCAAGAGAAGGCTAAACTCAACTGGGGATGAGTTATCTTGTATGAAGCCCAAGCGGAGGCTATACTGTGGGGAACCTATTGATTAGTCTAATTGTTATGTTATAATTAGACAGTTGTATGAACAAGTGTATGAAGTTATTCACAGGAGTTTATGAAGGAAATATAAACAATGCATGATGTTTATTTACAAGAGTTTATGAAGGAAATATAAACAAGTGTCTGTGAAACGAACGTTTTGAAACGAGCGTAACTTGATTATTTACCAGTTTAAACTGTGTACAAGGAAGTGAATATGTACACGAACGAGTATTTATGTACAGAGAAAGATGGATGTACATAGGGGGGTTGGGACTTACACCGTAATGGTGGCCCATTGGTTTGAAAGCAGTTTCACAGGGAATAATGCTCCTTTCAATACCAATGGTATTCAGTTTGAATGTACAGATGAAACAGAAACGAATGATCGAAGTTTTATCTGTGAAAAAGTATTTTCAAAAAGAGTATCTGTGTTATGTACAGATAAAAGTTTGTTTTTGAAAAGAAACTGTTTATGTACGAGAAAAATGTGTATGTACATAAAGAATGTTGGTTTGAGTATACACAAGTGAAGTGAAAACAAACGATCGAAGGTTGTCTGTACTTGAGTATAAAAGGAGTATCTGTATTATGTACAGATGGAATTTGTATGTACAAAGAAATATTATGTACATAAAAGAATGTTATGGGACTTACACCGTAAGGGAGGCCCATTGGCTTGAAAGCAGTTTCACAGGGAATAATGCTCCTTTCAATACCAATGGAATATCGGTGTATAAACAAACGAATGAAAACAAACGGTAGAAGTTTGTTTATGTTTGAATATTAACAAAGATGTTTTGAATATGTACAAGGAAAACTAAATATGTACATAAAAGGATTGGGACTTACACCGTAAGGGAGGCCCATTGGTTTGAAAGCAGTTTCACAGGGAATAATGCTCCTTTCAATACCAATGGAATGCAGTGTAAAATGCAAACAAACGGAAGAAGTTTGTCCGTATTATGTAAAGATAAAAAGATATGTACATAAAAGAAATGTTTTTGTTTATGTACAAGGAAAAAAAAATATATGTACATAAAAAGAATTTTGGGACTTACACCGTGATGGAGGCCCATGATCGATCAAGAAATTCGAGAGAAGACGAAATCGGTTTTATTGTTTAAATCGGATCGATCATGGTAAAAAGATGCAAGTTTGATGAAATGTTTTGAAAAATGATTTTGAAATGTTTTTGAAATGTTAAGTTCATTTATGAGAAGTTTTGAAAAAAATCGGAAGTCGAAAACTTTGAAAAGTGTTCAGAACATCGTTTTCGGCTCGATTAAAATATAATCAGATGAAAGGTTTTTTTTGAAAATTTTTGCACTATCACAAAATAGATGTATTTATTGACAAGTGTCCAAAAAATCACCTTAAAATAAGGAGTTTTGACTGGTCAAAAAAATTGTGAAAGTTTGATGAAAAAAAACATGAAAAAATGGAAAGTTTGTAAAAAGAATGGTCTTGATGGGTGTTGAACCCATGACCATGAGGTGGGGCACGTGTCAAAGTGACTTAAAGGCAAGCAGACAACCACTAGACCAAACGCGCTGGGGTGTTAGTGGACTAACACACGTGTTAAAAAAAGATTGGAATTTTTAAATATTTGAAAATGAAGAACAGATGAAGAACGCGCGCATCCTGGGTTTCTTGTTTTGATCTTCAGATTCTTTGATCCAAGCTAGAATCTTTGTTTCTCAACCAAATTGAGTGAAATAAACATCAAACTTGATCGGTTTTTCATCCCGAACATGAACATGGTTGTTAATTTCATTTATATTTAGCCCAGAACAATTTAGGTTTTGAAGAACACAACGAACCCTAAACTAAAAATCTTAAATTAAATGATGTGTAGTTGATGATTGTTTGATTTTATTGAGGGTTAATGGTCGTTAGATGTGCAGAAAGAGAACGGCCAAGAGCTTTTTCAAAAATATGCAAGGAATATGGATATCACAGTTCATATTCATACCTGGAAAAGTGAGAATCGAAGAAGCTCAAAACGTGTTTCCAGAATGGATTTCTTGATTGTGTGAGCTTCAACGGCATGTAAGGGAGCTAAATGTATGGTCTGCACTCCTTGAATCAAGCTGGATCGTGCTACCCAAGTCAACCTGCACAGACTGAAAAATGGAACTTGATTTCTTGGTTAGAGTTGTTACAGATGGCTGTGATTGATCTGGACCATGTCTATGAAGTTCATAGATGATGTTTGAATCATTAGAACAACAATTGCTTAGGCCAAACTTGAAATTCGATTCATAAGGCAGTTTTGGAAATTTGAAAACATGGCATGTGATTTCTGATTTTTGCTTGCTATCCTTATGATCTTAAGTTCTAAACAAGTTTTATGTTGATATTGAAACATGTTTGACATCAAAATTTATCATGTTTTTAACTGAATTTCAAAAATGCAAGTTTGGCAATTTTGCACTATGTTACTTAATTTTCAAGAAAGAGAATGAAAGCATGGATTTGTATTTGTTTTTTTTGGTCTCTTGAGCTTGAATTGGTACCTCTATTTATAGGCCATTGTATCTGAAATGTTAGGCAAGCAATTGGGCATTGGTAATTCAAACTTGCCTTAGAGGGCAAGGAAGTCTTTTTTTTTGCATTAAATGCAAAAGGAAGCTTCCTTCTTTTAACCATGGTTAATTTCCAACTTGATCCTATCTTATAATAATTACATCCAACTGATTTTTATCAGTTCTAACTTATCTTGGCAAGGTGGCAAAGGTTCTAGAAGAGGAAAATGCAAAATGACCTATAATTTTACAAGTTTGTACTTGAAAATTATGGATTTTGGAGCTCTAGATTTCAAATTCAAAAGTGTAGCTAGACTCCATGGATTTGAGAGTTCTTGGACATTTTGGAAAGATTTTTTCCACAAGCTACAACTTTCATGTTTTGAGTTTTTTCAAATTCAAATTGGAACTAGGTGAAATAATGGCTTGAAGTTTGAAAAAAATAAGAAATTTCAACACTTAGAAAATTTTCTAAGTGTTAGAACTTTTGACTTTTTGTTAACTTTTTTCAAATTCTTGATTTTTTATGATCATGATGGATCATTTGAAGTATTTTGATGATGGAAAAAGTTTTGTTTTGAAAAATTTGACCAAAAGTCAAAGTTTGACTTTTCTGTGCAGATGAAATTTCATCAGATGTTTCTGAAAACGACTGATGAATTTTGTGAACCTTTGTGATGATTTGAATCCAGAAATTAGGTCAAGATGTTGTATCTAAGATATGATGACCAATATCTATCCAAAAAAAATCAATCATTGCTCAAAAAATCAGAGAATGCCTATGCTCGACCAAAACCCTAATTGGTCGATCCTTGATTGATCTGTGAGAAAATTTGATATCTGATGATCAGAGGTTGATGATTTGATCAAGATAGATCAAATAAGATGAGAAAATCTCAAACCCTAATTGGTTAGCTCTTGAATCAGATGAAAATTTGATGAAACCCTAATTTTGACCTGTGAATGCTATACCCGATCAATGCTGTCTGAACTGTTAGTTATGCAATGATGCAAATGCAAGGTGGTATATTAGGTCAAAATTTGGGGTATGACAGGGAGATACAGGGATAAATTATGATGTTTAATCTTAAAGGACTCACAAAGCTCCTTCTTCATCTTGTTATTAAGATTTGGCCCATTATTAGTGATGATCTTATCGGGAATGCCATAACGGCAGATGATATTGTGCTTGATAAATCGGGAAACTAACTGTTTGGTGATGTTTGCATAAGATGCAGCTTCGACCCACTTGGTGAAGTAGTCTATAGCATCCAGAATAAGTCGGTGTCCGTTGGACGCGGTTGGCTCAATCTTTTCGATCATGTCAATCCCCCACATAGCAAACGACCAAGGAGAATTCAAAACGTTCAAAGGTGATGGTGGCACATGCACCTTGTCAGTATACACTTGGCACTTGTAATAGATTTGGGCATGATTAAAGCAATCAACCTCATAGGTAGACTAGTAATACCCAACTCGCAAGATCTTTTTATCCATGGTATACCCACTGGAATGAGTTCCAAATGATCCCTCGTGCATCTCCTTGATGATCTTTGTGGCTTTGTCTTTATCAACACATCTAAGAAACAGCCCATCATGATGTCTATGGTATAGCACACCGTTACTAAGGAAGAATTTCGCTGAAAACATTCTCAAGAACTTCTTATCTATCACAGAAGCTTCCTCATGATACTTTTGAGTTTCAAGGTACCGCTTAAATTCATAGAATCACGGGTTACTATCCTTTTCCACTTCAACCTCAAACCAAAAGGCTAACTCATCCAATCTCTGAATGGTGATCAAGGGCGCTTCATTAGCCCACTTGACTTTAAACATTGATGCCAAGGTAGCTAAAGCATCAGCCGAGTTTTTCTCTTCTCGTGAGATGTGATCAAAAGTAATCTCCTCGAAGTAAGGAACCAATTTCATCACATGCTCTCGGTAAGGAATCAAATTTGGGTGACGAGTCTCCCAATCACCATTGATCTGGCTTATCACAAATGCAGAGTCTCCATACACTTTCAAATGCTTAATTCTCAAGTCAATCGTCGCTTCGATACCAAATATGCAAGCCTCATATTCCGCCATGTTATTGGTGAAATCAAAGTAGATTCTGGCTATAAACGGGATATGATGACCATCTGGGCTGTGATTACCGCATCGACACCACTGCCAAAGGAATTAGAGGCATCGTCAAATACCAATGACCATTTTGATCCCTGTTCAGGTCCTTCATCTGGGTCGGGAATGTTACAATCCCTGATATACATGATGTCTTCGTCCGAAAATTTAAATCTTATAGGTTGATAATCATCCACAGGCTGGTGGGCAACATAATCCACCAATACACTACTCTTGATAGCTTTATGAGTAGTATACTGGATGTCATACTTTGTTAAAATCATTTTCCATCTAGAAATCTGGCCTGTCAAAGCTGGCTTTTCAAAGATGTACTTAATTGGATCCATCTTGGATATCAACTAGGTAGTATGAGTCAACATATACTGCCTTAGCCGGCGAGTAACCCAAGCCAAAGCACAACCAGTTTTCTCGAGAAGTGAGTAGTTTTTCTCACATTCGGTAAACTTTTTGCTAAGGTAGTATTTGCATGCTCTTTTCAACCAGACTCGTCATGTTGTCCCAATACACACCCCATTGGTCCTTAAAGAACTGTCAAGTACATAATCAATGACCTACCCTCCACGGGAGGCATGAGGATCAGAGGTTCCTGCAGATACTCTTTTATCTTATCGAATGCGACTTGACAATCGTCATTCCAACTGACCACTTGATCTTTTCGCAATAGTTTAAATATCGGTTCACACGTGGTAGTCATGTGAGAGATGAATCAAGAGTTATATTTTAACCTCCCTAGAAAGCCACTGACCTCTTTTTTAGTTCTTGGTTCAGGCATTTCTTGGATTGCTTTTACTTTAGCAGACTCAACCTCGATGCCTCTTTCGCTTATAACAAATCCTAACAGCTTTCTAGATCGTACTCCAAAAGTACACTTGTTTGGATTGAGCCTCAACCTGAATTTCCGCAGCTTATCAAACAACTTTTGTAAATGCACTAGGTGTTCTTCTTTGTCTTGAGATTTTGCAATCATGTCGTCGACATACACTTCAATCTCTTTGTGAATCATATCGTGAAAAAGAGTCACCATTGCTCCACCATTGCTCGCTGATAGGTTGCCCCGATGTTCTTCAATCCAAAAGGCATTACCTTATAGAAGAACGTCCCCACAGGGTGATAAAATTTGTTTAGCCATGTCTTCCGGTGCCATCTTAATCTGATTGTACCCGGAGAAACCATCCATAAACGAAAATACTTTTGCATGAGCTATATTGTCCACCAATATATCAATATGGGGAAGCGGAAAATCATCCTTCGGACTGGCTCTGTTCAGATCTCGATAATCCACACACATTCGCACTTTTCTGTCCTTTTTAGGTACAGACACAATGTTGGCAACCCATAGGGGATAAGAAATGACAATCAAGAATCCCGCGTCAAGCTGTTTCTAGACTTCCTCTTTGATCTTCTTAGACATATCAGGATGAGTTCTTCGAAGCTCTTGCTTAACAGGAGGACAATCTTCTTTCAATGGCAGTTTGTGCACAACAATGTCGGTATCCAACCCGCGAATGTCTTCATAAGACCAGGCGAAGATATTTGTGTACTCTCTGAGTAATTCAATCAGTCTTTGCTTCACACTGTCTTCCAGAGCATCCCCAACTTTAACCTCTCTGATCACATCCTTGGAGCCAAGATTCACTTTCTCAATCTCTTCCTGACGCGGTTGGATAACCCTTTCTTCTTGCTTTAACAATCTTGCTAACTCTTCGAGGAGTTCACAATCTTCCTCACCTTCTTCTTCGGCTTGGTTGATCAAATTATCAAAGTCATAAGAAGTGATAACATAGTCGTTATCAAAGGGATCCATTAATATTGTGGGATTATATCTGCATGATTAATTTTATGTTTATTTTAGTTTTTTGGATGAAAAAAATAAAAATAAAGCCTTGCCATTATGCGTTTTAAAATTGTGATGTAAAATAGAAAGACAGAGAGCAAAATATTTGAATGAAAAAGCATTCTTTATTTAATGATGAAGACATTGCATATGCAAACAAGGTGGCCATATATATGATTCACTGTGCCTTGGGAAAGCACATGAATTAATGCATGATAAGAGAAAACAAAAGAAAATTACTCTTTGACTATTGTGACGGGGACACAGTCTTCAGCAGTCCAATTATTCAATTCCACGCCAGGGACATTGGGGCGGATCCACTTGTCAATGTCAAACTCATTATCAAAATCATCAACAACATTCACTTTCCCAAAACTGATACCAACTTGTTATATTTAGGCGTCTCCTCCGCTACACTGCCCCAGCCTTCAGGGAATCCACCTTCAACGACAACCTTTGAAAAGGGGTTTCATGCACTTTGCCGTCAATTTCAACATATTAGAACGAGGTGTGGTGACTCACGATGTACTCCTCTTCAGCACAAACCTTAATGGTCTTCCTGTTGACAGGGTACTTGAGCTTCTGATGGAGAGTGGATGTAACTGCCCCAGCTTTATGGATCCATGGATGACCAAGAAGGAAACAATAAGCAGGTTGAATGTCCATGACAAAAAAAGTAGTGGTAAATAACTGGGGACCAATCTTGATTGGAAGGTCCAATTCTCCAAAGACAGAGCATCTCGACCCGTCAAAAGTTTCACAATCAGATCACTGGGCCGCAATTCAAGACCACCATAATCAATTTTCATCAAGGATGATTTACGAATCACATTTAAAGAGGAAACAGTGTCCACCAAAACATAAGAGAGTGTAGTGCCCCTGCACTCCATAGAAATGTGTAACGCCTTGTTATGGTTCCGACCTTCTGGTGGGAGGTCAAAGTCTGTGAAACCAAGGCCATTACTGGAAGATATGCTAGCACAAACATTTTCAAACTGACCAACAGATATCTCTTGCGGGACATAGGCAGTACTCAGCAACTTCATCAGGGCATTCTTGTGTGCCTTAGAATCTCGTAGCAATGAGAGGATGGAAATCTTAGCAGGGGTTTGAGCAAGTTGATCAATAACACAGAGATCACTTTTGTTGATGTATCACATAATCTCCTCAACATACTTTTCCAAATCAGGATTAGCGACCTGCAACTTAGGTTCTTTTGCTGGCTTCTTGCCTTTAGCCTTTGCTAAAGCATCTGCATTTGTAGGTGCAATTGGAGCAGCAAATATCCGACCACTTCTAGTTACTCCGCCATTGTCGGTGAAATTATCAGTGTTAGCAACATAAGACTCATCATCCTAATTAGCAGAAGAAGGACCATCTTCCTGTTTGACTCCGTGGTAATAGACATCTGATCCGTAGTGCCATGGCACAACTTTATCACTCACATACGGGATAGGACCAGGTTTCGTGATCAATAACGAAACAAGCTTTGCAGGTGCAGATATCACAGCAGGAGTATATGGAATAGAAATCACAGACATATCTTGTGTTACGCCTTTCTTACCCTCTTTAATCTTATCAAACTGTAATTCTCCACTGGTGATCAAACTTTGAATACCATTCTTCAAACCTTCACAGCCATTTGAATAGTTTTCACATTCAACACAATCAAATTTACAGCCTACAAAGACGCCTCTCTTGATCAGATACTTCTTAACAAAAGGCAATAACGTTTTCACCAAATGCACATCCATAATCAAGTTTAGGACCTCACCATCCTCCATGATAGCCTGGACTACCCCACCGGTATGCTGCGACATTGGGTTTTAAATCACATTAGACCTAGGTTGTTGCTTCTATTGGGCATCAAACTGAATGGGTTTAGAATCAATCAAGTCTTGCACTTTGCACTTGAAATTATAGCAGTTCTTAATACTATGTCCGACGGTACCAGAATGGAATTCACAATTGGCATTAGCATCATAATTTCTTGGACGTCTATCAGGAGGAGTTGGAGGTAACGCAGTCATTGGGACCACCAGTTTCAAATCAATCAATCATGTCAACATTTCAACATAAGTCATTGGAACCACATAAAATCTTCTCGGTGTGCGTTTATTCTGTTTTCCTTGATATTGCTGGCGAGGAGCTTGTTGAGCCTGAGGTTGAGAAGTAGAAATAGTTACAACATTGACTTGGGCCTTGCCCATGTTTCCATAAACAATAATGGTTTTTCCTTTTTCCTTCTTAGGATGACCATTGAATGCCTTCTTTGTACCGGAAAAACTTCCACCTTCAGTGTACTGGATCTTGCCGAATTTCAAACCACTTCCAACCCTCTCGCCATATCGAACCATTTCAGCAAAGTTGGCAGTGGTGCTATAGGCGACATAGTAGTGTCCTGAAAGGGTGATGGTAAACATGTCTATCATTTCTCGCTCCATCATGGGTGATTGAACTCTAGCAGCAAGCTCACGCCACTTATGGGCGTACTCCTTAAAGGTTTCACCAGACTTTTGAGATAAATTCAGCAATTGAGTGCGATTTGGAGCCATATAAATATTGAACTAATATTGCTGGATAAAGGCATCAAATAGATAACGCCATGTCCTGACATGATTTCTTTCAAGATTCATATACCACTCTAAAGAAGCTCCAATTAAACTCTCTTGAAAAAAGTGCATAAGGAGTCTTTCATCTTTAGCATATACCGCCATCTTACGGAAGTAAGCTGTGATGTGAGTTTTCGGACAAGTAGCTCCATTGTATTTATTAAAAGTAGGAACTTTGAATTTTGGAGGGAGCCTCACCCTAGGCACCAAACCCAAGTCAGAAAGGTCCAAACCCGACATCTTTTGACCCTCAACGGCCCTCAGTCTCTCTTCAAGCTAACGGTACTTCTGGTCCTCAGTTGGGAAACTGGCCTCACTACCATTAATAGAGTAAACTTCTTCGTTTTGATCAAAATCATGACCCTGGGAGCAGGGACGACGTCTACCATGATGCCCCTGCATCATCTCATCATCATAAAAGTAAGGTCCCAGAGGTGGAGGTGGGAACCGACCATTGTTCAGATGCAGACCCTGATTACGAAGGTGATCATGGACACCCAAATCATCATTTTTATGAGCATTGATTACACGCGGCTGCTGTAATACCCTGTTTTAATTAATATTATATTATATTAATATTTTCGAATTACCGATCGATAATTATTTTGCGATGAGAATATTTATATTAATCAATATATCTAATAATATATTTGGCGACGTTTCATTCGGTCCGATTTTTATTCCGTTCGGTTCGATAAAATATTATTCGGACCGATATTTAATTCCCCAGAACTATTTTAATTAATTGAATTAATAATATTATTTTATTTTATTAGTGTGTTAATTTATATGAATGGATAGGGGTGTGAGGAGCAATTTCCTAGGATTGAGTTTTACACCCTTGGTTGCTAGTAAGAAAACAACTTATAAAACCATTTTTCCTCCTTTTCTTTCCATTTTTACAACACCAAGCCAAACATAGAAACTTGAGAGAAAAAGAAAGAGGTTTTGGGAGAAGAAGAGCAAGAGAAGAAGAAGAGGAAGAACATGAGCAAGCTTGAGAATTGGGTTTTGTAGAATCATCAAGGATCCTCCAATCTCTAGAGGTAAGGGGTTTGATTTATCTATCACATATGGTTAGGGTTTGATAGTAATATTTAGGATTTGGGGAAAAATTGATAGTTGATTTATAGGGTTTTGGTTGGTTGATTGTTGAAATAGCTTAGAAAAGTTGAATTAGGAGTAGAGATTATGGGTTGTTTTCATTGTTAGTAGTAGAAGTTAGAAGTTATAAATGGGATGAAGAAGTTATAAGAAAAACAGAACTGATAAAATAAGAAAACCAGGAAATATGCAAGTGCAGGATGAAGAAGAAGTGGAATGAGGATGTGCAAGCTGGGAGGAGACCACCTCACATGGAGGGGCGGCCGTCCCAGCCTCCCTGGAGGGCGCCTCAATTCCCTTAGCATCATGGGACGTTCGTCCCTTCCCTTATGTGCATGGTAGATTGAATTGTGTTTTTCTGCAGTTTGTCTGTTTACTGCATAATTATGTTTTCTGCATAATTATGCAGTTTGGCTTCTGTTCTTTCTATTTTCACTAAATCCATATACTACTAGTTAGAATTAATGAAATATAAATAGGACATAAGTTAGTCGATTAAATTTAGAACCCGATTATGTTCCGATTTCCCGATTTTGGTAAATTCGAGCAAGTTGCTCGAATTTAGCTAGCTAAGTTCGACGTGTAGAACGTAGTGGTGAGGTTAGTTTTTTTCGAAATTATGAGTTTTTACGAGACGATCCGAAATAGGCCAAATTACGGTTAAATTGAATCGGATTGCGTTTTGGTAGATTTAAGGCACGTATGGACAATCCGATTGCGATGTTGACGATTATGATTAATGCCGGTTATTAGGAATGGCTTTCGCGACGATTATAGGTGTTTGACTATTTTTCCATATTTTGGAATTTAGTGAATGAATCGTGATGTGGGATGATTAAACATAATGTTTGCGACGACGTATTAATTAATGAATACTTGATGATATGCGATGCAATGATATATGTCTTTATACATGATGAATTATTAGTGATGTTTTGCATAATTCAAATATGATGCGATGATATATTTATCTTGATGTGGATAAATTATGGCGATGTGGGCTTTATGCCAATCTTGATGAGCGATGATGATGTTTTTGTGTTGTGTTGTTTTATTGTTGAGTCACATACATTGCATTGACGACGATGGGCTTTTATGCCAAGCGACGAGGCTTTTATGCCAAGTGTTCCTAATTATGGACAAAGCGACGGGTACCACATGCATAACATAGTCGTGTCTCATGGAGTCGGTTATGTTTATGTTTGAGTTGTTTGGCGTTGGGTTTTTAATTTATTGACGATGTTGAATTTCGATGATATATGATGCTTTGTTTGGTGATTATCTTTATGATGAACAGGAAACAAATATGATTTGATAATTTCATGATAACTAAGCGATGAATATAAATGATGAGTTTTGCGATGATTTAACTTGATGAAATGCTTAATGCAAATATGATGTGATGATGTTTGTGACGATGGGCTTTTATTCCGAAAAGCGACGATGGGCTTTAGCCAATTGGTGATGATTTTATTTATGTTGCTTATGTTATTGGCATTGTTTGGTGTTGTTGTTTGATGTTGTTGCTTATAGTTTATGTGTTGTTGTGATGATTTATGCGATGGGATTATGGCGATAAAGTGTTGATTATACACATTAGTATGACAATTAAAGTAAGCGAGTTTTCAATATGTGTTGGAATTACACTTATTAATCTATACCCTTTATAATTCCGAAACTATATATATATATATATATATATACTTTATCATGGCTTTAATTATATGTTTTAGAGTATCTCACCCTTTACTTGTTTCGCCGTTACCTTTATATTGGTAACATGCAGGTTATGAAGACGGAGTTTATAGCTGCTATTAGTCGAGTCCGTGTCACTCTAATACGTAGCACTCGGGGGGAATAATTATGTTGTCTTGTTGTTGTTATTTAGCTATTTTTCCTTTTGTAAATAAGAATCATACTTTCTGAAAATATGATTTGTTAAGTAAGTTTAATAAAGAATATGTTTTGATTTTTATGAATAAATTTATGTTTTTCGATGATGCTATGTATCCGAGATTTATACTTTAAAGCAAACTGTTTAAAGTAATTTGGTTTTGAAGGTGTGATTGAATTTATGAAATTTTAATTTACTCTGATTTTTGCATATATAAACCTTGGGTAATATTGGGGTGTTACAGCTGCCCCGCAAATAAATCATCAAAAGGATTGTCATGGCGCTCAATGTCAACACGAGATCTTTCCACAAGAGATCTCAATTCCGGTTGACCACGGTTCATGGTAGTTATTACTTCCATAAACTGTGCCATCTGCGCTTCCATCTGCGCCTTCATTACTGCCATATCTGCTTGGAGTTGCTCCATTTGACGATGTTTGTTGCTTCAAGTTGAGTAATAGTGGAAGGTTGAATTTGCAATTTTTTATTGAATAAGAACAAGAGCCACTGATAAGAATCTTGAGCAAAACCTGTTATGCATGATATATACATGTATGAATGTAATGCATGCAATGACATATTTGAACATTTCCAGGACTCTAACACTTTGATTCAAGTTTTAGGGCGAAGACAATAAACAAGATAATGGATACTGAAAGTGTTGATCATCATTAAACTAGGATAAAAGAGCCTACAAATAGCTTGAACATTTGTTTTTTTGATTAATACAATAAAATGAGCAATCTCACCAACAAGCCTGATGATGATTGTCAACAAAATTCATATAAAGCAAAGATCTAGATGCCAAACATGTGAAACCCTTCAACATCTTGAATCCCTTTCTGAATCTTAAGGCAATCAATCTCCTCTATAGCAAGATTCAACTGAACATCTTTCTCTTTGAGATGGGCTTCGAACGCCGACTTTTGATTGTGCATTTTCTTCTTTAAATCATCAACTTGAGCCTTGTGCTTCTTTTCCGTATCCGCTTTGGAAGTTTTAAGAATCTCACAATCTCGACTTTTCTGCTTGTACTTCTTTTCCCAACCAGCGACAACTTTCTTGTATTCTTCTATGGGAATGAGAGAATCTTCAACTCTGGACCTCTTCCTTGTTGAATCAGATGCTTATCATTTGAAGTACTTGAGCTCATGAACCAGTTGATTCTTTGTTTGAGTGGCAACAAGATAATTCACCGTAAGTGTCTCCTTATCTTTGAGCAGAGCACAATTTTGAGCACGCACTCGTTCATAATCCCCTTTTGAAACAACATCAGGAACTAACTCTTGAGGGTAGAAAGCTGAAGCTCCGGTAATAGAAGGCCATTGACGATCACCATTTCTTTCTTTAATCCACTGGATGTAAGAAGTATAGGCTGTAGGATCTTTATTTCCAAAATACTTCCCTCCTTCAAGACGAATGTTTTTCCATGCTTGAATAGCCTTAGTCATTGACCCGCTAACATTAGACACATCATAATATAGAGTTTCCCGCACAAAAATCGCATCAGGAGATCCCATCAAAGCATAACCCAACTTCCTCAGAGCAAGAGTTGGATTGTAGTTGACACCACCCCTTATGCCCATGAGAGGTACATTAGGGAAATCTCCTCAACGGATGATAGTCTTCTCACTCTCAATTTTCGACATATCACGCTGATACCAACCAATATCTTGAGCTGTAAGATCCATCAATCTTGGAATCCATCTCATAGAATGCTGAGTATCAACAAAAGCACCACTACGGGGAAGAAAACCCTGGAACCAATGGTACCACAACGACTTACAACAATGAACAGTTCCACCTTTTCCTTTAAAACTCCTAGCATGTATAGAATGATAGACATCTCCCAAAAGAGTCGGAATAGGATTCTACTGGATGAATATGGAAATAGCGTTCATGTCAACAAATTTGGGCTTATTCGGAAACAAAACTATCCCATGCAACAAGATAGAATAACATTGAAACTCTTCCAATTCTTCTTGGCAACTTTGGCATTGGCTTCTCGCAACAGGAAACTCAAATGAAAACCTTTCACAGCTCCCTTACTAGCACCATTAGCTGACACTACAGATTTCTCCATCCAAAGGGCTTTGGCAATCTGATCATCGGTCGATTTTTCCATGGAAGCATGGAAAGGCACCTGCTATAGTATAGGAATATCCAAGATATGGGAATACTCTTCGAAAGTTGGCATCAACAAATAATTGGGGAATACAAAACACCTTAGTTCACAGTCATAAAACTGAAATAGAGATTCGAGACCATCCTTTTGATACTCGGTTAGAGGAGACTTCAACCATGTCAGAATTCTTCCATAATCTTTGGTAAAGACACTAACATTCTCGGGTGGAGTCTTATTAGCGAATAAAATAAGATTATCAAAAGCAGGCGTAGGAAATTTGTACACTGGATGACGTCTCTGATTGTCCTTCTTTTCAATATCCATCTTCCAAACGGCCCGACAACTAGACTCAAAGGCTAGAAAAATCTTGAAAATAAACAAATATGTATGTTAAAGTATGCAAATTAAAAGTTTTTATGAATGCAATGTATTAAGGTCATATATCCTGCATGTTAAACCATTGTTGTACTGGTAACAGAGTTATCGGTCAAATTTAATAGGATCAAAGGTTCAACATCAAATTGGAACTCCATAGAAAATACCAGAAAATACCAAAAAATATCAAGTCGCTGTCATACCCCAAAATTTGCCCTCCATCTTCTCCAGATATTCCACACATCTATGCTCAAAGATTCCTCAAGAGTTGATCAGACAAACTCTCTCCTAGACAATCAACCCAAACTAGGGTTTGGCATTTCTCAGATCTAGATGGACTTCCAACATCTCCAATGGTCATCATGCCTCCTCACATGCTTCAAAGATTCTCCATGTCAAGTTTCAAGCCTTACAAGTCAAGTTTCCTCAGACAATTGCTCAGATGGTTGAAAATCAGTTGTATTGGTCAAAAAGTCAACTGTGGTCAACATACAGTCAAAACTTCTGATTTTTGGTCAACATCCTCATTTTGAATTTACATTCATCATTTGATCAAGGGTTGATCATGATTCATCAAGAAAACTCAAGATTTGCTCAAAAGTCAAACTTTCTAAATTAGGGTTTCTAGATGAAAAGTCAACTGAACTTTGACTGATCATAACTTCTTCATAATTTCTCAGAAATTTTTCCACCACCTCTTGTTTTGAAGGAAATTCAATTCTCTACAACTTCATGTCTCACAAGAATGTCCAAAAAATGCTTCATTTGAGAGGTATGGCTCAAAACATTACAGGTCCTTTTCAAAGTCAACAGAAAGTTAACTTTTTGTTTTGAGGATATATTGAGCATGGTAACTCCAATTGAGATGAAACCAAAGACATTGTTTAGAGGACTCTTAGAGCTTTCCAAAAAGTCCAATAACTCTCAAAAATGTGGAAAAATGAGCAAGATACACTATTCAGAAGTTGGGGAATTTTGGACAATTGCACAAAAGGACATATTGGTCAAATTGCAAAATTTTTCAAATGGGCCCATTTTCTTTTGATCCAAACTTGTTCATGACCTTATTCTTGACCCATAAATGCTTGGAATTGGTAATTTTCTATTTTTATGATTTATATTTGAATTTTATAACATTTAATTCAAAAATAAATTATGTAAAATATGAAAATTAGGTTATTTTTTCAATTAAGTTGGATTGATATCTTCCTTAATGTCCAAGAAAGCCCAATATTCATTCCAAATTCGTGCAAGCCATGGCATTGATGAGAAAATCATATATTCTTCAATATTTGATTTTATTTTCAAAGAAAATATTTGCACATTGATGGAGCAATCTTTTTTCCACTCTTTTGCCATCCAAACTTTCTCTATAAATATCAAGCATTGTGTACAAACCAAGAGGACGAAACCCTAGCCAAAGAACAAACCCTTATGTTGCCAAAATTTTTCAAGAATTCTTGAAATTCGAATTTCAAAATCCAGCCAGTTTCAAGGAGTCCTAAGCCTTCCATTGTGCTCCTGAGGTCTCCAGGGATCAATCCCAATCCTTGCTCGAAGCCCAACCATCCAGAATCTTGCCCTTGAACTCTCACCGGTTTGAATTTTCTCCAATTTCGACTCTTGCTTTTCATGCATTATTAATTGTTTTCATGTGCTTGTTTGAGATCAGGGTACTCATTAGAACGTGTTGGACACCTTACATGCAAGTTTCCACGTAAAAATCACAAATCACCATAGC
Organism: Vicia sativa; assembly: GCA_021764765.1. Lineage (NCBI taxonomy): Eukaryota > Viridiplantae > Streptophyta > Magnoliopsida > Fabales > Fabaceae > Vicia > Vicia sativa. The sequence goes on from CM038792.1 coordinate 269,207,226, forward strand.
TAGGGCATTTGGAGCTGTCTGAATCGAACCGGTTTATCCAAGCAGTTTCAGGGAAAACCAAGACCACCATCGTGCTCGCAAGGGTCGAAATAGTCGATCTGGGCACTTGTTTCGTTTTGAATGATGCATTTTTTAGGTTTTTCAGGTTGAGACAAATCGGAGAAGACGACCGGAGCTAGGGCTCCGGCGTCGTTGACCGATGTTGAATCCGGCGAAGCAGGCGTGGCAAAAGCGAGCGATCCAATTCGTCCATGCAGTCCAACTGGGGTCCACGCGCACTGACTTTGATTTCCAACATATCCAGGACGCGTCACCATTCATAGTCCTTTGTCTTCAACCTTTCCAACAACAGATGTCACATGGTCCAGTGGATAAGGCGTTCGCTGTTGGTGGATACTCTCCCATGTCATGGGTTCGACCCTCACTGGCACCAGTTTTGCTTCCTTTTTCTCAAACTTTACAATTTTCAATTATTTTCTATTTTCTATTTTATTTAATATTTTGCATATCTTTTTAATTCTTTTCTATATTTTATTTCTGCATTAAAAAATCATCAAAAATTATTTTTCTTTTTACAGTATTTTCATAAAATGTTTATTTAATTTTTAAAATTAAAAAAATATAATTTTGCATGCATATTTATTTTTATTCATAATTTTGCATTTAATTCACTTTTAATTGCATTTTAATTGTTAAATCTTTTCCAAAAAATCCAAAAAAATTATTTTAGCATATTTATATTATTTCCAGCATGTCATATTTTTTCCAATTAAAAAATTGCATTTTTCCTAACATTTTCTCTTATTTCGATTTCATCATATTTCTCGATTTTCTTATTCTTCCACAGGTTATTCCGATTCAGGCGTTTTCTTTTATCATTTTATTTTTCCAATAATGTATCTGTTCATGGGATGTAATAGTTTTAAATTAGGCTTTTATTTTCCGCATTTTCTGATTATGTAACTGCCCCAAAGCCATGTAATAGTGTAGGATTTACCTTTCCGCATCTTTACATTCCGCATTTTAATTTCCGCACCCTATAAATTGCTAGTAATTAGGCGTGTATGGCAAGATAAAATTGAACTTAGCCCACTAATTTCCAAGATAAAAATATCTGAATTCAACACTCTTTCACACATGCACCCCTTAGGGTAATTCTCTCTCGTTGCCTTACGAATTCAAACGGTCATGTCCCTCGAACGTAGAGGTATTCTAGCACTGTTGCCTTCAAAACAAATCATCATAGTCCCTTCGATACAAAGATCATAAGACCCACGATGTCGCCTCCGATTACATGATCTTGACCCTCGATTGTCGCCTACGAAAAATGATGATAGTCCCTTCGAATGTGCTAGGATACTTCCTACAAGTTGCTTTCTATGACCATCCGATGTCCCTTCGAATGTCCCTCTTACATCCAAACGAATGGAGCTACCTACTAACTAATGGTATGGCTAGCGCTATTCTAAAGGAACGTAAAAATACGAAAACGACCAATTCTGAGTAGGTAATAAGACTTTTAGTTGCTTGCTCTATCAAAATACTTTTTATACCTCACACTTTCAAAAAAACCTTTTCAAAACACTTTGTATACATTCTAGCGTGAATCATTACAAAGTTGCTTTTCAAAAACGAAACATTTTCGAACACTTTGTATACATTCCTACATGAATCATTACAAAGTCAAAGCGAAATGCCTTTTCAAAACATCTTTCAAACACACAGAAAGCACAATTTTAAAGTGATCTAAGAGCAACTAAGAGCCCGTAGATAACTACGGATGGAAAGGGGTGCTAATACCTTCCCTTTTCATAACCTTCTCCCTTACTCAGAATCTAACGAAGGTCTTTTTCTGTACTTTTACCTTCCCTTAATTGGATAAAAATAAAAGTCGGTGGCGACTCTTGCTATCCGCACATTTGCGATACAAAAACACAACAAAGTCAGTTCACCGTATCACAGTCACCATCAGTATCGAGTCACTAACTGTCATCATCCATACCTGTAGTAATGATATCCCACCCCACCTCACAAGGTAATCTAGACACAACGAGGGTCCCTAATGATAAACAGATTCGATGATCCATTATCGAGTACTTCTCTATCTATACAACAAGGTGTAGGGTGAGAGTACCGTCAATCGAATCTCGTCTGAGTTTGGTACTTCATGCCTCCTCACATGAACCACGGGATGCGGGATTCGACATGAACATCCATCTATTCTATATGTCTGCTACCCAATCAAGAGAAACAACCAGTACAACAGCAGCCTATATGCAGGATATATGAAAGCGAAAAAATGTCACATAGAATGCAATGCAAGCATACAAAGGATGACAAAATTAAGCGAGTAAATAGATAAACACCCAATATGAAAGAAAAAGACAACTAGGATCGATTCCTGGACGGACAAGTAATAGGTCAATTATCCCCAGTGAAGTCGCCAGCTGAAACGACCTGGCTGAACATCGACTAATAAGATATATTAATGAAGTCGCCATCACACATTTTTATCTCGCGAAGGAGAAAGGAAAACATCGAGTAAACCTGAAAGGGAAGAAATCACGGTCTTACGACCGAGAGATCTGGATAAAGGAGTCTGTTATGCGAGGGGAAGAGTTTAGCACCCCGCTCACCCATAGTACTCTACGGTATCCACATATAGTTTCTAGCTAATGGGTGTGTTATATCTATCTATCACTTAATTGCTATAATGTATGCAAAAGAAAAGGAAAATAAAGAAAACACGGGGAAAAGAAGGAAGTATTTACAAAGTTTTGCTCGGTCGAGCCCCGTGACAAGATGCCTACGTATTCCCTCATGCAATGGGAAAGTCATAGCGTCGTAGTTCGGCTCACTTGTTTTGACGGGTTTTATGTTCTTTACTTGTGAAAGATATTTTAAACACAAAAGAAAGTGCCAGTAGGCGGAAAAGAGTTTGCATTGATTGGTTGCTTTTACCTTTAAGAAAAGAGTTTTGAACCATTATTCAGTGTTTTAGTTTTCACAAGAAAAAGAAGCAAGTTTTAGTTTTAATTACATGCAAGGATGCAAAAGAAACAAGCAAAACAAATGGGAGACTAGCTAGTACTAGCCCTAATGTTGTCATGCAAATATTGGACCTATGGTTGAGGATGAAGGGGAATCTCTACCTATATTGACATGTAAAGGATGTATATCCTAACGTCTAGGCTCGAGAGCTATCCTAGCCGAGCGGTCCTAAGGGAAAGCTATCCTATGAATGTGGTAACCAAGGTATATCTAATACCAAATGTATAACAAATCCATTGAGCACTGCGAGTTAGAAATACTCCGGAAAACTTCAAGTACTGCATCAGAGCAATAAAAGTAAACCAGTGAGAAATGCACGGAGGCATCAAAGCATATGCAGAGTGCGCGTTCGTACGCATCCGAAATAATAAACCTGCAAAAGATAATGATCCAGACAAAGCAGATAAATTATTGCACGTTCGTATGCAAAATAGGTATCAAATTGTGCATTCGTACACAATTGATACACATACACCTGCAAGAAAGGAGTAAAACCAAAAAAGCAGACAATAGGATGCACGTTCGTACGTAAAAAAGGACTAGAATGCGCGTTGGTACGATTTAAACAAAAGGAACCTACAAGAGAGGAGTAAAACCCAACAAGCAGACAAAAGAATGTACACGCATGTGTACAACCGGTAGAATGCACGTTCATACGCATTCAAACAAAAGCACCTGCAAGAATGGAGTAAAACCAAACAAGCAGACAATAGAATGTACACATATATGTATAAGCGGTAGAATACGCGTTCGTACGCTTTCAAACAAAAGCACCTGCAAGAATGGAGTAAAACCAAACAAGTAGACAATAGAATGTACACGTATGTGTACAAGCGATAGAATGTGAGTTCGTACGCATTCAAATAAGGGCACCTGCAAGAATGGAGTAAAACCAAAAAAACAAACAATAGAATGTACACATATGTGTACAAGCGATAGAATGCTCATTCGTATGCGTTCAAGTAATCAGATAACCTGCAAGAAGGTGTCAAACCAAAAAATATGCAAATAGTATGCGCGTTCGTACGCATACAGGCATTAGAATGCACGTTCGTACACATTCATGATCAAATAACCTACAAGAAGGTATCAATCCAAGAAAACAGACAATAGAATGCACACGCACGTGTGCAAGCGCAAAATAAGGATGCTAGAAGTCCATATCTCATGTAAAAGAGGCCGAAGTACCTTGCACATGAAATAAAGTGTCAAAATTAACAAAGCAAGTGCTAGAAATAAAGTACTGAATGCAAAAAGGATTACAAATATGATTATAATCTAGTATAAGCATGTGAGAAATGAAATAAAATCACAAAAATCGACTTGGGAAGGCGGTTTTCTGAATTCGGAGAAAAAAGTAAACTTTTTAAAATCGATTAAGAATCGCATTGTTTCTTGCAAAAGCGTCAACGTATTCAAAAACGTAAGTGTTTTTAATTAATTCCGAGTGGAAGTGGCATTTTTCGGACCTTAAAGTGACGGGGCAGCCACTCCGTTTTGGCATGTTGTGCTCAAAATTTGGTTCTGAAACCTTCAAAAATGGTTCCGGAACGTCCCAAAACATAGGGGTCATGTACCGTTACTTCGGACTTTCAAGGAAAAGTGAGTGTCGGTGTACAAAGGGCTAAAAGATGCTTACGGAATCGCAAAATTCATGTGTTGAATTAAATTTCGAGTCAAGTTTTTTTTGATTTTGAAATGTGAGATGAATCGAAATTTAATTCACTAAATATAATCAAAAAGCCAAAACAAAAAGAAACACAATTTAAATACAAGTTCGATTGAAAGTCGGATCAAAAAGTGTGCAAAAATGTATGTTAATGCATGTTTCATGTATCTTTTTATGACATTACGATGGATGAAATGCAAATGTATGTGACATCATATGCAAATGATATATACTTAATACAAATCCTATCTAAATGCTATGAAAATCATGTGCGAATGTCCATTAGAATCAAGTATGTGATGTGTGTTGGTGTTGTGAAATCATACATGTGAAAATGTGAGTGAAAGTGAGGTTTCGACACACATTAATGTCACAAAAATTAATCACCGACACATAAACTTGAACTGATTATTCGATATGCAAATGTATGAACATATAAGGATCTAATTTATATCCTAAGTGTGAGTTTAGGTGCATATAAATATATATATATATATATATATATATATATATATATATATATATATATATATATATATATATATATATATATATGTGTGTGTGTGTGTGTGTGTGTGTGTGTGTGTGTGTGTGTGTGTGTGTGTGTGTGTGTGTGTGTGTGTATGTACAATGCAAATGCACCTAAGAATCAAAATGCAACGAACTCTATATTTCGACACAAGTAAGAATGCAAATTATCTCTTAATTCACATGTTCCAATGCAGTTTAACCAATCTATATGCTCTCTAACGTATGAGCCTGTGATAGATGATGCAAAATGCATAAATAAGTGGCGTAAATGCAAAGGAAAACAATTACACAAGTGTATGTGTGTGTTATGTACAATATTCCTTCACACCGACACACTTTAACATCACAAAATCAGAATCAAATCAAAGAATTCGGCAAAACAAATTCAAGAATCAGAATCCACATGGAAAATGAAATTAATTTGACTATTCAATTTCAAGAAAAGCTAAAAGTGAAAATCACTTAAAGTAAGTGCTTAATTGAATTAATCACTTATTTGAACTTGAAGTTTGAGTCAAATTGAAGGGGAATTTCTTGCACTCTTCAAAGAAAATACTAAATCTTCCTTCAATTGATGATAATAATCGAAATTGAAATCGGAAGAGGAAAACTTGAATTCATGAAAATTGGAAAAAAAATGCAAGAGGAAGGTCTCCTCTAGGTTGAATCGAGCAAGGTGATGAGGAGAGAGAGCTGGCCGGCTTGTTGTGGTGGCTGGAAGGGCGGCTGGCCGGTTGAAGGGAAGAAGGACCGATCGGTCTGACGATGAGAGGGTGGGATGCGCGGTCTTCGCACTTGGAGGAGGAGTACCAGTCGTTTTTTCCAGCGAGGGGAGGTGGTCCGAGCGGAGGCCGGTGGTGGCTGGAGGAAGGCCGATGACCAGACTGTGGTGGTCTGGCACGGTGAGGCTTGCCTTGGAGGGAGGTGGATCAGTTATGAGAGGGAGGAGGGAAGCTTTTCCTTTTGAATATTTTCTTTGTTCTTCAAGTTTTGAGAGAGAATTAGAGAGAATTGAGAGTGATTTGAGATGAAATTTGAAAAATTGATTACGTGTTCTTGAATTTTAAAGACATAAATTTATTTATAGTGTGAAAATTTGGGCCATGGAGTGCCTTGGATCCACAATTAAGCCCAAATCGTGATTATCCGAATAATTTTAATAATTAATCCAAAACAGCCCGATCCGTGCGAAATTTGAAGTCAGACTCTAAACAAAAAATCGAGCGAGATATGATTTTTCGAACTTCCAGTATCAAATGAAAATTGCTCGGTTCAGCCCAAAAACAACTCCGAAGAATAAAAACATGCTCTTAAATGGTAAGGAATTTTCTCTAGAGTTGTAAATGAAAGTCAGATAGGATTTTGATACAGAAATTTAGACACCGTCCTTGCTCAGTTTCGATTTTCTAGCTAGGAATTACGAAGGTTTTAGTGGATTGAGCACACGGTACAACACTAAAATTCAGTTTAATCCACTTAAGAAATCAATTCCTTTGGGACCTTCTTCACATAATTTGTATCTAGCTCGTGAATTAAAGTTGTAGATAATAATGAGAGGGACTTGTCTTTCAAAAATCATCAGAAAATATCCGACGAGCTGAGAGTTATGCCTCCCAGAACACCCGAAACGCACTAAAAATCCAAAATTCACTTTATTGAGAAATAAACAAATTAATTCTCTTCTTGACAAAACGGCCTCTGATCTGAACTGATAAGCTGGAGAATAAATTGATATGATCCCAATAGCTATGGAATAAAATCAAAATATCTTTCTAACCAGAAAATCTTGCAACAACCATACGAACCGAGAAATATCGATTTTTGGCTCAAAGTGATCTGAGATAGCCAAAACGCACAGTTTCTTCCACCAATTGAGGTATTTGGAACCTGGTAACCATGTGATAAATGCTATGCATGTACATGCATGAATGTTTATGATAATGCGATTATGAGCTAGAAATCTCAAAATGAACAGGGTAAATTTTGGGGTACAACATATATTGTATCGTGTCCACTGATAAGTGCTAACATGTAGTTATTTTGTGTATATATTTTGTGGCACTTATCAGTTCTTTTGTTGATATTCTTCGAATAAATCCCCCGCTTTTTATATCAATGTGTATATTTAGTGTATAATCAAGTTTTAGTGTGTTTGTGTACCATTTGATAGTTTTTCATCTCTTTTGTAGGTATTCATTCATAATTGGAGCATTGAGTAATAAAGTGTCGAAGACACGGCTTCAAATGCGCAATTTGAGCAACTCATCAACGAATAAGGCTCAACATCAAAGAATAAAAAATCATCAATTTGGTTGATATTTTGTCATGGTTAGATAGGTTATTGAATAAATTTTCCAACGCTTCAAACCGGGTGCAAATCCGAGTTACAGTTCTCAAGTTATGGCCAAAACAGTACTGGAATTTTCTGGTTTTTCAGCAGCGCCCCGAGCTCGCATGATGGTGGAGAGGCACTCTGGGAGCGTGAAAATGCATTAAAAACACATTTTTGAGTGCCCGACGGTGGTTTTTGAGTGCTAGGCAATGCGGGCAGGGTAGAAACTCATTTAGGAAAAAAAAAACATATTTTTTAGGTTACGGTTGGGTATTTTTGGTCCCAATTTGTCAAAACTTCAAATTTGGGTCTATGTATTTCTCTTTTGTTGGGTTTTATATGTATATTTATTGTGAACATATGTATATTTGTTTCCCATGGCATTATATAAAGCTTGATTTAGAAATCTATGTTGGTTATTATCCTAGGTTTTTACCTTGTGTTAGGGATTTGAGTTGCTATAGACATATACTGCTTAGATTCTTACCTAGGATAATTATCTGTTGGTTTCTGAATGCTAGACATAGATTTAGATCTGACATTCACTTAGGTTAAATGTGATTACTGCCTTTGTGTCGATTGTGTCGGGAGAGACATCATCTATGCGAGTGACACAGTTGACTTCTGTGTTGTTAAGGTGGGTGAGGGATCGCTACCGAGGTGATGCAGTAGGACTCTCAATTTGGGTTAGGAATGACTTAGGTTGTGAGAGTTACATGATGACACAGACGCGTGTTGTAGGTTGAGTATAACTGGACGATAGGTTTAAGTCTGTGACGGGTAGTGTACATTCATTTTAGATAAGTTGTCTATCCTTTTTAGTTTTAGTACACATTTAATTTCTGTTGATAACTTTTCTTTACAACCCATTTTAACCCCAAACTCATTAACGATTGAATTGTCGAACGATGAAATAATAACCAGTCTCTGTGGACACAATACGATATAACATAAATATCACCCGATAAAATAATACTTTACTTTTTGCTTGCCGCTATACCGCTACAACATCCACAAAGATTGGTTGTTGATTCTTCATTCGACAAATCTATCGTTAATGATTTTAAGGTTTGAATGGTTTGTATGGAAAATGTATCAACAGAAAATAAATGTATACAAAAGTAAAAAGGATAGACAATTTTATTCGGCTCTAATGCACACTACTCATCAAAGACTTAAATCTATCATCCATTTATACTCAACCTATGATAATCGTCTATGTCATCAGGTATCTCTCACAGCCTAAGTCATTTATAACCCAAATTGAGAGACCTACTGCATCACCTCGGTAGAGATTTCTCTACCACCTCAACAACATAGAACTCAACCGCGCCATTCACATCGCCGATCTCTCAACCTACACAGAGGCATTAATATCATATACCCTAAGTGAATGTTAGCTCTAAATCTATCTCTAGAGTCTAGAAACTAACAAATGATCATCCTAGATAAGAATATAAGCAGTATATGTCTATAACAACTCAAATCCCTAACATAGAGTAAAAACCTAAGACAATAATCAACACAGATTTGTAAAACAAACTTTATACAACTCCATGGGCGACAAAAATACATATGCTCAGAGTAAATATACATACAAAATCCAACAAATAGAGCAATACATAGAGAATAGAAGAGATAAACAACAAATCTTTCGGTTTGTCAGAGCCGGTCGATGGGCAATACACCCTGGATCATTCATATGCATGCCCTAGTGTTATTTTCTAAGCTAATCTATCAAAAACTATAAGGTTGATGGAATTGGGAGACAAAAACCACCCTGTAACACCCCTTTTCTACCCCATAATAAATATAGCATACATCAGAGTAATTTATCATGCATCTCAGATAGGGCGTCACATTTGATTTCAAAAACATCTAGAAATTCTAATTGCATACTGGTCATGATCATAAAACATATTCAAATTCATGTTTTCATATAATAATACGAAGCATGCATCTCACAGCGGAATAATTAATTCACCAACAAAATATAAATGGTTGAAATCCCATACTAACAATCATATCACCAGTACTAGGCACCAAGGCCAACCATCACATAATCTCATACATATTCAGATAAACGAGAGTGATAACAAATATCTCTCAAAACAAGTCATAACATGAATTCAAATATAATCCCCCGTGTTACATAGACCAGAGAAATGACTCATTACCTAAGGAAAGTAATTAAAACGAGCTAAACTTCTCCACTAGTCTCGTGCTAAGCACCAGTATCCTTAGAACCTGCATGATGTTGCATAGAACATCACATACAAGAAAAGGGTGAGAATTCACATCATTATCGAAATGTATATAAATTGGAAGCAATAAAGAAATAAGCATCTAGTAAAGAATTCTCTACACTTTATGTGATATTCCAAAAAACATGTTTTCCACAATCCAAGTAGTAAAGAATATCATACAAACATTCCAAGTATAATATATCCAAATTTATCGCATATAGCATAAATATCTTCGATACAATCAATCAAATGATTTACATATCCAATTATTACATTTCCCAACTTACAACACACATTCTTTAATTACACATAAGACATTAATGCAATGTGACTCATGCATGTGATACCATTGTGAACATCAAGCTCACCTCACTTCCGATTCAATATCTAAAATCAAAGTCACGCTTCCGATCCAGACAAGACCAAAGCCCACCAATATGAACACATAGTTCACCACATCTATTTCTACACAAGGATCAAAGCAACCAATCGGAGTACAATCTCCCCATGAATGCATGTGCAATTTAATCAATCACATATGCAATTAAAATTATCACCAACCTTAATTATTCAAGCATACCGCAATAATTCAACACTTTGAATTATCCCCGTTTTGCACAAACATCATGTTTCATCATCAACACGCGATACACATTGTATTTACTATCACCACATAACATAAATAACATATAGCACTTAAGCAAATAAATGTTATTCCCAACAAATCACAAAAACACAACATACATATACTAGTCACAAGTAACATGTATTCTTCGAATTTGCATCCAAAACCAATCCAAAACTCATCAAAACAATTATTAAAATTCATAAAAACTAATGATAAATCATAAACAAGAAATGCCCTAAACTATTAATTCATAAACAAAGAAATTACTTTTATGCTCTCAAGAAACCGCGCTCAACACCCCCACGCCCGCTCAGGGGCCTCGCGATTATGAAGAAAAATTCTGCAGCGAAACAACTCTGTCCCACTACGAATTCCTCCCACCAAAACAGTTCTAATGCTCATTTATCACTAATTAAACATCATCTAACATGTATACATCATAGGGAACCTATCTATATCATCAAATCTAGTTTTTCTCATCATAAACCCCAAATTCCCAATTCAATTTGAGTTAACTAAAAACCTAAAAATTGAAACACCCAATCCTATAGCATGTTACTAATCGCTAACCAATCACATACAAATAAATAATAATGAATATTCTCCCCCTTACCTCTTGTAGATTCTTCCTTTAGGGTTTCTCCTATTCTCTTCTCTTTTCCTCTCCTCTTATCTTCTCTTTCCCTTTGCTCTTCTTTTCCACCAAATGATAGTTCTAATCTCTATTTCCTCACAACCCTTACTAACTAGTAAACTCCATTTGGGCTTGGAAATTAACACCTCATTATTCCTTCCATTCATTATAATTAGGCCTAACACCAATAAATCTTATTTCTACTCATAAACCCAATTATCCAAATAACACACATTTAAATAATCCAATTATTCACCAATTCACACTGTTTAATTAATTATCATATAATATAATAAATAATAAATAATAAATAAATAAATATTAAAATTTGGGATGTTACAACTCTCCCCCACTTAAAAGATTTCATTCCTCGAAAATTACCTCAAACAAACAACTCAGGATACGAATCCTTCATGTGACTCTCAAGCTTCCATGTCACATTACCATCAGTGGGACCTCCCCAAACCACTTTCACCAAAGAGATTTCTGTACCTCGGAGTTTCTTTACTCTTTTATCCTCAATATGCATAGGTGGTGTTTCAAACGTTAAATTATCTCTTACTTACACATCATCTACAGAACAACATGAGACATGTCCGCCATATATTTCCTCAATTGAGATACATGGAACACATCATGGGGATTAGCAAGTGACAATGGAAAATGTATATGATAATCCACTTCACCTACTTTCTCAGCAATCTGATAAGAACCAATAAAACGCAAAGTCAACTTACGTGACTTCAAAGCTCTACCAATACCAGTTACAAGAGTAACTCTCAAAAACACATGATCTCCTTTTTCAAAGCTAAGATCCTTTCTCCTCTTATCATGGTAACTCTTCTGACGACTCAGGGCAAACTTTATCTTTTCCCGAATCATCTTAATCTTATCCATAGTCTGCTGAACTATCTTAGGTACAACCACAACACTCTCACCAGATTCTTAACATAAAGGTGTCCTACACCTCCGTCCATACAAAGCCTCAAACAATGTCATTCCAATACTTGAATGAAAACTATTGTTATAGGTAAACTCAATCAAAGGAAAATAACCTCCTTGCTCTAGAACACAAGCTCTCAAAAGACCCTCAAGCGATTGAATCATCCTTTCAGTCTGACCATCAGTTTGTGGATGATACGCTGAATTAAAACGCAACTTCATACCCAAATCATCTTGCAAACCTTCCCAAAAATGCAAAGTAAACCTCGGATCTCTATCAGGAAAAAAACTCGACGGAACACCATGCAAACTCACAACTTTCTCAATATACAACTTAGTAAACTTTTCCATCGGATAATCCATCAAAATTGGATTAAAGTGAGCAGATCTTGTCATTCTATCCATAATAACCCAAACATCATCATGACTACTAGGAGTCCTCGGAAAACCAGAAACAAAATCCATCGAAATGTTATCCCACTTGCATTTAGGAATGGATGATGGTTGCAACAATCCAGATGGTTTCTGATGTTCAATCTTAGACTTTTGACAGATCAAACAAGAATACACAAACTCTGCAATATCCTTCTTCATGCCTGACCACCAAAATAACTTCCTCAAATCTTGATACATCTTAGTAGCTCCAAGATGAATACTCAAACCACTACGATATCCTTCATCAAGAATTGTCTTCCTCAAATCTCCAACATCAGGAATACAAACTCTATCACGACACTTCAAAATATCATTCTCATCAACTTGAAAATTACCACCTCTACCTTGATTGATCAACGTCAACTTATCCACCAAAACCAAATCAGATTTTTGACCTTCATGAATCTCATCCAAGATACCCCTAGTAAGCTTCAACATACCAAGCTTAACACACGAAGAATTCGCTTCATAAACCAAACTTAAATCTCAAAATTGCTCTAGCAAATCCAACTCTCGCACCATCAACGTGGACATTCTCAAAGACTTTCTACTCAAAGTATTAGTTACAATATTCGCTTTACCCGGATGATAATTCAAACCAAAATCATAATCCTTCAAGAATTCTAACCATCTTCTTTGCCTCATATTCAACTCTTTCTGATCAAATAGATACTTCAAACTCTTATGATCGTTAAACACCTCAAATATTGAACCAAACAAATAATGCCTCAAAATCTTCAATACAAACACAACTGCATCCAACTCTAAATCATGCGTCGGATAATTCCTCTCATGAACTTTAAGTTACCTTGAAGTGTAAGCTACCACTTTCCTATTCTGCATCAACACACCTCACAATCCCATCAATGAAGTATCATAATACACCACAAATGGTTCTGTTGGATTAGGAAAAATTAGAATAGGAATGGTTGTCAACCTTCTCTTAAGCTCTTGAAAATTAGCCTCGCATTTCAAAGTCCAAACAAAAGCTTGACCCTTCCTTGTCAACTGCGTCAATGGTAACGCCAACTTAGAAAAACCTTCAATGAGCTTACGATAATAACCAACCAAACCAAGAAAACTTCTAATCTGAGAAATAGATCTCGGATCCTCCCATTGAGATACAACCTCGATCTTCGTCGGATCCCCATAAATACCACCACTAGAAATCACATGCCCAAGGAAACTCACTTCCTTCAACCAAAACTCGCACTTATAAAGCTTAGCATACAACTATTTCTCTTTCAGCACATATAACACAATCCTCAAATGCTCAGCATGATCCTCTTCACTCGTGGAATAAATCAAAATATCATTAATGAATACAACAACAAATTTATCCAGATACTCATGAAAAACCCTGTTCATATATTCCATAAATACACCAGGAGCATTAGTCACACCAAATGGCATTACATAATACTTATAGTGACCATACCTTATCCTAAACGTAGTCTTCTGAATATCCTTAGCCTTCACACAAATTTGGTGATACCCAGACCTCAAATCAATCTTATTGAAAACACAAGCACCAAACAATTAATCCATCAAATCATAAATCCTCAGAAGTGAATACTTGTTCTTAATAGTCACCTTGTTCAGTTGTCTATCAACACACAACCTCATAGGACCTTTCTTCTTCTTAACCAACAAAATAGGTGCATCCCACAACTACACACTCGGATGAATAAACCACTTATCAAGCAAATCCTGAAGTTGAATCTTCAACTCTTTCAACTCAGAAGTAGACATCCGATATGGAGCCATCGAAACAGGACTAGTTCCAGGAACCAAATTAATCGAAAACTCCACCTCACACTCAGGAGGTAAATCACTTACATCTTCAGGAAATACCTTAGGAAAATCATGGTCAATAGGCAATTCACCCATAGTTCGTTTCTCAGCGAGATCCAACGTTGCCAACCAAGCAAACAACACAACACCAGCTTTCAAAGACTCATCCACTTGCTTAGTAGATAAAAACAAATCCTTCTCGACACTAGAATGAAAGCTAGCCGTCTTGTCAAAAAATTTGATAAAAACATGATTGTACTCTAACCAATTCATACCAAGAATTACGTCAAGTTGATCTAACGGAAGACAAACTAAATCCATCCGAAAACATTTACCAAAAATACTCAACAGACAATTCATACATGCAACAAAAGTACACATAGAACCCATAGTAGGAGTATTGAAAATCATATTTCCATGCATATCAGACAAATCAAGATTCAACCTCTTAACACAATCCGAAGAAATAAAAGAATATGTTGCACCAGTAGCAATGATAGCAATCAAAGGTGTACCATTAATAAAACGCGTACCTCATATTAGTCTATCCTCACCAGCATCTCAGCACCAGGAAATGCAAACACTTTTTGTTTAGCTTACTCCTTCTGTGGCTTGTAACACCTGGTACTAATGTGCCCTTGATCACCACAACTGTAACAAGTCACATTCGAACCAACCTTGCAATCAACAACTTTGTGACCTAGCTTGCCATACTTAAAGAACTTTCCAACATCCTTTCCATAATCAGAAGCATAGTGCCCTTCCACACCACACTTGAAGCACTTAATTGGTGTAGAAGCTCCTCCCCCACTTGACTTCTTTCCATAACCATCTTGTTGCATCCTCTTGTCATCATAAGGCTTTCCAAGGAATTGACCTTTTCCTTTCCTATCATTCAAATTCTTGTAGTAAGAAGCACTCTCCCTACTATCTTCATCATAATCCCTACTCTTGTTCACCAACTCGGCAAAACGAGCAATCTGTTGATAACCAAATAGCCTTCTTGTTGTCATGTCTCAAATCATTCACAAACTTCAGACACTTAGATCTCTCAGCATTAGCAGTGTTGTAATGAGGACAATACTTAATCAGCTCTTGAAATCTTGCAGCATACTCAGCTACGATTCCATTTCCCTGCTTCAGCTCAAGAAATTCCACATCTTTCTTGCCACACACATCTTGCGGAAAATAATTCTCCAGAAAAGCATCACATAAAAGAGCCTAAGTAACCTAAATACCTTCCTCATCAAACCTCTGAACAGTGTTGCTCCACCAATCTTCAACTTTCTTCTCCAGCTTATGTGTACCAAACTGCACCTTCTGCGCATCCGTACAATTCATATTTCGGAATATCTTCTCAATTTCCTTCAGCCATGCTTGCGCCTTCTCAGGTTCATGCTCTCCCTAAAAGATAGAAGGGTTGTTCCTTGGGAGTTCCCTCTCCCCAGTATATGGACATCAGATTAGTATGATTATTCCCCAGTGTGTCGGTGCCAAGAAGTTTCCTTCGATCTCTGTTCCGATAGCTGAAGGTCTACTTGTGATATTCTCGGAAACTACTCGACAATAAATTGCACTCCCCAATCAAAGTCGAAGTGGACCATTCATGATGTCCCCAGTGAGGTTGTACATTGCTTTATTCCCCAATAAAGTCGATTGCATCATGAGGTGCAAGGCTTTGTTCCCCAAACAGAGCGTTTGGATGGGAATCCCCGATGGATGTAACGGTGGAAGCTCTTCGTCAAGTGTTTCTGATCATTCCTCAGTTAATCGCTATCCAGTGAATAATTTCCCCAGGTAGTCATTATATAATGGTTAACTTCCCCAGGAAGTCGTCTTCCCCGCGAAGTCGTATCCCCAAGGAAGTTGTATTTCCAGGAACCCATGTTCCCCAAGAAGTATGCTATTGAATTTCCCCAGTGATCGGTGAATCAATAGTGGTGTTCTTGTTCCGACGACACACTTCACTTCCCCTAGTGAAATTTGCAAATCTGAGACTTGTTCATGATGTGGCCAGTGGTCACCGGTTACTCATCATTTTATTTTTGCAAACAAGCATCATCACATTGCATTATTCTATAGAAAATTCATACATTGCATGGAACTGTAAGCTAGGAACAATAATCTTTGTCCTTAGTGATACTCTTATAATCCCTTGTCAGGTCTGGTGTGTTGAAAATCCCAATGCAAATGAATTCTTTTGAGATGTCTAAATCCTTGTGAAGTCTGGTTGTCACTAGTCTTTAATTCCTTTGTTGCGTCCCCAGTTCTTCTGTAGCGCAAAATTTTTTTAGGTCAGGTTGTCACTTGTACCTATGGAGAACAAATGGGATACTTGTTTCTCTTTTCAGTATACAATATTCGGTGTATTCTTTTGGAGTCTGGTCGGCGTTTCCAGTCTTCATTTTTGTTGTGTCCTAGGCAGGCCCTGGCGCAACATTTTTTGTTAGGTCGGGTTGTCACCTGTACATATGGAGAACAAGTAGGATACTTGTTTCTCTTTTCAGTATACAGTATTCTGTGTATTCTTTTGGAGTCTGATCGGCATTTCCAGTCTTCATTTTTGTTGTGTCCCAGGAAGACCCTGGCACAACATGTTAGGTTCAAGTGGGATACTTGTACCTATTGAAAGCAAGCCCGATACTTTTTTTCTCCCTCAGAATTCAACATTTATTCTAAGAAAATCCAATTGTCACTGGTATTTCCATGGTGAAGTTGGGGTTGGGCATGCCACCAATTCCTTGTGGGTTCAAGTGAGATACTTATTCCTTCTCTTAGAATTCAACGTTTATTCTGAAAAGGTCTAGTTGTCATTATTCCTTGTTTCCTTCCTAGTGGTACAAGATTTGGGTCGCTACCAATTCTTGTTAGGTTCGAGTATCACACTCGTTCCTAATTTCATGGTGCAGCAGCATTCTGCACTATGTGTGGAGTCTGGTCGGCGTTTCCAGTCTTCATTTTTGTTGTGTCCTAGTTCTTGCCTAGCACGATTGGTTGGTTTAAGTCCACTAAATCTTCCTAAGGAGCAAGTGTGATACTTGTTTCCTTTCTCAGAGTACAACGTTCTAAGTTCATAAAGTCTAGTTGTCGTTTCTAGTCTTTATGTCGTTGTTATGTCTCAGGCAGGCCATGGCTTAACGCGGTCGAATTGGGTCGAGGCCAATTCTTGTTAGGTTTAAGTATGATACTTGTACCTATTGAGAGCAAGTGGGATACTTATTTCTCTCTTTTCAGAATACAGTGTTCTGACACTATGTATGGAGTCTGGCCGGCATTTCCAGTCTTCATTTTTGTTGTGTTTCCAATTCTTCCCTGGTGCAACGTTCCTAGGTCGGGTTGTCACCTGTACCTATTGAGAGAAAGTGGGATACTTGTTTCTCTCTTTCAGAATACGGTGATCTGAGTATTTTGTTGGAGTCTGGTCGGTGTTTCCAGTCTTCATTTTTGTTGTGTTTCCAATTTTTCCCTGGCGCAACATTCCAAGGTCGGGTTGTCATCTGTACCTATTAAGAGCATGTGGGATAACTTTTTCAAAGATACTATGTTCTAAGTATTTTTTGAAGATCTAGTCATTACTATTCCTTATCCTATTCTCTAGTGAAGCTCAGTGGAGTCGAAAACCTTTTTACGTCTTTTGGTTTGACACCAGAAGTGTGCATGCATCCGTGTTGATACACATGGTCTGGGATTCAGAGTGTAAATTTTCAAATTCATATTTGTATTCAATCACCTTTTACCTTGTCGCTTGGAAGGATCACGCCAACCCCGCTCTAGGTTAAAGGAGGATTGAACAGGGGTGTCGCACCCTAAATTTCACCCTGAGTTTTTGGCTGCATTAGCCCATTATACTTTTTCATCTACATACGATTCCATTAGACCATTGTCATTAAGCAATCATTCATTCATCGCATCTGCATCATTAGTCGTATTTAAATTGACCAAAAGTAAATTTAAATCGACATTTGCATCATTTTGTAGTTATAAAATACCCATTATTTTACTTCGTTCATTTGTATTCTACCTATTTAATGCATCATGTTAAGTTGTTTATATGTCGATGATATCGATATTTTGTTTTTATATACAGACCGTTAAAAGTGAATCGACACTGTGCGGAAAATTAGCGGGAAAATATTTCAAGTTTTCGCCTTTAACTCACTGCTTTATGAATCTACGTGTCGCGTAGATCATGAAAATGTGCTCTCCCTAATTTTTCGATACATTTCAAAGTATCATTTTTAACCGTAAGTGTTTTAAAAACTGAGTATTCTTTGTTATCATTTTATTTCGATTCTAACCATTTCAATAATTTTTCTTTAATCTTTAGGATCCGTAATTTATTTTAAAGTGCTCATTTTATTTTTTCGGATAATTTGGTGTCCCAATTTATACCATTTTTGACAATTTTAGGTGTCCAATTTTTATCTCTAAAAATCAAAACAAAAATATTTTTGGGTAGATTATTTTTTAATCTTTTAGGCATTTTGTCAAAAGGGCATTTTGGCATTTGTAAGAATTTGTCTAAACCTAATTTATGTTTTATATATATATATATGTGTGTGTGTGTGTGTGTGTGTTATACTATTACTTTGAAAGAAAAAGAGCAGGGCGCAGTCCTGGTAATACTCCTCATCTCCTGGAACCCCTCCTCTTGACCACATACTCCCTCCGTTCCTTCTTTCTGCCGGAACCCTCCAAACTCCATCCCTTACACCGAACCTCAACACCCTCTCTCCGTCTCTCCGCGACCACACCTCCTTCACATACTCCCTCCGCGCCCTCGTTCTCTTGCTCACCGCCGTCACCTACTGCCAATAACTCAACAAACCAGCAACTGTCATATTCCTCTCATCGATGTATCTTCTTCATCACCACCCATCCGTGTCCCTGTTCACCTCACGTCGTCATCCTCAACGTCGTCGCAGCAACATCACTTCCTCCGCCGCGAAGTCATTTCGATGCTTCAACGTCTTAGTTCATCATTGCTCTCATTCCATCGCCGATAGATCCTCAACAAATCGCAGCTCTAGCCAGTCACATTTTCATCCGCGTCTTTGATAAACTCGATACCCATGCGTATAATTGCTATCTTCATCCGTGAAAAAACTTTGATATCTTTGTGATATTGTGATTCTAATTAATCTTGAAATATACTATGAAACCTGGTTTTCATTTTGAGGTTTTTTATGATTCTGTGTAGTTTCCGATAGAACATTGTTCTGCTAGTATGTGTCAATTCCTGTGATAACTACTGAGAAGTAATATGTGTCTGTATTTGTTTTTGTTGATCTTTTAAATTAGAATTCTTGTGGTACAAATTTGTTATGAGGTGTTAATGTTAAAAAAATATATGTTATCAAATCTTTGAAGTTCACCGACTTAGTTGATTTTTTTTAGGCTAAAAATATGCTGCAGATTTTTGTGTGAAAGATTTTGGTTTCGATATTTCGTGAACTGTTATGTTGTATTTTAAATAACCAATACGTTACCTATGGTGTTTGTTTTGAATTAATTTCGAGTTTGTGGTTTGTATCATGCTTGTTGATTTCAATTCAAGGAGGATGTCAATTTACTTTTAGGAGTTATTTGATTTTTGTTTTGGTTGATAAATTTAGTTGGCATTATTTTGTTGGTTCCATTTGTGCTAAACATATTTGAGATTGCTTTTCGAACCATTACTTTGTTCTTACTAGTTGCTGCCCAGGATTTATGGTAGAGGTTTGAAGCTTATTTTGAATTTGTTTTCGTGTTGCAATGAAAATTCTTCGTCCCTTGTTTCATTTGTGGTTTGAAGGTTGTGTTAATTTACGAGTTTATTTGAATTTTAAAGTGTTTGATATAGTAATACAATGCCGATTTTTACATGTACATTAAATACTAGCTTATTTTCTTGTTTCTTATTTGTAAATGTTCATTTGTTCATGTTGCATACACACAAGTTTCATTTTGATTTTATTACTTTGTAAATATTAACTTGTTCTTTACTTCTTTGGTTTCGATTATGATCAATTAATTGTTTCTTCACTTGTTCATGAACTTTAATTCCATTTCATTTCGACTTTCATACCTTATTTACTAACCATTTTCCGATTTATTGCAATTTCATTTCATTTCATTTTATCCCACTTATGCTACTAACGAATTTGTTGTTCGTGAAGATATCAAAGATTGTTCAAGCTTTCACTTTCATTAGTACATATACAATTGCTCACTAGCACTATAAATATGGAATTACTATTTCGATTTATTATCTAGTTTTGTCATTTATAAATATACAAATATTGAGTATTTTTATTCTTATATTTAATATTGTAAATATAATTATACATAGTATTTCTATTATTATATTTAGTAATGTAAATATAATTACACATAATACTTTTGATTCTACTTTGCTATATTCATTTATAAATAAAATTATACTGTAATATATCGGTTGCACTTCTTAGAATTAATTTCATAAATTTATTCTAAAGTTAATTAATCTAATAAAATACAATAATTGATATTTAAGTTTCTCCGCATTTGGTTTTTTGTTTGTATGTCGTTTATTGTTGCGTTTTAATTTATTTTTTATCCCCATTCAGAAAAATGTATTTCAATCCCCTTGTTGCGTTGTAAATAATTTACCGCTTTCTATTTTATTTTACCATTTAATCCCCATTTGTAATCGATGTATCCCTCTCCCCAAAAACTTGTAATAATAATTTAGTTAGCATTTATTTTATTTTTCACTTACACAAAACCAAAAAAAATCATTTTTAAACCCGTAAGTCGGCAAAGCTTAGAAGCGTCGTGATGACCACACATGCACACATGTACGCTTGATCTTGGGCCTGCTTACAGTGAGCCTATTTAGATCAATTGTTCCAATTGGTCGTCTTAGTAGACTATCCCACTTTACTATTACACATGTAATTTAATCGCTTTATGCTTGTGTTGGCCACCATGAATGGGCTTTTCTCAATTTATTAATTTGCTTACAATTATTCGTTTCTCCTCCATCTCTCGCGCCTTGGTCCATATACCAATTTCTCATCCAAAGGGCCTCATGGTAGAGAGTAGACATTTGTCTATTCTCTCTAGATTAATCAAGCTTTCTTGGTTAATCATATCCCAAATCAATTCTCTTCTCATCTTTAAGACCTTTCATAATAAAGTTTCAAACCTCGATCCAACATCGAGTGACTTTTCAAAAACCTTTTCATAATAAAACCCGTATTTAAATCGTTGGACGTTAGGCCAATTGTTTGAAAACTTGTGTCAAATGAACTCTAAGTCTTTAAGTCGTTGGACGTTAGACCAGTTGTTTAAAGACTCTTAAACAACGTGAACTTTGTTTCACTTCACTTTTTCATGAGAAAACCTTTTGGGTGATAGACGACTCGTTTGAGCATTAGCTCCTCTGGTTTCTAGTATTTGAATCGTAAGACGCTAGTCCTATTGTTCAGTATATTTCAACCCCACTTAAAATCAATTCAAACTCATCAAACCTTGCCTACGTGCAAGTACTTTTTTCAAACTCATATCGCTCACACGCGAATTACACTAGTGATGTCTTATTGTCCATGTACAATTAAGCTCCTATTTTCATAAATAAAATCAACCAAACAACATATGTTCTCGCAACCGAGAACTACGTAAGCTCTGACTTTCCCATCACACTTGGGGAATACGTAGGCACGAGATTCTAACATCTTGGCGAGCACACTTTCAAAAAAATTAAAACATGTTTCTCTTTTCATTTCTCTTTTCGCACATAATAATAAGAAGATTGAAAATTAACACACTAAACACACAAACATGCTTAGAAATAAATGGGTCTCATCGAGTACGATGGATGTGAGGGGTGCTAATACCTTCCCCTTGCATAACCGACTCCTGAACCCACATCTTTTGGTTTCAAAGACCATTTCATTTCATTTTTCATTTCTTGGGTTTTATCTATATTTTCCCTTTCCTCATTAGAAATAAATAAAGTTAGGTGGCGACTTCATTGTTTCATTGTATCGAAATCGAATTAATAAGTAAATTTTTTCGATTAGCGTCAATAGTTTGGTGACTTCACTGGGGAAATTTTCTCAAGCGAGTCAACCCTAGTTTAGTTCTTTGCATGTTCGTGTGTTTATTATTTTACTTTTCTTTCTTTCTTATATTTATGTTTCCGCCATTTATTTCCTTATGCTTTGTTTATCATCCTGTTGATATATTCCTTGTGTGGGAGTTCTAAATGGGATCATTAATTCATAGATAAGCCTAATACCCAGGCTTCTAGGTAAAATTAAGTTAGAGTGGTTGCGTAGCGTAGGTCCATTAGACATCCGTGTCTCTTGGATCGACGTGAAGAATGCACTTTAGAGTTGGTTCTTTTAAGGAAGTTGTTGCACCGCACGCTAGCGCGGGATGACAATTTCTGGACAAAGGGCCTATAACTCTAAGTTTTAGGATATCCAAACCTGGACCGATCGCTCAAATGAAATATTTTGAGTATCCCGATTAAGAGCCTTTTCTTGGAGTATACTTTTTGAAATGTTATCACCACGTGGATCATTCACGTGATGATAATGTTTGTCAAAAGAGGATCTGAGACTCCGAGAAACATTTAGAAAAAACCTAGTACAATCCTGTGTATGGGGTTATTGGGTAGAAAACTTAGAGCCATCCAATCATAGGGAGCTTACCTAAATAGGTTGTTTTATTATCCTTTACCTGTATCATTCACATCTCTGTGTACATATTCTTATCATTATGTTGTATTTCATATGTAACATTTCATCCCATGGACATTATTATTGCATATCAAAATGTATGCATTCCACATTCATCATCATACAAGCATCAAAATACTTATTCCATCTGTTTCCATTCATCCAGTTAACAAAGCAAGTTGATTCCCCGACACCGCTATGAAACCAGAGCTTTACTCAAGTTGAGAATGGAGAATCTAGAACAACACAATGCTGAATTTAGGGTGGAGATTGATGATTTGAAGTATGGAATGACCAAGCTCACAGAAATGATGCAAGTGATTATGTCCAGAACTGTCCACTTCCAAGGACTGTCATCTCTGAAGTCGATACTACTGTTGTGGAACCACCACAAACTCAGAATGTGGCTACCACGGCGGTGGCTTCTTGCAACTACACTCCACAATATGAAATCAATCATGGAGTAGGCCAATCCGCTCAACAGACTGTTCAAATGCCTGTGGTCACCGAACAACGACCAATCATCCACACCATAACTCAAGTTCCCTTTAGAAATCACTTCACATACCAGGCTGATGGCTCCCAAAATGGCGATCAAGTGCAGAATGATGAAGTTGAAGAAGTGAAAGAGAAGTACAATTCTATTTAGAAGAGATTGAAGGTTGTGGAAGGAAATGGCATCTTTGGTTTCGATACCTCAAATCTCTGCTTGGTTTCTGATTTGGTTATTCCCACAAAATTCAAAGTCCCTGAATTCGAGAAGTACAAGGGACTTACTTGTCCAAAAGATCATTTGACCATGTACTTCCGCAAAATGGCTGCTTATGAAAAGAATGACAAGCTGCTTATTCATTGCTTCTAGGATAGTCTGACCGAAGCTTCTCTAAAGTGGTATATGGGCCTAAAGAGGGAAGACGTCAACTCTGCAAGGGACTTGGTCGAAGCTTTCTTGAAACAATACAAGTTCAACTTGGATATGGCACCTGACCGTAGACAGTTGCAAACTATGACCATGAAAGACAATGAAACATTTAGGGAGTATGCTCAACATTGGATAGAGCTAGCATCCCAAGTTATTCCTCCTTTAGGCAAAAAGGAACTCATAGGCATGTTCATGGACACTTTGCAGCCAATCTTTTATGAGAAAATGGTTGGAAGTATATCTTATGGTTTTGCTGATTTGGTTACAATTGGTGAGAGAATTGAACAAGGTTTGAAGAATGGCAAAATTGTCAATACTGTTGGATCGTCCAACAACAACAATGCTAAGAAATTCCCTGGAATATTCCAGAAGAAAAAAGAAGGTGAAACCAATGCAGTCAGTGGATCTCAAACACCACAGCCTTACCAACCTGCAGTTGCTCAGAAACCACCATTCATGCCATATTATCCATACCCGTATGTTACAGCTGCTCAATACCAACAACCCAACTTTGCTATGCCTCCATACCAGCAGCCATGGGTGGCTCCTCCTCAGAATGCTCCTCAGATTGCTCTGAAAAATTCTAGGCCAAATTATCCACAGAATGCACAGCGAAATGCTCCTCAAAATCAGAATCAACAGCAGAATCAGAATAGAGCCCCCCTGTCACACCCCAAAATTTGCCTCACTTTCTGTTTTATTCTTTTTATCTGGTCATATAGAGCATAACTGTTAGCCCTAATCCAATTGCATGTATACATGCATTATCTTTATGGTGGATCAAAATGGAGTGATCAATAATGGCGCAGTATCAAGGAAAAGCTAAAAAGCAAAGGAGTTTATTATATGGCAAAGGTTCCATTTGTAATCAAGGTTTTATTATAACTTTTGTGTAGTTTGTCTTCCAATGCCAATCAATATGATTGTTTGATTTGGATCCTGATTTGGTCTTTGTTCAACATGGACATTAAATTTGATGGATTTTGGTTTCCTTAAAAGAGTGCATACGTGCATATAAGTTTTAGGCTTGGTGGAGTCTTTGTCACTTTTGATTAAATATTTGAAGAAGGGACGATGAGGTGATAAAATAGATTATTGCATCGTTATAAACCCTATAGTGAATTACTACATGCATTATTCCTGTTGAAATTACAAGAAGCAAATTAAAAAAAAGCACCTATACAAATTACTTTGGTCATGTCGTTCGTGACCCTTTTCTTCGTGGATTCAATATGTTTGAATTTTAATTACAAATTTAAGTTACCAATGGAAAGGAAGCAATTTGTTTTGGAAGTCAATACATGGTTTTCCTTTAATTCAAATGTAAAAAAAAATATGAAGATGACTTTACAATTATCCTAAAAGACAAGATTGTCTTGGCTAATTAGAGAAGATATTGGAGAGACATCCATTAGCTGCTTGATTAAGCTGCTGCAGAAGTGTTTGAGAGGCTGAGACATTAGCTTCTTCATCAATGCCTAATGGTAGTCAACACAATACATTTACGTCTCCGTGCGAATGCATAAAAGCAGCACCAATTTGCAGGAGAATATTACAGTTAGCAAATTCAACTAAGAATAAACGAAGGAAAGGGTCACGAAGCAAATTCAATTAGCAAATGCAATTACTCTTAAATGCACATGCAATTAAGAATAAAACACTGTCATAGATTCTAATGTAAACAGGTTTAGACCAATTACTACAAGGCAACCAAGTGAAGTTTCATCAATAGAAAAAGTTCTCATTGAGAATAGTTGCAAATCTGCAAGCCAAGCAACATCTGGACGGAAACTTGGGTAGTTTACGACTCGACACGCCACTGTAATACACTATGCATCAACTTTCTGCATCAGTTTTACTTCCAACCTGCATCATACTTGAATTTCACTTGAGCATTCAAAGAGAAAAATCGAAATTAAATGCGAGCATATAACATCCTTTCAAGACAATTTGCTTGAGTTATTTGTCATACACCAACCTGCAACATTGAGAAATGTGGTTTGATTTTGTTTAAAAAAAGAAGGAGGAAAGCTTCAAATACAAGAAATGTTATACACAATTTTGAATGGAACAGAATATTCTGTCTTATGTTTCTGCAAATAAATGTGCAAGCTAGGGGGCCCACCTTAACAGATTTTTTTACCACAGATAAAGATTTCAGTTTTTCAGCCTTTACCTCATTTTTGTCCTATTGACAGCTCACTTTTACACCTCACAAAATAACTTCAATCCTAACCATTCATAATTATATCTAAGGGGCCATGATTTTGCTAGCATTTTACCCAACCTTTTACTATTACATCAGTTAAAATCTCATGAAAAAGACAAAGAATAGTACATTAAAGTTGGCTCGTATGATCTTCTGCACCAAGGTGCTCTCCCTCCACTCTAACCAACTCCAAGCCTAAATTTCCATCCTAACCTAACTCCAAACCACCTTTCTGACCTCCCTCCAACCCTCTCTCACCCAAACCTGCACTCTATATAAACAGCCCTGCTTTCTCTCATTGGGCAACTCACGAGCCTAAGAAAACTCTCTGAAATTCCTCCTAAACACCTTTCCTCAAAGCTCTCAACCTAATTTCTTCTTCAAATTTCACGAAATTTGAAGTAGAAAAACTAAACTACTCACACTCATTTCATTCAGTCCGAGTAGAGGAGAAAAGCTTACCAAACCCGATACGATAACTTCTTTCGGTGACATAGCTGCACCACTTTCTGCATTATAACCTTGAGCTTTAAACTTGCCCTTATGTATGCTTAGTTTTGCTACCACACCATCCTTCATGAAATAAGTGTATATTTCATTAGAACGTTAAACTAAATATGAAACAAATGTTTGAAGTTTTTTTGTTACCCGATATGTTTTCCTGCCATTTCAGAGTTTCTCTATTCAAAATCTGTGTAATACCAATGACAAGCTCAAGGAGAAACTAACTTTTGATTAGTACTCCATGGAGCTGAGGTATTCTACCAATCTTGTATACCCTGCACCATTCTTCATAAAATAAGTGTTAAATCCTATCAGAATGTAAACTAAGTGTAAAATGAATGTTTTTGAAGTTTCCTTTTGCTACTTGGTATGTCTTTGTCAGTTTGATGGTTGCCCTCTAAAATTTGCTGATAATACCAATGAAAATATCAAGGAGAAACTAATATCAAATTAGTACTCCAATAGAGATGAGGTATCGCGATTGACTTTATGTTCATACCATGCCCATTCCGTTTTCCTTGCAAAAATAGAAAAAGATGTTTACGATTAGAAGGCTAATGTCTCAGAAACTGAAAGTCATAAAATATACATTCAAACCTTACTGATAGAGTATTCGGAGATGATCCGGAAACGACCACGAGCATGTTGCTTTGTTGAGGTCGCGAGGGAGATCCGAGTTCTGATGTCAATCAACTTCATTAGTAAGCTTTGAAACCTAGGATTTCGATTTGGGGAAATCTTCGTGTGGTCCGATCGTAGGGTTTTCTTTGAAATATTTGGTTGGGACTGAAGGAGGTTTTGACTGGAGATCGGTGTTAGAATATCAAAATCGATGAAGGTTAGGTGTTGATTCACGAAATTTCCTTCTGAATCGGCCATGGTTTTCTTTCTTTTTGTCTCGCCCTCTGTTTTTCGAAAGGAAAGAAGATGAACTGATTTGGGAATTAGGGTTCTAAACCCAATTACCCGGTCTGTTCTTTTAGTGAGGGCTTGGATCCGGGTTGAACCGGTCCGGCCCAATGATCCACCCAGTTCTCTCCTAAACC
Organism: Vicia sativa; assembly: GCA_021764765.1. NCBI lineage: Eukaryota > Viridiplantae > Streptophyta > Magnoliopsida > Fabales > Fabaceae > Vicia > Vicia sativa. Next base: position 269,234,877 of record CM038792.1, read on the forward strand.
CATATATAGTTTTTTTCCTTTTCTTTCTTTTTTTGTAATTTTGTTTATTTATATTCATTTCACTTCCTTTTTTTTTTAAAAAAAAAAACAACAAAATTCTAATTAATTTTAATTGTCTTTTTGTGTTTAAATACACCCTTACATTATAAATATTTAAATCATTTTTTTATCGGTTTAATCTTATTATTTAATTTACTAAATTTTATTTTTGACAAATTTATACGGATAAATTAATTGATCCTCAATTTATATTGATTTTCATATGTTTAAATTGTCCGTTATAAATTTCTTTTTCCTTGCTTGCTTGTTCACAATGGTACACTCATCCAAATCCATCAAACCTCGCATCTTGGTCCATATACCAAATCTAAACTTTCTTTAAGGGTCGAATGGTAGGGAATAGACATCTGTCTATTCTCTCGAGGTTTAATCAAGAATAAGTCATCTGACTTGTATTGATAGATCATAACCCGTTTAAAAACACTTTCATAATTAAAGTTCCAAACCTCGATCCAACGTCGAGTGGCTTTTCAAAAATTTCTTTTCTCAAATAAACAAGGGTCGAATGGTAGGGAATAGACATCTGTCGATTCTCTCGAGATTTAATCAAGAATTAGTCATATGACTTATATTGATGAATCATAACCCGACAAAAATAATTTAAATATATCTCTTTTTTTTTTCTTAAGAAAAGGATTAAATGAGGGAGTCAAGGTATCTACCTTTTCTCGCTCTAAGTGTGCGAGTCCCAAGTATCTACTTTGGACATACAAACACTTGTGTCCTATAAAATCAACTCAAACTCATTCAAATATTTTTCTGTGCCCATGCGCACCACTCTCTTCTAAAATTAAACCAACAAACAATCCTTTCATTTTTCAAGAAGAACTATGGAGTTTTGACTTTCCCATTGCACGAGGGAACATGTAGGCACAAGGTTTTGAAACCGCGGCAAACTCAAAATAATATAAAAAACAAAACCCTTTTTCCTTCTCCATTCTCGATCATTACTTATAAGATAGCAATTATCGTAAGCACTTGAACACACACATGAACTAAACGGGTCTCATCGAGTACGATGGATGTGAGGGGTGCTAATACCTTCCCCTTGCATAACCGACTCCTGAATCCATCTCTTGGTCTCGTAGACTATCTCATCCTTTGCTCGTGATTTTTACTCGATGTTTTCCCATTCCTTTTGGAATAAATAAATACTCAATGGCGACTTCATTGTACCAAAAATTGTAAATTTTTCGAGGCGCTACAGTTGGCGACTTCACTGGGGACGAAATTCATAAGCGTGTCAACCCTAGTTTAGCTCTTGTGTGTTTATGTATTTTATTGTTTTATTGCTTTCTTATTGTTTTATATTATTTATGGTTATATAATGTTTTATTTCAATGTCGTGATGTTGGGTTTCTCAAGGGTGATATGTTACTATGTGCGAGACTCATTACACAGGTCTGAGAAAAACATTTGGATTATAGGGTGTTGTGTAGTACTTAGACTTGCAAGGCTCCTGACTTGCAAGTCGATTAAAAACCCCCTAAGTCGGTTCTCTTGGGGTGTTGTTGACTTTGCATAGCTATGTACTGTCGATAATACTTTCAATGGGGGCATATGACTCTAGTTTGTCACTTTAGGAACCTTGAAAACAAATCTTTGACTCCTCCGAACTGATGGTTGTGTAGTGCTTATCAGATATTTATCTTGTTAAGTCGCATGAGGAAACCTTTGCTAGAATCGTTTCTATAAGGTATAATCATGACGAGTATTCCTATGCTACGTCGTTATTATTGTCAAACTGGGACCCTGGATTCTAGGTATCTTGTTATCCAAAAAATGTAGAACCACCTTGTGAGGGGAATTGTTGGGTAGATGTCGAAACCATGCCTGACCATCCGTTGAACTTCTATGATACCTCACCTATGGATTATGCATGACTTTATTCTAACATCATGCAACATCATTTTGCATACATTGAAAGTTTAGCATCTGTCTTTTTATTTTCAGGGATCTTAAAGACTTGACATATATGTAAGCATTGATCAACATGGATATTGGTAGAAGATCCGTTGTCAGCATTAAAGCAAAAGACCCAGTTGTTGGAAGCTTGAGGGCTCTAGCTGCACGACTTCCTCTCAATCGCGTGAAACCATTTGAGAACAATCATGGGAAACTCTTGGATATTTTGGATACTAGCATAGACTCGGATCTTGTTGGAGCTTTAATCCTCTTTTATGACTCTTCTTTGCGTTGCTTCAACTTCCAGGATTACCAGTTGGCTCCTACTTTAGAGGAATTCGCCCATCTTATTGGTATTCCAATAGGAGACGAGCCTGTCTTTTCTGGTCTTGTTAAGCCTCTTGATCATCAAGAAATAGCTACAGCCCTATATTGGGACAAAAGGAGCGTTAATGCCAGTCTTGAGACAAAAGCTAAGAGTTCTGGTTTCCCTAGGGGAACATTAAAAGCAAGGGCGAATGAATGTATCGAGAAAAAGGATTGGAAGGCTTTTTATGCTACTCTTGCTCTTTTGATTTATGAGATAATCATGTTTCCAGAAGTGGAGGATTTCATTAATGCAAATGACATAAGTGTTTTCCTAAAAAAGAATCCGGTTCCCACTATCCTAGCGGATGTGTATTATTGCCTAACTCTGAGGCATTCAAAGAAAGATGGAGTGGTTATGTGTTGCACAGCTCTACTACATATGTGGTTTAAAGAACACCTCCCAAAAACAAGTGCCTTCTCTTACAACAAATATAATTTGAGGTGGGCTCAGAGAATTGTCAATCTAACTGAGCAGGATATTGATTGGTACGATAGTGCTTATGATGGTATTGAAATTATAATGAGCTGTGGTGATTTCCCTAATGTACCGCTCATAGGAACTAAGGGGCTAATTAATTATAATCCTGTTTTGGCTCGTCGACAATTAGGGTATATTATGGAGGGCCCTCCTGAGGAAGAATTGGTAACAGAAATCATTTCACAGGATTGAGAATCAGACATCTTGAAAGTTCAGAAAAGCTTGGAAGACTATTCATCGTCATGACAGAGAAAAGATGGGAAGGAAAGTTCCTTTCGCTAAAGAACTATAACAGGTTTGGGTGAAATCTAGGGCTAGAGAGGTTAAATTGCCTTTCTCTGTTAGCCTCCCAGCTAGGCCCAAAACTCTGAGCTGAATCGCTACGGGCGGTCGATGGTGGAAGGCTAAACACACTCTACTCATGCAAGAGAAGGAAGATTTGGAATCCAGGCTAAACAAAAGCACCAATGACAATTTTAGCTTCAAGAGAACCCTTGAAGAAAATCACAAGACCCTAGACGAAACTAGAAGGAAAGTTAAAGATGAAGAAGATCTTAAGAAGAAATATTATCAAGAGAAGGCAACTGCTGAGAGTTGTATGAAGAGGCTTCGACGAAATTTAAAAGACACCCAGCAAGAGAGAGGTGAAGCCTATCGGTGGATGGATTTAGCTATTGAAGAAAAAGGAAGTTGAGAAAGAAAAGAAGAAGATTTGAGGCCTCGAGAATCTGTGAAGACTGCAGAAGCCATGTTGGCAGAGGAGACTCGTCTCAAAGAAATAGCTTGGAGGGCTTGTCGTGTGGATCCTGAAGAATTGGCTCAAAAAGACCATGAGCTTAAAATTGCTAATGAGAAAATTGAGCATTGGAAAGTTAGGTATAATGATCTGCAGACTCAATGTCAGGAGTGGATGAATGAGATTCCACGCTTGACTAATCTACTATATGGGCGAAATCAAGAGGCATTCAATCTTGAAGCTAAGAATAAGGAGTTTTATGACAAGTATGCTGGTTTGGTTAGATTTTGCAATCAATTGGTTGTGGATGTTCCTTGGAGGCTCAGATTAGCTTTAGAGGATCTCGAAGAGAACCATGTGCCTCCTGCAGTAGGTGAATTTTTGTTCCTTTGTGAAGAGTTGTTGGAGCGATTTCAGAGGGAGCTGCAGGGTCTAAATCCTCGTCGCGGGAAATATTTCTGAAATTCTTGTATTTATTCAGCTTCATTGTTATTTAAATTATAGCAGACCTGCGAGTCTTGCCTTTATTTTAATGTCATCTGTACTAAGAACCATTTGTATTAAACTCTTTTGCAATTAAATGAAGAAGCTGATTATCCAAGTTACGTTCATCAAATGCTTACAAGACAGTCAAGTATGAATGGAACCAACAAAGATAAAAAGGGAAGATAATAATAAAAGCAATGTGCATAGCATAAATTTTTGCATCATCGTACATCCATCATGCATCTCATTTCCAAAGCATAACTTATTTCAACTATCCTCATTCAAATCCAAGCTGAATCCTCTCCATTTCCATGCAACAAGAGCCAACGTTCGAAGAGTTATGGAATAGTACGAAGAATCTCAGGCTGTTATGAGGGGAGAAATGGACTCCATGAAGGAAAAGATGGATCAAATGATGGAACTGATGCTGGCCCAACATAGGAGAGAAGAAGAGAGAGATGCCAATGAAGTTGCCGTTGCTGCCAATGATGCCAATGTTGCTTCTAATAAAGCTAATGCTTCTTCTAACGCTGCTAATGTGGTTAATACTGCTGGTTTGACTAATACTGCCAATGTTACGACGGTTGACGCCACTAATGACGCTAATAGAAACTTTCCTCTTGTTTATGCCAGTACTCCGTTCCCACGAGTGAAGACTCCAAATCCTTTAATCTTTGGTATGCCTAAAAATTTAGTATCCACCGAGGAAGGTGCGAAGATGATCCCTGCGGCACAATCTCCTGCATTCACTAACGAGCGTAATGCTCAGGAACAACCAAATTTTGATTATCAAGCCAACGCGATACATGATAAAAACTTGCAAGATGAGTACCACGCTCAGCGCTTTCACGGACAAGGTCAAATACCGGTGTTTAATCCTGCTGTCACTTTCCAAGATGTTGCTGTTCAGAAGATGTGCAGGGATTTGGATGAACAAGTTAAAGCTCTAAAAGGGAAGTAGTCTGCAAATCAAAGCGCTTTGGTAATGTGTTTGGTTCCTGATGTGGTGATCCCTCCTAAATTCAAAGTACCTGACTTTGAAAAGTACAAGGGCCTCACTTGTCCGAAAAATCATTTGAGGATGTATTGTAGAAAGATGGCCGCTCATGTGCATGATCAAAAACTAATGATGCATTGTTTCCAAGAGAGTCTGACCGGGGCATCGTTGGATTGGTACATGCAATTAGAAAGGAATAATGTGCAATCCTGGGATGATTTGACTGATGCATTTCTCGAGCAATACCAATTCAATACTGATTTGGCACCCAGTCGTACTCAACTTCAGGGTAGGAAGCAGAAAGATGGAGAAAGTTTCAAGGAATATGCTCAAAGATGGAGAGATGTTCTTTGCTAGGGTACAACCGCTACGGTTGAGCGAGAGTTAAATGATTTGTTTATGGAACTTTTCCCACCATTATTATGAAAGGTTGTAGTAACACATCTTCAAATTTTTCTTCACTAGTGATTGTGGGTGAAAGGTTGAAGAAGGATTGAAATCGGGAAGGGTGTCGGGAGGAGATAGTAGCAGCTTCATTGCTAAGAAATCATACAACGGTTTCAAGAAGAAGGAAAGTGAGACTAATCTTTGTGTTTGGAAAAATTATAGAGGAAAACCTCGGTATGCTAATCGATTCTGAGTTCCATCTTAATATCCTTATGTAGCTTTCATCCCATATGGCGGCACCGGCAAACACCTATACAAGTGCCTGCCCCTACTGCTGCTCAAGCTCCCCCAGTTCAGGCTCAACAACAAAACAGAAATCATAATGAACAACGTCCTCAACAACAACCTTCTGAAGGTATACTATGCGTGACATTCAACCAATTCCTATGACATACTCACAGTTGCTTCCGTATCTGATCCAAGATGGTACTGTAGTGCCTAGAGAAATGCGACCACTACCTGGAATAGAATAAAAGCTGTGGTATAATGCGAATGCTAGATGTGGTTACCATGCTAACAGTCCTGGGCACTCAACTGAAGATTGCTTTGCTTTCAAATGCAAAGTCCAGGGTTTTGAAGCAACTCGATTTTCAAAAATCATTTAAATGAATTTTCAAAATAATGAAATCGCCACCTAATTTTATTTGTTCTAAAAAGAACGGGAAAATATAGATAAAACCCACAAAAATCGGATAAGGCGGTCTACAAGACCAAAAAATGATGGATTCGGGAGTCGGTTACGCAAGAGGAAGGTATTAGCACCTCTTACGTCCATCGTACTCGATGGGACCCATTTAGTTCCAAAGTGTTTGTGTGTGTTTGCTAACTTCTAAATCATGAATTTAAGAAATAAGAAAAGGGGTTTGTTTATTATTATTTTGAGTTTGACACGGTTTCGAAACCGCGTGCCTACGTATTCCCTCGTGCAATGGGAAAGTCAAAACTCCGTAGTTCTTGTTGAAAATGTCTTGGATTATTTGTATTGATTTTAGAAGAAAATGTTTTTGATGACCGCGTAAGAGCGGAAAAGGAATTTGCATGGGTTGAATTGATTTTAATTGTAGATGACAAGTATCAAAACGTTGGGCTATCCTCTAACGATTCGAATACTCGAGATTGGTGATTGAGGTCAACTGATCATCTCTCATCCAAAATCTTTATTATGAAAAGGGTGAGGTGAAACAAAGTTCACTTTTATTAACTGTATGGAATAAAGTATTTAAGTCATTGGACTATCCTCTAATGGCCCAAATACTTTACATTTTAATTAAATCGTCGGGCTATCATCCAACAATTTAATTAAATACCATAGCACTATGTTTTTTTTTAGAACATGGATTTGAAGTTTCTCAATTTATTGGGATATCCTCTAATCAATTAGAAACTTCGTTTTGTTTTAATCGTTGGGCTAACCTCTAACTATTAAAACAAATCTTATCCAAGTGTTCTTTTTTATAGAAAAAATTGATTTAGAAAAACAAATTCAATTAATTAATTTAATTTGAAAGTGTTTTAAGAGTTTGGTTGTGGATAGAATAATTCAATTAGGAAAACAAGCGAGCCCATACAAGGTGGCTTTATGTATGCTCCTAAAAGTGGGACTAGCGTGACACTAGTATTCTAAACGACCGATTGGAACAATCGATCGAATAGTTATCATTGTAGAAAAGCCGGGACCAAACTATGAATGTGTGCGGTGTGCATTGTGTATGTTTACATTCATTGATGAGGAGCCCAAGAGGAGGCTATGTGTTCTAATATGATAAGCATAATTAAGCGGTAATTAGAACACACAAGGAATGAGGTACATGTTCATGAACAAGGATATATACAACCAAATCGAATTAATTTGAATAAATAAATAGCTTTTATGTTGTGCAAGAGTTGAGCTCAAGTAGTCTTCAAGATCGGATAAGGCTTGATGCATCGGATGAATACCAAATGAAGGCTCTACATCACTCAAGATACAAACAAAAACTATCTGAAGAATAGATATATTTGCGTTCAAATTCATTCGATGGTTGAATTAAATTCCAAATTCAAAATCGTAACATAAGAATAATAATTACAATATGATTTTATTTACAAATGGATATGAATAAAGTATATAAATAAAAGTAGTATAATTGTATTTACAATATTAAATATAAGAAATAAAAATAATACTAAATATTTGTATGTTCATAAAATTAAAATACTAAATACTAAATAGTAGGATAACTATAATAAAAATGCAATTGGAGAGAAGTTATATGGATGCTAAGAGTAATTGTATATGTGCTAATGAAAGTGAATGCTTGAACAATCCTTGATATCTTCACAAAAAGCAAATTGGTTAGTAGCATAGTGTGGAATAAAATTGAAATATAATAGCAATAAGATAAACATGGTTAATAAGCAAGATCTTAAAAAACGGATGCAACTTATATGAATGAATGAGCAATTCAAGAATCAAGAATTTATTCATGATTATCGATTCACAAATGGACTAACCAAAGAACTTATGTTGTTAATAAATCAAAAAACGGAAAATTGAGTTCTAAACGCGTTTAAACCACATGAACCGAAAACGGGTAGCAACTTTGTTATCTTAAGAAATACTCAAAAATTCCACTTAAATCAATTAAACTACCGAAGCACCATTGCTATTGCAACCAAGATTCCATCGTTTGAATTCAAATTGAAATGTAATCAAAACCACGTTAACCATTCATTCGAATTGATTCAAATCAACATGTCATGAAATTAAACTCGACAATCAAGTTTTAACAAATAAACCGAATTCGGGGCAGCCACTAATCAATTACTTTTACTCAAGATAAAAATGATTTTTCTTGCACTAAAGAAACAATGTGATACCCTCGATAGTTTTCTCGATTAAGTCTTACGCAAATAACGCGACATAGACATTGTACCATCATCCAAACCAATATGGAATCCTTATCTCAAATTCAATTGAAACTAAAAGATGAAAGTAACATAATACGCGATGTCTCAATGGTTTCTCGGCGAGTTTCTACGCGAATAATCGCGGAAACAAACTTACCTTCATCGAAACTAACATGAATGTCAATCAAACATAAACTACAATCGAAATTAAAACGAGAATAAGATAGTGTACCAATGGTTTCTCGGTTAAATCGTACGCGAATAAATGCGACATCGATATCAAACCTTCATCGAAACCGATACGGAATCTTCGTATCAATTATTCATCATAAACCAAACCGAACACTCCAAATGTATGTGTCCATACGGTTTGAAATCAAATTTGATTCAAGTTTGAAATACAGCGCATTATAAAATGTAACAATGTGCACTCATAGTTTCTCGGTTGGGTTCCTCGCGAATAAGCGCAATATTACCATTACCTTCATGAAACCATCTAGGAATTAAACTTTACAACTTCAGTGAGTTCACGAAACCATAATTTCAGGACTTAATACAAATGTAAAACGTTATCACAAATTCAAAAATTCAAGCATAAACATATATCAAGCCTATTTTCAACACAAGAACTCAAATGCTCTTTCACGGACAACTGTATCGATTCATATCAATATTAGTGCAGCCACTCACCATCAAAACTCGACAAAGATTCAGTTTAACAGGTTAAAAGGAATTAGCTCTTACCGAAACGTCGGAATATCAACAGAAGCCGTGTTGCCGGAACTTGTTGTTGTTACTGCAGGTTTGAACAGAAGGTTGGCTAAAGGTTCTGCTTGGTGATGAGACAAAGTGAAGCGCGGCTGGCAGTGAGGAGGAGAAAGTGATGAGGCTACAACAGAACTGTTGGGTGTGAAGATGAGGACAGGAGAACATGGGGCCTTGACGAGGGTATCTTTGGAGAAGCAGCGAGTTATCGATGATGAAGAATGGAAGAGTTCACGGTGGCGAAAGTGAGTAGTGGAGAGTGGTAGCCGGAGCAGGGAGTTTTGTGAAGGGTTAAGAAGAGTTTGATGGTGGTTTGAATGGAGAGACAAGAAAGGAATGTCGGAGGTTGAGATTGAAGGAGAGCGGCGAGGGGGTTTCCGGTGGAGGCGTCGGCGGGGTTTGAGCGGAGAGGAGGTGTAGGAGGTATGTATATGGTGAGGACGATGGAAGTGAGAATGGAGTTGTTGTGAGTAGAGGCGGAGGCTGAGTAGTTGGAAGGGCGGAGGTTGCGATTGAGGGAGAAAGCGTGAAGGAGTATATGAGAGGTGGTAGCGAGAGAGACAGCGGGGTTGAGGCGAGCAACAAAGGGGGTAGCGGATGGGTGAGAATGATGAGATAGTGAGGTTGGAGGGGTATTGAATGGTATGTACAGAGGGATTGGGAAGAAGGTTTAGATGGAGGTTGAAGAAGATGAGTAAGGGTAGTTTGGAAGATGGGTTTGAGCGGAGTATAAGAGATGAATGAGGAAAATTATTTTCCTTCGGATCCGACGTTGCCTTTTCACGGTTGTTTCCATTTTTGTTCCCTTTTCACGGACAGTAACATGACACATATATATATATATATCCAAAAATTAGGTCTAGCAATTTTTGATTATGTCTAAAATACCCCTCATGATTAAATGGGCCACAAAATTGGGTTGGGTAAAAATTAACAAGCCCAATAGTATTTTGTTTGATTTTTTTTTGAGATAAAAAAAAGGACATCTAAAATTGACAGAAATGATATAAATTTGGACAATAAATTATCCGGAAAAATAAAATGAGCACATTAAAATAAACTACGGGTTTCACAGATTAAATAAAAATTGTTGAAATAATTAAAATTGAAATAAAACGATAATAAAGAATACCTGATTTTAAAACACTTACGGTTAAAAACAAGACTTCGGAATGTATCGAAAAATTAGAGAGAGCACATTTTCATGATCTACGCGACACGTAGATTCATAATGATGAGTTAGGCGAAAATTTGAAATATTTTCCCACTAATTTTAAATGCGATGTCGAATAAATCTTTTAACGATATGTTTATAAAATCGAAATATTGATATCATCGACATATAATCAACTTAAAGCGATATAATAGGCGGTAAGGAGATAAAAATGAATGAAGTAAAATAACAGGTATTTTATAATTATAAAACGATGCAGATATCGATTTAAACTAACTTTTAGTCAATTTAAATCGACTAATGATGCATCACGATGAATGAATGACTATTTAATGCCAATGACCTAATGGGCGCGTATCTGAGATGAATGAGAAGCCTAAGCGGATAAAATCGAGATAGTAGGGCAAATTTTGGGGTGCAGTTGCCCTATTTAATCGTCTTAAACTTGAAAGTGAAATTGGCGATAGCCTTTTGAACTTTCAAGGTGAAAAGATTAAATACTAAAGAACCCTAAAATTTAACTCAAAAACAAGTAGAAATATTTATGCCTTTTTGATTGAATTTTTTGAATTTTTCGTATTTACATTTTTTGTTTTTTTGTAAAAGATTTGGTACATCGGGAAGCGAATCGCTTAAATAAGCGACTTGCAGATCGGAAATGAAACAGACGGACCTTTGGAGCGAGCATACTTAAATAAGTTGCTTGATTAAAAATGAGCAGACGGATCTTTGGAGCAGCATACTTGAATAAGTTGCTTGCGATCAAAAATGAAACAGACGGACCTTTGGAGCGAGCATACTTGAATAAGTTGCTTGAATCAGAAAGGTAAGAACTCATAGATCTTTGGAGCGAGGCATACTTGAATAAGTTGCTTGCGATCAAAAATGAGAGCAGACGGATCTTTGGAGCGAGCATACTTGAATAAGTTGCTTGGTCAAAACCAGACGAGACCTTTGGAGCGAGCATACTTGAATAAGTTGCTTGGCGGATCGAAGGTGAGGACTCGTAGATCTTTGAAACGAGCATACTTAAATAAGTTGCTTGAGATCAAAATGAGAACAAGCGGGAGTATATGTCGGTAAGGATATTAGACATACAGGAAAGAGGCCGACCAAGGCGACTCTAACAAGGTTTGAAATATACATGCCGGTAAGGATATTGGACACATAAAGATCGAATATACATGTTCGGTAAGGATATTGAACACATATAGGGAGCATATGTCGGTAAGGATATTAGACATACATAAGAATGAGACCGGCGGAGGCGGACTCCTTGGGAAAGATATATGGAATGGTAAAATCGTCGATCGAAGGCAATTCCGGGGAAAGAGGCCAAACAAAGGGGATCCTAGCAAGGATCTCCCACTATGTTGGACTTTAAAGTTTGCAAATATACAAAATACAATATCCCTCGGGGCCAAAGGCGGGTGTAATTCTTCAGAGTGGCAATTATATGAATTACCACACACAGTATGGATACTCAAATAATTGAGAAGCAAGAAAGGTTGACACCGACTCTTACTCGCACTCTAACGACAGAGGCAAACACGGGTAAGATAACCAAAATAAGAATTTGCAAAAAGCAAGACGCTTGGTAATGGATTGACTTGAATGATGTAAGAGACCTACACGGGTCAAATGTGCGAGATAGCCACAACAAGAAGATATGTCTGAGGAAACACGGCAAGGAATACCACTTGGGGATTTTTATGGATAAACTTTCTCTTCAGAGACGCAAAAAGGTACTCGAGAAACACTTTAATCTGGCATATGCTTAGATGCATGTTTGAGATTATTATTTTTAACGTAATGCTCCACATCAATGGAAATGCTACGCTTTTTTTTGAGGATGCTATGCAATGCAATGATGCATGTTTTAATATTTTGTGTAGGACTAAAGGCAATTGTGAGCTGCCGAGGGAGCAAAAACCATCCATGAATTGAGTATAAATCATTTGTTCTCTATCAAAGGGATGATAGTCTGGTATCCGACAGGAGGATTGCAGAATAGAAGTATCAACTTTCAATGATCAACATCAATGGGGAAGTAACTCCTAGAGATTAACATTCATCTGGGATGACAATCATGTTGCGTAGATTTCCTGATTTCAATAACTGGATTACGAGCTCTTGCGTAAGAGGAGTCGACAACATCTTCTGGCATAAGTGAGCCTTTGAAAATGATCTTGCTGGTGTAAACCGTTCTTTGCGATCTTCCGCGTCGGGGAAGGAGTGATAACATCTAAGGGCAACACATATGCCATAGATAACTCTTGTTGGAGAGAAAGAAACTTTGTCGGTGACCAAAGTTTAGGCGTATCACGCTCTTTATTTTAAGATCTTCGGATGACAAAAATCTACAAAACGCGAAACACTGCAATGATGATTACTATATGCAATGTGTCGAAGCAAAGACAATCCGTTGGAACTCAATGGATAGAATCTCGTCTTCTGACTTTTCTTGAAGGAAACCAACAACCAGGAATTAATCCTTGATCTCTAATGAGGATGACAATCCTGACTTGAATTGGAGATAATGATCCTTAACTTTTGATGGAGAAAATCCAACACGGACTTAGATCTACGATGATGAGGATAACGATCGACTTCACGACATGCCATTTAAACTCAGCGTTGTTTAGCTTGCTGGACTTGACTTGATTAATTATGAGGTGGAGAATGCCCTGCATAATGCTTTGCCCGGTCTGTAGGGACTTGAAGAAAATAGCCTCGAGAAAGCTTCACGAGATGTGTACCATCAAGAAAATCGCTATTTTAAAGGTGAAGAAGGTTTCGACCTTGCTCGGGTGAATGCCCACGATTGCTCGACACTTTTGAGAGATTCTTGAATCTCGACATAAATACCAGTTGATTGAACTTTGGAGATATCACCTACTCGGGTGATTAACACATCTTGAAAGCGGGATAAGATGATTGAACTATTACTCAACAAAGTATTAACTTTCTCTTTACCCCTAGGGTAATTGACTTATCTTGAAAGTAGGCTACTTCACCTTGACTCGAGCGCTTTGTGGTTAATCGGATACTTGAAGCAATATGTCCTCGGGACAATCAAATTATCCGTCGATGCTCATTATGAAAGCTCACTTGATGTTTAAGCACTTATCTATATGCAAAGAATGTTTTATTCTCGAATGATAATTCTAATGCAAAGTTCATGTTTGTCTTGAAGTTAAAGAAACTTTTATTGAAAAGATATAGAAACATTGAATTTTTGTAAAAGATTGAGTGATACCAACTCAAATGTTTAGCAAGCCTCCTAGGAGTCAGTTACCGTATTCTTATATGATTTGCTTCGAGTTAACCCATGCTTCAATTAGGACTTTCAAGGGTTGTAGTGGTGCAGTTCACGGGTTTTTAGAAAAAAGATTTTTAGGCTCAAAATATTTGGTGCCCTCCCATTCTCCGTGATGTTCTCCAATCCTAGGTTCAGATAACTTGATGCGAGCATTCATCTCTTGAGAGAAATTTATGGTGCGGTCGAGGAACCACTGAGGTTTCTTGGACACGACAGTCACTCACCTTTTGCTTTTGGTGTCTGATCACACGACCTTGTTCTTGTAAGGAGGATTTTATTTTGTTTTGTAATCCTTTTCTTTTTTATTTTCTTTTCTTTTGCCATTTTTGCCTAAGCGACTTATTATGAAGTTTCGACTTAGCGGGCTTTCTGTATCATTTTTTCACTTTTTCTTTTGAACAAGTCGTGTGATCTTGCATCTCTGTTTAAGTGGAGGTGATTGTGACTGCTTGAATCCTTGGCGGATGAGAGATAACAATTGTGGTATCGTCATCTGTTGATTTCTTGTGCGAGAGATAACCATTACGGTTTCAACCTCTTTATATGCACATTGTTGATTGGCAAAGATTGACCATCGCGGCTTTGACCTTTCTCAACCTTCTGAAGGATAACTATTACTGTATCCTTGGATGCGTACTCTTGATGAGTTTTGAACGCTCGATCATATTAACTGAACACTACCCTGCCCCAGGTTAAAAAAAAGAGGGTTTTCTCTGAATAGAAAAGAAACTCCTACTTCGAGGCTCAAAAGGGTTAACGAGGGTTAACGAGGGTTTCACTTCCTTATATCTCCGGTGTTTGGGAATTTGAAACAAGGCCTGTACATCGTTAGCAGGGTTTTTACTCGAAAGCATAACGTTTAAGATTCTTGGTAAATTATTCGTCATCCTCCCTACAGAGGTGTTGCTTTATTAATAAGAGTTGAATATCAAAAACATATAAAAACATTTAAGAGTGAAAGCGAATGGATTTTATTCAATGCATTATGATTAATATTCAGAAATAAGCAAGTTTTGCATACAAGAAAGTACTGAACAAAACAAGAAAGATTACAAATGAGCATGCAAGATAAAACTAGAAATCTTCGTGTTGAGGAGACTGGTCTCCGTATGGATTTCTTGCTTCAGAAGATGCACTTTGTAGTTGTGGCATTCTCTGAGTCAAAGGAGAGTTCAATTAATGCGTAGGCCCTCTGGAGTAAACGTGATGGCTTTCGAGTCAATGAGTTTCTAAACCGTGCCTTTGAAAGATTACATCCTTCAATGTATGGCGGTGCCCGAGAATGGAACTCACGGTGAGCATCGAGGATCATATCCCAAAGGATACGGAAAGGAGGTGGCCGAGCTCCTTTAACTCCACCAAGAATGTTGGAGTAGGTGAGAGCAACTCACAATGAGGCATAGGGATTGGATCATGCATTGTTCTTGGCCTTGTCAGTTCTTCCCACCTCGATGTTGTGATTTTAACGATAAGTTTGTTGTCGAGGAACATTACTGCTTGGGCGCATCTTGACACAGTGTTGACGGATAGTTGTGACACAGATTTGTGGAGCACACTGACTAGAAGTAGCTTTTGTCACCTGATTAGGAATTTGAAATGGAGGGTAAACAGAAGATTTTTCCTCATCCTCGGAAATTGTACTTGTCTCTTCATCAATTCGCTCTAGGAATTTGGAAGCAATAGCAATATCCTGAATTTTGCCCATCTTAAGACCACACTCAATTTGTTCCCCTACAACAACTAGGTGTGAAAACGTAGAAGTACATCCAGAAATCAGATAGAGGCTTGCCTCGCAAGGTATCGGAGAACATCTCAATGAGTTCTCGTTCCAAAAGAGGAGGTTGAACTCTAGCAGCTAATTCTCTCCATCTCTGCGCATACTGTTTGAAAGATTCTTCAGTCTTCTGAGTTAAGCCTCAGAGTTAAATTCTAGTGGGAACCATGCTACGATTATAGTCGTACTGATTGACAAAAGCTTCAGCCAATTCTTTCCAACTTTGGATGTGAGTTCGTTCAAGCTGAGTGTACCACTTGAGAGATGCTCCACTTAGGCTATCTTGAAAAACGTGCATGAGGAGCTTTCCATTTTCCGCATATGGAGCCATCTTATTGTAATAGGCTTTGATGTGGGTAATCGGATAAGAGGTACCCTTATACTTCTCAAAAGTGGGGATTTTGAATTTTGCAGGAATTTTGATATCAGGCACCAAGCACAAACTAGGAGCGTCTAAACCAACGGAATCACGACCCTCAATAGCTTTCATCCTTTTCTCAAGGAGGTGAAGCTTCTTCTCAGATTCAGTCTCTTTAATCGGAAACCTGAAGGTGTCAAACGAAGACTCGAAGATGTCCTCACAGTGAGGAGTTCCATTGACATGCATTTGCACGGTGTTTCTGACATTTTCATCTGAAAGGACCTCCTTGTGGTTAAGATTAACACCTGGTGGATTAACATGATCAGTGGTAACAACTTTGGACCTTTGAACAACTTGCTTTAACTCTTCTTGTCCAATGGAGAGGTTCTGGATAATCTCCATGAATTGATCCATCTGGGTATCTATATGAGCATTCATGCAACCACACTTGCACGAAGTTGATCCATGATGGCGATGATGTTAGAAATCGATCTTGCGGTCTTGAGATTACGAATAAAGCCGGTGAAATGAGTCGATTGAAATGAATGAAATGCATGATGATGCATGAATGATATGAAATAAACTATTTTTGATTATTGATGCAAATGGAATGCAACATGATGATAATAACGAGTTCACAGTGAATCGGGGATGGTATTGGTAATTAGAACAACTTATTTAGGTGGGCTCCTACGATAGGATAGCTCTGAAGCTTACCCAATAATCCCGAACAAGGTGGTTCTAATGTTTTTTGCTAAATGTTTCTCAGTCTCGGATCCTTTTAACAAATAGTATCATCGCGAGAGGCATGGTGACAGAATTTGCAAAGTATACTCAAAATGGCTCTTAAAGGGATGCTCGAAATCCAATATTTGAGCGGTCGGTTTAGGCTTGGATAACATGAACAAACTTAGAGTTATAGGTCGCTTGTCCAAGATTGATGTCCTGCTTATCGTGGGGCCACAACCTCCTTAAACAACCAACTCTAAGCGGGTCTTGGCTTGGTCCAACAAGACAATGGAGTCGGAGGGACCTGAGCTCACTGACCCTCTATTCTAAAAGGTGACCTAGAAGCCTGGGTAGTGGGCTTATCTATGTATCAATGCCCATGAATTCCCATCACAATAATATATCAACAAAATAATATACATAAAGTGTAAAGAGAACAATAAGCAATAAACAATAAATAAGCAAAAGAAGGAAGCGGTAAACAAACACACAAACATGCGAAGAACTAAACTAGGGTTGACTCGCTTAGTCAAAAAGATTTTAAAAATTTTCCCCAGTGAAGTCGCCAACTGAAGCAACTCGATTTTCAAAAATCATTTAAATGAATTTTCAAAACAATGAAATCGCCACCTAATTTTATTTGTTCTAAAAAGAACGGGAAAATATAGATAAAACCCACAAAAATCGGATAAGGCGGTCTACAAGACCAAAAATGATGGATTAGGAATCGATTCAAGAGGAAGGTATTAGCACCTTTTCGTCCATCGTACTCGATGGGACCCATTTATTTCCAAAGTGTTTGTGTGTGTTTGCTAACTTCTAAATCATGAATTTAAGAAATAAGAAAAGGGGTTTGTTTATTATTATTTTGAGTTTGACAGTTTGAAAGCAGCGTGCCTCGTATTCCCTCATGCAATGGGAAAGTCAAAACTCCGTAGTTCTTGTTGAAAATGTCTTGGATTGTTTGTATTGATTTTAGAAGAAAATGTTTTTGATGACCATATGTACCCCAAAATTTGCCCTCATGATTCCATACTCAAAGATTCCCGAGTTGATCAAATGGACACTCTTCAGACAATCAACCCAAACTAGGGTTTGACATTCCTCGATTCGAGATGGACTTCTAACACCTCAATGGTTTTCATGCTTCCTCATATGCTTCAAGATTCTCCATGTCAAGTTTCAAGCTTCGAGTCAATTTCCTCGAACAATTGCTCGGATGGTTGAAAATCGGTTGTATTGGTCAAAAGTCAGCTGTGGTCAACATCTGATCAAAACTTCGATTTTGGTCAACATCCTCATTTGAAGTTACATTCATCATTTGATCAAGGGTTGATCATGATTCATCAAGAAAACTCAAGATTTGCTCAAAAGTCGAACTTTCTAAATTAGGGTTTCTAGGTGAAAAGTCAAGCTGAACTTTGGTGATCATAACTTTCTCATACTTTCTCGAAATTTTTCCACCACCTCTTGTTTTGAAGGAAATTCAATTCTCTACAACTTCATGTCTCACAAGAATGTCAAAAATGCTTCATTTGAGAGGTATAGCTCAAAACATTCTGGTCCTTTTCAAAGTCAACAAAAGTCAACTTTTTGTTTTGAACATATATTGAGCATGGTAACTCAATTGAAGTGAAACCAAAGACATTGTTTAGAGGACTCCTAGAGCTTTCAAAAGTCCAAGAACTCTCAAAAATGTGAAAAATTGAGCAAGTTACACCATTCACAAGTTGGGCGATTTTGGAAGAATGCACAAAGAGATACTTCAAAAATCAAATCTTTTGCAAATGGGCCTATTTTTCTTCATCCTAACTTGTTCCTCATACAATTAGGAGTATCCAAGCCCAATGCCACGAATTTTTATTTTATTTTCCTATTTAATTTGGAATTTATTCATTTAAATACAAATTAAATTGAAAAATAAAGTATAAAATCAAAATTAATTGAAAGATTGATTTTTATTCCTTCCTTGAGATCCAAGCAACTCAATAAAGCCAGCAAATTTCGAAATTTGATCAATATGGCAAGATTGGATTGGAAATTAATCAAATTTTGAAAATTTGATTTTGTACAAAAATCAAATTTGATTTGCATTAAAAGTTGATTGATTCTTGCTCAAATTAACTCCAAATCCATCCAGTATATATATACAATGCATTCCAATTGCAAGAGAACAGAAAAATTGCTTGGAGGAACCCTAACCTAGTTCAAAAAATCCGTGACCTTTAAGCTATTGGCAATCATACTTCTAGCTGTTTTCAATTGATTTTGAGCACTCAAACACATTCCTTGATATCCCTTGAGTGATTCCAGACCTTTACATCGCTCGAAACCATCAAGAATCGAACTATCCAGAATTCGGTTTGTCAAGTTTTTTCCAAAATCGTATTTCAATTATCATGCATTTTTAACATGTTTTGTGTTTGTTTTTGTGATTAGTAGGAAGATTGCAAGCATTCTGGGCAGTTCAATTGCATTTCTATGGCCTGAAACACGATTTACCATTGTTAGGGTTTCTTGGGACGAATTAGGGCTTTGCTTATTAGGATAAATTGGACCACGAGACTAGTACCATTGCATTCGGGAGGATGTCTGGAATCGAACCATGGTCTTAAAATTCATTTATATTATGTGTATTGCATTTTGTGTTTTAGCCAGGGCCATAGCGTCGAGCCAAAGCCGACGCAGGATTTTCAAAATTTCAAATGAAGAAGACGAAGTCTCCCGCGGTGAAGAGGCAAGTAAGACGGCGACGCGTGTTATCTTCCACTAACCCCGTTTCCAAACAGTGAAGCAGCGTGGCTCAGTTGGTCAGCGCATTGGATTTGGAAGTTTGAAGTCCAGGGCGTGGGTTCGATCCTTGCCAAGACCAGTTTTGTTTCTTTTTTCTAAACTTCCTATTTTTCCATTATTTTCATAGTTTTCTTAATTATTTAATATTTCTATCATATTTTAATTCTTTTCATAATTTTTATTCTGCATCTTAAAAATACCAAAAAATATTTTTCTTTTTACATTATTTTCACAAAAATGTTTATTTAATTTAATAAATTAAGAAATATAATTTTTGCATGCATATTTATTTTATTCTTATTTTTGCATTTAAATCACTATAAATTGCATTTTAATTATTAAATCTTTTCCAAAAATTCCCAAAAAAATTATTATAACTTATTTATCTTATTTCCACATGTGATAATTTTTCCATATTAAAATTTGCATTTTTCTAACATTTTCTCTTATTTCAATTTCATCATATTTTCGATTTTCTCATATTTTCACGAGGTTGATCCGTCTGACGTTTCTTAGTTTTCTTTTATTTTCCAATAATGTAGCTGCTCATGGGATGTAATAGTTTAATCTAGGCTTTTACTTTCCGCATTTTAAATTATGTATCGCCCCAAAGCCATGTAATAGCGTAGGATTTACCTTTTCGCACCTTTACATTCGCATTTTACTTTCCGCACTCTTATCAATTGCTAGTAATTAGGCGTGTATGGCAAGATAAATATTGGACATAGCACACTAACCTTCAAGATAATATATTAAATCAACACACTCTTTCACATGCACCCTTAGGGTAGTTCTCTCTCGTTGCCTTTCGATTCAAATGGTCAAGTCCCTCGAGCGTAGAGGTATTCTACACCGTTGCCTTCCAATCAAATCATCATAGTCCCTTCGATATAAAGATCATAGACCCACGATGTAAGCCTACGAATACATGATCTTGGCCCTCGATTGTCGCCTCGAAAATGATGATAGTCCCTTCAAATGTGCTAGGATACTTCCTACAAGTTGCTTTCGATGACCATACGATGTCCCTTCGATTGTCCGTTTACATCCAACGAATGGAGCTACCCTAACTAATAATGCGGCTAGCGCTATTCTAAAGGAATGTAGAAATGCAACGACTAAATTACGAGTAGGTAATAAGTCTCCTAGTTGCTTGCTCTAAATCAAAAATACTTTTCACACCTCACACTTTCAAAACACTTTGTATACATTCCAGCGTGAATCATTGCAAAGTTCTTTTTCTAAAAACGAAACATTTCCGAACACTTTGTATACATTCCTACATGAATCATTACAAAGTCAAAGTGAAATGCCTTTTCAAAACATCTTTCAAACACACAGAAAGCACAAGTTTTTCAAAAGTGATCTATAGAGCAACTAAGAGCCCGTAGATAACTACGGATGGAAAGGGGTGCTGATACCTTCCCTTTTCATAACCATTCTCCCGTACTCAGAATCTAACGAAGGTCTTTTTGTACTTTCCCTTAATTGGATAAAAATAAAAGTCGGTGGCGACTCTTGCTATCCACATTTGGATACAAAAATCCTAAAAAGTCGGTTCAAGTATTACAGGTGGCGACTCTGAGGAGACACCTAAAGAGAATTGCCTTAAGGATTCATAGATCATTTTATTGCTTTGTTTGACTTGCTTGCTACTTTTAGGGTTGCTTGGGTATTATATTGTTGGGGATCCTACACCCGGATCCGGGTTTCCTTTTAGGTAAGTGGCATTAGATCGCTGGGCGTATAACTTAACGGTCAACATGATGGCTACGTTAGCGTGACACTTTGGTTGTCCGATGCTCCTCATTCCCAAGTTGAGGATAGCATTTGGCTTCTGCGTGGTGTCATCAGCTAACTAACTTTTAGAACCTTAATTGACCCATCTTGGCCATTAGAAGGTAGTGAGATGGCGGCTTTGGTGTGACCAGGGTTGGTTGATACTCGATGCTACGCTCATTGAGATCGAGACTTTTGGGACATTTCGATCGACCACTTGGTAGTCGCATTGAAATAAGCGCCTCTGAGAAAGATCAATGATGTGAGATTCCTAGAACCCGGTTACTATTATAGGACAGGATGAACCAACTCAAACTTTTGGTGGGGTAATCACCTAGACCTCATGCAAGCCTTAAACCATAGGCTCATTGTGTGATTTGTTTGTGTGTGCTATACATGACATCATGACATCATCTGCATTGCATATCATTTCTAACCATTTCAAGGACCTAGGGATTTATCTTTGCTCTGTTTTGTAGGGATTATGGCTTCTAGAAAGACTATCCGAATCAACTTCATGGGTATACCTTCTCAGCTCGAATTGGTTTGAAATTCCGACCATGCTCGGTTCATCAAAGACATGGTTATCTACTTGATTTGGTTATCTCGATTTTGAAGAAGATATGATGCATGTCTATTCAGTTCTTTGATCAAACACCATTGCTTTACATTTCAGTTATCAGTTGGTTCCTACCTTGGAAGAGTTCTCTAAGCTACTTGGGATACCTATTCTTGACCAAATGCCATTCACGGTTTGGAAAAGGTTCCTAAATGCGAAGACATCATCGACCTTACATCTTAAGCGCTCGAGACATTGAAGCCAATTGGGAAACTAGAGCGGAGTTAAGGTTTACTTTCTAAGTTCCTAATTAAACTCGAGAATTCCTCAAAGTTATGAGTTTCCATGCATTTGAAAACATTGTGGCCTTGCTAATTTATGGTTTGGTTCTATTCCTAATTCGGATCAATTCATAGATATCAACGCCATCAGTTGTTCCTTACCATGATCGATGCCTACTTTACTTGGGGATATCCTACATTCTCTCCATACTCGTACTACTAAAAGACAAGGCACTCTCATGTGTTGCATACCGTTACTATCTAGGTGGTTTATTTCGCACCTTCCTCCATCAGTTTTGAGGAACGAACAAAGGATGAAATGGTCTCAAAGGCTAATGTCACTCTCTCATTCAGATATCCGTTGGAGTCTTTTCTCTCAAAAGGACTTCACTTTCATTGAACGTTGTGGAGAATTTCCTAATGTGCCACTCCTTGGTATTAGAGGAGGAATTACTTACAACCCTTCTCTAGCCCTACGTCAGTTTGGTTTTGCTCGAAGAGATGGTCCACATGATATGCTTCTCCAAGATGTTGTGTTCGACTACAATCACGATCTCGAATTAAGCGAAGGTTTATACGCTTGGGGCATGGTAAAGAAGGCGATACCAAGACTTTGGGGCACCAGAATCCCACTCCTTGGGAGCCTTACCTCAAATGGGTGCGAGCTCGAGCTCAAAACCTCATGATGCCATTCACGCTGTTGTACCGTAATTATGGAACTGTTGCTATAGGTGGCGTACCACTATACTATTCTCCATCGACATGCCTACGATTTTGAAGACTTGAAGAGATCTTGGATTCGACTTAAAGAAGAAAGGATACCTTTGAAGCTCATTGTTATGCAGCGAGAAGAAAGTGCTAGAGTTGACCAGCTACTTCACGAGGCGCAACATCAACGCCTATCTCGGCACCAAGAGGAGCCCCATGGGAGACCTAGAAGCTTTTATGTTTTCTTTTGTTGTATTGCACTATCTTTTGTACTCAAAAGAAAAGAATAAAGAGAACTAATATTTGTTTGTTCATTGCTTGTTTAACAAATTTAAATCCTAAAGGTCCTTGAAAACATTGCATAGCATTCATAAACATTGCATAGCATAGCATAACATTGCATCACGGTACATTGGAGATTGGTTTTCTTATCCTCTTGCTATTTATTTTAGCGACAATGGCTCTCGAACAGTGTCAAAGATCTTGAGTTGAGAATGCTCGGTTTGAGATGTTCACTAGCTTGGTCCAAGGCCAAGATCGAAGAAGCTCATCAACGAAGAAGAAGGTTGTGGGTCTACTCAACATGGGCGGGGCAGCTACAAAGGTGGTCCTAAAGTGATCGGTCGGATTGAGTACTCGACAGGATGTCAAGAATGAAGGGAGTAACAAGGGTGTCGGAGAAGGCAACCAGGCGTGAGCTGAGAAAACAGAGAAGACCACTATGATGATGACCCGGTACTCGATGGAGATGACAAGTATAAGCAACTTGAAGACCGTTTGAATCTTGTGGAAAATACGAAAATGTCCGGGCTGAATTTTGATGATCACGAGTCTTGTTCGGGTGTTGTGATTCCTCCCAAGTTCAAAGTTCCTACCTTTGCCAAGTATGATGGCATTTCTTGTCCATTTAAAGTCCTATGTCAGAAGATCGGTCCCTGATGAGAGAAAGTTGTGGATGCATTATTTTCAAGAGAGTTTGTCGGAACTCAATTGGAGTGGTATTATCGACTAGAGAATGACCGTATCCGTACTTGGGTGATTTGGTGATGCTTTCTCAGACAATATGAGTACAATCTTTGACACACCCACTCGCATGCAACTACAAAGCATGTCTATGGGTCGTGATGAGAAGTTCAAGGGTATGCTCGAAATGGAGATCTAGCGGCGAGTTCAACCACCCTTGTCCAATAGGGAGTTGGTTGATATGTTCATGGGGACATTGTCGGTCCATTCTTTAATCATCGATTGGAAACTCTTGGGGATTCACCGGTGATACTATGCGGCGCGAAGGTGGTATCAAGAAGCGGAAAGATTCATGTAGAGTCATCATCAAATCTTGCAAAGAGATCTTTCGGTGGTAAGAAAGAAGCTAATCTGTGTGGTGCAAGAGCAAACGAGCCGACCGCGCTCGATCGTGAGGCGGTTGTGATCTCAATCCTACATCGGCCAACCTCGGTGAGACAGCGTGGCGAGGCGCCACGAGGCAGTTCTGAAGATCAACATGCCATTGTCCAAGCCTTGCAGCACGTGTTGGCGGTGATAACCTTGAGGATCCTCCTCGAATGTCAACACTTCCTCTCCGAAATATAATCCTAATGCTAAGTGTGCTTACCACTCAATAGCCAGGGGCACGACAACACGCTGTTGGGCTTTGAAGAATAAGATTCAAGATATGATTGAAGCTAAGCATTGAGTTTGATCCTCCCGTCGAGACTCGAATGTGATCAATGCTCCTATGCTAACCATGACAAGGTTCAATCTTGGGTGATGATACTTATGTTTTCAACATAGATGACTTGACCATTCCTCGATGTTGTTAAGAAGAATTTCTTTACAATGGTATCAATCGGGATGCCCGAGAATTGTCGTTGGTGCCCGTCTGCGCGATGGTTGTGCTTGGTTAAGAAGGCGTGTTCGATGCATGATGGATAGCCGTGAGATACTATTCTTGAAACCACACATGCGGTTGTGTGAAGATATGTCTAAATTGAAGATCGAAGATGCGAATGAAACCGAACCATCGTATGGGATACCTTGGGGCAGCCAGTGGAAAGTATGATTACATGGTGAAGTATTCGTCCCAGCAGTTACAAGATTCCTATTGAAGATATTAAAGCGACGGGATGGGGTGACGATTTCCAGAAGACTATCTTGATGTTAATACCATAAGGATTTCCTCTGTTGATCATGCCTAGGTGGCGCCCTCATTATCACTTCTCGAGACCTATTCCATATTCCTCGACAAAGCTATACCTTGGAATTATGGGTGATGTTTACTATCATGGCGTCAAGCAAGACCCTACGGTGAAGATCTTACAATTTCGACATTGACCACATCAGGGATCTAGTAAGGTGACCCGAGAAGGGTATTCTCTCCAAATCTCTCTCCAAAAGACACGCGACTCCATTTCGCATTCCACTACTCAACCAATATCGGCCGATGGGAAAGAACCGATGACTCATCACTGCTCAACGAAGTACCAAAGGAAGTTCTTGACACCTCCAACAAGAAATGGAGAAATGCGAAGATTATCAAGAAGAGTGACTACAATGTTGTGGAGCAGTTGGGACAGACTCGTCCAAGATCTCCATGCTTGCTGCTCTTGTGCTCAGGGCCCATACTAGCCTTGGTGAAGTTTGAAGAATGCTCATGTGCCGCAAGAACTACTACTTGACCCGGTTTGAAGTTTGTATCACTAGCACGGCTGCCAACAACGGGCCTTCTCGATCTTGATTTGATTCTGCCGAAAAGAAGCATAACAAAGCCTTGCATCTACGTGGAATGCAAGGTACTACATTATCTCATGTATTGGTGGATCGGTTACGCTCTGAACATCCTACGAAGGCGCTTTTGATCGCCTCGGCGTCGAAGGGTTGGTTACGAGACCGGTGACATCATTGTGCGAGCTTTTGATGGTTCTAAACGAACAGTACTTGGAGAGCTCATTCTGACTGTCAAAGTCGGTTCCCAGACTTTTGACTCTACATTCTTTGTCATGGATATCCGTCCGACTTACTCTTGCCTACTTGGGCCCTTGGATACATGGGGCGGTATTACCTTGCATCGGAAGGTGGTACCGGTGAAAGGGAAAGTTGTTACAGTGTGTGGTGAAGAAGAATACATGGTCAGTCACCTACAGTCGTTCCGATATCTCGAGATGGAAGGTGAATTCTTTGAGACTCCCTGTCAAGCTTTCGAAACAGTCCCCAGAGTCGTGCCTGTTGACTCTCCTGCTACTCCTGAAGTTACACAAGCTCCTCCTAGGATGGCCTCCCTGAAAGATGCTCAAGCTGCAGTTGAAGAGGGTGGTAGTGCTATTTGGGGTCAGCTCCCTGATCTTCCTTTCAAGTTTGACAAGACTGGTTTAGGCTTCACTATCAAGGGTCAGAAGATGATACGCTTGAGCGTGCCAACTTCCTGTCCGCATCAGCCAGAGGGGAATTCATGCTATAGAAGACGACGACAACGACTTCGACATCAGCAATTGGATCTTCCCAACTCCCGACAACGGACTCAACAATTGGAAGACTGAAGACGTCATACCAATCTCCTTTAGTCAGGAGTAATTATTCTTGTTTTGTTTGCTTTCCGTATTTTCTATGTGTTGAACAATAAACTCTAAAGCCTAGTGCCTTGCGGGCATCATGGCTCGTTTGGGGTTTTTATTTGTTGTTTGCGTATTTTCATTCAATAAATTCGTTGGACTTTTGCATTCAATTGTGTTTTGCTTTCTTTTACTTTATCACCCCTTCAAAGGCTATGTGTTCTTACACACCGTGGTACAACTGAGAATCACTCAGAATCTCGTTAATATGACTATGCTAGTGCTAAATATGACTTGATAATCCGATCTACCAAGCCGAAGATGAAAGTGAGGAAGATTGTGAAGTGCCGGAGAACTTGTCGATTACTCTGACAAGAAGATCGAGTTATCTGACCACGAAGAAAGTTGAGGTTGTGAATTTGGGTACTAGCGAAGGCAGAAAAGAGATCAAGATAGGGCGGGTCTTGGGCACGGTGTTAAAGAAAGGTTGATTCGGATGCTACGAGACTACATTGAGGTTTTGCTTGGTCATACGAAGACATGCTGGTTTGACATTGATATTGTGGTTCATCGATTGCCAACAAAGAAGGTTTTCTCGGTGAAAGAAGGTCCGTCGTATGCGCGAAATGTCGAGAAAATCAAAGCGAAGTTATGAAAGGTTCAACGGATTTCTAGCTGTCACCTCTTATCCCGGTGGGTTGCTAACGTAGTACCCGTACCTAAGAAGGATGGCAAAATGCGAATGTGTGTGGATTACGAGAGATCGAACAAAGCAAGTCAGAAGATGATTCCGCTTCCCGTATTGATGTTACGGTTGACAACACCGCTCAACACAAGGTTTTCTCCTTCATGGATGGTTTCTCGGTTATAATCGATTAAAATGGCTCCGAAGACATGGAGACTACTTTTGTTACGGTGGGGTACTACGCTACAAGGTTATGCCATTTGGGTTGAAGAGCGGCGCTACTTATCGCGTGCCATGGTGGCACTATTTCATGACATGATTCATCACGAGATAGAGGTCTCGTCGGCGACATGATAGCTCGGTCCGAGACAGAGGAAGAACACCTTGATCATTTGCGAAACTATTTGATTGAAGAAGTGGGTGAGACTTAATCTAACAAGTGCACTTTTGGGTCGGATCAGGAAAACTCCTAGGGTTTGTTGTCGGTGGTAGAGGAATTGAAGTTGATCCGCCAAGGTTAAAGCTATACAAGAGATGCCGCTCCCGTGCGAGAAGGAAGTCGGAGGTTTCTTGGGCGTTTGAACTACATTGCGATTCATTGCACACCTAGCGCTACTTGTGAGCCAATCTTCAAGTTACTAAAGAAAGATCAAGTGGTAGAATGGAGCGACGATTGCGGATCGCTTTTGACAAAATCAAGGGTACCTACGAATCCTCCTATCACGATCTTGCCTACCAAGGAAGACCTCTTATCATGTACTGGTGTTAGAGAACTCAATGGGGTGTGTGTTGGGGCAACATGGCATGTGCAGTCGAAAAGAGCATGCAATATACTACCTTAGCAAAAGTTTACCGATTGTGAAACAAGATACTCACACTCGAGAAAACTTGCAGCGCTTTGGCATGGGCTGCTCGACTAAGGCAGTATATGTTGACTCACTACCTTGTTGATTTCTAAGATGGATCCGATAAAATACATCTTTGAGAAACCACCCTCTCCGGAAGAATAGCAAGATGGCAAATGATCTTGACCGAGTATGATATCGGTACACTTCTCGAAAGCAATCAAAGGAAGTGTAGTAGCCGACCATTGGCTCATCAAGTAGATGACTATCGGTCTATGCAATTAATTTCGAGATGAAGATGTTTTACTAGTTCGATTGCGAAGAACCGGGCCAGACGAAGGACACGAACAAGGATCGATGGACCATGGTCTTTGATGGAGCCTCAAATGCCTTGGCAATGGCATTGGCGCCATCATTACATCCCTGTGAGGACATACTCCTTTCACCGCCAGATTATGTTTCGATTGTACCAACAACATGGCCGTCTGAGCGTGCATCATGGGTATTAAAGGCGCTATTGATTTAAGAATCAAGTTCTTGCAAGTGTATGGAGACTCGACTTTGGTGATCGGTCATTAAGGGCGAGTGGGATACGAGCATCCGAATCTCATTCCGTGTCGAGCATGTTAGAGTTTGATCCGTACTTTGAAGAGATTACTTTTGATCACATTCCACGAGAAGAGAATCAATTGGCGGACAGCGTTAGCTACTATGTCATCTATGTTCAAGGTTAGGTGGGACAACAGGCTCCCACGATCATCATTGAAAAGTTTGACGAACCGGTATTGTTATGAGCTTGACACGGAGGAGAAACCTTGGTACTACGACGTGAAGGGTATCTTGAGACTCGGGAATATCCAGAGGGCATCATTAATGATAAGAAGTTCTTGAGAAGGTTTGCATCCAAATTCTTCCTCGATGTGCGGCATCTTGTACAAGCAAATGACTTGTGCTTACTACTGTGACCGAAAACGACAATACGTATCATGGAAGAGTTACGAGCGCATTTGGTACCCACTCCGGTTGGACATACGATGGCTAAGAAGATTACGAGAACGAGGATACTATTGGTCCACCATGGGCGATTGTCACCGTTATGCTCGATCTTGTCACAAATGCCGTTCTGTGAGACAAAGTGCGTACCTCGGTACCTCTGAATGTTTTAACCGCTCCTTGGCCTTTTGCAATGTGGGGCATTGACATGATTGGAGAAATCAAGCCCACCGCTTCCAGCGGACATCGCTTCATCCTTGTGGCAATTGACTATTTCACCAAGTGGGTAGGCGGCCTCGTTCGCATCATTACCAAGAATGTTGTGGCTCGATTCATCAAACATAATCTTATCATCGGTATGGCACTCCGAAAGTATTATCGGATAATGGATCTAACCTCAACAACAAGATGATCACCGAACTCCGCAGATTCAAGATCAAACATCACAACTCTTCTCCTTATCGGCCTAAGATGAATGGCGATGGAAGCCAATAAGAACATTAAGAAGATTATCTGAGAAGATGACGGTGACTTACAAAGATTGGCATGAGATGTTACCATTTGCTCTTCATGGTTATCGCTTCTGATCGGACATCCACGAGGCCCCTTCTCTCTCGTATCTGGTATGGAAGAGTCCTACCATTGAGGTTCAAATACCCTCAACGAGTCCTCGGGCCGAGTTAAGCGAAGCGATTGGATCGAGACTCGCCTTGACGATTAATTTGATTGATGAGAAGCGACTAGCGTCCATACCATGGACGGTTATCGAGCGAATGATCGAGCATTTAACAAGAAAGTCAAGCAGTGTACCAAGTCGGTGACCTAGTAGTCAAGCGTCATTCTTCCACAAGGTGATCGGGGCAAATGGACTCCCACCTATGAGGGACCGTTTGTAGTCAAGGCGATTTTCGGCGGAGCTATGATACTTAGCACCATGGATGGTGAAGACTTCCACACCACATGAGCGGAGACATAGTCAAAAATACTACGCATGAAAGAGACCCGCTGGGTCGGCGAACCTAGGCAAAAATAAGGGCATCTGGCGAACCAAAGGGTTCGGGCAAAAGTTAAGGATATATACAAAATATGTACACCGGCAAGTCGAAAACACGAAAAGGCGGCTTGGGCAAAAAGGTATCGGTGGTGAAAACTAGAAAGGCGGTCTAGGCAAAGTTAGGGATTTAAGCGTCGACTATGTCGTCCGGATCACCATCTTGAGACTACTACCGTCGGCATTCAAGTTCAAATGGCGAAGATCAATTCAATCACTTTCTCTTGACGAGGAGATGAGATAGTTGATATATATGTACTAGCATAGTTGGAACATAACGAGATGGTTTCCGCATAGCCTTTACTTTTCTCTTGTACAAACTACTTGACGCCATACGCTCAAATAAATGCAAGTTTCTTTCTCTTTGCCATTTACATTTGTTGTTGTTTGCATAAAGTCAAGCGTCCGCTTTGAATGATTATACGCATCGACAATAAAATTGGTTCATGACGTCTGAAAAGCGAATGGACAAGGATAATTACTACGGGCTCGGGGAATTGAGATGACGGCGAAAGTCACCGATCGTTCCCCTACAGTGAATCCCACGAAATGTCATTCACTTCAAATTCTCTCCATCGAATCTGATTCCTTCTCGAAATTTCATCATCGTGACTTTATCTCCAGAGACATCCATCCTCGGCGGATCGTTTCAACAAATCCCTTTCCCGGCGGATGTCTAGACTTGAGACTTGGTCGGATAGTGCATCGGAGAAACCTACCCCTTATACCCGACCCAGATTTCGGCGAGCTCCGGATCTTTCAATCCGCCTCCAGACGGTTTACCAACTACTCCTCGTGCGAATCTATGCACAAGATTCCCAGTAGAGTGCCTCATAACTCTCCTCGACGAGCCTCTGAATTTTCCCAGCGGGGTCCATGAACAAGATTTTTGGTGACACGGTCCTCGGTCTCCCATCCATAGCGGTATCTAGGTTCGAGACTTGGTGGATAATGCATCGGAGAATTTAAAGCTACGTTCCTTCTCAGGTTTCCGTCCGTCTCGACCCCCAGCGATCGAGAAATTCTCGGCGGGATATTCACATCTTCCTCAAGATGGATATGTTTTGAAATATCACGACATCCATCATTCATACATTATTCATGAATATCATAATTTGTGCATATATCATTCATACGCATTATCATGCATCATACTTTGCATAAGACTAACAATATTCTATCAAAATTTCTCTTGTTTTGCCAAGCAGTAAAAGTCATTCGGCGTGGCGGTCGAGATTAATGCGAAACAGACGGGAAAACTATACGAGCGACCGGCTTTGTTGTTCTCCAACAACGGATCCGGGATTAATACAAGCTGAGCGGAAACCTTATCCGAACGATCACAAGTTATCCTCCGATAACGAGCGGTGGATCAACACCCGATGTGACGAAACATCCACGTTTGCCCCTCGGCGATCGGCGAAGAACTATTCGACTCCTTCTTATTATCAGCAGCAACTACAAAGTCGTGCGACTCGGTTGCCGGATGGCATCTTAAGCCCATCTCGACTACTTGTCAACATTTCTCGACTTCGAATCTGCATATTTGGTTAAAAATCAATACGGACCAATAACTTCATTCAAAAGCAAGAAGTCTAACATCGACTCCCTCGGATGGCATCCTAAGCCCATCTCCTCGAAGCGTCTCTGAGCCTGGCGTGCGGCTCACTCCCGCATCAGTCCCTCCGGATGGCATCCTAAGCCCATCTCTATCTGACGGTCTCGAGTCTAGCGTCGACTCGTTCCCAGTGAAGTCTCCAGCTTCTCCAAATGGCATCACAAGCCCATTCCGCATCCTCATCAACCGCGAGTGCAAATTTTCGGTGTACTCGGTGTTCAATCATCTTCTACCTCCGGTCACGAAAGGCAAAGCATGCCAATCTATCCCTTCGGTACAAGAAGATTGAGCAGGGGCATGTCATACCCAAAATTTGCCCTCGTGATTCCATACTCGAGGATTCCCCAGTTGATCAAATGGACACTCTTCAGGCAATCAACCCAAACTAGGGTTTGACATTCCTCGATTCGGATGGACTTCTAACACCTCCAATGGTTTTCATGCTTCCTCATATGCTTCAAAGATTCTCCATGTCAAGTTTCAAGCTTCAGTCAATTTCCTCGAACGATTGCTCGGATGGTTGAAAATCGGTTGTATTGTCAAAAAGTCAGCTGTGGTCAACATCTGATCAAAACTTCGATTTTGGTCAACATCCTCATTTTGAAGTTACATTCATCATTTGATCAAGGGTTGATCATGATTCATCAAAAAACTCAAGATTTGCTCAAAGTCAAACTTTCTAAATTAGGGTTTCTAGGTGAAAAGTCATGAACTGGTGATCATAACTTTCTCATACTTTCTGAAATTTTCCACCACCTCTTGTTTTGAAGGAAATTTAATTCTCTACAACTTCATGTCTCACAAGAATGTCCAAAAAATGCTTCATTTGAGAGGTATAGCTCAAAACATTACAGGTCCTTTTCAAAGTCAACAAAAAGTCAACTTTTTGTTTTGAACATATATTGAGCATGGTAACTCCAATTGAAGTGAAACCAAAGACATTGTTTAGAGGACTCCTAGAGCTTTCCAAAAAGTCCAAGAACTCTCAAAAATGTGAAAAATTGAGCAAGTTACACCATTCACAAGTTGGGCAATTTTGGAAGAATGCACAAAGAGAGATACTTCAAAAAATCAAATCTTTTGCAAATGGGCCTATTTTTTCTTCATCCTAACTTGTTCCTCATACAATTAGGAGTATCCAAGCCCAATGCCACGAATTTTTATTTTATTTTCCTATTTAATTTGGAATTTATTCATTTAAATACAAATTAAATTGAAAAATAAAGTATAAAATCAAAATTAATTGAAAGATTGATTTTTATTCCTTCCTTGAGATCCAAGCAACTCAATAAAGCCAGCAAATTTCGAAATTTGATCAATATGGCAAGATTGGATTGGAAATTAATCAAATTTTGAAAATTTGATTTTGTACAAAAATCAAATTTGATTTGCATTAAAAGTTGATTGATTCTTGCTCAAATTAACTCCAAATCCATCCAGTATATATATACAATGCATTCCAATTGCAAGAGAACAGAAAAATTGCTTGGAGGAACCCTAACCTAGTTCAAAAAATCCGTGACCTTTAAGCTATTGGCAATCATACTTCTAGCTGTTTTCAATTGATTTTGAGCACTCAAACACATTCCTTGATATCCCTTGAGTGATTCCAGACCTTTACATCGCTCGAAACCATCAAGAATCGAACTATCCAGAATTCGGTTTGTCAAGTTTTTTCCAAAATCGTATTTCAATTATCATGCATTTTTAACATGTTTTGTGTTTGTTTTTGTGATTAGTAGGAAGATTGCAAGCATTCTGGGCAGTTCAATTGCATTTCTATGGCCTGAAACACGATTTACCATTGTTAGGGTTTCTTGGGACGAATTAGGGCTTTGCTTATTAGGATAAATTGGACCACGAGACTAGTACCATTGCATTCGGGAGGATGTCTGGAATCGAACCATGGTCTTAAAATTCATTTATATTATGTGTATTGCATTTTGTGTTTTAGCCAGGGCCATAGCGTCGAGCCAAAGCCGACGCAGGATTTTCAAAATTTCAAATGAAGAAGACGAAGTCTCCCGCGGTGAAGAGGCAAGTAAGACGGCGACGCGTGTTATCTTCCACTAACCCCGTTTCCAAACAGTGAAGCAGCGTGGCTCAGTTGGTCAGCGCATTGGATTTGGAAGTTTGAAGTCCAGGGCGTGGGTTCGATCCTTGCCAAGACCAGTTTTGTTTCTTTTTTCTAAACTTCCTATTTTTCCATTATTTTCATAGTTTTCTTAATTATTTAATATTTCTATCATATTTTAATTCTTTTCATAATTTTTATTCTGCATCTTAAAAATACCAAAAAATATTTTTCTTTTTACATTATTTTCACAAAAATGTTTATTTAATTTAATAAATTAAGAAATATAATTTTTGCATGCATATTTATTTTATTCTTATTTTTGCATTTAAATCACTATAAATTGCATTTTAATTATTAAATCTTTTCCAAAAATTCCCAAAAAAATTATTATAACTTATTTATCTTATTTCCAGCATGTGATAATTTTTCCATATTAAAATTTGCATTTTTTCTAACATTTTCTCTTATTTCAATTTCATCATATTTTCCGATTTTCTCATATTTTCACAGGTTGATCCGATACAGACGTTTCTTCCGTTTTTCTTTTATTTTCCAATAATGTAACTGCTCATGGGATGTAATAGTTTAATCTAGGCTTTTACTTTCCGCATTTTAAATTATGTATCTGCCCCAAAGCCATGTAATAGCGTAGGATTTACCTTTTCCGCACCTTTACATTCCGCATTTTACTTTCCGCACTCTTATCAATTGCTAGTAATTAGGCGTGTATGGCAAGATAAATATTGGACATAGCTCACACTAACCTTCAAGATAATATATTCTGAAATCAACACACTCTTTCACACATGCACCCCTTAGGGTAGTTCTCTCTCGTTGCCTTCGATTCAAATGGTCAAGTCCCTCGAGCGTGGGGTATTCTAGCACCGTTGCCTTCCAATCAAATCATCATAGTCCCTTCGATATAAAGATCATAGACCCACGATGTCGCCTACGAATACATGATCTTGGCCCTCGATTGTCGCCTACGAAAAATGATGATAGTCCTTCAAATGTGCTAGGATACTTCCTACAAGTTGCTTTCGATGACCATACGATGTCCCTTCGATTGTCCGTTTACATCCAGCGAATGGAGCTACCTACTAACTAATGGTGCGGCTGCGCTATTCTAAAGGAATGTAGAAATGCAACGACTAAATTACGAGTAGGTAATAAGTCTCCTAGTTGCTTGCTCTAAATCAAAAATACTTTTCACACCTCACTTTCAAAACACTTTGTATACATTCCGGTGAATCATTGCAAAGTTCTTTTCTAAAAGCGAAACATTTCCGAACACTTTGTATACATTCCTACATGAATCATTACAAAGTCAAAGTGAAATGCCTTTTCAAAACATCTTTCAAACACACAGAAAGCACAAGTTTTTCAAAAGTGATCTATAGAGCAACTAAGAGCCCGTAGATAACTACGGATGGAAAGGGGTGCTGATACCTTCCCTTTTCATAACCATTCTCCCGTACTCAGAATCTAACGAAGGTCTTTTTCTGTACTTTTACCTTCCCTTAATTGGATAAAAATAAAAGTCGGTGGCGACTCTTGCTATCCGCACATTTGGATACAAAAAATCCTAAAAAAGTCAGTTCACCGTATTACAGCGTATGAGCGGAAAAGGAATTTGCATGGGTTGAATTGATTTTAATTGTAGATGACAAGTATCAAAACGTTGGGCTATCCTCTAACGATTCGAATACTCGAGATTGGTGATTGAGGTCAACCGATCATCTCTCATCCAAAATCTTTATTATGAAAAGGGTGAGGTGAAATAAAGTTCACTTTTATTAAGTGTATGGAATAAAGTATTTAAGTCATTGGACTATCCTCTAATGACCCCAATACTTTACATTTTAATTAAATCGTCGGGCTATCATCCAACAATTTAATTAAATACAATAGCACTATGTTTTTTTTAGAACATGGATTTGAAGTTTCTCAATTTATTGGGCTATCCTCTAATCAATTAGAAACTTCGATTTGTTTTAATCCTTGGGCTAACCTCTAACTATTAAAACAAATCTTATCCAAGTGTTCTTTTTTATAGAAAAAATTGATTTAGAAAAACAAATTCAATTAATTAATTTAATTTGAAAGTGTTTTAAGAGTTTGGTTGTGGATAGAATAATTTAATTAGGAAAACAAGCGAGCCCATACAAGGTGGCTTTATGTATGCTCCTAAAAGTGGGACTAGCGTGACACTAGTATTCTAAACGACCGATTGGAACAATCGATCGAATAGTTATCGCTAGAAAAGCCCAAGACCAAACTATGAATGTGTACAGTGTGCATTGTGTATGTTTACTGTTCATTGATGAGGCCCAAGAGGAGGCTATGTGTTCTAATATGATAAGCATAATTAAGCAGTAATTAGAACATACAAGGAATGAGGGTACATGTTCATGAACAAGGATATATAAAACCAAATCGAATTAATTTGAATAAATAAATAGCTTTTATGTTGTGCAAGAGTTGAGCTCAAGTAGTCTTCAAGATCGGATAAGGCTTGATGCATCGGATGAATACCAAATGAAGGCTCTACATCACTCAAGATACAAAAAACTATACGAAGAATAGATATATTTGCGTTCAAATTCATTCGATGGTTGAATTAAATTCCAAATTCAAAATCGTAACATAAGAATAATAATTACAATATGATTTTATTTACAAATGGATATGAATAAAGTATATAAATAAAAGTAGTATAATTGTATTTACAATATTAAATATAAGAAATAAAAATAATACTAAATATTTGTATGTTCATAAAATTAAAATACTAAATACTAAATAGTAGGATAACTATAATAAAAATGCAATTGGAGAGAAGTTATATGGATGCTAAGAGTAATTGTATATGTGCTAATGAAAGTGAATGCTTGAACAATCCTTGATATCTTCACAAAAAGCAAATTGGTTAGTAGCATAGTGTGGAATAAAATTGAAATATAATAGCAATAAGATAAACATGGTTAATAAGCAAGATCTTAAAAAACGGATGCAACTTATATGAATGAATGAGAAATTCAAGAATCAAGAATTTATTCATGATTATCGATTTACAAATGGACTAACCAAAGAACTTATGTTGTTAATCAATCAAAAAACGGAAAATTGAGTTCTAAACGCGTTTAAACCACATGAACCGAAAACGGGTAGCAACTTTGTTATCTTAAGAAATACTCAAAAATTCCACTTAAATCAATTAAACTACCGAAGCACCATTGCTATTGCAACCAAG
This sequence comes from Vicia sativa, assembly GCA_021764765.1. Taxonomy (NCBI): domain Eukaryota; kingdom Viridiplantae; phylum Streptophyta; class Magnoliopsida; order Fabales; family Fabaceae; genus Vicia; species Vicia sativa. Next base: position 269,271,556 of record CM038792.1, read on the forward strand.
ATTCCATCGTTTGAATTCAATTTGAAATGTAATCAAAACCACGTTAACCATTCATTCGAATTGATTCAAATCAACATGTCATGAAATTAAACTCGACAATCAAGTTTTAACAAATAAACCGAATTCGGGGCAGCCACTAATCAATTACTTTTACTCAAGATAAAAATGATTTTTCTTGCACTAAAGAAACAATGTGATACCCTCGATAGTTTTCTCGATTAAGTCTTACGCAAATAATGCGACATAGACATTGAACCATCATCGAAACCAATATGGAATCCTTATCTCAAATTCAATTGAAACTAAAAGATGAAAGTAACATAATACGCGATGTCTCAATGGTTTCTCGGCGAGTTTCTACGCGAATAATCGCGGAAACAAACTTACCTTCATCGAAACTAACATGAATGTCAATCAAACATAAACTACAATCGAAATTAAAACGAGAATAAGATAGTGTACCAATGGTTTCTCGGTTAAATCGTACGCGAATAAATGCGACATCGATATCAAACCTTCATCGAAACCGATACGGAATCTTCGTATCAATTATTCATCATAAACCAAACCGAACACTCCAAATGTATGTGTCCATACGGTTTTGAAATCAAATTTGATTCAAGTTTAAATTGCAGCATAATATAAAATGTAGCAATGTGCACTCATAGTTTCTCGGTTGGGTTCCTCATGAATAAGCAATATTACCATTACCTTCATCGAAACCATCTAGGAATTAAACTTTACAACTTCAAGTGAGTTCACGAAACCATAATTTTCAGGACTTAATACAAATGTAAAACGTTATCACAAATTCAAAAATTCAAGCATAAACATATATCAAGCCTATTTTCAACACAAGAACTCAAATGCTCTTTCACGGACAGTTGTATCGATTCATATCAATATTAGTGCAGCCACTCACCATCAAAACTCGACAAAGATTCAGTTTAACGGGTTAAAAATTAGATCTTACGAAAGCGTCGAATATCAACGAAGCCGTGTTCTGAACTTGTTGTTCTTTGCGGTTTGAACGAAGGTTGGTGAAGGTTACGCTTGGTGATGAGACAAAGTGAGCGGTGGCGGTGAGGAGGAGAAAGTGATGAGGATCACGGCAGGCTGTTGGGTGTGAAGATGAGGACACGGGAGAACATGGGGCGGTATCTTTGGAGAAGCAGCGAGTTGTCGATGATGAAGAATGGAAGAGTTCACGGTGGCGGAAAGTGAGTAGTGGAGGCGGTGCCGGAGCGGGAGTTTATGAAGGGTTAAGAAGAGTTTGATGGTGGTTTGAATGGAGAGACAAGAAAGGGATGTCGGAGGTTGAGATTGAAGGAGAAGCGATGGAGGGTTTTCACGGTGGAGGGCATCGTGAGGGGTTTGAGCGGAGAGGAGGTGGAGGAGAGTATGTATATGGTGAGGATGATGGAAGTGAGAATGGAGTTGTTGTGAGTAAAAGACGGAGGCTACGGTAGTTGGAAGGCGGAGGTTGCAGTTGAGGGAGAAAGCGTGAAGGAGTATATGAGAGGTGGTAGCGAGGAGGCAGCGGGTTGAGGCGAGCAACAGAGGGGGTAGCGGATGGGTGAGAATGATGAGATAGTGAGGTTGGAGGGGTATTGAATGGTATGTACAGAGGGATTGGGAAGAAGGTTTAGATGGAGGTTGAAGAAGATGAGTAAGGGTGGTTTGGAAGATGGGTTTGGCGGAGTATAAGAGATGAATGAGGAAAATTATTTTCCTTGGATCCATGTTGCCTTTTCACGTTTGTTTCCATTTTTGTTCCCTTTTCACGGACAGTAACATGACACATATATATATCCAAAAATTAGGTCTAGCAATTTTTGATTATCTCTAAAATACCCCTCATGATTAAATGGGCCACAAAATTGGGTTGGGTAAAAATTAACAAGCCCATAGTATTTTGTTTGATTTTTTTGAGATAAAAAGGACATCTAAAAGCGCGAAATGATATAAATTTGGACAATAAATTATCCGGAAAAATAAAATGAGCACATTAAAATAAACTACGGGTTTCACAGATTAAATAAAAATTATTGAAATAATTAAAATTGAAATAAAACGATAATAAAGAATACCTGATTTTAAAACACTTACGGTTAATAAAGCAGTGAGTTAGAGGCGAAAATTTGAAATATTTTCCCCACTAATTTTCGTACAGTGTCGAATCGTCTTTTAACAGTCTGTTTATAAAACCGAAATATTGATATCATCGACATATAATCAACTTAAAACGATATAATAGACAGGTAAGGAGATAAAAATGAATGAAGTAAAATAACAGGTATTTTATAATTATAAAACGATGCAGATATCGATTTAAACTAACTTTTAGTCAATTTAAATACGACTAATGATGCAGATGCGATGAATGAATGACTATTTAATGCCAATGACCTAATGGACGCGTATACAGATGAATGTGAAGCCTAAGCCAGATAAAATCGAGATAGTAGGGAAAATTTTGGGGTGCAACAGGTTTGATTGATGATAAAGCTCTTTCTTTTGCTGATGTTCCTAGTGTGGCTAATAATTCGTTGCCTAAGCATGGGGCACCTGCTATCAATGCCATATGTGATGACGAAAGGGTGCTTGTGAAAGATGTAGACCAGGTGAAGATGTCCCTAGAAGAGGTCTTTGAACATTTGGACAGGGCAGGTTTGATTGAAGAGGGGCATGATAGTTGCCAAGTTTGTTGTGTTGATCCGAGTAAGTATCCTGGATTCAAGTTGTATCTACAGAAGTTGATGGATTGACATGAAAGGCAGTTTAGCCAAGCTTTGGATACTAATGATGTTACAGTTGTGGTACCAATAACGAAGTTTGATAGATCTCCTATAAAATTCGTTGTTCCAATTCAAATGATGAGCGGCGATGGTTGTTGGAAGAAATTACGAAGCTTGTTATCCGATTAGGAATGAATCCATGATGAGCATCGATAGACCTCCCACAAGTTTGGTCGTTCCAATTCCGAAAAGCAAGCTAGCATCAACTGCTGAGCCTATGGTGATTTACCCTCCCACTCAAATCCCCTATGAAAGCACTAAGGCAATACCATGGAACTACTCCCCTGCAGTACATGTGGGCGGTAAGCCAATTGTCTTGAAAGAACCTGATGTTGTCAATATTTCAGGAACAAGTGGTATGACCCGCAGCTGCGGTCGTATATTCAGCCCGGAAGTATTACAAAATAAGGTCGTTGAGAAGACATCGTTGCCCCCCATCGTGAAGAATACTAGTGTTACCCCTAACACGGGATCCTCAAAGAGCATGCCTACTCCGGATGAAACCCTGAAGATCATAAAGAAAAGTGACTATCAAGTAGTCGAACAACTCAATCAAACTCCTTCGAAGATCTCAATTTGGATTTGCTTGCAAGTTCGAAGCACATCGAACAACATTGTTCAAGTTTCTCAATGAGGATTATGTTAATGAGGAGATTTACGTGAACCGACTAGAAGGTGTTATGTCCATCTAAGTTACGGTAGTTGCTTGACATTTCGATGATGACTTACCCGTGTGGGCGTAATCATAACAAGGCACTCCATATCTACATTATTTGTGGTGACACTACTCTAGCTAGAGTTCTTGTGGATCAGGTCGTCTTTGAATGTGATTCCCAAGATAACCCTTGATCGGTTGAATGTCGAAATCTTGAGCTAAAACCCGATAATATGGTAGTGAGAGCATTTGATGGCTCGAAAAGGATGTTGATGGGTGAGGTTGATCTCGCGGTGCTCATAGGACCACGGTATTCAATTAGTTTTCCAAGTTTTGGATATCTTTCCGACATCTGTTGCCTATTGGTAAGGCCATGGATTCATAGTGTAGGTATTATTCGTCCACACTCCATCGGAGATGAAATTCGCAATCGGGGAAAGTTGGTAATTGTTTGGGGAAGAAGATTTTATTGTAAGCCATTTGTCGTCTTTCAAGTATGTTGATGTAGGTGCGGAGTTGTTGAAATACCACTTGATCATTTGAGATGGTGAATAATGTGCAAGAGAAGCCCAGGTGGTTGAAGAACCTAAAGTGCTTGAAGAACCCAAGGAGGTTGATGTGAAGAAGCTTAAAGTGCATTGGAGCCTAAAGCTAGCTTTGTTCTCTTGGAAAGATGTCAAAGCTATGATTGATCTTTGGAAGCACGGTTGGGGTGAAGTTATAGAGGTGGTGGAGAAGCGGGATAAGCATGGGCTCGGCTACGTCAGTCCTTTGCGTGCCAAGGACGGAGTTTAAGAAGGAGGAAGTACCCGGCATTGAGAAGGTTTTCTCAGCGGCGGGTTCATTCGAAGGGCATGTGGCTATGACTAATGATGGCGATTACAAGATTGAGTCAAAGATGGTTTCCTTACTCCTCAGGGATGCTCTCAACAATTGGACTCTCACGGAAATTCCTCCATTGTTTCATTTTAGAGTAATTTCTTTAGTTTTTTCAAAAAATCGTGCTGCGAGCCACAATGGATAGCTTTTGTAGGGCCATCTTGTTTAATCAACTTTTCTTTTATCATGAATAAAAGTGCATTTTGTTATTCAATATTTAGATCTATGTTGTTCTTTTCTTTTCAAAAAAAAACCCGATAAAATGGCAACTTTTCATTTATTTTTTCCAGTTTTTAAAAAAATAATAATAATAATAAAAATATATAAATAATAGTAATAACTAAAAGAAAAATCATTATCATGCGGATCATCTAAAAGCGAACCCATTGAACAAACAATGCTATGATTCCATATGACTTGATTTCCGATCAACCAAGCGGAAGAAGGCGGTGAAGAAGGCGTGAACTCCCGGAAGGGTTGGAAAGACTATTGAAGCATGAGGAGGAAGAAATACAACCTCATCAAGAACCAGTGGATGTGATCAATCTGGGGACTGAAGAGGACCGCAAAGAGGTTAAAATTGGAGCTATGCTAGAACAAGGTGTCAAAGGCGACTTGATCAAGCTGCATTAGTATGTGGATGTGTTTGCGTGGTCTTACCAAGATATGCCGGAGGTTGATCTGAGATATTATAGTGCCAAAGCGCCTTTGAAGCTAGAGTGCCCACCAATCAAACAGGAGTTGAGAAGAACTCATCCCGATATGGCCAATAAAATCAGGGATGAGGTTAAGAAGCAATTTGACGCTGGTTTCCTAGTTGTGTCAGTGTATCCTGAATGGGCTGCTAACATTGTTCCCGTTCCTAAGAAAGACGACAAGGTACAAATGTGTGTGGATTATAGAGATTTGAATAAAGCTAGTCCAAAAGATGATTTCCCGTTACCCCACATTGATGTTCTGGTCGACAATAGCGCTCAGTTTTCAGTGTTTTCCTTCATGGATGGTTTTTTAGGCTATAATCAAATTAAGATGTATCCTGAAGACATGGAAAAATGACTTTCATAACACCCTTGGGCACCTTTTGTTATAAGGTGATGCCTTTCGGTTTGAAAAATGCCGGAGCAACTTATAAAAGGGCTATGGTAACTCTTTTCCATGACATGATGCACAAAGAGATAGAAGTTTATGTTGATGACATGATTGCTAAGTCCCAGGACGGAGGAGCATATCACTCACTTAAAGAAGCTGTTTGCAAGACTAAGGAAGTACCGTTTGCGCTTGAATCCCAACAAATTCACTTTTGGTGTCAGGTCCGGAAAACTGCTTGGTTTTATAGTAAGCCAGCGGGGCATTGAAGTTGATCCTGCCAAAGTCGGTCTATTGAACATGCACATACCTTGTCTTGAGAAGGAAGTCTGTGGTTTCTTGGGACGTTTAAATTACATTGCAAGATTCATTTCACATTTAACAGCTACCTGCGAACCAATCTTCAAATTGCTCAGAAAAGATCAAGCTATTCGGTGGAATGATGATTGTCAGAGAGCATTTGACAAGATTAAAGAATATTTGCAAAAGCCACCTATCTTGATCTGCTTGATGCCGGAAAGCCTCTTATAATGTATTAGCGGTTGCTAGAGGGATCTATGGGTTGTGTATTAGGATAACAAGATGAATCAAGGAGAAAAGAGCATGCTATATATTACGAGTAAAAGTTCGAATGTGAAACCGGTATTCCACTGCTAGAAAAGACACTGTTCGCCTTAGCATGGGCTGCTCGCCGTTTGAGGACGATACATGGTTAGTCATACGACTATCTTGATATCCAAGATGGATCCAATAAAGTACATATTTGAAAAGCACGCCCTTACGGGAAGGATTGCGTTGGTAGATGTTACTATACGAATATGATATTCAATATGTAACAAAAGCTATCAAGGAAGTGTTGTGTCGGATTACCTTGCTCATCAACCAATGGGAGATTATCAACCAATGAAATTCGATTTCCCGATGAGGATGTTATGTTTATCGGAGATTATGCAATCGAGCTGGATGAAGGACTGAGCAGGGATCTCGTTGGGCGTTGGTGTTCGGCGGTGCTTCGCATTAGGTCATGGAATCGAGCGATAATTACTTCTCAAAGGTTTTCATATTCCGTTCACGGCCCGAACTTGTTTTGATTGTACGAACAACATGGCGAATCTGACACTGCATCTTTGGGATTGAAGCGACCATTGACTTAAGGATCAAAATTCTTGAAGTTTATGGAGACTCGGTAGCTCGTTATTTGCCATGTCAAAGGAGAATGGGAAACTTCATGATGAGTTGATTCCCTACGAGAGATCATGTTACGGCGGTACCATACTTGATGAAATCACGTTCCATCACATTCCTAGAGAGGAAAATCAACTAGTGGCGCCTTAGCCACTTTATCTTTAATGTTTAAGGTCGAGTGGGCTAATAAGGCACCTACCATAACTACGGTTTTATGATATCAAACAATACACGGAAAAGAATGAATACGCATTGATGTCGGTTCTTTGTTATTTACCTTCATTGATCCTTTGGTTAATGTCGGTTTTATTTCTTGTTCTATTGAATCGATCGATTGATCGGGGCGTCATATTGTTTTCATTAACCCACGTGTTAATGATGGTTCTTTAGAAATTTATCTTATTTAGTCCTCATGAGTTTATTTTGATTTTCATTTCCCGGTAAAATTCATACATTCACGGAACATCATTTCATCGCATTGCATCAGGGACGAAATTAAGGTTTTGTTTGTATTTAATTACTTTCGCCATTGATCCACGTTATCAAGCTAAAACATAATTAAATAGGGCATCATCACACCTAAATTTCACCACGAGTTTTTAGCCGCATTAGCACATCATACTTTTCATCTACATACGATTCCATTAGACCATTGTCATTAAACAATCATTTATTCATCACATTTGCATCATTAGTCGTATTTAAGTTGACCAAAGTCAATTTAAATCGACATTTACATCGTTTATAGTTATAAAATACCCATTATTTTATTTCATTCATTTTATCGCTCTACATTTATTGCATCATGTTAAGTTGTTTATATGTCGATGATATCGATATTTCGTTTTATATCTGAGACCGTAAAAGTGAATGGACCTTGTCTGGGAAAATTGGTGGGAAAATATTTCAAGTTTTAGCCTTTAACTCCTTGCTTTATGAATCTCGTGTCACGTAGATCATGAAAATATGCTCTCTCTAATTTTTGATACATTTAGAAGTATCATTTTTAACCGTAAGTGTTTTAAAAGCGGGTATTCTTTGTTATCAATTTATTTCGATTTTAACCATTTCAATAGTTTTCTTTAATCTTTGGGATCCATAATTTATTTTAATGTGCTCGTTTTATTTTTCGGATAATTTGGTGTCCCAATTTATACCATTTTGACAATTTTAGGTGTCTAATTTTTATCTCTAAAATCAAAACAAAAATATTTTTGGGTAGATTATTTTTAATCTTTTGGGCTTTATGGCCCATTTTGTCAAAGGGCATTTTTGACACTTGTAAAATTGTCTAAACCTAATTTATGTTATATATATATATATATATATATATATATATATATATATATATATATATATATATATGTGTGTGTGTGTGTGTTACTATTACTTTGAAAGAAAAAAATGCGACTTAGTCCCGTAATACTCCTACGTCTCCTAGCGGAACCCCTCCTCTTGACCCACACTACTCTCCGTTCCTTCTTTCATGGAACCCCCAAAATCCATCCCTTACACCGAACCTCAACACCCTCTCTCCTTCTCTCCGCGATCACACCTCCTTCAAATACTCCCTCCGCGTCCTCGTTCTCTCGCTCACCGCCGTCACCTGCTGCCAATAACTCAACAAACCAGAAGCTGCCATATTCCTTTCATCGTTGTATCTCCTTCATCACCACCCATCCGCGTCCCAGTTCGCCTCACGCTGTGTTCCTCAACGCCATCGCAACAACATCGCTTCCTCTGCCACGACGCCATTTTGCAGCTTCAGCGTCTTTGTTCATCATCACTCTCATTCCATCGCCGATAGATCCTCAACAAATTAAAGCTCTAGCCAGTCACATTTTCATCAGACGTTGACACGTTTCGTTAAACTCGATACCCTTACATCTATATAAGCGCTATCATCATCCATGAAAAAATACTTTGATATCTTGTGATATTGTGTTTCTAATTAATCTTGAAACATCTTGTGAAATTTGGTTTTCATTTTGAGGTTTTATGATTACGTAGTTTAGATAAAACATTGTTACGCTAGTATGTGTCAATTCTGTAATAACTCTTGAGAAGTAGTATGTATGCATGTTGTTTTGTTGATCTATTAAATTAGAATTCTTGTGCTACAAATTTGTTCTTAGGTGTTAATGTTTAAAAAAGCATTATCAAATCTTTGAAGTTCACCGGTGAGTTGATTTTTTACGAGGCTAAAAATATATTCTGATTTTTGTGTGAAAGATTTTGGTTTCGATATTTAATGAACTGTTATGTTGTCTTTTATATAACCAATACGTTGCCTATGGTGTTTTGAATTAATTTCAGTTTGTGGTTTGTATCACGCTTGTTGAGTTCGATTCGAGGATGTCAATTTAGTTTTAGGAGTTATTTGATTTTGTTTTGGTTGATAGATTTTGTTGGCATTATTTTGTTGGTTGTTTGTGCTAAACATATTTGAGATTGCTTCTCGATACATTACTTTGTTCTTACTAGTTGCTTCCGGGATTTATGGTAGAGGTTTGAAGCTTATTAGAATTTGTTTTCGTGTTGCAATGTGTGTCTGATGAAGCCGACTTTTTGTGTTTTTGTCATGAAATGTGCGGATAGCAAGTCGCCACCGACTTTTATTTTATCAATTAAGGGAAGGTAAAAGTACAGAAAAAGACCTTCGTTAGATTAGTAAGGAGAAGGTTATGAAAAGGAAGGTATTAGCACCCTTTCCATCCGTAGTTATCTACAGACTCTTAGTTGCTTTATAGATCACTTTGAAAATGTGCTTTCTATGTGTTTGAAAAATGTTTTGAAAAGGGATTTCGCTTTGACTTTGTAATGATTCATGTAGGAATGTATACAAAGTGTTCGGAAATGTTTCGTTTTGAAAAAGCAACTTTGTAATGATTCACGCTGGAATGTATACAAAGTGTTTTGAAAAGATTTTTGAAAGTGTGAGGTGTAAAAAGTATTTTGTTAGAGCAAGCAACTAAAAGTCTTATTACCTACTCAGAATTGGTCGTTTTAGGTATTATTTACTTTCCTTTAGAATAGCGCTAGCCATACTATTAGTTAGTAGGTAGCTCCATTCGTTGGATGTAAGCGGGACATTCGAAGGGACATCGGATGGTCATAGAAAGCAACTTGTAGGAGGTATCCTAGCACATTCGAAGGGACTATCATCATTTTTCGTAGGCAACAATCGAGGGTCAAGATCATGTATTCGGAGGCGACATCGTGGGTCTTATGATCTTTGTATCGAAGGGACTATGATGATTTATTTGGAAGGCAACGGTGCTAGGATACCTCTACGTTCGACGGACATGACCGTTTTGAATCGAAAGGCAACGAGAGAGAATTACCCTAAGGGGTGCGTGTGTGAAAAGAGTGTGTTGATTTCAAATATTTTATCTTGCAAATTAGTGAGCTATATCGATTTTATCTTGCCATACGCCTAATTACTAGCGATTGAATAGGGTGCGGAAATTAAAATGCGGAATGTAAAATGCGGAAAGGTAAATCCTACTATTACATGGCTTTAGAATACATAATCAAAAAATGCGGAAAATAAAAGCCTAATTAAAACTATTACATCCCATAGAGCAGTTACAATATCGGAAAAATAGAGCGATAAAAGAAAAAGCGTCGAATCGGATCAACACAGTAAAAAGCATAAAATCGGAAAATACGAGATGAATCGGAATAAGAAAAAAAAGTTAGAAAAATGCAAATTTTATATGGAAAAATTTAGTACATGCTGGAAATAACATAAACATGCTAAAATAATTTTTTTGGGATTTTTTGGAAAAGATTTAATAATTAAAATGCAATTAAAAGTGAATTAAATGCAAAATTATAAATAAAAATTAATATGCATGCAAAATTATATTTTTTAATTTTAAAAATTAAATAAGCATTTTATGAAAATACTGTAAAAAGAAAAATATTTTTTGATGATTTTTTAATGCAGAAATAAAATATAGAAAAGAAATTAAAATGAATGAAAATATTAGAAAAGTATGAAAATATAGAAAATAATGAAAATATGCAAAGTTTGAAAAAGAAAATGCAAAACTGGCCCTGGAGTGGATCGAACTCGTGACCAGGGCTTCAGACTTTGAAAACCAACGTGCTGACCAACTGAGCTGGGTGTGCCAACTGTTTGGAAACGGAGCTGAGTGGAATACACGCGTTGCCTTCTCCTTCGCCACGATCTCGCGCCATCCAGTCATCTTCTTCGTTTTGAATATTTGAATTTAGCGTCGGTCTTTGTTCGACGCAAGGTTCATGGCAAATATCAAAAATGCAGCACACATAATATAAATAATATTCGAAACCATGGTTCGATTCCTCAGGCCATTCCGAATTCAATGGTGTAGGTCCTGTTGGCTAATTTTTCCTGTATAGAGAAACCCTAAATCGATACCAGAAACCCTAGCAATGGTAGTGTACGATTCAGACCATGGAAATTCAATTGGCTTGCCCAGAAAGTTTGCAAACTTGATTCTAAACACAAACAAACAATCAAAACAAGTTAATAATGCATGAATATGAGAAATCGAAATTTGGAAATTCAAGAACAAACCGAATTCGGTTTTCACGATTCTTAATGGTTTTTGGCAATGTAAGTATCTGGAATCACTCCTGGGGTATCAAGGAATGTGTTTGGATCCTCAAAACCAATTGAAACGAGCTGGAACAAGGATTGCAAGTTGCTTGTAAGCCACGGATTTCTTGAACTTGGAATAGGGTTTTTGGAGCAATTTTTCTGTTCTTTCTTGATAGGTATGCATCATGTATTTATAGTAGAAGGATTTGGCATTGTTTTTGGTAAGAATCAATCACCATTCAAAGCAAATCAAATTTGATTTTTGTACAAAATCAAATTTTCAAAATTTGATTAATTTCCAATCCAATCTTGCCATATTGATCAAATTTCGAAATTTGCTGGCTTTTGTGAGTTTCTTGGATCTCAAGGAAGGAATAAAAATCACTCTTTCAATTAATTTTGATTTTATACTTCATTTTTGAATTTAATTTGTATTTAAATGAATAAATTCCAAATTAAATAGAAAAATAAATCAAAAATTCGTGGCATTGGGCTTGGATATTCCTAATTGTATGAGGAATAAGTTTGGATGAAGAAAAAGCAAGCCCATTTGCAAAAAATTTGATTTTTAGAAGTATCTCTCTTTGTGCATTCTTCCAAAATTCCCCAACTTGTGAATGGTGTAACTTGCTCAATTTTCCACATTTTTGAGAGTTCTTGGACTTTTTGGAAAGATCTAAGAGTCCTCTAAACAATGTCTTTGGTTTCATATCAATTGGAGTTACCATGCTCAATATATCTTCAAAACAAAAAGTTGACTTTTTGTTGACTTTGAAAATGACCTGTAATGTTTTGAGCCATACCTCTCAAATGAAGCATTTTTGGACATTCTTGTGAGACATGAAGTTGTAGAGAATTGAATTTCCTTCAAAACAAGAGGTGGTGGAAAAATTTAGAAAGTATGAAGAAGTTATGATCGATCAAAGTTCGATTGACTTTTCATCTAGAAACCTAATTTAGAAAGTTTGACTTTTGAGCAAATCTTGAGTTTTCTTGATGAATCATGATCAACTCTTGATCAAATGATGAATGTAACTTCAAAATGAGGATGTTGACCAAAAATCGAAGTTTTGTGTATGTTGACCACGAGTTGACTTTTGACCAATCTGGTGATTTTCAACCATCGAGCAATTATCGAAACTTGACATGGGCTTGAAACTTGACATGGAGAATCTTTGAAGCATGTGAGGAGGCATGAAAACCATTGGAGGTGTTAGAAGTCCATCTGGATCGAGGAATGCCAAACCAATTTGGGTTGATTATCAGGAGAGAGTTTGTCGATCGACTCTTGAGGAACCCTTGAGCATGGATGTATGGAATATCTTGAGAAGATGGAGGGCAAATTTTGGGGTATGACACAATGAAAATTCTTAGTCCCTTGTTTCATTTTGGTTTGAAGGTCGTGTTAATTCTGAGTTTATTTGAATTTTAAAGCATTTGAATGTCTACAATCTGATTTTTACATGTACATTAAATACTAGCTTATTTTCTTGTTTCTTATTTGTAAATGTTCACTTGTTCATGTTGCATACACACAAGTTCCATTTTGATTTTATTACTTTGTAAATATTAACTTGTTCATTACTTCTTTGGTTTCGATTATGATCAATTAATTGTTTTTCACTTGTTCATGAACTTTAATTCCATTTCATTTCGATTTTTATACCTTGTTTACTAACTATTTTACGATTTATTGCAATTTCATTTCATTTTATTTTATCCCACTTATGCTACTACTTAATTTGTTGTTAGTGAAGATATCAAGGATTGTTCAAGCATTCACTTTCATTATACATATACAATTGCTCACTAGCACTATAAATATGGAATTTCTATTTCAATTTATTATCTAGTTTTGTCATTTATAAATATACAAATATTGAGTATTTTTATTCTTATATTTAATATTGTAAATATAATTATACATAGCATTTCTATTATTATATTTAGTAATGTAAATATAATTACACATAATACTTTTGATTCTACTTTGCTATATTCATTTATAAATAAAATTATACTGTAATATATCGGTTGCACTTCTTAGAATTAATTTCATAAATTTATTCTAAAGTAAATTAATCTAATAAAATATAATAATCGATATTTAAGTTTCTCCGCATTTGGTTTTTTGTTTGTATTCCGTTTATTGTTGCGTTTCAATTTACTTTTTATCCCCATTCATAAAAATGTATCACAATCCCCTTGTTGCGTTGTAAATAATTTACTGCTTTCTATTTGATTGTACCGTTTAATCCCCATTTGTAATCGATGTATCCCTCTCCCCAAAAACTTGTAATAATAATTTAGTTCGCATTTCTTTTATTTTTCACTTACACAAAACCAAAAAAATCATTTTAAACTAATAATTGTGAATCATTTTAAACCGTAAGTCGGAAAATCTTAGAAGCATCGCGATAACCACACATATACGCTTGATCCGAGCACACTACGGTGAGCCTATTTGATCAATTGTTCCAATTGGTCATTTTAGTAGACTAGCCCACTTTGCTAGTACACATGTAATTTAATCGCTTTATGCTTGTGTTGGTCACCATGAATGGGCTTTTCTCGATTTATTAATTTGCTTACAATTATTTGTTTCTCCTCCATCTCTCGCCTTGGTCCATACCAATTTCTCATCCAAAGCGCCTCATGGTAGGGAGTAGACATTTGTCATTCTCTCGATATTAATCAAGCTTTCTTGGTTAATCATAGCCCAAATCAATTCTCTTCTCATCTTTAAGACCTTTCATAATAAAGTTCCAACCTCGATCCAACATCGGTGACTTTTCAAAAACCTTTTCATAATAAAACCCAAGTATTTAAATCGTTAGACATTAGGCCAATTGTTTGAAAACTTGTGTTAAATGAACTCTAAGTATTTGTTTCACTTCACTTTTCATGAGAAAACCTTTTGGGTGATAGATAACTTGCGAGCATTAGCTCCTCGGTTTCTAGTATTTGAATCGTATTTTAGTCCTATTGTTCGATCTTTTCACCTCCATTTAAAATCAATTCAAACTCATCAAACCTTGCCCGTGCAAGTCCATTTTCAAACTCATATCGCTCACCGTGTCATACCCCAAAATTTGCCCTCATATTTCTAAAGACATTCCATACATCCATGCTCAAGGATTCCTCGAGTTGATCGACAAACTCTCTAGACAATCAACCCAAACTAGGGTTTGGCATTTCTCGGATCGGATGGACTTCTAACACCTCAATGGCTTTCATGCTTCCTCATATGCTTCAAAGATTCTCCATGTCAAATTTCAAGCCTCAAAAGTCAAGTTTCCTCGAGACAATTGCTCGGATGGTTGAAAATCGGTTGTATTGGTCAAAAGTCAGCTGTGGTCAACATACTGATCAAAACTTCGATTTTTGGTCAACATCCTCATTTGAAGTTACATTCATCATTTGATAAAGGGTTGATCATGATTCATCAAGAAAACTCAAGATTTGCTCAAAAGCGAACTTTCTAAATTAGGGTTTAGGTGAAAAGTCAAGTGAACTTTGGTGATCATAACTTTCTCATACTTCCTCAGAAATTTTCCACCACCTCTTGTTTTGAAGGAAATTCAATTCTCTACAACTTCATGTCTCACAAGAATGTCTAAAAATGCTTCATTTGAGATATGACTCAAAATATTACGAGGTCCTTTTCAAAGTCAACAAAAGTCAACTTTTTGTTCTGAGGATATATTGAGCATGGTAACTCCAATTGAGATGAAACCAAAGACATTGTTTAGAGGACTCCTAGAGCTTTCCAAAAAGTCCAAGAACACTCAAAAATGTGGAAAAATGAGCAAGATACACTATTCGAAGTTGGGAATTTTGAATGATTGCACAAAAGGACATATTGGTCAAAATGCAAAATTTTCCAAATGGGCCTATATTCTTTTGATCCAAACTTATTCATGACATTATTCTTGACCCATAAATGCTTGGCCATGGTGATTTTCTATTTTTATGATTTATCTTTGAATTTTAGAACATTTAATTCAAAAATAAATTATATAAAATATGAAAATAAATTATTTTCAAATGAGTTGGATTTATATCTTCCTTGAAGTCCAAGATAGCCCAATACACTTGCCAAATTCGTTCATGATCATGCATTGAAGAAATCAAATTTTTCAAGAAAATTGATTTTATTTGAAAAATATTGAATGCTCCAAATCAAATCTTTTTCACTCTTTTCTCTCAAATCCTCTCTATAAATACTCGCATTATGTACAAGCAATCACACGAAACCCAAGAACCAACCCTTATTTTGCCAAAATTTCTCAAACTTTTGAAAATCGTGTTTCAATTTCCAGATTTCGAGGCCAATTTGAGCATTCAAGCGTACTCGGGAGGTTCGGGGTTGAAACCATCCATTACGAAGCTGGCCCGGATCGTGCCACCTGACTTGCTCCGATTTGGTAAAAACTTGAAAATCAATTTCTTATTTCATCGTTATTAGCGCTTTTATGTGTTTGAATGAACTCGGGACACTCGATAGATCGAGGAATGATGCATCTCATGCAACATACGCATAAATCATCGTTGCCATGACTATGGTTCGATGAACTTTTCTTGGCGAAAATCGAGCGATTTAGGGCAAGAGAACCACACCATTGAATTCGCGACCGTCAATTAGGGGTAGGGTATCCTTTTACATTTATTCGTGTTATTTTTGCGATTCGGTGTGGTGCGTGGGAGGCAATAGGGCTAGAACTCGGCGTCGTTGGCTGGCGTGGACCGTGGAGGCATGCGTGGCGCGAAGGAGGCTTCTGATTTGTCCATGCGTTCAAACCGGGACCCACCTGGTGACTACGCGTTGAATTTCAAATGTCGGACACGTAATCATTGATAAACCATCGTTTGGGTTTCCATGACACCTAAGGCAACGTTGGCCTAGTGGTAAGGACATTTGCTGTTCAAAGATCCTCTCAAGGGACCCTGTTCGAACCTCATCGGGACTGGTTCTCTTTTCTTTTCCAAACTTTGCATATTTTCTATTTTTTTTCATATTTTCTTTTATTTAATATTTGCATGTTATTTTAATTAATTTCATAATTTTATTTCTGCATTAAAAAATCATCAAAAATTATTTTTCTTTTTACATTATTTTCATAAAATCTTTATTTAATTTATAAAATTAAAAAACTTAATTTTGCATGCATATTTATTTTTATTCATAATTTAGCATTTAATTCAATTTTAATTAGTTTTTAATTATTAAATTACATCCAAAAAATCCCAAAAAATTATTTTAGCGTATTTACATCATTCCTAGCATGAAATATTTTTCTCATTTAAAAATTTGCATATTTTTTCTAACATTTTTCTCTTATTCGATTCATCTCGTATTCTCCGATTTCTCACTCTTTCCACGAGGTTATTAAGCTTGGACGTTTCTTCTGTTTTCTTTCCAATAATGTAATTGTTCATGGGATGTAATAGCTTTAATTTAGGCTTTTATTTTCCGCATTTTCAATTATGTATCGCCCCAAAGCCATGTAATAGCGTGGACATTTATCTTTTGCATCTTTACATTCGCATTTTAATTTCCGCACCTATAATGCTAGTAACTAGGCGTGTATGGCAAGATAAAATTGAACTTAGCCCACTAATTCAAGAGTAACATATCAAGATTCACACACTCTTTCACCATGCACCTTAGGGTAATTCTCTCGTTGCCTTACACAAAAATGGTCATCCCTCGAGCGTGAGGTATTCTATTGGTGCCTTCAAACAAATCATCATAGTCCCTTGATACAAGATCATAAGACCCACGATGTCGCCTCCGAATACATGATCTTGACCCTCGATTGTAAGCCTCGAAAAATGATGATAGTCCCCGAGATGTGCTAGGATACTTCCACTGCAGTTGCCTTCTATGACCATCGATGTCCCGCGAATGTCCGCTCACATCCAGCGAATGGAGTTACCTACCAACTAATGGTATGGATAGCACTATTCTAAAGGGCGTAAAACAACATGGAAGCGACCAATTTTGAGTAGGTAATAAGACTTTTAGTTGCTTGCTCAATCAAAATACTTTTCACACCTCACACTTTTTCAAAGTACAAACTCTTTTCAAAATGAAACATTTAGAACACCTTGTATACATTCCTACATGAATCATTACAAAGTCAAAGTGAAATGCCTTTTAAAACATTTTTCAAACACAGAAAGCAATTTTAAAGTGATCTATAGAGCAACTAAGCAGTGAACAACTACGGATGAAAAGGGTGCTAATACCTTCCCTTTTCATAACCTTCTCACTAGAATCTAACGAAGGTCTTTTACGTACTTTTACCTTCCCTCAATTGGATAAAAATAAAAGTCGGTGGCGACTCTTGCTATCCGCACATTTGCGATACAAAAACACAAAAGTCAGTTCACCGTATCACAGGCTGGCGACTCTGTGGAAAACACCACAAGAGAATGCCTTAAGGATTTATAGCTCACCTTTATTGCTTCATTTGACTTGCTTGCTTTATCTTTAAGGGTTTCTTGGGTATTATATTTGTGGGGATCACACGGATCGGGTTTCCTTTTAGGTAAGTGGCATTAGATCATTGCGACCGCTAGGCGTATAACTAAGCGGTCGACATGATGGCTACGTTAGCGTGACACTTTGGATGTCACGATACTCTTCATTTCCAAGTTGAGGATAGTATTTGGCCTGCGTGGTGTCATCAGCTAACTAAACTTTTAGAACCTTAATTGACACATCTTGGCCATTAGAAGGTAGTGAGATGGCGGCTTTGGTGTAGACGGGGTTGGTTGATACTCGATGCTACGCTCATTGAGATCGGACTTTTGGGACATTTCGATCGACCACTTGGTAGTCGTATTGAAATAGCGCCTCTGAGAAAGATCAATGATGTGAGATTCCTAGAACCGGTTACTATTATAGGGCGGATGAACCAACTCAAACTTTTGGTAGGGTAATCACCTAGACCTCATGCAAGCCTTACACCTAGGCTCATTGTGTGAATTGTTTGTGTGTGCTAAACATGACATCATGACATCATCCATTGCATATCATTTCTAACTATTTCAAGGACCTAGGATTTATCTTTGCTCTTTTGTAGGGATTATGGCTTCTAGAAAGACTATCGAATCAACTTCATGGGTATACCTTCTCAACTCAAAAATTGGTTTGAGAAATTCCCGACCATGCTCGGTTCATCAAAAGACATGGTTATCTACTTGATTTGGTTATCTCGGTTTTGAAGAAGATGTGATGTATGTCTATTCGGTTCTTTGATCAGAGCACCATTGCTTTACATTCCCAGTTATCGGTTGGTTCCTACCTTGGAAGAGTTCTCTAATCTACTTGGGGTACCTATTCTTGACCAAATGCCATTCACGGTTTAGAAAAGGTCCCTAAGTGCGAAGATATCATCGACTTTACATCTTAAGCGCTCGGACATTGAAGCCAATTGGGAAACTAGAAGCGGAGTTAAGGGTTTACTTTCTAAGTTCCTAATTAAGCTCGAGAATTCCTCAAAGTTATGAGTTTCCATGCATTTGAAAACATTGTGGCCTTACTAATTTATGGTTTGGTTATTCCAAACTCGGATCAATTCATAGATGTCAGCATCAAGTTATTCCTACTCGCAATCCACATGCCTACTTTACTTGGAGACATCCTACATTCTCTCCACACTCGTACTACTAAGAGACAAGGAACTATCATGTGTTGTATCTGTTACTTTCCGGTGGTTTATTTCGCACCTTCCTTCATCGGTTTGAAGAATGAACAAAGGATGAAATGGTCTCAAAGGCTAATGTCACTCTCTCATTCGGATATCCGTTGGGTCTTTTCTCTCAAAAGGACTTCACCTTCATTGAGCGTTGTGGAGAATTCCTAATGCCACTCCTTGGCATAAGGGAGGTATTACCAACCCTTCTAGCTCGTCGGTTTGGTTTTGCTCGAAGAGATGGTCCGCATGATATGCTTCTCCAAGACATTGTGTTCGACTACAATCGATCTCGAGTGCAAGCGAAGGTTCATACATGCTTGGGGCATGGTAAAGAAGACCGATACAAGACTTTGGGACACCAAACCCACTCCTTGGGAACCTTACCTCAAATGGGTGCGAGCTCGAGCTCAAAACCTCATGATGCCATTCGCGCTTTGTTCACCGGTGATTATGGAACTGTTGCTATAGGTGGCGTACCCTATCTGATTCTCCATCTAACATGCCTCACGATTTTGAAGACTTGAAGAGATCACGGATTCAACTAAAAGAAGAAAGGATACCTTTGAAGCTCGATTACATTGAGTGAAGAAAGTGCTAGAGTTGACTACTTCACGAGGAGGCGCAAGCATCAACCTACCTCGGCACCAAGAGAGCGCCCATGGGAGACCTAGAAGCTTTATGATTTATATGTTTTCTTTTATGTTTTGAACTATCTTTTGTACTTCAAAAGAAAAAGAATAAAAAGGAACTAATATTCGTTTGTTCATTGCTTGTTTAACAAATTTAAATCCTAGGGTCCTTGAAAACATTGCATTGCATTCAGCAAACATCGCATAGCATAGCATAACATTGCATCACGGTACATTGGAGATTGGTTTTCTCATTTTCTCGCTATTTATTTTAGCAAAAATGGCTCTCGAGCAGATCAAAGATCTCGGGGTTGAATGCTCGGGTTCGTGAGATGTTCACCGGCTTGGTCAGGCCAAGAAGATCGAAGAAGCTCATCAACAAAAGAAGAAGGTTGTGGGTCTACTCAACATGGGGGCAGCTACAAAGGTGGTCCTAAAGTAGTCGGTCGAATTGAACTCTCTAGGGCGGTGTCAAGAATGAGGGAGTACCAGGGTGATGGCGAAGGCAGCAGTGGCACGAGAAGGGGAGATGATCAATACGATCATAGCCAATACTCGATGAAGATGACAAGTACAAGCAACTCGAAGACCGTCTGAATCTTTGTGGAAAATACGAAAATGGGGTGAATTTTGATGATACGAGTCTAGTTCACGGTGTTGTGATTCCTCCTAAGTTCAAAGTTCCTACCTTTGCCAAGTATGATGGCGTTTCTTGTCAAAACTACATTTGAAGTCCTATGTTGGGAAGATCAATCGCCACCTTTGATGATTGTGGATGCACTAGTTTCAAGAGAGTTTGTCCAGAACTCGGTTGGGTGGTATTATCAGCTAGAGAATGGCCGTATCCGTGCTTGGGTGACTGGCCGATGCTTTCAGACAATATGAGTACAATCTTTGAATTGACACCCACTCGCATGCAACTAAAGCATGTCATGGGTCGTGATGAGAAGTTCAAGGAGTATGCTCGAAATGGAGAGATCGCGAGTTAATTCCACTTGTCCATAGGGAATTGGTTGATATGTTCATGGAATGAGTTCTTTAATCATCGATTGGAAACTCTTGACCGGGTTTCAGCGTGTTAATGACGGCGTGTCGGTGGTATCAAGAGTGGAAGATTCGGGTAGAGTCATCATCAAATCTTGAAGAAATCTTTTGGTGGTGGCCAGAGGCAAGCCGAGTGCTCAATACGTAGGGGCGATTGTGATCTCGATCCTACATCGGCCTCAACCTCGGAAGAACGGCGGCGTAGCGAGCCAAGAGGCAGGTTCTGGATCAACATGCCATTGTCGCAAGCCTTGCAACACATGTTGAAAGCGGTGATTACCTTGAGGATCCTCCTCGGAACATCAACACTTCCTCTACGAGATATAATCCTAATGCTAAGTGTGCTTACCACTCAATAGCCACGGACATAGTCTTGATGATTGTTGGGCTCACGAAGAACAAGATTAGGATATGATTGAAGCTAAGCAGTTGAGTTTGACCCTCTGTTGAGACTCGAAGATGTGATCAGCGCTCTTATGCCTAACCATGACAAAGGTTCAAATCTTTGTGGTGGCATATACTTATGTTTTCAACATAGATGACTTGACCATTCCTTTGATGGTTGTTAGAAGAATTTCTTTATGGCGGTGTCAATCAGGATGCCCGGAGGATTAGTTGGTGCCCATCATGCACGATGGTTGTGCTTGGTTGAGAAGGCGTTTTCGATGCATGATGGATAACCGTGAAATACTATTCCTAAACCACATTGCGTGTTGTGTGAAGAAATGTCTAAGTTGAAGATTGATAGCAGCGAAACTATACCATCGTATGGGATACCTTGGGGCAGCCAAGTGGAAGTATGATTACATGGTGAAGTACTACATTCTGGCTTCTACAAGATTCCTATTGAAGATGTTAAGGCGGCCGGATGGGGTGGCGACTTCCGAAGCGTCGCGATGTTAACACCATAAGTTTCCTCTGGCGATTACGTGCCTAGAGTGGCACCTCTCATTATCACTTCTCCCGGACGGTTCCATATTCCACGGCTATCCTTGGAATTATGGAGCGATGTTTACTATCATAGCGTCAAGCAAGATCCTCGACCATTGAAGATCTTACCATTGAAGCCTACTCTGACATTGACAACATCATAGGATCTAGTAAGGTGACCCGGAGCAAAGGTTTTCTCTCCAATCTCTCCTCCAAAGACACCGCGACTCCGGCTCGCATTCATTTACTCAACCAATTTCCCCGGCTAGGGAAAGAACCCGGTGACTCACCACTGCTCAACGGAGTACCAAAGGAGTTCTTGGGACTCCTCAAAGAAATGGAGGAAATTAGAAGATTATCAAGAAGAGTGAATACAATGTTGTGGAGCAGTTGGGACGAGACTCGTCCAAGATCTCCATGCTTGCTCGCTCTTGTGCTCGAAGCTCATGCTAGCCTTGGTGAAGTTTACGAAGAATGCTCGTGTCTTGTGAACTACTACTTGACCGATTTGAAGTTTTATATTGCTAACTGGCCTATGACGGCTAAACCTACGATCTTGATTTGACTCTAGGAAGAAAACATAACAAAGCCTTGCACATCTACATTGAATGCAAGGCACTACATTGTCTCATGTGTTGGTGGATGATTACGCTACGAACATCCTACAGAAGCGCTTTTGATCGACTTGATATCGAAGGGTTGGTTACGAGACCCGATGATATAATTGTGAGAGCTTTTGATGGTTCTAAGCGAGCGGTACTTGGAGAGCTCACTACACTGTTAAAGTTGGTTCCCAGACTTTTGAATCTACTTTCTTTGTGATGGACATCCGTCCGACTTATTCTTACTGGGCGCCTTGGATACATGGGGCGGATACCTCACCTTGCATCGGTGAAGTACCGGTGAAGGGAAGGTTATTCTGATGTGTGGTGAAGAATATATGGTCGGTCATCTACGGTCGTTCGATACCTCGAGATGGAAGGTGAATTCTTGAGACTCCTGTCAAGCTTTCAGGTCCCAGTCATACTGTTGACTCTCTGTTGCAGCTTGAAATTGCCTGAAGCTCCTCGGGATGGCCTCCGAAAGATGCTCAAGCATTTGTTGAAGAAGGTAGTGCTATTTGGGGCCAACTCCACGATCTTCCTTTCAAGTTTGACAAGACTAGTTTAGGCTTCACCATGGTCGAGAAGATGATCGCCGCGACGTCTTGCAACTTCCTTTCGCGTCGATCGAGTGGAATCCATGCTATAGAAAGGCGATGACAATGATTTCGACATCGGCAAATGGATCTTTCAACTCCGGATCGTGGGCTCGAGAATTGGAAGGCGAAGGCGTCATACCAATCTCCTTTAGTCGGGTAATTATTTTGTCTTGTTTGCTTTTACGTATTTCTTTATGTTTGAACAATAAACTCAAGCCTAGTGCCTTGCAGGGCATCATGGCTCGTTTGCGAGGTTATTGTTTGTCGTTTCTATTTTCATTCACTAAATTCGATTGGACTTTTGCATTCGATTGTTTTCTTTCTTTTACCTTTATCACCTTCAAAGGCTATGTGTTTCTTACTGCACACCATGATACCTTCGCGAATCACTTTCGAATCTAGTTGATAACAACTATGCTAGTGCTAAATATGACTTGATAATCCGATCTACCAAAGACGGCGAAAGTGAGGAAGATTGTGAAGTGCCGGAGAACTTGCAGGCCCAGCGAAGAAGAGCGAGGTTATCTGACACCACGAAAACAAGTTGAGTTGTGAATGCGAGTGCTTGTGAGAAGGAGGAAAAGAGATCGAAGATAGGAGGCGGGTCTTGAGAGCAGTGTTAAAGAAGGTTGGATTCGGATGCTACGAGACTACGTTGAGGTTTTGCTTAGTCATACGAAGACATGCCGAGTTTGACATTGATATTGTGGTACAGGTTACCAAAAGAAGGTTTTCTCGGTGAAGCAGAAGGTTCGTCGCATGCGTCTGAGATGTCGAGAAAATCAAAGCCAGAAGTTATGAAAGCGATTCAGCGGGTTTTCTAGCCGTTACTTCTTATCCATGATGGGTTGCAAATGTGGTGCCGTGCCTAAGAAGGATGGTAAAATGCGAATGTGTGTGGACTACGAGGAGATGCGAACAAAGCAAGTAGAAGGCGATTTTACGCTTCCTCGTGATGATGCGGTTGACAACACCACTCAGCATAAGGTTTTCTCCTTCATGGATGGTTTCTCGGTTCTGATCGGATCAAAATGGCTCCAAGACATGGAAAGACAACTTTTTGTTACGGTGGGGTACTTTATGCTACAAAGTTATGCCGTTCGGTTGAAGAATGCGGCGCCACTTGTCGATGCTATGGTAACATTATTTCATGACATGATTCATCATGAGATAGGGTAATCGTCGGCGACATGATAGCTCGATCATAGGCAGGAAGAACATCTAGACCATTCTGGAAGCTATTTGTTGATTAAAAAGTGTCACGAGGACTTAACCCCAGCAAGTGCACTTTTGGGTCGGATCGGAAACTCCTAGGGTTTGTTGTTAGTGGCAAAGGTATTGATTGATCCCAAGGTTAAAGCTATTAGAATGCCACTCCCTTGAGAGGAAGTCGAGAGGTTTCTTGGGCGCTTGAATTACATTGCGGTTCATTGCACATCTAAGCGCTACTTGTGAGCCAATCTTCAAGTTACTAAAGAAAGATCAAGTGGTGGAATGGGCAGCCCGATTGCGGATAAGCTTTTGACAAAATCGGAGTACCTTGAATCCTCACATCGATGCCTACCAAGGAAGACCTCTTATCATGTACCAGCGGTATTAGAAGACTGATGGGGTGTGTGTTGGAAGGCAACATGGCAGTGCAGTCGAGAAAGAGCGTGCAATATACTACCTTAGCAAAAAGGTTACCGGCCTTGAAACAAGATACTCATGCATTTCGAGAAAACTTTACTGTATTTAACGTAAAATTATTCAAATAGACAATATGTTGGCTCGCTTACCTTGTTGATTTCGAAGATG